>OZ024883.1:20991924-23391924 GCA_964017185.1 Rugalucina vietnamica
CATTTTGTTCGTCGTGTGGGCTGGTACTTAAAAATTAAAAAATGTGTTCAGAAATGGTCAAAAATGGACCAAAAAGTGCAAATTGTGCTCTATCTATGGTTCTTCTGGGCGTTGATCTTGTTTTTAATAGAGGAGAGATGTGGCTGTTTTAAGGAATCTTTTTCTCACCTAAATTCCAAAATTTATTTTCTAGCAAAATCTGAGGCCAAAATGTCCGCCTGGCGCGAGTTGCATAACGCGAGCGCTATATACGTAGCGCTTTGAAGATGGCTCCCGACGTCACGATGACGTCATTTTGTGCAGCCGCATACAAGCAACAAAGCGCTACGTAGGGCTCGCGTTATGCAACTCGCGCCAGGCGTTAAACGCCCTAGTCCTTTCCCGCCATTATTTCCCACCGTAGATTTCCAGAAGTAAATTTTTCACAAAAGTGTATAAAAATGTAGAAGTACGATAAAACATAGAAGTGCAAAATAGCCAGAAGTACAATAAAACGTAGAAGTGAAAATTTTACAGAAGTGTGACAAAACATAGAAGTACGATAAAACCTAGAAGTGCAAAAAAGTCAGAAGTACAATAAAACGTAGAAGTGAAAATTTTACAGAAGTGTGAAAAAACATAGAAGTACGATAAAACCTAGAAGTGCAAAAAAGTCAGAAGTACAATAAAACGTAGAAGTGAAAATTTTACAGAAGTGTGAAAAAACATAGAAGTACGATAAAAACCTAGAAGTGCAAAAAAGTCAGAAGTACAATAAAACGTAGAAGTGAAAATTTTACAGAAGTGTGAAAAAACATAGAAGTTTTACTGTAAAATGTAATACAGTAGTTGTTATACATGTAGTTGTTGCTGCTGTTGTTAAGGTGAGCGCGGTGGCTCAGTGGTATGGCGTCGGACTCCTGAGCTAGAAATCAATGGTTCGAACCTCCAAGAATGCCGTTTAGTCTTTATTGAGCAAAAACACTTTCGGCTCCGCCAAATTATTGGTACACTACCAAGAAAGTGATAGCTTCGTCCCAACATGACTGAAAAATAAATTGTTGATTGGGACATTGAGCATCTATTCAACGAAACCAAAGTAATAATTATTATTATTATTATCATTATTATTAGTATTCAACGAAACCAAAGTAATAATTATTATTATTATTATCATTATTATTAGTATTATTAGCAGCAGCAGAAGTAGAAGTAGTAGTAGTAGTTGTTGTAGTAGTAATATTAGTAGTAGTAGCAGTAGCATAAGTAGTAGTAGTAGTAGTAGTAGTAGCAGTGGTAGTAGTAGTGTACAAGTAAGCAAAGATCAGGAAAAGCAACAATCAAAAAGAGATTCCCACTCCAAAAACCAAGGTGGGAAAAAACCAAAATGAACAGTTAGGTACTACACCATGAAAACATATCGTAAACCGAATGAGCAGCTAGTTTCCCAATAGGTGGCCACTCAGTTACCCAAACTTAACTAAAAATATGAAAACACACATAAGTTGCAAACAGCACAAAAAATTAAAACACCACTACATAAAAAAAATAAGAACCACCACAGAATAGTACTTTTCATTTAGCATTAAGAGTACTTTTCATTTAGCATTAAGAGTTGTGCTGCTTACAAATTTCCCGCCATTATTTTCCGCCGTAGATTTCCAGAAGTAAATTTTTCACAAAAGTGTATAAAAATGTAGAAGTACGATAAAACATAGAAGTGCAAAAAAGTCAGAAGTACAATAAAACGTAGGAGTGAAAATTTTACAGAAGTGTGAAAAAACATAGAAGTACGATAAAACATAGAAGTGCAAAAAAGTCAGAAGTACAATAAAACGTAGAAGTGAAAATTTTGCAGAAGTGAAAATTTTGCAGAAGTGTGAAAAAACATAGAAGTTTTACTGTAAAATGTCCCCTATCGGCTTCCGTAGGTAACCCTCATTAAAATATTAAATTTTCAAAAATCAAGGATGCGCGTCAGGGTGAGCCGCCACATGGGAAAACCAAAAATCTGCATAGGCGAAAACAAAGGCGCAGATCAGCTTCGCAGTAACTGCGAAGCTGATCAGTGCCTTTGTTTTCGCTACTCGGATAGTACAATTCCTCTTCTACCTAAATCCGAAATTTCAAGCTTCAAGCTCTTTTCTGTGCTTGTAAGGTCGGTTTGTGTCGGACCTGTCCGGAAAGCACATTGTTGGATTTCCCACGAGGCGGCTCAGGGTCAATAACCACGATATTTTTCGCAACCTTGGTCGACTAAAAATATTAAAAGTAAAATGAAATATGGATCAAATGTATGCAGCAATTACATATAGTTGCTTTCGTTCCGGAAGAAATCGTTTTCAGCATGCGTTCCATCATCGAAACGTTTCATGATTCACGTTGCAATGACATTGTCACCTTTTTTACACCAGTCCTATGAAAAAAAAAGTAGTTCAAAAACATGTCAAGTCAATGTTTCATCACAACAATGATTGGGGCATGTAATGCATCCTTAATTACAATTTTAGCATACATCGTTGCACAAGCGTTACTTAGGATTGACGTGGTTAAGCCATTTTTCACATCGATCTTCTATTTACGAATTCAGACAAGTTTAAAACATTAAAACAATAAAAATGGATGGTGAAAACAGTAAGGCAAGTTAATGTAGAAAATGTTACGTTACTGCTTTTTCGCGTAAAATTCAAGTTAGAATATTGCTGCATCAATCCATCAATTTTATTCGCATGCTGTCTGAAATCTAAAAAGAAACTGATTCAAATTTATACGTAACAGTATTCGATCATGTGAACACATTTTTTTCTGTGAATACAATTATCAGTTATTTTTTAGATATTAACAACGTCGAATTAACAAAAATCTGAATTCTTGAAAACGTAACTTTGTAAACTTTAACGTTTTTGCAAGCTTGCATATTGGGTTATATATGAGCCTCGTTATGAGAAAACCGGATTTTGCCTATGCGAAAACAAAGGCGCAGATCAGCTTCGCAGTAACTGCGAAGCTGATCAGCGCCTTTATTTTCGCTACACAGATAGTATAATTTCTCTTCTTAAATCCGAAATTTCAAGCTTCTAGCTCTTTTCTGTGACTGTACAGCCTGATTTGCGTCAGACATGTTCGGAAACCACATTGTTTGTTTTCCTACGAGGCGGCTCATATAATACATGTATGCGTATATATTCCAGACAATTGCAGGCGAGCCAATCCTATTACAGATGCGTCATGTGGCTGACCCACGTGACCTAGCCGCGGATTATAAAACTGTTTTGGTACGACAAGCGAGTGTACATGAGCAGCAATTTGCAGGTGGATATTCCTTGTTTTTTTTTGTTTTTTTTTTTTTTTTTTTTTGTTTTTTTTTTAATTTATTTTGTGGGATGATGGTGAATGCAACAGTCATTTGTAACCACTGTTCCCCCACTCCCCTCCCCGCCCGTCACCCCGCACACACATACGGGAAAGGGTAGTTGATAGTTGGGCTAAGGTGCGGGGCAACTGAAATCGTAAATGCACTTCTATACACTGGGTGCGCCGACACCTCCAAAAGTTAACATAAGAGGTAGAAACCCAAACGTTCAATCTACATATAACAGTAGTTCAAGAATAACGATCAAAACTGAGTTCTCAAAAGCAGTGAAAAATGTATGTCATTTAAATTTTGTTTTTTCTTTTATTTCTTATTTTTTCAGACCCCGATGCACCACTGTCGAGAATCGACAAAATTTTACTCGGCGGAATGTTTACATTCCTCTATGGCACGTTCTTTACGGCGTTAGCTTTGACTATTCATTATAACTCTTAGACATTGTTTACAGTGGACCCGACTCTAAGATTATATATATAGTCTATAGAATAAAGCCTGTAGATACTTTTTAGGGGTTGGGAAAAATGCTGCAAATTTGGCAACAAGAGGAGACATGGGCTGGACAGACTGCTTGGTTAATCAAAGATTGGAGTCATGTCGTTTATTTTGCAAACTTATCAATATTCAAAATGATAGACTAGTCAAACGAATATTTACATGGTCCAAAACTCATGGTAAATGTTGGGAGAAAAGGTTTCTAAAATTCAGTGATGAAATCGAGTTATCCCATTTATTTGAACAAGATACTGTTTGTGTTGCAAGTATACTCAAGTTGTGTAAAGCAAAATTAATCGAAAAAGACAACGTGATGTGGAGAACACAATTGTTTAATGACGATGGACATCCAAATGGAAATAAACTTCGAACATATAGACTGTATAAAACGGAGCTACAAACAGAACTTTACGTTAAATTATCACTTCAGAGAGATCACCGCCGCATTTTAGCTATGTTCAGGTGTGGCAATTTGCCATTACATATTGAAACTGGGCGTTACGCTCGACCTAAACTCCCCGTGGAACAACGAACTTGTTTCCATTGTGTAGAGACTGTTGAAGATGAGCTTCATTTTTTAATAGACTGTCCCTTCTATGATGACATTAGACGTAAAATGTTTCACAAAGCACAGTTATGCAATAGAGATTTTGTTTTATATGACTCGATTGCCAAAATGATATTTCTATTAAATAATCCCAATATGCAGACACATTTAGCTTCAACCTTATTTGACATGTTTCAGAGACGAAAACGAACTATATAGTACAATTTTATATGAATTATTTTATATTTATCATGACACGTCCACAACAAAGATTTTTATAAATAAGTCTATATTTTATGCTATTTCATTCTGTGCTATGTGATGCATTCGTAAATGTATAAACTCATGTAAATTTATTCACTATGCCTTTTTAAGTGCGTGTCTCGTAAGCTGGAATCCCCAGCTGTGTGTCTTTTACTATGTTATGTTTTTATTGAGATTGCTTATTTTATGTACAGACATGTGACACGTTAATAAAATACTTACTTACTTACTTACTTACTCTATAAAATGAGCCAGTGCGTGAGAAAACCAACAATTTGGGTTCCGACCAGGTCCGACACAGACCGGGCTGTACAGTCACACAAGCAGGCTAGATGCTTGAAATTTTAGGTTAAAGTTGAACAGAAATTGTACTATCTGTGTAGCGAAAACAAAGGCGCTGTTCTGCGCCTTTGTTTTCGCTTATGCAGATTGTTGGTTTTCCCATGCCGTGGCTCAAATATAATATTCCAGAAGTCTAGCTTGTTCGAAAATAGATTATTTATTTTCGAACAACACTCCTGGAATTTAAACTGTTAGTGATTCGTCGTTGTCAAACCAAATTCTGAATAGACTGCAAGTCTATATTTATACTTCTAACGCGAATGGTAACTTCACGCGAATACACTAGAACTCTATAATTAAGAGTTAATGAGCCTTCGACGAGGTACCTGAAGGTTAGCCAGCTGATCTACTGCAAGCTACGCAGAAGAAAAAAAAGTTTCCTTATCAACAGTTCACCGCGCTCCATAAAAGTAATACTTGTAATGGCAAGAGTAGTAATGGCCGGCACTATGGAGGGATTTTCTGAAAACTTATAGCGGGATTTCTTATAGCGGGACCGCTATAAGTTTCCCGCTATAAGTTTTCAGAAAATCCCGCCATAGTGCGCACCCTGGGTTTCAGTTTAAAAATGAACTAGCTAAGTTGCATGTAGGTAAGTATCCTTGAGTTAAGACAAGCCTGCACATCTGCTCATCTGCACATCTGCTCATCTGCACATCTGCTCATCTGCACATCTGCTCATCTGCTCATCTGCACATCTGCTCATCTGCACATCTGCTCATCTGCACATCTGCTCATCTGCACATCTGCTCATCTGCTCATCTGCACATCTGCTCATCTGCACATTTGCACATCTGCTCATCTGCACATCTGCACTTCTGCACATTTGCACATCTACACATCTACACGCCTACACATCTTTAGAGACTATGAGATAACTGACATAGTCAAGTTTTTCTGTAGGTAAGTTCCATTACGAAATTAAGAAAGGGCCTTTTTCCCCTCTTGTGTTCCTGGGTAGACTTCTCACGTTGTGACACTTGCTGGACTTGTCTGGGATGAGGGCAGTCGTGTGGGTATGTAGTAGATTCTGTTGCTATACAGCTGAATGCGTCTGAAGAGTGTCTCAGTCTTGTATCTCAAGACTTCAACTCTGTTAGAGGCATGACTCTATAGCTTCCTTAGAGGCTTTAAAGTGGTATGCTTGGTCTTGTATCTCAGTACCTCAACTAGTCAAAAGGCATAACTTTACAGCGTCTTCCTAATATATTGAGGCTTTTCAATGTTTTCGTATCTCGAGAACATTGATAAGCGTCAAAAACTCAGCTAGTTATTGTCAAACTTTAAACCCTTTACTACTACCTCCTGAGAGGAGAAATGAAAACCCAAGACGGACTAACATTTTCAACAATTTTGTTTGTCCCGCTAACTGTGAATGCACGATGAAACAGAGGATTAGGACCGTCCCTCTGTTCTCGTTTACAAGTGTTTCCCCTGAATATAGCTACTCTTTGGTTTATTGTTAATACTGTTCATATGTGTTTTATGTGGCAACAATGATGTCTGTTCCTCGGCCACTTCGTAGCTTGGTGGGTCATAGTCATTCAGTTTCTTCTCAATCAAGAATTTTCGTTTCTTGATGGCATACAGTCTTGATTCGTCCTCTTCATAATCTTCTTCATCCCTCAATCGTTTAGCTGTTTCCTGTATTTTCTTGTTAACTGGATCTTTTCTAAGTGCAGCTGAGAGATCAGTCAGATACTTGTAGCGGGATACGAACTCTGACAGATACTTTGGCTTTAGTTCATCATATGCTATCTCTTCAGCCTCTTGTACGTCTTTGCCAGGATTTTCATGCAGGGCCTTTTCAACCGTTTCGTTGAAAATGTCTTGCATCTTATCTTTCGTTATGTTCATCAAAACATCCCATGGTTTTATTTTCTGAGGTTCCTCCTCCTCCTCGTCATCATCATCAATATCATCCTCATCCTCATCTTCTTCATCATCATCATCTTCTTCTTCATCTTCTTCTTCCTCATCTTCCTCACTTTCTTCAGTTTCATCCTCTTCTTCCTCATCGACTTCTACATCTTCAAGATCAGGTTTTCTGAAGATGTCTTTTCCATCGTCCAGTGATCTTCTTTCAGACATAACACTTTCTTCATCACTGTCTAACATGTTAACCTCAGCACCTCTGCAGATACCACTGTCCTTGTGTCTTCTCAAATTGAATGATCTGGCAAATACTCGATCGCACTGATGGCACTGATATCGACCCATAGCTGGTTAGTCGAAGAATACTGAGATTCATCCTGAGTCTGTCTCTTTTATACCATCGCTGGAGTTGGTTTTGTTCTAGTTCTTCTCAGATTTGGTTTCTTTGTAATCCTCTGACGTTTAGCTGTTGATGTCTTCTTTTTCTCTGACAGTTCTTTTAACAGTTCAGCCCGACACACTCTGCAATACTTCGAAGGTCTGCCCTCTCTAAGCCTTTTACTCAAAGCTGTATTCAACCTTTTCATAAGGTTTCTGATCTGTGCATAACTTGCATGAGATCCACTCGGTTTCTGTGTCACAGGTGTTTTCTTAGATTCTTCCATAGCCTTGCAGGATTGTTTTGTCTGTTTTTCTAAAGAAGTCATCTCTTAAGCGTTTTGTACAAAACTGATAATTAACAAACTCTTAGATTGTATTTATACTAGTTTTTCTTTCTACGAAAGTGTAATTTTAAAATCGTTTTGCCTGTTACAAAAGGAACAATCATACCATTTTCTGTTTTTAATGTAATGTGCACTTGGTCTACAATAGATTTTGAAACAGAAACATAGTGCAGAGTTTTAAATTCTTTATAGAAGAAATATGAATCTGATTTACTTTGAAATGGAACAACTCGTAAAATAGGTGCTACAGTATCACCAATAAAAGTGAAACTTGCAATGTCAGAATAAACATAGAAGTTGCTAAAATTGTGATTCAACTTTGCATTGAACTTAAACACATTTTGCTCATTACCTATAGGCTTTTCGACAAATGATGAATCTAATCCTAAGATTTGAGCAAATGGTTTTGGGAATAAAAGCCTAACCAGCCTTTCGTTTTGGGCTGATATTTTGAAACGTTGACTCAAATGATCATATGTCATAGTAATGTGAGCATTGAATTTTTTCAGTATGCCTTTTTCAAAGTTGTCAATGGAGTTCTGCATTTCTTCAGCTAGATATTCATGTGACTCATAATTTCCAGTTGGAATTGTTAATTTGAAGTTATAGCAGCCATTTTTACTGCTACATATGTCTGTGATGTTTTGATTTCCAACTCTGCGTAAACTGGATTGGTCTAGGAAAGTCAAAAAGAAATAGTTGTTTTCTTCTGTTATATTGAAAACTTCAGATGGTGTTGCAATTTCAACCAAGGCAACCTCCCAGCTTTCCACGTCAATTTTAATAGGATGATCCAATCTTACAGTAAATTCAGACTGTTTATTTGATGGGAACATGTTCATAGAACTGTCACTTAGTAATGTAATGTAAAAATCCTTCATGTCTGAAGAAGTACTGAATGTTTCAGTATTGAGTGAATGAATAATTTAGCTCTTGAAAATACTATCAGTTTAATTTATAATGTGAAACACAAACTATTTAAATGCAAAACCTTTTGTCGATTTCCATTCATGCGTCGTTTTCAGAAAATTATCTACTTTCAGTTTTAGAATTTTCTGAAAATGCTAACCTACTTTTCTCAGAAAAACCAATACCAATAGTTCCCCTTGAACGTACAAATATATCAACTATAAAATTAATAAAACTTTTCTGTAAATATTCAAGCAAAAAAATGTATTTATTTATTTTCTTTTTAATTAGAAAATGTGATATTTAAGTAAATTGTATTACATTCAATAAAATAATTGCAACACTTTTCTTACTTTTGATATGAGAATGGATTTCCATATGCAAAGGACAAGGGCATTTAACGCGTGATTTTGGCCTCAGATTTTGCTAAAAAATAAATTTTGGAATTTAGGTGAGAAAACTATTCCTTGAAACAGTCATATATCTCCTCTATTAAAAACAAGAACAAGTACTTCATTTATTCTACAAGCGTTGCCATGGCAACGCCCAGAAGAACCATAAATACAGCACATTTTGCACTTTTTGGTCTATTTTTGCCCATTTCTGAACACATTTTTTAATTTTTAAGTGCCAGCCCACACTCCGAACAAAATGATACTTAGCATACAATATCTCTAGATGATACTTCATAATTATTTCATAATAAGAAATTGTTCGTCGTGTGGGCCGGTAGTTGTTAACGATGTTGAAATGTGGAAAATAGACCCAAAATTGCAAAAAGTGGTATTTCCATGCTTTTTGGAGCGTTGTCATGGCAACATGTGTAATTTGAATGTGATAGTTGTGCTAGAATTTATCAGCAGGGACCTATACCTGCTATTTGTAATACTTCTCTCCTCAAAATTCCCAAATTAAATTTTTTACCAACACATGAGGCCGAAATCAGGCCTTAAATTTCCTAGGTCTTTCCATTCACAAATTTTAATCATCTTTGAAAACTTCAGTTATATAAAGTTATAATGACCTATGCTTATCTGTGAATAATAATAAAACAAAGAGGCATTTTACTTGAAGTTTCTATGTTTGTGTAGATGTGAATGTTACTGCAAAATCAAATACGTCTACCCAGGAACACAAGAGGGGAAAAAGGCCCTTTCTTAATTTCGTAATGGAACTTACCTACAGAAAAACTTGACTATGTCAGTTATCTCATAGTCTCTAAAGATGTGTAGGCGTGTAGATGTGTAGATGTGCAAATGTGCAGATGTGCAGATGTGCAGATGAGCAGATGTGCAGATGAGGCAGATGTACAGATGAGGCAGATGAGCAGATGTGCAGATGAGCAGATGTGCAGATGAGCAGATGTGCACAATGAGTTGAAATCCAAAGTCAAACAACTGGAAGAAGAAGTACAGCGACAAGCTCAGATGCCAAGCATACAGTTCCCTGCGATCAGAATGCCTATCAGATTAGACATCATCAATACCGACCAACCGGCTACATCATCTCCAGCTGTAGGATTAGGCATAGCTAAGAAAGAAATACAAGCAACCAAGTGAAAGAAGACTACAAAATAAATTCAGACTTCACAAAATACTCAAACAGCCCTTTTCAGGGCTACCAACTATTTCTGAAAGATAACCTTTATTTGCACATTACTTAAAGTCCCTGTCTTAACTCAAGGATACTTACCTACATGCAACTTAGCTAGTTCATTTTTAAACTGAAACCCAGGGTGCGCACTATGGCGGGATTTTCTGAAAACTTATAGCGGGAAACTTATAGCGGTCCCGCTATAAGAAATCCCGCTATAAGTTTTCAGAAAATCCCGCCATAGTGCCGGCCATTACTACTGGCAAGGGAGGCCATTTTATAAAATCCAAGATTTCATAACTTTTATTTCACAGATGAAAAATACATATAAAACTGAGCACCTGTTTAAAGTTGTGAACTTTTTCATATCAAATATTTAAGATAGGTGAACTTTTTCATATCAAATATTTAAGATAGGTAAATAAATGTGTAATTCACAAAATCAATCGTTAAATGCAAAAACAATCGTTTGCATGGTAATCGCTACTTCCACGCATATGTATAGTTGAAACGAATGGGAGCATCAACAGTCCAAGTCGAGATCAAAGTGTAGAAATTAAAATTTCTAAACTGAGCCCTGGCTCAGCTGAGTGAGGACTCGGATAAAATCAATAAAAAGGCTGAGACATTTGTCGCACCGTGGTACTTATTGCATGAAGAAATCCATTTGTTATGCATCCTAGGCCTGATACTGATTGGGTGAGGAGTTCTAAATAATTTAGCACATCCATTCAGTCCGTGCCAAATTCAAAGATGTCGGATAACACGCTGGTTATCCAGAGACAACCAAATGATCGGTGGAAAATTGTTCTTTTGAAAATCGCAGGTATTTGAATACTATTATTAATAATATTGTATATATGTTAGCTTGTTCAAGAGGGCCCCAAGGAATATTGGATTTGCCAATTGGGCCACCCTCTTAAAAGAAATACCTTACCTTGCCTTGCCTTGCCTCACCTCACCTCACCTCACCTCACCTTATCACAGTCTAATGTTGATTTTCCTGCTGTTCCCAGTCGCGTCGGTTGCCTCTGGACAACGGGTATGGATAAGTATAGGCAGCGAAGATATGATCAATTTTCATTGACAAAAACTTGCCCACATAATATACATGTACAGAGATTTTTTTCAGATGTAAAAAATGAAAAAAACTTTGATATTTGGAATATTTTGCTCAACACATTGATTGTGGGCACACATTAGAACCGCGGCTCCAACGAGTACCAATACTCTATGAAAAAAAAAAAAAAAAAAAAAAAAAAAAAAAAAAATAGTATACCTATGTATACCCCAGTTTTGCTATATAAAAGTGAGGTATAAGGACATATAATGTTACACGGAAATGTGATCAATTTTGTAGATATAGGCCTAGATCAGGTGACAATCCTTCGCATTTCTTTCAAGACTGCGAATAAAAAGGGGGCCGTAGTCCTTTATTTTTTGTCCCACCAAAAGCTGTACCTATGTAGCTATCAAATTCTTTACGTACACATAGGTGCGTTCCAACGAAAACTTTCAAGGAAGATGTGACAAAAATTTCTGCTTGAATTTGTTAATATCATCTTTTTGCGTAGTTTATCGTCTAGACTGCATGCGCGGATCCAGAGGGGGGGGGGGGGGGGGGGGGCGGACCCCCCCCTCCCTTGAATTTGAAAATTTTACCTAAAAAAGGGTAATTTCGGGATTTTTTTTTTTTTTTTTTTTTTTTTTTTGGGGGGGGGGGGGGTGGACCCCCTCGTCTGTGTCTGTGATCAAAAATTACCATTTGCGTTGGACCCCCTATCATGAAATTTCTGGATCCGCGCATGGACTGCTCGCCAAAACTTGATCGAACCCCTGGCAGACCTGGTCTTCGTCAGGAAAAAACATAATGAACATCCCCTTGTATCCTACTTTTATATAGCAAAACTGCAGGGGTATACATATTTTTCATATTTTTGTTCCAAAACATAAACTGTGGGTACTCATTAGAACCGCCTCTAACGAGTACCCACAATCTATGTTTTGGAACTGTTAGGAAGGTATTTACAAATCTTAATTCTATGTAACCCAAAGCCTATGTAACCAATTACCCAATCTATGTAACCCAAAGCTTGGGTTGCCTGGCCCTTTGGGCCGGAGAGAATAGACCTGCATGTGCCTCCAGACAAAGCTTATAAACTACTGACAGAACACCTGATTACTGGTAAACCGCTTAGAGCGTCCGAGCCTGCCAAGGAAAAATAGTTTGTTCAAACCATACATACATATAAGCCTTAGCTGTTTACTGTTTTTGAAGCATAACATCCTAATCTTGGGAAAAAGTCTCATAAAAAGAAGGCTATGTTCCGACATGAACATAACTATTTACTGGGACGTAAACCATCAATTAAAACTATTAAATGAAACTGAAATAAAAATCAAAACTGAGAAACAAAGTCTGTGCATACCCTTTCAGTATGATCCCAGGAGTTGAAGTCCACCTCTTGCTAAATTGGACAGGTTCGGTTGACCTTCTCATAGAAGAGGTTACGATGAGACTATAGAGTGTATATACATGTTCTTGTGCGGATTCTAGCATTTAACCTGCATGTTTTTTGTTGTTGTTTTTTGTTTGTTTGTTTGTTTGTTTGTTTGTTTGTTTGTTTGTTTTTACTTGGGTGGGTATATTTTTGAATCATAGTTCGTTCTGTGCAATCTTAGATACACTTGACGAAAACAAGTTTTTCGCATTTTCTTAAAATTATTAAATGGCCGCAGGGCATTTGTTCCTAATGACAAACATTAGGCGAGTCTGCAACGGCGGGATTTAAAAGCATAAATTCTCGGTTATCTGTAGTCCTGAGGGACCTTTTCCAATGATGGGAATACAGTAAATATGTTAAGGTGATCGGTGGTAGTGGGCAGTGAAGTTCTGTGATGGTAATACCCTTACTCTGGGTTCAAACGAGGTGCGCCGATAAGTCAACGGCGGAACACTTCGAACAACAACGGCTTACATACAAGAGGCCTCAAATAGGTACACCGGTTGCAGCGCTAAACTCGAATTTCTACGAAACGATTTTGTTTTTTGTTCAAACTGTTTCAGGTACTGAAGAAATACAGTCGATTATTACACTATCAGTCTTTCCAATGCTAATAATATCACAGGCTTATTGCCTGTATAATAACTACAGTAGTTTTCGCGCGAGAGAAATTTCATACATATTGTTGATACAAGTGTAAGCTTTTCAAAAAACTTGCAAACTTTAATTTGTTTGAATTGATGCTTAACGTCCCAGTCAATAGCTATGGCCATGTGGGGACGTTGCCTCATTTTACCCAAAATAAAGGATATGAAATAAATATATATGAGATGAAAGATTGTTTAATCGTTATCATTTTAATTCCGACTTTAATTCTGAAGTCCTCCTCGGAGGTTAAGATATAAAGGAAGAATTACTTATCATTTTGATTTGCAACATTGGTATCGTCGGAACTTACGTTTTCAACTTTTCACGCACATACCATTTCACGCGCAGTACATTACGGCTGGATATTTTGAGAATGTGACACTGTATTACTTCATCGCTTTCTGTTTATTTACACTGACGATGACTTTAAGCAACTGCGATAAAATATGTGAAAAATTTAGCTTGGAACGGTAAATTTCATACAATTTCAGCGAGGGTAGAAAATGCTATTTTTACTAACTCCCTTTTGTCTCTTTCTTAAAATCCCTCGCATTTCCTTAAAAAGCAGTAAAATTGTTCTCTGACTTCCGTGTCTGCTCCCGCCATATGTCATCTTCAAGGTCTCATCCGGGTTACATGACCCTGATAGCCTCATTATAATATTTTCACTGTATAGGACATGCTACACGCTAATTTTATTTGATGAGCCGTACCTGGTCATCTCGCCCCCATGGGTGTTTCTTTAGTGTATTTTGTTATGCAACTGGCTATGTGAGGGCATTAATACCCATAATCACCTACAGCAATTGGCATCCGCCCATCAGAAAGTGAAGGAGATGAAATGCTCTATGAGAAAGATAACCAGGAATTATGGAATTCCAGCAGCTTCTTAGAGAAACAGATTGACAGGCCATGTTAATCCAGAGGGAAACAAGTCAATTTGTTCAAGATAAAAAATAAATGAGCCAATTGCTTTTTGTTCATTAAATTTCACCTCTTTATGAAACTTTGTCATCTACTCAATAATTTCCTTTTCATCCGACTACTTGCAGCACAGTGACTTTGAGAAAAACGCTATTTTTAGAAAGTGCATGATTTCTTATGACATTTTTCACAAGTTATGGAATTTGGGTAGCCCAAAGAAAACATGGCTTCCGCGGTAGGAGATCATTGATAATTTGTGGCGATCTTTGTAAATAAACAAGTAATCGCACAGCATTTAACAGACAAAAGGTAAGTGCATAACTTTGTTTGTTGTTCTGCAAACAGAAACATTAAAGCATATGTGCGTGAAAACCCATATCGCCGGGATAGTTTCTTCAATTTTGACTCCCTCCCTCTGCAAGAAATCTGGAAGCTGAAAATTTATTGCAAACTCAAACACCACTTGGTTTTTAAAATGCCAACTGTATGCATGTGTACAGAATCTCAGAAAGCTAAGTTGCAAAAAGAATACACATATAGCCTTTCACCTAAAGTTTTGGAGCCAGTTGAAAGAATATTATCTGTAACACAAAACTGCAACAATATTCTTGGTGACAAATACAGAAGCAGCTCTATATCTGAAATTCATGTATACTAATATGATACATTCATAATCCTTCAGCCTGTAGCTCTAAAATACTGGCCTATCTGATTTGGCCAAGTGGGGAATTGTATTTTTAGCCATTGTTATTAGCCCACCTAAAGCTTTCAATCATGAGTGGCCAGCTTAGCATTAAGTCTGAGTATATTTTTTTGTGTGGTCTTCACAATAATAATAATAATACATGCTCTCAGTAATATTATCGTACTGATAGTCTAAAATTATTTCAGGCCCTTTTTGAAATCTATATATCCTATTGTATATGTTGTGCAAAGAACTTTGAAATAAAAATGTGCTTTGACCAAACATTTACAATGTTTCTATCAGAAGAGATGACATCATTACCTTTTGATAAATGAGCCGTGACGCGAGAAAACCGGTCTTCGGGGTTTCCGACCAGGTCCGACATAAACCGGTCTGTGCAGTCTCAGAAAATGGTTAGAAGCTTGAAATTTCGGATTTAGGAAGAAGAGAAATTGTACTATCCGAGTGGCGAAAACAAAGGCGCTGATCAGCTTCGCGGTTACCGCGAAGCTGATCTGCGCCTTTGTTTTCGCATAGGCAAAAATCCGGTTTTCTCACGATGCGGCTCAAATATTGAATAGATTTTAAGAACACCTGGCACCTGGGACACTGTTTCAGTTCTAAAATAGAATACAAGTTACCTGACTTACACACAAATTTGATTGATCTAAATGATCAAACGACAAACTCGAGTGAAAGGGACTGTATGTAATAAAGCAAACACATGTGTTTGCTATTAGAATATGTATTTTTGATGATATTGTTGGGCCTTGGCGACTCGGGTCAAAATTGCTGACCAGCTGATCAGTGCCTTTGTTTCGCTACAGGGTTAGTAAAATTTGTCCGTACTTGTATTCTTGTATTCAAGATTTCAAGCTTTTAGCCTTCTATTCTAAGACTGTACAGACTGTTCCATGTCCGACCTGTCGAGATCAACCTAAAGACCTGCATCGTGGGCCTGGCTCATGTTAATCAATGTTATGTAATTCTGTTTTAGACTGTACAATGGCATCAGTGTCTGACTCTGTCAATATGGAAGAAGAGAACATGGAAGAAGATGAAGAGGTAGCTACGGAAGATGCAGAATACCTCATACAATATCTGGGCTTCCAGCCCAGCTGTCTGGTCAATGGCAGTAAGTAATTACCAATAAACTGATATTTCTGAAGTTAACCCATGAGTGTCAGGTTGAAAAAAAAAAAAATCAGTTAAAAAATTTATATTTTTATTTTTGCTCAAAACATTGATTGGGTACACATTGGAACTGCTTCACCGAGGCCATTCTAATATGTACCCAAGATCTCCAAGATCTATGTTTTGAGCAGAAAAATGTCAAACATATATCAATTTCTTTCTACTGAAAATTTTAAATTTTTCCAACTTAAGAACAAGTAGCCCAGGGGCAACGATCGCTCACCTGAAAGTCAACAAGTACAGTCACTGGACAAAGTAATTGGGGTTTTTACCATATATGGGTATGGTGGCCATCTTGGTCATGTGACCTTGAAACCCTACTTACATCAGCAGAAGAGCTCTTGTCTGGATTGTGTATCCTCTTTTCTGCCATTTTGGTTCACGTGAAAAAATCATCTAACAAGGTCAGGGTCCTATAATGACCCCCGGGGTGGGGCCATATTTGACCCCAGGGGCAAATATGTCATGTCGAGCTCCACATGACAATGTTGTATATCAAATATACAAGCTTTGTGTCATGCTATTGCTGAGAAGATTTTTTTCATATATTTCCATTATAAGTCTGTGGTAGATAATGACATGCCTGGGGCGTGGCCTGTATAGACCCCATGGGCACCGTTAGCAGCATTTATAATGGAGAGGATTATACATTGGTCCACACAACATATGAAAGCTCTGGGCCTGGTTTTGGAGAAGAAGATTTTTTTATGTTTTTCCCATGACACCCCCTGGGCGGAGCCCGTATGGACCCCAGGGGCACAGTTATCAAGATTTATAAAGAGGACCATTATACATTGCTAAAAACAAAATATGAAAGCTTTGGGCCTTGTGGTTTCGGAGAAGAAGATTTTTTAAAGTTTTTCCCATGACGCCCCCGGGGCGGGGCCCGTATGGACCCCAGGGGCACGGTTGGCAGGATATATAAAGAGGAACACTATACATTGCTACAAACAAAATATGAAAGCTCTGGGCCTTGTGGTTTCGGAGAAGAAGATTTTTTTATGTTTTTCCCATGACACCCCGGGGCGGGGCCCGTATGGACCCCAGGGGCACGGTTGGCAGGATTTATAAAGATGACCACTATACATTGCTACTGACAAAATAAGAAAGCTCCGGGCCTTGTGGTTTCGGAGAAGAAGATTTTTTTATGTTTTTCCCATTGTAAGTCTATGGGAGCTAATGACCCCCGGGGCCAGGCCATTTTTGACCCCAGGGGCATGATTGGCAGGATTTATATAGAGGACCACTACACATTGCTACATACAAAATATGAAAGCTTTGGGCCTTGTGGTTTTGGAGAAGAAGATTTTTTTATGTTTTTCCTAATGACCCCCGGGACGGGGCCCGTATGGACCCCAGGGGCACAGTTATCAAGATTTATAAAGAGGACCATTATACATTGCTACACACAAAATATGAAAGCTTTGGGCCTTGTGGTTTCGGAGAAGAAGATTTTTTAAAGTTTTTCCCATAGCGCCCCTTGGGCGGGGCCCGTATGGACCCCTGGGGCACGGTTGGCAGGATTTATAAAGAGGAACACTATATATTGCTACAAACAAAATATGAAAGCTCTGGGCCTTGTGGTTACGGAGAAGAAGATTTTTTTATGTTTTACCCATGACCCCCCCCCCCCCAGGGCGGGGCCTGTATGAACCCCAGGGGCACAGTTGGCAGGATTTATAAAGAAAACCACTATACATTGCTACCGACAAAATATGAAAGCTCTGGGCCTTGTGGTTTCGGAGAAGAAGATTTTTTTATGTTTTTCCCATTGTAACAGTAAGTCTATGGGAGCTAATGACCCCCGGGGCGGGGCCATTTTTGACCCCAGGGGCATGATTGGCAGGATTTATAAAAAGGACCACTACACATTGCTACATACAAAATATGAAGGCTCTGGGCCATGTGGTTTCGGAGAAGAAGATTTTTTCATGTTTTGCCCCATCACGCCCCCGGGGCGGGGCCTGTATGGACCCCAGGGGCACAGTTGGCAGGATTTATAAAGAGGACCACTATACATTGCTACACACAAAATATGAAAGGTCTGGGACTTGTGGTTTCGGAGAAGAAGATTTTTTTATGTTTTTCCCATTGTAAATCTATGGGAGCTATCTGTTGCCATGGAAACCAGAGTTCAGGCTTGGGGTCAATTATTTTAAAAAGTAATTAATTGAATTACAATTACATTGACATTTGTTCAATTAAATTACAATTACAATTACTAGACATTTCAGCAAAGTAATTCATTACATACAATTACTTAGCCCAATGTAATTCATTACTTACAATTACTTTACAATATAGACTGTTTAGACACATGAAACTCCCAAAATGTAGGTAAATGGTAAATTAGGTCGAGAACACTTGAAGGTTAATGATGGAGAATTATCTGGCAGGAAACGTTTGTATTGTCAGTCTTGAGTCTTCCTTTTCTTTTTGCCCCCATGGATCAGGAATGTTTGAAAATGATATGATTTTAAGTTTGACATGTTTATTGCATCAAATGTCAAAAGATTTGCAAATATAACAACTCCTCATATCACTGGTTTATAAATAGGAAGACATGACTAAAAATAATATATTAATGTTGTTAACTCTCACGCTAAAGCACAATATACATATTTCTTTTTGATTTTGCAGACTATACTGGCTTACTGATAAAAGAGAGGGCAAATGAATGCTCCTGATTTCTAATGGATGGCAAATGAATAAAAAAAAATAAAATAAATAAATAAATAAATAAAGTGTAAAACATCTAAAGGGTCAAGTGTGCATCTACTGTCAGGTGTCAATTAAAAGAGTCCTAACAATAACTTTACAATCTGACTGCACAGGTATCTTACAATCATAAAAATTTCTATCAGTTTCCCATTTGAAAACATGGTATAAAATTCATATTCAAATTCACTCCATCTTTCATATATTATTAGAAATACATAATGGGGCCTTAATAAGAAGCAGTTTAATTTTGTGACCATCGTGTTTAAAATGACTTCAAAATCTTTCAATAGTTAACACATTAACCTGAACACTGCATCTTATTCAAATATCAATCTGTCAGTGAGGTGTGAAAAATTAACAATGAATCCTGTGACAATACACACCAATCAAGGCACAAAATAAAAGTTCAAAATTGTTTGAGTTTTCACACTTTCATTGCTCAATCTTTGTTTGATGTCATTTTAAGATGATAGATAGCTCTTTCGGCATCAGTTAGACAAGGCTTTAAAGTACCTAAAACTTAAATTTTTTTCAGTAGGTGAAGAAACAGTTTTATAGATGAGTAGACAAAATAAATTTTAAATACTGTTGAAAATGAAGTCTATGAGAAAATATTTTTATTTGAGTACTGTATAATTGACCAGAACCTTCAATTAGACATGCAAGAAAAAAGATTCAACAGGATAATCTGCAGTGTACTCTCTCTCTGTGTATATATATATGTAAGAGATATTTTTCTTCAAAGTAATTCAAAGTAATTCAAAAGTAATTGTTAATTACTCCCCTTTTTGCACTGTAATTCATTACATTTCAATTATTGTAATTAAAGTTAAGACTGAATTACAATTATTTTCAATTATTTTGAAAAATGTAATTAAATTACAATTAATTACAATTACAATTTTAATTACCCCAACCCTGCCAGAGTTCCTATCCGACCTGGCCCAAAACCTAATGCAACCTTTCCCCTTCCTCAATGATGCTTTAGATAAAATTTGATCATGATCGGCCTTTTTGTCTTAAGAGATATTTGAGTTTGAAAATGTGAACGGACGGACGGACGCACGGACGGACGCCGGCTCGACTACTGTACTATAAGCTCACCTTGTGAGCCTTCGGCTCAGGTGAGCTAAAAATCTGTATATTACATCCATGGGTGTGTTTTTATAATGTTGACTGTTTTGGTGAATGTTAAGCAACTACATGTAATGACTTTTTAATTTGACTTTTTGTAAAAAAAAAAAAAAAAAAAAAAAAAAAAAATGGGCCCTAAATCTTGTTTTGATCATTCATGCTGCTCATTTTGAGTCTATGTTTCTCCAGTTCAACCTCATTATAAATAATGCACCTCACTATAATGCAGTTTTCAATATAATACAGCCACGCCATGGCTCCCAAACTGATTTTGCTATATATGTTTTGTATCAACACAATTTCAATTATAACGGTCTATGGACCCCAAAGATAGCATTATAATGAGATTGACCTGTACACCAGGGCCTCTTTATAACACACTTTATTACAACACGGTTTTGGATATATCACTGATCACTGTTGGACCCCAACTGGTCATTTTAGACTATTTTTGCTATATGTCTATACATTTTACTCTCGTAATTATAACATGGATTGAATAGCTAACAAGGAAATTGGCTTGGACCCCAACAATAGTGTTACAATGAGGTTAAGCTGTACTTTATATCTTTCAGTATACAATGGTATATTGGAGAATCTCAAAGAAGCAATGACAACATTAAACAAGGCCATCTTAGATACAGTAAGTCAACTGGATTATTTGAGCAGTGACGCGAGAAAACCGGTCTTCGAGGTTTCCGACCAGGTTCGACACAAATCGGCCTGTACAGACACAGAAGAAGGCTAGAGGCTTGAAATTTTGGCTATAGGTAGAAAAGGAATTGTACCATCCAAGAAGCGAAAACAAAGGTGCTGATCAGCTGTGCAGTTACTTCACAGCTGATCTGCATCTTTGTTTTTGCATATGCAAAAATCCGGTTTTCTCATGATGCGGCTCATTTTATTTAGTCTCTCAAGGAAGAAGCATGTTGTGCGAAAACATGTTTTGCAGTTTCTGAACATTGGTTGGTATCTCAAAGCCATCTTAAGCTTAAGATTAACTTATGACCAACTTATTATGGTGAATAACTAAAAATGACCTTAAGTTACAGTGAGACTGAAATTAACCTTAAGTGACATCTTAACATCATCGTAACTTAACGGTCAACACAAGCCCACCTTAGCGTCGTCTTATCTTACGAAGTGGCGCCTTTCAATTCAAACTTAGTGTAACTGGAATGGCAAGGGTGTAAATTTTAAGGTGGCCATCTTAAGACCATTGTAAGAGAGTGTCGTAAGTTGGGGAACTTAAGATGCCTTCGAGTTACTAAACCCAGGTTTGGTGCAAATTGAACAGTCACTGAAGATGCCTAAAACGGCTTGAAAAGTGGGCATTGGACAAAACATGAATACAATTTCTGTATAGCAGCTGTGCTTTTGCTTTTCCACAGGAGTTTTCCTTGTTCCAGATATAAAAAGGTTTTGTTTTGAATTTCACTATAAAAACATCACAAAAACATGTCCGTGTAATGTATACCCTCTTAAATCCCACTTTTATATAGAAAAACTGGGGTTGGCAGGGGTAAACCTATTTTCTTATTTTTGCTCCAAAACATAGATTGTGGGTACTTGTTAGAACCTCACTGAGGCGGTTCTAACATGTACCCACAATCAATATTTTGAGCTAATATATTAAAATTATCCACTTTTTTCCAATGAAATTTTCAATTTTTACAGCTGAAAAAAAATTCTGTGTATTGCATGGGCAAGTTTTCGTAATGAATATGAGCTGAGTCACAAGTAAGCATGCATATAGTATTTTTAGCTCACCTGAGCCGAAGGCTCACAAGGTGAGCTTATAGGATGGCCATGATCCGGCGTCCGTCCGTCGTCCGTCCGTCGTCGTCGTCGTCGTCGTCCACAATTTCAAAGATCTTCTTCTCTGAAACCACTTGGCCAATCTAGTTGAAATTTTATGTGGAGCCTCCTTGGGTAGTTGCATTGTAATTTTGTTCGTGATATCTTGGTCACATGACCAAGATGGCTGCCACGCCCATATATGGTAAAAAACACTCAAAAATCTTCTTCTCCAGAACGGGTGGGCCGATTTCCACGAAACTTGGTATGTAGCATCGGGGACTTCAGCCCATCATAGTTTGATAAAATGATGACCATAGGATGACCTTGACCTATTTTACGGCAAGGTCAATTTTGGAAACATAGGCTTTTACATATGAAAAAGTGAAAATTATGGATTTTTTGAAATCTATTGCAGCCTGAGGCCTGAAAAGTGGGAGATGCAAACAACTAATGGAGTAGATGAAGGTATGTGATTAATTTAGGTCAAGGTCATCTCTTGACCTTGGCCAGTCTGTCGTCCATACACACTTTTCAAAGATCTTCTTCTCTGAAACTGCTGGGCCAATCAAGTTGAAATTTTATTTGGAGCATCCATGGATAGGGGAGACGAAAGTTTGATCGCAAAATTGAGGTCACATGAACAAGATGGCCGCCACGCCCATATATGGTAAAAACTACTAAAAAATCTTCTTCTCCAGAACCGGTGGGCCGATTTCCACGAAACTTGGTATGTTGCATTGGGGACTTCAGCCCATCATAATTTGATAAAATGATGACCATAGGATGACCTTGACCTATTTTACGGCAAGGTCAATTTTGGAAACATATGCTTTTACATGGGAAAAAGTGAAAACTATGGATTTTTTGAAAACTATTGCAGCCTGAGGGCTGAAAAGTGGTAGATGCAAACAACTAATGGAGTAGATGAAGGTATGTGATTAATTTAGGTCAAGGTTATCTCTTGACCTTGGCCAGTCTGTCGTCCATACACACTTTTCAAAGATCTTTTTCTCTGAAACTGCTGGGCCAATCAAGTTGAAATTTTATGTGGAGCATCCATGGGTAGGGGAGACGAAAGTTTGATCGCGAAATCCAGGTCAGATGACCAAGATGGCCGCCACGCCCATATATGGTTAAAACCACTCAAAAATCTTCTTCTCCAGAATAGGTGGGCCGATTTCCACGAAATTTTGTATGTAGCATTGGGGACCTCAGCCCATCATAGTTTGATAAAATGATGACCCTTGGATGACCTTGACCTATTTTACGGCAAGGTCAAATTTGGAAACATAGGCTTTTACATGGGAAAAAGTGAAAACTATGGATTTTTTGAAAACTATTGCAGCCTGAGGCCTGAAAAGTGGTAGATGCAAACAACTAATGGAGTAGATGAAGGTATGTGATTATTTTAGGTCAAGGTAATCTCTTGACCTTGGCCAGTCTGTCGTCCATACACACTTTTGAAAGATCTTCTTCTCTGAAACTGCTGGGCCAATCAAGTTGAAATTTTATGTGGAGCATCCATGGGTAGGGGAGACGAAAGTTTGATCGCAAAATTGAGGTCACATGAACAAGATGGCCGCCACGCCCATATATGGTAAAAACTACTAAAAAATCTTCTTCTCCAGAACCGGTGGGCCGATTTCCACGAAACTTGGTATGTTGCATTGGGGACTTCAGCCCATCATAATTTGATAAAATGATGACCATAGGATGACCTTGACCTATTTTACGGCAAGGTCAATTTTGGAAACATAGGCTTTTACAGTAACTGCGAAGCTGATCAGCGCCTTGGATTTTGCTACACCGATAGTACATTTCATCTACTTTCTAAATCCAAAAATTCCAGCCTCTAGCCATCTTCTGTACTTGTACAGCTCAGTTTGTGTGGGACCTGTTCGGAGACCACATTGTTGGTTTTCTCACGATGCAGCTCATATTTATTTCGACTTACATTTCAGTACAAAGACAAGATTTCTGAATCTCAGTTGAAGGAAGTATCAGACACACAGGCCAAGGTCGCTGTAGATAAACTTGATAAGTTAATTGATAAAGCAGAGGTAAGTAGAAATAACTCCCCCCCCCCCCCCCCACCCTCCAAAGATATTTCACTGACATAAGGACAAAACCAGGGAGGGACTGGGTTCAGAGGTTATTAAAATCTTTTTCATGCTCAACTCAGCTGAGACTAAAATTATTCCATCTCACCGCTGTGTCTGGTGTAGGTTCGAGCCCCACACTGGCCACGTGAGACAAGCAAAGTTCTGCTTGCGGGTTTGCCAGGTGTTTTTTTTCTCGGGGTTCTCCTGTTTTCTCCCACCTACAGATTAGTCTGTCTCATATGAGCTGAAGTAATCTTCAAAGGGATGAAAAACTGAAATTAAAAAAAGAAAACAAATTCCTGCTCATAAATGTTAAAATGCCGACAATTGTTTGCATTTTGACATTTATAAGTAGGATAAATTGCAGACTAGTGTGATCTAAATATGCAATATCAATTTTTTTTTTGCTAATAAAGTATAACTGAACAGTTAAAATTTCACGCTCAGCCTAGCTGAGCATGAAAATATTTTTTAACCTTGTGACCTGGCCTGAATGAAGTATCATACACAAAGGTTAATTTGTTCTGTTGACACGTAGGCTAAAATTAGGTCAGATTTTCAGTCACTGTTACATTTTTAAAGGAAAATTCATTACCAGTAAAAAAAAAAATGTCATAAAGCTTTACACATATGAGCCGCCTCATGGGAAAACCAACAATCTGCATATGCGAAAACAAAGACGCAGATCAGCTTCGCGGTAACCGCTGAAGCTGATCAGCGCCTTTGTTTTCGCTACTCGGATAGTACAATTCTTCTTCTACTTAAATCCGAAATTTCAAGCTTCTAGCTCTTTTCTGTGTTTGTACAGGTCGGTTTGTGTCGGACCTGTTCGGAAACCACATTGTTGGTTTTCCCACGAGGCGGCTCATATATATTTCAACATTTCAATTTCTATTACCATGTACATGTATCTTTTAATACTTACACCACTTACTTTCACCACACATTTTCTGACTTTCAGCGTTACTTGATGGGAAATGTTTTCTGTCTCCCAAAGAACTTTACGTTGCCTAGCGACAGAGTGCAGTTAGACAAGCCCTGTTCTGAAGGTCAGATGAATGACCTTGACACAAGGCTACAAGAGGTCAAGGACAAAATTATAGCTGTAAGGCAGAGTGTTTTTATTGCTTTTTAAATGGCATCGTCAAATGTTGTTTGAAATTACAGGAGCGTGGTGGTTTGTTGGTAGTGTCAGTCAGGGGCCGAAGCGAGAGCTACAGAGTTAAAAGCCTCCTGAGGCAATGTTTGAGCCCCCTTGTGGGAAAACCAACTGTGGTTTCCGAACAGGTCCGACACAAACCGGGCTTAACAAGCACAGAAGATAGCTAGAAGCTTGAAATTTCGGACAAAGGAAGAAGAGGGATTGTACTATCGGTGTAGCGAAAACAAAGGCGCTGATCAGCTTCGCAGTTACTGCGAAGCTGATCTGCCCCTTTGTTTTCGCCTATGCAGATTGTTGGTTTTCCCATGCGGCGGCTTGTTTTGTCCTCGAGCAAGAAACTTTAATCCCTCTTGTACTGGTTAATCTACTAGGAAGTGATGACATCTTTCTGACATTACTGAAAAATTGTTGATTAGGGTATAAAGAGTCAAATAAACAAAGACACACACACAAGACAAACACACACACACACACAAAACAAACACACACACAAAAACAAAAACACACACAAAAACATTGAAATTTGAATTTTGAAACAGTTTTCTTTTTATATAAAAACACATTGAACAGAACGTAAACTGAAATCCCATTTACGAGCAAGAACAATATAGAAAAATATGAGGCATGTTGTGAGAAAACTGGTCTTTGGGGTTTTCGACCAGGTCACACAAACTGGCCTGTACATTCACAGAAAAAGGCTAGAAGTTTGAAATTTTGAATATAAGTAGAAAAGGAATTGTATTATCTAGGTAACGAAAACAATGGCTGGTTACTGTGCTGAAACCCTGAAGACCAGTTTTCTTGTGTCGCGGCTCATTTGTTGTTTGTTTTACAGGTGAAGTATGCCAATTCAGTACTCCGGGAGAAGATATCAACCATCGATAAAATGCAGAGTAAATTAGATTCTGCTTTGAATTATGCGACAAATTGTCGTGATAAAGGTAACCAGTATCCCTCATTTTATCAAGAGTACCATTTTTAGCTCACCTGAGCCGAAGGCTCACAGGTGAGCTTATAGTATACCCATGCTCCGGCATTTCCACGAAACTTGGTATGTAGCATTGGGGACGCTGTCCCATCATAGTTTATATAAATCATGACCCTAGGATGACCTTGACCTATTTTACGGCAAGGTCAACATAGGTCGCCAATGCATTTGAATGAGAAAAAATGATAAAATGCTATTTAATGGGTAAAACTTAATGGGAATAGGCAAATGGACAGAAGATTAATGTTAATGGAAAATTTTAGGGGGGGGGGGTTGTCTGCCCCTGCCCTTGGGCTATATACATGTATATTTCCATAATAATGAAACATCTTCTCCCCTGAAACTGCTTGGCCAATCAAAGCCAAACTTCATATGGAGCATCCTTGGGAAGGGGGAAAGAAAGTTTATATAAATGGTCATGGTCACATGACCAAGATGGCTGCCATGGCTATAAATAGAAAGAAACTTTAAAAATCTTCTTCTCAAGAACCAGAAGGCCAATGATTTTGAAACTTGGCGTGAAGCATCAGTGACTGGAGCTCTACAACGTTTATATAAATCATGACCCTGGGATGACCTTGACCTATTCTAACGGCAAGGTCAACATAGGTTGCTCATGCATTTGAATGGGGAAAAGTGTTAAAATGTCATTTGTAGGAAAAAACTTGCAGGAAATGGGCAAATGGACTTAAGACTGATGATTCTGAAAAAAATTTGGACCCCAGGGGATCTGTCTGCCCCACCCCGGGGCAATATACATGTATATTATAGTGATATTCAAAGATCTTCTCTGAAACTGCTTGGCCAATCAAAGCCAATCTTTATGAGGAGCATTGTTAGGAAGTGGGAATGAAATTGTATATAAATGGTCAAGGTCACATGACCAAGATGGCCGCCATGGCTATAAATAGCAAAAACGTTTAAAAATCTTCTTCTCCAGAACCAGAAGGCCTATGATTTTGAAACTTGGCATGAATCATCAGGCAATGGAGCTCTACAAATTTTATGTAAATGATGACCCTGGGATGACCTTGACCTATTTTGTGGCAAAGTCAACTTAAGTCGCATATCCCAGATCTCAGGTGAGCGTTTATAGGACCATTGGTCCTCTGGTAATGTAATGGCCATGTTTAGGTTGCCACGCGTCCGGTGCGTCAGGGAAATTGATTTTTTTTCCAGGTCAAGGAATTGTCAGGGAATTTTGCAAACTGTCAGGGAAATTTGGAATTGTTGGCAGATGTCAGGGAATTTTGAAAATACCAGTTTCATGTCAAATTACTTAGGGAATGTGTCTAAATTCCATCAATGTTTTGGAGCAATATTAAAAAGATAGTACCCAGAAGTGTATTTGATGTTTAATGAAGTTCTGATTGGTGTGTTGTAGTAATATACGACTTTCCAAGTTTTAAGAATTGTCCTGTTAAACTTTCATTAGAGACTGCACACCAAGATGTCAGGGAAATTTGAAATTTCGTCAGGGAATTGTCAGGGAATTTTGTTTCTTAGCGTGGCAACCTTGGTCCAGAATCTACATACCCTGGGTTTGATTCTCACCAGTATTGAGTTGTGTCATTGAGCTAGACACAATAATTCTCCATGGAACTGGGCCCGAGGTTATAAAATTTTTTATGCTCAGCTCAGCTGAGACTTAAATTTATCCTGCTCATAAATGTTAAAATGCCAACAATTGTGCTCATAAATGTTAAAATGCCAACAATTGTTGGCATTTTAACATTTATAAGCAGGATAAATTACTAGTTTTTGAGTTTTGAACCTGAATTTTCCACAATTTTTGACTATTTCAGCAGTTATCAGCAGTTGAAATTTCATGCTCAGCTGAAAAAAGTTTTATAACCTTGAGGCCAGATTTATATCCAGGAAGAGGAGGCTCCATGAAGATAAGACAAAATAATGGTCACTTTAAAATACAAAACAAACAAAACTTTGAGCCATTGAATAGCTCAAGGACCTATGCTAAATGCATGAGAATAACAAAGTAACTGAAAATACTGGGTGTTGCCCATGCTTATCTTCATCTTACCTCCAGATAGAGCTGGTTCTCCTCAGCGAGGTGGTTCTAACGAGTACCCACAATCACTGTTTTGAGCAATTATATAAAAAATATCAATTTTTCTTTTAATAGAAATTTTCATTTTTTACAGCTGAAAAAAATCTCCATATTTCGCATTGACCTGTTTTCGTATTGTTGGTATTTTTAATGCTCTAAACATGATTTTTGTATTTTGCCTTTATGTTTTTTGTTTCTTTTTTTAGTCACAGTGGAAGCCAATACTTTACAGATGCATGCTGAAAACACGGAAAAAGTTATAGAAACTATTCAGGAGTTTGACAATCTTATGCTGAAGGACACATAGTTGTAGTTGTCCCATGAGAAAACCAACAATTCGGGTTTCTGACCAGGTCCGACACAAACCGGCCTGTACAGTCACAGAATCAGGCTAGAGGCTTGAAATTTCGGATATAAGAAGAAGAGGGAAATTACTATCCCTGTAGCGAAAACAAAGGCGCTGAAGGATGTACATCAGCTGTGTATTTACCATGCAGCTGTCCTGTGCCTTTGTTTTAAAACAACAACAAAGAAAAAAAAAAAAAAAAAAAAAAGCCTTTTCCATGAAGCAATTCAATTTTCACCTCAGTAGAATATTATATTGTATACTTGAAGCCAGTAAAAACGCAACTTTCAGCATATAACCTATCCAACGATTCTTGGATGTTTTCACAATGTTATTATATAAAATCATGAAATTGTCGTCCCGATATGAAGGCCATATTCGTCTTGTGCTAAATTAACAAGTGAAGTAAAGCGATCTGCGTTTGTCGATTAAGGGACACAACTCAAACATGGACAAAACAAAAGCAAATGCACCTTATGAATCCAGCTATATGTTAACCTTTATGACTAGCTCTTTTGTGTTCAAACTTTCGGTCAATGCCAATATTGCTCTAAAGTCTATGTAAACCATTCCGTAGATTGTTTTTTTCAAGTTTTCATCTTATAAAAGGCCATCAAAGTCAGTACATGAAAACCGGAAGTGAATTCAAGAATGCCATTTTTGAAAATTAAAACTGTCATAAAATCGACCCATATGCTAGAACGTAACATCTCCTGTGTCCAAACTATGGAATGATTCTGTTTTATTGAAGTTTCGGTAGATTCTCAAAATCTGTGGTATTTTTTCGAAAATTTGAACATTTGGAAATTAATCTTGGTCGTTCCATCAGGTGGAATTGTCGGTATTACACCGTTTTTTTGTTGCTGGTATTCGGCCGCATACTTCCGCATTGAAATTGGGTTGCTGTGCAAGGTTGAATGGGTTTAAAATCAAATTTTAATGATTTTGTCATTTTTTACCCCAAAATCAACCAAAAGTGCTAAATTGAGTTCAGTTTTTGCTGAACGATTCTCGGGCGAGGGGCAAGCTGACTTCGCTATAAACAAAGCGCACAAGGTGTCCCTGAAAGGTAGAAATAACCTGTATATCAGTTGCGTTTTTAATGGTTTTAAGTATATATCTTATACTGGTATAACTAATTAAAAAATAAAACTTTGGTTATTCATTGTATTTTATTGATAACAAAATATGCTTTCATTTCTTTTCACAAAGCCTGAATAAATAGTACATTAAATACTGTATCTATTTGTACACCATTTTTGTGTCAAAATGCATAATATAAAAGCAGCTCCATGAAAGATGTTATTGCATAATATGGCTTAATCATACCCATACTTATTTCACAAGATGTTTATTGTAATGCATATTTATTACAAGATATTCATGTTATTTTTTGCCTTAAGTAAAAGTAACCATGTCATGGACCTCGGAGCACAACATTTGTCATATAATTCCACCAGTGGATGACTGTATTCAGTACATAACACTTTAAAATTCCATATCACATAATAAATGCTCATATCCCAGAAGTCACTAATCTCGGAGTTCCAATAAAATCATCATTAAAGGACAGTTCCTGTGTCCACTCGTACAGTTTTTTAGCCTCACGTTCCCATGCCTCAGGGTCTTCATTCTCCTCTCCCGTAATGCCATATTTGTCAAAGTAATCTTCGGGTTCCTCCGACACGGCGGTCTGGCCTTGAGACTCAAATGTATCCTCCTGGAACAAAAGATGAGCTCAGTGAGCTTCCTATTCAAGTTTGCAAGAACAAAATATTTTGAGGGCTAGCCTCTCGGAGGCAGTAATGCTTTACGTACACAGTCAATGACTAAGGTCATGTTGGAATGGTCAGTTATCCCAAGCACTAAATTATAGGACAAGCCTACAGGAGTACTTATTGCACTTTTGACAAATGCTCAGAAATTTTCATGAAAAGAAATGTGCCAGATTCTGCCAAAAAGAAGTCAACATGTGAATTCCTAAATTCTGTAATGTTCATAATTTCACACAAGTATAGCAGTTACACTGTGTATTAAAATGATCTCTGAAGTACATGTATTAGTTTTAAACTGACGTAGAAATTTAAATTGACTTAAGTTTTAGGTGTCTGAAACATCTGAACTTTTGTTCAATAAACGAAAAAATGACCTTACCCTATCAAGTCCATACATTTTTCTCATCTTCATAGCTCTAAGTCTTGCCTGTTTTGACCGTCGACCTGATATCTGACTCTGTATACCCGACATCTTAGACTTTGGTGTCGGCATGGGCACTTCAGGGCTTCTGTATTAATAAATAAAAATATTCAGTTCACAAATCTGACAAAGAAAATGCCTGGTACCCTAAAGTGTCCGACTTCAAGAAACAATGTTACAATGAAATCGTTTTCTAATTTATTTGAAAAAATAGTTTATTGTTTGATTTGTTTGAACTGATGCTTAACGTCCCAGTCAACAGCCATGGCCATGTTGGGACGTTTCCATTTTATGGGACTTTTACCCAACATTACGATTTCATGACACTCAAAATATGCTTCATAAATATAACCACCGAAGCAAACTAATAAGGCTTATAAGTATGAATGGTTTGACAAAACCGCTTTCCCTGGACAGGCTCAGACTTGCGCGTTAACCAGTAATCAGATGGTAGGTCAAAAGTTTAGAAGCTTTGCCTGGAGGCACAAGCAGCCTATCTATTCCTCCTAGGTCCCAATGGGCGGGGGCCCATATTCGCTTACGACCACCCTTGAAAAAATAGTTTAATTGAATAATCAAATTAGCAGAAGATAATATGAGAATGCTTTACATACTTCCTGGGATCTTCTTGAGGCTTTTCTGGGCTGCTCTGGAACCAGTGTGGATCAATTTGTGACAATACATGTATTTAAATTTTTTTTAACCTTTTTTTTTTGTTTATTAAACTCACCTCATTTGGGATACAGCTCGTATATGCTGAACTTGTATGTCTTGTGTAATTGGTCGTGTAACTAATAAAGGCACTTCTTGTCTCAATCGAGGAGTCATTACACGGGTAAATAAAAAGTCGACTATGTCATAAAATATTGTGTGTCTGGGTAAAACTGAAAAGAAGAAAAGCAGAAAAATAACAAATATTTGAGCCGCCGTATCAGAAAACCAACAATCTGCATATGCAAAACCAAAAGTGCAGATCAGCTGTGCAGTTACTGCATAGCTGATCAGCACCTTTGTTTTCGCTACTCATTACAATTCCTCTTCTAGTTGAATCCAAAATTTCAAGCTTCTAGCCTTCTTCAGTGACTGCACAGGCCAGTTTGTGTCTGACCTGGTTGGAAACACCAAAGACCGGTTTTCTTTCCAGTCACCGCTCAAATATTTAGTTCTGATAAACTGCATTTTCATAAAGAAACAGAAAGATCCAACATTTATGATCATTTAAGGTTGGGACTACTACAAGTAGTAGATACATTTTAGACATCTTGTTGGTCGTTTGTCTCTCAATGATGAGAATGGCCATGTGATTTGAATATTGGATATATTCAACATTTTATTACATACCATCTAAAGTTAGTTTTCTCCAATAATTTTCTTTCCCTCCCATCTTAGCTGGAGATTCATCTATATTAGTTAAATACTGAAACAAATAACAAGAAATAGAATCTGCTAAATGTATATGAGCCTGTGCGTGAGAAAACCAACACTATGGGTTACGACCAGGTCCGACACAAACTGGCCTGTACAGTCACAGAAGTTGGATAGAGGCTGGAAATTTTGGATTTAGAAAGTAGAGGAATTTTACTGTCCGTGTAGCGAAAACAAAAGTGCTGATCAGCTTAGCAGTTACTGCGAAGCTGATTTGTGCCTTTGTTTTCGCCTATGCAGATTGTTGGTTTTCCCAGCGGCGGCTCAAATACATTGGGCAGTCATCCTTTGACAACTCTTCATAGCCAATTCTTTTCATATTTCATGAAACAGACACAGTTGATTGTCAGTAACGATACCATTGGACAAGAAACATCCAGCAAGGTCTTTAATGATGAGAGCAGTTGTCAGTTAATGAGAAAGAATGTGCACTTAATACTAGTAATCTGTCTCCAAAGCTGTTAGGATCAATTACCAAACATGATATGACTTGAAATTTTTCAATGGCTCATAAAACCCAACAGCATTTTTTTCAATGGCTTAGATGTTAATCCCAAAAGCAATCAATTTTGTATTTTACATTCATCATATATTGGAGTGAGAAACAAATAATTGTCTTGAGCAAAAATTCTGGTTTTATTTAGTACTATAATCCCTGTCTGTCTCAAGGCAAGTTATCCATAACATAAAGTGACCTTACTTGCATATAATCTTTAAGTGTAGTAACATCGATTTCATCTGTTATTTTATATTGCCTTTGGAACATAGCGTCTTCCAACATCTGCTCATAGAATTTACGATTTCCCATAAGCTGTAGAGAGTCTTCTGCAGCCTGTAAAAAAATCATATTCTGATATTTACCCAATTATGACATGAGCCTTCATGCAAGAACACCGGTCTGGGTTTCTAACCAGGTCTGACACAATTCAGTCTGTACAGTCACAGAAGAAGGTTAGAAAGCTTGAAATTTTGGATATAATCATGTAGAAGAGGAATTGTACTATCGGTGTGTATTGAAAATAAAGGAGCTTATCAGCTGTGCAAATACTACACAGCTGATCTGCGTCTTTGTTTTAAACATTTTGCATATACAAAAATCCATGTTTTAAACTTTTTGCATATGCAAAAATCCAGCCTTCTCATGATGCAGCTCAAATATACAATCATTGGGCATTGTTTGTATGTCCTTTTCTGATTTAATGTTGCTCTCAAAACAACAAGACACCATTTCAGCCACGTCATGAGAAAACTGGATTTTCGCTACACGGATAAACTGGATTTTTGCTACACGGATAGTACGACCTAAAGCTGAAAAGTCAAGCTTCTGTCCACCTCTCTGTTGTATGCACCATCTTTGCTTTTAGCTGATGCTAGCTGGATGGCAACCATGCTGGGTAAGAGCTGGTCATCTGGTTCCTAATCTGTGTTGTTAAAATTGAGCTGCGACACGAGATCTGCCCCTTCGTTTTTGCATAGGCAACATTCCTGTTTTCTCATGACGCGGCTCTATTTACATGTAGTGTCGTGTGTTGTCGTTTCTTTCCAGTCTGACATCTTTTGAATTGGGATTCTTTTAATGGTGGCTGAGTGGTTAAGAGCGCTGATATTTCATTACCTCGCTTAACCATTCGATCATCCCACCCGTGTCTGGTGTGGGTTTGAGCCCCACACAGCCAACACAGGGCACATTTGAGACAAGCAAGTTCTGCTTGCGGGTGTGTCAGGTGGTTTTTCTAGGGGTTCTCCCGTTTTCGCCCCACCTACTGATTGGCCCGTCTCATATGAGCTGAAATAATCTTGAAAGGGACGTTGAACTGAATAAAAAAATAATAAATAAATAAATTTAATGTTATCAATTTTGGCCTTTATATTCTTTCAAATACCTATGAAAATCCAATATACTCACACCAGTTGCAGGTTTGATAACCCTTTTCCCACTAAGATATTTCACACCTTTACCCTCAGAGTGGAGAAATACCTTGAAAAATATCATCGGCGGAAACTCCCCACCTCCAAACCTGTATGTAATACAAGTACATAATGTGAACTGCAATGCAAGAAAACAGGTCTCGACAGTTTCCAGGTCAAACACAAACCAGCCTGTAAAATCACAGAAGAAGGCTAGAAGCTTGATATTTTAGATTTAAGAAGAAGAGGGATTGTACTGTCTATCATCTGTAAGTGACTGCACAGCTGATCTGCACCTTTTTTCGCATATGCAAAAAGCCAGTTTTCTCTTGATGCCACTCGAAAAGATATTACTTTTTTTTCCAATTTCATCTAATTAATATTGCATTTACCATTCTAACCACATAATTCCACTGAGGGAAGGCTCCCTGATGGCAGATTACCAGTCCTTTGCATGTTTTAGCCATTAACTGGCAACTGCTCCTCTCATCGGGAAAACATGTCCATGCAATGAATACCCCATTACATTGAAAACTCGGGTATGCAGGGGTATACATATTTTTCTCATTTTTTTGTCCAAAACATAGATTGTGTGTATTTGTTAGAACCCATGCGCGGATCCAGAGGGGGGGGCCGGGGGTCCGCCCCCCCCCCCCCCCCCCCCTGGAATTTGAAAAAAATACCTAAAAAAGGTAATTTCGGGATTATTTGGGGGTTGGACCCCCCCTCGTCTGTGACCAAAAATTACCATTTTACGTTGGACCCCCTCTCATGAAAATTTCTGGATCTGCGCATGGAACCGCCTCGCTGAGGTGTACACACAATCTGTTTTGAGCTAAAATATTAAAAATATCAAAATTTTGCTGATGAAATTTTCAATTTTTACAGCTGAAAAAAAAATCTGTCTAGGCAAGTTTTCGTAATGTTATTTGTGGATGAGTAACGGTAAGAATGGCCTCAGAAATATTTTCATGGCAAACCTATTGACAAAATCTACATATATACTCTATTGAGGAAAGTGGTGCATACTTTAAAAGGTTTACTCACCTAAATCTGACCCTAATTTGACTAGTTTTATCATTTAAGAATTCCGCTTCTTTAGGAGCAACCTTCCGTAAAATTTCCTGAGATAGTGAGTTTTCCTGTACGAAAAATGAACATTTATAAATAAGGTATAAATCACATGTATTTAACTGACAAGAATGTATCTTTAACTAAACAAATTTATTGTTATCTTAGCATTTCACAATTGGTATTTAACAATGACTGTTGAGATTCTTTTTTACCCAAAGTTATATGTAATATTAACAAAGATAAGTCATCACCAATTATTTTTCCCAAGCATCAAGATAAAATGCCTGTGAAATATATACTCCTTTAAACTCTATTTTCATATGTTTTATATTGTAATTGTGGGGTATACAGGGAGAAACAAACATTTTTTTTTCTTATCTTTGATCCAAAACACAGATTGTGAGTACTTGTTAGAACCACCTCATCGAGGCAGTTCCACAAAGTATGCACAATCAATGTTTTGAGCAAAAAATACTGAAAATATAATTTCAACTGATTTTTTTTTTTTTTTTTTTTTTTTTTTTTTTTTTTTTTTACAATTATTAAAGCTTTTAGGAAAATTTACGTGGGTATGCTTTCATCTAATCAAGGTAAAGTGAACTTACTGCTGCACACACTGCATGTTTGAGAAGCCGGAACATCTGCCTGTCTCTGTAGCTTATCCAAGCTTTCTCTATAATACTGGCAGCTGCTTGACGAATAAGTCTGCAAAACAAAAATATACAGAATGTACTATACGAGCATCAATGCAGAAAAAAAAGTCTTCGGGGTTTCCACCCAGGTCTGGCACAAACTGGTCTGTAGTCTCAGAGGGTTAGAAGCTTGAAATTTTGGATTTAGAAGAAGAGGGATTGCACTATCCCTGAAGTGAAAACTAAGGCGCTGATCAGTTCTGCAGTTACTGTGCAGCTCATTTGCTTCTTTGCTTTTTCCTATGAAAAAATGTTTTTCTAATGATACAGCTCATATGTAAAAGCAAGAATAAAGCTCATAATAACATCAGAAAAACGTCCGTGAAATAAATAACCCCTTATACCCCACTTTTATATTATAAAACTGGGGTATGCAGGCGTATACCTATTTTTCTTATTTTTGGTCCAAAACATAGATTGTGGGTACTCGTTAGAACTGCCTCAGCGAGGCGGTTCTAACGTGTACCCACAATCTATGTTTTGAGCAAAAATAAGAAAATATAAAACAATTTCTACTGAAAATTTTCAATTTCTACAACTTAAAAAATCTCTGTATATGGCATGGGCATGTTCTCCTAATGGAATAAAGAAACAGAGCAGAGCCAGATCTGAGAGGTCCTAGAGAATTTTAAAATCTATACTATCATACTTTCTTTTCTGCCTCTAAAAGGCACTTTTCAAAAGTAAGTTAATCAATATAAAATTTTAAATAATTTTTGATGTCAGAACATGTAGTTATAAGAAAAATTTGAATTTTAATATCAGAAATGAGAGTACACCTGTACAATGCATATTGCATTTTCATTATCAAGGGTTTAAATATAAAGGCTGGTAGATCACACAAGCATATACACAAGCATAGCATAAAAAGCGGCTTTAAGCTAAATTAAAACACTCACTCTTTCTCTGTGACAGCCGGCTGTCTGAGATGTTTACCCGGTGTCGGGCTCCGCGTCGAGCTGACAGGAGTCGTCAACTGTCTGTACTGACCAAACTCTTGGCCCTCTAGCGTGGCCACAAAGTCTCCTGTCACTGCCTGACCCAGCGATGACTTTCTGAATTCTCCTGTGGGGGTTCTACGTAGAGATTGAGGACTGGAGGTCTTCTTTTGCCGATCATCCCCAGCTGATGGAAGTTTTACACTGATGGATGTTTTACTGGCGGAACTTTTTGCTCCTACTTCCCTCTCAGGGGACTCCATTTTATGCCTCTATAAAAAAGAAAAATCATAATTATTTTATTAAGAAGTTTTTGAAGTGAAAATGGATGTGTTTGATTTATGACACTGAGAGAATACTAAATTTTCAATTTCCATATACGAGGTCTGTCCCGGGAAATCATAAAGATGTCTGATATTTCGTGAACGGTTCGTTGAAATTTAAAGATATGTTCATGCTTATAAACTACATTTGTACTGAGCAATCTGTGAAAATATTAGTTCAATCGCTAACAATTTGCAAAAGTTATGGAGATTTATATGATGGTGTATCAGCGTTTACGGAGCACGTTGAAAATCATTTTGCTACGTTTTTGTGAAGGGGTGGTCAAAGTTTTGTGTGCAGTCTCTTTATTAGAGCCGTACGTAATGGTGATGAATATTGTCATCTAAGCATTGATTAAGTCTTCTTGGTTAAAATTATAGTCAATAATTTGAGTTATAAATGATAAGTAGAAAAAATAGCATGATCAGTTTCATTTTATATGAGGGAACACTAATTTAATTTTAGACTGAAATAAAACAAAAAGATGTCGCTTGTTTAAAATTGCAAGAAGAAATATTTAGAATATTTAAAAAAAAATGCATACAGAATCATCACATGATTATTAATGACACAATAGAAGGTTGATTTTATAAATTAACTTTGTTAAATATACTTAACCGGAAAGAAAAGCTTGGGGAAGGTTAAATTTTGCGCCGCAATACTTACATTACGTCACTATTTTCCAATAAAATAATTGCAGTAGGTTTAAGAAAAGTTTTATTATATCAATGCTGATGGTGGTAATTATTCCAAACTTTCAAAAATTTATCTTACATAATTACTCGTGCAACTGATAGTTAGAATCGTGTAATATCACCTCAACTCGCAATTACAAGAACAGTTGAATTTGATCTTGATGAATTTCAAAACAGTGTTTTTGACGTGCGCCGTAGACACCTACCCCTCTTGGAATAATTGCATATAAATCTGTTGTGTAAGGAGTGAATTCATCCATATTTGTACGAAATGTTTATTAGATGCATGCAAACAGATCATATAAATTTCATGAAATTCTGCGAACACATTACTGTTTTATCACAAATGTCTACGTATTTCTGGGACAGACCCCGTACATAATTCAAAATTCATTCCAGCCATAAAAATATCTACGGACCAACTTTCAAAATTTTTGATAATCAAAATGTCGATACTTTATTGTTTAAAACACACAGAATTTTTTTTTTTTTTTCGCTTCGAATGTTGTCCTTTATGCTGCAAGTATGGAACAGAAAACTGATTTGAGCAATGGGCATCGGTTTAGATTTTACAGTGTTTTAAAACACTTGTTGTTGGACAACATTTTCTTAATGGAAATTTGCATTATGTAATTAAAACATTTGACAACTCATTTTAAAAACACTGTTTTAAGCCAACCAGAGTGCGTATTTAAAACTGGTTTTTCAGTTTCATACTCACAGTGCAGAGGAGAACATTTTAAGCGAAAAATTCTTTTTTCATTTTTTTTTTGGGTAAAATACGCATTTTTGACCAAAAAAAAAAAAGAAATTACAAATTTTTAGAATTTTGAAAAATCTCCATTGCATCACTTGGATATCAACCTTTACACCCTGAGAAACATTTTTGTGATGAAATGTTTCTTGAAACCACTGTAAGGGAAAATGTGTACCCCCTAGGCCCACACACTTGGTTTTGTGCTATGCCAAAGTTTAGGGGTGCATGCTTTTGGACCCATGTGTTGAAAAAAAATAAAGAGAGTTCAAGCAAACTTTCAATTTTGTAGGATAAATGTCCTATATATATGTAAGAATTTTGAAAATATATTGGTTATATATCCTGGCATAATACTGAAAAAGTGATACATATCAAACTTTGAGTAGTACATGTATATTATTCTTCACACCAAACTGAAAAAAAAAAAAAATCTTCACACCAAACTGGAAAAAAAAAAAAAAAAAAAAAAATGTCGAAGTATAGGAAAATAAATCAGAAATCAAGCACACACCACAAATGACTGGTGATTTATGTACCTATGGACTGTGTCCTGAGGTAATAGTCAGAGTACCCACCCCCTAAAAAAAAGATTAAGAAAAGAAGAAAAAAAATAGTCTAGATCTAAATAAAAAAAAATAAATAAAAAGCCAAAGTGGTCCCATTAAAATAATAATAAAAAAAAAAAGCCAAAGCGGTCCCGTGGCTAAAGCTGCCTGGTCACATTTTCTTCTGGCCTCAACTCTGAGTTCAGGGCGGATCCTGGATTTTTGAAGAGGGGGTTTAAAATAAGGGGTTCGTTTGCCTAATTTCACACAAATTTCTTGAAATTCCCTAAGGATATGAAATAATTTTGCTCTAGAGTGGGGTTCGAGGGAACCCCTACTCCCATAACATGAGAAATCATGTACTTCTATGATCAGAAATTGATCAACTCAGTATATGAAGATAGATAGATAGATAGAACCTGATATATGATGTTCCTGTTGAAATACCTGATACCTCAGGCAATCAATATCCCAATATCAACATTGACTGCCACACAATATTTGTTATAGATCTAGTGAACCTCCTCTAAATCCGCCACTGGAGTTAACGATCAGAATGCTTCTAGCATTAACTAAAGGGGGAAAAAACATGGGCCAAAAACAGTCACCAGAAAAAAAGTCTCCCCACCCACCATTTTTACAATAGGACACTTTGGATTGACCACATTATTTCAATAAGCTACCTTGGTTTGGCTTTAACTCAGCCTCTACATGATGCTCTTGTCTCTGAAGATTTCATAAAAACAAAGAAATCACAAAATCACGATAGAATATTCTTTAATTTGTAACAAATTATTGGAGAAATTTTCGTCTCCAGTGAAAACAAAGTTTACTTCCGCCTAGCGATTTATCCCACAATGCAGCAAAATCCAAAAAGTTGAACTTCCGTTTCCGGACTGGGAAATTCCACTGCTGTTTTGACAAGTTGTAAACATTTTGTGAAATTTTCATGCATACTCTTAGTTGATTGACAAAACTTTAATAGAGACATTACGACAGAGCCATGAGGCTCAAGACTACACTACAGAAGGAGCCAAAACATATCCTTTGAATTCTCATTTTCTTGATTTTTTGTAAACATTTATTTTTTGAACACCCCACCCACTAGACTCGCACACTCAGCTGATGTGTACAATCTCCATGGAGCGAAACGTCTCGTCACCATTCCGAATGTACTCTCAGCCTCGTGTCCATCCGTAAATCAAGATGGTGAGAATAAGCCGTTTTTACATATCGATTGTTTCACCTAGAATTCCATCGTTAATACAAAGAAATGCTCACCGACACTTGGTTATTTGACGAAACACACATTTAACTTTCTAACAATCAAGTTTTCTCCACAAAATTCTGTGTCTTCTTTTTTAACAGATTCATTTTTCAGCTGTTTGTCAATCGTGTTCACTCGTGTGGGGCCGTTTCCGGAACGAGCCGAACACATATGCCGAACATTAATTTTTATTCCAGTTGAAAGGTCAAGATTTGGCCTTGTCCAATGATATGCGCGCATTTCTACAAATGACGTCAATCAGGTCAGCCATTTTGATTTCGCCGCGTGGCGTTTGACGTCATCGTGACGTTGCAACACGCGCTTCATTATACTAATTGATCAATTAAATATTAATTGACAATTAACTTTCCATATAAGGAAATGGTCGTTAGTCAATTCTCGGCGTAAACATACGAACATATACGGATGATTAAGTGCATTGAAAGAATGACAGCCAGAAGTTTTTAAACGAGAATAAAATCGCTCAAACGGACAGAAAAGGTTGGATTTTTTTCTAAAAGCACAATAAACATGTTAGTAATGCATCGGTGAAGTGTATTCTTCTTGATTTATCTTGAAAAAGTTGCAATTATCGACACTTCGTTTCACCATTGAAAAACCAACTGGGATCGCAACGAAGAGATATGGAACATATGTGTAATATAGCGGAGTGAGATTTCGCAACTACCCACCCACCTGACAACACAGACAACAACTGCAATGAGACTGAGTATATCAAGATTTGGCTTTGAAAGACATGACACATTCTACACTGGGTAATTTTAGTTTATTTTGAACAATCCAGAAATTTAATAGACTTAAAATATCTGTGTCAATAAAAAAAATTTGGCACTTGTAAGATATTCGGCCCAGTTATTTTACTCCAGATGACCGCTTTGTCGATGAAAATCCAATTTTAAGTAGAGCCTGCATGGATGATGTTCGCTGAAGCCAAGCCACATGCTCAAAAATCTGTGCAGGACTAGCAATTTGGTGTTCAGTATAATGAGAATCTTCTTGGTTGGATAATCATAATTACTGAGATACCTATTCCGAATGTTGTGGGTTCGCATCCCGGCATGGAAAAATATATTTCTGAAAAGGAATACAAAAGAAATTATTCAACCTGACGGAATGGGGTGCGGAGTGGCGCAGGGGTACAGTGTCGGACTCTGGTCCCGGTCCCGGGTCGCCATTTGTTACATGGACTTGAGCAATTCACAAATCCACAGCTCCTGAGGTAATGATCAGAAATTGATCGACAAAAAAAAAGGGAATGTGTGTGGTCTGGCAGTCGCCTTACGAATGTTTTGGTTTCACAGGCACATACCAGGAAGCCGAGATGTGTCCTGTCTTTCCTCCACCTCAGGCAGCCCTGAGAATAATACTTGAAGTAATAAGGGTGTCACAGTATCTATGGATAGATTATAGATAGATTGAGTAGTTATTTTCTGGGGAGATTGTAAGAGATTTGCTCATCTTTTTGCCAAAAATTTCATTGAAATTGTCCAAATAAGAAGAAAATCTCAACAATTTCGGTTGAAGTAGGGATTTTCTCTATGGTATTTCTGAGCTAGAATAACTGCTTTACAGAGTTGTATAACCAGCTTGTATTATAAGTCTGAAGCTCAGGCCAGTGCCAAGAATTTTAAAAGTGAGGTTTAGTTAGAGCTTTTATGTTTCACCAGTTCATTCGACCATATTATGAAATATTATTATTGTAATTTTTAAAGTTTTTAGGAGCAGCTGATTGTAAAAGCCACCCTTAGCTGAAAATGTGAGAAGTTTCATTCATTCAAGGTTTGATCTAAGAATAGTGTGGCTCTTTTTCTTCTTCACCTAGGAGGCTCCCTGAAAACTTCACTCAAACAATAGTCTTCGCGAAATCTTTTTCCAGCTGCAGGACAGCTGTATGGCAGATTGCAATTTTTTAAAGCTAATTTTGTAGGACAGTTCTATACATGATCATTGTATTTTTTTTTCCAGACATTTGTCTGACAATAAAATATTTTGTCAGACAGAATGAAATTTTGCTGGTTTTGTCTTAAATTGTCTGTCAGATCGGGCATTATTTGCGAAGCCGCAAACAAGTCTGTGAATTAAATATCTCCTTAAATGCCACTTTTATTTTGAAAATGGAGTTTGAAGTGATATATATTTTGATTTTGTTTTTTGTTCCAAAACATTGAATGTGGGTACTTGTGAGAATGATATTAATGAAGTAGATGCCTTCATGATGTAGTGATAAAGCGATTTGCCTGGTACCCAGACGCACCATGTTTTCCTGTCAACCAATTGTTTGATCAAATTTTATTAAAAAAGGTGTCAAACAGAAATATAAAAGCTATTACAAAATGGCAAACAGACTTAAATTTAGAGGAAAATGAAAATTGGAATCAGTATTTCTCTATGCTGTATCACACAACTGATGATGCAAAACTTTTGAATTTCCATTACAAATTGTTTCACAGAATAATTTATACAAACAGCAAACTATTTAAATGCAAAATGATTGAAACAGAACTTTGCACATTTTGTAATGAACAAAAAGAAACTTTGATGCATTTATTTTTTGACTGCTGCCATGTTAGAACTTTTTTACTACAACTATTTGAAGAAATCTCAGTGAAATGTAACATTCATTATTTGATGACACCAGACACATGGATATTAAATAAATTTACAGGATCACCCATTGAGATAGATTGTCTTACAATTTGTGCAATTTTGGCAAAATATTATATTTATTGTTGTAAGATAAAAAAATGTATGCCTAATATTACATCTTTCAAACAAAGAATCAAAGTGTACAGTAGTATAGAATTGTATTCAAAGTATATGTATACTGAAAAGAAAGCAGGAAAATTAACAGCAAGATGGTCATGTTTGAAACAGATTTTGGACAATAGCTGATCTTTTGATAATTTCAATCATGTATACATCGGGAAAACATGTCCTTAAAAAGTATACCCCCTTGAACCCCACTTTTATATAGTAGAACTGGGGTTTACGGGGTTATACCCATTTTCTTATTTTTGCTCCGGGACATGGGTTGTGGGTGCTCGTTGGAATCGCCTCGCAGAGGCGGTTCTGGCGTGTGCCCGCGGTCTGTGTTTTGGGGCAGAGACGAGAAAAATATTAACAATTTTCTTCTGAAAATTTTCATTTTTTACATGTGAAAAAAAATTCTGTATATTACATGGGCAAGTTTTCGTAATGTATATACATATCTGCTTTTATGAATTCTGGATATTGTATTTGTATTATTATTTTGCCTCTACATAGTATAGGATGATGACAGTGAGATCATCGATTTCAAAATGTGCGGATACCGTGTACGCATGGATACCCTGTGTTTTTAAAAAAGTCGAACCATGTCGGACACATTCCAGCTATGCATAACTACATCTACAATTGTCTGAGAGATATAAAAAACACAGGTTTTTCATGTGGTGACATGTCCTTTAAAATTTTAATAGGCATTTTAATGATGTTTTGCCATCCCCCTCTGCAGACGTTGTCATTAGAGAGGGCTGACAGATGTTGCGTTGAAGATATACAGATTGAAGTCGATGTCTTCTTGTCTTGAAATTCTCATAAATGCTCTCTGCTCACATTCTTCTTGTGTATAAGACTACAAACAAATCTATGTATGTATAATGATAACATGTAAAAACTGTCAGAAATGAAAAATAAAATTTACAAGCCAAAAAAAAATTGTTTGATCTCACGCTTTGCTAATTGTCCTTCAACATCCACAGAAACATTGTTACCTTAACTCTGCGCACATTCCGAACTTGTCAGCTGTACAGGTTGGACGACGCCAGAAGAGCTCTATTCAGGGGCAGATGATCACCTCATTCTCAAATGGAACCTGATTAACAACGAGACAACAACACTAGTCAAACTACCAGAAGATGTTTTCCCGACAGATATGCACTGGTTCCCGAAAGCTGTATCAGGGGGCAGCAAAAAAGCGGGATCAGATCTCTTTGTTCTCACTTCTACAGACGGTAGGAAGTTTTAAGCTCTGTCCATTTTAATTGCAAACTTTCAGATCCCCAGATAAGGGTCGTATTTGCGTATTTTACGACCCTTAAATCAGCAGATACGCCTCTGACTGAAATTTGATGAGTACCATTCACGCATGCAATTTCTAATATACGCAACAAATCCAAATTGACGTCGTAGGCTATCACCATCTTAATCCAATCTAAACAATAACAGATGCTTGCATGCTTTTGAGAAAAGTATCTGAATACTTTTGTCAAGCCTTTATCAAACCACGATGCCCGGACCATCGGCTAATCTTGATTTTGATTGGACGATGGTGTTGCACTTGATTTCGCGTGTTGTGTTATAAGATACTTGGTCCGAGACGATTCGTTCCATGACAAAATACAACACTCTCGAACGCCGAGTCACCCTTTTTTAATGTGATTTCTTTCACCGCCGAAATGTTCGATTTGTTTAGAGATAGAGTGATCGTTTTTTTACTTTAGCCCGATTACAAACACAGATTTTTTTCTTTATTCGAAAACATTTTTATCGAACCTTCAAATAACGATTCTGATCTGAAGTTATCTTAGTATTAAAAGCTAATAAGACTAATTTCATTTGTTATATTTTTCTCGTTTGGACTAAAAATATATTTTTTTTCCAACTGAAAAACCCTAGAATGTGGAAGTGTCAATGTGATAATTGTCACCAATTAACTAAAACAACATTCCATTTTTCAAGAGTCAATGAAGCGTGAACAGTGATTGCCCTTTTCCTGATCACTGCATACTTATTTCTTTGTATACTATCTTTGTTTGAAGTGAGCATTACCTGTAATTAGGCTTGCCAGTTTTTAATTGGTAATTAAGTTTTGAAGGAAACAACAGGGAAAACTTGCCTTCAAATCACTTAGTGGCTTCTCTTAAGAATTTATTGCCAGTTTGTGCTCTAATTATTAGTCATAAACACTGGAAAGAATAACAGATTTTAATAAAGTTTCGAATTAAAAAAATAGTGGATCATGCAGTGGATCATGCATTTATTAATGAATTACATATAGCATAGTGGCGACAGATATCATCCTTGGCGTGACGGTAGATATATCCGCAAAAATAGAGTTGAACGATCTTAATTTTACTACCTAAAGCTAGTTCTGATTGTTTATTTCGGTGATAGACTCAATTCAGGTGAACAAACTCACACGATATGCCCCTTCGAAAGTCCCGAATCAGATTCATTCGCGCCGGTGAACAGACTCGGCCGCAGTGAAAAAGGTACGAAACGACCTTGTAAGTAAGCAACGGCTTATCATAAAAAATTAAAATCAAGTACATCAGTAAAACGAAAGTAGATTTCTAGACGACAAAACACTATCAACCCGCTATTTGACCTCTGCCTTCAAATGCCAATAACACTTTTCAATTGGATGTCACTTTTAGTCTTAAACCAAAAATCAAGAATCAAAAGTTAATGGCATTACAATTGTATTTTGACTTTGTTTGTTTGGTGTTTAAATTTATAAGCCAATTAGTTTTAACATTATTTCAATAAAATACTATTTGATCATTGCGCGCCAAAATACTCCTACGACAAAAACTTCATGATTAAAAAAAAGGCTTTTTACACCTTGTGATGTCATTTTACTCCTCTGGACAAAATTTCAGGAGTAAAATACTCCTCAGGAAAAAAATTATCTGGGGCTCTGTAACTTTGTAAATTGACTCGACTCTATTGGTATGAAACTTTGATAAGAGTGGGAATAGTCTGATGACTGAGTCTGATCCAGATCTTACTGTATTATACAACATTTCTATATTTAAACGACCTCCCAGCTCTTATTTCGGTCATTACATGGACAATCATGTACTTAAAACTTTGATGTTACTTGCTATAGCTAAAATACTTCTTAGTTAACTGATTGAATAATTCTCTTGTAGGAAAGTTCCATTTAATAGGAAAGACAGGACGAGTAGAGAAAAGTGTTGATGCTCACAAAGGAGCTGTGTTGTCGGGGAGGTGGAGTTACGATGGTTCAGCACTTCTTACAGGTATGGCTTGTAGGGTTACAAAAACATCATCATCACCACCATCGTCATCACATTAAAGTATGTTTTCCTCTATCCATGTGCTGGCTTTATAAGTGATCTATCTACTCCAAATGGTTATGGCGCACATACATGTATATGAAAGCTTATCCCAAATTATTAGCTCACCTGAGCCGAAGGCTCACAAGGTGAGCTTATAGGATGGCCATGATCCGGCGTCCGTCCGTCCGTCGTCCGTCCGTCCGTCGTCCGTCCGTCGTCCACAATTTCAAAGATCTTCTGCTCTGAAACCGCTTGGCCGACCTAGTTGAAATTTTATGTGGAGCCTCCTTGGGTAGTGGCATTTCAAGTTTGATCGCGAAATCCAGGTCACATGACCAAGATGGCCGCCACGCCCATATATGGTAAAAACCCTTCAAAATCTTCTTCTCCAGAACCGGTGGGCTGATTTCCATGAAACTTGGCATGTAGCATCGGGGACTTCAGCCCATCATAGTTTGATAAAATGATGACCCTTGGATGACCTTGATCTATTTTACGGCAAGGTCAAATTTGGAAACATAGGCTTTTACATAGGAAAAAGTGAAAACTATGGATTTTTTGAAAACTATTGCAGCCTGAGGCCTGAAAAGTGGTAGATGCAAACAACTAATGAAGTAGATGAAGGTATGTGATTAATATAGGTCAAGGTCATCTCTTGACCTTGGCCAGTCTGTTGTCCATACACACTTTTCAAAAATCTTCTTCTCTGAAACTGCTTGGCCAATCAAAGTGAAATTTTATTTGGAGCATCCATGAGTAGGGGAGACGAAAGCTTGATTGCAAAATCCAGGTCACATGACCAAGATGGCCGCCACGCCCATATATGGTAAAAACCACTCAAAAATCTTCTCCAGAACCGGTGGGTAGATTTCCACGAAACTTGGTATGTAGCATCAAGGACCTCAGCCCATCATAGTTTGATAAAATGATGACCCTTGGATGACCTTGACCTATTTTACGGCAAGGTCAAATTTGGAAACATAGGCTTGTACATAAGAAAAAGTGAAAACTATGGATTTTTAGCTCACCTGAGCCGAAGGCTCACAGGTGAGCTTATAGTATACCCATGCTCCGGCGTCCGTCGGCGTCCGTCGTCGTCGTCCGTCGTCGTTCACAATTTCAAAGCTCTTCTCCTCTGAAACCGCTTGGCCAATCAAAGCCAAACTTAATGTGGAGCATCCTTAGGAAGGGGGAACGAAAGTTTATATAAATGGTCCAGGTCACATGACCAAGATGGCCGCCATGGCTATAAATAGCAAAAACCTTTAAAAATCTTCTTCTCCAGAACCAGTGGGCCGATTTCCACGAAACTTGGTATGTAGCATCGGGGACGCGGGCCCATCATAGTTTATATAAATCATGACCTTGGGATGACCTTGACCTATTTTACGGCAAGGTCAACTTGGGTCGCCAATGCATTTGAATGGGAAACAATGGTAAAATGCTATTTAATGGGTAAAACTTACTGGGAATAGGCAAATGGACAGAAGATTAATGTTAATGGAAAATTTTAGCCCCTGGGGGGTTGTCTGCCCCTGCCCCGGGGCTATATACATGTATATTTCCATAATAATGAAACATCTTCTCCGCTGAAACCGCTTGGCCAATCAAAGCCAAACTTCATATGGAGCATCCTTGCAAAGGGGGAAGGAAAGTTTATATAAATGGTCAAGGTCACATGACCAAGATGGCTGCCATGGCTATAAATAGAAAAAACCTTTAAAAATCTTCTTCTCCAGAACCAGAAGGCCAATGATTTTGAAACTTGGTGTGAAGCATCAGTGACTGGAGCTCTACAAAGTTTATATAAATCATGACCCTGGGATGACCTTGACCTATTTTACGGCAAGGTCAGCATAGGTCGCTCATGCATTTGAATGGGAAAAGTGTTAAAATGTCATTTGTAGGGAAAAACTTGCAGGAAATGGACAGATTGATGATTCTGAAAAAATTTGGACCTCAGGGGTCTGTCTGCCCCCACCCCGGGGCCATTTACATGTATATTACAGTGATATTCAAAGATCTTCTTCTCTGAAACTGCTTGGCCAATCAAAGCCAAACTTTATGAGGAGCATTGTTAGCTCACCTTAGCCGAAGGCTCACAGGTGAGTTTATAGTATACCGTACCCATGCTCCGGCGTCCGTCCGTCCGTCGTCCGTCGTCCACAATTTCAAAGATCTTCTCCTCTGAAACCGCATGGCCAATCAAAGCCAAACTTCATGTGGAGCATCCTTAGGAAGGGGGAACGAAAGGTTATATAAATGGTCCAGGTCACATGACCAAGATGGCCGCCATGGCTATAAATAGCAAAAACCTTTAAAAAATCTTCTTCTCCAGAACCAGTGGGCCGATTTCCACGAAACTTGGTATGTAGCACCGGGGACATGGGCCCATCATAATTTATATAAATCATGACCCTAGGATGACCTTGACCTATTTTACGGCAAGGTCAAATTAGGTCGCCAATGCATTTGAATGGGAAACAATGGTAAAATGCTATTTAATGGGTAAAACTTACTGGGAATAGGCAGATGGACAGAAGATTAATGTAAATGGAAAATTTTAGCCCCTGGGGGGTTGTCTGCCCCTGCCCCGGGGCTATATATAGAGGATATTTGCTTTTTTGAGGTGAATACCAAATATATTTCATCGAGTGAGTTGAATATATCAGAATTTTCACGAGTGCGCAGCACGAGTGAAAATTTTGATGTTTTCAACTCACGAGATGAAATATATTTGGTATTCACCGAAAAAAAGCAAATTTTCTTTTTATTTTATACAATACACGGGCATTTTCCTATTCACAAAGCAGGCGGTGAAAATGCGAAAACCAAAAATTTTTGAAAACACGAATAATTTTGGTACGACATTGTTCCTTACGTTCTAACTAAGAAAATGAATACCCACACTTTATGTTTTCGTTCATAAATAACGGAGTTATAGGCGTTTGAATCTGTGAAGTGAGACATATTTAATGACGTCAAGTAAATGGAAACGTCAAAAGTAATCCAAAAAATCTGACGTCATTACAGTGAAGATATAGGCTGATATCAGTCACTAGTGACTTTTTATATCAGTGAGATTTGATATCAGTGAAATTTCATATCAATGAAAATACCAATTTTATCAAGTTTTGATATACATTGGTTTTCACTGTAGAGTATAAAATAAACATGTATATGACCATAATATTCAAATATCTTCTTCTCTGAAACCGCTAAGCCAATCAAAGCCAAACTTCATGTGGAGCATCCTTGGGAGGGGGAATGAAAGTTTATATAAATGGTCAAGGTCACATGACCAAGATGGCCGCCATGGCTATAAATAGCAAAAATGTTTAAAAATCTTCTTCTTCAGAACCAGAAGGCCTATGATTTTGAAACTTGGTGTGAAGCATCTTGGAATAGAGCTCTACAAAGTTTATATAAATCATGACCCTGGGATGACCTTGACCTATTTTATGGCAAGGTCAACTTAGGACGTCCATGCATTTGAATGGGAAAAAATAGGAAAATGTCATGTTATGGCAGAAAACTTGCTAGGAATGAGCAAATGGACAGAAGATTTATGCATATGAAAATATTTTAGGCCCAGGGGTTGTCTGCCCCTGCCCCGGAGCTATATACATGTAGATGACCATAATATTCAAACAGCTTTTTCTCAGAAACTGCTTAGCCAATCAAAGCCAAACTTTATGTGGAGCATCCTTATGAAGAGGAAATGAAAGTTTATATAAATGGTCAAGGTCACATGACCAAGATGGCCGCCATGGCTATAAATAGCAAATTTTTTAAAAAAATCTTCTTCTTCAGAACCAGAAGGCCTATGATTTTGAAACTTGGCATGAAGCATTAAGGAACGGAGGTCTACAAAATTTGTATAAATCATGACACTTGGATGACCTTGACCTATTTCATGGCCAGGTCAACTTAGATTGCCCATGCATTTGAATGGAGAAAATTGTTAAAATGTCATTTGAAGTTTGCATTTAATTGGCAAATGGACTGAATTTTTATGATTTGAAAAAGACATTGACTCCAGGAGTTATTCTGACCCTGCCCTAGGGTTATATACATGCATTGTACCATTCTAGTCTAACAAGTTTATTGGTACATGTATATATCTCAGGTGTCAGGTGAGCGTTTACAGGACCATTGGTCCTCTGGTTTGAAAACTATTGCAGCCTGAGGCCTGAAAAGTGGTAGATGCAAACAACTAATGGAGTAGATGAAGGTATGTGATTAATATAGGTCAAGGTCATCTCTTGACCTTGGCCAGTCTGTTGTCCATACACACTTTTCAAAGATCTTCTTCTCTGAAACTGAGCGGCCAATCAAAGTCAAATTTTATGTGGAGCATCCATGGGTAGGGAAGACAAAAGTTTGATCGCGAAATCCAGGTCACATGACCAAAATGGCCGCCACGCCCATATATGGTAAAAACCACTCAAAAATCTTCTTCTCCAGAAACGGTGGGCCAATTTCCACGAAACTTGGTATGTAGCATCGGGGACCTCAGCCCATCATAGTTTGATAAAATGATGACCCTTGGATGACCTTGACCTATTTTACGGCAAGGTCAAATTGGAAACATAGGCTTTTACATAGGAAAAAGTGAAAACTATGGATTTTTTTAAAACTATTGCAGCCCGAGGCCTGAAAAGTGGTAGATGCAAACAACTAATGGAGTAGATGAAGGTATGTGATTAATATAGGTCAAGGTCATCTCTTGACCTTGGCCAGTCTGTTGTCCATACACTCTTTTCAAAGATCTACTTCTCTGAAACTGCTTGGCCAATCAAAGCGAAATTTTATGTGGAGCATCCATGGATAGGGGAGACGAAAGTTTATTAGCGAAATCCAGGTCACATGACCAAGATGGCCGCCACGCCCATATATGGTAAAAAACACTCAAAAATCTTCTTCTCCACAACTGGCAGGCCAATTTTCATGAAACATGGTATGTAGCATTTGGGACACCAGCCCATCATAGTTTGTTGAAATGATGACCCTATGATGACCTTGACCTATTTTACGGCAAGGTCAATTTTGGAAACATAGGCTTTTACATGGGAAAAGGCCAAAACAAACTGTTGCAGCCTGAGACCTGAAAGTTGCTAGATGCAGACAACTAATAGAGTCAATGAAGGTAAGTAATTACTGAAGGCCAAGGTCATGTCTTGACCTTGACCCAAGGTCATTTAAATATCAAAATTAAAATTATGGTTTTCTCAGAAATCACTCGGTTTGGAAACTACTGCAGCCTGAGACCTGAAACTTTGCAGATGCAGACAACTTATGAAGTCAATAAAGGTGTGTGAGTATTCAAGGTCATTTCATTATGACTTAATACTTCAAGATCAGGCTTCAGGTGAGCGTTCTCAGGACCAATGGTCCTCTGGTATTTAATTGGTACTAACCATGATCATGATCATCTATAGCAGCCTTAGCAGGCTTCTTTAGTGGCTTTCTACAGATATAAATTTTAGTAAAAACATATGAAAATTCATCAACATACCATAGTCAACTTAGTGACCTAAATTACATTGAACATTATGTCACACCACCTTATGTGATAAAATTTCACCATTAAGTTTTTCACCATTAAGTTTTTTCCTGTAACAGCTGGTGAAGATGGTCAAGTAAAGATTTGGTCCAGAAGTGGAATGTTGAGGTCTACACTAACACAAAACAGTAAGACTCATTTCTATGCCTTTTTAAATGGTAAAAAGAAGCTATTATCAGGAACTGTTGTAATCAGAAGCAATGTCCCAACCTAAAACCCAGGTGGGGAAAAACAAAAAGACAATTAGGTACTGGTACAAAGAGAACACACTGCAAGCCAAGTGAATGTTATATCGCATTTTTCAATGTGAATTATGTCACTTAAGCTGTCCAATCGCAGTCTGAGTCAAGCCTTTTGGCGAGAAAATTTGCAATTCATTGAGTTGCCAGACATACTGGTCTGACCTGGGCTATCAGAGTCTAACAGAGGCTTGTACAGCATAAAAAATGAGCACTTCGAAAAAAAAAAAAAAAACATACTGATTTTGATGTGGTATAGAAGTTATTAACTCATTTAAGCCTGGCGTCCCTTTTATGGGACATAGGCAAACAGAACAGCCCCAGATGTGACGCCTGACGCCGCAGAACGCGGCGTCCCATCTGGGGCTATTCTGTTTGCTTGGAGGAATTTCATCAAAAAAATGAGATAAATTAAAAATCACTCCTAACACCCCTAAAAATGAAAGTGGACTCATCCAATTGATAATGATGGGAAAATCCATTCGTCAAATATGGGTTAAGCAAGTTGCCTTGTAAATCAGTAGTAGAGGGCTCAGTCAATCCTGGTTAATCTCCAGTATTTTGGATGAGACTTAAACCAAGATCTCATCTTACTTTGGCCAAAGATATTATGGTTGGGACTAAACCAGCAACAACAACCAACTTTGTTCGATATAATTTTCAGGTACGGCTGTTTACGGAGTAGCCTGGGGGCCAGATTCGGACCAAGTTCTGTTCACCAATGGTAAACAGCTAGTCATCAAATCTCTACAGGCTAATGCTAAACCAACTATGGTAAGTCGTTCAGACAATAAAGCCATGTTTAAAGAAAACATTTGTTTATTAGTTTGTTTGATCTGAAACTTTGTCTGTAGTTAAAAAAATAAGTACATGTTGGGATGATCATTCATCCTAATCACACTGTTTCTGTGCATTTCTCCCAGAGGCATATTACCAGAACTTAATGCACATTTCATTCACCACTTAATACACTTCTTGTCTTGAATCAGTGGAGGAAGAATGGCTGTTAAAAATAAATTACTTTATTAACATCTGTAGAGCTATTACTTTAACACTTCATGTTTAGCTGTATAGTTATACCTTATTATTAGAAACAGAAAATTTGGGGAATGTAGGCCTGTCATTGACTGCATACCATATTTTTTATTTGCAGTGGAAAGGTCATGAAGGTGTGATCCTACAAGTAGACTGGAACCCTGTCAATAATCTCATTCTCTCAGGAGGGGAAGACTGTAGATATAAGGTAATGTCGAACTAGTCTGCAGAAGACTAAATGAAGGGGATATTTGATGATAGGGATAATTTAGCTTCTATCTGCATAAAAACGTGTTTTGGGGGAACAGTTTGCAGTCAGCTCTCTCAATACCTAACAACTGTATCTAGAATTGTTCAGATTTCTTTATTTTCCTATTATTTATCTCCATCTAGGTTTGGGACACCTATAGTCGCCTACTCTACAGCAGTTCAGCACATGATTATCCTATCACCTCAGTAGCATGGACTCCTGACGGGGAACTGTTTGCCGTTGGCTCATTTAATACTTTAAGACTTTGTGATAAAGCAGGGGTAAGTGATTTTCTTGCAGGCTTAATACTGTAAGTTCGAAAATTTTCGTGTTACTTCTGTTTCACGAATTTTTGATTTCTGTATTATTAGTGAGTTCTTGAACTCATGAGCCAGTACTAGTGCAGTCTATAGAGCTTATAGCAATTCTTTATTAGCAAGAACATTATTTTTGAAAGGCAACAAATTTGCAAATATTAGCGAAAATTAAGTTCTCACTGATATTTCCGAATTTACAGGAGTTGTATAAACTTTGTCCTATTTGAAATGAGGGTTAATAATTTCAAAAGGCAGCAAAAATACTACAGCATAGCTGTCAACATCAAAAGCAACGGTGTTAAATTAAATCAATGGCAGATTTTCCAAATATGATTTGAAAAAATGAATTTTAAACATTTTCGATATTAGCTGTCACTTGTAATTCACTATCCAGCAAAACAATGATGATTAAGAAATAAGTTCTTGTGGAATTTTCAGTTCATAAATACATGTATATAAATATTCTCAAATGAAAATTCCGTAGGGAATAGAAGATACACACTATGATAATTGTTTTCCTGATGAAGGCCAAGGGCCGAAAATTCGAACAAGAGTGAAAAATTATCATAAATATATATTTCTTTCAGTGGTCTCATGCCTTAGAGAAGCCTAACACAGGCAGTCTGTTCAAACTGAGTTGGTCCAGTGATGGCACCCAGGTGGGCGGGGCGTGCGGGAATGGTCAGGTTCTTATAGCTCATATCATAGAGAGGTAATTATAGCGTTGAGAAACATGAGCCGCATCATGAAAAAGATTTTTGCCTATGCGAAAACAGGCGCAGATCAGCTGTGCAGTAACTGCACAGCTGATCAGGGCCTTTGTTTTCGCTACACGGATAGTACAATTCCTCTACTACTTATATCCAAAATTTCAAGCATCTAGCATATTTCTGTTACTGTACAGGCTAGTTTGTGTCTGACCTTGTCGAGAACACCGAAGACTGGTTTTCTAGAATATGCATACTTAAATGAACAGCCCTTTGGCTGTAAAAATGTTAAATTTTTCATATCTTTACCCAAAATATTGATTGTGGGTACATGTTTGAACTGCCTCATTGTGAGTTTACACAATGTTTTGTAAACAATAAGAAGTTTTTCCCCCCTGAAAACCCAGTTTTCAAATAGAAAAGTTGGGGGTAAGGGGATATACATTACACAGACATGTTATCCTGTTTGCATGTAACTTAATTGGTCGTAATTTTCAGAAGGCATATAGTGAGAAGGTTGTTTATGAGAATATTTATTCGAAAGGTACAGACTGATTGATAATATGTGTAAAAAGTGAAGAATAAATCCGACACATCCTTCTGCAATAAGTTTTGTTTAATGGTAGCAAACGAGTTGTAATTTAGGAGAAATAAATGCAATTATTTTGTTATTTATTGCAATAAAATGCCACTTGTTAAGCTTGCTTATCATTTCTTCCATTTATTTGTTTCCAGACGATTAGAATGGAGTAATTTTGAAGCCACACTAACAGAGAGTAAAAAGATCTCGATACGAAATGTTCTCAACGAGTCTCACGAGAAGCTAGACTTCCGAGACCGAGTTATCAAGGCGTCACTCGCATTTAATCATCTAGTTGTAGCTACGTCATCACAGTGTTACGTCTACAGGTATAACTTGATATCTCTTAGCCCTCACCTTCCCCACCCCCCACCCCGCCCCCTCTAAGACAGAGTTATCAAGGTATCAGTCGCATTTAATCATCTAGTTATACCCCCGGCATACGAAGTATTAGGGGGTATATAGTTTTTGCTTTTTCCGTCTGTCTGTTTGTCTGTCTGTAAACATTTTTTGTGTCAAAGATTTCTCAGGAACAACTTAACCTAGAATTTTAAAATTTGGTACAAAGCTTGGGTATGTCAAGTTGTATTGTGTATTTGAGAATCAACAATCTCCGGCTTATCATTCCCTTTATTTATCCATTTTTCTCTATATCCGAGAAAATTTTCCATCATATCAGCTCAGTCTGTATAAGAGTTAGAGACTTCAAATTTTATATGCATGTTCAGAATAACCAACTCTATTACTGAAAACAAGATTGTGATTCTGTGGTTTACTTTTGTCTTCTTTTTTTACTTTGTTTCTTTTCCCATCTGTCACTCCTATACAAATCTGCACCATTTTGTGTCAAAGATTTCTCAGGGACTACTTAACCTAGAATTTTGAAATTTGGTACAAAGCTTGGGTATGACAAGTTGTATTGTGTATTTGAGAATCAACAATCTCTGGCTTATCATTCCCTTTATTTATCCATTTTTCTCTCTATCTGAGAAATTTTTCCATCATATCAGCTCAGTCTGTATAAGAGTTAGAGACTTCAAATTTTATATGCATGTTCAAAACGGCCTACTCTATTACTGAAAACAAGATAATGATTCTGTAGCTTACTTTTGTCTTCTTTTTTTTTACTTTGTTTCTTTTACCATCTGTCACTCCTATACAAATCTGCACCTTTTTGTCCGGCATAGGAAGTATTAGGGGGATATAGTTTTTGCTTTTTTATTTATGAATATATTTTTGTTGGATGTAACACTAGATGTATACCTTTTTCTGTAATCTGCTTTTTGTCTCAAAGTGGTATGAACGCTGATGGCTACCGCTGGGGGTATGTGAGCTTTGCTCACTTTTGCTATATTTGTTGCTGTCATCACAGTGTTATGTCTACGGGTATAACTCATGATAGACTTGATATCTCTTAGCCCCCAGCCCCTCAACCCCTCACCCCACCCATCGGGGCTGTGAGCAGTATATTGGACTGGTAAAGGTGCCTACAGACTGGCCACCTGAGTTCTTGGTAACTGCTGAATCTGCTGTGGAAATTTGGTAAAGCCAATGAAAATGTCAAGACAACTCCATGTTGGATGGGAGGTGAGCACACTGGCCTTAGGGGTAGAGTATGAAAGCCCAGATTCGGGAGCGAGAGGTTCTGGGTTTGATACCTACCTCTGTTGTGTAGATACCTTTACCAAAAAAATGTAAGCTCACTATAGTACTGGTTAATACTTAGGAAGGGATGACTCAATCCCCACATGACTGAAAAATTGTTGATTGGGATGTTAAGCCATTTGAAAGACAGTCATGAGTGTGTGAATAGCTTTAAAGAAGCTAACAAAAAACTGTACATGAGCGGGATGAGCTGCATTGTTAGCAAACCAACATTATGCATATGCGAAAACAAAGATGCAAATCAGCTTCATGGTAGCCGCGAAGCTGGTCAGCGCCTTTGTTTTCGCTATGCGGATGATACAATTCTTCTACTTTCTAAATCCAAAATTTCCAGCCTCTTGCCATCTTTCTGTGCTTCTATAGCTCGTTTTGTATCGGACCTGTTCAGAAATCACATTGTTGTTTTGCTCATGATGCAGCTCCTATTTAGAGGTGCAACTAATATTTTGTTTTAGTGGTTTGATTTTATATAAATCCTCCTATTTTATGGGGACATACCAGACTTAGTATTGTCTGTGTATGTTTGGGTAGGGAGGAATAACAACTTAGTTGACTTCTCAAGAAACATTGACTGAAATATTGTCTTTGTGGTGAGAAAAACTGGATAAATATTGTAATTCTACTGAATGTTTTGTTTTAAGCATGATTTTAATTATAAGATAGTAAAATCCTCCTATTTTATGGGGACATACCAGACTTAGTATTGTCTGTGTATGTTTGGGTAGGGAGGGATAGTAATTTAGTTGACTTCTCAAGAAACATGGACTGAAATGTTGTCTTTGTGGCGAGAAAAAATGGATAAATATTACAATTTTACCTAAATAAATTGTTTTTGGCATGATTTGTATCATTAAATAATAAATCCTCCTATTTTATGGGGACATACCAGACTTAGTATTGTCTGTGTATGTTTGGGTAGGGAGGTATAGTAACTTAGTTGACTTCTCAAGAAACATTGACTGAAATATTGTCTTTGTGGTGAGAAAAACTGGATAAATGGGCCGTGACACGAGAAAAAATGGTCTTCAAACAAGGTCCAACACAAACCTGGTCGGGAACTCCGAAGAAGTTTTCTCATGTTGATGCTCGTTTTATTCAATGTTTTGTTTCTTTGCAGTGTCAAGAACTGGAACACACCTATGATATTTGACCTGAAGGAGGGCAGTGTTTCACTCATCATGCAAGCAGAAAAGTGAGTAAACATTATCGACCTATTTCTGACGAGTGAACTTGCCTATCATTAACATTTGGATGAGTCCACTTTCATTTTTAGGGATAACAGAGGTGATTTTTAAATTTCGTGAAATTTCTCTCAGACAACAGTGTTGGCATTTTTAACATTTATTAGCAAGATGAATTACTTGCTTTGATTGTCCAAATCCAAAACTTCAACAAATTTTGGCTGTTTCAGTATTTATGAGCAGATGAAATTTCATGCTCAGCTGAGTTGAGCATGAAAAAGCTTTGATAACCTCAGGCCAGCTTGTGTTCTTGTCAGAGCAAGATATATTCACTTCCCATAGAACAGGTTAATTCCCCTTAAGTGGTGGCTCCCATCCAACATGACATAAACTTGTTGACTGGGATGTTAAACCACATTTCCTGAAAAGCTTCAAATGAGCCGCCTCGTGGGAAAACCAACAATGTGGTTTCCGAACAGGTCCGACACAAACCGGCCTGTACAAGCACAGAAAAGAGCTAGAAGCTTGAAATTTTGGATTTAAGTATAAGAGGAATTGTACTATCCGATAAGCGAAAACAAAGGCGGTGATCAGCTTCGCGGTTACCGCGAAGCTGATCTGCGTCTTTGTTTTCGCCTATGCAGAATGTTGGTTTTCCCACGAGGTGGCTCAAATTATGATTCTGTCATTTTACAGACATTTTCTACTGGTGGATGGCTCAGGAGTGTATGTATACACCTACGATGGTAGACTAGCCTGCGCGCCGAGGTACCAAGGAATGAGGGCTGATATTCTCAACTCACAGACAGTCTCCTTGAGTAATGATACTGTGGCTATCAGGGATAAAGCTGATGAAAAAAGTAAGTCCCCCACACCATCCCCACCCCAACCCAACCCAAACTAGCCTGTGCCTTAAGGTATTGGGTAATGAGAGCTGATGTTCTCGCAGACTGTCTCTTCGAGTAATGATACTGTGGCTATCAGGGATAAAGCTGATGAAAAAAGTAAGTCCCATCGTACATGGCTAGTCCCCTGAATCCCCACCCCACCCCTACTAGCCTGTGCCCCATTGCTTATAAAAAATCTTCATAAGCCATTAAAACTGCTTGAACACTCTTTGTGAGTTCAAAATCTCGCTAATAATTTGGAAAAAGAAAAATTGCATTATAAATCACGCAAAATTTTCTGAATTTATAGAACAGGTCAACCTTATTATAAAGTTACCTTTGGGGTCCATAGAAACAGACTATAAAACAGTTATAAGTGAAATCATGTTCTATAGAGGTTACTTACAATAGACATATAGCAAAATAATCATTTTGAGAACCATGAAATGGCTGTGTTGTATTGAAAACTTCATTTCATTGAGGTGTGTTATAATGAGGTTGAATTGTAAATCTTAATAATATCCCTTTACCAATAATGTTAAGATTGTTCTCAACTCACAGACTGATGAAATTGATAACTGAAAATATTATTTATTTCAGTTATCTATGTGTTTGATGCACAAAGTGGTAAACCTCTCGGTGATGGAAAACCAATAACACACAAGGTAAGATGAGCCGGGACATGAGAAAACTGCTCTAGGTTTTCTGACCATTTGAGACACAAATCAGCCTGTACGATCACAGAAGAGGGCTAGAAGGTTAAAATTCAATATTTAAGAAGAAAACGAAATGTATTATCCGTGAAGTGAAAATAGAGACGCTGATCAGCTGTTCAGTAACTGCACAGCTGCTCTGTGCCTTTGTTTTCACATATGCCAAAAATGGTTTTCTCATGATTTGACTCGGATACTTTCAATCAAAAGATATGCAATAAGTTCCAATGTTTTGCACAGACATATTTTAATGCTACCAATATCAATTATGTCACATAAATTAATATTTATTTTACAAGAGTTTATAACACTAGAAAACTCACCGGTTTATGTCAAGTATGTGTTTAAGCATGATGGGTTAGTGTTAGAGCATTTGACTCTGGAATGGGAGGTCCTGGCACTGAGCTTATAAAACCTTTTAGCTCACCTGAGCCGTTAGGCTCACAAGGTGAGCTTATAGGATGGCCATGATCCGGGGTCCGTCCGTCCGTCGTCATCCACCATTTTCAAAGATCTTCTTCTCTGAAACCACTTGGTCAATCAAAGCCAAATTTTATATGAAGCATCTATAGGAAGGGGGAACCAATGTATTTATAAATAATCCAGGTCACATGACCAAGATGGCCGCCATGCCCATATATGGTAAAAACCCTTCAAAATTCTTCTTCTCCGGAAGCACTGGACCGATTTCAACAAAACTTGGCATGAAGCATCGGGGACTACAGTACTACAATGTGTTTATAAATTATGACCTTTGGATGACCTTGACCTATTTTACGGCAAGGTCAACATAGGTCGCCCATGCATTTGAATGGGGAAAATTGTTAAAATGTCATTTGAAAGGCAAATCTTGCAGGAATTGGGCAAATGGACTGAAGGTAGGTAATTCTGAAAAAAAATTGGACCCCAGGGGTTGGTCTGCCCCCACCCCGGGACAATATACATGTATATTACAAAAATATTAAAAGATCTTCTTCTCTGAAACCACTTGGCCAATCAAAGCCCAATTTTATAGGAAGCATCTATGGAAAGGGGAAATCAATGTGTTTATAAATAATCCAGGTCACATGACCAAGATGGCAGCCATGCCCATATATGGTAAAAACCCTTTAAAATTCTTCTTCTCCTGAACCAATGGACCGATTTCAACAAAACTTGGCATGAAGCATCGGGGACTGAAGTACTACAATAAGTTTATAAATTATGACCTTTGGATGACCTTGACCTATTTACAGCAAGGTCAACATAGGTCGCCAATGCATTTGAATGGGGAAAACTTTTAAAATGTCATTTAAAGTGAAAGTCTTGCAGGAAATGGGCAGTAGGACTGAATATTAATGATTCTGAAAAAAATTTGACCCCAGTGGCTCATTTGCCCCAGCCCCGGGGCATTATACATGTATAATACCATAATATTCAAACATCTTCTCCTCTGAAACAGCTTGGCCAGTCAAAGCCAAATTTCATGTGAAGCATCTATAGAATGGGGGAATCAATGTGTATATAAATAATCAATGTCACATGACCAAGATGGCCGCCATGCCCATATATGGTATAAACCCTTCAAAAATCTTCTTTGGAACCGGTGGACCAGTTTCGAAGAAACTTGGCATGAAGCATCGATGACTCAGTTACTACAATGTATGTATAAATCATGACCCTGTGATGACCTTGACCTATTTTAAGGCAAGGTCAACATGGGTTGCCTATGTTTTTGAATGGGTAAACTGTTAAAATGTCATTTGAAGAGAAAAACTTGTATGGACAGTATATTGATTATTCTGGGAAAAAAAATGGCCCAAGGGCTTCATCTGCCCCTATACTGGGACTATTTTCTATAACATTCGTATATACAGCAGATCTCAGGTGAGCGTTTACAGGACCATTGGTCCTCTGGTTTCATGCTGACCTTGACCTATTTTAAGGCAAGGTCAACATGGGTTGCCTATGTTTTTGAATGGGTAAACTGTTAAAATGTCATTTGAAGAGAAAAACTTGTATGGAGAGTATATTGATTATTCTGGAGAAAAAAAATGGCCCAAGGGCTTCATCTGCCCCTATACTGGGACTATTTTCTATTACATTCGTATATACAGCAGATCTCAGGTGAGGGTTTACAGGACCATTGGTCCTCTGGTTTCATGCTCAGCTCAGCTGAGACTAAAATTTATCCTGCTCATAAATGTTAAAATGCCAACAATTGTTGGCATTTAACATTTATTAGCATGATAAATTGGAGGCTTTAGTGATCTAAACCTGTAACTTCAATTTATTTGGGCTATTTTGTCATTTATGAGCAGTTTAAATTTTAGACTCAGCTGAGTTGAGCACATAAAAGTTTTATAGTGTAGTGCCCTTCGACAGGACACTTTAAGCTCACAATAGTACAGGACTACAGGTGCACACCCATTGAAGCATGCGGCTCCACTCCCACATGACAGAAAAATTGTTGACGGGAATGTTAAGCCAAAGGGAAACTTAATATTTTTTTAGCCAAACTAGTCTTTGGAAAACTCCAAAGACAGTTTACTAGAGATAAGTGCATATTCTTCACTGTGCAATGTCCATCTCGAAACTGTGTGAAAATTGATAGTTTATAATTCCTGTGTCTTTCTTCAGCTCGAAGTTATGGAGATCTCTCTTGATCAGTGCGGTACCTCGGGTGAGCGACGTCTGGCGATAATTGACAAAAACAGAGACTTGTATTTAACATCAGTCAGGGTGTTTGGGCAGGACAGAAAAACTGTCAAATTAGGTATGTAATATAGCATTTAACATATATGAGCCGCGACGCGAGAAAACCGGTCTTAGGGGTTTCCGACCTGGTGCAACACAAACCTGCCTGTACAGACACAGAAGCAGGCTAGAACTTTGAAATTTCGGATTTAAGAAGAAAAGGAATTGTACTATCAGTGTAGAGAAAACAAAGGCGATGATCAGCTTCGCAGTAACTGCGAAGCTGATCCTCGCCTTTGTTTTCGCTTAGGCAAAAATCCAGTTTTCTCATGATGCGACACATATATTTTAAATAATATGCAAAAAATGCCATGTATTTGACAAGAGGTATCAATTAATTACTTTATTATGAAAGTTAAGTTGTGATCATGAATTTTAACTATTATTGTAATATAAACATGGTCCCTTGAAGGATGTTAAAAATAAAACTAGGAGTCACCAGGCAAGTATGTTAGCAGCCTTAGCAGATGGTGCCGTCTGGTATTATCCAAGTGTAGTCTATGTCGATAGAGATCTACCTAAAACTGTACTTTTTGTAATTATAACTATTGTAAGTTTGGAAATTTTCGTGTGACTTTTATTTCACGAAATTTTGATTTCCGAAATATTAGCGAGTCTTTGAATTCATGAACGAGTACTGGTGCAGTCTATGTATACAGCTTCTTGTAATTCTTTATTAGCGAGAACTTTATTTTTGGGAGGCAACAAATTCGCGAATATTAGCGAAAATTAAGTTCTCGCGAACATTTATGGATTTACAATAAATATTGCTGTTTTAGGTACAATGATAATGTCCTTATCATGGAATGACCAGACGAACATGTTAGCAGCCCTAGCAGACGGCAAGTTTACAGTCTGGTATTATCCAAGTGCAGTCTATGTCGACAGAGATCTTCTACCTAAAACAGTGTATGAAAAAGATGAGAAAGAAGCTAGGTAAAAATTTAAGAAGAAGCATATGATGGTGAATGATAATTTTTCAAAAGAAAAGGGTCCATATCATCTGCATAGATTTTTGCTTACAAGGTGCATAAATCATTTCAGTTTCAAAATGTCAGTTAGGTTTTTCTTACGCTATTACTTGGCATTTGAAATCATCTTTTGTTGAAATCAATGTTTTATGCCAAATTCTAAAAATTCAGCAAATTGTAAAAAAAAACGCTGTTTTGATTTTTATCTAGAAAGGACAGATTGCACCTATAGAAAGGCAGGGAAGGCTTATTTTTCCATTTTCAAAATTATGGCAAAGTTGTATCCCACTTTAACACATTTGTAACTCTACTTTTGATTTTTCAAGCACTTTTGAAATAGTGAGATCATTTTGATTTCCTTACAGAACCTAATTTTAGCCAATATTGGAATAGGCAGTGACTTTCTTAAAGTGGAAAAAAATGTTTAATAGGCAGTGACTTTCTTAAAATGGAAAAAAATGTACTGAAATAAACTAATCCCAAATATCAAAATGCGCACAAATCAACTTAAATAAATTAATTCCAGTATTTTCATATTGTTTGCAGTGAGTTTGGCAAAAACCCTCAGATACTACAGTTTGTTGGCAACCATGTTATGATACGACGAGCCGACGGTTCTATAGTTAGTACGACTATATCACCGTACCCTGCTATATTACACAGCTATGTACAGTCAGGAAGGTGGGATGATGCAGTGAGATTGTGCAGATTTGTTAAGGTATGGAACAGTATTTCTAAGACTTATCATATCCGTTTACCATGTGATGATAAGAGAGGCAGACAGTTCTATAGTTAGTATGAAGAATTCACCATACCCTGCTATATTACACATTATTACCCAACCCACTACATACAGAGTAATTGCATATTTTTCGCTATATCTTGAGTTGGTCTCTGACCGGTCCATAGTTTTGGATATAACATGGAACTATACCATGGCCTGGTACCCAGCTCAAAAAAGATAATATACAATGGCCTGGTACCCAGTTCAAAAGATGTCAGAGCTATAGCAATGTTTCACTATGTCACAGGTTGGCCTTAACTGCGCATGCCTGGACCGGTCCATAGTTTTGAATATAACATGGGACTATACCATGGCCTGGTACCCAGCTCACAAGATAATAAGGCATAAGCTGGTAGATGTAATAGAAAAATCAAATCAAATAATAGATAGGTGGTAATTGAAAACACAAATGCAGTCGACGAATGTGGATCTAAAATACACTGAACAGTGTTTTTGATAGCAAATTGGCAACCTCCTCATTAATGACAGTGTGTCTTTCAAAGATGCTAAAGACCAATTTCATTTTGAACTGATATGGAGAGTCGGACGAATTGAATCTTCATGGTATCTTGTATATACATGTATGTTATTGTTGGGTAATAAAACAGTTATTTCATGGCTGTTTGGTGAATAGTCAAAACCATTGCCCCTCGGTGCCTCGGGGCAATAGTTTTGACTATTCACCAAACCACCATGAAATAACTGTTTAGCTACATACAGAACTTTGGGAATGTGGGATGATGCTTTTAAATTGTCTAGATTTGTAAAGGTATATAGCGAGCCATAATCGTATCATTATAAGTTATATGTTATAATGGACTGATCATGGGCTGAGGTTTGCTTGATAGTGCGACCATATCTTCTCATCTGGCTATCAAACACAGTTACATATACATCATGGAAATATCTCTGTATGAAAACTATCCAAGATTTGCACCTAATGTTGTATCCCAATCCAATCAGACCTTGCTTTATATTTGCAAAATTATTAGAATTACCATGTATTTTTTCTTCAGGATGATATATTATGGTCATGTCTGGCAGCTATGTCCTCCTATGCCAAAGAGTTGAACACAGCTGAAGTTGCCTATGCAGCCATCCAACAGGTAAAGCTTATGGCTCAGTCCCGTGAATAAAAGTACACCTCAATCTCTATATAACATGATTCATTACAGCATGGAATCGAATAAAACAGACCATTCTTGGCCTCCAAATGATAATTTTTTACAAATTTTGCATTATATGTCTACATTTTTAGCTCACCTGAGCCGAAGGCTCACAGGTGAGCTTATAGGATAGGCAGGCATCCGTCGTCGTCCGTCGTCCGTCGTCCGTCCGTCCACAATTTCAAATAAGAATATTTCTGAAGCTAGTAGGCCGATCTTGATCAAATTTAATGTGAACCATAATTGGGTTGGGGGATTGATGGCATTAGGTTTTGGAGCAGATTGTATCAAAATTGTGGTTTCCATGGCAACAGATAGGTCCCATAGACTTACAATGGGAAAAACTAAAAAAATCTTCTTCTCTGAAACCACTAGGCCCACAGCTTTGATATTTGGTATGTAGCAATGGCTAATGGTCCTCTACATAAATTGTGCCATTCATGCCCCTGGGGTCAAATTTGGCCACGCCCCGGGGGTCGATAGTCTCCATAGACTTACTATGGGAAAAAAATTCAAACATCTTCTTCTCTGAAACCACAGGGCCCACAGCTTTGATATTTGGTATGTGGCAATGGCTAATGGTCCTCTACATAAATTGTGCCAGCCATGTCCCTGGGGTCAAATTTGGCCACGCCCCGGGGGTGGATAGTTTCCATAGACTTACAATTGGAAAAACTAAAAAAATCTTCTTCTCTGAAACCACAAGGCCCAGAGCTACAATATTTTGTATGTAGCAATGTGTGGTAGTCCCCATTATAAATTGTGCCAATCATGGCCCTGGGGTCTAATTTGGCCATGCCCCGGGGGTTGATAGTCTCCATAGACTTACTATGGGAAAAAAATAAAGAAATCTTCTTCTCTGAAACCACAGGGCCCACAGCTTTGATATTTTGTATGTGGCAATGGCTAATGGTCCTCTACATAAATTGTGCCAATCATGCCCCTGGGGTCAAATTTGACCACGCCCCGGGGGTCGATAGTCTCCATAGACCTACAATAGGAAAAAACTAAAAAAATCTTCTTCTCTGAAACCACTAGGCCAACAGCTTTGATATTTGGTATGTAGCAATGGCTAATGGTCCTCTACTTAAATTGTGCCATTCATGCCCCTGGGGTCAAATTTGGCCACGCCCCGGGGGTTGATAGTCTCCATAGACTTACTATGGGAAAAAATTTAAAAAATCTTCTTCTCTGAAACCACATGGCCCACAGCTTTGATATTTTGTATGTGGCAATGGCTAATGGTCTTCTACATAAATTGTGCCAATCATGTCCCCGGGGTCAAAATTGGCCACGCCCCGGGGGTCGATAGTCTCCATAGACCTACAATAGGAAAAAACTAAAAAAATCTTCTTCTCTGAAACCACTAGGCCAACAGCTTTGATATTTGGTATGTAGCAATGGCTAATGGTCCTCTACATAAATTGTGCCATTCATGCCCCTGGGGTCAAATTTGGCCACGCCCCGGGGGTTGATAGTCTCCATAGACTTACTATGGGAAAAAAATTAAAAAATCTTCTTCTCTGAAACCACAGGGCCCACAGCTTTGATATTTTGTATGTGGCAATGGCTAATGGTCCTCTACATAAATTGTGCCAATCATGTCCCCGGGGTCAAAATTGGCCACGCCCCGGGGGTCGATAGTCTCCATAGACCTACAATAGGAAAAACTAAAAAAATCTTCTTCTCTGAAACCACTAGGCCCACAGCTTTGATATTTGGTATGTAGCAATGGCTAATGGTCCTCTACATAAATTGTGCCATTCATGCCCCTGGGGTCAAATTTGGCCAGGCCCCGGAGGTTGATAGTCTCAATAGACTTGCTATGGGAAAAAAAATAAAAATCTTCTTCTCTGAAACCACAGGGCCCACAGCTTTGACATTTTGTATGTGGCAATGGCTAATGGTCCTCTTCATAAATTGTGCCAGCCATGCCCCTGGGGTCAAATTTGGCCACGCCCCGGGGGTAGATAAGTCTCCATAGACTTACAATGGGAAAAACTAAAAAAATCTTCTTCTCTGAAACCAAAAGGCCCAGAGCTTCTATATTTTGTATGTAGCAATGTTTGGTAGTCCCCATTATAAATTATGCCAGTCATGCCCCTGGGTCAAATTTGGCCATGCCCCGGGGGGTCAATAGTGTCCATGCATAGACTTTCATTGGTCGATTCTCAATTAATTTAAATCTCATGAGCTTACAATGTGATAATCTCTCAGGTGAGCTACAGGACCAATGGTCCTCTAGTATTTTTTATTATAGGACAGATCGAATACCTAACACAGATATTGCTTTAGCCCCAACAAAAGTGTTATAAAGAGGTTGTTGTGTAACTTCAAAATTATTGGATCATTATTATATGGATCAAACATGATTTTCCATTCATTAATATTTGCTAGGTCCCGAGGGGAGTGATGAAAACCGTGGGCGTAGCCCGAGGTTTTCAACACTCCCGAGGGACCTAGCAAATGTTAATGAATGACAAAATCATTTTTGATCGCTTTATTTTATACTTTACAGTGAAACCCAATGTCTATCAAAACTTGATATAATTGGTATTTTCATTGATATGAAATTTCACTGATATCAAATCTCACTGATATCAAAAGTCACTAGTGACTGATATCAGCCTATATCGTCACTGTAATGACGTCGGATTTTTTTGATTACTTCCGACGTTTCCATTTACTTGACGTCATTAAATGTGTCTCACTTCAGAAATTCAAACGCCTATAACTCTGTTATTTATGAACGAAAACATAAAGTGTGGGTATTCATTTTCTTAGTTAGAACATAAGGAACAATGTGGTACCAAAATTATTTGTGTTTTCAAAAATTTTTTGTTTTTGCATTTTCACCGCCTACCTTGTGCATTGGAAAATGCCTGTGCATTGTATAAAATAAAAAGAAAATTTGCTTTTTTTCGGTGAATACCAAATAAATATTCCATCTCGTGAGTTGAAAACATAATAATTTTCACTCGTGCTGCGCACTCGTGAAAATTCTGATGTTTTCAACTCACTCGATGAAATATATTTGGTATTCACCTCAAAAAAGCAAATATCCTCTATGTATTGCATAAATTCTGCAGAAACGAAAGAAATAAGGTGCAGAAACGAAAGAAATATTGTGCACTATATTTTACAGCCTCATCACATTTTCATACGCGTAAAAGATTTCGTTTTTATGCTCGTTCCGGGCGGACTTCAGTTTCTCATTACTAGCACGTGTTTTGCGTGGTGCCTGTTAACGAGCATAAGTGAAAGCCATGTATTAACAGCATGTGCGCGCGTGAATTGCAATATTAATACATGGCTTTCTCTTCATTAATAAACGGCTGTTAATATCGTGTGACACGGGTATTTATGCAATAATGATCATTATTAGCTGTTAAAAAATGTTTAATAAGATTTTGCTGCTTAGAGGTGACAAAAAATCACTTGCTCAGTACATTTGGTAGCCTAAACCTACAAACAAAATCAGGACCAGGACTTTCACTAAAAGGCTTTAACATCTGTTAAATCAAAAACGCAAAGTCATATTAAAACCATCTTTTGCTAATATGAATATGAGATATTATTGGGGAAAACAACAACATAATTGTCTCATTTTTACACCATTTCTAATATAGGCTGAAAAGTCTAGTTTATTTCAAGGACATATGAATAAAAGATGCAAGAAATGCTAAAACGGCCCTGCTGTGTGGTATACCCAGGGAGCCAAGCCCCGTTTTGGGGAGAGGAGGTGACATCACCTGCTATAGTTGGTTTGAATACAATTTTGGTTAGGCTTTGCCATCCTATTGAAGGCCTGGGTGGACTGCTCACAAAATTTTTTTGGCGCGATGGTTAAATTACACATTGTTTCATGCTATTTGAGCTGCCTACGTATTACAAACGTTTTCTAGATATATGAACATATCATTTGTGTTTCAGATCATAAACTGCTTAATTTTCTAGTCTAGAGCAACGCTAGGAATCACAGATAAAGAAGTAATCTTATTATATTCTTTAAAACATACTTTTGCAGCTGTTGTTTTAGTATTTATGATGTTGAATTACCCCACCCACTTACATAATAATATGAATCATGAAATTTAAATAAATGCATAGTGATGCGTGAGACGTTGAAGAACAAATGAATATGTGAAGTGCTCATAAACATTATACATGTATTTATGTTTATTTTTGTCATTCAGTTTCTTTATAAATTTACATCTGTTCATCATTATCATGACCAAGTCCATGGTCAGATTACCGTTTCCTATAAAATGTCAGATGTAAGTTCTCATTGTTCCATAGGCTGGATCATGCACACTTTTGAGCAAGCGGCTATGAAATACTACAATTGTATCTAGTTAGTTGTTCATTATTGTCATATCAATCATTTGATATCAATTTCAGCTCTCTAGGATTTTTGGTTTCTGAGATATAAACGTTTCTGTTGGTATACCCCCTCCATGATTCTGTGATTTTTCTCTAATATTTAAAGTTTTATCAATATTGGAAAAACAAGTAAGTCAGATTGTTTATGTGTCTTAGCACCTGGTTATAGAACATTATCCTAGCAATCATTTGATACCAATTTCAGCCCTCTGGAGCATTTGGTCACTGAGAAATTAGCAGTTTTATTGGTATACCCCCTTCGTTTGCCAGTGATTTTTCTCTCATATCTTTAAGTTTTCTTAAATATTTGAGCAACAAGAAAGTCAGCTTGTTAATATATCTTATTACATGATTATACATGTAGAATATTGTCATAGCAATTATTTGATACCAATTTCAGCTCTCTATGTCTTTTGGTTGCTGAGATATACACGTTTCCATTGGTGTATCCCCTCTATTTTTCTGAGATTTTTATCTAATATTTAAAGTTCTCATCAATATTCCAACAACAAGAAAATAGTATTATTTATGGTTTTTAACACTTGATTATAGAACATTATTATAGCCATGATTTGAAACCTATTTCAGCTCTCTAGAGCTTTTTGGTCACTGAGATATTTTTTATTTTATTGGTATACCCCCTTCATTTGCCAATGATTTTTCTCTTCTATCTTAAGTTGTCTTAAATATTGGAGCAGTAAGAAAGTCAGCTTATTTATATATCTTAATACATGGTTATAGAATATAGTTATAGCAACCATTTGTTACAAATTTCTGCTCTCTATGACTTTTGGTTGTCGAGATATAAACATTTCCGTAGGTATATCCCCTCCATTTTCTGCGATTTTTCTCTTATATTTTAAGTTTTCATCAATATTCGAACAGCACGAAAGTCTGATTATTTATGTATCATATTTTGTGGTTGTCATAGCAATTTTTTGTTACCAATTTCAGTTCTCTATGGCTTTTGGTTGCTGAGATATAAACATTTCTGTAGGTATACCCCCTCCATTGTTCTGTGATTTTTCTCTAATTTTTAAAGTTCTCGTCAATATTTGAACACCTAGAAAGTCAAATTATGTCTGTATTATATCACATTATTATAGAACTTTATCATAACAATCATTTGATATAAATTTCAGCTCTCGAGAATTTTGGGTTGCTGAGATATCAGCAATGTTGTTGGTATACCCCTTTCATTTACTGTTATTTTTCTCTAATATCTTAAGTTCTCTTTAATAATTGAGATTAAGATAGCCAGCGTGTTTATATATCTTATTACATGGTTATGAAACATTGTCATAGCAATCATTTGATACCAATTTTGAGCTCTCTAGATCTTTTGATTGCTGAGGTATAAGCAATTATGCTGGTACACTCCATTTTTTGTGATTTTTTTCTCTAATATATAAAGTTCTCATTGATATTCAAACACCGGGAAGTCAGTTTGATTTTATATCTTATTACATATTATAGAGCATTGTCAAAACAATCATTTGATACCTATTTCTGCTCTCTAGGTCTATCAGTAGCCAAGATACATGTGGTAATATAGGGGTAACACATTACTTCCTCTGCTTATTAGGGGTGGGGTGAGCATTCTGTGATTTTATGTGACACAAATGGGCATTAAAGTGATCCTCTGACCAAACTGGCAGCCATGAGCATTTATTCTAAGGGTGCAAGGCAAGTCCTATAGATAACCCGCCCCAAACACTTCAAATGGCAATATGAGAAGCCAAGTTTTGCTAAAATTAATTTTGGCAGACTTTTTTCCGCATTTACCAATCATTGTGAGTAAATTAACTTTGAAAAGGATGTAAACAGAGTAAAAAGCAATAAAAATGTTATAAAAATAATGATGACATCAACATTTATTGATAAAAATGTACTGATACAAATATATGGATTCTCATAATTGCACATAAAGTTTAACATATACATTAAGTGGGTAGGGTAATTCAATGCCTTAAGATGACACATAGTTTACTTAAATGACACATTTACAGCTTTATACATGGGTAAGACATAATCAGCTGCAATCAGACGAGATAAAATGGCATCAGGATAGTGTACGATAATGAAGAAACATACTACAAATATGACTGTTCGTAATATAGTTGTGTACTGCATTTCAGCTTTATAACAAATAGTACGTCTAAATACCGTCTGATTAAAGCATCACGCCAAAATAATTTCCAGAGCAGTCCACTTAGACCTTCTTTTGGAAGGTCAGAGCTATCCAAAAATGCATTCAAAACAACTATAGCAGGAGATGTCACCTCCAACCTTTTTTTTGCGAGATAGAGACTTTTGGCTCCCTGGGTAGTAGTCTGCAAGATTCTGTGTCTAAACTATTATGAGGCTGGACTAATCTTCGATATTCACATTATTTTTATCATTTTAGGCTAACAAAGTACAGTTTATATCATGGACTTTCCAGTAAAAGATGCAACAAACATAGAAGTGACTCAGCTGTGTTGAAGTACACAAGATTCTGTGCCTATACTATTAAAGCCTATACTATTAAAATGCTGGACTTATATTTGACTTTCTAAATTTTGATTGTTTTTAGGCTGACAAAGTACAGTTTATATTGAACATCAAGGACATACCAGTAAAAGATGCAAGAAATGCTGAAATGGCCTTGCTGTGTGGCAGTCCACAAGATGCGGAGGCCATATTGTTACAAGCAGGGCTCACATTTAGAGCCATCATGTTGAATGTACAACTATATAATTGGGACAGGTAAATATTCTACTTTCTTGTCCTTACAGACCCATATAGCACATCTTGTGCCTCCAGGTAAGCTAATTACCGACTGACTAACAAATGAATAGCGGTTAACTGCTAAGAAAGTCTGAGCCTGTTAGGAAAAGTAGTTAAGTTCAACCATTCATACATATAAGCCTTAGTTGTTTACTTCGGTGGTTATAGTTTGATGCATGTTTTGGGCAGGACATCCCATTGTTGGGCTTATGTCCCATAAAAAATAGAGACAACACTCTGGCATGACCATAGCTCTTGACTGGGATATTAGGCAATGAATAAAACAAAACAAAAAAAAAATTAATAGTCTCTAAGTATGCAAAATTTAGGGAGGAGGGCCCTTCAAAATAGGGATATTTTGTACCATTACCTTTTCTCTGATTGTAGGGCCTTAGAACTAGCCGTAAAACACAAGACCCATGTTGACACGGTGCTGGGCTACCGACAGAAACACCTTGATCAGTTCCAGAAAAAGGAGACCAGCAAAAGATTCCTACAATATAAAGAGGGGGTGAGTGTTGTATACTTTTCATTACGAAAACTTGCCCATGCAATAAACAGAGAATTTTCGAGCTTTAAAAATTGAAAATTTTCAACTGAAAAAGTTTGATATTTTTCTTATTTTTGCTCAAAACATAGATTGTGGGTACAAGTTAGAACCGCCTCACAGAGGCTGTTCTAACGAGTACCCACAATCTATGTTTTGGAGCAAAAATAAGAAAAATAGGTATACCCCTGCATACCCCAGTTTTGCTATATAAAAGTGGGGTTCAAGGGGGTATACATTACACGGACATGTTTTCGTGATGTTCGGTTGAGCCTTGTCTTGAGAAATCCTGTCTTCAGGTTTATCAACCCGGTTCTGAGGTTATAAAACTTTTTTCATGCTCAACTCAGCTGAGACTAAAACTTATCCTGCTCATAAATGTTAAAATGCCAACACTTGTTGGCATTTTAACATTTATTACCCAGGGAGCCAAGCCCCGTTTTGGGGAGAGGAGGTGACGTCACCTGCTATAGTTGGTTTGAATACAATTTTGGTTAGGCTTTGCCATCCTATTGAAGGCCTGGGTGGACTGCTCACGAAATTTTTTTGGCGCGATGGTTAAATTACACATTGTTTCATGCTATTTGAGCTGCCTACGTATTACAAACGTTTTCTAGATATATGAACATATCATTTGTGTTTCAGATCATAAACTGCTTAATTTTCTAGTCTAGAGCAACGCTAGGAATCACAGATAAAGAAGTAATCTTATTATATTCTTTAAAACATACTTTTGCAGCTGTTGTTTTAGTATTTATGATGTTGAATTACCCCACCCACTTACATAATAATATGAATCATGAAATTTAAATAAATGCATAGTGATGCGTGAGACGTTGAAGAACAAATGAATATGTGAAGTGCTCATAAACATTATACATGTATTTATGTTTATTTTTGTCATTCAGTTTCTTTATAAATTTACATCTGTTCATCATTATCATGACCAAGTCCATGGTCAGATTACCGTTTCCTATAAAATGTCAGATGTAAGTTCTCATTGTTCCATAGGCTGGATCATGCACACTTTTGAGCAAGCGGCTATGAAATACTACAATTGTATCTAGTTAGTTGTTCATTATTGTCATATCAATCATTTGATATCAATTTCAGCTCTCTAGGATTTTTGGTTTCTGAGATATAAACGTTTCTGTTGGTATACCCCCTCCATGATTCTGTGATTTTTCTCTAATATTTAAAGTTTTATCAATATTGGAAAAACAAGTAAGTCAGATTGTTTATGTGTCTTAGCACCTGGTTATAGAACATTATCCTAGCAATCATTTGATACCAATTTCAGCCCTCTGGAGCATTTGGTCACTGAGAAATTAGCAGTTTTATTGGTATACCCCCTTCGTTTGCCAGTGATTTTTCTCTCATATCTTTAAGTTTTCTTAAATATTTGAGCAACAAGAAAGTCAGCTTGTTAATATATCTTATTACATGATTATACATGTAGAATATTGTCATAGCAATTATTTGATACCAATTTCAGCTCTCTATGTCTTTTGGTTGCTGAGATATACACGTTTCCATTGGTGTATCCCCTCTATTTTTCTGAGATTTTTATCTAATATTTAAAGTTCTCATCAATATTCCAACAACAAGAAAATAGTATTATTTATGGTTTTTAACACTTGATTATAGAACATTATTATAGCCATGATTTGAAACCTATTTCAGCTCTCTAGAGCTTTTTGGTCACTGAGATATTTTTTATTTTATTGGTATACCCCCTTCATTTGCCAATGATTTTTCTCTTCTATCTTAAGTTGTCTTAAATATTGGAGCAGTAAGAAAGTCAGCTTATTTATATATCTTAATACATGGTTATAGAATATAGTTATAGCAACCATTTGTTACAAATTTCTGCTCTCTATGACTTTTGGTTGTCGAGATATAAACATTTCCGTAGGTATATCCCCTCCATTTTCTGCGATTTTTCTCTTATATTTTAAGTTTTCATCAATATTCGAACAGCACGAAAGTCTGATTATTTATGTATCATATTTTGTGGTTGTCATAGCAATTTTTTGTTACCAATTTCAGTTCTCTATGGCTTTTGGTTGCTGAGATATAAACATTTCTGTAGGTATACCCCCTCCATTGTTCTGTGATTTTTCTCTAATTTTTAAAGTTCTCGTCAATATTTGAACACCTAGAAAGTCAAATTATGTCTGTATTATATCACATTATTATAGAACTTTATCATAACAATCATTTGATATAAATTTCAGCTCTCGAGAATTTTGGGTTGCTGAGATATCAGCAATGTTGTTGGTATACCCCTTTCATTTACTGTTATTTTTCTCTAATATCTTAAGTTCTCTTTAATAATTGAGATTAAGATAGCCAGCGTGTTTATATATCTTATTACATGGTTATGAAACATTGTCATAGCAATCATTTGATACCAATTTTGAGCTCTCTAGATCTTTTGATTGCTGAGGTATAAGCAATTATGCTGGTACACTCCATTTTTTGTGATTTTTTTCTCTAATATATAAAGTTCTCATTGATATTCAAACACCGGGAAGTCAGTTTGATTTTATATCTTATTACATATTATAGAGCATTGTCAAAACAATCATTTGATACCTATTTCTGCTCTCTAGGTCTATCAGTAGCCAAGATACATGTGGTAATATAGGGGTAACACATTACTTCCTCTGCTTATTAGGGGTGGGGTGAGCATTCTGTGATTTTATGTGACACAAATGGGCATTAAAGTGATCCTCTGACCAAACTGGCAGCCATGAGCATTTATTCTAAGGGTGCAAGGCAAGTCCTATAGATAACCCGCCCCAAACACTTCAAATGGCAATATGAGAAGCCAAGTTTTGCTAAAATTAATTTTGGCAGACTTTTTTCCGCATTTACCAATCATTGTGAGTAAATTAACTTTGAAAAGGATGTAAACAGAGTAAAAAGCAATAAAAATGTTATAAAAATAATGATGACATCAACATTTATTGATAAAAATGTACTGATACAAATATATGGATTCTCATAATTGCACATAAAGTTTAACATATACATTAAGTGGGTAGGGTAATTCAATGCCTTAAGATGACACATAGTTTACTTAAATGACACATTTACAGCTTTATACATGGGTAAGACATAATCAGCTGCAATCAGACGAGATAAAATGGCATCAGGATAGTGTACGATAATGAAGAAACATACTACAAATATGACTGTTCGTAATATAGTTGTGTACTGCATTTCAGCTTTATAACAAATAGTACGTCTAAATACCGTCTGATTAAAGCATCACGCCAAAATAATTTCCAGAGCAGTCCACTTAGACCTTCTTTTGGAAGGTCAGAGCTATCCAAAAATGCATTCAAAACAACTATAGCAGGAGATGTCACCTCCAACCTTTTTTTTTGCGAGATAGAGACTTTTGGCTCCCTGGGTATATGAGCAGGATTTTCCAGTTTTTGAGTTTTGAACCTGATTTTTCCACACTTTTTGACTATTTCAGCATTCGTGTAAATTTCATGCTCAGCTGAGCTGAGCTTGAAAAAAGTTTTATACAGGGTAACCTCGGAGCCCGGTTCCATACAAACCAGCCAGGCGTACAGTCACAGTCCTGTTGTCAGTTATTCACTAAGTCATGATACACTGCTTCAACCTGTTAAGTTTGACATAACAGAAAATATGTTTAACAGGATTAAACTTCAATGAACTGGATAGAAAGAATGTAAAATTTTAACAAGGGACAATACTTTTGAGATGCTCGGCAAAAAGGAAAAATTGTGTTGCATGTCTTCTACTACGAGGATGATCCAATAATGATTGAGACTTTTCTCTTGTTTTATAAACTCTTTTGACTGGCTCACGTTTACTACTTTCGTTTACTAGATACACATTTGACCTCTCTACGGAGCGTGTTTTATCAAATTTGGTGGACAACTTTGGTTGCTATGGTTATTTAAGTACTACTCGTGCAGTGCCTATGGCCACCATCTGCCCTTTGAACAAACATAATCTATATAAATCTAGCTGTGTCACAAATTGTAAAAGCGGTATCTTATAATAATTGAGTATTGTCTGTGTTAACATTCATCTCTGAAATATTTTGCTTTGGTCGATTCGAGTCTTGCGCTAATGATCGTGAGATGGTTGCCTAGCAACCATTTTCCTCTATGAATTCTGGCTTATAGCATTTTCCAAATTCTATTGTTGCTAGGCAACATAAAACGAAAGGGACAAGTGTTCCTTTTGAAATTATTTTGATATATTTACCCCATAATTGATCATTTCAAGGTTTAAAACAATTTATTGTGTCATGTATACTCAAGTTATAAGATATTTCTCACCCCTACCCCCCAAATCACTGAATATTTTCGCAACTAAAATCCAACTCTTCTCGCAAAAATGTTCAGCCTACTTGAATTATAGGCTGTGTGTTAGTGATATTTGCAGAGCATAAAGCTATTTATTAACGCTATAAATAACTGTGTGCCATGATTGGAAATTTTATCACCAGTTGCCATGGCAACCCATTTTATATGCATAAGTACCACGTGGCCAAGGACATTGGACTAACATTCTCTCGTTGCTAAGCAACAGAAGGTAGTTGTCTACATGTGGATTTTAATCAGGGTATTGAGTGCACATCACATTGAGCAATGTTAACAAGATATTCACAATAAGCCAAGTTTATTTACTTAGGAATGATTCAAAAAGTCTCAATCATTATTGGATCATCCTCGTACTATCATTATTTATGCACTGTTGCTTTTCATTTGAGCCATGACGCAAGAGAACACCGGTCTTGATGGTTTCTGACCAGGTATGCCACAAACCGGCCTGTATAGTCACTGAAGAATAGTAGAAGCTTTATATTTCGCGTTTATGAAGAAGCCCTAATAATGTTCTTAAAGTAAGAATAGGAATTTATACAAATAATTTTTTATGAAATACTGATAAACTGCCTACAGAAGTGTAGCTCAAGGATATTGTTTAAGCAGTTGCCAGCTTGACCTGGTCCTGAGGTTATTAAACTTTTTTCGTGCTCAACTCAGCTGAGCATGAAATTTCAGTTCATTATAAATACATGTACTGAATTGAAATTTCAGGCACAGATCATCAAAGCCTGTAATTTATCCTGCTAATAAATGTTAAAACGCCAACAGTTGTTGGCATTTTAACATTTATGAGCAGGATAAATTTTAGTCTCGGCTGACTTGAGCATGAATTTTTTTTATAAACTCGGGGGCCTGATCTAAGTGTTTTCTGTGTTGCAGAACTCTGTGACAGACATTTGAGCTGCCTCATGGGAAAACCAACAATCTGCATATGCGAAAACAAAGACGCAGATCAGCTTCGCGGTAACCGCGAAGCTGATCAGCGCCTTTGTTTTCGCTACTCGGATAGTACAATTCCTCTTATTCTTACATCCGAAATTTCAAGATTCTAGAAATCTTCTGTGCGTGTACAGCTCGCTTTGTGTCGGACCTGTTTGGAAACCACATTGTTGGTTTTCCCACGAGGCGGCTCTAATGGTAAAAGTACCCCTATACTAGAAATTATTAGATAAGAGTTTTATTGAAATATGGCGCCATTAGCGATGTTTAGTGTCATATGCTCTTACTAGATGATGAAGTAATTTGTGGCATGTTATCTAGTTTGTGCACATGCACCCCTCCAGAATGAGGAAAAAAGATGCAAAAAAATGGGCCGCTTTATTAGAAAACTATTGTTTTGCAAAATGGGAAAACAAAGGCGCAGATCAGCTTCTCTGTTGTTTTTGCTGTATGGATAGTACAATTCCTCTACTTTCTAAATCCAAAACTTCCAGCCGCTAGGTGTCGTCTTTGCTTGTACAGCCTGGTTTGTGTCAGACCTTGTCATAAGCCATAATGTTTGTTTTCTCATGAAGCGGCTCACAATGTCTGTGGAATTCTGTCTTTGTGTAGTGCAGAAAGGGGAGATAACGTGTAGCAGATAAGTTGTGAATTTGATACAGTAGCAAGATTGGTTTTGTTATTTGTCCGTAAAATTGTAATGGATGCCTGGAGATACATATTATGGTGATTTTCATGAATGCCATTGACATTTGATTTTAATGGTGAAACTAGCAAAAACTTTTCATATAAATTCACAGACATTGTTCAGCTGACATTGTGCAGATAGGCAGGCTGCTAAAGGTGTGAATATGCAGTTCTTTCAAACTAATTCAGGGTGTGCAACAGATTGGGCTTACAGGTTATATTTTGTCCTTTCCAAATTTCCAAATTTATTCATGATAGCTCAGGTTATACAATACATGATAACAACATGAGCAGTAATACTATAAGCATAATAAGCAATTGGATTTGTTAAGTCACTTCAAGTACAGGTTACAAGTACATATATATATATGAGCCCCGTTGCGAGAAAACCAGTCTTCAGGGTTTCTGAGCAGGTCTGACACAAACCAGTCTGTGCAATCACAGAAGCAAGCTAGAGGCTGGAAATTTTGGATTTAAGAAGGGGAGGGATTGTATTATCCATGTAGCAAAAACAAAGGCGCTGATCAGCTGTGCAGTTACTGCACAGCTGATCTGCGCCTTTGTTTTCGCATAGGCAAAAATCCGGTTTTACCATGACATGCCTCATATATTCTGTAGGTTTTACATTTAAAGTAGTCTTTCAGGAAATGACCTTTATAAGACAGGCCTTTGGTTTACTGTCAGATCCTGGATAAATTGTATTGGATGTAATTGTATCTTGGCTTTTCAACAATTAAAATACAGTTTAAACCAAAAAGCAGCAGCCTAATTGTTATTTGTTTTACAGGGAAAAGACAAGGTATGATTTGTCTATGCTAATTGTTTCAATTATTTGTAGAATAACATATTAGTGGTAATATGACCATAATATTATTATTCCAAGATTGTGGGAATGATTGTTACTTATTTGTTAGTGTATATCTTAATGAATATGGCAGTAGTTCTTATTTGGGAATGTGGAAAAAATCAGAAAATTTTAGTAGATGTGACTATTAATTATGTTTAATCTTTATCATTTCTTTGAATGTGTTGTTGCAATATGAGCCATGACGGGGTTTCCGACCAGATCTGACACAAGCCGGCCTGTGCAGCTACAGAAGAGGGCTAGACGTTTGAAATTTTGGATTTAGGAAGAAGAGGAATCAGACCATGTTCAGGGATGTAAAGTATACATGTGCTTGACAGCTAAAAGCATTTGGGATTCCTTTTCTTTAGTAAGAGTGATCACCCTGTATACCCGTGATGCAACCTAATCTCCTACAGTGTAGATTGATGCAACATCATACAAATGAAGCTTGGTGATTGGAAGCCTGATCGATTGGGCAACAACCTTCAACAAAGCTATATAGATTTGGCAAAATTTCGAGATTTTTTTTTTAATTAAATATGAGGGGCATCATGTGAAAATAAACAATCTGCATTATGTGAAAACAAAGGCGCAGATCAGCTTCGCAGTTACTTTGTTTTCGCTACACGGATAGTACAATTCCTCTACATTCTAAATCCCAAACTTCCAGCCTGTAACCATCTTCTGCGTTTGGACAGCTTGATTTGTGTTGGACTTGTTCGTGAACCAAATTGTTGGTTTTCTCATGAAATGGCTCATACATTGCAACAGCTGCTGAGGGTTTGTTTTCAATTAAATTTATTCTTTTTATGTCCATCTTAGTCAATGTTACTGCATGTATTCTGGTTGCATGTACATATTCATTACTTAATACACTAATCAATTTAGTAAAAAATAAAATTAAAATGGTTAGATCAGTCGACAAGTTGCAGGTTCAATATAAACTTGCAAGGAACTTGATGTAGTCCATGAAATGCCATACTCGCTAACTTCCTTATGCAGAGCAATTCATTCATTCCTTTCAGATTTTTTTCTTAATTTTCCATACCATATAAAGAAAGTTTTCTGTTGACAATACTTATATTCATAATTATTAGTGTTTCTGTTTTTGTTGACGTAGAAATATGAGTAGCTAATTTGTTGAAGTTAGTGTTTTTGTCTCCACAATGGTGATTAGAATAGGATCATCGTCTCTCGCTTGCTGTCATTTAATTTTATCACAAATCTTCAAGGATATAGAGTTTGTAGTCTTGAGAAAACCTGTTTATTACTGTAAACTCGGAAATGTTCGTGAGAACTTAATTTTCGCGACTTTGTCGTCTCGTGAAAATTAAGTTTCCGCTAATGAAGAATTACTATAAAGTTTATAGACTGCACTCATACTCACTCACGAATTCAAGAACTCCCTAATAATTTGGAAATCGAAGATTCTCGAAATAAAAGTCACGCAAAAATTTCCGAATTTACAGTACTAAACAACCTCTTTACAAATGAGTCTCGCATTTATTTTAGAAGTTTAACCTATACAAGTCTGTTGTCCTTTTTGGAGGACTAAGGTCAACAGTATAGCCACTGATGCGTGGGATGCTGCTTTCTGCAGCATGTTCTTCATCATGAAAACATGTCTGAGAAATGAAGACCCCCTTGAACCCCACTTTTATATAGCAAAACTGGGGTATGCAGGGGTATACCTACTTTTCTTATTTTTGCTCCAAAACATAGATTGTGGGTACTCGTTAGAATTCAATTTTTAAAACTCAAACTCAAAAAATATCTGTTTATTGCATGGGCAAGGAGTTTTAATTTAGTTCTTTTAACCATCTTTAATCTTTAGATTTCATGTTTTGCTCCGTGATTGTAGAAAAGATGTTACAAGAGAAATTAATTGGCTGATATTTGTGTTTTTGTCTCTTAGAAGGTGATTAGTGTAGGATCCTTATCTCACACTTGATGTAATTGTATGTTTTTAAGCTTTTTAAAAAATATGGGTTTCATATTTTCTAGATAACAGTTTTTTGTTTGAAAACATATTTGAAAACGCTATACTCCAGCTCAGATGGTGGACATGGTAACAACTGCCGCATGCATAAAAGTGTTCGTTATTTTCACGAAATACAAGTATTTTTCCTCTACCTTGAATTGCGTTGATTAGCTGCAATGCTGTTGATCATTTTCACAAACTGTCTGCTTGTTATTATGATTGCCAGGAAGAATGCAAAAGAATATCTCTCTTGAGAATGAGAAAACCAACGATTTGGGTTTCCGACCAGGTCCGACACAAACCGGCCTGTACAGTCAAAGAAGCAGGCTGGAAGCTTGGAATTTCGGATTTAAGAAACTGAGTAATTGTACTATCTGTGTAGGGAATACAAAGGTGCTGATCAGTTGTGCAGTTACTGCACAGCTGATCTGTGACTTTGTTTTCGCATGTGCATGTTGTTGGTTATCTTGCGCAAAGGCTCATATCTCTTGTGAATTGCAATATAATTGATATGAACACTTTTATTGCACTGCAGGGATAATTGCCACATTGTCTTTTATAATAATTTTAGCAACTTCTTTGCTTAACTTGGTTTAGGAAATGAATTATGAAGAGCTGCAGACATCTGTTTACTTGTATATTGCTCATAACAGTCTGATTAAGAAGTTGTTGCCTGTTAACTTGATAGAAGAGTGTCCACATTTGCATCAGCGGTTATTACACGACTCAAATTGATGATTTAAGTCTAACCCTATATGTGACTATTAATCTTGCCAACTTATGCTGCGCTTGCCTCAATATCCTAGTATGTTGTTGGGTACTGGAATGTGATCATAAAGATTTTTACTTGTTCCACAAGAAAGTGGTTGATTAGACAAACAATGTGCCACAAATATTATGAAAATCGGTCAAGTAGTTTTGTAGATATAGCCTTTTGTACATTTCATAATGGCGGTGTATGGAGGCTGCCATTTTGTTTCGCTAGTCATGTGACCAAAACTGAAAACTACTAATTTACAGTATCTGTATAAGTTTTAGTTCTTGAAAACTGAATATACTCATTTTAATGACTGTCTTCATTTTATTACTTCAGTATACATGGAAATGGATGATATTGATCAATGTAAAATGTCGACCCCTTACAGCCTCATTTTGGATTCAAATAAACTTTATATCTTTCTTATAATTTGGTTGATTTCTATGAAGTTTGTTGCAAAATATTCAGCTACATGAATACTTTTATATATAAAGCATAATCTATTAAAATGTTTAAAATCCCAATTCTTGAAACTAATGACGCATCAGACAACAGTTCAGTTTTTTATTGATTAATGTTCACAGTGTAAAGGTAAACTGTCCATGAGACCTACCAAGTTATCATTTATAAAAGGATGTCCTTAAAAGGACTTGGAAGTGTTGGTGCACTACAAATGCTGAGTGCTTGTTGATCAATTTTATAGGAATTTCAGTATGCACAGGATAAAAAATGTTCTAGTTTCCTCATTAGCTGAAATTAATTTCATCTGTTTTCAAGTAGGTAGGCAGATATTGCCAGATAAGCAATGATAAAGCTTCCCTTTCTTTCATTACTGATAGTCAATGATGGAAATCTTTTGTAGTGACAAAATCCCTCTGTTATGTAAGCTGCGTCCGGAGAAACCAGGTTTTTCAGGGTTTCCAACCAGGTCAGATACAAATTTAACCGGCCGTTACAGTCACAGAAGAAGAGTAGAAGCTTGAAATTTCAGAATTGAGAAGAGGTACGGTATTGCACTGTCTGTGTAGCGAAAACAAAGGCGCTGATCAGCTGTGCAGTTACTGCAGTTCCTGCGCAGTTGCTGGGATCGACCTTCACCTTCAAAAAGTCACAATCTTACAGTTTACTCCATTAGAAAACTTATGCTATGATGAAGTACCAGATTGTTTAACTATCAACAAACCATTATTTGTGCCAGGACATGACAAAACCAACTGTGGTTTTGAACAGGTCCGACACAACCTGGCCTGTACAGTCACAGATGGAAATTTTGGATTTAGCAAGTAGAGGAATTATACCAGCCATGTAGCGAAAACAAAGGCGCTAATCAGCTTCACACTGACTGCAAAGCTGATCTGCGCCTTTGCTTTCGCATATACGAAATGTTGGTTTTCTCATGACGCGTCTCATTTCTTGAACAAACCATTATTTCTTGTTTTTTACTGCACATTATCGGAGCTGTTTAGTAGGAAACCCTGCCTTTGCATATGTAGGCGCAAAAGTACTGCTATGTGGCTGATCATCACATTGTTTTCACTTTCATATCTGCTACAAAATATTATTCCTACCCTTTTTAAGTCTGAAATTTCAAGTCTCTGTCCATATGCGACCATACAACTTCGATTGTTGCAAACTTTGTTCAAAAACCCAAGAATATAATATTTCCTCATGATGAGGCACATTTCTTGTTTTTTTCTGCACATTATCTGCAAGTTTGCAAAGTGCTCTTACATTCTTGAAAATTTCCCTGAAAAGATCATTTTGAGCTGAGTCATGAGAAAACCAAGCATGTGGTTTCCGACCAGGTCCGACACAAACCGGCCTGTTCAGTCAGGGAAGAAGGCTAGATGCTCGAAATTTTCGGATTTAAGAAGAATAGGGATTGTACTATCTGTGTATCAAAAACAAAAGCTCTAATCAGCTTCGCAGTTACTGGGAAGCTGATCTGCGCCTTTGTTTTCGCATATGCAAAATGTTAGTTTTCTCATGATGCTGCTCATTTGTTGTCTCAAGAGTTGTTTATTTCTTACAGTCTTTCTGCCGAAATACTTGATTCTTTTATTGCAATAATTTTTTGTCATTTCTAGAGTATTGTTATGCAAGAAGAAAGGCATTTCGATGTGTTAATCACAAAACAATGTGTCATGATTTTTCTCTTTTTTTCGTTTTTGATTATCTAAATGCATACTTTGCCTCACCCATTTTGCGTCATTAGGAAATTGAATCCGAGAGTAATTTTTACATTATTTGATCCTGTAAAATTGTGTAGAAAAATCATATTGTTTTTTTGTCACTTTAAAACATTTTAAATTATATTTGAATTTAAATTGATGCTTAACGTCCATGCCATGGTCATGTTGGGATGTTGCCTCCGTTTTATGGGACTTTTACCCAAAATGAGGATGTCAAAGTGCTTCAAATATAACCCACCCAACTAAACCAGTGATTTTTTTTTCAGCATTTTGAGAACGGTACCAGTACCGGTTCAATTGGGAAAAATAGCCTAATTTTACAGTCAATTGGGAAAATTGGCGACATTTATCTTGCAAAATGATAAGTGTTGCAGTGAGTAAACAACATATGACTGGGATGCATGAAAATTGGCATTATTCCATGTCACAAATATCAGATTAATTGACTAATTGGTGCTTTTAACAATACATGTATAAATTATGGTTGCAGTTGGAAACTTTCTTAAGATTGGGAATTTTGAACCATGCATTTGGGAAAAAAAAGATACTTTTTGCCATTGGGAACGACTCCTAAAACTGGAGTCGGTTTTATAGCGAAAAAAATCACTGTAAACCAATAAGATGGATGGTTTGACATGAGCCACTTTTCCTGGGCAGCTTCAGACATTAGTTGTTAACCTGTAATCAGACGGCCAGTCAGTTGCATAATAATAGTCTTTGCTAATTAAACAACAATATCTTGAGAAAGCCTTTAAAATCCAAATTTCAGTTTGTAGTTTTTGTCAAATCACATTGAAAAAGACCATGACGGGTTCCTGTTCGTTGATTGGTTGATTTCATGTTTTACGTCCCACTCAACAATAGGTTTCTGTGAAACAACTCATGTACCTCTTACAACCGTAGTCACATCTCCATATGATCTTAGCTGTTTAGCTGGACGTAAAATGCCAAATGAACCAACAGCTCAAATATTTTATACAATGTAATATATGATTCAAATGTTTTTGTTCTGTCTCTTATGGCAAAGTCTGTTGACAAAAAATGCTTGTCAAAAATACATCTTACTTTGCATTTTATAATGTTTTGTTTTCATGATAATTAAGTCATTTCACAAAATTTGGACATATGAGCCGCCCCATGGGAAAACCAACAATCTGCATAGGCAAAAACAAAGGCGCAGATCAGCTTCGCGGTAACCGTGAAGCTGATCAGCGCCTTTGTTTTCGCTACTCGGATAGTACAATTCCTCCTCTACTTAACTCCAAAATTTCAAGCTTCTAGCCTGCTTGTGTAGCTGAACAGGCCGGTTTGTGTCAGACCTGTTCGGAAACCACATTGTTGGTTTTCCCACGAGGCGGCTCATATTGTGCTTTCTCAGAAGAGAATACCAGTTCCGTGACTTTATAAAATCAGATGAATTTCTACTCATTAAAATTCATCATAAAACCTATACATATAAGCAGAGTCGTGAGAATACAAAATTTGCATATGCAAAATAATATGCAGATCAGCTGTGCCGTAACTGCACAGCTTATCAGTGCCTTTGGTTTCACGACATTGATAGTTCAATCTCTCTGAAATATCAAGCTCAAAGCCTTCTTTTGTGACTGTACAGGCCAGTTTGTGTCAGACATGGTTGGTAACCCTGAAGAATGGTTTTCTCAGGTGGCAGCTCATATGTGGGAGGAAAATGATGCTTTTTGACATGACATTTTCTGGAATATGTACTTCTTGAACAACTTAATTTGCATATACATAGAAAGACAGCATGAGAAAACAATTCTTATAATATTATAATAAAATGTGATTCTAATGCACTTGAGAATGTCTGATTGGATAACGTAAAAAATTTGCAACAGTATATTCTGCGATATACCGTCAGAAGCCCAATATCATGAGCAACGTCACTTGTGATTTGTTAATGTCTTGGTTATATGTCGATGGTGACACTCACGCCATGTGCAGTTAAGGACAATGCATTTTCGATGTTTATTATTAAAAAGTACATCGCATTGGAATGGGGATAACAAGATCCAAATTTTTCATTTAAGGCGATGTATCCTCATATGTACGATATACCGCGCCCCAAATAAAAAAAAAATGAATACAGTTATACCCTAAGGTTATGCATGGACAGTGTGCCTGGAGATGAGTTATATAATGAAGAACAAATGTTGTAAGGATAAATTGTAGTAATACCGTAATTGTAATTTTTGTGCGGCAGCTCGTAGAATTGAGAATTATAGATTTTTGAAAAGGGCAGTGTGTCAGTTCTTAACAGAGTGAAAAATAATTCCAGTTATTTCTCTGACAATTATGACAGGTTGTACTCCTGATAATTTAAGCAGTATTTGCTGGCATTAGGAAAACTCAGCTTCAGAAATGATGAAAATTTCATGGGAAAAAACTTAGATTTTTTGCTCAAAACATTGATTGTGGGTACACATACAAGTACCTACAATCTATGTTTTGGAGCAAAGATAAGAAAAATAGTAATACCCCTGTAAACCCCAATTTTACTCTATGTGGGTTTATATTTCTCGGACATGTTTTACTGATGAAAAGCTGACGTTTTTGGAGCTCTTTTGCACAAACCAGGCTGTAAACTAGATCAGGTAGACTTACGCTTAATTGTGAAAAATAGTTTTCGCTTGTTTGATTTATTTCTTTAAGTACCAGTCAACAGCTACGGTCATATCCGGATGTTAGCTGTTGAAAGGGACGCGAAGCAATTAATCAAACAATAAAGAATTACTTTTTACAATAAAATGCAAGTCTGCGCAAGTCTATGTCAAGGGATTTTTGTTTATGTGTGACCTGTCCTTATCTCTATGGTGCAGAATCAAAGGTTAACTGTTAAGTTCTACCTGTGCCCTTTTTAAAAAAAGAGGGTTTCTCCTATGAATTTAATGTCAAGTATTCAGGCAGACAGCACAGTGTTAAAGAGGCAGACAGCACAGTGTTAAAGAAGTTCCATTGAAGACCTACTATTTTCCTGATTCAAACATCAAATAAGGTACCGGTAAGCTATGAAACATAGGCTGATTTGCAACTTTTTGCAGTGCTGAAAATGACAAGATCAAAGTTACTCTTGATCTACCTCATGTTTTTATAGAATTTATTCTTGAATTCATGCATTGATGGTATAATTCCCTGTTGAAAGCCCATGAAAAAGATCAATTTCAGTCGGCATTGCAACTTATTATCGGATTAATTACGCTTTTGAAGAATTTCAGTCCTAAATTGCAGGAGATTGCATAGGCCAATGGAGAAATTGAAAGAAAACTTAATGAGTAAATGCAGGCTTACGTAATGAATAGATGCAGGCTTGGACGTCATGAGAAAACCTGATTTTGCATATTATGGGAAAACAAAGTTGCGGATCAGCTGCTTGGTACGCATGCAGTTGTATATGAAGCGCATGCAGTTGTATATGAAGGGAGACAAATCTGAATATTGTTATGATACAATACTTTTATGCTACAAATGTAAAATCTATCAAATACAACTTTTTAATGTATCAAAATTGTGTCTTTGAATTATTTCAAGATATGATATGCATATCGTCTGAAAATGGATTGTGATTAGGATACAATATGATGAATGATTGTTGCAAGAACATTGACCTTTTAGGGAGCTGGTCCAGAAAATGGGTTATGAGATTTCAACCTGTCAAATGCTGACAAATAAATGGGTATAAAACTGAGGCCTCTTACACCCTTGAGGTTAAAGTACTGGAAAACATTGATTGCATTAAATACCTTAAGGTGTAACAATTACAAAATGACTTGAGGTGGAATACCCATATTATAGATATCTGTACAAAGGCCAACAGAACACTTTAGGAGAAACTTATTTGCTTGTCCCCAAAACGTTAAAGAAGCAGCTTATAAAGGACTGGTGCGCCCAGTCCTGGAATATGGAAGTTCTGTTTGAGATCCTCATGCTAAAGGTCTTCAAGAGGAATTGGAGAAGGTACAAAATGGTGCCGCTAGATTTGTAACTAAATACATGTACTTTTGAGGATTGGGTAGTATGACTGAGACTGGCATTCTTGAACAATTCAAGTGGGAATCTCTCAAGAAAAAGAGGACAGATAATCGGCTTAATATATTGCTATACAAAGGTCTGAAGGGTAAAGCCAGAATACCTACGGATGACCTTATCCCCAAGACTAGGCGTTGTAGAAATACTCCATGGAATGTCAGATACCATCTGCTAGTATAGAGGCCTATGAATGTAATTTCTTTCCCCAGAGTATCAGGGACTGTCCCTGACTCTCTGTTTTCCACCACTGAAATGTCAGATGATTGTGTGTCCAAGTTCGCTTGGCTTGTGCATTCTTGGGACTAATTTCTCCCCCATCCAAACCCCCTTGGTGAAATATTGTCATCTGGCGTGTCACCAGTAAACTATTCAGATCCAGATTCAGATGCAGTACTACTAATCAACCAATTATGAGTCAGTGTTGTGTCTGTTAATTAGTTGGTTTTTCTGTCTGATTTGCTCCTGGCGTTAAAGTGCAGCTTAAGCATGCAATTCAATGTTTCTTCTTCAATCTGTGATTAACTCCCATTGTTATGACTGCAGATTGCACAACTACATTAGTGCAGCTTTTCAAAAGATTATTCAAAGCATGCTGGGTGCCTCAGACTTATAATAATTGAATCACATATGAGCCGCCGCATGGGATAGCCAACAATTTGCATAGGTGAAAACGAAGGCGCAGATCAGCTTCGCAGTAACTGCGAAGCTGATCAGCGCCTTTGTTTTCGCTACATGGTTAGGACAATTCCTCTTCTTTCTAAATCCAAAATTTCCAGCCTCTAACCATCGAAAGGACCTGGTTGGAACCCAAATTGTTGGTTTTCTCACGCACAGGCTCATATGCCTTGTCAAGTGAAAACCTTTCTTTAGTGATTCTGACCTGATTAGAATCAAGCTGCTCACCTTGTCTATATGGAAAGGTACAAGTAGGCAATGATCAGGAAATGGCGCAATCACTAAGAAATTCCCACTCCAAAAACCGAGGGGTGGGAAAAAACTAACTTGACACGTACTTAGGTACTTATTTTAAGAAAGGTACTTATACTAAGAAAGCATATCGTAAGCCGAGTGAGCAGCTATTTCCCAATAGGTGGCCACTCAGTTATCCAAATGTGACTAAAAATGTGAAGACATACATAAGGTTCAAACAGCACAAAAATTTGACCTAAAAACATAAAACAATAACAACCACAACAGAAGTATCGCCTTGGAATGATCAGTAATATAAAATTACTGGGGAGGGGTTAAACCGGCTTTACAGGGCCCTAACCACATGGAGTACATGGTTGTCGACCCTTTGTTGTTGAGCTTTAGATAATGCATCTAGCCAATGTATCTATGTATGACCTGTTTCGTAATGTGAAAAATGCTTTGGAGCACAATAGCTCATCAGTAACTTGTCTGATTTGCAAGAAAATGGAACTGCAGTCAGTCCTTACTTTTGGTACAATAAGACTTGAACCTGAAATATCTTTACAACCATTAATTCTAATTCAAGAAAAGCATTTTTGAGCACTGCATAAGAAAACCAACAAAATGCTTGGGCGAAAACAAAGGCGCAGATCAGCTTCGCGGTTACCGCGAAGCTGATCAGCGCCTTTGTTTTTCGCTGCACGGATAGTACAATTCTTCTTCTTCTTATATCCGAAATTCCAAGCTTCTAGCTTGCATCTGTCACTGTACAGGCTGGTTTGTGTCAGACCTGGTCTGAAGGCAAATTTTTGGTTTTCTTGCACACAGGCTCATTTGTCAGTGGTGAAATATGTGCACTAAGTACTGGTAACCTGCCCCAGGGAGGCTTGGCCTGGAACAGTGTGGCTAGGATAACTGACCATCCCTGCATGACCTTAGCTGTTGAGTGTGGAAATACCAGAGGTTATAAAACTTTTTTCATGCTCAACCCAGGTGAGCATAAAACTTAATCTGCTCATGATTGTCAAAATGCCCAGATAGATAGAAATTTCAGGTTTAAACCACCAAAGTCTGTAATTTATCCAGCTTATAAATGTTAAATGTTAAGTCTGTAATTTATCCAGCTTATAAATGTTAAAATGCCAACAATTGTTGGCATTTTAACATTTATGAGCAGGATAAATTTTAGTCTCAGCTGAGTTGAGCATGAAAAAAGGTTTTATAATCTCGGGGCCAGGTTTATATTCTAAGAAATATGCAAACCGAATTATCAAATACATGCTCCAAATTATCGGATCTTCAGTGACACACCGGTTATCCTGACAGCCAATGCGACTGGGAAAAACTGACATGACGTAAAAACAGATCTTTTCGATCTGTGGAAAATTTGTTACCAGACAGGTATGTATTGCTAGACTATACCTGCTGTCGCAGTTTGATTATACCCCCGGCATATGAAGTATTAGGGGGTATATAGTTTTTGCTTTTTCCGTTTGTCTGTTTTTTAACTTTTTTTATGTCAAAGATTTCTCAGGAACTACCTAACCTAGAATTTTAAAATTTGGTACAAAGCTGGGGTATGTCAAGTTGTATTGTGTATTTGAGAATCAACAATCTCCGACTTATCATTCCCTTTATTTATCCATTTTTCTCTCTATCTGAGAATTTTTTCCATCATATCAGCTCAGTCTGTATTAGAGTTAGAGACTTCAAATTTAACATGCATGTTCAGAATGACCAACTCTATTACTGAAAACAAGATTATGATTCTGTGGTTTACTTTTGTCTTTTTTTTTAGTTTGTTTCTTTTCCCATCTGTCACTCCTATACAAATCTGCACCTTTTTGTGTCAAAGATTTCTCAGGAACTACATAACCTAGAATTTTAAAATTTGGTACAAAGCTTGGGTATGTCAAGTTGTATTGTGTATTTGAGAATCAACAATCTCTGGCATTTCATTCCCTTTATTTATCCATTTTTCTCTCAATCCGAGAAATTTTTCCATCATATAAGCTCCTATACAAATCTGTACCTTTTTGTCCGGCACACAAAGTATTAGGGTGTATAGTGTTCTATCTTTGTAGAAGCGGACAGTACACCTGGGTATTCATTTGATGACTAGATGTATACCTTTTTCTGTAATCTGCTTTTTATCTCAAAGTGGTATGACCTCTGATGGCTACCGCCGGGGGTATGTGAGCTTTGCTCACTTTTGCTATATTTTTATCTGCTGCGGTTGTTCTCAATCACACTGGTTGTCTCTGGATAACCAGCATGAGCGATACCAGACAAAGTTCTGTATTAAATTGTTTCATAAATTCATTTTAATAGATGTATTTGTCCCAAGATGTGTGTTAACATGCTTCTGTTTTGTCCTGGGAATTTTGACGAGAAGATATTTCTCGATGTGCACGCTATCGGCACACGTCTGTCATTTTAATCTGCCAATCTCCTGCAGCTATCATTCATGGCGTAATAAACATCACTCAGAAATGAGCCACCGCATGGGAAAACCAACAATCTGCATAGGCGAAAACAAAGGCGCAGATCAGCTTCACAGTAACTGCGAAGCTGATCAGCGCCTTTGTTTTCGCTACTCAGATAGTGCAATTCCTCTTCTACTTAAATCTGAAATTTCAAGCTTCTATCTCTTTTCTGTGCGTGTACAGGCCGGTTTGTGTCGGACCTGTTCGGAAACCACATTGTTGGTTTTCCCACGAGGTGGCTCAAATCATATCTATAATTGACTGCATCCGTCATCTCTTCAAAAGGAGCAGTTACTAGTTAGTTCGTATTAAAGTTTAATTTTGTCTTGGGAGATGCAACAAACAACCCGACAGAATGAGTCATTGACTCATTATCAAATTTCCTTTCACGGCTCTATCATGACGCATGTCAACATGCATGATTAAGAGTTTAATCCATGTCGAACATGCATCGTTTTGATAAAGCGTAGCTGTTAATCAGGGTAAATTGCACATTGTACAACAGGCTTTGAAAAGGTCTTTCACCCTTGTCTGAGCATTATTGATTTATTTAAAGCCACAATGTGCTGAAAAATGAATTGAGATGCATCCTGGGAAATATTTTCTGTTTCTTTAATTTCAAAATAGACTTTTGGACAAAAAAAAAAAGAGAAAACTAAATTCTTTCAGAAATACATGTATCATTAAAGCTTCAAACACTTCAGAACCAGAAAAAGAAGACAATATTGGTGTGTCTTATGTAGGTCTATTTTTTTTTCTCCAAAAAATGTAAGCAGATCAAAATGGTCAGCAAAACATTAAAAAGCTATGGACAGGGGCTGAGCAATGCTGTAGAGACTCGATCAGGTCAAAAATGCCAAATAATATTTTGATAAAAAATCAAACTTCACTCTTTAAAAACATAAGAGCTGCCTCATGGGAAAACCAACAATCTGCATAGGCGAAAACAAAGGCGCAGATCAGCTTCGCGGTAACCGCGAAGCTGATCAGCGCCTTTGTTTTCGCTACTCGGATAGTACAATTCCTCTTCTACTTAAATCCGAAATTGCAAGCTTCTAGCTCTTTTCTGAGCTTGTACAGGCCGGTTTGTGTCGGACCTGTTCAGAAACCACATTGTTGGTTTTCCCATGAGGCGGCTCATATTTTGATAAAAAATCAAACTTCACTCTTTAAAAACATAATAAGGAACAGGAATTATGCATCTTCAATTCCATCTTTTCCACTAGTCGACATGTTGCAGAAGTACCGTTTTCTCGCCGTCGTCGTACATTGTTGCAAGTCAATCAGCCAGGGAGATGTAGCAATCACGTTTTAAATTACCAGACATCGCCGATCAGCGACAGAAATACATTTCGTAACGTCGCTATTGACGGATTACTTGATTGACTTATTGTTGATGAATTCTAAAGCCTCTCTGACATTTGAGCCGCATCGTGAGAGAACGGGATTATTGCCTATGCGAAAACAAAGGCGCAGATCAGCTTCGCGGTAACCGCGAAGCTGATCAGCGCCTTTGTTTTCGCTACTCGGATAATACAATTTCTCTTCTTCTTAAATCCGAAATTTCAAGCTTCTAGCCTGCTTCTGTGACTGAACAGGCCGGTTTGTGTCGGACCTGGTCGGAAACCCCGAAGCCCAGTTTTCTCGTGCCGCGGCTCATTTAAAGATTGATGTATTGATTGATACATGCAGCATTAATAAACTGGGGAAATTATGAAATATCGCTAAATAAGAAACGAGGTCTCTAGGGTGACGGTGAATAGACGGCGGAACAAAAGCTGATCCGCTGCTGTCGATCTGTGAAAAATATTACATAAAACATGTCTGCATGCCGGATTAACTTTCATGTTGGGTTGATATTAAAATGGCCTTATTTATATGAGCAACTTTATGAAAAAATATGCTTTATCCATATGCACACACAGATACACAAATCAGTTTTGCAGTAACTGTACAGATGATCAGTGCCTTTGTTTTCACTCCAATGATAGTACAATCCCTCTGCTTTGTAAATCCGAAATTTCAAGCTTCTATCTATCTTCTGTGAGTGTACAGGCCGATTTTTATCGTTCGTGATAGAAAAACCCTTAGACCATTTTTTTTCACGTCAGGGATCATTTATATTTAACGTGGGTGAACGTTTGCAGTTGGGAATCGAGGTTAGAAATGTCAGACTGATCTTCCTGTTGGTCGATGAAACATCAGAAATTTCAGAATTAGGACACAACGAAATCAATGAAAAGTTCATTTGCTAAACTGAAAGCTATCAGAGGCCAGATTAATTGCTGGTACAATTTTTTTCTTATCTGTAAGATCTGTTTGTCTGTCTGTTGGCATTGCATTCCTTCTTTCTTTCTTTCTTTCTTTCTTTCTTTCTTTCTTTCTTTCTTTCTTTCTTTCTTTCTTTCTTTGGGGTTTCCAGTCAGATCTGACATAATGCACCAGTCATTTGTAACCACTGCTCCCCCACCTACGTGGGAAGGGTGGGGATTATGACTAACAATAGAAATTTCAGCTTTCAGTGCCCTGCTATAAACCCCACCCCCAGAAGGCAAACTGGAGGTCAAAACTTTGCTCTTTGCCCCGCCCTTAGCAATAGAAAATCTACCTGGGTTAAGGATCGTAATGTCAAAACCCTGTCATTTATCCTGCACTGCGGGTACACTCGAAAAGTTAAATTGCCCCGCACTTTAGCCAGGCTATCCCCCACCCTTCCCCGTGGCTGTAGGTGGGAGAGCAGTGGTTACAAATGACTGGTGCATGAATGACCAGTAAAATCTCACAAAAAAGACTAGAAGCTTGAAATATCAGATTTAAGAAGCAGAGCTTGAAATTTCAGATTTCAGAAGAGGATTTATACTATTCCGTGTAGCGAAAACAAAGGCACTAATCAGCACTGCAGTTAGTGCACAGCTGTTCTGCTCCTTTCTTTTTGCATAGGCGAAAATCAAGTTTTCTTGTGACACGGCTCTTATCACATACACCTTTTATCTTTTCATCTGTATTATGTAACATTGCGGTCACTGAGTCTGTCCTGACGTGACATCATTTAATCGTGGACAATATCGCCATCAATTATTGATACGAATTGCGATAAAGAGGCCATGTTATGGCTATGATTAATCAGAAACGTAATGCTATGTCTCTTTGAAACTGTGGCACTTAAGGTTTTCTTCAAAAGCTTTTTACGACTTTAATTTTGCATCACTCGCAGAGACAAACTAAAACCTAAGTTTATTTTACCCTTTTTAGTCTTTATTGAGTAGCGTCATAGGAAAAAATGAGATTTTTGCTTATGGTGAAAAGGAAGGCACAGATCAGCTGTGCAGTACTGCTGCACAGCTGATCAGTGCCTTTGTTTTCGCAACACAGATAGTAGAATTCCTCCACTACTTATACCCAAAATATCAAGATTCTAGCCTTCTTTGACTGTACAGGCCGTTTTTGTCAGATCGGCAATGGAATCCTCAAAGACCGGTTTACTCGCGTCACGTCTTTATTAGTGTCTGGCTGCCTTTGATAAGACTGGATTGTACAGACAACTTCAAAGCTATTTACTACTGTAATTTTATGTCTGACAAAACATGGGTCCATACAAATTGATGCTATATTTTTTATCTCCGTCTTTATGTGTTAGAAGACTCTTTAGGCTGTAGCTGTCTTTTACTAGTTTACAAGTTTCAGAATTTATGCTCTTTACTTTTATGTTGTTTTATCAGCAGTTTGTATCAATCCAGCTTGTGTTTACAGATTTCCCACATGACGTCAGATCCACGTCGATGCAACGTCGATGCGACGTCATGACGTCGCATCGACGTCGATATGACGTCATGTGCCCGCTGGGTTAGATCAACTGGGAGCAAGAACAATCAGTTCGAAATCACTCTCTCAGTCACTCACTCTTTCATCAGTTCTAGTCATTCATGCATTTTCGGATTGAAATCATCAGCGAAGAAAGGGAAAGAAACCAAACAGAGAGAGACCTGATCAACGGGTACTCTTTCAATCAATCAGTCACTCAATCAATCACTCAGTCAATCAATCAATCCTCCATTTTCAGATTAAACTCAACTGAAGAGGCCTAAATGATCAGTATCAATCACTTCAAATCAATCAATCAATTAATCCTCTATTTTCAGATTGAGATTAACTGGGAACAGATAGAACCAAGATTGAAATGGAATACCAGAGGCCTGAGCAATCGATACTCAATCAATCAATCAATTATTCTCTCAATCAATCACTTAATCCTCTATTTTCAGATTGAGACTAACTTGGAACTGATAGAACCAAGATTGAAATGGAATACCAGAGGCCTTAGCAATCGATACTGTAAATCAGGAAATTTTCGCGAGAACTTAATTTTCGCTAATATTTGCGAAGTCGTTGCTTCGCGAAAATAAAGTTCTCGCTAATAAAGAATTACTATAAGCTTTATAGACTGCACGAGTACTCGCTCGCGAATTCAAGAACTCGCTAATAATTTTGAAATTGAAAATTCGCGAAATAAAAGTCTCGCAAAAATTTCCGAATTTACAGTACTCAATCCATCAATCACTCAAATCAATCACTCAAATCAATCAATCATTCTCTCAATCACTGAATCATCTATTTTTAGATTGAGAGCAACTGGGAGCAGAGAAAAGTCAACATTGAAATGAAGTACCAGAGGCCTGATTAATAACTACTGTGTCATTCAATCAAATCAATCAATCAATCATTGTCTTAATCAATCAATCAATCACTTAATCCTCTATTTTCAGATTGAGACTAACTGGGAGCAGATAGAGGCTAAGATTGAGATGGAGTACCAGAGGCCTTAGGGATTGATACTCAATCAATCAATCAATCATTCTCTCAATCAATCAGTCAATCAATCAATCAATTAATCCTCTATTTTCAGATTGAGATTAACTTGGAACTGATAGAACCAAGATTGAAATGGAATACCAGAGGCCTTAGCAATCGATACTCAATCCATCAATCACTCAAATCAATCATTCGCTCAATCAATCAATTATTCTTTCAATCAATCAATCCTCTATTTTCAGATTGAGATCAATTGGGAGCAGATAGAAGCCAAGATTGAGATGGAGTACCAGAAGGAACGGGAGAGGCCTGACCGATCAGCAGCACCGTCAGCTGCAGGGACGGGCGGGGCTGGAGGAAGGAGTAGTGTTGGACATTCTAGACAGTCTCTGAAAGTCTAGAACTAAAATAAAAAATGACATTTTGTTGGTACACCTCAACCTATTTGAAGCACAACCACCTCTATAGACTGGCCACAGAGTTTGGAGAAAAAAATATTTCCGGAAATGAAATTCAAGAAGCCGTATTTCTAAATCTTTGGCAAGGCTATACAGTTCATTACAGCATGATTTATGATAAAGACAGATCATTGCTAGACTCAAATTGGTCATGAAAGTTTTTAGCTCACCTGAGCCATAAGGCTCACAAGGTGAGCTTATAGGATGGCCATGATCCGGCGTCCATCCATCGTCCGTCCGTCGGCGTCGGCGTCCACCATTTTCAAAGATCTTCTCCTCTAAAACCGCTTGGCCAATCAAAGCCAAATTTATATGAAGCATCTATAGGAAGGGGGAACCAATGTGTATATAAATAATCCAGGTCACATGACCAAGATGGCCGCCATGCCCATTTATGGTAAAAACCTTTAAAAATCTTCTTCTGCAGAACCCAAAGGCCTAGGATCTTGAAAATTAGCATGTAGCATAAGGCACGCAAGGTCCACAATGTATATATAAATCATGACCCTGTGATGACCTTGACCTATTTTACGGCAAGGTCATCACAGGGTCATGACAATGGGGAAAACTTTTAAAATGTCATTTAAAGTAAAAGTCTTGCAGGAAATGGGCAGTAGGACTGAATATTAATAATTCTGAATAAAATGGACCACAGGGACTCATATACCCCCACCCCGGGGCAATATACATGTATATCTCCATAATATTCAAACATCTTCTCCTCTGAAACCACTTGGCCAATCAAAGCCAAATTTTATGTGAAGCATCTATAGGATAGGGTAACCAATGTGTATATAAATAATCCAGGTCACATGACCAAGATGGCCGCCATGCCCATTTATGGTAAAAACCCTTCAAAAATCTTCTTCTCCGGAACCGGTTGACTAAGTTCAGCGAAACTTGGCATAGATGACTCAAGTACTACAATGTATATATAAATTGTGACCCTGTGATGACCTTGACCTATTTTACGGCAATGTCAACATAGGTCGCCAATGCATTTAAATGGGGAAAACTTTTGAAATGTCATTTAAAGTGAAAGTCTTGCAGGAAATGCACAGTAGGACTGAATATCAATGATTCTGAAAAAGATTGGTCCCCAGGAGCTCATATGCCCCCACCCTGGGGCAGTATACATGTATATTTCCATAATATTCAAACATCTTCTCCTCTGAAACCACTTGGCCAATCAAAGCCAAATTTTATGTGAAGCATCTATAGGATGGGGTAACCAATGTATATATAAATAATCCAGGTCACATGACCAAGATGGCCACCATGCCCATATATGGTAAAAACCCTTCAAAAATCTTCTTCTCCGGAACCGGTGGACCGATTTCAAAGAAACTTGGTATGAAGCATTGATGGCTTAAGTACTACAATGTGTATATAAATCATTGACCCTGTGGTGACCTTGACCTATTTGACGACAAGAACAACATAGGTTGCCAATGCATTTGAATGGGGAAAACTGTTAACATGTCATTTGAAGGGGATAAATAAAATAGAAATTGGCATATGGACAGAATATTGATTATTCTGAAAACAAATGGCCCAAGGGCTTCATCTGCTCCTGCACTGGGGCTAAAACCATAATATTCAAACATGTTTATTGGCATATGTAGCAGATCTCAGGTGAGCGTTTACAGGACCATTGGTCCCCTGGTTTGTTATTGCATCTCTACATTTTACTCTCGTCTGAACACAAATTCATAGCTAACTTGGACATTGACTTGAACACCAACGATAGTTTTTTTTTAATTAAAGAGGTGCTGGTGTACTTACAAGAAGTGTCTGACTAAGTGTTTTAATGGAACAAATTATTAAGGAGAATGAAGCTATTGTAACACTCGTCTAGAAGTTCATGGAGTACATTTGCTCAAGGCATTATATGAGCCTGTGCATGTAAAAACCAACAATTTGGGTTTCTGACCAGTTCCGACACAGTCACAGAAGAAGGTAAGAAGCTTGAAATTTTGGATATAAATAGAAGAGGAACTGTACTATCCGAGTAGCGATAACAAAGGCGCTGATCAGCTTCGCAGTTTCTGCGAAGCTGATCTGCGCCTTTGTTTTCGCCTAGGCAGATTGTTGGTTTTCCCATTTCAAGAATAGATGGAAAACTTGAAAACATAATATTGGTCACAGGTGTGGTTTGCGAGATAGGCAAAATTGTCATAGGAAAACGTGAAACTTAAGACTTTTTTGTCATGCTGTTTGAGCAGCAGCGTAGCTGGGCAAAAAATACAGAGTACGCACTTTGTTAATGGGTGTCTGAGGGTACTGTCCAGTGGATGTAGAAAAGTTGTTTAGGGTTGTTTAAAGTCATAAAAATATTCCCAAATACTAAGATTTCTGAGAAAATCTCAAATTTGTACGCACATGCATATATTTGTTTGTAGATACGTCCCTGCTGAGCCACTACGTGAGAAAACCAATTGTTTGGGGTTTCTGACCAGGTCTTGACACAAACCGGCTTGTACAGCTTGAAATTTTGGATACAAGAAGAAGAGAAATTGTACTATCAGTGTAGCGAAAACAGAGATGGAAGACTTAAAAACAATATTAGCCTTGTCATGAGACCAACATTTTGCATATGCAAAAAGAAAGGAGCAGATCAGCGCCTTTTTGTTGTTACACTGATAGTACAATTCCTCTACTGTATAAATACAAAAATTTCCAGCCTGCCTCTAGTCATCTTCTGTGCTTGTACAGCTCAGTTTGTGTCTGACCTGTTTGGATACCATATTGTTGGTTTTCGCTTGACGCGGCTCATAATATTGGTCTCAGGTGTGGTTTGGTAGATAGGCAAAAATTGTCATTGGAAATTGTGAAACCTAAGAAACCCTGTCATGCTGCAGTATGTTATTTTCTGTGTTTTCAGGCTCATAAAAAATGAGCCGCCCCATGGGAAAACCAGCAATCTGCATAGGCGAAAACAAAGACGCAGATCAGCTTCGCGGTAACCGCGAAGCTTATCAGCGCCTTTGTTTTCGCTACACGGATAGTACAATTCCTCTTCTTCCTAAATCCAAAATTTCAAGGTTCTAGCCTGCTTCTATGCTTGTACAGGCCGGTTTGTGTCAGACCCATTCGGAAACCACATTGTTGGTTTTCCCACGAGGCGGCTCAAATAGTGGTATTTTTCCATTGAGGGGATGGAGTGTACTTTCATTGATTTTGTTAAGGTGTAGCAGTGGCCTAGTGGTCACGTGTGTGATTCAAAATGATGCTACCTGGGCTGTTGTCCGAGTCATTTGTATGTATACAATCACATCCAAAACCCTGCTGTCATCAAGAGTAATGGTATATATGAGCCGCCTCATGCGAAAACCAACAATCTGCATATGCGAAAACAAAGACGCAGATCAGCTTCGCGGTAACCGCGAAGCTGATCAGCGCCTTTGTTTTCGCTACTCGGATAGTACAATTCCTCCTCTACTTACCTCCAAAATTTCAAGCTTCTAGCTGTTTTCTGTGCTTGTACAGGTCGGTTTGTGTCGGACCTGTTCGGAAACCACATTGTTGGTTTTCCCACGAGGTGGCTCAATTATGATACTAGCGATTTTGCTGTCTTCTGAGACATAATTAGACTGTCGCAGCAAGTTTTTTCATATGCCTGAAATGACAGCACATTAGCATCACTTGAATCACCTTCGTCTGAGAGAGGGAGATTGTACATGTACTTTCATAAGCCAATCGTAGTTGGACATATTTGATGTTCTGCAACATACAACCTACTAAGCCTGAAGAGATCTATTTTACTCATGCTGCATGTTGAAATTGTATTTTAATATTTTATTTATCTCAACGCATTCCGTCCATTTATGTTTGTGATTGTTCTTGTATATACAACTAGGGACTAGATTTATGTGTTCCAAAGGAAACGATCATTTGACTTTAATTAGGGTCAGGGCAGATAAACTTTAGAGGACTCTTTCTTAAGGAGATCTATGTGCATAGTGGTCAGGGTGTCAAATTCTGAGTCTAGAGGATAGGGGTTCAGTCCCCACTAGGGTCGGTTTATGTCCTTGAGCAAAGCACATTATTTGAGCCGCGTCGTGAGAAAACCAGATTTTGTCTATGCGAAAACAAAGGCGCAGATCAGCTTTGCAGTAACTGCGAAGCTGATCAGCGCCTTTGTTTCCGCTACACAGATAGTACAATTTCTTTTCTTTTTAAATCCGAAATTTCAAGCTTCTATCCCGCTTCTGTGACTGCACAGGCCAGTTTGTGTCGGACCTGGTGAGAAATCCCGAAGACCAGTTTTTTCGCGTCGTGGCTCATTTATTACTCCATAGTATCGGTTAATACCCAGGGAGGAGTGGCTCTGCAGGGACATGACTGGGATGTTAAACCAAAAAACAAACAAACAGTTATCAGATCTTGTGAACATGACTTAAATCATGGAACATTGTAATGAGAATTGTAATAATTTATGTCAGTTGTTGACATAATGCTTTAATTTATTTTGTAGATTTTATATTTTATAATATCTGCCATTAAGACAGAACAAACTGTGAACATCTTGTTGTTTCTGTTCATTACCACTTTGCATGTGCCGTTATTAGCTCACCTGAGCCGAAGGCTCACAGGTGAGCTTATAGTATACCCATGCTCCGTCGTCCCTCGTTGTTCACACTTTTCAAACATCTTCTCTGAAACCACTAGGCCAATCAAAGCCAAACTTCATGTGGAGCATCCTTAGAAAGGGGGGAACGAAAGTTTGTATAAATGGTCCAGGTCACGTGACCAAGATGGCAGCCATGGCTATAAATAGCAAAAACCTTCAAAAATCTTCTTCTCCAGAACCAGAAGGCCTATGATTTTTAAACTTGGCATGAAGCTTCAGGCAATAGAGCTCTACAAAGTTTGTATAAATCATGACCCTGGGATGACCTTGACCTATTTTATGGCAAGGTCAACATAGGTCGCCCATGCATTTGAATTGTTAAAATATGATTTGAAGGGCAAAACTTGCAGGAAATGGGCAAATAGACAAAATATTTATGCTTATGAAAAAATTTGTCCCCAGGGGTTTGTCTGCCCCTGCCCTGGGGCTATATACATGTATATGACCATACTATTCAAACATCATCTGCTCTGAAACCGCTTGGCCAGTCAAAGCCAAACTATATGTAGAGCATCGTTATGAAGGTGCAATGAAAGTTTGTATAAATGGTCAAGGTCACATGACCAAGATGGCCGCCATGGCTATAAATAGCAAAAACCTTTAAAAATCTTCTTCTCCAAAACCAGAAGGCCTATGATTTTGAAACTTGGCATGAAACATCAGGCAATGGGGCTGTACAAAGTTTGTATAAATCATGACCCTTGGAAGACTTTGACCTATTTCACGGCAGGGTCAATTTAGGTCGCCCATGCATTTGAATGGGGAAAATTGTTACAATGTCATTTGAAGGGCAAAACCTGCAGTAAATTGGCGAATGGACTGAATCTTTATGATTTGAAAAAGAAATTGAGGTTGCTCTGTTCCATTCTAGTCAAACAAGTTTATTGGTATATAACTCAGGTCTCAGGTGAGTATTTACAGGACCATTGGTCCTCTGGCAAGACCAGAACCACCTTAATAAGCCATTTGCATGTGCCGTTACTTTCCATTGGTACAAGACGAGAACCACTTAACACTGGTCTGCTCAGACGCATCAATCAAGATTGTAAAGTGCTGTCCTTGCATAAGCCAGGTGAAGTTAGAATAATCCTGCGCCTCAAGTGATTCGTTGAAGCACAATGGCCTAGTGTTGGACTCAAAATGAAGAGTCTACTGGCCCCGGAATTGTTTTTATCGCACCTGCTTATAGCAGGGTGCGATATGGGAGTTCAAATTTCCATCCGTCCGTTTGGTCATCTGTCAACATTTATGTCGAAGTTTGGTTTTCTTTACATCAGTGAGAGCCAGGAGTATGAACCTTGCATAGTAATTGTCCTTGACATACCCTTCAAGCACGCACCTTGACCCTTAACCTATATTTTACGGTTCATTGACTTTGTTAATTTTTACGTCGAAGTTTGACTGAAAAATTGTTGACTGGGATGTTAAACCTCAATACAAACAAACAAAGAGGGCTAGTTTTTCAGCCAGTCAATGAATACCTGAGATTTTGTTGTTTCTGTAAAATGTCTAGAGCAGTATTTTGTTGTCTATAAATTCTATCATAACCTGCACACCTCAAAGGAAGTCTTCTTAGGAGTAAGTTAGCATACTAGACGTTTTCTATACACGTATTTCCAGGGCACTTGACTATTTACATGATACACTGGAAAAGCCTTGATAGCGACTGGTGTTCATGCTGTTGTGATGTCGTCTATTCTCTGTGTCTTACGACTTTTTTGTACAGGATAATTTCCAATATCTTTTTGATATGGAGAAACTGACAAATTTTTTGGTTTGCCTTTGTTAGTCTATCTGATTAGCATTCAGAACAGGAGTTATCTACTGCGGTCAAGGACTAGCTGCACAAGGTTTCCTCTGGTTGTGGGGAGTTATTCTGAGTGGCACTGCTTGGAAACTACCACATTACGAAATTTTGCCCATGCAATATTCAGATATTTTTTCTTAGGTTGAAAATTTTCCATAGAATTACATGTATATTGATATTTTTCCTATTTTTGCTCAAAACATAGATTGTGAGTACACTTACAAGTACCCACGATCTGTTTTAGAGCAAAAATAAGAAAAATAGGTATACCCCTGCATACCCCAATTTTAGTGGGGTATAAGGGGTATACATTACACGGACATGTTTTCGTGATGTAATGGGCTCTGTTGACTGTTATTGTAGAGCAGTACATGCGGCAAGGAAATGTGTCCAATCCATTAAAAGCCATGGATGTGTTGAAAGGAAACGTTTCAGTAATGGAGAAAATAAATCCTTAGACACAAAATATTTTTATTCAACTACTTCAATTGTTTAAAATGTCCATAAACCAAATGTACATACAAAATAATAGGTAACAAACACTTATGAAAACTGTAGAGATGTTCCAATTGAACACATTTGGATAACCTCTGTCCCACATTTTGAATGCATCTATATATCAGAGGGAATCCAAATGCTTGAACTATTCTGGCGTGACACATGGAAGACTACAGATGACACTTAATTGTTTGATCATTCGTGTAATTTTTGTTCTTCACTAGAATAAAATGAGGGTATTTTTTATCATGAAAAATCAATCTACTTTTGCCAAGAGATCATCATTTGATCAGAATGTCTTAAAACCCAGAGCACTTAAGCCTAAGTTATAGGATTTAACCCTTATTTCATTTCTTTGATCCTAAATGTCAGTTGTATTATGCATAGTTGCTCATAGTATCAAAATGTTTTCATATCACAAAATTCCGGATTTTTACAAAATCCACAAAACATTGACAACACGGCACTTTCGGCATACTTAATATGCCTTAGTATTGCATCACCCCATTTAAATTTTAGACATGCACATCATAATTATGCATGTTAAGAAATAAAAAAGTACATAAATACAGACTCTGCAAGGAAGTGCTCATACTTGTACAAAGTGTTCGGACTGCTTTAATGGCTGAGCCAAAATTGCCAAAGCTGAGTTTCAACTTTGTTCATAATGCACTAGTCATTTGTAACCACTGCCTGCCCCCTTCCCACCTACGGGGAAGGGTGGGGGATAGCCCGGCTAAAGTGCAGAGCATTTACTTTTCGAGTGTCCTCTCAGTGCTGGGGAAATGACAGGGTTTTGACACAGGATCCTTATCCCAGGGAGATTTTCTATTGTGAAGGAACGGCCAAAGAGCAAAGTTTCGACCTCCAGTTTGCCCCCTGGGGGTGGGGCTCATAGCAGGGCACTGAAAGCTGAAAAGTCATACTCCGCCCTTTTCCGTAGGTGGGGGAGCTGTGGTTACAAATGACTGGTGCATAATGTGAAAAGCATTTGCAGAAATGCTGAGCAAGCCAAAACAATTTTAGTACCTGCAGCCTTTAAAGCAACTTTGTGACTGGAGAAGCTAAAAGCAAAGCTAGTCAATTATTTCCCTCACTATTTCTCTCACAAATACTTCTAAACATACTGTTGAATTCAGTTTTTAATAGGACTCTTGATATGGCATTGGTGCCAATGGAAAACTTAGTATGGAACTCCTATATGCTATAACTTTGATTATTAAATTTGCTGTCTTATAATTTAGACCGTAAACAATATAGATAAAACATGTATTTATAGAACAAGCATGTTTGAAAAAAAAAAAAATACAGCATTTTTTCCACATTAAATTTTAATGTTTGATCATTCAAAGGGGCTACTATGCTTTGAACTGTCCATAACATAGCCTTTTTTATTACTACTGTCCCATCCATAACATTTTACTGTCCCATCCATAATAATTCAATGTCCCATCCGTATAACTGTCCCATTTGTTAAATCTCTCATCAATAATGCTTAATTATTATATTTTTTTTACTTCTCATGTGGCACGTCAGAATGTGTTTCCAATTTTATGAGTTTACAAAAAACATGATGACTATTTTTGACCTACAATGGCATGATAAATGAGCCTTCGCATGAGAAAACCAACAATTTGGGTCTCCAACCAGGCCCCGATACAAACCAGCCTGTACAGTCACAGAAGCACGCTAGAAGCTTGAAATTTTGTATTTAAGAAGAGGGATTATATTATCTATGTAGCAAAAACAAAGGCGCTGATCAGCTTTGTAGTTAATGCACAGCTCATCAGTGTCTTTGTTTTCGCATATGCAGATTGTTTGTTTTCTGATGTGGTGGCTCAAATTTGAAAATCCTATGCTTTTATAAAGCTTTTTTGACAAGAATCACAGTATTTCTGGAACTTCAGTTTCCCATGTATTACTCGGGATATATGCAAAAGGTACAAGGAATTTGTTTTCTATGATCACAATATGTTTGTTGTTGTTTTTTTTGTGAAATCAATTTTGTTTACAAAGATCTTCTATGTATGATCTAGTGCTAGACGTGTAAATTACCGTTTTCTGGTGCAAATTGCAGTTTTCTGGTTGCCACTCATACTTTAGCTTACCATTTCAGAATATCTCCAGGAGATGATATTAGCACTGGATCATACAAAGCATCATTCAATCAAAGTTCATTTCACAGAAAGAAAAATTATGACCATTAAAAAGATCAAGCGTTGCACTCCATGACTTGGATCTTTTTCAAAGAATTTGGGATACATGTACGCCTTCATTGCCCTAAATTAGGACTGCTACACGACTATGACACAATATACAAGGGTAAATTAAGGTATAGCACCTAAGATATGACTACACAGTGAGCTTATAACCACTGTTAACACGATACAGAAATATTTCCAAAGTATTTCTGTTTTCATCAATTGACTTAGATAAAACTTTTTTAAATCTTTGTGATAATAGTTGCATTAAGTGATAATATAATTTCTTTCAAATTGGTAATGTCTTAAAATTGTCCAATCAGTGAAGTTTTACTTGTGTTTTAAGCAGTTTATCTTCAAAATCCATAATAAAATAACTGTCCCATCTATAATGCTTTATTGTCCCATCCATAATGCTTTATGCTGATTTATAAAATTGTTGTCCAGCTTGGCTCACAAACTGCCTAAGTATTTGCACAATTTATAGCCTGAATTTGGCATGACCTACATATAGTTTGGCTTTTAGTTCAATGTTCTTTATACAGTTCAGTGCAGAATCTGTTAAAATCACCGATGGGACACCATATGAGATGTTTGATTGCCTTATTTTTACAAAAGATTGATGTAGTAGAACTGAAGACTTAAATGCAAAATTTAGTTTGCTAAATGACCTTCAACAGTTAAAAATTATTTTGTGAATACACTAGACAAACATAATACATTTAGCACCAAACTTTGAGCAACAATAATCAAAACTAAAATGAAATTGAAACAATGTTCTTGCGTCTACAATAACTGATTAGTGTTGTTCAAGTAAGCTCAGTGTTTAGAGTCCATGAAGACTTTGCTCAGTATAATTATATTATGCAAAGCTAAAAAGCTAAACCATCACCTAATGTCTATATACAAAGCTTTATGTATAATATATAACTTTAGCCAAGTTAGTTGTTGTAGTTCATAGAGTTAAAATATTTGAAATTATTTAATTCTAGTGTTTCAATGCAAAAGTTCTTTGAATATTAAATGCTATAGATTAAATGCAGTCCAAGACTGAGACAAATGTAAACAAGAGTTATTCAAATACATAAATTGCTCAGCAATTATTTTATCTTAAACTGCAGCCATCTACAGTTTAAATTGCATAACTAGCAGCATAACATTTCACCGGGAGATTGTGCCATTATGTCATATAAAAAGAGCCTGTTGGGTCTCTGTGTAACTATAAATATGAACAAATATTGTGATCTGCCAAGCCATTTGAGTCTGTAAAAGTTTCAGGAAAAGTGTGTATATATTTGTGTGTGTTTGTCGATAAATTTTGGAAAGTGTAATGCACTGAAAACATTTTTCATTTTGAATCTCTAGCCAACACAAGCTATTACGAGTTTGTTGTCTTTAACAGAATCGTATCATTTAATAAGGGCTACAAGAGTTTGTAGGATGTCTAGGCACGAGATGCAAATCCACATCAGAGAAATTTTGAATGTACTTTCATTCTATTTGTGGCATTACTCTCTTAAATGCGCTTTCAGTGGGTGGCCTAAATAAAGAACATTGGTTGATCATTTCTGCAAAACAAGTGTCTGCAATAGCTGTGCTGCGGTAAGCAGAAGCTAGCATATCAGTTCTAGCTACATATCCCAGAGTGCACTTTTGTAATGTCCCATAATGCCAAAGTCATGTGACCAACACAAGTTGCTATTCTTTGCAGTAATGTGCCACACTTTGCTATAATTTTCACCATTTTTGAATAGTTTTGTGAGACGGGCATCTTTGAATTAATAACTTTGTGAGACCTGACATCTTGTTAGTCACATGACTTGTAGCAGACGTCAACTGCTTCTTCACTAGCAAAAGGTGGGTGCACCAAACTTTCACTGAGCTCACAAGTGCAGAGTCTAAATTGAGTGGTGAGTTCTATTTGAGCCGCGACGTGAGAAAACCGGTCTTCGGGGTTTCCGACCAGGTCCGACACAAACCGACCTGTACAAGCTCAGAAAAGAGCCAGAAGCTTGAAATTTCGGATTTAAGTAGAAGAGGAATTGTACTATCCGTGTAGCGAAAACAAAGGCGCTGATCAGCTTCGCGGTATGCGCCTTTGTTTTCGCCTAGGCAAAAATCCGGTTTTGTCATGGCGCGGCTCATTTTATGACAAGACTTTGTTCGTGTTTTCCTATGTATGTACTACTTACATAAAAAAATGCAAAAACATTTGTGCAACATTAACCACTCAATTTTTTGTGTCGACAAAAGGCCAGCCATCTACCAGAGCATTTCAGCAGCGGGGGCAGGGGTCAAAGGTCAAGTCATGCAGAGAAATAAAAAGCAAGACAATTGCTGATATATAGATTATATATAAGTTCAGCTTTTATTGAAGCGTCTCTTTCAGAGTAGACATAAAGCCGCGGACAAAACACTAGTAAGCGAAAAAGAAGATCTGACTATCCGAAACATGATGTACAGAACAGGTCCCAGGTGCTCTTCTAAGTGTGATGTCTGGACAACAATTTGAAAAAGGCCGACTTTTTTGCCCATCAAAGTCAACTTGATTAACCAATTCCAAGAACATCAGCAAATTCATTTTCACATGAAAATAAGTCATAATGAGTGCATGGGTGCACTTGTGTATGCCAATATGTGCACTTGTGTACACCAAGGATCTGTTCTATCTGCCATGTTTCATCTGACTATTTATAAACCAGCTAGCAAAGCAAATAAGCAAAAATATTATAAAACCAGTCTGCAAGAAAAATAAGTTTACCGACGTGAACGATACCATTTTCTACCGTGCTCTCTCCCTAAGCAGTAAGATTATATGGCACATCAACATTCTTATTGTTACAGTAGTTCAATTTTCAAACTATGGCATATTGTGCTAATAATATGGCATCTTCAGCTCACAAGATATTTTATGGTTGTAACTCTAGAGACTTTTTTCTTTTTCTACCTGAAAATATCTCGTATTCATTTTTTTTTTCAACGGTAAACCTTTTATGAAAACAGCCAAATACTCAAGTCAACTTTCTGATTACCTCATGCGACTCACTGACAATTTCTTATGCATGACAAAACTACAAAACACATACATTTCAGGAATATACATGGTAGATTTTTTACAGATGTATATTAAAACTGACATACATTTTGAGACACCTCAATTTTCTTTAATTTCAACATAACACACAGGCGTGTCATAGTATCCGGTATCATCATTTTCCTTTGGAAAATTGCTAGAAACAAGCACTTACAGTATATGGCATTCTCAAATGGCAACTTCATTACTGCTTAGTGGGGAGCAAAAAGTAGTCAATGGCTTTACAACATTAATTTCTGTATACAATGGGTTTGAATTTCAGTTGTCTGTTGCCATGGTAACATTAAGGTTTTCTTCTAATAATTTCTGTTTCTAGATTAATCTTAACCAAGCCCACTGACTTCTGAAATTTAAGACTACAGAACTGTAAATCACCACTTTGGTTAGCTCATGGTTTTGTGGCAAAACACTGGATGTTTGTATGTGATTTTTCTTTAAAAAGTACTATCCTTACTGAGTATTCTAGATTTGCTCTAATGTAAAAATCATTAATTTTGTAGTTTCTGAAAAATTGTTTCTATATGTATATCCAAAAGTCCATTAATTTCTAATACCAAACGCCAAAAAAGGCATGTTTTTAATTTGCCATTAATGAGACAGCAGGATTTTCACCTTCTTTTAATCGAATGCATCACCTGTTACCATGTCGACAGACAGCTATTTATGGCACAAAACACAATCTGCTGCCATAATTGTTTTCACGTAACCAAGCCTTTACTAGGTCAGTTCTTCGTGATCTCTTAAAGAACTGGATATTTAGGGCATTGAATCCTATCAGGGAAAAAATTGCGTCTTAAATTCAGCAGGAGTCTGAATCAATATTTGTGTACTTTGCAACTAAGGTACTAATGCCTCTCGCTTCTTTAATTCCCATTTCAAGGCAGTATTGCTGCAGAGCTGTAATTGAGCAGGTTGGGATGTGTCTAAATGGTTGACAGATAGATTTTCTCATTAAGAAGTCCAATTGAACATTAAAGACTCACCATGAATCAGACTTTTCTAGAATACAAAAAATAGTACATGTTATAATGACTTGCATTTCATCAAATGAAGTAAAAGATATCATCCTCATTTAGTTGCTTGGCTCCTAAAATCTCTTACTTTAAGATTATTTTAGAAACCTCCGTAGAATAGTTTCATATAAATAAATTTAACTGGTTTCTATTTTTTACCTACAATATTTTTACTAGATTTTTGTATGCCATTGTCTAGAATAAAACTTCCACAAAAGCAAAACCTACGTTTCAAATGACCTTGGTAATGAAATTGGTGACCTTGACCCAATTACAACAGCAGATTGTATGATCGATGGAACAACATCATGATTCAGCAGTGATCTTTGATATTTATACACTACATAGTACCCTAAATGAGATAAAATTGCCTGTATGGACTTTAAATGTTGAAACCATGGCATATATACAAAACACGGTTTTGTATCTGAAAATCTGCGTCTTTTAGACAACTTTCAATCCAATACTTGTACTATGCTACGTTTGCAACTCATTGAAATGCCTCCTGATTTCTTAATTATGTTTGTGTCAAAGTCATTCTGCAGGTGTAATGTAATCTTAGGTTCAGCAAACATTTTTTTTCCTTTTTTTATTCATATTAACCTTTTTTTTTTTTTCTTTTTGCTAATGGAGCCGCGACGCGAGAAAACCGGTCTTCGGGGTTTCCAACCAGGTGCGACACAAATTGGTCTGTACAGTCACAGAAGCAGACTGGAAGCTTGAAATTTTGGTAATAAGTAGAGGAGGAATTGTACTATCCGAGTAGCGAAAACAAAAGCGCTGATCAGCTTCAAAGTTACGGCGAAGCTGATCTGCGCCTAAGTTTTCGCATAGGCAAAATTCCGGTTTTCTCACGATGCGGCTCAATGAAGTTTGCCATGAGCTCTTTTTCAGCTTTAAAAAAAAAATACATTCAAAAATAGCATAGACTACTGTATGTTTATAATAAAAAAAAAACAAAACAGAATTTCAAAACACTCCGAACGAAACATTTTTTGTCCGAAAGATTTAGAAGGAAGAATTTTTGTCAACTGAACTTAAGATTTCATCTCTACTCATAGCATCTGTGAAGTGTGTGTGAAGTTTAATCAATCCTAGACAAGCATTTGTTACACAGCTTCAAGCCCAGAATAGCTATCAAATCTTACAAAGGACTTTATAGGTGAAAAAGATCTTCACAAGACTTTATACGTGAAAGATCTTCACGACTTAATACGTGAAAGAGATCTTCACAGGACTTTATATGTGAATGAAATCTTCACAAGACTTTATAGATGAAAGATCTTCACATGACTTTATAAGCGAGAGATCTTCACAAGACTTAATATGTGAAAGAGATCTTCACAAAATTTTATATGTGAAAGATCTTCACACGACTTTATATTTGAAACAGATCTTCACAAGATGTTATTGTAAAAGATTTTCACATGACTATATATGTGAAAAGATTATCACAGGAAATGAAAATGAATATTGCCTTAATTTCACAATTACTGTAATTCAGAATTTCTTAGTAGTCAAATAGGTCCTCTAAAGCTAAATCCCTCTCAAATTTTAAATAACTGGACTAGTATAATTAAAGCAATCAAGTTGAAAATTTTCCTTCAACAACAGAATTCCAACTGACTTCAAAAGTCACTAAAACCCTGACTTTTCAAAATATGTTAACATATCTTTCCGGTCAAGATCAAAGTATACTCAAAGAAAACAATGTTATGCTAACAAAAAATCATTCAAATCCGGTATAGTAGGTTACGTGTAATGCGAAAAAGAGAATCATCAGGAAAACATGTGAAATGTATACCCCCTTATACCCCACTTTAATATAGCAAACCTGGGGTAACTATTTTTCTTATTTTTGCTCCAAAACATAGATTATGGGTACTCGTTACCCACAATCTATGTTTTGAGCAAAAATAAGAAAAATATCAAAAATTTTCTACTGAAATTTTTCATTTTTTACATCTTGAGAAAAATCTGTATATTACGTGGGTTTGTTTTCGTAGATAAAGTTCTGAGAAAACTTGCTAGCTATTCTGTTATCGCAGCCGCTACAAGCAATATTAGCAATGACTGTCTTACAGTCCAGTTAGCTCACAGAAAAGCTAAAAAGCACAGGCAATTTTGGTTATATGAAAGAAAAAAAACACCTACTATCTTACAATGTGAGAACACTTCCCTCGACATTTTAAATATCTGAGCTGAAGTATTGAGACAAACAACTAAAATTGAGAATGAACTACAACTTCAGACCAAAAATGAAGATGATACAGGAGTGATAACTCTTTAAGTGTCCCATATGTATCATCTGATCTAATCCTTAGCAAGTCTGATGCTAAATAGCAATAATTTGATAAGAAATTGATGGCTCTGAATCTGTTTCTCTTAGTTGTTTCTCTTAAAACTTCAGCCCCACTTGAAAGCAGAACATTATATGTTCTCTCGTTAACACGCAATGGAGGCTGACTCAAAAATAAACAATTTTGTCAATAACAATTATCATTAACAAACGTGTGGCTCTAATGTTTGACATATGAGCTTAACGTCAGTTTGAACAACAAACACTTAACAATCGGCAAACTCTATACTAGTAGTTATCTCAAACTGAAAGGCAGCTTTAAAACATGTTTTCTCTTATCTAGATGAAATTTTCTTGCATTACAAGTCTATGAAAGCCTTTAAGTCTATGAAAAGTATTTAACTCTAGGTAAAATTGTTCCTTCTTTGTTTGGAACTGGTTACTGCTTTTAGATTTGATGATAGCATTTTTTGATACTATACTAAACTGGCTTTCATTAATGAATATAATTAATGGTGAGGGATTAAATTTTCTCCCTGACTTACACCTTCAGTCTGAGATAACTATATATCACTTATAATGATGTATACAACAAGTCTGGTATGGAACAAAACATTAAAAAGAAATAGAAAACATGAATACATCTAGTCTTAATGAAGGGACACCATATTACATACATATCACATTAAAAATTCAATTTATTATTTCTATAATGATTTATGTACACAATTTTACTATCATTCATTGTTTGAACATCTAACCATTCATAACTAAGAAATGAACTGAATATTAACAATCAGAAAATTGATTAAAAGCTTTATCAAAAGTTCTTATTGTGTGGTAAAAGTATACAGAAACTCCTTGTATATCATCTAAAACTAATATTTTTAAACAAATTTTCCTTCCCTTCATTTGTATTTAATTATTTAGGAACATCATGACAAATATCTTTTTTCATAATGTGAGAAAATGAAAAGCTACATTGATTTTATAATCGAAGGTATTTTGGACATGATGAGAACATCTCTTATATCTGTAAACAAGAATTCTTATCTTGCTGTTATGCATCTATTATGTAAATGAACTAATTAACACCTAGAGTCTTTAGCTACATTTACCTGTATTTTGCTCAATTTCTTTTCCTCAACAATATATTAAAAATGTTATTTTTTGGTCAAATTTAACGTTTTAAAAACAAAATTCAATTAACTTTTCCCCCTCTTTAAAGCTATAGCCTCAACATTTTTGTATGATTTAAAACTAAACATTTATATATTTTTCATTCTTTTGATTGTGGTATCAGGTTACCTTTTAATGACCAAACAGATTATCATACTCTGACCACTGCAGCATTTTATTGCCATAATTACTACTGGGTGAATCAAAGCCACCTGTTATCAGCAGGAAGCCTCAAAACCTCACTTCCTTATCTAACCCGACTTAGCACCTAGTTTCTCGGGTAACCGCACTTTATTTTATAAGAGCATGTTCTCAGCATGCAATTCAATTTTGTCATTTGTCCAAAATGGTGAAACACAAAAAAAACTTATCTTTTAATTTTTGAAAATACACATCGAAGTTTTAAAGATTCCTAAGTGTCAAATATATTTTCATGAAGTTTATAATCTTTAGCCTCATTGCAAAGGGTGTTTGTATCACTCAGTATTTTCCAAGATATGTATACATACATACAAAATGTAAATTTAAAAAAAAAAAAATATCTGGTAAGAAGATAATTAAGGCTCCACTACAACCACCCTGTTAACCTTTAACCCAGTTTTTCTCCTATCAAGCATTTTTTTTGCTACAAATTTGTCACTTTGTGTGTGCAAAAATGCTCTGAAAACCAATTTTTTGTTAACAGCACACCCTGTATTAGTAAAGTTAGCTAAAAAAGGTCTTGCCGACTATAAAAGTATGATAAAAAGGCATCCATTTAGAAATAAAAACTAACAATTCAGAGGGACATTAAAATGATGCTCCTAAAATACTGTTCAACAGCATGAGTTAAAAAAGCTTTGATCTAGATCAATCTGGTTAGGATCACTCTGGTTAGAACTCAGATAAAATTCAGTGACAAATGCCATTGGAATTGCAGTTTCTGACATTATGTCTACATTTTGACCTTTTCCAAAAGTCTTAGCCAGTTTGATACATGTTAAAGTAATCACCGACCATGTTTGATAATGGTGGCTTTCAATATCTGTTGGTTTTGAGTCGAAAGACATACATATACAAATACAGTTAGAACCACAATCAGACACACACACTGAAATTCAGAGTGCCAATGACCTCGAGTCATGTGACAGCTCCTGCACCAATCAAAATGTATTTAACAAAATGTACATGAAAACTATCCAATAAGGACGTTGTTAACAGTTTAACACACCATGACTTAAATATGAACTCTAATGAGACCGTCTTTCCATTATTTGAACATAAAAAGATCAAATATAAGATAAAAAATGAAATCATTAAAGAATGAATAGTGCAAAAAATGGTTTCGAAATGGCAACTGGTAGGTTTGAATAAATTCAAAATCTTATACAACCACAATATAGATGGCCAGCTAGATTTGTATATTAAGAATAAACAATGTCCTCAGACAAAAACACACCCCTACTATGGCACTGTACAACCATTATTTCAGCTGACAAAATACGAAATCTGGGGTTTTGTAAACTTGGTGAACATCTGTAGCTTTGTTGGTTTAAACATTCTAAAAACTATATCATACAATAAGTTGTACATGTATTTATATAATAAACTAAATCAGTTTTTGCAATAGCACATTTTCATGTTTTAATATAGCACTATTTTTGAAACAATTTAATGTAGTAAAAATTTGACATGTTAATGATAATTTTTGACAAATCGCCACAAAAGCCTGTTGTATATTGACTTTTAAGGAATCACAACTTGTCATGAGAAAACAAAGAAGCAGATCATCTGCAAGCAAACTGTACAGCTGATCAGTACCTTTACATTCACTACATTCCATTTCCTAATCCTAAAATCACCAAGAAAACATGTCCTTGAAATGTTTACCCCATTAAACCCCACTTTTATTTTGTAAAGCTGGTGTATACAGGGGTATACCTAATTTTCTTATTTTTGCTCTAAAACATAGATTGTCAGTACTCGTTAGAACCGCCTCGGCAAGGCAGTTCTCACATGTACCCATGATCAATGTTTTGAGCAAAAATATTCAAAACTGTTAAGTTTTTTTTCTACCCAATTTTTCAATATTTACAACTAAAAAAATCTCTATATTGCATGGGCAAGTTTTCGTAATGGCAATCATTTGGCCTAGTAGTTAGTTCTAATGAGCAAATTTTTTTCATTATGAAAACATGCCCATGCAATATATAGGATTTTCTGAAGCTATAAAAATTGAAAATTTTCAGTAGAAAAATTTTGATATTTTTCTTATTTTTGCTCAAAACATAGATTGTGGGTACACGTTAGAACCGCCTCGCCGAGGCGGTTCTAACGAGTACCCACAATCTATGTTTTGGAGCAAAAATAAGAAAAATAGGTATACCCCTGCATACCCCAGTTTTGCTATACAAAAGTGGGGTATAAGGGACCCCAGTTTTGCTATATAAAAGTGGGGTATAAGGGGGTATATATTACACGGACATGTTTTCCTGATGTTTCATGTGAAATGAAAATTGTTTTCATGTAAATTTGTGAAAAATTATCATTAACCTATCATATATTATCCACAATATATCAATTTGTCTGTTTTAAATGGAAATATAGACTAAATGAAACACAACTTAGTCAGGAATGCTTACAAAACAAGTTACTTCAAAAGATGAGATTAGCTGCATATTATTCAATATTAAACTGAAAGATAAAATTCTTTATTTCTCCATAATGTAATGGCATGGCATTTGTGTGTGCGAAGCAACTTGGTTACCAATTTTCACAAGAAAGTTTATATCAGAACTTTTATGAAGAACTTTAAACAAAATTATCTTGAATATATGTACCTTATCTCATCTTTTAATCACAAACAAAACAATCTTAAACATTAAGACACTTTTTGTTTTTTAGTTCCTCCAAATAATGAAAAACAAGGACATGATTCAAACATAAAACATTATGAAAACATGCCCATTGCAATATATAGGATTTTCTGAAGCTGTAAAAATTGAAAATTCTCAGTAGAAAAAGTTTGATATTTTTGCTCAAAACATAGATTGTGGGTACACGTTAGAACCGCCTCACCGAGGCGGTTTTAACGAGTACCCACAATCTATGTTTTGGAGCAAAAATAAGAAAAATAGGTATACCCCTGCATGCCCCCGTTTTGCTATATAAAAGTGGGGTATAAGGGGGTATATATTACATGGACATGTTTTCCTGATGTGAAAAACAAAATGTATCATGTACATGATTAAAAAACATCCACTAATAATTAATTATCATACAACAATTAATGTAAATACAATATTTTTACAAACTTGATATCTTGTCTTGGAATCATTATATAATCCCCATAAATATGAACATTCAGAATATGTTGAACTTCCCTTTATGGGGAACATTTGACTGGGGTATGCTTGTTTCCCCTTAAAGTTGCAACGTCTCTATTCTCACGCATTTTTCATATTCATGGGGAATATACAATACTTGAGCCCCAACATGAGAAAACGTGTGCTCCTAAGCATTTGTTTTGCACTACTTAGAAAGTACAACGAAATATGAATTTCAATATTCTAGCGTTAACTGTGACTTTAATTAGTGTTTGTTTTTGTTTCATTTGTTACATGTACTTATATCCCAGTCAACAGCTATGGTCATGTAGGCATTTTAATTTGTGTCGGACCAGGTTGAGAACCTCAAAGACAGGTTTTGTCATGATATGGCTCATTTGTGTCCAAGAAAATAAAAAATATGGCACATCAGTAATAAGACTTGCACCAAATTTCAGCTCAGTATCTTCACTGATATGAAACTTGGTGCAAGATAAAAGACAATGGCATTCAAAGGAGTTGTGCACCTTAAAAAAATTGCACCATTCAATATAAAACAGTATTCCAAATGCTTCAAGATCAGGTCACTGTACAAAACAAAATGGACGTCATGATGCAGTTATTCTCTTCTTGCAAACTGACAAGCCGACAATGACTTGAGTAAAAGCTATTGAATAGGGAAAACATTGAATGGGGACTAGTAAAGTCAGTTAAATCTGCAATTATATCCCACTGAAATATCTACATGTAAAACAACAGCCAAGTAAATCTGGAACTATTTCCTATTTGAACAAAAGCCAAGTAAATCTGGAAATATTTCCCTTAAAATAAGAACAAAAATCAATAAATCTGGAAATATTTCCAACTGAAATATTTTTGTCATATAGGAGAATAGCCAAGTAAATCTGGAACTATTTTCCTTTAGAACAATAATCAGTAATTTTGGAAATATTTCTCATTGAAATATTTGTAATTATTATTAAAAACTCTGGAATTATTTCCCTTAAAGCAAGGACAATAACCAATAAATTTGAAAAACATTCCCTTGGAAATTAGGATGGAATTAAGAACAATTGTTATAAGATGTTTCTTCCTACAGTACAGTATTTCTTTAAAGACAGGGTTTTCATGCCGGGGGGTCTGGTTCCCAGCATCAAAGAGAACAGGTAGCCAGACAGTAGCAGTGGGCGTGGCTTACACCAGGTAAGCTGGCTACCTATAGGGATCATAAAACTGATAAGGATCACAGGTCATAATTGATTGTAGGAAACAACCACAATTCATTTACCAATAATACCATTATAGCTGCATAAGACAGGATTAGGAAACAAATTTAATAATAATCTAAAACATTTTTCTTTCTTTCTTTTTTTTATTTATTTTATCTATTTATTTATTTATTTATTTTATTTTTTATGGGTCAGTTATTTTTAAACATTTAATAGTATATATAGTAAAATCCAGTTTTGTGCATGTTAAACAGAATCCCATATTTGTATTTATTTATTATTAAAATGTTAATTTATGATGATTTTTAATGCTTATGCATTTCAAGAATATAAGTTCCTATATTTTTTTTCTATTTTGCTTCTCATAACCTTTATACACTACTGAAGTAAAATCAAATTTTCCACATGGTAAACAAAATCACTATTTTGTATTTCAAACATTACAACTACATAATTATGTTTATTTATGATTTTTTAATATCCCTCCCTTTCAAGTATATAAGTTCATATTTCCACTTTAATTTTAATGTGTGACAGATAGAAATCACACTACTTATTTATTTATTTATTTATTTATTTATTTATTTATTTATTTATTTAATCAAACAATGCTAGTAATTATTTGAAGAAAACCAAGAAATAAATTCTTCATGACAAGACAGTTTTGATTGTCTATTGTAACCAATTATGAAGTGTGCCTTCTGTTACATAATAAGAGATAATAAGGCTAGTTGCAGACAGGTAAGACCTGTCAATCATTTTGTGATGTCACAGTGGCCCTCAGTTGAAAACCAATCAGAATCACAGAATTGATGTTAACCCTTCAGCAGTCAGAGAAAGAATGGCACAGGTATACCTGTGAGACCTTTTATACCCCAGCCCTGTCTTTAACTGCTTTTTTAAGTACAAATTACTTGACCATCAACATGCCTTCAGCAAATGCTCTTGACAGTTTACAAGAAGAGACAAACTGCATATGTCCAAGCTAATGGTCTGTCACTTTACGACTGAAGCTAGTTTTGAACTTGTTCAGCCATTCAGGGACAAAAACCAATTAGCCCAAGTATATCTTTAACGAGCAATATGTTGAAGTACTAGATTTCAATTTGTGTAACAGAATGGCTTGTAGTGTTTAGAACACAACCAAATTTATCCTAGGCTACTTTATAAACATGAAATGTCTGGTTCATTTTTTTCATCTCTTTTTGCTTTCAGTACATCATATGACAGAAATTTGTCTCAAAGAATGGCGGAATAGTCAGATTTCAATGAATAGGTATATTCATGAGACTAGTGTCTAGCCATGCAAAGAATAGAAAGCCTGAATCGTACATCCCGAGAGATCAGAAATCGAAAAAACAACTCTATAAACAACATGGATATTTGGACAACAACAACTTTGCTGTAAATGCCTTGAAGCTTGAACTAAGGTTCAACCATTAATGCCTCTTACATATGCAGATTAAAAAAAAAGTCAAAATATGCTGATAAAAAAAATAACCAAACACTTCATTTACAAGTATACAAATCTATAAAGTAACCTAGATCAGTTTGTGCCTGAAGCTGATCTTGAAGACGGAGTTATTAGCCCTTTGCAAAATTATTCCCCTTGATTTTATCCCCTTGATTTTAAACCACTACAACAGTTAAGCTGCTTTTTACATATAAGCATTTGATACACACTCAGGTGCATAATATAGATAACTATGAGATCTGAAACCATGGAACAGACAATTTTATAAAAATAGTCAATAAAACCCTTATTTTAAGCTATATGGCACATTAAATTTTCAAAAATTAATGGCAATTTTACTGTGTATAAGTCTGAACATTTAACTGAAATATTCTGTGGAAGCACAAAGGTTTGTTCTAAAACAGTGGAAGGCTTGAAATACACAGAGTCAAAAACTTTTAAAGAGCTAAAAATTTAACAATAGCTGATCATTTTGAAAAATCATACTGCTTGCCATTTTCAACTTTTAACATAATGCATTTTGAACCAAAAATTTAGGACATAATTTTGTCACCAGCTTTAAGAGTCAACTGAATAAAGACACCCTGATCAAGATCTATGTTTTTTTTCCAAGGATATGGCTAAAATCATTTCTTATGTTACTTGACAGCCTGTTCCATGACTTGAATGCCAAATAAAGCCCTGTCTGACCAAGAATGTAAAAATCTAGATCACACAGACGCCTGGAAAGCTTCTGCTGGGACAGACTATAAGTCAATCATCTGGAAGCTTTTTGTGTCTGTAACATCCTGTGTTAATTTCATCTGACAGCCTCTGACTGATGAGGTTTGAACATTTTACAGCAAGCAAATTTGAACAAATAGGAAATATTTGATTTTTTGTGACATTTGGTTAATATCTATATTAATCATGATATATCTGGAACTTCTTAGATTAAAAATGAGACACTCTATCGGAAGAATTGGATTTCATCCTAATCAAATTATAGAAGGTGCAACTAATTCCTATGATGCTGAAACATCAACTTTTCTCCAATGTCTTTGAGACTAGTCCACCGGTGTAACGTCATCTTGGAAGATTTTATTCCGATGGAGGAAGAGGAACAGGGATATGATAATATTTGCAAGTTGGGCGCGTACATCTTCCACGAACAGCATCTCGACACACCGTGACTCGGCCGTCGTGTACTTCAACATAATCTGCAATTGTACAAGACATTGTCATAAAACATAAAATCAAGGCAGCATTAGTAAAATACTCTCCATCTAAACTTGTTATTTCTGGCATTGTAGAAGTCTTAAAGCTAATACCTAATCAAAAGGTCTTTATTACAGTACTTCTTTGTGTATTATGTGCATTTTTTCCCCCCCAGATTGAGCATGATCATCAAATGAGCCGCGTTAAAAAAAAGCAACAACAGATTTTTGCCTATGCCAAAACAAAGGTGCAGATCAGCTGACACCTGAGCAGCGTCTTAGTTTTTGCTTCATGGATAGTACAAATCCTCCTCTACTTATACCCAAAATTTCAAAAGGCTAGCTTTCTCTTGTGGGTGTATAGGCCAGTTTGTGTCGGACCTGGCTGGAAATCCCGAAGACCGGTTTTCTTGTGTTGCGGCTCAAATATACTCCTGATTATCTCAAAAAAATGTACCTACCCTCAACAACATGTAGATACTTGCACTGGGGCCTCTGGCACTGCCCCAACTTAAAATCTCGGCACACTGGGAGGGTGTCCAGCAACTGAAATATCACCATGGTTATGGTCATGTGACATCAAGGTCAAGGTTAGTTTCTATATTTGGAAAAACAAAGTACACAAAACATGGCTGAACAAACAGAAAACACAACAGATAAATAACTTCAAACAAATAGAATAGAAAACATAGATAAATAACAACAACCAACAGAAAATCAACATAACATAAAACATAAGCAAACACACGACTGACAACAATAAAATACAAAATGTGCAGCATACAGTTACAACGTCAACAGTCAGTTATACAGGTTCAGTTGGAAGGGAATGGGTAAATGGTATCCAGTTTGAACTGGAAGGAAAGGGGTTAATGGAGTCCTGTTTCAGAGAGTCTAGCATGACGCAGACTTGAATAAAAAATTAATAGATGCATGAACATCTAGAATTTGGGGCACTGCTATGCCAGCATATTATGTTCTTATGAAACATTTCATACATGAATGTGATTTTTCTGTATAAGGGATAGGTTCTGTGGTTAAGGGACTTGGAATGATATGAAATACAACTAGGCCTGATAATTAGGGTCCCATATGTAAAGAAGAAACCACAAAATGTCTTCTTTTTCTGGCTTAGTTGGGAATATTGTGAATGGAAGGGGCATTGAAAGGAACAAAATTGTGCACAATACAAACACAATACAAACAACATACATCACATCTAAATAAACACTACAAAATAAAATATGATTCCAGATTAAGTCTTTGCTACATTAGTAAGTGTAATTGGGTTAGTTGTTAATTAGCACAGCAAAGCTATTATTGGATTACTGGACCATAGATATTGTGTAGAGTTGCAAGGAATTTTCTTAAGCATCTAGCTTTCATATAAGTGCATTTCCAAATCATTTGAAATGTAGTTTAAGTAAGTTAACCATTTATAGAAAGTTTGATTAATACATTTTCTTTAAAAACATGCACCATAAAGCAAATAAATTTTGACCCAATGTTCAAAATAGAACATTCCCCATGAAATACTTGGTAGAAAATTCAAAGGACTCCCACCTCCTATGTCCTTGATTATCAGATATGCAACAGTCAGTACCAACTTAATTCACACTACAAATCCTGCCATTTTAGTAAAACTATCAGATTGAATGTTCAATGTTTTTTTTCTGTCTTTTTTCAAATCTTTTTTTTTCTTCTTTCAGACATAAGTCATTTATATTGTTTCTATTTCTGAGTCTCTAAGAAAGAGATCCCTCTATGTATGTGTACTTTGGATAGGCTGTGTCAATCATTCAATTGTGTGCCACTCTCTTGGCCTCTCAAAACTATTTGAATAGAAAGCTGCTTTGTTCCAACTTGTGTAGAACCATGCAGCTCAGAGAGAACCGTGTTAAACTGAAGCTAGGCTGTGAATCTGGCATAGACAGTGGTGAATCTATTCTCAATGGCTAATTAAATGAGAGAGAATCTAAACTCAATCTAGCTCTTGAGGGAAAGGAATATCAAGATGCAAGAATTTTGGTCAGCATAGAAAACACTAGCACAAGAAGAAAGTAAAATTACTTGCAAAGACGTTTGACAGTCGCAAATCTGAAAAGCAAGGACCTGCATGGCACAAAAATATTTTGCCAACTTCATTGATCAAGATAAAAAATGGTGTACAAGAAAAAATGGAACCTTGTAGAACTCCTCCAATACCTGTTTATTGTCATCAAAGTAATTTATACTATATGCATTGACAGGGACAATGCTTCCTGGCGCCATCACCGTGGCTGTCACCGGCTCGGACGGCGGAGCGACAACCATTGGCGGCACTACATCATTAACCATGGCAACGATCATGTGGGAGGGGCCGTTAGTGCGAGTGGATCAAGCATTAAGTATGACCACATGCAGGTGAGGTGAAGCAAAGCACACGAACAGTGGAATAGCATGAAATAAAGATATGAAATAAATAAATTAGCTTAAGAAAGAATTTCCACATTTTTGGCATAACTATTATTCGGCATGCAGCAGACATTCTGTTTTGGTGCAAGCAGGAGGTTTCTAACTAGCATATACTTATCTAACATTTCAGCTAAAATGGTTGCTTGAAAGGGGAAATTCTTTCTATTGTGTTAAAAAGCATTATAAATTAATTGCTAATCTGCAAATCAAAATTAGAATTGCAACAGAAATCATTAACAACAACCAATATAAGATGGAAAGCAAACTGCTTCAAGATGATTCAAAGATGCATTTTTCAAACAAACATTTAAATTTGTACATTTTATTTAAATATAAACTCCTAATTCTGAGATAAGTACGCAGTTTTCTTTCCATCTCATAATAAAGACACCAAAAAGGGTTGAAGTGAAATTGAAACACTGCTTTATGAAAGGTTATACAGCTAACATCAAAATCCCTATCTTGTAAACTAATAAACGGTAGACATGCGGCCACTACCCTGCCACATGTCTTGACCTGGATTTGAACCTGGACCACAGTGGTGGCAAGAGAGTGTGTTATCCATTATGCTATCAAGGCCCTGTCAATTTTTGCTTTTTACCACTAATTTTGTATGACAGTTATGTCCAATGTCACTGCAAAATCAAAACATAACCCAATAATACAAACGTCACACATGAACCTTTTAAGGAATTTCTCATTGATTTAGAAATTGAATTTCTCATTGATTTAGAAATTTTTCTAGCAAAAATAATTGATAAGACTCAAGATTTTTTTCATGACTGAAGAAGGGAAACCATTCTATTAAACATTTATATGAATGAAAATTCATTTGACTGACAATACCAATCTGTATGATACCAAATTTAACTGTCTTATCCAAAGGAGTTCATGTGTGAAAATGAAATCAATATTTAATTTCAATATTCAATCTTCAAAAGTCTGAGTTACCCACAAATAGATAGATTTTCTACATTTGGAGTCATTTATTAAACCTAAGGACCATAGAAAACATGACAACACAAAATTATGTTGCTACAGAATATGTGCTACCACTCTCTGTGTTATAAATATCAAAGGTTTGCCCATAGATTAGTAACTACATGTAATAAGCATAATTCTGTTAGTTACAGTACCATACAAATGTACAAAAATTGGGAAAACTGTTGGCAGATGGCTAAATTGAGCAAAATAATAGAATTTAGAGACTGATAAATTTTGTTTGATTTGGAGTTTTTTTTCAACACCATAAACTTTTCTTCTTTAAATCACAAACAGGCTATTTTTATGCTTGTTATGACCCAACCCCTTCCTTATGAATTAAATATTGCATCTAAAATGTTTGCTTTGTGTCAGCCAAAATAAAAATACTATTTTACCTTTTGTTGGTAGTGTTTGAAAAACTTGTTTGGAATGGTTACAGTTTATGATGCTAGATAATAACTGATCAAATGTGATTGTGTTTCTTTTTTATACAAATCATTATAAACCATCTGGCAACAATAAGTTCAAATTATAATAAAGTTTGGATATTAATCTTTGAAGGTATCTATTGTTGCTAACTCTAAAACATGAGAAAAATTGAATTGTATCATGAAGCTTACATAATATCCAAACTTTTTGGTTTATGTAAGTAACTTTCTGAATATATAAACACCATTTTAGTTATCCCAGCAATTATATTTTATCCCATATATGTTGTCCAATTTCTAAAAGGCACCAAAGGCACTAGTAGATAGAGACAAAAGGCACTAGTAGATATAGCCTTTGATAAATCTCAGGCTCCTTCTTAAAGAAGCAAGAACATGGGACATCAAAAATATACTGCACTCTATATAAGAACTTTCCATATATGGGATAAAGAAAATAAATAAAACATCACCAAAATTAAAAGGAATAGTTTAAGCTGACTGAATGTATAAGTAACAAGACCTATGTCAGAGGCTAGTTAATTCAACTTTGACCCCTCACTTTTATGGGTGTTATGCCAAAGTATGGTTATGATAAAGCAAGTTCTGCATTTATCTTCATACTGCCTTACCAGCATCATACCTTATAATGAGTGAAATAATCTTGCAGAGCTATACGTAAAAGAAAAGAAATCTTAGTACCATATAAAAAATGACTTTCAGACAATTTAAGAAAGTAACCAACATAGTTTTACTTACATGTCACCGGTACATATTGTGGTTGCTGGAGCTGCATGGCAATAGCCTGTTGGTATGACAACATATTGGCATTAGGCTGGTACACGGGGAGTCCCTTAGCATCAGCGAAGGCCACTCTTTTATACTGTCCCATTACTCCTAAGGGGTTCTGGGTCTGTTGGAAAGGAAAACAGGAGAGGTAATTCAAATGATTACTGGGCAAAGCGAAAGAGTATGTGTGCAAAGCGATTGAAAGCGAACTACAAAATGCTGATATTTGTTGCAGAAAGGAGAGATAAAATAGTCAGATCTAATACACACTTGTTGGCAATGTGTGTAGCTTTATGTATGCGATAAAACTGTGCAATTTTATTGCTTAAGGAACAGCATAGGCACATTATGTTGTGGGTACTTGGAGATATTGTCACCAAGCACCTTGTCTTTGGAAAAAGCAAACTGTTTGACAATCTGATTATATTTGAAAAAAACATTGTAATAAATCTGAACATTGGACAATTACATGCCAAAATACACACCAAAAATTGCCTTGCAGTGCTGCAAAGCATTGGCATGTAATAAGTTACATGATGAGTTTCTACTTATTTGCTCTGTCCAAAATTCAGAAACATTACACTAAAGCCCGTTTCCCAAATCAATTGATGATAAAAGGCAAGTTAGGATTATTAAATTTGCAATGTAAACTTTCTCACCCAAAAAAGTGCAAATTATATGTTAAGCCTTAGATTGTCTGTTTAAACCTTTGAAAAAATGTTTGCAAAACCACATGACAATTTTTTTCCAACATGGAACTATCAAATCTGGAACCATCCAAGTTCAGGTTTCCTGAAAATATCATTCTATCATCCAATTTGGATTATTCTTTGCATTATTGTGCATTGATGCAGTATACTTAGTTACATACAGGCGATTTCTAGCAGTTTTAGATTGCTCACAAAATAAAGACAAATTTTCTAATTTTACACAAGCTTTTCCAGTACAATTCAACTCAGCCAACATGCATAGCGTGTAATATTTAATAGCAAGTAAGTTGAACCACAACTTCTGAGAAGAACTGTACAAGCTGACATTGTAGAGTGGTGTCAGAAGCGATATTAAGGTCAATATAATGTGATAACAATGATTTTTTTTCTCTCTATAATTAAACAAATATTGTGGGTACACATTTGGAAGGCAAAAGATGACTCCCAAAGGTAATGTCAGTAACCACACCTATAAATTTTTCACGGAGAATGATCAAGGTAAAGATATCATTAAATTATCACAAATTTCCAGAATTAATTATCCTGCTGCCTAGTGCCCAACCATGTTAAGAGTAATTATGCTGAATATGTGCCTCTTCAAGCAATTATTTTACCTTTTCTGTTCTGTTAACTTATTCTTGAGATATATCTAAGTGGATTACTTTTGTAGCTCTTTAAATCATCATTATAAAGACTGACCAGTCAAGACCATTGAAAGGCTGTGTCAATATACAGGCTCAACAAAATCATGACTCCTCACTCAGAAGTTTGTTCCCATAACTGTATGAGCTGGCACATAGCAAAATATTCACATTTGATCAGGATTCAAATTTTGATACTTTGTTGTTGCAACTTAAGATGACCTTAAAAGTATTCCTTAGACCTACATAGTAATAGTTTAGCTTATGAACTGGGGGCATAAACTTAGTTTTGTTTATAAACTAGAAGAAAAAGAAATTCCCCACCCCCTGAAACCAAATAGGCCATACTAGTCTTGGCCATTAATATAACTCTGTATGGAAAATTTGACAAATCAGATTATTATAAAAGAAGTTAGAATCTAATCAAGCGGTATCACAGCAAATTACTGACTAGCAGCTAGCCCATTCAACCAGTGCATTATATTATGAGGACATCATTATATTATTACATGGGTGATTACTGATTATAGTATACACAGGTTGGCAATAAATGAACAAATGATTCTGAAATGCAGCATATATTTTTTTGTAATATGTGAAAAGCTTGAGTGAGTTATGGATTGTTGTAGTTGGCTAAATATTCCAAAAACTTTTTATTTTAACTTAAGATTGTTTTATTGAAAGCATGAGGGATGACAAAAAATGAAAAAGCAATGGCGAAGAAATGGCAAAGTAATGATAAGGACCTGACCACATAAAGCTCACAATCCACTCTACAATGACAACATGAATGTTCCTCGCAGAAGAAAAATTAATCAAAAGTAAAAACTTCATATAACCAGGGCACGAGTACTTTCAGAGAATAAAATAGTTCTACAAGCAGAAAGAGAGCGTAATAATATTTTGTTGTCATGTGACTGTGCAAAACTCCTCTTAAAGCGACTACAGCAATATCATGCAGAAGCTTGTAGGGAGTGTACTAGTACCAGAACAATGTCGTCACTTGGGTCACGAGGCCGCTTCTTCCCGGTTAAGACCTCTACGACTTGTGGCTAATTAGTATTTGGCAGAGCACAGTGGCGAATTGGCGATTGGCCGTAAAAGTTGGCAATTGGCGGGAGGTCAGCACATGACAACAGCAAGCACAGCACAAGGCATGATGGGTACACGTGATGAAAAATAAAAATAAAACGGCACCATCGGTAAAATTTGTTCAGTCCAACATGCATTTTTAAATAAGTTTTTGTTTTCCATCCAATAATTGTGTCTGCAACTGTTGTTATCTATATACATACATGTTTACATGTGTACTGTTTAATTGTAGAATTAGTCCTTGTTTCTGTATTGAGAAATCATTTTGTCGAAACATTCATTTAATATAATTTGCAATGTCGAACATTTCAAAACCATTTCAAAATGTAAGTTCATTGTAGTAGACATAATGAGCATTTTACTATGCGTTGCAGTCCAGAGGAAGCAACATTTATATTAATTTCATTAAAGTAAAAATCAAACCAATACAGAAACAAGGACTGGAGTAAGTTGTAACAAGCTTAGACAAAACTGAACATGCTGCTCTCTTTCCATGTCAAAACATATACAAAAATCTAGTAGTGAAAAGCTTTAGAAATCACTGAAAGCGGTGGACACCATCACCATGGTTTTCGCTGTTTTTTCCATAGCGATGTTATCCAAAGTGTAAACTGACAAAGTTATCCAAAGTGTAAATGATACAGTCTAATAAGCAAGTCACTTATATAAGCATTCAGTACATTAATATAAAATGCCCTAGGTTAATAGAAGAATCCAGTTCAATCTGTAAAGTCATTAAATGTGGATTATCCATTTGTTAAAAGTGCTGTTTTGTAATGATTCTTCAAGTTTTCCAATTTTTGTACAGAGAGTACAAAATGATCAATTTTGTCATTTAAAATCTCAAATGTAACAAACTAAATTTTCTGAAATGAAGAAATTTGTTTGAAAAAAGATCATTCACAATTCTTGAACAAGCTTCCAACTCCCTGTAACAAATAAAACTTATAAGCATCAGTCATTTTAGGTATGCATGTTGGTTCACTTTAAACTTCACAGCCACCAGTTCCAGACGACAGGAAGTCCTTCATTTGGAGTTCTTTTTGTTTTTTTCTCTGAACCCAGAAGTTCTTCATTGGGAGTGATTTTGTTTTCTTCCGCATTTGGACTGCTTTTAGCCTTCATTTGGATTGTTTGGGTAATCGTGGGGAAATGTATACTTATCTGGCAGTGTGCGTGGCCCTCTACAAGCAGCACCTAGGAGAGTGAGTAACTATCTAGGAGAAATAACTAAGTTAAGCATAAAAGCTAAGAAAATTCAAATAAAAACAAGCAATATGAATTGTGATTATACATATATACAATGTACAAAAGCAAAGCCATAGTAGGCTTAATTTCAATCTACCAATCACATTGCAATATAAAATCACATGACCATGCTGTGGCTAATCAACTTGGCCTGTCTAGGTTTAATTCTATTTGCCCCCCAGGAATGGACCAAATTTTTGATATCCCTTGTTTTGATTGTACACGTGTTTCATGTGTCGATAAGCTTAGCAGAACTGCAAAGGGAAGGAATAGGTTTAGAAAAAATTCTAGAGCAGACTATTATGAGATCTACAGCATAGAGTGTAGGTATGGCATAAGCTAAACTACTAAAATAAAGTTAAAACACCTTTCACCAGACTACTACAAGAAAGAAAACTTTGAAAGTTTTGAAAGTTTTCTGAGATGATGCAAGTTTATAATATATGCATCAAATGCTTTTCTTCTCACCATTACTCTTTTCAGATTCAATGAAGCTAGCAATGAATAAAGTGCTCAGAGACCATATTAAGCTGCAAATCTACTCTAGAAAGCTGCTTAAGCTTAAAGCTTTAAAGGTCAGAAACCAGACATTGTGAATGAAAAAGGAGGCTAAATTAGGTGCAAATACTAGGTGATAAAGGTTGCATTGGAAAATAAGGTGGGTTACAGCAAAAAGGGGGAGTAATTTGGATTCAGGACAAGTCAAATAACCCAATCCGGTAGTAATTCAGGGATAATTGAAGCAAATAGCAAAGGACAAACAAATCTGTGATTATTTGCTGAAAGTTATCAAATTCACATTTTCATTTGTACTTGTATCACTTGTCCAATACATGTTTTGCCATATCCTGTTTGACCAGTAAGACAATTACTATCTTTTAAACCAAAAACAATATTAGGACCAATCCTATTTTTATTCATTAACTTTCAGTTCTGAAAGTGAATCTAAATTATGAAGAAACTTTATTTTAGAAATTTAATCGAAACAAAGACCACCATAAATATTCTCATAAAAATTCTCTCTTTAGTAATTCATCAAATTTATCGGAAATCATTGCTCTAACTGTAACCAAAACTGGTTGTAAGAAAAACAAAATATATTTTCTTTATCAATTAAATAAAGTCAAAAAATGGATAGTTTACTCGAATATGTATGGTAGACTCCAAGGCCTTAAGCACAGATTTGTTTGTCAATTTAACCCTCTAACCTTGTCTTATTTGAAAATGCTATTAATAAAAGAACAGAAGCAAGTAAATAAGCTATAAATTCCATTCCTTTTTGGCATGCTTGTATTAGAAATACTTGTTTATTGTCATACTGGAAAAACAATACTGCACTTTCATTCATAATCTTCTTGCCCATTTAAAAAAAAAAAAAATATGTGAAAATAAAATGTCTATTTTCAGTGTAGTATTTCAAATGACCTATCATAAAAAAATTGTTGATATGACTGATATTGTTATTTTTAGTATATATAATGTATCATGAATGGATTCTTTAGCTGCCCAGTAGGTTGCTTTGAAACAATAAACAACATTGACTGATCACAAGAAATTTAAAAAAAAATATTCGATTTCAGGCATGCATTTTATAACAACATCATTTGTCTCTGTGTATGTTTCCTTATATAATAAGACAAGCATAGAAGCAAGTTGTATCTAGTTTCTACAGTAACAGCTTAAAGGTAGTTTGGCAACAAACACAGATTCTGATTTTATCTCACACCAATTAACCAGAGACAACCAATGCAACTGGGAAAAACCAACACAGATTAAATCAAAAAGTGAAAATATTAAACAACTCTGATCCAATGTAGATTGTTCCCACACAGGTATTTGCATCCTATATTCAACAACCTTTACTTGATTTCACCTGTGTTGGTTGTTCTCAGTCATTGTTAATTGTCTCCAGAAGACTGGTGTGTTGTGGTCTATTATCAAATGTAAACAGAAACAATGATAATATTTTGCACAATTTCATATATTACTACTGAAAATAAATCTTTTTTTTTTCATTTATGCAGCTGAATGTTTATGTGCCCAAAGTATTGCATCAAAATCACCTTTGTCTTGTTGATAAATATCCCAGTTCAGTCTTGCATGTACAGCTTTTTGAATAGCATTCATCTGAATTTGAAATAAAATTCACTCTTCATAAAGACATTTGTAACACCAATTTTGAAGAAAACAAATTCCAGCAATGACCAAATTGTATCCGTGTTTGTTTGCAAGAAACTTGCTTACACACAGAGACTTGTGGCATTAGCCGTTTGCATCCAAGAACTCTAGAAAATTTCAGTTAAAAGGTCTATATTCAAATTTCAGATTTCCATGCAAATTGGAATACTAATAAAGACATCGCAAATAGAAGTCACCAGAAAAAGGTTGATCTAAATGAAAAACCAGAAAGTCATCAACTTTCCTTGGTCAAGTAATATGATAGTAATGTGTGCCAATATCTTACGTTATGTATGTACTTTTTTCCTAAAAAAAAAAAACAAACTTAATCCATTAGAAAGTATTAATTTATATTTTTGTTTGTTTGTGTGTTTGTTTCATAAATACAAAGAAACATAAAATTTTCATTAAGTTTGGAGAATATTATCATTTTTATTCCATCTTAATCATCTGTGTGAAAGCAAGTAAGCAGTAAGCAGAATGGGTGGGGTAAGTTGCTATGGGTTACCCTACCAGTGCTTGAGCTTGCGCGGCAGCTGCAGCGTTAGCTCTTTGTTGACTGGCCTTGATTTGCGCTTGAAGGTGCGGAGGCGGGTGAAAGTATCGACAAGAATCTCGTGTACATTTCCCCTTTACATAATCCATACAGACTGTTACACAGTTCTCTGTTGTGTCTATAGTAACGTTATCGGGAGGGTGTGCGTAACGACACTCACTAGGCTGACGTGTGCAAGTGCCTCGCTGAAATTCACGACATACCTGCAAAAGGAGGAGAATAAGGAGAAGGAAAGGAAGTTAGCTGGAGATGGAAGGATGGAAATTTAGTGATATTAGATGGAAATTTAGTGAAGTTAGTTTTAGATGGAAATTAGTAAATAGGTGATTGACAAGATGGAAAGATGGAAATTTAGTGATATTAGCTGAAGATGGACAGACAGAAATTTAATAATGATATTAGTTTAAGATGGCTAGATGGAAATTTAGTAAACATCTGATTGACAAAGTTGGTAAGATGAAAACTTGTAAAATGTGGAAAGACGAAAATAGAAATTTAGGCAGATGGAGATGTCAAACATAAATTGGAAATGAGGAGTTAGCCGCTGAACAATGACTATTAGTATTGTGCACAATATTTAACAGAGAACTGTTACATCTTAATTTGTAATTACGATTAGTAATTTTTAATGATGTGTCAGCTGCTGGTTTTATTTCAATTCTCTGAGAAATACCATTAAAATGTCAAACAAATTAAAACCTTGATCAAGTCTTCTGGTTCTTCCAAAGACTTCCGGTCAGAAATGTTTTCAAACTCACAGCTAAATTAACCAGTGGATGATGCTGATATACAAATACTTAAAACATATACATGTATTTATAGACATTTCAGACAGAGAACTAGTCTTAAAATTGACACTTTCTCCTCAACATTTTAAGTGTCCCAAATTTAAAACAATTATTTTGGAGAAAATGAAAGCTGTCCAAAAAATAAAACAAAAACAAGCTATGTCGCAAAACATACAGACTATGGTTAATTGACACTTTTTCCTATTTTTGTGTCCCAAAGTTTATAGGAATATAAAATAATTATTTTGGACATAAAGGAGGATGTCCCAAAACAACCAATGTCCCAAAACATACAGTCTATATATGGTACATTGAATTTTTAGCAATTTTTTTATACATTCCATATATGGTGCACTGAACTTTTAGCTATATCGTACAAGTTGACCAATAAATACCAGACTAGACGATCAGTAAATGAAATATACAGACAACTTAACTGCTTATCAAACCAAATTTTGTGAAGTTCATACAGACACGTAACCAGCTATCAATCATTTCTGTCTGCTTTGCTGATAGTTCATCACTTTCGGAATGAACATGCTTTTTATGGAATGAAATACACTGAAATTATTATGCTAAATGACGGAAACTAATTTGTCTGATATGAAATGGACCAAATGAGATGGAACTTTTACCCATACATTGTCTGGGATGAATAGACCTGTCTCGGGGGATTTAAGTTAACCTGATGCTGTATAGAATTGATTGATGTATCAATTTATGATTACTTCTTCCTAGTTTTATGTGTCTGATGTTAAGCATATCTCTGTAACTATATTTCTCAATGTTCACAAGTGGTGTCTACAGTTTAGGCTACAAGCTTTTGGAAAGATACATGTACATGTAGGCCTAGTGCATTTGACAGCTCAGTTTCTTTTATAGTTCTAGTCTGCTCAGAGATTTTCATTAATGCTATTGATATTGTATGTTCAAATTGGGATGAGGCTTACTAAATGTTTTCATGGTATAAGTACCTGATTGTTGGTTTGTTTTTTTCCCGCCTCGGTTTTTGGAGTGGGAATCTTTTTCTGATTGCGCCTTTTCCTGATCTTTGCCTACTTGTACCTTTTTATTCATCAGAAATAGGGTAGGGGACACCCTTCTGGTTAAGAACTATAGAGGATTGTGCAGACTGGTGTCAACTTTAGTTCTGATCTAATGCCATAGATTTAGAAGACCTTAGATAGATATAATCAATGTTAAAAATTGCACTATTGCAACATATCCAGACACTTTCACCCTAAAACAGCACTAAAGTACCACAGTCTGATGCAGACATAACACATTACAGCCTTTATTAGAGCCTCGACGCGAGAAAACCGGTCTTCGGGGTTTCCGACCAGGTCCGACACAAACCGGCCTGTACAAGCTCAGAAAAGAGCTAGAAGCTTGAAATTTCGGATTTAAGTAGAAGAGGAATTGTACTATCCGAGTAGCGAAAACAAAGGCGCTGATCAGCTTCGCGGTTACCGCGAAGCTGATCTGCGCCTTTGTTTTCGCCTAGGCAAAAATCCGGTTTTCTCACGATGCGGCTCATTAAAGCAACAGGGACATTAATTTTGGCAACAATTGGATTATAAACTAGTTTCATGACTTCCACTGTTACAGAACCAACTATTAATGTCAAAATTGTTGTTATGCTTCATATGATGGGATCAATAATTCTACAGAGAATCTGCCTTTTATGTCTTGCTATTGGTTTCAATATAGACAAGACTTTGGTTCTATCAGAATTGGTTGTTTTATATCCCACTCAACAGCTATGGTCATACAGTTTATAGTCTCACCCAGAAGACTGGAGAAGGCCAGGATCAGACTCAAGACCACTAGTTTAGAAGGCAGGTGGTTTTACCACCATGACACAAAAACTTCTCAGGTTTGGTTTGGTTATGGTGTAACATCCAAGTCAACATTTTTGTAAGTCATATTGGGACAGATCTATAAGAATTGACATGTTTTGACAAAAACATATTGAAAAGCTATTACATTGTGTATTTCTTTATTCTCAATTACTTATACATGTTTTCATGTTTCTTATGAATTTCAGTATAAGTTTGGATATTTGATTGTACTAAAAATGCAAGGAAATACATTATATAATTTACAGAAGACTTCTTCTAAATGGTTGCATTTTGCACAATGCGCAAAAATTGCCTCATAAATTTCAGCAAAACATGCTTCAAGCTTACACCTTTATTGCTTTTACAGAATTTAAAAAGTATTATCCTAATATTCCCAGGCAACATGAATAACACTGCAGACTGCAGCACTAAATGCAGAACTCTTTCACAGTCATGCTTTGAGGCTAAGCAATTTAGTTTTGGAGGAAAAGAATGTAAGCAAATCAGAATACAAAACCTCAGATGAAATTTTAATTGGCATAAATGGGCATAATTTTGATGATAATGTTTATATCCTTACTAAACATTAAAGCATCTCTTAAAAATAAACTAACAGAATTCAAGAAATCTTATATTCATACTGGTCAATAAAGCATAACCTCAATTTAGTAAAGAACATTGCAAAAGAAAAACTATACTGCCATGAATATCGAGTTACATTTTTGCCAAAGCAAGATGTTATTTGGTATTTAAGCTTTAGCTTTAAGCTGCCATAGCTTGTAATTCCCAAGAGGAAAGTAACATAAAGAGCATTTTGCTTCTTAAAAAGCATTTCTGGACAAAGCTCTTAAATATCAGAAAATTTAATCACCTTTCCTTCAGGGTATCTGAAAACAGCCAATGAAATCACTTTAAGGTGTAAAAAGAACCAATGAAATCACTTTAAAGTGTGAAAAGAACCAATGAGATTGCAGTATGGTGACTAAATTGTGGTAAATCTTTAAAGGGTTTGATAATTAAGTCATTTGATGCTGTCCTAAAGTAAAGTAGGATAAACTTTCAGATGCAGCCTTTTTCAGTAACAAACTTAAAGAGGAAAAGGTGGTAAATAATGTTAGATGCAGGAACTTGTAAAACACCCTTCCTAGGTCTCCAAAGTATTTAATTAAATTGATAAAAAGTATGTTGCATGAATGAAGTGCAGGGTATACATATCATCATCATATTAATAACTGTATACTTAACAAAAGAACAAGAGTTTCCTACATTCTAAGGCACTTAAATATAGTTTATGTACTTTAAGTCAACCAAAAGTTTAAATAATGCTTTTTGATGTCTCACTGACAAAGAGCGCTGATGCACATTATCTTTTTAATGACTGTCAACATGCAAATGTCCCTTGATAATGCATTTTCCATCTTTGTTATATTGCATAAAATGAAACCTCCTGAGAAATAGACTTTTCTTCAAGTTTTAATGTGCTAGAGTGTTAGAATTGCATCATTTTTGTTTCGAAATTTTGTTGTTTTATGTCCCAGTCAACAATTGAGACTCAACCAAGGTTTCCTGGGTATTAACCAGTACTATGGGCAGTTTATGTGTCTTGCTCAAGGATACAACCAGGTGCTCCACCAGGTTCCTCTTAATTTTGAGTTAGACCCTCTACACCAGGCCACCATGCTCCCCAAATTGAAATCCAATCGAATATGGTCAACAATCCTGTTCATTCATATAACACTGTGTTTTAATTATCTATATTCTGCTGGCAAGATTAAGTGAAGCCACCTAGAAATAAATGACAAATCGCACACAATAAAAACATTAGCCTTGAGTCCCTAATGGGATACTTCCATGAATCATCAAATGTGATAATTACTATGCCTGTTTCATCATGATTTTGCACTGTATTTTGTCTTTGCATTACAAAAACTTGCCCATGCAATATACAGAGATTTCTGAGCTTTTAAAAACTGAAATTTTTTCAGCTGAAAATTTGTGATATTTTTCTTATTTTTGCTCAAAACATAGTTTGTATGTACACGTCAGAACTGCCTCGGTTCTAACGAGTCCCTACAATCTATGTTTTGGAGCAAAAATAAGGAAACTAGGGATACCCCCTTCATACCCCAGTTTTTCAATACAAAAGTGGGGTTTAAGGGGGTATTCATTTCCTGATGTTTGTCTTTGTTTTATAAAAGTAAAAATGGTAATATACAGTAAATACTTGGAGGTAATCAAAGTAAATTTTGAAAGTAGAAGTTGAAAATATTTCCAGGAAAACATTATATTAAGCATATAAACTGCTGTACACAATGTCATGTACCGTTATCTTACAACATAAAATGGGTGTTCCAGGGGGCCTAAATCACATAATTATTTAACACAAGTGTTTGAAGAGGCTATCTGAACTGTATTTTGTCTTTGTTTTATAAAAGAATGAAAATATACAATAATATTTGGGGGCAACCAAGGTAAATTTTGAAAGTGCAAGTTGAAAATATTTCCTGGAAAACATTATATTAAAGCATATAAACTGCTGTACACATGTACCGTTATCTTACAACATAAAATGGGTGTTCCAGGGGGCCTAAATCACATAATTGATTAACACAAGTGCTTGAAGAGGCTAATGTGACATTTGAAACACGCCCTCATCAATTCTTTTACTTTAATTATTCATTATACAGTCAGTGTAGGACACGAAAATCCTTTCAATTTTATATACAAGGACACTTGAAATCAAACAGACTTCTTATGCAGCAACAGACATTTTTTCTATCATGAAAATTGATGAAGTGTAAGGTAATCATTTTCCTGTAGATTTAACACGTACATGTAAAGTACATGTATAGTCATTTATTTTAAAAAAGGAAAAAAATGTCATCATTGTTGATTTATTTTTTTATTTGATTATTATTTTTTAATGGGGATCATTTTAAATTTAATGGCATGCATTAAGCATTAATGTTGAAATGTCTCAGTTTATGAGCATTAATGTTGAAATGTCTCAGTTTATGGTCACCAAATTTTACAACCTAGCAAAAAAGTAATCGAAAAGGTGACCACAATGCGAAAGCCTTTTGTTGTTTCAAATAATTACAAACATTACGAAAACAGGCCCATGTCATATAGAGAAAATTTTTGGGTTGTAAAAATGAAAATTTTCACTGGAAAAATTTTGATATTTTTCTTATTTTTTCTCAAAACATAGATCGTGGGTACATGATAGAACCGCCTCAGCGAGGCGGTTTTAATGAGTACCCACAATCTATGTTTTGGAGCAAAAATAAGAAAAATAGGTATACCCCCCTCCCCCCCCCTCCCCGCATACCCCAGTTTTACTATATAAAAGTGGGGTTTAAGGGGGTATACATTTCACGGACATGTTTTCCTGATGAATACATTACTAATACATTACAGACTTGGGGAAAAAATGAAAATGACACAAAATATTTGAGTATAGAAAATTGGTGCACAAAAATACAAATCCCTTGCTGAACTTTCTTTTGATAATAAATGAACAAGTAAAAACTAAAATAGGAAAATGGAACATACAGGCCGACTTCGCTATCTCAAACTCGGTTGTCTCGAATACCCCACTTATGTCGAAGTGATCTCCCACTCCCGAGCGTCTCTCCCTATATGTTATTGTATTTCAACCTTGCTTGTGTCGAACTCGGTTATGGCGAAAACCCGGCTGTGTCGAAGTGATAATTCGATCCCCACAGAAAAAAATCTATTAGTTTCACCCTGTCTGTGTCGAACTTTGAAATCGAAAATTATCGGTCCGACTTCATGATCAGCGAAGAAGAAAAAGGAAGATGTAAAAAATCAAAAGACGATGGTCATTTTTGTCAATTTTCAGAACTGCATTTTTCACATTAGCAAATTGATACAAAGTCCGAAAAAAATAAAAAAAAAAAAAAGACAAATTTACCTCTAATGGAGTTTTTAATCCACATAAAATTTGTCATTTAATCCATCAAAATTTTAGTTTCATTTTCACTTTTCCATGCAGTATCCGATAATTACACACAACAATGGGGTTAATTGATTTGGTCAGCCGCTTTGTGTAAACCAATTGACCTTGATTCGTAATACGTCACACTAGCGGCGCGCTTGATTAGACAATAAAGCAGTTATTGGCGCCTTTGAAATTTAATTGTTTGAACACTGTTAAGCGGCGGTGTTTGATGTTAGCTATCAGGGGCATTCTTTAACTGTCACAATATCGTCTCAAAATTAGTGTCATAATTGAGTAGGTCAGACTTTGTTATTTAAAGGCCGCCATGTTATGGTTTCGATATTCAAACCTTTATGATGTCTACGCTGTCTAATGCCGAGAAATCTAATGAAGGACCCAGATCTGATTCTGGGGGGATAGTTAGATCGGTGAACTTTACCTCTGTTGCTGAGCAATCCAGCCAAGGACCCTTTTCAGGGGGGATAACTGGATCAGCAAGGAAAGGGGTGAAGCGAAAATTAGACAATAAGTCCCTAGAGATGAAGTATGAAGTCCTGATGGAAGTCGAGAAGGGTGTCAAGACAAAGAAACAGATCGCTGACCACTACGGACTGGCCCAGAGCACGCTTTCCACATGGCTTAAGAAAGCAGATGGTATCAAGAATGCTTTCCTGAACAGCGATTTCAGCGCCAAACGAAAGAAACTCCGTACAGCCGGCTATCCCGAAGTAGAAGAAGCTCTTCTCAAGTGGTTCAAAACTGCACGAGATCATAACGTGCCTATTTCTGGTCCTTTCATGATGCAGCGGGCCGGGGAATTAGCCGAGATGTTGGGGATTCCCAAGGGGGAATTCAAATGCTCAACTGGCTGGCTAGATCGCTTTAAAGAAAGACATGGCATTTCTTTTAAGCGCATATGTGGGGAAGAAAATGCTGTTGACACTGGTAGTGACCAGATGGAAGAGTGGCACCGAACTCTGTCCGTCATTTTGAAAGAATATTCACCTGATAATGTCTATAATGCCGACGAAACCGGCATCTTCTTCCGTTGTTTGCCAGATAAGACACTCGAGTTCAAAAACAAAGATTGTCACGGTGGTAAACAGAGTAAAGAAAGAATAACCGCTCTCGTTTGTGCCAACATGTCCGGCACAGACAAACGCCCTCTGTTGGTCCTCGGCAAGTCTGCCAAGCCAAGGTGCTTCAACAACGTCAAATCCTACCCGACGGAGTACGACGCCAACAAGAAAGCCTGGATGACCAGCGAGATCTTCAAGAACTGGGTCATCAAATTCGACAAATGGTGTCAGCGACAACGACGAAAGTGTGCAATGATCGTGGACAACTGCCCTGCACACCCTAAAGTGAAAGGCTTGAAAAATGTGACCTTGTTCTTCCTGCCGCCGAACACGACGAGTAAGACTCAACCTATGGACCAGGGTGTGATCCGGAACCTCAAACACTACTACAGAAAACTCGTCATCGCCCGTCATCTCCGAGCTATCGAGAAGAAGAGAGAGGTTGAGAAGATCACTGTCTTGGACGCCATGCACTATCTACAACAAGCATGGAACAGCGTGAATGAAACCACCATCGCCAACTGCTACAAGAAAGCCGGTTTCAAGGTATCCGACGATGTCGACACCAGTGCAGCTGAGATCCCGACTGAGATCGACGACGACGACCCTCTCGACGATCTGCCCTTAGCTAGATTGGTAGGGGCTAACATCACCATGAGTGAGTACGTGAGCGTCGACGATGACGTCCCGACATGCGCTGATCTTACCGACGACGCCATTGTGGACGAGATCATCGCCGCTAGAGATGTCACCACCACCGACGACGCCGACGATGATGACCAGGCCGATGCTTCAGCCGTTCTACAAGAACCGCCGACAGTCGACATGGCCCTGAAAGCCTGTGACACGATAAGATTGTTCCTTCAACATCAGAACGACGTGACCGACGTGCTTGAGAAACTTTGCCACGTCGACAAGTGTATTACACAGATTGACTTAAGCAAGAGATGTGCTAAACAATCCATGATAACGGACTTCTTCCGAGTTTAAATGTGTTAGTGTCAGTGACTTATTCAGTGAATATCTAAGTGCAAACTGGACTTACAATTCTCTAGTGCAAAATGGACTTACAAATCGCTAGTGCTAAATGGACTAGGTAACATGCGCTACATGTATAGCGATGAATGCATGTTTGGTTTTACAAATCACGAGTGCTAATTTTGACTGTGTAACATGTGCTACACGTATAACTACGAATGCATGTTTGTGTTTTGTGCTCTCGTTTGTGCATTTTATTTGTTATTCATGTGTGTTAAACCTTTGAAAAAATAAAAACAAAGTGTACTGTTTTTGTTGTCTTTATTTCATTACCAATTTAATAGAAACAGCGTTACTACAGTCATGCTCCAAATGTGTTGTTGAAACGTTGATTCTATTTATATAGCGTAGATCGTATGTGACAATTTTCATGTCTCGTCACAATTTGTTTATCTCGAACTTTGGAAAACTCGAAGTGAATTCTCAATTCCCCTTGATTTCGAGATAGCGAAGTCGGCCTGTATATGATAGAGTGATAAGAAGCAAAATGAAAGCAGGCAGTGTGAATTAAATTTTCCTTTCAAATTGATTAAGACACATAAATATAAATTTGTATGAGACATATATCAGTTAATAACTGGGGAACAGTGAAAATGATTTGGTTTTTAAAACATAAAATGACAAATGTGAATGGTAGAATGATAAAACATGTAGTTAACTATAAAACATCTTTTACATGTAGGGAAAATATTGCTCCAGTTGATGGAAAATTCATGTAAACATTTCAATTTCTGTAAAATTTCTATCCTAAAACAAGGTGTCGAAAGTTTGACCTTTGACCTACTTCTGACATTGACCTTTGATGTTGAAAAGATGTTTTATAGTTATACACAAATTTGTTAGTATAAGCTTCTGTGTTTGAGAATGACAAATAGCTAGCACTGATTAGAAGACAAGAATGAAATATTTTCATCCTCTTACAAAATGAACATAGGACTGGTCAGATTTCGGTAAGTTTAATCCTGAATCAGTTCAAAAGTCTGTTTACGAACAATAAAGGCTTTAGTTATACTTTTCAAATGGAGATATTTTTGCAGGGATGACTGGTTGCAAGTGTTCTTTGACAATTATCTCAAGGTCTGATTCAGTTTTAAATGTACATGTTGAGCTCTATGTTTGTTATAACTTAAGTTCAAATCAGACAGCAACTTTTTTACCAGCACACTTCATGATAATGCAGGTAACAATTTACTACATGTACTTTTTTTCTATCATCAAGCACTTAACATGTACATTTTCAAAATTGATGGTAAACAGACATACGAGACAGCAGAAAAGAAAAGATGGACAATTGGCAATAAGTAAATGAAAGACGTAAAATTTAATTCTTTATTGAAATGACACAATATTCTAATGCAATTAATCCTTGAGTTATACTTTGATATAAAACCATGAATATTCTATTGCCAACTATCCCTCTTGTTTATTCTACTGTAGAGCTATTTCATTTTAAGACATGAAAACAAATCAAATGATCAAAAACCAAATACAATAGAATAGATCAGGATTCTTAATAAAGAGAGTAATATACCCATCACGAAACAATTATATCCTTCATGAAACAGTTGTATCATTCACAAAACAGTTAAAACCTATGTCCATAATTTTTAGAACAGAATCAAGTGTTTTCTTTGAAAAGCATTAGGAAAATTACCCATCTCCTACGGACTAAAACTAAAGCTTGTGAAACAGATACAGTGTGTCCTTGGTCCTTGACTAAATTGTTTTTTTTTTTTTTTTTTTTTTTTTTTTTGTGGATTAATGCCTAAGTCTGCCAGTCTAAATCTGCCAGTCAGGTTGAGATGGAGCTTACATTTCCTGGGTAATAACCAGTACCATGCATGGGGAGTTAATGTGTATTGCTCAAAAACAAAACTAGATGCCATTTGGGCTCAAAATCTCTGACATCGCAACCAGCAGTCTGACACACTAACGACTAGGCCACCAAACTTCTAGATTATTTTATGGAAACGTTTTAATCATTAATTATAGCCAAATACACACTATATCCGTTCATCTGTAAAAGCTACGTTTTAAAGATGCTCACCTTTTACATAGTAGCTGGTATCAAGCAATTGCAGCAGTGTGCTAAATATCAGGCAATTCCCACCTAAACTTTGTGAGCAGTTGAAGCAAAATGAAAACAAGGCAATATTGTGTGGATTATCAATCCTTGTTCTGCAGTGTTTTTATAAATAAATTTTTTGCTTACGACTAAAACGGCTTTGCAACACCCCAAGTGCCTGTATACAGGTTATACTCTACAATAAATTGCATTTTTACACAGATAAAAGACTTGCAGAACAAGGATTTTTAAGATTTTTGTTTCTACTCACTCTAGGCTATACTGAGCATAATGGACACACAAGTGTGAAAAAGAGACCGAAAGTAGGTGTTCATTTACGGATGTTCGCTGCTAACATTTGACATTTCAGAACTTCCGGTTTTTCTTTTGTTGAATATCTCGTAAACGGTTGTAGATATTTCCCCAATATTTCATATTTGGATACATAATGATGATATGCATTGAACGAGCCATGGAAATTGTCAATCTAAGAAACTTCATTTTTTCACCCCATTTTCTGCAACTTTTCAGAAAAATTTAGTTGTCAGTGAAATTTAGGGGGTAGGGTAGATTAAACTTGAATATTACACATTTTCAAATTAATTGCACTATTTCTTTGTTTATTTTAGCTGCAGGATATGTGTTCATGGTCTTCTAAGTCAGTCTTTGTGTCTTTGGTGTGCTGGTTTTAAAATTTTAGGTGGTTTTATGAAATGGCCTTAAAGAAACAAAACAACTGAAAAAAGGCTGAAAATGGTGATTTTCAAGTTGTTGGTTCTCTCTTATATGCACACTACCCTATATATTTCTTTCTTTTATTCGAAAAATATAACAAAGTTCTATGTTGTGTGAAAATACAAGAAAAAGTTTGAATAAACAAATATGGGTTTGGCACATTTCAAAATATTTGATTTTTTCCGACTTTTCAAGTATGGGGGTAGGGTTGGAATAATACTCGTAAAATTTTGTCATCAACTTCAAGTTGCAAATTTTTCTATGCGTTTGGTCCAAAATAATTTGCGTTACGTAAATATTATGACTTTTGAAAGCATTCTAGGTGTATTTTTGTTCAAGACAGGTTTGTTTCAAAGAATTAAAAATTAAATTAATTTTACTAAATTTAAAACATGATGCTCAGAGGTCTCATTCAGAGGCCTGTAGCTTGAAAAAATGCACACTACCCTATATTTATTTTGCTTTCAAATGTCTTATGTTGTATTTTGGAATAAAAAAAGAGTGGTTAGAAAAAAAGTTTGAATACTTTTTCATTGGCAGCGAACATCCTTAACAATTTCCAAGAAAAAAAAACAAACAAGCCAAAGTTGTTTCACTGAGTCTCATAAAGTGACCCACTCAGAAATATTCAGGACATTACATGTTCATTTAATACCCGAAATCCTTTCTGAAATGCTAGCAGAAATGCACTCCCTGCAGTAGCATGAAATAATTTTGTCAAAACATTTTCCCACTTGTGTATCATTTGAGCCGCATCGTGAGAAAGCCGGATTTTTGCCTATGCGAAAACAAAGGCGCAGATCAGCGCCTTTGTTTTCGCTACACGGATAGTACATTTCCTCTTCTTCTTATATCCGAAATTTCAAGCTTCTAGCCCGCTTCTGTGACTGTACAGGTCAGTTAGTGTCAGACCTTGTCGGAAACCCCGAAGACCGGTTTTCTCGCGTCGCGGCTCATCTAAATTAGCCATTATAAGCAGTAGGAGATTTCACAATAATATACGATGTAAATATCAGCTTGGTCAAAATTCTGCAATATCGTTTGACCTTGAACATTCTGAACAAAGGTCAAGTAAGTTCAAGGTCAAGACCTACCTCTAATCTGTCAGGCCGCGTGACCTTGGTCGCCGTGGCATTAGGAATCTGTGTTGGAATGACACCGGTTTGATGAGACATTGAAGGCGTTTCACCGTTAGTTTGTGCACTCGGAACAGGTATTGTCGTCTGCATACCTGCGCCCATGTAGGGGTTACCGAAGGTCACAGCAGACGTAGGGGTGCCACCTATATATGGGTGAGCCTGAAATTCGGATCAAGACATTCATTGAAGAAGAAAACAATATAACTGAAATAATAAAATTTCTATAAAGGTGAGGGATAAAGTCTCTTTCCATGCGTTACCATGGTAACGTCAAGTCCAGAGTGTGTAATTGGTGTATACAAGGGGCAAGAATGCTCATCAGAATTTTAGTGTAAATTTTTTTATATTATAATGAGCCCTGTTTTTCTTCCATTGTTTTTATTAAAAAAAAAAAAAAAAAAAAAGAAAAAAAGAAAAAAAGTGTAAAATATTAATTTGAGGCGAAAATCAAGTCAGATTTTGATTAAACCCCGAAAGCACCAATAATGCTCAGAAGCATTTTTATCAATTCAAACTACAATATGCTTTAATAGCAAGAATGCAAACATTGTAGATCCACATCAAAGGACTGATCCAGCTCATCTGCATCTGTAGTGTTTGCAAATGATTGTTTGGTGCATTCGAGGTAAAACCTGTAACTGCATTTTGAGGGTAAAACCCATAACCACTGCCCTACATACCTTGTGAATGCCCTATAAGCTAGCTGGTGCCTATACTGGTAGCAATTATCAAGCAATGCAATGCAAAAGAAATGTAAATAATAAGTGTCATCCTTGCTGTCCTGTACATTTACCGTAAAAATTCTATTAAACGCCCATACTCTAATAAACGCCCATCCCCCTATTTGGATGCCCTAAACGGCCACTTTATCTGCGCGGTTTGGAATTCCAGGAACCTCTAATTAACGCCCACTTTGAAAATGTTGGGAAAATCCTATATTTTTAAGCAGTAAATTTCTAACTTAGCTCTTTAACCATATAACATACAAGTCAATTTTTTTCTCTTGTAGTCCGAATAAACCGCAATTCATCAGGAAAACAAGTCCGTGAATTGTATACCCCCTTAAACCCCAATTTTGTATAGCAGAACTGGAGTATGGAGCGGTATACCTATTTTTCTTATTTTTGCTCCAAAACATAGATTGTGGGTACTCATTAGAACCACCTCGCCGAGGCGGTTCTAATGTGTACCAACAATCTATGTTTTGAGCAAAAATAAGAAAAACTATCAAAAAATTTCTAGTGAAAATTTTCAATTTTTACAACTTAGAAAAATTCAATATACCACATGGGCGTGTTTTCGTGATAAACAAAAGTCCTTTCTGAGGTAGATCTAGGACCACCAATAATTTCAAATCCTATATATTATTGCTAGAACAGTGCCAAACAATGTAGCCTCCAATAAAGGCCCATCCCTTTCTATAGAAAATGCATTGTTTATAATAAACGCCCGGGCGTTTAATAGAATTTTTACGGTATGTTGGTTTTTTCTCTTCTGTTTTTTTAAAGAAAAAAAAAAAAAAATTAACAAAATTCAAACACCCTAAAACTTTATTTTTTCCTCATCAAAATGTTCTCTTTGTTTAACTCCACAGGTACTTGTTTGTAAATTTGGACTGTTCATTTCTCCAAGTTAGGAAAACTAATCAATTTAATCAAGAAGAATCAAGTTATAGCTCATTAGTCTATCTCTGTGTCTGGCCTTGAAAGAAACATTTGTGGGAAAGAAATAAAGATACTGTTTAATCTGTTTTTAATGAGTTTTGAAATTACAAGTTGAAGAAGAATGATTTTTCAAACATTATCATCAATCACAGGTGTTCTCTGCAACATGTAATTTGATTGGATAATTTTTATGTAATAAGCGATATGATTGGCTAATCTTACACAGGTGAAAATAACTGGGACTGATGACGACAAATCATCTGCAATAAGATGACTTCTGAAGCGATTTCTAGACATTTTTCTACTGCAAACTATCAAATTATAAAGCATCAAATTGCTTAATATTGGAGAAAAGAAATAAATGCAATTTGGTGCATCAACACCATTGTTACAAATGAGCCACCGCATGAGAAAATCAACAGTTTGCATATAGGAAAACAAAGGCGCAGACCAGCTTCGCGGTAACCGCGAAGCTGGTCAGCGCCTTTGTTTTCGCTACATGGATAGTACAATCCTTCTTCTTCTTAAGTCCGAAATTTCAAGTATCTTGGCTGCTTCTGTGACTGTGCAGGCCGTTTGTGTCGGACCTGGTCAGAAACCCAAATTGTTGGTTTTGTCACGCACAGGCTCAAATGCTAATGAAATGCAGTTTTCTATTGCAGCTGCTATATGAGCCGCGACGCGAGAAAATCGGTCTTCGGGCTGACACAAACCGACATGTACAGTCCCAGAAGCAGCATAGAAGCTTGAATTTTCGGATTTAACAAGAAGAGAAAGTGTACTATCCGTGTAGCGAAAACAAAGGCGCTGATCAGCTTCGCAGCTACTGCGAAGCTGATCTGCGCCTTTGTTTTCGCATAGGCAAAAATCCTGTTTTCTCATGACGCGGCTCATATTGTCTACGCATTTGAAAGCATCTCTCAATTAAACAAAGGTACAAGTAGGCAATGATCAGGAAAATGCGCAATCAGAAAGAGAATCCCTCTCCAAAAACTGGCGTGGGAAAAAAACTAAATTAACAATCAGGCACTTATTCAGAAAGCATATCCTAAGCCGAACGAGCAGCTATTTTCCCAATAGGTGGCCACTCAAAGGTAACCCTGATATTTCCATATTCTTACTCCCATTTGGGCCGAGGATTCACTCATACCATCGGCAAAAGTCCCTAAGGCTGTACATTCAAACACAAGTCATCTGACCTTTGGTTCTAAAGAACTGGTTAAGTTGATTTAAACATAATGTCCAGGTTTTATTTTTCAGTGTATATCAATTTTGTTTGTTTGATTACGGGTAATGCTTGTAAAAACCCAAGTTTTCAACTGAGGCCATGTTGGGTGGGTTAGTTGTTGGAACCACTGTTCCTGTGAGAACATTTTAAAGGAAGTTCACCATTTATAAGTGCACATTCTGTTGCTATTACAAGACAAGAGCTCTTAGACTATCAACACATAAAAATATGTTGCTTAATTAATATGATTTGAGCCGCCTCATGGGAAAACCAACAATCTGCATAGGCGAAAACAAAGGCGCAGATCAGCTTCGCAGTAACTGCAAAGCTGATCAGCACCTTTGTTTTCGCTACTCGGATAGTACAATTCCTCTTCTACTTAAATACGAAATTTCAAGCTTCTAGCTCTTTTCTGTGCTTGTACAGTCCGGTTTGTGTCGGACCTGTTCGGAAACCACATTGTTGGTTTTCCCATGAGACGGCTCATTTTACCGGTGGTGCCATCAATAACTAGAAGACCAATTAATCTACTTTTTCTAATGACATATCATCAAAGATATCTTATTTATTTTCTGCAGAAATCAAATGATCACGCCATACTAGACTCCTTACATTATGACAATTTATAGACTTACAGGAATGCTAATTCAGCCAATAAAATATGTAGATCAATACTGGTAAAAAAATTATGGGAGTTGCAAATTGTCTATTGTGAGTTTACTAAAAATTTTTGTAAATGTACAGAACAACAGATCAACACAAAACAAATTAATTTCTGATGCAAAGTTGACAGTCAGCAAAACGTTTAGCAGTGGTACAGCCAACCCTAATTCTAGCAGGCAACAATATAATGATTAGCAGCGGCTTTAACATACTTAGTGTTTTCAATAGTGACCATGCTACATAAGCAAAGAGAGGATAACTCTTGTTTATATATTGTGATGCAACTGCAGTTCTAGTCTACAAAGCCAACACAGTACAAACACTGGATAATACAGAAAGTGACGTTAACGCTCTAAATGACAAAACAAAATAATATGATTATGCCTTACATATTAAATTTCAAAATAAACTTGTAATCAAAGCTGAGGGCCTAATTCATGTTCTTGATCTTTTTTTTCTGGGTTTTCAATTTTTTCAAAAATGAAGACAAAAGTTTAACTGTGTTGACTTATATTTGTGTAAAAAGCCAAAACTTGTCTAGCTAGATAAACAGACTGCAGAAAAATTGTCAAATACAGAAACAGATCTTTTTGAAGGACTCTTAAAATTTTTAAGACAGGAACATTTAATTAGTAGGGGAAGCAATGATATTTAGACCATTTAAATTTTTGAATTCATATCTTTTATATGCTCCAATATTATCAAGGTTCTTAAAGAAACTTTACCATTTAAGAATGAAATAAGAACCTGCTTGGCTAGCTAGATTTGACAGTTGATGGGCTTTGCCTTAAAAAGAATAATTATTACTTTTGAATTATTGAATTATTGAATTAAAACACACAGTGAAATTAAACTTTATGCTTATTCTACAATTATCAGCAAACTCTGCAACATGATTGAGAGTTTCACCAAAATTAGACATTAGATTGTTGAAAGAAACCTTGACTTAAAAAGTATATTATTATATGTTTAACATCCTAAAAATGTAATACAAAACTTTTCAAATATAAAAAAATCTTTTTACAGAAAAAACATAATATTTCTGCAAATTACTTTATCATTACAAAACCCATCAAGTGTTGCATGAGGAAGAAAAGTTTTACCACTAACCAACATAGGATATTGTCCTGCAGACAGAACTGTCTGGTAGGCCATAGCGGTGGTCTTTGGTGAACCAGCCTCATACGAGATCAAAAATAAAAGAAAACATGCAAACCAATTAGTATCTTTCATCAGTAAACTCTTAGAATAATTTTGAAGACAATTCTCCCATAATGCACTGAATATTTACCAATTCATTAATAAAGCATACAAATGACAGGGGACTGTACAACTGCTCCTTGTCCTACTCCAGCAATTACTTGAAACTAGTACTGGAATAAGACAAGGGGAAATTTTACAGTTCAATTTATGTGTATATTTTAGTCAAGATCTTAATTATCTTGAAACACTTAATGTAGAGCAAAATAAAAGTGCATTTATTTATTCACTTCACTTTTTTTGTACAACACTTTTAGTTCCAAAGGCAGCTTATTAACTTGAAATCCAAAATTGTGAAAACTTGAAGTACTTCAAGAAATAGAGCAGTCATTACTAAAAGAATTGTCTGAAAATTATCCTTGGAGTAAAAGCTCAAAACACTGATGGTGCATGACAAAAGTTAGCATAAAATACAAACACAAATGTGTCTTTGCTAGTATTTAACAGAAGAGTCAAGCCATGACATATCAACAATGTGGTTTTGTATGCCTTTGAAAAATTCAGAATTGGATTAGCTTACATTCCTTTCATATATTCTACCATGTGCACTAAGTAGATATCTTACTACCCAAACTTTCTCTGTTGAATCAGTCTCATCAGGGTCACATACTCACAGGCTGATTTGTGTCAGGGCTGGGGGAAAGAGCCACAAAAGATGTATTGTCATGGTTCCACTCAGATAAAAGAAGAAAATATCACACAAATTGCAGGTAACCATTTATAATTTCCCATCTATAGCACTAAATTGCAGGGTTATTTTCACTCAGCCAAAGACATGGATCGCTTGAATTGCATGTTTTCCTCTTCATTTATCTTTGTATTTCTTTGGCTGCATGAAAATATTTTTGAAAGCAACAAAAATGCAAGGAAATCAAATGATGCAAAATTTAAAGCATCTACAACAATGGTTTTACTTTAGTTTTAAGATTGTTTTACAAGAGAAATACATGTGCTTTTGATAAAACTTTAAGTACTCTCAACTGTTGTATATGCTTTAGTCATAATAAATTCTTTTTAAGAGGTATTATAGCAGCGACCATGTAATTGCAAACATTCAACAAATTAAACAGAGGAACATAAATGTGTATTTTCATGATTTTTCTTCCTCCAATAAAACAATATATTAGAACTGAATTCACTGGTTCACTCTGTTTAATTTTAGCTCATTTAATAAATTTGTTATTAAATGGACATGAACACTAATTAGCAGGAATATGCGCTACAATTTCAATATATGATAAAAGCATCTAGGCCTTTCTGGCATTTTCTATGTTGTAAATAGAAGAAAAAAAATGGAAATGTTATTTCATATACATTAGCATAACATGCAAATTAAAGCATGAAGCAAAATAAAATACTTCAGAGCAACAACTACTTAAGTCATTGATTGCTCCAATGTTCCATAAAGGCTATGGTAAAACAGATAATTCCCAGCATAGAAAACATAATAAAGAAATGTTCAAAGCCTTGATTATTTTTACATCTAAAAAGGATTTAAAATGGGTGGAGTAGTCTTACACAATGTGTTTACATTACCCATTACCAAGAAGGCACACATCATTTTGTAGATAGGTGATGCAGTTTCAAATCTTCTAAACCAATTTACAATACAGAAAAAGTGGGTGGGGTAAACTTGGGCTGTGAAATTGAATTACTGAGAACAGCCTTAACAGAGACACATTTACTAAGATTTCAACCAGTTCTTTCTCATATATACATAATGGGTGGGGGTAGTCTTGGACCTAGGCAATGAATCATCAGTAAAACTTATTCTTGCACACCAGACAGAAATTGCCACACTTTTTGCCTGGGTGATAAAATTGCATCTCACCCAGGTGTTCTCACTCAGGCTAAAAAAAACATGCAAAACCTTGAAATAAACCAGATTTTGGGGGTTGTTGTGCAAGAAAAAGAATCTAATATGGTGTTCTGTTCTAGATGGAAGTTTCCAACCCTCGGGATGACCGTGCTGAGCGGAACCTCGGCGGAGCCTCGGTTCCGCTCAGCACGGTCATCCCTTGGGTTGGAAACTTCCATCTAGAACAGAACCCCATATAAGATTCTTATAGTCTTGCAATTGATCCATTACTAAAGATATTCACCTCTGGTCTGGCTGTTGAATACATGGGCACTTGGGAACTGTATAAGTTGGTGCTCTGAAAACCAGAATAGGACACTAAGTTGGTGCTCTGAAAACCAGAATAGGACACTAATAAACGAGCCGCGACACGAGAAAACCGGTCTTCGGGATTTCCGACCAGGTCCGACACAAACCGGGCTGTACAAGCTCAGAAGCAGGCTAGAAGCTTGAAATTTCGGATTTAAGAAGAAGAGGAAATATACTATCCGTGTAGCGAAAACAAAGGCGCTGATCAGCTTCGCGGTTTGTTTTCGCCTAGGCAAAAATCCGGTTTTCTCACGATGCGGCTCAAACATTTACTTAGTTGCCCAATTAAGTAGGTATTTTGTTGATAATTAAAGGATAATCTTTGTCATTTCTCCAGAAACTAGGAGTTTACTATCAGTGCTAAGTTAGGTCAAAGGTTCTATAGAGGATACCTAATGGGTACCTTTAACCTTGGTTGTTTATGAAGAAATGAAAAATTTTATCAATTAAATATCACAAATTACACATAATTGAGCTGCTAGGCGACTGGACATCACAATGATATAAATGCAGACCATTTTTAGGCAATTTATCTAATTATTGTTTTACCTGTACACATGTACTTACTTATACTATGCCCCAAAACATAACTAACTTTTATATGCAGAAAATAATATTTTTTTATTTTCTAATAATTTGATAATTAGTACCATAACTTAAGCCATAAGAGCTGTCGCAGGACAGCGTGCTCGACTGCTTCTGACCTTTGTCAAACATAAGGCCAAACCCGACCAGTAACCCAAAGCATTATGCTCATACATCTTTTTGCCTTGATGCAATAAGGCAAAATCACTGAACCATGAAAGTTAACTATAACTACCTAAGATTTAAAGGTCTCACTCATATTGTGCAAGAAGTGTGTTCATACACCAACTGAGTGCCAAGACACAAGGCAAAATCACCGAACCGTGAAAAAAGGTCACACTGACCTATAAGTATTGCAGGGTCAAAGGTCTAGTGATACTTACTCATAATGTGAAAAAAAAATGATCATATACCCATTCAGTGTTGAAATATAAAGCAAAATCTCTGAACCATGAAATTAGGTCATAGTGACCTATAAGTATGTTTGGGTTAAAGGTGTGGTCATACTCATTCATAATCAGAAAGAAGTATGAAAAAATACCAACTGAGTTTCGAGATATAAGGCAAAATCACTGAACCGTGAAATTAGGTCACATGACCTAGGACTACTTCAGGGTCAAAGGTCTTGTCATACGCAAACATACTTTGAAAGAAGTTTGTTCATAAACCATTTGAGTACCGAGATATAAGGCAAAAATCACTGAACCGTGAAATTAGGTCAGAGTGACCTGTAAGTATATTGGGGTCAAAGGTCTGGTCATACTCACTCATAATCTGAAAAAAGTATGAAAAGATACTAATCGAGTGTCAAGATATAAGGCAAAATCACTGAACAGTGAAATTAGGTCACAGTGACCTAGGACTACTTCAGGGTCAAAGGTCTTGCCATACACAAACATACTTTGAAAGAAGTTAGTTAATAAACCAATTGTGTACCGAGATATAAGACAAAATCACTGAACCATGAAATTAGGTCACAGTGACCTATAAGTATATTGGGGTGAAAAGTCTGGTCATACTCACTCATAATCTGAAAAAAGTATGAAAATATACTAATTGAGTGTCAAGATATAAGGCAAAATCACTGAACCGTGAAATTAGGTCACAGTGACCTATAAGTATATTGGGGTCAAAGGCCTGGTCGAACTAACTCATAATCTGAAAGAAGTAAGAAAATATACTAATCGAGTGTCAAGATATAAGGCAAAATCACTGAACCATGGAAAGTAGGTCAACCGACCCTTTCCGTCATGACACACAAGTCAGTGTCACAAAGTCAAAAGATGAATGACCAACCATCCTCCTAAGTTGTTTCTATTAAGAAATAAAAAGAAAAAAAATTCGGGGAGTTCTAGATTTTGACCTCTAGCCCCGCCCCCCTGACTCCGACCCAGAGGTCCGATGTCATGGAACCTAAAGTGTATGAAGTATGAATGCTTTATGATAAGTTGTTGTCAAGATATGCCTCCTTGTAAAAGTTACACAGCAGTACATCTATTTTTTAGTGTTCTAGTTTTTAACCTCCAGCCCCACCCCCCAGGCATGGACCCAGGGGCCCGATGCCATGGAATGAAACTCAACCCTACAGGGTACCTATGGTTCGAGTATGAAAGCCCTCTGATAAAAAGTTTTCAAGATATAGACTTCTAGAATACTATATCACAGAAAAGCCATTATTATTAATGGTGTTATAGATTTTAACCTCTAGCCCCACCCCCTGGCATGGACCAAGGAATCTGATGCCATGGAATGAAAGCCGACCCTACAGGGTGTCAATGGCCCAAGTATCAATGCTTTCTGATGAGTGGTTGTCAAGATATGGACTTCTAGAAAACTTTAACATAAGAATTGCCATTTTTGAAGGTGTTCTAGATTTTAACCTCCAGCCCCACCCCCTGGCCTGGACCCAGGGGCCCGATGCCATGGAATGAAAGCTAACCCTACAGGGTATCTATGGTCCAAGTATGAATGCTTTCTGATGAGTGGTTGTCAAGATATGGACTTCTAGAAAACTTTAACGCAAGTGTGACGCGCACGCGCACGGGAACGCGCACGGGAACGCGCACGGGAACGGGAACGGGAACGTGGACGACCGGGGTGACTGCAATAGCTCTATGCACTTCGTGCAGTCGAGCTAAAAATTGCCTTCTAATAATAAAAACCAAATTTCTTTTTTATCAATGCAAATGATACTAAGGTTTATTGCATGTCTAGGCAACTGGAATAATTCTATCCATCTACATATCAAGGTGAAAGTTTGTTAAAATTCCATTCGAGACCTGTGCTTTATTAGTCAATGCAAAGTCTGCATAAACATCAACAAATTCATCACATGATCATTCAGTGCTACAACAAATCATATATTTCTATAAAGCAATATTTCAGCACTTAATAAAGCAAGCAGCACTTGTAACAATATGGTAAACAGAGGCATCTAGAATGGAATGGAAATGATGGTTTTGTAAGATAGAAACATATCTTATATCATGAAAGTTTTAAACAATTTGATGATGTTTTTTTTACAAATGAATGTAAGAAATACAAATGCTTCCATGAGAGAAAGTGGTGATCCTGTCATTCAAATTATACCAATCTGCAAACACACAGACATTACATAAATACATGGATATGTATATGATGAAATTTAATGTCTAAAATGAAGAACACAACAAGAAACTCCTGCAAGCTTTTATATAAAGGAACTATATTCTACGGACTACAATACAGAGAGTAAATATACATTATAACTGAAAATGAAAAGAATGCAAACTGAAACACAGGTGTTTGCTTATCCAGCAGAAGGAGATCAATTTTAAACCCATTTCATCAGGAAAACATATCCGTGCAGTGAATACCCCCTTATACCCCACTTTTATATAGTAAAACTGGGGTATGCAGGGGAATACCTATTTTTCTTATTTTTGCTCCAAAACATAGATTGTGGGTACTCGTTAGAACTGCCTCGCCGAGGCGGTTCTAACGTGTACCCAAAATCTATGTTTTGTGCAAAAATAACAAAAATATCAAAACTTTTCTACTGAAAAACTTTTCATTTTTACAACTTTAACTAGAAATTGGCTGCAAGCAAGGCTTTCAGTATACCCCCCGCAAAATTATCCGAAGCTGGCCAATAATTCATAAGTCAAACACGCAGAAAATTTGTCAAAGATATCTTCTTAGCATTATAATTCTTCATGTACATCCTCAGTATGCCAGTCACATCTATAAGATATTCAAAGAATGTATTGAAAGCTTGAGGTTGATTTCACTGTATGCACTATGATCATTATTGTTTATCATGAGAAATGGTAAAAAATTGACTAAGTTAAAGAAAAGCTGAAAATTTGTCAAAAATTATTTTTTCAGCATGAAAATTATCTATGCACATCTAAAATATATCTGGAACAAATCTACAAAGAATTTAAAAGAAACACTGAAAGCCCTAAGAGGAGTGGATTTCACAAAGTATGCACTACCAACCATTATTGTATATAAGAAATAGTCGAGAAATGGCTATGTTGAAAAATGATGTAAATTTGTCAAAATTCACTTTTTCAGTATTATAATTCTTCATGCACATCTTCAATATGTGTGGAACATGTCTGCAAAGTACTGAAAAGAAATACTGAAAGCCCTAGGAGGAGTTGATTTCACAAACAATGCACTACCAACCATTATTGTATTTAAGCAATGGTCAAAAAATGGCTATGTTAAAAATGCTGTAAATTTGTCAAAAATTAATTTTTCAGTATTATACTTCTTCATGCACATCTTCAATATGTGTGGAACATGTCTGCAAAGTATTGAAAAGAAATACTGAAAGCCCTTGGAGGAGTTGATTTCACAAAATATGCACTACCAACCATTATTGTATATAAGCAATTTTCAAAAATGACTATGTTGAAAAATGCTGTAAATTTGTCAAAAATTATTTGTTCATCATTATAATTCTTCATGCACATCTTCAATATGTGTGGAACATGTCTGCAAAGTATTGAAAAGAAATACTGAAAGCCCTAGGAGGAGTTGATTTCACAAAATATGCACTACCAACCATTATTGTATAAGCAATGGTCAAAAAATGGCTATGTTAAAAATTGCTTTAAATTTGTCAAAAATTATTTTTTCATCATTATAATTCTTCATGCACATCTTCAATATGTGTGGAACATGTCTGCAAAGTATTGAAAAGAAATACTGAAAGCCCTAGGAGTAGTTGATTTCACAAACTATGCACTACCAACCATTATTATATATAAGCAATGGTCAAAAAATGGCTATTTTGAAAAATGCTGTAAATTTGTCAAAAATTATTTTTTCATCATTATAATTCTTCATGCACATCTTCAATATGTGTGGAACATGTCTGCAAAGTATTGAAAAGAAATACTGAAAGCCCTAGGAGGAGTTGATTTCACAAACTATGCACTACCAACCATTGTTGAATATGGCAATTATCGAAAATTGGCTAAGTTCAAAATGCTGTAAATTTGTCAAAATTTATTTTTTCAGCATAATACTTCTTCATGCACATCTTCAACATCTCTGGCACATATCTGCAAAGTATCAAAAGAGAATATTGAAAGTTGTAGGAGGAGTTGATTTCACAAAGTATGCACTATTAGCACTATGGCAAACATTCTATGTATAGGTTTAAAAAGTCCCATAACTCTTGCAAAACTGACCCTTTGGCCCCTAAATTCATATCACACATGTGTTGTCTAATGGTGCAGGTGTGTTGAAAATTTGAAGAACATCGGGCAAAAACTACTTAAGTTATTCAGCAAAGATGTCAAAATGTTGACGGAATGACGGAATGACGGAATCACGGACAGGCTGAAAACAGTATACCCCCCTAAAACTTCGTTTTGCGGGGGGTATAAAAATCACTGTATATTGTTGCATGGACGTGTTTTCGTAAAGTTATCAGAAAAGCTTGCCATTTGTAAAACCCACCCCAATTCTTCTAAACACTTAATGTGAAGCCAACCCTTGCATATGTGTTTTTTATTAAGTTGGCATTTCAGTGCCCTCAACCAATTGAAAAACTATCCAAAAAGAGCAATTTCAAATTAGCTTTGTGCAAAAATTATCAAACCAAGACTCTTTAACTTTGAAACGCCTGGCACACATGTGTAATGTTAATGTCAAAATGGATGATTTTGGCCCCAAAGCACCCCCTATACTACTATCTTTGCCTTCAGTCATTTTGGGACACAACCACCTCTATGGATAGTTTATGTGTCTTGCTTAAGGCCACACCCAGTGCTAGTTTGGTTTCAACCCCTGACCTCTTGATCCAGAGTCCAACCGTTATACTTATAACTAAGCTATCAGGCAACCGTACAATATTTGTGTGTAATCTAGTAGTATAGGAGTCACTCTAGCCCCAAAAATACTTTATGTGCATCTGAACTCTTCAATGATGCAGTTCTTTCTCTATGATATGAAAATATCATGATTTCTGCCAAAAGGTGCTTTTTTATTCTATATGCAATAAACAGCAATACAGAATGCTTTTGTTGTTGAAGATTGTGTTATTGAGTTATGTATATAATTATCTGAGTATGTTTAAGTTATAATATCATAATACTGGTTCTCTGATGCAATCACCATAACATCACTACTGACAATCAGTGGTATTGTTTACATACAAACCAATAAATGATCAGTAACACACACTGCATTTGAGAATGAAGTTGAGATGAAAAAATCGAGTTTTCTCCTACAGTGTTTCTTCTACTGACTAATAGATGGGTGCAGCCAATGCAGAAATTGAACATTAATTTAATTGAATGAAAGTAACATAAGAAATCTCGGTTATTTCGTTTTCGCAAACACTTCAATGTTATTGTGTTGGCAGCACTATATGTTCATGGGGCGGAAGTGCTTGGGAAAACGAAATAACCTGGATTTCTTATAATACTTTCATTCAATAAATTTTCAATTTCTGCATGGACTGCGCCTATCTATCAGTCAATAGAGTAAATGGTGTAGGAGAAAACTCGATTTTTTCATCTCAACTTCGGTTGTGCGTCACCTATCATCTATCGGTTTGTATGTATACAATACCACATGTTTATCAGCTGTGAACATGCTGGTCAGTGTTTTGGCAGTGATCATGGTTAAATGAAAAACTTCTACAACAAAAGAAAAAGGAAATTCCATGATCAAAATTTTTCATGTGGCTATTTATTTTGTCTTCATGAAATCACAGAATTGCTCCTTTAAAATTATCTTCTTTTTTTCAAATTCAGTTGGTTAAATTGATGGAACCACACATTCACTAAGACAATTACTACCAAATGAAACTGCTTCTCTTTCAACAAGTGAACAGTTAAAGTTTAAATTTAATAAATAATTTGATCATGAAATTCTCAATTTTGGTACTACAGAATGATTTTTATGATAAAAGAAGTAAGACAACTCAACAAGAATATGTGGTGTTCAAACAAACCATGAAAAACAATCATCCCCAAAGATATCTTAAGGTGTTTCAGTATCAGGTTTGAAAATGACCAAAATGTAATATTTGGGTGTTATCAGAATGAGTCATAAACTTTTATTAATCAAGAAAATCAGAAGCATGATTGTTTTCCATGTTCTCTTTCAAACTTTGTTTCTGTTTGCAACTTCAACAGCAACACTGTTTGGACACATTCAATGTTTCCAAAATAAACCTCAGTCACCAAACTTCACATCCATATAGTGAAAAAGGTTTACACAGATCAGTTCATTTCAGATATAAAAAGTTTAGTTGCAGACAGAAAAGTAATATTCTGATTAAGCTGAAATGCATTTTGAATACAAAATTCACAAGGTATTTTGAATGAACTTTGTATAACAAGCCATCACCTCTTACTGTCCCTATTGCCAGAGTAAAAATACAGCAAATTTGATTACCGTATATGTTTTTTTTTTTTTTTTTTTGTGTGTGTTTTTTTTTAAACAGGACAAATTTGACAAAACAGGACAAATTTGAATCCAGTGATCATACAAACAAACATTTTCCAAAAATCAAGTTACATTCCTAATCATATTTAAATCTGTATTTCATACTCTGGTATTAAATTACACTTTTGGTGTTATACAAGGGTTTAACCTGGGTCCCCTACCTGTCTCATTGTGGACATCTCACTAGGTCGGCTCTGGAGAGGGGAACGTGAAGAAAAGTAGGTCACAGTGATCAATCTTTTGCTATATATACTTTACGCCATTCAAACGTTGTTTAGCTTATATGCATTTCTTTGAGAAGAGCATTTTAAAAAGCAGATGTCTCTGAAAGATGCATATGCAATTGCAAACAGTATGAATGCAGATCAGACATTAAGCAAATTTTTACAGAACTCTTGTTCTTGCTCTATAAAATGCTCTATTGTTACTAAAACATAAAATGAAATGTTTCATGGCATGAAGTGTATATAAAAGCATACAGGCATAATATGTTTGCTGTTTCTAAAAGCATTTACTGCAATATATTGGATTATTTCCATTGAGCTTAAGCAGATACTGATAAGCACCATATGTCTCATTTTTTAAACTTTAAGTTTATATAAAATCTAAACTAGCCAGCCTCTGTAGAAGTGCAGGACAGTTTGTGTGTAACCTGGTCAAATGAACAATATGAACATGTGATCATAGCTCACTCTATTTTGTCTACAGGTGGCTGTTAAAGGTAGGTATGTCTATGCATATCAAACTGACCAGAGTTGAATCATTCTAATAATTAAACACTTCCATTAATTCTATGTAGACCCTACCAAACTGCCCCAAGCCTTCTGATCTGGACATACGCCAAACCCTAAAGAGTAATGTACAACTTGATATCTCTGGATCATTATGTGGAAGCTGTGGGAGGGGTGGGGAAGGGGAGGTCACTGCAGAAGAAAGGGAGGGTTGAATAACAAATCTAGGACTTCATATAAAATAGTTGGTTCCCTTTGTCCAGTAAATTTTTGTTCAATTCTATGAAAGTGCTGCTTTAATAAATCAAACCATATTTAATACATTATCCTTTAATGTTACTATCAATTCTGTAAAACATGAAATAAATTGTGTAATTCCAAGCAATTAAAATGCCACAACTTTTCACTTTAAAAACTGAAATTAAAACTTGATACATTTATTTCAATTATTTATCAAGAGATTTTGTCATTTCCGAGGTTGTAAGTGCATGTATCAAAGTCACCTTTCAAGAATTTGCAATAGAATTTGATGTGATAAATGAGTTTGTACGCCAAAACTTCAAGGAATGCAAATTAGTGCACTATCTTTAGTTTGCTTTTAATATAAATTGTTAAGTAGACACTGTTGCCAAGCAATGTTTTGTCTAATTTGCATGCCATCTGAACAAAAGAAAATGAAAGTTGGCATTGTCTATGCACATTACTTTTCATGGCTGATATATGTTAAATTGTTAATATATCACTTTTAATGATAAGACATTTGTTACATTAATTAATTTAAGTCATCGCATGATCTTCGATTGCTTTTTCAACTACTGTTTTAGACTGGGGATTGGGGGTTGGGAGAAGCATGTATTAAGATAAAATATTCACTAATATCACTAAAATGAGGATTCATTGCCGCATTTATTCAAGAGGGGTTATTTCTGTTGTTCAATTCTCTCCATATTCACTTAAAAGTAAAATTACAATTATACGATAAATTGAATCGAAGTAATGCAATGATGATCATGTATCTAAAATTAGATCACAAGGGAAGTAATATAATGCCAACTTATCACTTAAACTGATGATTCAGTGCCATAAAATTCTTTCTTTCTCTTTCTTTTTCTCTAACTTAAAAATTAAACCATAAAAGAAGTTAAGAAATAGACAGCAACCCAAGGGAAGTTTGTACACCCACGAATCTTACTTAGATCATAAGGGAGGTAACAATGACAACATATCTTAAATTAGTTTTCAAGGGAAGCAACAAAACAGCTAAAAACCAAATGGTAAAAAAATTAAATTACTTTGGAAATTTATGGTACAACAAAAACACATTTGCTGCATTTAAGAAATACTTTGTTGAATTATTTTGCCAGCTGTTCCCAAGTATCTCAGACAGACTTAATATTGATCATTATTCAACGTCTAGGGAAACAGCACACTTTTGCACATTATGTCAAGATATCGTTTTTACGAGTGCATTTTATGCTTTCGGCAATTCAAATTTAAAAGCAGCTGCAACTGTTACGATATTATAATAATTGCAGTTTATTTGCAATGATCCAGTGCCAGCACAATGCAAAGAATAGAGCATAATGCACACATCAGGAAAACATGTCCGTGAAAAGAATACCCCCTTGAACTGAAAATCCGACCAAAATCTGCAAAGAAATCAGTCCTGATATCCATAGAGGCCATTGTTGTTATGCGCAAACTGTCTGCGCACATCTCATTAATATTCATAAGTAGGCAGTGGTCAAAAACTGCGGGAAATATGAAAGCAGTTTTCTTGGTGACCGCAGTAGCCTCTAGTCGGCACAGATAGAAATTCCACGGGCGATCGCAGTCACCTACTGCATGCTAAAGGTTAAAGGCATATCAACATGACAGTTTCAATACCAGTAATATGATGGGTCTTACATCCCACTCAACAGCGAAGGTCATATGAAAATGTGATCAAAGTTAAAATGAAACACTGGAGAAACCAAGTATCAAACTCAGGACAAATGGTTTAAAGGGCATGTGGCTTGACAACTATGCCACAGAGAAAAGATTTCTTTGGTGCAGTGATGTTCACATAATGAAAAGACGTCTAGTTATAAGCTTGTAACATGTTTAGTTTCTTATTAAAGCGCTATCATTCTAGACTATATTAAGACAAACATGATTCATTTCCCCATTATATAAAATCTTTGCATGTGTGCAGATTTTATTGCAACTTTATGTTAATTTATTATGCAATAATATTTTCACATTCATTTATTATGTAACATCGTCTTGGTTGCAGTAAACAGTCTGTGTTTTGTAATGAAAGCGCAATTAAAATCATATGTCTGTGAAACTGAGTGGTCGATTAAGATGCAACGAGGTTTTTTTAACGTTTGCAAATGATTTGATTCTTAACATCATTCTAATCAACAGTTTTTCAGTCACGTTTGGATGGAGCAAATGCTTTATATGCAAAACTAGTTTTTAATGAGGATTTTAATCTGCCTGGTGGTCATGTGGTTCAGTGGTTCATGCCTAGGCAATCGCGCTCCCATAAAATTATCTCTTATCTTGATTTTTTAAAGTTACTGTGTTCAAATCCATATAAAGAAAAGCCTGCAAGCCTAAGTTGTTGATGAAACAAAACAAGTACATAAGAGCCGCATTGTGAGAAAACGGGATTTTTGCCTATGCGAAAACAAAGACGCAGATCAGCTTCGCAGTAACTGCGAAGCTGATCAGCGCCTTTGTTTTCGCTACACGGATAGTACAATTTCTCTTCTTCTTAAATCCAAAACTTCAAGCTTCTAGCCTGCTTCTGTGACTGTACAGGCCGGTTTGTGTCAGACCTGGTCAGAAACCCATACCAGTTCTCGGGTTGGGGCTCATAAAACATCATTATTAGTCTACCCATAATGAGACAACTCATTTGAATCTTTACCAATCTGTGAAAAACACAATGATACACATCAGCTGTGCATCTGTTCTTACTCATCAGCAACCATGTTTTTTTTTTTCCTGACTTATAATAGCATATCTTTTGCTCTATTCATAAAATTTCAAGTTTTGCGTAGCAGGCCAGTTTACTTCAGACCAATCAGAAACACGGAAAACAGCTTTTCTGGCTATGCGGCTCAAATAATGGTTTTCCCCTGTGGTTTTCAAATGACTGCATCCCCTTAAGGTAATCACATTCGTCAATGTCACCTTATTAGGCCTTTACTAAGCTGTCTAATTATGGCCTCCGAACAAAACAACAAGGTGAGGTAATAGGAACCATTAATGTGACTTGTATGGCGACTTGTAGGGCGAATAGGGAGAAAAACTGTTGTCGCCAAACTCGCCCGGGTGTGACAAAACTGGGACTGGTCTGCTTTCGGACATTGTTTTTACCTAAAAACCCTAAATGGAAACCATGTGCATCTAAAGTTGTCAAAATGGATGCTGATCAGCCTAACCAGACAGACTGCCTGATCTTGCCTCACGAAATGAGCCTCCTCATGAGAAAACCAACAATCTGCATATGTGTAACCAAACGCGCAGAAGCTGATCAGTGCCTTTGTTTTCGCTACTCGGATAGTACAATTCCTCCTCTACTTAACTCCAAAATTTCAAGCTTCTAGCCCGCTTCTGCGCTTGTACAGTTCAGTTTGTGTCAGACCTGTTCGGAAACCACACTGTTGGTTTTCCCACGAGAGGGCTCAAATTCTTGAAATTTATGTCCCACCTATGTAATTTTACAGGAAGATGTCTTACTATGGAAATGATTGATCTAATGGACAAAAGATGTACTTTTGAATTTTCTTAAACTAATTAGATGTTGTGTCTACTGTCAGATACATGAAGATGACATTTAAATGTAATATTATCAAGTTGCAAAAACAACAAAATGTCTTATTTCACTTTTATTTCAGTTTTACAGCCAGGAAATATTGACTACACATGTATACATATTGTAATAAACCAAAACATGTTGTTTTGACATGTAAATCAAAGTTGTTTTCATTTTCCTTTTTTATAAAACTTTAAGAACAAATCATGGCTATAAAATGCCACTGAAGACAAATTCATGAAATTAAATGACCTTGAAAAATCTTACAGTTGTTTATTTGGCACATTTTAATGTTAGCTTCTTTAGAATGCATTGACCAACATGACCCATGTACTATAAGGCATGCCCATGTTTTATACAGATTTTTCCTACGTTATAAAAATTGAAAAATGTTTAATATTTTAGCTCAAAACATAGATTGTGGGTACACGTTAGAACCGCCTCGCCGAGGCAGTTCTAACAAGAACCCACAATGTATGTTTTGGGTCAAAAATAAGAAAATTAGGTATATTCCTGCATACCCCAGTTTTACTATATAAAAGTGGGGTTCAAGGGGGCTATATATTACACGGACATGCTTTTGTGATGTGCATTGGGGCTTGAACTGATGATGACAAAACATTCAATTGCAGTGGCTGCATGAATAAAACAAACATTTAAGCATGAACACACAAAATCTCATCACATTTTTTCACTATCAAATATCGCTCTTCCAAAAATGGTAATGTCTGAAACTGTGAATTCTGATTGACATAACGCGACTTAACCTCGTCTAAAGGATGTAAATATCCTCTATCTATTTCCATATTTATTGACACTTTTATCTAATTCAATCAAATTTTCTGTCTTTTTTGCACATCGCCAATGCAAAATCAATGTGGTACATCAATAAATTTACATCATCTTTACGAACGAATATCAAATCTGACTTGCAAACTACGGCAGAAGTTGTGTCTTTTCGTTACTAAATCAATCGCAATTTCTAAAGTGGAATTTGTCTACGACTTTCAGACATGGCAAAATTGAGTAATTTAGCGCTTCCGTCTCCAGAAGCGTAATCAATGAAATTTGGAGTTTTCGCAATTCTATTTCTGTACTGGTTTCTATGAGGGTCTGATTGCAGAATTCCGTTGTCTGCAACATTAAGAAACCAAATGATCTAAATTACCAAAGTGCATTTTTTCCAATTTTAACTCATCTCACTGTATCTGGGATCCTGTAGTTCTTTGGAAATTTTTATGTTCTACATAATTCAACAAATGCATGAACAGATTTCAAATTATGCCAATTTTTGTGGAATGTCAGATGGGAAGGGGTTAAGAATAAGATATGAATATTCTTAAATAATTTGCTATTTTGAGGGTACCCCTAACTTTATCTGAATATCAAGAAAGGATAGATTTATTAAAGCAGCACTTCTTTGGTCAAGTTCTACATTATCATTAGATTTATATGACTTATATCTGTCTCCCCAAAGAATATTAAGGGTGCAAGCCTGGGCTGCGGGGGGAGGGGGGGGGGGGGGGGGGAAGCAAGATGCTTCCATTATCTGACCTTGGTTCTCCATCCTTTGGAATTCCCAAAGATCTATAAATAGCCTAATGGTTCCCTGCTTACCATATAAGAAACAAAGTGCTGATACTCACCACAGGAATTAAACCGGGAACAATTGGTTGACTAAGCGCTGCAGCTTGTGCTGCCTGCATTTGAAGATTTTTTAATATAAGGTTATTTCTGCCATTTTGTAGTAACTGCTCTCGTAGATGCTGCGGAGGGTGGAGATATTTACATGGCGGCTCCTTCCGCTGGCATTTACCCTGGAAAATACAAGAAAAAAAATATGTAATATTATTTTTTTGAAAATATTAAATGTTTTATAGTCTTTAATAGAGAATTTTATCATGTTTATCAGAGCTATATGTGCCATTTCGTAGATGCTGCAGGTGGGTAGGCTCCGTCAACTAGCATTTACTCTGGAAAATAAAAGAAAAAATAATTTTAATGCAATATCAATTTTGAACTAGAATTTGTTTTCTATGTGAAAACTGATGTCTCCCCCCTTTCTACGTGCATGTCCAAAATATGCAAGCAAGAGTTATAGTTCTTGTGCATCACATATCCTGTCATTCTGTTTTATAAGTGTACCAAGTTTCATTGAAATATCTCTTACCGTTTTCAAGTTATAGAGGGGGCACGAAAGTGTTTGGAAAATAATCAAAGGGAAATAACTCCAAAGATATGAAAGCAAGAGTAATGATTCTTGTGCATCATGCTTTATAAGTGTACCATGTTTCATTGAAAAATCTCTAATGGTTTTTGAGTTATAGAGCAGACACGAAATTGAATGAAAAATAATCAAAGGGAAATAACTCCAAAGATATGCAAGCAAGAGTTATGGTTCTTTAGCATGACACTTCATCTCATCGTGCTTTATAAGTGTACCAAGTTTCATTGAAATATTTCTTATGGTTTTCAAGTTATAGAGTGGACATGAAATTGTATGGAAAAATAATCAAAGGGAAATAACTCCAAAGATATGAAAGCAAGAGTTATAATTCTTGTGCATGACACATCTTCTCAACATGCTTTATAAGTGTACCAAGTTTCACTGAAATTTCTCTTACGGTTTTCAAGTTATAGGGTGGACACGAAATTGTATGGAAAATAATCAAAGGGAAATTACTCCAAAGATATGCAAGCAAGAGTTATGGTTCTTTAGCACGACACATAATCTCATCGTGCTCTATAAGTGTACCAAGTTTCATTGAAATAACTCTTACGATTTTCGAGTTATAAAGCGGACACGAAATTGTATGGAAAATAATCAAAGGGAAATAACTCATAAAATACTCAAGCCAGAGTTATGGTTCTTGTGCATGACACATCGTCTGATCTTGCTCAATAAGTGCACCAAGTTTTATTGAAAAATCTTAAACGGTTTTCAAGTTATACAGCGGACACGAACTTGTATCGAAAATAATCAAAGGGAAATAACTCCAAAAATACTCAAGCCAGAGTTATGGTTCTTGTGCGTGACACATCGTCTCGTCTAGGTCTACAAGTGTACCAAGTTTCATTGAAAAATCTTTAACGGTTTTCAAGTTATACAGCGGACACGAAATTGTATGGAAAATAATCAAAGGGAAATAACTCATAAAATACTTAAGCCAGAGTTATGGTTCTTGTGCATGACACATCGTCTGATCATGCTCAATAAGTGTACCAAGTTTTATTGAAAAATCTTAAACGGTTTTCAAGTTATACAACGGACACGAAATTGTATTGAAAATAATCAAAGGGAAATAACTCCAAAAATACTCAAGCCAGAGTTATGGTTCTTGTGCATGACACATCGTCTCGTCATGGTCTACAAGTGTACCAAGTTTCATTGAAAAATCTTTAACGGTTTTCAAGTTATACAGCGGACACGAAATTGTATCAAAAATAATCAAAGGGAAATAACTCCAAAAATACTCAAGCTAGAGTTATGGTTCTTGTGCGCGACACATCGTCTCGTCGTGGTTTACAAGTGTACCAAGTTTCATTGAAAAATCTTTAACGGTTTTCAAGTTATAGAGCGGACACGATTTGTGACGGACAGACAGACAGACAGACAGACAGACAGACAGACAGACAGACAGACAGACAGACAGACAGACAGACGCACGGGGAAAAACAATATGTCTCCCGACCCTGTCGGGGGGAGACATAATTTTAAAAGCGATCCTTACATGACTACTATACCTTTTAGCTGGATATATATAGTGAGTATGCTGGGCAGATCTTTCCACTGTTTCCAATGTCCTAAAATAAGGAACGGACATATGCCAGACACGGGAACTGAACCCATACCCCTCAATGTGTGCCCCACTTTCCACTTGGCCTGCTTGCTTTTTCAGAATAATTGAACTAAGAATACTTAATGCCCAGACTTGTTTTATGTCCCAAATGTAAGTGTCTCTCTCTATAAATTCTAGCAATCAATAAAAAGCGACTTCCATTTTAGTCAAGTCTAGACTGATACATGCCAATTTTCCCCGAGAAACCTGTCACATGATCGCATGACTGAAATTGCTGCTGAAACTGGTGATCTAATTGCCCTTGGACAATGGTGAATGGATGGGGAGCATGGTGACCTCGTGATAATGTACCAGTCATTTGTAACCACTGCCATCCCCCCCCCCCACACACACACACGCGCCTGGGGGACAGCCAGGCTAGGGTGAGGGGCAATTACTTTTTGATTGTCCCTGAAGCGTCGGGGAAATGAAGGGGTTTTGACATTAGGATCCTTATTCAAAGGAAATTTTCTATTGCGAAGGGCAGGGCAAAGAGCATAGTTAAATTGATCCCCAGTTTGTCCCCAGTGCACTGAAAGCATTCTGGGGCATCACATTTGGGGCTATACTGTTTGCCTGCCCAAAATTAGGATGTCAAGCTTAAATGAGTTAACTATGAGAGCAAAGTACATCTATGTGTCATATATATAGGTTTGGAAATTCAAATTGCCATCATATTCATCTTTTGCTTTTTAACATGTAATTCGCTATTATGGTTATAAATACATTGATTTGAGGGTACCTGAGGTCCAAATCAATCTTTGTCTGTTACAGTTTATTTTAAATGTCCATCAACTAGGTCTGTGTTAAAAAGGAATGAATGTTCTGTGCAGCTGCAAAATTCTCAAGAGAGTGACATGCAGTTCCGATTATTGTGAAAGATCTATACTTTTTATGTAACAAAACCTTAATGCACTTTATTTTTGTTGTTATGGAGCCAAGGATTTCACATCTGTTAAAGTAATGAGCACCAAAAAAATCCTCTAAAATACCCAAGTTTTCCTAAGTTTTCAGGAAGATGGGTATAGTTGCATTGAATTGTAGCAGTGCAGACTTGTGCACAACCAAGGCTATTTCCCTGTTTTGACAAATCAAAGAGTTAGTGCCTGCCCTAATCTGTTGTTTTGTGGTTTATAATGTCCAAGTTAACAAATGTTTCAATCATGTTGGGAAGCAGCCACCATTTCCTGGGTATTAACCAGTACTAAGGTGGGTATTAACCAGTACTAATGCACCAGTCATTTGTATCCCCGGCTCCCCTAGGGCCGGGGATAATGGAGACACAGCGGGGCTAAAGTGCCATAATTTAACCTTTGAGGAGTCCCAGTAGTGCCAGGGATGTGCCGGAGTTTTAGTTTCTCGCCAATTAATATACGATCACATTCATTCAAATTAGATAATACATATAGGTGTATTTTAACATTTAATTTTAATTACTTTTATGGTCCTTATTTAATTGACAAACGTGTCTGTACATTTACATGCAGAAATTCAACCCCCTTTCTCATATGTTTTCATTGGAACAACTACCAGCTGTTGTTCCATATAATTGTCGGCCTCCAGGGAGCCGGGGCTTTTAACAGGGATTTTACCACAAATATGACCCCATAGTGCCGGGCTTTAACCGGGCTTTAAAAACTGAAAAGATAAACGCCCCAGAGGGGGCATGGATACAAATGACTGGTGCATCAGGGAAGTTTATGTGCCTTGCTCATGGATATAACCGGGCACCAGTGAGGATCGAACCCGCAACCTCTTGATCCTAAGTCAAATTGCCACCAGGTAACCCCACTTTGCAATTTGTTTTTGCATTTGCAGAACAATTGTCTGGAAACAAAGTTAAAATATGAGCCGCCTCGTGGGAAAACCAACATTGTGGTTTCCGAACAGGTCCGACACAAACCGACCTGTGCAGTCACAGAAAAGAGCTAATACACTCCAACCTCATTATAACGCGCCTCATTATTATGCGGTTTTCAATATAACACGGCCATGTCATGGCTCCCAAATTGATTATTTTGCTATATGTCTATAGTAAGTAACCTCATTATAACACGGTTCACTTATAACACGGTCTGTTTTTATGGACCCCATAGATAGCGTTATAATGAGGTTTGCCTGTAGCTTGAAATTTCGGATTTAAGGAATTAATGTACTATCGAGTAGCGAAAACAAAGGCGCTGATCAGCTTCGCGGTTACCGCGAAGCTGACCTGCATCTTTGTTTTCGCATATGAAGATTGTTGGTTTTCCCATGAGGCGGCTCATTTTTTGTCTTACTTTTCTGGTTGATTATTTTAGTAGGAGGAATGTGGTAATTAACACCCTGATTTGCTGCACCAGATGCAGTGAAGAAACAGAATCTTGTTAAAATTACACAGATAAGTTTGAAAATTAACAGGCAGACACATCATGGTAATACAGATATGGAATTTAGCTACCCTTTCCTTTCAAATTTATTTCAGCTCATATGAGGTGGGCAAATCTGGGTGGGGTAGGGGGTGGGTACCCCTTGAAAAGCCATCTGGCACACCAGCAGGCAGAACTTGGCATTTCTCACATGTGCCATGGGGGCTCAAACCCACATGACAGTGGCATGCTGGTTGAACCATACAGAATCAGGGACCTTAACCACTCTCAGCCACAAGCCACCCATTCTGAACCAAAGAAGAGAGGTAACTCATACAAGAAAATATTTATGGAGGTTATAGAACATGGTATGATAAGGTAATAGTGAACATAGGACGGGAGCCAGTCTAGTCAAACACAGCCAAAGATTTAAAACAAAATAAGATGTGCATGTTTTACTGATAATTTGAGAACAGGAGCCAGTCTAACAGTGCAGAAAAGGGAAGTAACAAAAGAACACTTCAAGGGCAATCTTCATTTTTCCAAGGACTAGAAGACATCAGTTATTACACATCATTTCCTTTGTAGATTTTGTAGACCACTTGACATTTAGTTTTTAGTGTGGTTACGACTTACAAAAGAAAGTTGAAGGCCCATAAATTTTGCAGCACATGCAGTAACATACAGTGCATGATGTATGCCATGCAACTTCCTCTTGTTCTACAACATACAGTCAATCATTTGAGTCACGTCATGAGAGAAACGGATTTTTGACTATGCGAAAACAAAGGCGCAGATCAGCTTCGCAGTAACTGCGAAGCTGATCAGCGCCTTTGTTTTCGCTATTGGATAGTACAATCCCTCTTCTTCCTAAAGAAGTGAGAGTGTCTTACAACATTCCAACGAATGTAGCTTTAGTTTCATTTTCATTCGTATGACAGTCGTGAGACATTCGTGAGACATTCGTGAGAGAGTCTCATGACATTCATACGAATGTCACTTAGCTTTATTTTCTCGCCAGATAGTTGTGAGATGTTTGCATGTTTTCTCAAGATTGTTGCGCAACTGTCTTAGGACATTCGTACGAGTGTCATGAAATTTTTGCATTTTAAATTCGCTTAAGTTTTGCAGCGACACTCGACACTCGCACGACTGTCACGCGACAGTCTTGTGACATATTTTGGCAAAAAATGTTGCTTAAAATATTTAAACATGTTTAAAACCTTCACGACCAGTTCGCAACTAGTTTGCGACACATAAAATTCTCACAACACGCAAGCGACACTTGTACGAATGTCATGTGAAAGGTCCTTGTCTAAATTCGCAAAAATGTTGCTTCACATGCCAGTGAGATACTAGTTTAATTCATTTCTTTATGATGGAGCTCATATTTAATGATGATACAGCAATTAGTCTAGATAATACAATTATATCAACATCAAAGAAGTTTCAATACCAGATTAGAGTTTTATATATCTTTATGTTTCCCAGCCAAATAGTTTTGTAATTATACACTTCTTGTTGTTCTTGACATACTTCAAAATAATTGTTTTAACAATTAGTTTTTATGACAATGGTTATGCACCAGTCATGTGTTTTGTTTTGAGGTTCAACAATGTTTCAGTCATGTTGAGATGGAGCCACTGCATCTTGGGTATTAACCAGTACCTTAGAGATTTAATGTGCATTCCTCAAAGACATAACCAGGCACAAGTATTGTTCACAAAATCAACCCCTCTCCGACCTCCTGACCTGCAGTCTAATACCCAAACCATTAGGCTGCCATGCACAGTAGCACCTTCCAATCAAATTTTACTCCCGTATCCAAGGACCCAGCATCAGATCAAAACATTGGCAGTCTTGTATTTAGAGACAGTCAGTTACATAGTAACATACCATAAACCTAAGCAAGCTCCCTGAGGCAATTTACCAATATTCAGTGCCCATTCCTTTCTTTGCAACTGACAACTTGGTAGTTTTCCCGAATCAATGGAAAAGCAAAACATTTTCCAGAATGGATAAGATGGACAATAGAACCTAGTCTTGTCTGTTTGCTTTATGTGTCCAATAGATATATTTCAGAGAGATCCAAATTATCCCAACAACAATATCTATGAATTAATGATTATGCTATATCAAATCATGAAGTAAGAAACTAATGAATCAGACAGGTGCTTCCTAAGGATATATACAATGATCTACTGTAGCTGTGATCAAATTATTTGATTATCTCGATTTATTTTGTAATATAATAGAATATTTTTCTCCTATTTCTTTTATGTCTTCATACTACTACTTGCATTTGAGTGAATTTCTTTGCAGGTAGTATAGATTCCACCAGTTCCAAACAAAATTTCTGAATACTTTTTACCATATTTGGGCATTGCGGCCATCTTGGTCATGTGACCTGGACTATTCAAATTTTTAACAAAATTTCATTCCTGCTCCACATGAAATTTAGCTTTACTGGTAGATAAAATCTTTGAAACATTGGTGGAGAACTATTTCAGGTGGTGTGCCTTATGGCTCAGGTGAGCTGAAATGTAAAAGCAATTTAAGTACTGAAATGGTATTTTATGAGGCACATAAAACACTATCTGAGAATGATAAAAACTTAAATGCCAGCTTACTTCTTAATTCTGGTAAATTTTAACAAATTAAAAGCAGAAGATTTTTATCCCAACATTTTAATGTATACAGATCTGTTTATATCTTTTAACTTGTCATTTTTAGTTGGAACACACAGATTCAATATTTGAGGGTGAATATAAGGCCAACACAAATTTATTCATAGATTTACAGTTCAAAAATATTTCAAGCATTTTAAACACTTATGGTTGCCTATAATCCACTATTACAGTGTAGCTGCCTTGCAAACCAGGGGCAGTGAGTTTGATCCCAGATTTCTACAGCCTTTCTAACATTACGAAAACTTGCCCATGCAATATACACGGATTTTTAAAGTTTTATGAAATGAAAATTTTCAGTAGAAATATTTTGATATTTTTCTTATTTTTGCTCCAAAACATAGATTGTGGGTATACGTTAGAACCGCCTCGCCGAGGCGGTTCTAACGAGTACCCACAATCTATGTTTTGGAGCAAAAATAAGAAAAATAGGTATACCCCTGCATACCCCAGTTTTACTATATAAAAGTGGGGTATAAGGGGGTATACATTTCACGGACATGTTCTCCAGCCTTTCTAAGCAGACCAAACCTAGAGTGTCCAATCTTCAATTGACCTTGGCTAAGAGGGGAGCGAATATTAATCCATCACCATTGCAAAAGTTATTTTCTTATTTATTTTGGCCTTGGAAGTAATTTCTCTGACTACTCAAATAACCATGTCAACAGACTGGTGAGAGTCAGATAGGATTAGGAGAGTTGAGCATCCTTACAGAAAACAAAACAAAAACACCTTTTCTGGGATTCAAACTAATAGCCAGTCCCAACTCAGCTATGTAGACTTTCTAGCATTATGTATCCAAACTTGGGCTGAATCATCAACTATCCAGCTTTGACTATGAAACAACAACCACAAGAGAGCAATACAAGCACAATGATGAGAAAACAAACCAGAGGTCTGAGACTGTCCATTATATTAGCAGGTTTTTCCATGTAGAACCTCTAGAGTTGATATGTAAAAATAAAATTGATATGTACAAATAAACACCATGTCATAGACATATGTTTTCCATCAATCAAAACTGTTTCCATGTGGAAAGTTTCAATGATCCATTACTGATTTCTGTAAGAGTACAAATTCCTCATTTCTGTTCAACAAAATGCCCAAGATAACTAGCCAAATGTTTCTCCATGTTCATATCCAAGGTTAGACCCAACAGGCTGGACGTTTTTTTTTTTTTTTCTTCTCTGCCTTAATTGCAGAATTTTACCAGTGTTCTATAATACGGTGGTAATAGAGTTTTATTCTGACCAAACATTTTACTGCCCAAAATTGTCTGTGACTTATTTCCCAGCCAACAACATTTCGTTCAAGTCCACACAGCTGCCGCTTCTTGAGTAGTTTGGGGAGTTAATGTGCCGGCTCAAGTGCACAGCTCTCCGCCAGTGGGGTTTGAACCCTCGACCGCACAATCTGGAGTCTGACGCTCAATCTACTATGTCGTCCTTGTCTTGCACCACATTATATCCAACTGTGAATGCATCAGTCTGTTACATGCACTGTATCATATGACAAGTGAGGCATAATGGCAACAGCTGCAGGAAAAGTGCAAAATCTTGTAGTACCTGCAGTTTCTAAAAGGTACAGTTAAAAAAAATCTTGATTTAGATAGGAAACATCGAAAACCCTGATGAGACTGGGCAATATGGTAAGTGCTGAAGTTGGTCCACGGGGCTATTACAAGAGATTTCCCCCCCAACCTCCCCCCCCCCCTTCGAAAGGTTAGGTTATTCTGCCTTCAGATAACCAACTGTAAGCAATTTTTGAATTACAACTAAACAAGGTGTATCATTCTTGTAAAGCATGAATATGTGAAAAGAATAATCCCACAAACCAAAAACACCCTTTAGAAGTCAAGTACACATGTAATTCCAAACACATGTTTCTGTGATATAAAACAGATCCGAGATCAAACAACTAATTTTTGACCACTATAAAATTGATTAGTATTCCTCTTACATGAAAAGAAAAAAAATGAATTCTAGACCAGTTGCAGGAATGCCAAAATTGTATTCATAAACAAGTTGATTCATATCTAAATCCAGGTGGGTAATTTTCTTGGAATTATTATGGAAGAAACTGACAAGTCCTCAGAGCCATACACATACATGTGATATCTCCCGACAAGAGCGTGAAAGTCCTGATATTTTGGTCCCTTTTCAACCAACCTGATTTGGAAGGGAAAACTAAGAATCTGGTGTTTTTTTCCCAATCTAATAAACTCTTCTGGTGTTTTTCCCCAAGCTACTAGTTTGTGAATAGTAAAGTGCAAGAGCTCATCTTGAAGCATAGAGATGTCTACACCGAAGAATTTGATGATGGAAAAAGACATAACCCCTACCATTGAACCTACCTCTAATCTAGTTGGGGGAGGGGTTTATCCAGGGTGGGGAAAATATAGGAGCAGAAATTTCTTTCCAAATATGTCAGAGGACAGGCTTGGACTCTATCAGGGGGGGCGAGATTTTTGTTTTCCATTACCATCTCTTTCATCACACAATATTATATTCCACCAAATATTTCTTGACAACTTACATTTACTGAAACATCATCATTTACCATGCAGCTGGCCACCATAATCAACCAATAAAGCCAGCTAATAAAGCTAAATTAGAACAAGTGCTAGCCAGCCATAACAATCAATACCTATCAATCATACCAGAAGCAACACAAGGAAACCGGTCTTAAGGTTTTCTGACAGGGTTACACACAAACCGGCCTGGGCAGTCTCAGAAGAAGGTCAGAATGTGAAAATTCTGGATAACAGAAGTAAAGGAATTGTAGTATCCGTGAAGCAAATATAAAGGCGCTGATAAGCTGTGCAGTTACTGCACAGCTGATCTGTGCCTTTATTTTTGCATATGCAAAAAATCTGGTTTTCTGGTGAAGTGAATAACCTGTCAATCATCATGATCAAGCATTGCCAATCAGCAGTGTATCATCAGCATATAGTAGAAATATAATAATATTCCAGTGGGGTCAGACAAGGTGACTTTAGGTCAGACTGTGATTGCTTCTACTGATAATACATCCTCACCTTTGATTACTATACAACCACTTAGGAAAACAGAATTGTAGGATAACGAAAAATATTTTCCACAGTTATCCTTCCAAACAATTGCTTTTGATTCTTATTGGAACTGCATGTACCTCTCCTAACAATACTGGTACCCACAGCATACAACAAAATGTCTGTTTTCATTGAGAAATATCTAAAATAAGGAGATCATCATCATCAAATTATTACTACCATACTGACCACAACTTACAGACATAAACTAATCAAGAAAGAAATTATTAGAAATTCAAACTATCACAATACTAATGAATACTGGTCAGTTTTCTTTGAAAACAGCTGTACACCAATTTAACATTGGTTAGATAGCTCTGAAATACTGCTTTTAAGGAATCTCAGAGCAGAAAATGCAGTTGCAGATAAAAATAAAATGCAGTTGCAGTTATACAAACTTTTCACCTCATAAGAGTAGCAATCACCTGCAGCAGCTGACAGAAACTGTTGGCACTCAACATATTATAAATGCAGTTGCAATTACACAAATTGCACTTCAGACAAGAGTTACAAATACTTATAGCAGCCCCTTACCACACTGCACCCATGATAAACTAAATTTATACAGCTGCACTAATACAAACTGCACATCAGACAAGTCACAAATACTTCAAGAAGCCCTTTAGCACTCTCAGACTGAATATGTAAGCACCTAATGCTTTGTGACTGTAATAAAAGATTACACCTGAGATTACACCAGATCTTTGGAAGAATGAAATGCACATTTCTGAAGATTTTGGCAACAAAGCTGGAATTCTTGTTCATCTTCGATTGACAGCTGACAGATACAACCAATCTGGCTTCTGAAGAAGATCCCAGTATCTGATAGCAGGTATGTACATGTCTATTACTGTCAATTCACATTCTTATACACAAATCTTTCTTCCGCCATTTCTTTTTGTTTTGTATCTATTAATCTTTCTGTGAGTCTGATATGAACCAGTCTTGTTAATCAGCTGGGATTCTGGCTGAGGAATGGAATTATCCAAGGTTAGGGTGTGTATACCCAGGCAATTAAATGGTTGTTTAGGGTAAATAATGTTTATGATTTTGCTTAGTCATGCCAACAATTGACAACTCTTGTTGACTTTAACTGCTTCTACAGCTGCAACTGCACGTACACATTCAATGATAAGGATCAATAACAGAAGACTTGCTCTCCTTTTAAGACAATGGCAACAGCTCAAAATCTTGAGAGGGCATTTCAAAATTCTAATATCTAAATGCAGAATTATTACAACAACACTCATGATGCAACAATTCTTCACAATTTTTCATAAGTGCCGCTAATTAGCTTGACATTTTCTCAAGTTCCCATTCTCAACACAAGAGTCATTTCAGTGTCGTAAAAACAAAGCATCCTCTTCCTACTGGAGAGTTGTCTGGTATGTGGAGAATCATTGCATTTGCTTTTTTGGCAAGTTTCCGGAATTCAAGCTCTTAATAACAATTCCTGAGATTTTCTACCTAGTTTTTATGTAACTACTATCAATCAACTGTAAGTAATATATCCCTAACTTCAAAAATGTACTTGGTTATGCAATAAGAGTTCTTATGCTATTATTAAAGTGTCTATAAACCACAATGAAAATGTTGCCATTTAAGGAAGAAGCAAAATTAATGATGATCAAGATCATAGATGCATAATAATGCAATCACACAAATCATGCCCATAAAAGTTACCTTGTTGCAATATTATTTAGCAGGGTTTTCAGGAAGTTTTAAATTGCAGATTTACAGGCAAAATTGCCATCACTTTAACATCAGGAAAACATGTCCATGACATGTATACCCCCTTGAACCCCACTTTTATATAATAGCAAAACTGGGGTATGCAAGTGTATACCTATTTTCTTATTTTTGCTCCAAAACATAAATTGTGGGTACTCGTTAGAACTGCCTCGGCGAGGCGGTTCTAACATGTACCCACGATCTATATTTTGAGCAAAAATAAGAAAAATATCAAACATTTTCTACTGATTTTTTTTTTTTTTTTTTTTTTTTTTTTTTCAACTTAAAAAATCTATGTATATTGCATGGGCGTGCTTTCATAATGTTTAAAAGTGATTCTCAGTTGTTGGTCTCCATGAGAAGCTGACAATCCAACACTCTATGTTTTAACGCAAAAATAAGAAAAACAGGCATATGCCCAATAACCAAATTTTATATTTTATAAAAGTGGGGTTAAAGGTGGTATATATATTACATGGACATGTTATCTTAAGGGTCGAGTCTAGGTATATATGTGCAGAACTCCGCAACAGTCCCAGGACCATTACGGAAATCAAACAGAATATCTTATTTAAATGACTGTCTCAGACATATATCGTCTGATAGTTTTACAGTGACATAGAAACACGTCCCCGTCTGTATAGCTATGTAATTACGGCTTGTCTGAGCCCGGGGAGCTATAATTTGTCATGTTTAATTCTGTAAGCATTGGTTCTATATTCTATGGATACTGAGAAAAATGGCATTCATGGAAATTGGCATGTTCAGTAGTACTAGTCCCGAGGTTATAAAACATTTTTCATGCTCAACACAGCAGAGCATAAAATTTAAACTGCTCATAAGTACCAAAATAGCCCAAATATATTGAAATTAAAGGTTTAGAACGCCAAAGCCTGTATTTGTCCTGCTAATAAATGTTAAAATGCCAACAATTGATGGCATTTTAACATTTATGAGCAGGATAAATTTTAGTCTCAGCTGAGCTGAACATGAAAATAAGTCTTATAACCTCGATCTCTGGGCCTGGTCATGCAGAACTGCGTACAACAGCATTTTCCTTCCACATCTATGGACAAGGCATTTGAGCCGCCTCGTGGACAAACCAACAATGTGGTTTCCGAACAGGTCCGACACAAACCGGCCTGTACAAGCACAGAAAAGAGCTAGAAGCCTGAAATTTCGGATTTAAGTAGAAGAGGAATTGTACTATCCGAGTAGCGAAAACAAAGACGCTGATCAGCTTCGCAGTTACTGCGAAGCTGATCTGCGCCTTTGTTTTCGCTTATGCAGATTGTTGGTTTTCCCATGAGGCGGCTCATTTGTAAACACCCAACCTCTTCTACAGGTTGAGGAAAGGTTGGGTTAACATATTTTTAAAATGCTCACATTTTAGCAGATTTTCAATCTAAAAGCATATGTGTCTGGTGTAAAAATTTGATGATCAGTATACAGGTTGTATGTGTGCACTGGGTGTACAGTCAGGGTGCTGCAGCACAAACACTGGGTACAGGAGCTGTACATGATCGTGATATAGTACCGCAATACAAAGTAACCCCCTCCCCACACACACACACACACACAAATAAATAAATAAATAAATAAATAAATAAAATAAAATAAAAATGTAATATTGGAGTAAAGCAGAGTTTTAAATCTTTAAATCCAATAACTAATTTTATCTAGTATTAGTTAATATATCTTGTCATAAATTAAAACATCAAAAGAAAACATTAATATTCATGCATCAATGCAATTTAATTTTAAATTTTGTGAAAACCAATTAAGGACATCTATGCCTTAGATGTAAAAAGTCCCTAAATCTCAGATTTGAGAGGACGAAATTTTCATTTTATGACTATGGGGCTGAATTTGGCATTTTTAGGAGAAGAAATATATACACTTTCGTTTACAAAACAGTTTGGCTGATTAAACAGAATCCAGACAATGCAACTAAATATTTTCACAACCTACCCCATCTCTGGCAAAAATGACCCATTAGATTTTGAACTGATTTGCATTCTTTGTCAACAACACTTTTCAAGCAAACAAATATGGGCTTGTTTGTCATATGAATGCTGAACAATATCCACTTATTGATCGTTTTTTGTTTTGTAATTTTAAGTTCATTTTGAAAGAAATGTTAGCTTAGTGCATAAGATCTTTAATTTATAATCTTATAGTTTATTTCTAGGTGTGTTCCCCCCCGGGACCCAGCATGCCCTTTCGTCAGTGTATGTGTTTTTCACATTCACACACCATATCAAAGTGGCATCCTGGGTCTAGGGGGGGAACAGGGTCAGCAAGGTGAAAATGTATAATTTCCTGAAATTTTCCATGCACTAAAATAAGTGCAGTTGTTATGACATCAACTGTAGAATGGTAAACATCCATAGTCCTATTTCTTGTCAAACCGGTGTCAGTGTGAGTCTATTTAGGTAATGTAGATGTATTTATAGAGATACAGTACAGGTTCAAAAATGAATTTGCTTTCAATCTATGCGTATTGCATTAATGCTTAGAAATGTGAATTCCCAAATTAATGTATAAATTGACATAAAATATGTTATTGACAATCAAAACATGCAAGACCACAAAAATAATAAAGACCTAGGCATTTTCGTCTTTGAAAGTAGCATATTTGTCAATTAGGGAGTCTCCCAATCTAAAGCATAGATGTCCTTAAAAGTTTTAAGATCTTAACATAGTACTTGCAGTTGTGCACAGTTCTGATTTAATGGTATTTCTGTTAGATTTGTTATTTTGCTAGATTTGCTGAACATAACTTTATTGCAAATAAAGTCCCAGTCATCAATTTATCAGTCATGTTGGGATGGAGAAAATCATCCTAGGTGTTTTCAATACTATGGTATGTAAACAAATATGATCAAGAACATGGAGCCCATTAGAATTAGGGATTAAACCAAAGGCCATCAGGAAAACATGTCCGTGTGATGTATACCCCCTTAACCCCACTTGTATATAGAAAACTGGGGTATGTGGGGGTATATCTATTTTTCTTATTTTTGCTCCAAAACATAGATTGTGGGTACTCGTTAGAACCGCCTCGACGAGGCGGTTCTAACGTGTGCCCACAATCTATGTTTTGCGCAAAAATAAGAAAAATTTCAAAATTTATCAGCTGAAAATTTTGAATTTTTAAAGCTAAAAAATATCTGTTTATTGCATGGGCAAGTTTTCGTAATGTACCACTAGGCCACAGTGCTCCTCTCATTTGATAAAATGCAGGAAAAACAAGCTTACATAATCCTCATTTCCAGGATTCATCTTGATTTATACTTTTCCAAATGAATTCTCTTCCTGATCACGGGCAAATCAAACTAATCCGTAAACAAAAAACAGAATATGGCAAAAGAGAAACACAGAAATTATTAGCGTCCCAATTCAATCACTGTCCACACCACTGTCCTGGTTTATAATGTCCAGTTTTATGGAGTGGTCACTTGACTTTCAAAAGTTAAGACAGTTTAAACGATGTTAATAAAGTCGGGATTAATCCCCAACATACCATATACACTATGCTAGAGGTTTAGATTCAAATATTTTAATGACTTTAATTGGCCAAGGTGGTCAAAAACTTGGGCATTCAGAGGTCCCGATGGAATGATAAAGTTTTTCATGAAACAATATGAAATTTAAAGGTTATTGTGTACTTTGATCGAAGAATATAACATGTATTCATATAAAAATTAAAAGATAAACCCTAGGTTGGCAAGTGTCTTTCCAAAGGGAAATAACTCAACATTTTTAAACAATGGAAATACTGATTATTCTGATAAGTCATTGTAAAGCTAAAATTTGAAGAGGGTTGATAGCCTGATCATAAGCCCTGGTCAGTGTTCATCATTTTGACAAATTGACAGTATGATCATCAACTTTTTCAGAATAAACAGTCTAAAATGTTAAGCCGCAACAATCCAAGGGAAGTTACTCAACATCTTTTTAAAGGGTTCTTGTGGTCTTGTGGTGTGTGTGTGTGGGGGGAGGGGGGGGGGGGCATGAGGGGTATACATTCCTGTTAACCTTTTTTCAGTCATGTCCAGGTTGATACTATGCCATTTGAACGAGTTACATATTCAAAACCCTCATCTTCTAGCTTGCCTACAGTAAGATTCAAACCTCGGAGAGGGTCACCTTATAGGCATGTAAGGAAATACCGCTATCACAGGCTTTTATGATACCTTATCATAGTCAATGTAATACCCTAGTAATGTCAACAAGCTGACCAAAATCTTATCATTCCCTTGCCTAAGATATTATAGTAACTGTATACTAACACATCAACTATACCAGATTACTTACAGAAATTTTAAAGTAAGCTAGTCCATGCTAAAATGGTATTTTGGCAATTAGTATTACGTACAGAACTGTACAAAATGAGATCATATCGAGCTGGTAAGCTCCTGATAAAGTCCCAAAATCAAAAATACGAAAGTTGTCATATTGTCACATTTGTCTATAATGCATGTGAATAACACAAAAACTCCACAAACTGGAGGGACAGAACAAAGTCAAAACCAAACTATGTTCCCCACCCACCCCTAGGCCTGGATCCGAGACCAAGGTGTAACAAATGACTGTTGCATTACTAAAATGGACAAAACAGCTGTCCCATGTGCTGGCTCAATGAAAACCTGCCAATGCTACATAATGCAACATCTCATTGCAACAATTTATATTTGCACAGCCGATTTGAGCATAATAACACAATATTTACTTTTAAAGATTAATTTCGTGATCTTATTAACCTTAGTATAGCAAACACAGAACCTAAGAAATGACTTGTGCATTCATAACTTTTTGCGCTTGAAGCAAACTCAGATTCGTTGGTCTTAGTCCAACTGCAGTCAGCACATTAAGCATCTAGGCTACAAGGCTCTGAACTCACCCAAAACTGCAAAAGCTGAAGTTTTTGTTTTTAAGCAGCATATTTATAGCCATAAAGTTGTTTGCTATTTTTGTCCAGGCAAGTGCTTAATGATATAATAGTGTGGACATTAAGTGTTTATCAATCAGACCAAATGAAAGCAATCAAATATGTAAACAATTGCAAAGTTTAACACTTTGCCTGCCAGTGTGGTCTGTTTAACGCAGCATGCAAAGAGTTGAGAGTTAAGATATGCTACCTTTCCAGAATGCCACCAAAACCAACTTGAAATAAATCAAGTCCTCAGAAACCCCAATACTACAGGTTGACCAGATGGTCACCTCTCATAATCAAACAAGCAGCATTCAAGTGCATGTATATGTACTCATGAACTTGTATATATTACTCAAGAACTTGTATATATTACTCATGGCCTTGTATATATTACTCATGAACTTGTATATATTACTTATGAACTTGTATATATTACTCATGAACTCGTATATATTACTCATGAACTCGTATATATTACTCATGAACTTGTATATATATATTACTCATGAACTTGTATATATTACTCATGAACTTGTATATATTACTTATGAACTTTTATATATTACTTATGAACTTGTATATATTACTCATGAACTTGCATATATTACTCATGAACTTGTATATATTACTTATGAACTTGTATATATTACTCATGAACTTGTATATATTACTTATTAACTTGTATATATTACTCATGAACTTGTATATATTACTCATGAACTTGTATATAATACTCAGAAACTTGTATATATTATTCATGAACTTGTATATATTACTCATGAACTTGTATATATTCATAAACTTGTACATATTACTCATGAACTTGTAGATATTACCCATGAATTTGTATACATTCCACATGAATTTGTATAACATTTCTCATGAATTTCACCACACTTTTTTTAATCTGGACAGGAAACATGCTCAAGGACCTGATTTTTTTTGTTTTAAGGCCACATTTGGGTGAACCTTGCAACAGCAAGGCAACAAGAACTGAGGTAATAACATTCTGTGATGTATGGATAAAACAAAAAATATAGATGGAAAATAGCTTCCCAAAGACTGATAGGCCCCTGGGGTGCAATGTATTAACTGTCTACTGTCTGGAAACACAGGGACATCCATTAAGGTCTGACATCTCAAAATGACACACTACGGCTAATAAGGAGAGCAGGCACATATAGTACATACTGACATATGCTGGGATGGCCGCTGGAAATAACATTTGTGTGCCTATGTCTGGTTTGTTTGTGTGTTTGCTTGTTTGTTTGCTTGTTTGTTTCTTCCTTTCAGTGTTTTACAATCAAAGTCAACAACAGCTAAGGTCGTCGGGATGGTCAGAGGTATCCCGACCAAAGTGTTCCTGAGCAACTCTCCCCCAAGGCAGATTACCTGTACTTAGTGTACATTTAATATACCACCAACTGACAAACACTCTCCTTGATTTAGTGAAAACGAAGAATGGCAGTAGAAATATTTTCTCCTGACAAAATGTGTTGCATCTGAGGATCAATAACTTTTGTGGGGCCTTTTAACTCATATAAGCCTGGCGTCCTTTTAATGGGACATAGGCAAACAGCATAGCCCCAGACGTGACCACGCACTATGCGGAGTCCCATCTGGGGCTCTTCTGTTTGCTATTAGAGGAATTTCAACGAAAAATGGAATAAACATTCAAAATCACTTCTGATGCCTCCCAAAAAATGGAAATGGAATCACCCGAATGATGCTGATGGGAGAATCCATTCGTAATATATGGGTCAAACATGAATCGGACATGTTACCAATTGAGCTATCAGGTCCTGTCTCTTCTTTATAACCAGGTGATTTCAACAAGTACATAATGATAATTCAACCTATAATTCTTTTGGAGTAAGAGGCTTTTGTTCTTATAAAGATAGTGTTATCATTTTAAATATCATTAATAAAAACTTTGCCAATATTAGGTGTGGTATTAATTGATAAAAGTAGGGACAACTCTTTAACACAGTGACATATTAAGTATATCTGCAACTGCAATCAGCATACAACAGGCACCATCTATTTAGTGCATGTCTCATGCAATTTAGCAATGTACTTTTGCTAAAATCACTAGAATTCCTAAATTGCTGAATTTCTCAATATCACCTATAAATAAAACTGTTAACAACAGTGCTATGTCATGAGAAAACTTACTATTTGCAAAATTAGGATAAAAACGAAACAGGACTTTAACTTGCTACGAAGATAAGACAACATCTTTCAAACGCCAAGGCTTCAAGCCTCCCACTATATTCCATGGCTGAGCACGGTGGCCGGTAACACCACAAAACAGGTTTACGCAGAAAGCGGCTCATATCCTGCATTTGCAGACAAAAAGACTAGACTATTTCACAGCCTTATCCTTTTAGAAAACCGGTCTTCAAGATTTCCAACCAGGGCAAACACAAACTGGCCTCTACAGTCATGGAAGCAGGCATTTTGGATATAAGTAGAAGAAGGATTGTATTATCTGGGTAGCTAAAACCAAGGCGCTGATCAGCTGTGCAGTTACTGCACAGCTGATCTGCACCTTTGTTTTGGCCTATGCATGTTGTTGGTTTTCTTATGCGGAGGCTCACAGCCTTATCATTTCGCAATCACAACACAACTGGTTTTGTCATTTACTTTGTAGTATGGCGTCACAGGGTGGAAAAATACCAGAATTACTGAAAAATACAAAGTTTGCTGATGATCCACCTTTATTATACATATAATTATCAACAGCATGACTTCCGCATTGCTTTGGGCCGGTAAACAGGGGCGGGGCAACCTGATCGCCCCCATGCCCCAATTTGGGCCTTAATCAATTGGTTCCATTCTATGTAAAAATGATTCATTTCAGGTACATTTACAACTCCAGGGAAGTCTGTAAATCCAATCATTCAGTATGCAGGGCTAATTCAGAGCTTGAGGGCTGATTTAGACACTTTCTCATCATTTTTTTTCATTCCTGAAAATTCTCAATGGATTGGGCAACCTTGAAAAAGCTTGTTTACCATCGAAATCTGACATTGTAGCTATAGAACTGAGAATGATGTGGACTGCATCATCACAACTTGAAATGTTTTTCGGCACCATTTCAGGCTTAATTAACCTTTAGCATGCTGTAGGCGACTGCGGTCGACCATGGAATACCTATCTGTGCCAACTAGAGGCGACTGCGGTCGACAAGAAAAACCGCTTTCAAATTTCCCGCACTTTTCGCCCACTGCCTACTTATGAATATTAATGAGCGATGCCCAGACAGTTGCGCATGAAAACAACATGGCGGCTTGTGGTTTTGGGACCGATTTGTCGGCCGATTTTGATTGGATTTTCGTTATTTTTGCATTCGAAATGCATTTTCAGCGCTTTTTTCGCTGGTAAATGGAAAATTGGGTGCATTTACACCCGAAATATGACATCGTAACGGTACGTATGATGAATTTTTACGCTAGAAATCGGCGTAACAAAGACTTCCGAAACCGAAAGTAGATTTGTTTACTGCGTTTGTTGAATTTATTCAGCTGTTTTTATGGCTCAAAAATTAAGAAAACACGGGGAAAAAATTGGAAAAAACGTCAGTGGGCTGCGATATCGATTTCACTATATTGCTCAGCATGCTAAAGGTTAAGTCATTCTTTTGTGGACCCTTCTTCATGAAATGTTTTTCACACGAAGAAGGAAGATGCCAGTAACTGTTGAAGCCTAGGTAGTTTAGCCACTAACTTGTCTTGAAAACCAATGTTCATAGGTTTGATTCTGGCCTCGAGGTTATAAAGCTTTTGTCAAGCTCAGCTCAACTGAGCATGAAATTACAACTGCTCATAAAAGCTGAAATTAGTCAAAATTAATGGAAAATTAAGGACTACTAATTTATCCTGCTTACAAATGTTAAAATGCCAACAATTGTTGGCATTTTAACATTTATGAGCAGGATAAGTTTTTGTCTCAGCTGAGATGAGCATGAAAAGGTTTTATAACCCCGGGGCCTGGTTTATTATCTCTTTAAGGTCATACTTTATAAGAAGGTTCCATCTCCTGAAGTCTTCATATGACTTTAGCTATTGACACGACATTCCAATGCGCAGACATGACAATATTGTGCAAATATGCTATAGAAAATATTATTTCTCATGAGGGCTCACATTAAAAAGCAACTATCATGAGATACATCTTATTAATTCATAATCCATAAGCATAAAATTGAATGCAGCCATAAAATCAGGGGGTGCATGAATTTGAATAGCAAAGAAGTTTAAAATCTCATTTATATTCAAACGAAATTTCAAGACAGTCTGTGTCAAATCTTTTCCCTATTTTTCAACTGCTAGGTCAGACTATATCAACTTTTACTTTCCAAATATAGCGCCCACACAATTTTGACTTTTAAAAGCCTAAAATAAAAAGTTGCCTGTTCAGGCTTTGAAGACAAGTCCAGCAATTTTTTGGACTTTTAGGGAATTTTCCAGTATGAACTGCCACATGTCCCCCCACCACCACCCCAAAAAAAAGAGACAGTTCTCACCCTGGAAAACTTCATTTTTCTCAGTGACTGTTAATAAGTGTGTCCATTTTTAACTCTGTCCAATCTGACCAAACCAAAGTCAATTAAATTTAAATCAAAGAGTTGTTTCCCCTAGACCAATGAAATCCAAAGGGTCAGTCATGCAGCAATCCTAGCTAAGTTCGGGGTGGTACAAATTTCTGGAAAATTCTTCAGAAAATAAAAGTACATTTCGGAAAAAAAAAAAAAAAAAAAAAAAAAAAAAAAAAAAAAAAAAAAAATAGGTAAGCAAGCAAAAACCTGTAAATTTACCCTATGTAAACCCCACAGCACTATTAATTAGTGAGGCCAAAGCATGTCAGATAGGTATTCAGTGTCATTAGTGCAACAAAAGAGGTCCATTTGTCAAGCAGGTAGCCACCAAAAGATCAAAGGCCCAACAGCTAAGGTTTCAGGGTAGGATGATTCATAACATTAAACTGAGGCTGAGTCTGTGCCTCAGTGTTTGAAATATAATCAAGCTTGATTTGCTACTCATGACTTTACGTGTATGCTAAACAACTGTGGTCATGTTTTCGGTAATGGCTAAATGTCCCAGTCAATAACATTTCAGTCGTGTCAGGACAGAGCCACCGCTCCCTGGGTTCCTGTATATTATCAACCAGCGCATGCAACATGCAAACATGTTGGTACAATGATTACCCACTTACATCCCATTGGGTGAGTACAGATAAGGACCCTGAGTTGAGGATAAAGGACTATAAAACGAATATGATGAATATTACTCATCTCAATTTCTGTTTAAAAACAAAGATTGAGTGTATGTACCGCCTCAGCAGGGTGTTTCTGACATGTACCATCCTTAATCAATGTTTTGGGCAAAAATACAAAGAATAAGTCAAATACTAACAAAAACTACAGGGAAATATAAAAGTAGGTTCTGCTGACCTTTAGTATTCTCTGTAATTACTACTACAAGAATCTGTCTGTCTGGCCCGGTCAATACACCAGTCTTTCCTTATCATTTGATTAGTTTTCTTGGATTGATATTAGCAATATTTATGGTTTGATTGCTTTGTTTGTTGATTGGGAGTGATTGGGGCTTGACAGGGTTAATGGAGTAAGGTCAGTTATTGGTTTATGGGCGAAAATGGAAAACATTTTGTATCCCATAATCTACTTGCCAATCTACTCTCCATATTCACTATCTTCCATACACTGTCTGAATGATTCAAGGGTAACAGCCAGGACGATGCGAAAGGGAGCATACCCATAAACACGATCTAAAGTCTAAAAACTTGCCTCTGATAAAGTTTTTTTGCACAAAATTTCTGTATGGGGGACGATAGGAAAATTGTTTTAATGTCAACATCTTTGATCCTAGTTTGTCCTAATAGGACGTGCAAAAATTTTGAAAATCGATTAACAGATAAAGTTTTTATAGCCAAAATGAATTTTGAATAGGGATTTTTGCATTGGCAAGGGAGATAATCGATGCTCATGAAAATGCATGGTTTTTGAAAATATTTACTTGATCATGAAGATTTCGTCTCAGGTATGTCATTTGTGTCATTTTGTAATGATTATGAGCAATCATTTACAAGATACTGAGAATTTAAAATTTTTGCGGGAAAATATTTACCTCCCTTACATGAGATTTTTGTACAAGAAAATCCCCATTCAAAAATGCTTTTGACCAGAACTTTTTTTTTTGTCAACCGATTTTCAAAATCTTTGCTGCACATTTTGCGACAAACTAGATGCTTAATTGTGCCATGGAAATATTTCATCTACATTTGAACAGTTGTAAAATATCTGCGAAAAACTATTATCAGACACTAGGAAACACACTTTAGAGTATAGATCAAGTTCTGTAAAAATATAAGATGCATTTTATATTGAGACCACTGATTTCGTTAAACATGCCTTTTTACGTGGTTTATATTGTTACAATGTGTATAGTTATTGTGACTTTTGACATGACTTTTGTTTAAAACTATGGCAGACTAATGTCCCAGTTGCACTAAAAATTGCACAAAGGCACTATTGGTATACCTTTTATATGAACTCAGTTACAAATTCGACAACATTGCCAAACACAATAGTGTGTGTAAGATGATCGCTAAAATCTTTAATCAGCTGGCTGCGCACAGTGTTCACTACTACCCAAGGTGTGACAACTTGGACAATAACACAGTAACATTGTAACAATTGGGCTTAAGTTTCGTGAACAAAATTTGTTAATACAGATTCAAAAATTTTTAGACCCAAATATCAAAGACGGCCTGTGGTAGGGTATCAGGGGTGGATCCAGGATTTCTGGAAGGGAGGTTCAAATCTATCAAGAGGGGGTTCATTTTCAACATTTTACCTGATTTCTCATAAATTTCATCTTGAAACAGAAGTAATTTGGTGCCAGAGGGGGTTCAAGGGAACCACCCGAACACACTTGAAATCCGCCACTGAATATTGAGTATGAGTCCACATTTTTGATTGAACAAGAAAGACAAGTGAATAAGGAAGTGTTTCTCATTTCAATATGTTCAAGGTTACCGAAAAAAAGATATGAGCCTGTGCATGAGAAAACCAGCAATTTCGGTTCCGACCAGGTCTGACACAAACCGGGCTGTACAGTCACACAATTCGAAGATGGATAGTGGAAGCTGAAAATTTCGGATTTAGAAAGTAGAGGAATTGTACTATCTGTGTAGCGAAAACAATGGCGCTGATCAGCTTCGCAGTTACTGCGAAGCTGATCTGCGCCTTTGTTTTCGCATATGCAGATTGTTTTGTTTTCCCATGCGGCGGTTCATATAATTCATTACCGGAAATACCATATTGACATAACCATTGCAAAATGTATTTTCCCATCAAGAATCAAGATAATATCAAGTGCACATGTATAGAGGGGAAACACTTTCTTTGTGAGAAAGAGGACCGTTACATACATGTGATGAGTTGAAAAAGGGCTTCAGGGAGATTTTTCTTTCATTTCAGGGAGGTTTTTGAAAAATGTATAGAATGTATAGGAAAATTCCTGATCCATTTGAGGGAGATTTTGCATTTAGCTCAAAAAATAGGTATATTTTAGAAGAATTTCGATCAGTTTTATGGCTCATTTCCTGGAGTCTCCCTGATGATGAGGGAGGTATCACATGTATGCCGTTAGATTTTACATTTTTGATAAAGTTAACTCATTTTCGCAAATGGTATGAAGAATGTCATATTTGTACCTAAACAAATCCGAGATTGATCACCACATACAACACATTTCATTCTTTCTGTTTCAATGAAGACCTAGCTATAATGGTCATGAAAATGTTTCTTTGGCATTTACCATGTCCTTTAATTCAAGATACATGTATATTTGTTAAGTTTTGTGTAAATTTGTAATTGTTTTTCATGTTTGTAGATTAGTGAGGGCCACATGGAAGATTAGTTTGTACTAAATGTGTTTACCCTCGTTAAATAAAGTCGATTATTATTATTATTATTATAAGAGATGCATTTGTCAGTCTCTATTTTCACACTGGTCAATGGAAACGCACAGGCTTCTTGACAAACGCAGAGGCTTCTATATTAGGATGCATATGGGAATAAAAACTGCAGTAATTGTATCGTGGCTCCACGTTGCCAGATTTATAGGGTCACTGATTATGCTTGAAACCCAGTATTGCCCATCCCCTTTCTCATTAATGTTTTCGCTGCTCTTCAAGGAACTCGAGTTTAGTTTTTATTTCCTAGCAAAATGGCAATTTGTTCACAAGAAAAACAGGTACACGTGTACAGGACATGTATTTCCAGTGACCAGTGTGGTGTTACGGAAGGCAAACTGATTCCTATCATTCCCAGAAAAGTACTAGAAAATGTGTTTATGAAACACTATGCCCCCAACTGGTAAGTCACTTTCAAGATGTAAAAATGTCCAAAAAATGACTAAGTTCAAATTGAGAAAAAAAGTGACAAAAATTAATCTGAGGAGTATATCCCAACCACATGCATATCTTCAAAGCATGGTCACAATGTCTGCAAAGTTTCAAAAGTATCAGTATTAAATTGTAGGAGGAATTGTGCACACAAGGTACCCTCTATCCATTCAATTTCACTAAAATGCCCGAAAAAAATGACTAAGTTCAAATTGTGAAAAAAATGACAAAAAATAATCCAAGGATTACATCCAAACCACATGCATATCTTCAGACCATGCCCATTACACATGTAAAGTTTTAAATGAATTAATTGGCCTGGCATGAAACTGTAGGAGGAGTTGCGCACACAAGGTAACCACTGCCCATTTATTTTCATTGTGAAAATGCCCGAAAAATGCGCACACAAGGTAACCACTGCCCATTTATTTTCATTGTGAAAATGCCCGAAAAATGGCTAAGTTCAAATTGCGAAAAAAGTGACAAAAATTAATCTGAGGATTATATCCAAACCACATGTATATCTTCAAAGCATGGTCACGTCATCTGTAAAGTTTCAAGAGAATCGGAATAAAACTGTAGGAGGAGTCGCACAAACAAGGTACCCACTATCTATTCACTTTATCAAGAATTAAAAAGGGAAATAACTCTCACAGAATGGGCCCCTAGCCCCTTGAATTTACCTGAAAGAAAAAATATGGGTTCTTAATTTTCATATACATACTACATACCAAATTTCAAGATCCTAGCTCTAACGGTTCCTGACCGAGTGCTAAGTGTTACTCACGTATCACAGACAGACTGGACTGGACTGGGCGGACAGACCCAAACCAATATGCCCCCTCAACTTCTTCGAAGTTGGGGGCATAAAAACACTTTTATAAATATGAAAGCTGGAATCCATGACAATTATTGATTAGCATTAGCAATTAATCTGTAGCTTGATTCCACAATGGTACTGAAGCCAATTAATATCCTGTTAGCAATGAGAATTTGAGCGGCGAAGCGAGAAAAACGGTCTTCGAGATTTCTGAACAAGTACGACACAAACCCAAGTGTACAAGCACAGAAAATGGCTAAAGACTGGAAACTTTGGATTTAGGAAGGAGATGAATTGTGCTACCTGTGTTGCGAAAACAAAGGCGCTGATCAGCTGTGCAGCTACTGCACAGCTGATATGCGCCTTTGTTTTCGCACAGGCAAAAATCTGGTTCTCTCCTGATGCGGATTATTTATCAACACAATGTTTATGATATAGATATAATGTGTCTGCTACTGTTTCCTTAATTTTTCCCTGAGATTTTTTATAAGCCAGTGCTTTCATTAAGGCATCAGCACACCATAGAGACTCACGCCAAGAGTTTGCAAAAGTGGGCGGGATTTTCCCTATACTTCATGTTGTATTTTTACTAGATGCTAGTAACTGATAAGCCGTTAAGTCCTACAGGGCGAAAATTTCTGCATGTAGCTCTCCATGTAGCGTTTCATTGCGAAAAATTGTTTTTGTTTGTTTGAATTATTGCTTTACATCCCAGTCAACAGCTATGGTCATGTATGGACATAAGCCATTGAAATAGACGTAAAGCAAGAAATCAAGCATACAAGAATTCTATCAAGAATTTTATTTCGAAATAAAACGCAAGTCTACGTCTAGGGATTTGCGCTTTTGTGTGATGAGGCCTTCAACAATGCTGATTTACTATGTTTCAATGCATGTGTGGCTTTTTCACATTACGTGCCAAAAAAGGGTCTCAAAAATATGAAACATTTTTTTCTTCACATTTTGAAATCCATAATTATGTGACAATAGATAATAAAGTAATAAGTAATAAATATCAGTATGGGAACAACTTTCCAAGGATTATTCTGATCTGTGGAAGGTTGTTCCCTGACAGGTATTTGAATACTATGGTCATCAGCTTCTGCAGTGGTTGTGCTCTCAGTCTTGTTGGGTTTTCTCTGAATAACTGGTGTACATGTACGTGTACATTGTGTCAGATCAGGTTGGAAACCCCAAAGACTGGTTTTATTGCGCTCATGCCCATATGACATTACTTTTTCTTGTGTCACTGTAACCACTAATTGTGTCCTTGTAAAAATTTAAACTGTTCCTGATGACTTTAAGATTACATTTTTAAAGTTTTAAGAGCCTTATTGAAAGCTCTTATTGAAAAAAAGTGAGGGAAGTTTTTAAGTTGTAAAGATAAAATCAAATGACAGGATATTAGGTGAAAAGAGGGGTTACAAAAGAGCATGTGCTGTTGGCCAAGTGGGTCTGTCTGCGTGTTTGATTTGCTTAAGGTCCCAGTCAACAGCAGTGGTCATGTCGGGATGTGGACTCCATTTTATGGGACGTTTATCCAAAAAGGGGACGTCATGACATCCTAAATGTGCTGCAATTCAAATAGGCGCCATTTAAGTAAAACATATTTTTTTTCATTGTGGATGGTTTGACTAAACCACATTTTCTTGTTCATAAGGACACCAAAAGTAGAGACCACTAAGTGCTGTTTGTAATAGGACACAGTTCCAAACCACTCCGGACAAGCCAGCTGATATGTATTCTCCAAGCTGTCTTTGAAAAATAATGCTTGATTAAAGTATGACACAAAGCTTCAGGCTTGTTTTGGCATTTCAAAGGAAGTGCTATATCCAGTGCAATACTTAAGCCGCCGCATGGGAAAACAAACAATCTGCATAGGCGAAAACAAAGGCGCAGATCAGCTTCGCAGTAATCAGCGCCTTTGTTTTCGCTACATGGATAGTACACTTCCTCTTCTTCTTAAATCCAAAATTTTAAGTTTCTAGCCTGCTTCCGTGACTGTGCAGCCCGGTTTGTGTCAGACCTGGTCGGAAACCACATTGTTGGTTTTCCCACGAGGCGGCTCAATTTAAAATCAATCCTGGCAGTCTGTAACAGTTCCTGTCAGCTTTATGGTTTCCAACTATCCTATTATTTGAGAAAATGAGAATTATTGCCTATGCAAAAACAAAGGCACAGATCAGCTGTGCAGTAACTGCACAGCTGATAAGCGCCTTTGTTTTCGCTACAAGGATATTACCCCTGCGAAATTTTTAAGAACAGTTCATGAAAAGTTCTTTCACTGTTCAAGAACATTGTTCAAGAACTGGACATGAACTGTTCTTAAAGTGTTCAAGAACAGTTCAAGTACATTTTAAGAAATGTTAAATTGGACAAATTTGTAAGAACAGATATTCCTGAAATGTTCTTAAAAGACTGTTCTTGAACAGTTCTAGAATTAAGTTCCTGCACAGTTCAAGAATCAATTTTCCTGAAAGTTCTTAAACAATTCAAGAACAATTTTTAAGAACTTTTCAAGAGCAATTGTTCTTGAAACAGTTAAGAACAGCTTTTATGAACTTTTCAAGAATAATCATTCTTAAAATTTGTCCAATTTAACATTTCTTAAAATATACTTGAACTGTTCTTGAACACTTTAAGAGCAGTTCATGAACTTTTCAAGAATCTTATTTCTTGACCTACTCAGGATCAGTTTTTGAACTGTTCTTAACCTGCTGATTTCAACATATAATTTAATAGTCTGGTGACCTTGAAAATGTGGTGTAAAGGTCACCAAAATCAACTCTAGGTCTCCTCCTAAGAATGTTTCTGTTTAAGTTTGGTCAGAAACCATCCATTTGTTCTGAAAATGTTGCGTCACAAAAGCTAATTAGAACATTTTTCATGGGCCAGTGACCTCAGAAATTAGGTAACGGTGTCCAAAATCTAATCAACTCTTTCCTCTCTCCCAACCATGTATCTATGAAAGTTTGGTCAAAATCCACCCACTGGTGATCACTGGTTCAAAAGATATTCAATTTTCAAGCCAAGTGTGTGTATTACATGTATTTGAAGTGGGTGGGGTAAGAATATTTAGCTACAAAAATGAATTTCAGAGTAATACATGAACAATAGGCATGTACAAGCAGCAACGTAATTCTTAAATATTTTCTTGACATGTTTCTGTCATTTTCCCTCATCAGTCAGATCTTAAGCATAAGTAAAAACCTACTAAATAGAGATTTCTGACCTGACCTTTCTTCTGCAGAAGACATTTAGAAAAGGAAAGTCCCAGCATGCCTAGGAGTCACATGACTTCCTTCTGAATCATTCAGACAAATTTATGAACAAATCAAGAACATTTGCCTTATAACCCTTGTTCAAGAAAAGTCTTTGAAATGACTCAAGAACAAATTTAAGAACAGTTCAAGAACACCTAAATCGACAAGATGTTCAAGAAAAGTCCTTAAAACCTTCAAGAACAAATTTAAGAACAGTTCAAGAACATCTAAGTCGATAATATGTTCAACAAAAGTCCTTAAAATGTTCAAGAACTATTTCACTTAAGGAGTTCTTAAAAAGTTTTTGAACTGTTCTTGAAGTGTGTTCTTGAACAGTTCAAGTACAAATGTTCTTGAAATCCTTTATGAACAGATTAAGAACTCTTAAGAGCAGTTCAAGAACAGTTCTTCAATTAAGAACTAATTTTCACAGGGGAGCATAATTCCTCTTCTTCCTAAATCCGAAATTTCAAGCTTCTAGGCTCTAGCCATTTTTTTTGTAGCTGCATTAGACCTAGTCGGAAATCCGGAAGACCAGTTTTCTGGCGTCACGGCTCATTTGAGCTGAGTTATAATGCAAATACATTTTGCATATGCAAAAACAGAAGGACAGATCGGCTATGTTGTCATCCAAAAACTAATCTCCATTTTTGTCATTGCTACATTGATAGTCTTCTCCCTTAAATCCATAACTTCAAATCCGTGTAGTCATCTTAAATCTGAAGCAAGACCGACCTGTCGGAAACCAGGAAAGCATGTTTTCTCAATATGCAGCTAATATGCTATTTAAGACTGTTGAAATCGGAGAAAATTTTAATGCATGTTGCAGAGGAGAAAATCAGGATGACTTTGCAACAAGATGACGGCATTTGGCGCCAGTGATTTTGAAAAAAAATTCTTTCAAAACATTTTAATGAAGACAACTGACATCATTCAGATCAAAACTTGTCAAGGTGATGACGTAGGGATGCTAATGAGTGGCATCCTGAGGAAAGAGTATTCTGGTTTTCTGTCAATATGCGTGTCCAACATTCAAAACTGACAAAAAATAAATTTAATTTGGCACAGTCCAAGAGCAGGATTGCCACTGATGTTGCTCATCTATTTTCATTCTTTCTTCCACTATTATCATTAATACTATTACATGTATTATTTTTCTTATTCCTCTTCTTCTTCTTCTTATTATTATCATTATTGATGAAGAAGAAGAAACACTCTTTGATTTTGGGATATTTTTGTAGGATTACATAGTGAGTAGAAGCACTACAAGACTTTCAGGAAGTTCCAAGCAGCCCTCAGATGCCATGCCAAGTCAAACAAGAACAGAAGAAACATGATCTATATGTCATTAATCAATCAAAATATGAGCCACGTCATGAGAAAACTGGGGTTTTGCCTATGCGAAAACAAAGGCGTTGATCAGCTGTGCAGTTACTGCACAGCTGATCAGCGCCTTTGTTTTCGCTACTCCGATAGTACAATTCCTCTTCTACTAAAATCCAAAATTTCAAGTGTTAAGCGTTTTTCTGTGACTGTACAATCCGGTTTGTGTCGGACCTAGTAAGAAATATCTTCTCACGTCACGGCTCTTAATATATCCCCCTGATAGAAGAAAAACACAGGGATATTTAGAAAAGCCAGACTGATATTTATGAAGGTATCATAATAATTAAGAAAACAAACCATCTATCATAAACTAGAATCCTCCATCGAAATTAAGACAGTTCAGGAGATCTAATACTTAGACCATCGAGGGCTGTGGTGGGGCTACACATTTACGCCAGCTAGTTTGGGCATAGATAAACCACATAAAAAAACACTGAATCATAAAACTAAATCTAACCCCTCTAAAAATGCCTGCATTGCAGGTCCACACCTTTGAGGAAAGTCATACAGTAGATTTTTCCCAGTAGGCTCAATTAGAAAACAAACTCTCATATTTATACTATAAGCTGTCAAAATTAAACCTGGCTTATAGATGCAACATGCTACAAATGAAAACAATATTGTCAGACAGCATAGAAGAAAGGTAGAAGTCAGAACTCTCAATGTGATGATAAATATCAAGTAAGAGAAATAAAGACCTAAATGATACAAATTTTATGGTTATCATTATACAAATTCACTTTTGATAGATGTTTTGTTTTTCAACTGTGTATGTGTGCTTTTGACTGGTACAAGCTTTCATCTTTTGACTGATGAATACAGGTAGCCCAATGGTACCTGCCTTGATCTCATGAAAAGAATTTCTAAGCTGTTTAGAAACTTAAAAGAATTTAGGTTTTCCTTTCATAGTTACCTCAATGCACTCACATGCAACTCATGAAATGTCATCACAAAAACATTTCATGCAATGAATACCCACTTACATCACACTTTTAAATGGTAAAACAGTCTTGTTGTCAAGGTAATCTGGTTTTAAATAATCTTGTTGTCAAGGTAATCTGGTTTTAAATAATCTTGTTGTCAAGGTAATCTGGTTTTAAATAATCTTGTTGTCAAGGCAATCTGGTTTTCAATAGTCTTGTTTTCGAGGTAATCTGGTTTTCAATAGTCTTGTTGTCAAGAATATGTGGATTTTAAAAGTCTTGTTGTGAAGGTAATCTCTTTTTCAATAGTCTTGTTGTCAATACAATCTGGTTTTCAATAGTCTTGTTGTCAAGGTAATCTGGCTTTCAATAGTCTTGTCGTCAACGTAATCTGGTTTTCAATAGTCTTGTCGTCAAGGTAACCTGGTTTTCAATAATCTTGTTGTCAAGGTAATCTGTTTTTCAGTCTTGTTGTCAAAGGTATAGTCTTGTTGCCAATGTAAACTTGTTTTTCAATAATCTTGCTGTCAAGGTTATTGGATTATAAAGTTGTTGCTAAGGTAATCTGGTTTTAGGGAGTCTTGAGATCATGGTTATCTGATTATACAGTCTTATTTTCAAGGCCATCCCCTGCGAAAATGAGTTCTTAATTCAAGAACTGTTCTTGAACTGTTCTTTAGAGTTCTTAATCTGTTCATAAAGAATTTCAAGAACATTTGTACTTGAACTGTGCATGAACACACGCTAAGAACAGTTCATGAACTTTTTAAGAACTCCTCAAGTTCTTAAATTGCTCTTAAATAGTTCTTGGACATTTTAAGGACTTTTGTTGAACAACTTGTCATATAAGATGTTCTTGAACTGTTCTTAAAGTTGTTCTTGAATGTTTTAAGGACTTTTCTTGAACAACTTGTTGACTATGTTGTTCTTGAACTGTTCTTGAATTTGTTCTTGATTTATTTCAAAGACTTTTCTTGAACAATGCTTATGAGGCAGATGTTCTTGATTTGATCTTAAACTTGTTCTTGAATATTTCAAAGACTTTTCTTGAACTTCATTTCTAAAAATGATTTTTTCTCATGATTTTTTTTTCTTCAAATAAAGAATCTTAAAATGAAAAATGCTGCATATTAAAGGTTTTGATAGATAAACTGTCTTAGTGATTTAACAAAAACAAAACTACTGACATTAATTGACGATTTTAAAATATGGGCCTCATTGCCAGAAGACCTGTCTTCAGGCTTGTTTGACTTAGGCAAGACTCCCAGCCACTGCAGCTTTAAAGAAACCAACTTTGGTCTGGCATGATTTCTGTCAATTTCTGAGCGAGCTGGTTTGAGAACAGTTCATGAACAGTTCAAGAACCTGATTGTAAGGGCAATAATAACATTTCAGTAGAGTTATCAAAGGGCAATAATAACATTTTATTAGAGTGATCCGCCTTTCAAACTCTTTTTTTGGAGCCAAAAGACACATTCTCTGAGCTGACCAGTAAGTTCTTTATTTTCTTTTTATTAGTTGTCAACTTTGGAATTTTCAAAGCTAAAATTTTATGAAGATGATTAGTTTTATGTTAAGGATTGATTGAATATAAATATCTGCTAAGCTGAGCTGACCAGCACTTAAATTCTTAAAGTTCAACACCCCACCCACTTGCATGCACCTATTTCCCAGAGTAATTTCTTATCTAGTCCTAAATCAAATACATTTTTTAAAAGTAAGCATGTTTATTAAGTTTTCACCAATACTGTTTTATGACATGTGTTATCTGTGTTTGCATTCTTTTATTCTGCAGTGCCTGAGGTCTGAAAGTCCGGACTCGCCGAATATGCTTTTACCATGTGCTTGTTTAAGAACACTTCTTGAACTGTTCAAGAATAGTTCAAGAAAAAAATTCTTGAAAGGTTCATGAACTGCTCTTAAAGTGTTCAAGAACAGTTCAAGTTCATTTTAAGAAATGTTAAATTGGACAAATCTTTAAGAACCGTTATTCAAGAAAAGTTCTTGAAAGCTGTTCTTAACTGGTTCAAGAACAATTCAAAAACAATTAGTCTTGAAAAGTTCTTAAAGCTGTTCTTGAATTGTTTAAGAACTTTTGTTCTTATGCAGTTCAGGAACATTAGTTCTTGAACTGTGCAAGAACTTGATTCTTGAACTGTTCAAGAGCAGTCCTTTAAGAACTTTTTAAGAATATCGGTTCTTACAAATTTGTCCGATTTAACATTTCTTAAAGTGTACATGAACTGTTCTTGTACACTTTAAGAATGGTTCATGTCCATTTCTTGAACGATGTTCTTGAACAGTGAAAGAACTTTTCATGAGCTGTTCTTAAAAATTTCGCAGGGGATGTTGTCAAGAATATGTGATCTTAAAGAGTTATCAACGATGCCAATAGTCTTGTAATGTTTTTCAATCTTATAAGGAAATTTTCACCAAGCATAATTTGCAGCATAAAAGGTCCGAAAATGTTTGGTTTTTAACAGTCTCACATTTCTAGGGCTGTCTGGTGCAAATGGCCCTGTTTCCTTCTAAGAATCTTCCATATACTAACTGTTTAAACTAGAAATTCTTAGCCAACCTGGACTGGAATGTTTGGAATGATCTTGGAACATTTTCCCAGAAAATTATGCTGGTTATGCTGATGGATTCTGTCACCTATTATAATCAACCCCAGAATAAGATAGCTTAGGAGATTAACTATAAAGCACAAAGCTTCAAACACTACAATAATGTTGATTGAGATCATAAGTAGTAGTTTCATTAGGATCTGGGCCCCCGAGATTATAAAACTTTTTTCATGCTCAACTCAGGTGCGACTAAAATTTATCCTGCTCATAAATGTTAAAATGCCAACAATTGTTGGCATTTTAACATTTATAAGCAGGATAAATTACAAGTTTTGGTGAACTTAACCTGAAATTTCAATTTTAGTATCTATGCGCAGAGTAAATTTCAGTCTCGGCTGAGCTGAGAATGAAAAAAGTTTTATAAACTCTGGGCATGGTAAGTCTGCAAATGCAGAGGCTGATATGTTGCTTTAATGTTTGCATACGGCTAGACTAAAGAACATATATACAAGTCACTTAAAAAGTAAAAGTGCAAACATTTTAACACAACATCAAGGACATTTTAATTTTTTCCACGACACCTACGCATATTGCATCTCAAAATGATCCTTTTATTGAGATCTAAATAGATACAAGTACATATAAAACTGCAACCAACCAAGCGATACGAGGCCACCATTTCTATCCAACATGGATACAGAAAGGAGCAATATTTACAATCCCCTTTAGAGATTCAATTTTAAGATTCAGGAATAATTTACAGATTCAAGAAACTTGATCAGCTTTTACAAATTTGGAAGTCCATTTCAGAAAAAAAAAATCAAAATAGTTATTCACACAGCGAAACTGTATGATATATCACTAAGGAATGGGTACAATTCTTTTTGAAGGTATTGAATATGTAATACTATCATATTTAATAACTACCATGATATTCTATCCAAGAAATTAAATTTTGAAATTTTCAACAAAGGCTGCAATTTCACACCCATAAATAATATCATAATATTACAAACTGGTATGTATATGTACAATGTACCATACTCTGCCTGAGATTTTGTAACAATTTTGTATTTAAACATGTATATACATTTTTTCTTCTAATTTTGCATTCTGTTTTTCTCCTCCTAGGTGGGAGACAGGGATAAAACTGAAACCAGTCAGGGGTAAAATTCATCACCAGTGAAGGGTAAAATTCAACACAAAAACGGCTTTTAGGCAGAAAATTGCTTGATTTTTAAATTGCATTTTCAAATAAGTTTCACTTATATCTAATTTTTTCACCTAGCCTTTTACATCAGAAAATTATTTCAAAATTGACAACTAAATCTGTTATCAAAGTACAAAGAAACCCAATTTACCTTGTAAATATTGGTTTGCATTATTACAACTTGCTTGAATATAATAGAGCTGAAGATTCATCATAAAATGCATGAGTTACAGATACTTGCAGGTTTTTGTCAAAACAAGTCTGAAAATTTTCTACAAAACACAAGCAGAATTTTGCTTTATACGCCATGACTGTTTCTGATAGCTAGCCAATGGCAAAAAAAATCTGAACATTGCAACATTTTTGTATTAAAATAAGCTGATCTTATTAAATCTAAAAGATTTCAAGTCTGAAACGTCATTTCCCTCATGAACTTAATTTTCTGAATAGTTTATTAACTTGGCTGAAGTTATTCTTATTTAGTACTGAAGTTTGGCTTAACACTAAATTATTGTCTGATTCCATCTGAACACTAAATCCTTTTGTCTTATTGTTTCTGAACCATGACTGGACATGCTCTGATAGATATTCAGAAAGATTCAGAATCTGAAATCAGGCTGAAATATTCTGAATTGTCTGAATCTTTATGAATCTATTGTATGGTCTTAATCTTTCTGAACCTCATAATGAGCTGAATCTTTCTGAACCAAATTAGTATGAGATCTTATATGAAATAAAATCTGAATCTTTCTGAATGGTCTGGATTTGTCTGAATCATATCCTTTTGAATATTTCTGTCTGCATTTGTCTGAATCTTTCTGAATAATTCAGCAGGAAGTCATGTGACTTCTATGCATGCTGGGTATTTCCTTTTTCAAAGTTGTCTGCAGAACAAAAAGGTCAAACTCAACAGAAATCTCTATGAAGTAAGTTTTACTTAATTTAAAGAAATTGAATGATGAGGAAAGATGACTGAAACATGCAAGAAAATATTAAGAACTAAATGGATGCTTGTATAAGTCTATTATTCATGTATTGCCCTGAAATTCACCTTTAAAGTTAAATATCATTACCCCACCCACTACAAAATACATGTTACACACTCATTTTTGGCTGGAGAGACGTGATCAACCAGGATCAATTTGAAAACTTATGGGAATACTTTGAAAAGACTACTTCCTAAGTTGATTATGACTGATGAAATATAATGGGTATATGAAGTAAAGTTTGAGTTAAATTGGAGGGTGGGGGGAGGATTCAGCCATCAGACAAGTTCAGATTAACATTTCAGAAATATTCAGTGTTGGTTCAAGAATCTGAACCAGTTCTGCAAAATGTCTGAATCTTTCCTTAATTGTCCCAAATTCAGCAGATATTAAGAAAAGCAGTATTCAGAAATATTTAGATCAAATTCAGAATGATTCAGCTGGCTGAACCTTTCTGAATTATGCACTGAATTTGTTCTGAAAATATCTGATTGTTTCTACATTAGTTCTGACAATGACAGAATAGTGCTTATTATTTATGTATCAAATATCTGAACCAGTTCTTCAATTGTCTGAATCTTTTCTGGATAGTCCCAATTTCAGCAGATATTAAGAAAAGCAATTATAACTAATTCAGACCGATTCAGATTTTTTTCCAGCAGATTTCCAGAAAAAAATTAGACAAATTCAGACAGAATTCAGACACCAAATTTTCATGAGGGTTGACGATGAGTGAAATTACACAGACTGGAAGTCTGAATTTATAGTGTGGATTTCCAGTCAGGTCCAATATGTATTCCTAGCCAGATACTGATCAGATTCCACAGTTCAAAATGTATGGATTGTATCTATATATATATAAATAGCGAAAATAAAAGCCCTAATCAACCAGCGTCATATGACATGGTTTGCAATCATAATTAGTGGTAATTTCACTAGTACATCAGGATAATGGAAAAAAAGATTAAAATCATTGATTGCTGAAACTAGAAAATTCCACCGAACAATGACTCTAATGCCATTAATCTTGATGGTAGGCCATGTTTCTGCTATTTTTCCACCAATTTGGCCGTTTCACGCAACAAATGATATTTTTTGCCCTTTTTTCTCTTTCATCCATTATGAAAACATGCCCATGCAATATATAGAGATTTTTTTCAAAAGCAAAAAATTGAAAATTTCATTGGAAAAATTTTGATATTTTTCTTATTTTTGCTCCAAAACATAGATTGTGGGTACGCGTTAGAACCGCCTCGGAGAGGCGGTTCTAACGTGTACCCACAATCTATGTTTTGAGCAAAAATAAGTAAAATAGGTATACCCCTGCAAACCCCAGTTTTTCTATATAGAAGTGGGGTTTATGGGGGTATACATTTCACGGACATGTTTTTCTGATGTATACTTTTTTGTTTATTTTCTAGTACAGGTCAACCTCATTATAACGCTATCTTTGGGGTCCATGGAAACAGACCGTGTTATAGGTGAACCGTGTTATAATGAGGTTATTTACAATAGGCATATAGCAAAATAATTGATTTGGGAGCCATGACATGACCGTGTTATATTGAAAACCGCACTATAATGAGACGCGTTATAATGAGGTTGAACTGTATATTCATATTATCACAGACAAAACTGGTGATATTTTTTTTATTTTTATTTTTTTTTCGTTCAGTTTTACTTCCCTTGGCTTGTCTCACATGTGGCCAGTGCGGGGCTCAAACCTACACCAGTCACAATGGTGAAATGATCGATTGATTAAGAAACAGCGCTCTTAACCGCTCCGCCACGGGGGGCCGCCATAAAACTGGTGATAATGGTCTTATTTGTTTAACAAAGTATTGATGGGAAGGTGCAACGTAGGTACTAGTCTGACTACATAATCGGGAGCTCCTGAAAATCCAGTGGCTACAATAATAACACAACAACCTAGCTCAAATGGTTCTCAAATAATTGGGCCTCCTCATGAGAAAACCAACAATCTGCATATGGGAAAACAAAGACGCAGATCAGCTTTGCGGTAACCGCGAAGCTGATCAGCGTCTTTGTTTTCGCTACTCGGATAGTACAATTCCTCTTCTACTTAAATCCGAAATTTCAAGATTCTAGCTCTTTTCTGTGCTTGTACAGGCCGGTTTGTGTCGGACCTGTTCGGAAACCACATTGTTGGTTTTCCCACGAGGCGGCTCAAATAATTGTCATTGAGACGAGCATCATGTCTACAAGCTAATTTTTACAGCTTTAATCTTATGTCTTCGAGAAAGCAACAATGAAGCTAAAAATGGATTTCTGTCGCAGCTGCCGGCTTCAAACAGGATCTGTAAAAGGTCATCAATCTACAAAGAAACGCTGACAAAAAACTGCACAAAAAGGCAAATTTTATTCTGATATACTGTAAATTCGGAAATGTTCGCGATAACTCAATTTTTGCTAATGTTCGCAAATTTGTCACCTCGCAAAAATAAAATTTTCGCTTATGAAGTTTTCGCTAATGCAATCAAAGTTTTTGCTAATAAAAGAATTACTATAAGCTTTATAGACTACACTAGTACTTGCTCGCGAATTCGGGAACTCGCTAATAATCTGGAAAATTCATGAAATAAAAGTCACGCAAAAATTTTCGAACTCACAGTATACATACAAAATGTGTAGTGAATATTTTCACGTGTAGTGCAAGCAGAAATCATTATGAAAACAACACTTCACACGGCAATGGCTTTTTTCTGAATTTCAATGAACACGCTACTTTAGGCGAACATGGAAAAATATTTTCAATCTGAAAATTGTATTTTTTTCAGCAATTATAACATTTGAGCCGCGACGCAAGAAAACCGGTCTTCGGGGTTTCCGACAAGGTCTGACACAAACCGACCTGTACAGTCACAGGAGCAGGCTAGAAGCTTGAAATTTCGGATTTAAGAAGAAGAGAAATTGTACTATCCGTGTAGCGAAAACAAAGGCGCTGATCAGCTTCGCAGTTACTGCGAAGCTGATCTGCGCCTTTGTTTTCGCATAGGCAAAAATCCGGTTTTCTCACGTCGCGGCTCATTTTACAACTTCTATCTTAAAATTGCATGCCATTTTGATATTCAAGGTTTGGTTTGGTTGTGGCTTAACGTACCAATCAACAATTTTTCAGTCACGTTCGGACGGACAGATCTATTTACAGTGAAGACTTACCTTTATAGAATCAAAGCATGCTGTCACCCTTCCGTTTTGTACCTCTACGTGTGGCGGCGGATGAGCGAATTTACATTCCGTGTCCTCCCGCGTGCACTTATTCCTTTGGAACTCTCGGCACACCTCTAGCGTCAACCATCGCGAGTCTTTGACATTTGCATTGGCAATATTTAACAATGGGTTGACCATGGCCATCACAATTTAAGGTTAATATCCGAGCACTTTTGAAAGACTACGGGTACTATGATAATTATCACTATCCGAACACAGACAGGGTAGAAACAACAATATGGCTGAGCTTTCGTATATAATATGGCACTATATGTATTAGCTCTTTGCTTTGCGTGTTAATATCCAGCATATATGAAGCGAAGTAAAGTCTCGCCGCACAGACATCAGGTCAACATGTTAGTTCGACTTTGTCGCTGGCAGTATCTGGAACGACAAAAATAAAGAATAAACATTTATTTACAAAAACACATCTTTGTATTATATATAGAATTGTAAAAATTGAAAATTTTCATTTTTTGCTCAAAATGAAGATTGTGGATGCAAGTTAGAATGAGAACCCACAAGTTATGTTTTGAAGCAAAAATAAGAAAAATTGTATACCCCTGTTAATGCCATTTTTTCCCAGAAAAAAAAGTAGGGTTAAAGGGGAACACATTACAAGGAAATGTTTGCGTGATGGAGACAAAATGAATACAGAACAATAAAATTTTAAAACTTTTTTTTTATTTTTGGTATCAATTTACATGTCATAAAGAATTAATTCCAAAAGTGTATAAAAAATGTTATTTTATAAACCTATTTGACCATTACAACACAGAATTTGAAAAAAAAAATAAAACTAGAGGACCATTGGTCCTGTAGCTCACCTGAGAGATTATCACATTGTAAGCTCATGAGATTTAAATTAATTGAGAATCGACCAATGAAAGTCTATGCATGGACACTATTGACCCCCGGGTCATGGCCAAATTTGACCCAGGGGCATGACTGGCACAATTTATAATGGGGATTACCAAACATTGCTACATACAAAATATAGAAGCTCTGGGCCTTTGGGTTTCAGAGAAGAAGATTTTTGTAAGTTTTTCCCATTGTAAGTCAATGGAGACTATCTACCCCCGGGGCGTGGCCAAATTTGACCCCAGGGGCATGGCTGGCACAATTTATGTAGAGGACCATTAGCCATTGCCACATACAAAATATCAAAGCTGTGTGCCCTGTGGTTTCAGAGAAGAAGATTTTTTAATTTTTTTCCCATAGTAAGTCTATGGAGACTATCAACCCCCGGGGCGTGGCCAAATTTGACCCCAGGGGCATGAATGGCACAATTTATGTAGAGGACCATTAGCCATTGCTACATACCAAATATCAAAGCTGTGGGCCTAGTGGTTTCAGAGAAGAAGATTTTTTTAGTTTTTCCTATTGTAGGTCTATGGAGACTATCGACCCCCGGGGCATGGCCAAATTTGACCCCGGGGACATGATTTGCACAATTTATGTAGAGGACCATTAGCCATTGCCACATACAAAATATCAAAGCTGTGGGCCCTGTGGTTTCAGAGAAGAAGATTTTTTTCCCATAGTAAGTCTATGGAGACTATCAACCCCCCGGGACGTGGCCAAATTTGACCCCAGGGGCATGAATGGCACAATTTATGTAGAGGACCATTAGCCATTGCTACATACCAAATATCAAAGCTGTGGGCCTAGTGGTTTCAGAGAAGAAGATTTTTTTAGTTTTTCCAATTGTAAGTCTATGGAGACCATTCACCCGGGGCGTGACCAAATTTGACCCCAGGGGCATGGCTGGCACAATTTATGTAGAGGACCATTAGCCATTGCCACATACCAAATATCAAAGCTGTGGGCCCTGTGGTTTCAGAGAAGAAGATTATTTAATTTTTTCCCATAGTAAGTCTATGGAGACTATCGACCCCCGGGGCGTGGCCAAATTTGACCCCAGGGGCATGAATGGCACAATTTATGTAGAGGACCATTAGCCATTGCTACATACCAAATATCAAAGCTGTTGGCCTAGTGGTTTCAGAGAAGAAGATTTTTTTAGTTTTTTTCCTATTGTAGGTCTATGGAGACTATCGACCCCCGGGGGGTAGCCAAATTTGACCCCAGGGGCATGATTGGCACAATTTATGTAGAGGACCATTAGCCATTGCTACATACCAAATATCAAAGCTGTTGGCCTAGTGGTTTCAGAGAAGAAGATTTTTTTAGTTTTTTTCCTATTGTAGGTCTATGGAGACTATCGACCCCCGGGGGGTAGCCAAATTTGACCCCAGGGGCATGATTGGCACAATTTATGTAGAGGACCATTAGCCATTGCCACATACAAAATATCAAAGCTGTGGGCCCTGTGGTTTCAGAGAAGAAGATTTTTTTCCCATAGTAAGTCCATGGAGACTATCGACCCCCCGGGGCGTGGCCAAATTTGACCCCAGGGGCATGAATGGCACAATTTATGTAGAGGACCATTATCCATTGCTACATACCAAATATCAAAGCTGTGGGCCTAGTGGTTTCAGAGAAGAAGATTTTTTTAGTTTTTCCAATTGTAAGTCTATGGAGACTATCGACCCCTGGGGCGTGGCCAAATTTGACCCCAGGGGCATGGCTGGCACAATTTATGTAGAGGACCATTAGCCATTGCCACATACCAAATATCAAAGCTGTGGGCCCTGTGGTTTCAGAGAAGAAGATTTTTTAATTTTTTATCCATAGTAAGTCTATGGAGACTATCGACCCCCCGGGGCGTGGCCAAATTTGACCCCAGGGGCATGAATGGCACAATTTATGTAGAGGACCATTAGCCATTGCTACATACCAAATATCAAAGCTGTGGGCCTAGTGGTTTCAGAGAAGAAGATTTTTTTAGTTTTTCCCATTGTAAGTCTATGGGACCTATCTGTTGCCATGGAAACCACAATTTTGATACAATCTGCTCCAAAACCTAATACCATCAATCCCCCAACCCAATTATGGTTCACATTAAATTTGATCAAGATCGGCCCACTAGCTTCAGAAATATTCTTCTTTGAAATTGTGGACGGACGACGACGGACGACGACGGACGACGGACGACGACGGACGCCGGATGCCTGCCTATCCTATAAGCTCACCTGTGAGCCTTCGGCTCAGGTGAGCTAACACCAGAGGACCAATGGTCCTGTAAACGCTCACCTGAGATCTGCTGCATATACCAATAAACATGTATGAATATTATGGTATTTTATTCCAGTGCAGGGGCAGATGAAGCCCTTGGGCCATTTTCTTTTTTCTGAATCTTCAATATTCTGTCCATTTGCCAATTTCCTGCTGGCTTTTCCCTTCAAATGACATTTTAACAGTTTTCCCAATTCAAATGCATAGGCAACCCATGTTGACCTTGCCATAAACTTGGTCAAGGTCATCACAGGGTCCTGATTTATATATACATTAAAGTACTTTAGCCATCGATGCTTCATGCCAAGTTTCCTTGAAATCAGTCTATTGGTTTCAGAGAAGAAGGTTTTTGATGGGTTTTTACCATATATGGGCATGGCGGCCATCTTTGTCATGTGACCTAGATTATCTATATACACATTGATTCACCCATTCTATAGATGCTTCACAAAAAATTAGGCTTTGATTGGCCAAGCGGTTTCAGAGGAGAAGACGTTTGAATATTATGGAAATATACATGTATATTGCCGCGGGGTGGGGGCACATGAGCCCCTGGGGTCCAATTTTTTTCAGAATCATTAATATTCAGTCCTACTTCCCATTTCCTGCAAGACTTTCACTTTAAATTACATTTTAAAAGTTTTCCCCATTCCAATGCATTGGTGACCTATGTTGACCTTGCCGTAAAATAGGTCAAGGTCATCACAGGGTCATGATTTATATACACATTGTAGTGCTTGAGCCATCAATGCTTCATGCCAAGTTTTGTTGAAATCGGTCCACCGGTTCTGGAGAAGAAGATTTTTGAAGGGTTTTTACCATATATGGGCATGGCGGCCATCTTGGTCATGTGACCTGGATTATTTATATACACATTGGTTCCCCCTTCCCATAGATGCTTCATGTAAAATTTGGCTTTGATTGGCCAAGCGGTTTCAGAGAAGAAGATGTTTGAATATTATGATAATATACATGTATATTGCCCCGGGGTGGGGGCGGATGAGCCCCTGGTGCCCAATTTTTTTCAGAATCATTAATATTCAGTCCTACTGCTCATTTTCTGCAAGATTTTTCCTTTAAATGACAATTTAACAATTTTTCCCATTCAAATGCGAAGGCGACCTATGTTGACCTTGCCGTAAAATAGGTCAAGGTCACCGCAAGGTCATGATTTATATACACATTGTAGTGCTTGAGTCATAGATGCTTCATGCCAAGTTTGGTTGAAATCGGTCCAGTGGTTCCGGAGAAGAAGATTTTTGAAGGGTTTTTACCATATATGGGCATGGCGGCCATCTTGGTCATGTGACCTGGATTATTTATATACACATTGGTTCCCCCTTCCCATAGATGCTTCATGTAAAATTTGGCTTTGATTGGCCAAGCGGTTTCAGAGAAGAAGATCTTTGAAAACTGTGGACGACGGACGGACGGACGACGGACGACGGACGACGGACGGACGACGGAGCATGGGTATACTATAAGCTCACCTTGTGAGCCTGACGGCTCAGGTGAGCTAAAAAAGTTAAAATGTTATAATGAAATTTCCATGCTAAGACACAGCTAGGTTATATTCAATCCAAAATAAAATGAAGTTTCGTACATCCATCATGAAAACATGTCCGTGTAATGTATACCCCCTTGAACCCCACTTTTATATAGCAAAACTGGGGTATGCAGGGGTATACCTATTTTTCTTATTTTTGCTCCAAAACATAGATTGAGGGTACTCGTTAGAACCGCCTCGTCGAGGCGGTTCTAACGTGTACCCACAATATATGTTTTGAGCAAAAATAAGAAAAATATCAAAAATAAGAAAAATATCATATATTTTCTGCTTAATTTTTACAATTAAGAAAAATCTTTATATTACATGGGCGTGTTTTCGTTATGCATAAAGACAATTATTCTGATGCATTTTATCGCAACTATTCAAAATATTGCATGTAATAAAACAAAAAGATCAGAGCATGATGAGAAACCCTGAAAAAAATTCCAGCTTGACGTGTACAAAAAGAGATCCTAGTCGCTGCAGAAAAATCAAAATTTCAAAAAAGAAATAGCCATTACCCGTATTACCAGAAAATCAAGCCATCCAATTTTTTGAAAATTTGATGAATATTAATACGTTGCTGACCTGCTATCAAGCTTCACAGTAGGGACACGTCTAGCGTTAACAAAGCGTAAAATTAAAACAGCAGAAATCAATTTCGTAACATGGTAGACATAACAGACATCTATATATATCGCCAAGAATTAGAAATTATCAAACATGGAAATCAGATAAAAAATTTATAGTTCCAATCATGGCCTTTAATACCAGCCACATAAATCAGAAATAAAAATCCAGATATATAGAATAATTATTTCTTTCAAATCGTTAACACTTTCACTTTCATGTAAGAAAATATTTTCTTCCTCTACTCACATGTAGGATGCATACAGTAAGCAAGCATTACCTTGAATGTGATCTCATCTTTACAAGCTGCTGTTTGAGACGGAACGAGCAGCATCATGAGAAAGCCAATATTCCGCAGTGTCTGACCGAGCCAGACATGAACCAGACAGTACTGGCCCCGAAGCTGGCTAGTCTTGTTTTTATTTTGAAACTAGTAAGCAGACTGATCATTATGTCTACACAGTGAAAACAAAGGCACACATCAGCTCGACAGTTACTGTACAGCTGATCCGGATTTTTTTTCCGCATAATGGAAAAAGTAGGTTTCTTCATACTGTGACTTGAATGTGGATAATGCATGACTCACAATGAATGTGTATCATAGGGTGTCAACATTTTTTTACTTTCTGCCTGCGTAAACAACATGCACTTTTGCACATGGCAGTTCCTCCTTAAATTTCTTTCCTTACTGGTATATTTGAGCCACTGCATAAGAAATCCATTAATCTGCTTATGCGAAAACAGTAACTGCACAGCTGATCAGCTTCTTTGTTTTCGATACACAGATAGTACAATCCTTTTTCTTCTTAAATCCAAAATTTGAGGCTTCTAGCCTGCTTCTGTGACTGTACAGGGCAGTTTGTGACAGACCTGGTCAGAAACCCAAAATGTTGGTTTTCTCTTGCAAAGGCCCAAATAAGTTTTTGTTGATAAAGTGTAGCAACTGCATTTTATAACATCATATAATTAACCCATCTCCCCTCCTTTCCCTTACCACCCCAGGGTCATCCCACACTGTTCAGGCTCTACAGCTTACTTAAGTCAAAATGGGTAAGTGCAAGTAGCTTATGAGCTCTTGGTAAGTGTCAATGCTTGGACCACTCAGCATTTGCCATTAAAATACTCAATATACTGATAAATTTTAAGCTCTGTGGAAAGCATCAAGCAGCCTGATCATTACTGTTTCTGTAATGTAACCTCAAAGTCATGATTTCATTTCATGATGCTCAAGTAAAAAACAACTTGAGCCGCATCGTGAGAAAACCGGATTTTTGCCCATGCGAAAACAAAGGCGCATATCAGCCCGGCGATAACCGCGAAGCTGATCAGCGCCTTTGTTTTCGCTACTCGGATAGTACAATTCCTCTTCTACTTAAATCCGAAATTGCAAGCTTCTAGCTCTTTTCTGAGCTTGTACAGGCCGATTTGTGTCGGACCTGGTCGGAAACCCCGAAGACCGGTTCTCTCGCGTCGCGGCTCACTTTCAGACACACTTGAATGCAGTTTGGAAATTTATTATGCAGACAACCTCTTGAGTTTAATAGAAAGCAGATTTAGCAGTGGCATAAGTTACAAAAGAATACATATTTCACCGGTTTTATTGCACAGTTTTTATTGCAAGGTTATTAAGCATAGTTAAAACAACAGAGGATACCATTCTGGCTTGAAAGTGAGCTGAGTTTTTGCCGTCTGCAACCACCCTACACACAAGTTGTATGTTTTATTGCAATTGAGCCGCATCGTGAGAAAACCGGTTTTTTGCCTAGGCGAAAACAAAGGCGCAGATCAGCTTCGTGGTAACCGCGAAGCTGATCAGCGCCTTTGTTTTCGCTACACGGATAGTACAATTTCTCTTCTTCTTAAATCCGAAATTTCAAGCTTCTAGCCTGCTTCTGTAACTGTACAGGCCGATTTATGTCGGACCTGGTCGGAAACCCCGAAGACCGGTTTTCTCGCGTTGCGGCTCAATTTAACTCCTACTTTTTGATTAACCTGAAAAAAAAAAGTTGGGATCTTGCAATCTTGCAAGAAACAAACACCAAACTTGATAGAAGAATGTGATTTTGTATTTTGTTTGCTTTTTGCTTGAATAATAAATTCAACTAAGTCATGTGGGAGCAATCAATTGTGCAGGCAGGCATAGCGTAATTGGTTAACCATTACTGAGTGCTCATGCTTTCACCAATAACTGACAACTTCTGCAAGTGTTTTCTGCATAATTCAATCATAAACCTTGGATAAACAGCTTGTGGAAGGAAGGTTTCACGTGCATAATTAAGAACTTTATTGAGAGTAATTTTACAAAGGAATAATCTTGATTGCTAAAAGTCCCTTTCAAGCCATTAAACATTGTGGAATGTTACCTTAAAACTTTCATAAGTAACTAGGAGATTCCAGGGAAAGAGAAAATGCAGAATAAATTCAATAACTGAGCAGAGACACAAGAAAACCAACAATGTGGTTTTTGAATGGGTCTGACACAAACCGAGCTGCACAATCACTGAAGACGGCAAGAGGCTTGAAATTTCGGATTTAAATAGAAGAAGGATTGTACTATCAGAGTAGCGAAAACAAAGGCGCTGATCAGCTTCGCGGTGTAACCGCGAAGCTGATCTGCGTCTTTGTTTTCGCATATGCAGATTGTTGGTTTTCTCATGACGCGGCTCAATTATACAAAGAACTTGAGTAACAAACTCCAGGCTGTCAAAGTTAAATGATGAATGAGTGTAGTAAAATAAGTACCTATGTTTTTTGCCCATTAACTTAAGGGTACTGGAGTATGAATAATGTGCTAGCTACCAGGGTACAATCCAAATAGCCTGCTACAAAGTAAAGATTTCTCATGTAAATTTTCGAAATTACAGTACAATAATCTGGCTTTCGTTGCCGGTACTGACCGAAATTGCGCAATATAGTCCATACTATCTCCCTTTGAATGTTCTTATTGTTTCCAAAGGATCAAACCTTTATATTTTATTGACTACTTACCATATAGACTTAACACCAAGAGTTTGCAAAAAAGGGCATTTTTGCTATACTTCATGTTGTATTTTTACTAGATTCTAGTAACTGATAAGCCATAAGTCCTATAGGTATACTGAATCTTGCCAATGTTAAAAGCATGCTATTCCTTGTCTGTCTGGTCAATACATACAAAATAGGTTAGCCAATTAAAGACACAAGATCATTTAAACTCTGACAGGCATCACACTACACACAAACTCTGGTGCTAGACAAAAATATTCCAAAAAACACAAGTAACAATCTGGAAAACACTACATAAATATTGCAAAAACTTGTCTGTCTCATTATGACTAGAACTGACAGTAGTTCTCAACATGTCATGGTGTTCCTTATGAATTGTGAACATATGAGAGGACTGACTGAACTTTCTGTACTGTCATCTAATTATTGCTGCTCACATTCTGTATGATGGCTTAACGTAATTTGTTTTGCAAAAGAAATAATGAAATTAGGAGCTTGATACATGTACCAGACAGTGCACAAACAGTGACAATATTGATAACTATGTTTTGTCTAGTTAGAATAGTTACTTAATCCACATCTTACATTTCTTTGTCAAAAGTGTAAAACATAAGAACATAAATTTTATATCAACCAGAAAGCAAACTTCCACTGGGACAATATATGTGTATATGAAGACAAAGCCCACTTCTGACATCATCTTCTGTAATGCCCATTAAAAGTTAACAAAATGCATGTAAACAAATCCCACTTCTGACACCATCTTTTGTAATGCCCATTAAAAGTTAACAATATGCATGTAAACAAATCCCACTTCTGACACCATCTTTTGTAATGCCCATTAAAAGTTAACAATATGCATGTAAACAAATCCCACTTCTGACACCATCTTTTGTAATGCCCGTTCAAAGTTAACAAAATGCATGTAAACAAAGCACACTTCTGACACCATCTTTCGTAATGCCCATTAAAAGTTAACAATCTGCATGTGAACAAAGCCCACTTCTGACACCATCTTCTGTAATGCCCATTAAAAGTAATAACCATTAAAATCTTAAAACCCATTAATTACCTTAACATTTCCTAGACATCACACCATAATTTTACAGAGAAATGGTGACTGTTCAGATGGAAAAGTGAAATATTTTTCTCATGTTTACTCTAAGAAAAGAAATAACATTGCCAATTTTGTAACAGCTTCCAAACTGTCCCATGAAACTCATTTCATTAAAACAACAGGATACAATAAGCCACATTCAGTACCCAACAAGTCAATACAATGATGTAATAAATTCCTACTTCATACCTAAAATATCTACCTTGACAAAAACTTCATGAACTGCTGTTTTAATATTCAAATTGGGAGGAGATTCTCTGCTTGTGCACCACAAATGAGCAATACCTGTAAATATAGACACATCAAGGAGATCACTTGTATTGTTTATGTACTTTTTGCAACATATGAGAAAACCTTCCTTGATTTTTGTCTCAGTTTCACACAAACCACCATTTCTCCTCTAGGTACTACATTTGAAAAGTTACAGGCGGACACACAGAGGCTGACTGCACAGCATACAAGTGATACCTCCCTCATCATCAGGGAGACTCCAGGAAATGAGTGGCAAAATTTGTCTAAAATGTACCACTTTTTCACAAAAATTCAAAATCTCCCTGAAATGAACCAAGAATTTTCCTACATATTCTATACATTTTTCAAAAATCTCCCTGAAATGAAGGAAACATCTCCCTGATGCCCATTTCAAACTCATCACATGTATGGCACAGGTTCAACTGTAACTCTTCTGTTCAAAAAATGCATAAACTGTGTTTTTTCTTTTGATTTTTTTTTCAAGGTTTTGTGATATTTTCCTTGATGTATCTAAAACAGACAGGTAAATCTATTCTCATTATCGTCACATGCTTTTTACTGTTTCTGTAGTCAAAAGGTGGAAACAATTAAGATTATTTTGGAAATTCCAGGGGGAATTGTACTCCCTGGCATCAGCAAAGAAACCATCTGAAAAAAAAAAATATATTCTGATCAACAACATTGCCTGATGGCAGCCTATAGGACTTATGGCTTATCAGTTACTAGAATCTAGTAAAGTGACAATATAATATAGGGAAAATCCTGCCCACTTTTACAAACTCTTGGCAAATGTCTCTTAAGTTCTATGGTAGGTAGGTATGATCAGATTCCATAGTTATTCTGCAATGGCAGACCCAGGAATTTATTATCACTGGTTGCTTTTCTCTGCCATTGAAATTAATTTCTATTCTTGTACAGTTCAACCTCAATATTATGACCACAGTATTGTGCAGTTTTCAATATAACACAGCCATGTCATGGCTTTACTCATAGCACAAGTCTATTTCAATGGATCCCAATGATAGCTTTATAATGAGGTTGACCTGTAGTTTCAGATTATCAGATGAATAGTAGATCTAGATTCAGGAGTCGAAAGCTTTGAATCCTGGCCCCGAGGTTATAACACTTTTTTCATGCTCAGCTCAGCTGAGACTTAAATCTATCCTGCTCATAAATGTTAAAATGCCAACAATTGTTGGCATTTTTACATTTATTAGCAGGATAAATTACAGGTTTTGGAATTCTAAGCCTTCAGTTTCAATATATTTGGGCTATTTCAGTTTTTTATGAGGAATTGAAATTTCAAGCTCAGCTGAGTTGAGCATGAAAAAAAGTTTTATAATTGATTAAGCCTTTAATTTGGGTCCTTTTCTGCTTACCAAACAAGAACATCCCAATGAATGTCACCAAAGCCATAAACTATGTGTATATTGATGACTACTTACAGGTCAACCTCATTATAACGCTACATTTGGGTACATACAAGCAGACTGTGTTATAAGTGAAACTGTGTTATAATGAGGTTGCTTACTATGGATATATAGCAAAATAAGCAATTTGGGAGCCATGACATGGCTGTGTCATATTATAAACTGCACTATAATGAGTCATGTTATAATGAGGTTGAAGAGTAGTTTATTTTAGCAAGCTACTTGCCCCCAGATTTTTCCATTCTTTTGTACCTGCTTTGTTGTTATATCATCATGCAAGCATTTCAATGATTCTAATCAACAGATTCTATGGGTGCAAGAAAAGCATTTCTGTCACTATAAAACCATCTCTTATATGATCCGAGCCAATTAAGAAAACTGGATTTTTGCCTATGCGAAAACAAAGATGCAGATCAGCTGTGCAGTAATTGTATAGCTGATCAGCCCCTTTGTTTTTGCTACACAGATAGTACAACCCCTCTCTTCTTAGATCCTAAATTTTAATCTTCTAGCTAACTTCTATGACTGTACAGGCCAGCTTGTGTCAGAGCTGGTCGGCTTTCTCAAGTCGCGGCTCAATTAATGTTTCCCAACTGTGCGAGAGTATCAAACACAACAGATTCCTTTGTGAGAGACTGTTGGCTTGTGATCAGGGGTTGGAATTCTCCATCAACCTGCACACTTACAGGTACACATACACCGGGATTTAACCATTCAAGGATTTGTACTTTTGGACAATGTTTTTGCATTTTTCAAAGTGCAATGCAAGTTAAGGGCAACAGTTTCAAAGTCTAAAGGTTAAGAATTAATTTTGAAGTGTTTATTGTTCAAGTTTACACATATAACTGTGAGCCAAAAGCAACAATACTGTACATTGTGATGGTCTGTAAAAGTAAGGGTGGCCAATTGTACTGGTTTGACTGTAATCTGCATTTGGACTCTGGACTCTGGACTGATATATCATATGTAGTCGAAAAATACTGAGGACAGTCTGATGGAAGTCTATACTGTTTATCATCCCATTTCCAGGATTGGAACATTGAATACCAAAGGCTTTTTGGTTGTTTGTTTTTTTTGGTTTTACATCCCAGTCAACAATTTTTCAGCTAAGTCCTTATTGACTTTTTGTGTTTGGATCTTTGGTTAAATGTGCCAACATTTTCTAATATCCACAAATAAGAGAAACATAAAAGTCGCTGTAGCAGTGTCTCATAAAGGCTGTTTATGGTGTTTGTATCAGCTGGCAAAGTTAAAAGATTACAACAGAAAATATTGAATTTTCAAATAATGGCATTGTTGCTGGCGGTTATCAGATGTTGTGAACAATGGTGAACAGTGTACATGACTGTTTGTGTCTATTTGTAGTCACATTCAAAAGTCAGAGTAAGATGTACCTGGAAAGTGCTTCAGTCAAGCTTAGACACAATCAAAGACATCATTCAAGCTTGGACAAAATCAAGGACAGAATATGTCCAATGTACTTTTATTATAAGAATGCTTCAGTCAAGCTTGGACAAAATCAAGGACAGATGTGCTTAAAGAGTGCTTCAGTCAAGCTTGGACAAAATCAAGGACAGATGTGCTTAAAGAGTGCTTCAGTCAAGCTTGGACAAAATCAAGGACAGATGTGCTTAAAGAGTGCTTCAGTCAAGCTTGGACAAAATCAAGGACAGATGTGCTTAAAGAGTGCTTCAGTCAAGCTTGGACAAAATCAAGGACAGATGTGCTTAAAGAGTGCTTCAGTCAAGCTTGGACAAAATCAAGGACATGTTAGCCTAAAGAGTGCTTCAGTCATGCTTGGACATATGTAGACTAGATGTGCCTAAAGAGTGATCCAGACCAGCTTGGAAAAAGTCATTGATAAGCATCAAGCCTAAAGCATGTTTTTAGTCAAGCTTGGACAAAATTAAGGACAAATGTGCTTTTAGAGTAATTCAGTCAAGTATGGACAAAATCAAGGACAGGAATGATGTGCCATTAGAGAGTGCTCCAGTCAAGCTTGTATAAAATCAAGTACAGGTGCGCCTACAGAGTGCTTCAGTAAATCTTGAACATATCAGGGACAGGACTGGCACGCCAGTGAAGAGTACTTCAGTCAAGCTTGAACAAATCAAGGACAGGACTGGCATGCCATGCCTGAAGAGTGGAGAGTACTTCAGTAAATCTTGAACAAATCAAGGACAGGAGTGGCATGCCATGCCTGAAGAGTGGAAAGTACTTCAGTAAATCTTGAACAAATCAAGGACAGGACTGGCATGCCATGCCTGAAGAGTGGAGAGTACTTCAGTAAAGCTTGAACAAATCAAGGACAGGACTGGCATGCCATGCCTGAAAGAGTGGAGAGGAGAGTACTTCAGTAAATCTTGAACAAATTTAAGGACAGGACTGGCATGCAATGCCTGAAGAGTGGAGAGTACTTCAGTAAATCTTGAATAAATCAAGGACAGGACTGGCATGCCATGCCTGAAGAGTGGAGAGTACATGTACTTCAGTCAAGCTTGAACAAATCAAGGATAGGACTGGCATGCCAAGCCTGAAGAGTGGAGAGTACTTCAGTCAAGCTTGAACAAATCAAGGACAGGACTGGCATGCCATGCCTGAAGAGTGGAGAGTACTTCAGTCAAGTTTGAACAAATCAAGGACAGGACTGGCATGCCATGCCTGAAGAGTGGAGAGTACTTCAGTCAAGCTTGAACAAATCAAGGACAGGACTGGCTTGCCATGCCTGAAGAGTGGAGAGTACTTCAGTCAAGCTTGAACAAATCAAGGACAGGACTGGCATGCCATGCCTGAAGAGTGATGAGTACTTCAGTCAAGCTTGAACAAATCAAGGACAGGACTGGCATGCCATGCCTGAAGAGTGGAGAGTACTTCAGTCAAGCTTGAACAAATCAAGGACAGGACTGGCTTGCCATGCCTGAAGAGTGGAGAGTACTTCAGTCAAGCTTGAACAAATCAAGGACAGGACTGGCATGCCATGCCTGAAGAGTGATGAGTACTTCAGTCAAGCTTGAACAAATCAAGGACAGGACTGGCATGCCATGCCTGAAGAGTGATGAGTACTTCAGTCAAGCTTGAACAAATCAAGGACAGGACTGGCATGCCATGCCTGAAGAGTGGAGAGTACTTCAGTCAAGCTTGAACAAATCAAGGACAGGACTGGCATGCCATGCCTGAAGAGTGGAGAGTACTTCAGTCAAGCTTGAACAAATCAAGGACAGGACTGGCATGCTGTGCCAGAAGAGTGGAGAGTGCTTCAGTCAAGCTTGAACAAATCAAGGACAGGACTGGCATGCTGTGCCAGAAGAGTGGAGAGTACTTCAGTCAAGCTTGAACAAATCAAGGACAGGACTGGCATGCTGTGCTAGAAGAGTGGAGAGTGCTTCAGTCAAGCTTGAACAAATCAAGGACAGGACTGGCTTGCCATGCCTGAAGAGTGGAGAGTACTTCAGTCAAGCTTGAACAAATCAAGGACAGGACTGGCTTGCCATGCCTGAAGAGTGGAGAGTACTTCAGTCAAGCTTGAACAAATCAAGGACAGGACTGGCATGCTGTGCTAGAAGAGTGGAGAGTGCTTCAGTCAAGCTTGAACAAATCAAGGACAGGACTGGCATGCCATGCCTGAAGAGTGGAGAGTACTTCAGTCAAGCTTGAACAAATCAAGGACAGGACTGGCTTGCCATGCCTGAAGAGTGGAGAGTACTTCAGTCAAGCTTGAACAAATCAAGGACAGGACTGGCATGCTGTGCTAGAAGAGTGGAGAGTGCTTCAGTCAAGCTTGAACAAATCAAGGACAGGACTGGCATGCTGTGCTAGAAGAGTGGAGAGTGCTTCAGTCAAGCTTGAACAAATCAAGGACAGGACTGGCTTGCCATGCCTGAAGAGTGGAGAGTACTTCAGTCAAGCTTGAACAAATCAAGGACAGGACTGGCTTGCCATGCCTGAAGAGTGGAGAGTACTTCAGTCAAGCTTGAACAAATCAAGGACAGGACTGGCTTGCCATGCCTGAAGAGTGGAGAGTACTTCAGTCAAGCTTGAACAAATCAAGGACAGGACTGGCATGCTGTGCTAGAAGAGTGGAGAGTGCTTCAGTCAAGCTTGAACAAATCAAGGACAGGACTGGCATGCTGTGCTAGAAGAGTGGAGAGTGCTTCAGTCAAGCTTGAATAAATCAAGGACAGGACTGGCATGCTGTGCCAGAAGAGTGGAGAGTGCTTCAGAAAAGCTTAGACAAAATCAAGTACAAGCATTACTAACTATGCCAAGCTCCTAATCATGCACATCCTCTCAGCATTCATGTATTAAACTACTGGTCCATTTTGCTGTCCTGCTTGACATTATAACATTGCCAGGTCTGGCATGGACTGGTTCCAATAATTGCAGTAGCCATTATCATAAATTTCTGAGAGCTCATTCTGTTCCACAAAACTGACAGGAAAATAATTTGCCACCAACAGACTTGGAAAACCATGCCAAATAATAATATTTGCCTTTTTATCAACTGTCTGAATCTCTCTATTTAGCACAAGGCAAAGAGTTCTGAACTAAATGGAATATTTCTCAGAGCATCTTATTCTTTGATGAAATTAATGCCATTTTACTCAATGATTTGATCAGCAATTTATCCATTTTGCAATATTTTTTTTTCGTTTTTACTCCACTGACAAAGACAGAAATATGCCTCAGAAGCCTCCGTGGTATAGTGGTTAAGCTGCTTGTCTCTTAAAACAGGGTTTGTGGGTTTCATCCCAGACTTCGCCAGTCCTTCAGATAAGGCATTAGATCAATGTCCTGTCTCTATATGACCACAACTGTTGAGTGGGATGCTAAACACTAATCAACCAACAAATGAGCCGCCTCGTGGGAAAACCAACAATGTGGCTTTTAAACCGGTCCCACACCAACCAGTCTGTACAGCCACAGAAAACAGCTAGAAGCTTGAAATTTCGGATTTAAGTAGAAGAGGAATTGTACTATCCGAGTAGCGAAAACAAAGGCGCTGATCAGCTTCGCGGTTACCGCGAAGCTGATCTGCGTCTTTGTTTTCGCCTATGCAGATTGTTGGTTTCCCCACGAGGCAGCTCAAATACACCTGATTGAAGATATACACTTTCCTCTCAACACTAAAATACACCCTGACCTTTTTATAACACGGTGCGTTACAGCATGGTTTTGGATATAACACAGACCACTCCTGGACCACAAATGGTCATTTTAAACTTATTTTGCTATATAACTATACATCTTACTTTTGTGATAACACAAATTGGATTTGGCTTGGACTCCAGCAATAGTGTTATAAAGAGGTTGGGGTGTATTAAGATCATTTCCCATCCTATCAAAAAGTCGTAAAAGCCACTAGAATCCATTAACCACACAGCACCTGTAGACATGTGACTAGCTGTCATAGCAAGAAGCATGCACTGGCTGCCGAACTGACAATCGTGAGCACCTGTAGACATGTGACTAGCTGTCATAGCAAGAAGCATGCACTGGCTGCCGAACTGACAATCGTGATGCTTCTAAAGCTTCTCATCCTTGAACCAACAGTACCAGTAGAACATGTGGGAACGGTTTTAACCCATATGTGACGAATGGATTTTCCATCATTATCATTTGGGCGAGTCCACTTTCATTTTTAGGGGCTTTATGTGAGATTTTAAATTTTTATCTCATTTTTCGATGAAATTTCTCTAAGAAAACAGAATAGCCCCAGATGGGACGCCACATTCTGTGGCGTCACATCTGGGGGCTATACTGTTTGCCAATGTCCCATAAAAGGGATGCCAGGCTTATATGAGTTAATATGAGCCACAATTGAAGAAATCCGATCATCAAGGTTTCCAACCAGGTCTGATATAAATCGACCTGTACATTCATAGAAGGTTAGAAGACGTAGTGGTCATCCCGGGTAGCATACCTCCAGTGGCAAGTTGTCTGGATAAACAATTATATACATGTACTGCACTAGTTGGTCTCCATAAACACTTACATATCCCACTAGTTGGTCTCGATAAACACTTAGCTACCGCACTAGTTGGTCTCGATAAACACAGTTTGCTACCACCACATGAGAAGGGTTACACATGCAAGCTACACTGTCCTGCAACAGCTCTTATAATCCCAAGGTCTATCATGAGTGTACCTGCACAAACTTGTCAGAAAATTTGCATAAAATCAAAAAAGTGCTTTCTATTCCATAAATCAAAACAGTAATAAAAGCTGCATTGTAAGTGCTTTTAAAATGGTTGTACCATAAATTTACGAACCGCAGACAGTGTGCAAATACAAGAGTGCACATTATGATGGTGCAAAACCACATCCTGTTCGCAAACTTGGAATGCCGGAAACCATTTTTCACCTATCCCAGCTTTGCGCCTACTCCAGAAGTGTTTTTCCTTTCAATTTTTATCAAAAACAGCATGTAAACAAAGGATACAACCGCATTACAACTTTAGTGGTAACAGACAACTGTGACAGCAGTGTACTGTGAACCTGTAAAAATTGAATGAATCAACGAACAAACTTTGTTTTGCTGAGGTTTAACACAATATTATGTCATGTCGAGCTGCAGCCAGCGCTTCCAGGTCATTTATAACTAGTACTGTGGGGAGCTATTGTGCCTTACTCAAGGGCACAACACAGCGCCAAAATTGTTAGCTTTAAAATTTTAGTTTATTTAAAAATTTCATAGTCTTAATGTGTTAATGACAGGCACTTTGCATCTTTGTGAAATTTTGATTTTTATGTTTTTGTTATGTCCACTGCTAAAAATCTTCGTGCAAAGTTTTTGTTTGTTTTTCGATTTTATGTCCTATTTTTCAGCCATGTTTTGTATTGGTGATGCAAAAAACTCATTACACCTTAAAGTCGCAATTACCAAGGCCCCATGATGCATCAGGAACTGCATTTCCTGTCTCACACAATCTTGGAATAAATCTTACGAGAACAACATTATGCCAACTGAATAACTAAGCGCCTGTACTTGTCAATATCTGTCTTAGCCCTGTCGTGAGAAAATTGGTCTTCGGCGTTTCCGGCCTGTATAGTCACAGGAGAAAGCTAGAATCTTGAAAATGTTTGGTATGCTATTTGGTACTATCCATCTAACTGTTGTTGGGTACTATCCGTCTAGCCAAAACAAAGGCACTGATCAGCTATGCAGTTACTGTATAGCTGATCTGCGCCTTTGTTTTTGCATAGGCAGAAATCGGGTTTTCTCATGACACGGCTCTGTCTAATGAACTGAAAGAACTTTCTTTGCGCCAATCACAACAGAATCTAATTTTGGACATCCAGACAAGTACAAAGACAGTGCTTGCTAGATGTGAAAGTATATTTACCATCAATAAAAAGTTACCAGAAAATCAGGTTTAATTAATGCACTAGTCAATTGTAACCACGGCCTCCCCAGCCGCGGGGAATAGCGGAGGACTTTGACTTTTGGTCCGGCAAATCCCCGCTAAAAGTCCCACCATGCGGGGACTGCTCATTGGTAAAACCACTGCTGTTTTCCCCTGCAGCCTGCTATCTTTTCATTTCACTGCCCTTTTTGCCTATATAAAGCAAACCCCAGGAATTCCCCCCGCACTGCAGTGGCAAAACTGGTCAAAGCCCCACTCATTTCCACAGCTATCCCCCGCCCTCCCCCGGCGATGGGGCGGCCGTGGTTACAAATGACTAGTCCATACATAACACATGGCAATATTTGATTCATTCTGTGAAGACAACTGCAGCATTCATTTGATTAGAATTATGCACTCCTTTACAAATTTGTCAAAAGTTTCCATCGAAATGTGTAGAGAAATGCAGAATTTGGATACTACGTATACCTGAGAGTTGGGTCCTCAGTATTCCGTCAGCCGTTGGAAATTTTTAAATCAATTTGGCGGCGTTTTCAATGAGCGTGTTAGAGGCACAAGAAGGCATGAAGACTTGTGAAAATAGTGCTTTCTAGTTCTGAAAAACTTCGAAAATAACAAATTGCACATTGCGCACCATAGTTCCAGGGCTATATAAGTGGAACTGCTTAATGTCAATAAATAAATTTGCCGTTGAGGTGAATCATGAATGTAACAAAAAGTTTTGAAAACTATTATATTTATTTTTCAAATTATCAAAACCTTATTCATTGGTGCTGAGTATACAAATGTCAGATCTGTGCATGTTTTTTTATGATAACGCACAGTCACAGTTAATAAATCTAGTCTGACACTTCAACAAACCTCTACCTATAGTGAAAAAAATTCAAGGCCATTTTGTTTTATGACTGTCTCAAGGTTATGGTTTTTGTCATACATACATGCACACAATTTTTTTCATAATCTAGTACTTTTTCATGCACATCAGTAGTTTTAGAAGGTGTTTCAATAGTACGTTTTACACGCACATATATAGCGAAGATAATTCAATTGGTGTGATATATAAAGTGCAGTCAGAAAAGAAATACAATGATTCAAAATGAGTTCGCCAAAATTGATAAAATGGTCCGATTTTCTGAAGTACCATTTTCAGCCCAAGGTATTATACTCGACAATGATTAAGGAGCAAGAAGAGGCAGTCTAGACCCTTGTGTACCATAAAACGTGTCACGGACGATACGTGACGTGTCACATAACCAGAGGCTTAAAACTTATGAGCCTCGTCACAAGTAAGGGTGTTTTCCGTGGATTTTGACAAATCAGATTCTTGCTTGGCTATATAGCCACAGAAATATTATGGCTCGATAGTTTGCTTATTGTTGATACTATGCAAAGTCTCTCACAAGCCAGGCCAATGTGAAGTCTCTCACAAGCCAGGCCAATGTGAGCATGCTGATCCATGCATCAAATTTTGTTGTTTGCGATTGCTGATAAATTATATATCTTACTATGTGGCTCCCAATTGAAAATATTATCTCGTTATCAAATAACGCTATATATCCGGTACAGATTTTAATTGATAAATGACACCATGCTCATTTAAGGTACAAATAACTTTTTTATATAGACTTTTTAACACAAAATTTGGCTTTAGAATTCTCAAAGACAGTTTCACTCATGCATGTCAAGGAATGTAAATAGATCTACACCAACGTTTATTAAGCCCAAACAGCCTGATAGAGATCTCTGTGTTCCTAGAACACTATACCCCCTACACATGCCTATTTAATAGTACCAACCTAGCAAATATGTACAGAACTCTCAATTTCACAGGTATTCATCAATATGGCCATGCACTGCCCCACCTGTACAGTTTGTCAACCATAATCAATTTTCAATTTTTTGAAGGCCCCATCAAGGAAGATTGGGATAGCTCAGAAAAAGTAATACCAATTTTAGTCCAATAAGTGTGGACAACACACCAAGACATTACAGTGAAATCACCATAAAAGGAGTAAGAAAATTAATTCACCTTTTTTCAAGAAATCAAGTCAACCCTGCTGAATCAGTTAATACACTCAACTTTTGTAAAAAATTCAGGCCACCTACTGATTTATTGAAATTTAAGCTCTCCTTGTACATGTACTTTTTGAAATTTAAAGAAAAGCTTCCTGCTTTAACATCCTGTCTTTTCTTATTTTTTTTTCTTTTAATTTTTCTATAAAGAGATACCAAAGTTAAGGAAAATACTGTACCATTAAAAAGTTTGTGTTCCTTGTCCTATATCGGATCAAAGGCAGACCATGATTTTATAAAGCAAAAACTTGTATAAATTTATCCCTGGCTCAATGCTTTATCCTTGAATATAGCGTGTTTTCTGCGCTGCGTCTAATTTAATCTCCGAAACTTTCCATCATCTTATTAGTATGCAGACAAAGTTAACATCTTCATTACCGATCTGTGACAAGTAAATATGTGTTTTGCCATATAAAGTAAAACCTAAGCCTAAAAAATGCAAGTACATGCACTTAAATATATAGCGCTTGTGCATAGCTTAGTCACACAGTATATTATAAAGTTGTTCATTACCATATTCTTTCAATTTATCACACTGTATGCTTAAGTTTTTCAATGTTGCACCAAAAAACCTCATTATATTCGCTAGAGGTCCCGGGTTCGATCCCTGCCGGCGGCGAGGAAAATTTGTTGGTCCGAACACGCTTCCCTTCGTGTCATTTGCAGGAATGACATGATACAGTGCGCCGTCCTTCGGATCGGGACGTTAACTGGAGGCCCCCTGTGCAGGGAGAGTCATCCCCTGCGCAGGTTAAAGATCCCTACACAGGTTCTATCCTCATGCATGTGGCTCAACCTCCAAACACACAGGAGTATACAATGTACACTGTGTACAATGTACACCTCCCAAGAATAATCAGAAATTGATTGATGGGAGTAACAAGAAAACAAAAACAAGTGAATTGTGGGCTGATGCACAGGATTTTGCTTTGTTTGTCTGTAAGATTTCTGTCAACAAATTTTCAGTCATGTCGAGACAGAGCCACCACTTCCTGTTTTTTAACCAGTACTTCAAGGAGCTATGTGCCTTGCTTAAGGACATACACTGTGACCCTAGTGGTCAGGATTTTTTAAAAGATGTTCACATACACTTATTGGAGAATGTGTGCTAAATTATTACTATTATTTTTTTTTTTTTTTCTAATTCAGTTTTACCTCCCTTTCAAGATTATTTCAGCTCATATGAGATCATCAGATGGGCCAATCAGTAGGTGGGCGAAAACGAGAGAACCCCGAGAAAACCACCTGGCACACCTGCAAGCAGAACTTGGCTTGTCTCACATGTGGCCAGTGCGGGGCTCGAACCCACACCAGATGATCGAGTAATTAAGAAACAGCACTCTTAAACGCTCGACCACAGGGGCCGCGTGCTAAATTAAATGAATATGGTATCAAACGTGTAACAAATATTGGAACGAGTAGTATACTAAAGCTTCAAAGGCTGTCAATTTTGCCCTCCCCCACTCCCATTTTTTAAGCAGGTGCAGCTGATGATAAATTCAAAATGCAGAACAAAACGCAAAGTTACAGAGGCATGTTTTCTGCATTTCAAATGAAGATGCACATTGTTCAAATCTTTAACACCATACAAAGGACCAGGTGGGCTGTTGGTCTAAAGATGGAGCTATAATAAGGAATGTAATTATCAACACATCTTTCCATGGCAGAATTATCCTTAAGAGTAGTTGACCAGTAGTCAGTGTGAATCCTTTCACCAGTAATTGGCAAATGAAAATATATTTCCAGTAATGTAAGCATAAAACTGATTGGCAGGGGCTTGGGGCCACATAAGCAGATACAGTGTAACATTATCATTACATACACAACAAGCTGGGCCCTGTTGTTCAAAACTTTGTTTAAGCTTAACGCTGTCTTTAAGCCCTCATTTTGTTAATATCGACTACATTGTCATTTTTTGTTGAAAAAAGTGAGAATCCTTTGCAATGCGAAAGATTTTCACATTTTTTCAACAAAAAATAGCAGTGTATTTGTAATATTGCCATTTGAAATTTTAACTAATTGTTAACTAATCACATGTTAATTTTGAACAACTGGCCCCTGGTGATGACCTGCCCAATGATGCTAAAAAAAATCAAAACTTTGATGAAAGCAGGAATGAACTTGAGCCATATTTAGTGAAAAACCTGTCTTTGCACTTTTGGACTTTCAGAACGGGCATACAAAACATGGTTACATATAAGGCTTGGAATTGGGTGTAGACCGTAGTTCTGTCGGTGCAAAAACAGTTGGCTAGCAGCTTGGACCTTTACCTTCCTTTTCACAACCCCACAAACGAAGCAGGTTTTATTCCGGACATAGTGCAAAATGCTATCTAAATTTGGCACATGAGGAAAAGTACAATTCTGTTTATGTCATCAATTCTCCTCATCAGCCTTTACCCAAAGGGAACATTACAGGCCTTCATCTTCAAATAGTAATCATGAAAATTCCAGCAAAAATTCTATCTCATAGCTGCTCAGCTGATATCAGTCTCAGAAGATCTCACCAGAGGCTTTGAAAGTTCTTTTCCAAGGTCCTGATTATGCCAGGCAGGATAGCTTGGTCCATAGCTTGTCCAGCATTTAATTTTGTATTTTAATTTGGTCATGAAAAAAAAAATTCTACTGCAATTCTTCCTTCTCTTCTGCTGATTCAAGTAGAGCATTTGTTAGTTAGCAGTGGAAGAAATGTGCACTAAGTACTGGTAACCAGCTTCTGGGAGGCTTATCCAGGAACAGTGTGGCTAGGATAATAATATTGAGTCCCTAATTATTAGCCATGGACATAATTAAGTACCATCTAAAACTGAGACAAACTTACAAATTTCTGTGCAAGAAATACTTAACTTTATGCGAAACTCTTCTAATTGCATAAAAACTGCAGGAGCTACAAAAACCAATTTATTTTCAAACAAACAATGGTAAACAAAATCTCGGCATTCACAGATATCAGTTAAGCACTGCAGAAAACACCATAAGTCTGGCAATTAAATTAACTCAAATTCCTGGAACATGAAATCATTTTCATTATTTTCTCATGAAAAATCCTGCTTTTTTGAAATGGCACAGATCAACAGTACCGTAACTGTAACCGGTAACCACTGATCTGCGACATCATTTTCACTTGATAGTTAATCCACTTTCTACATGTATTTCAAAAACTTCAATCCACCTAAGCCATTTTCTGCCTTCGTATAGCTCAGGTAGTGTCAGAGATGGGTGGATCAGTTTCTTCTCATGACGTAGCTCATATTTCTCAGAATTCCATTCCAGAATATCAATTTCTCCAATATTTCACAGGTGAGATTAGAAACTTGATAAATAAGCACTTAATTTCAGTTTAAAATATTTTTTCATGCTTCAAAGATAATTGAAAACTTTTCATGCTATACTGAAATAAGCAATAAGATAAGAAATCTGAAAAAAAAGATAAATAATAATAATAATAAACACCGTCTTAATTTCAATTAAAAAAACTTTTTTTCGAGCTTCACTTATAAGTGAAATTTCATGTCCTGGCTCAGAAAACTTTTCATGCTAAACTGAAATAAGCATGAAACTTGGAGATAATAAATCAGATAAACAAGCACTTCATTTCAATTTAAAATATTCTTTCATGCTTCAAAGCTAATTGAATTTTCACATCCTGGCTCAGATATAATTTTTCATGCTCAAATGAAATGAGCATGTAATTTAGACTGTTCATAGTAACAAAATCATTCAAAAGAAAATAAGTTTTCAGATTTAAATCATCAAATTTATAACAGTTACTCTACTCATTTTATATGCACATGAATGCTGAAATATGTTGGTTTTGTATCCCAGTCAACAGTTACTGTCATATGGGAATGCTGCCTCCATTTTATGGGACTTCTACCTAATGTTAGTATGTCCTAATGCATTGCATGCTCAATTGAGTTGTGCATGTTTTTCTTTTTTCATAACCCTTGGAGCTAGGGAGTTACATTTTAATATTCAAAGCATGAAAATTTTTGAAATTAACAAAAAATATATGCATTCAAAAAGATAAACTGGATTATAAAAGAGCCTGTGCATGAGAAAACTCACAGTTTGGGTTCCGACAAGGTCTGACACGAACTGGGCTGTACAGCCACAGAAGATGGTTAGACGCTTGAAATTTCGGATTTAAGAAGGAGAGGTATTGTACTTTCCGAGTGGCGAAAACAAATGTGCTGATCAGCTTCGAGGTTACCGCGAAGCTGATCTGCGCCTTTGTTTTCGCCCAAGCATTTTGTTGGTTTTCGCATGTGGCGGCACAAAAGGCTCTAAATTTTCAAAACATGTTACATAAGTCATCAAAAGACAAAACTACAAGGATTGGCTGGGTCTCAATTTTTAAAGTCTACCACATATGAGCCGCATCGTGAGAAAACCGGATTTTTGCCTATGCGAAAACAAAGGCGCAGATCAGATTGTTTTCGCTACACGGATAGTATATTTCCTCTTCTTCTTATATCCGAAATTTCAAGCTTCTAGCCTGCTTCTGTAACTGTACAGGTCAGTTTGTGTCAGACCTTGTCGGAAACCCCGAAGACCGGTTTTCTCGCGTCGCGGCTCATATCAATAAGCAATCTATCAGATCTTCTTTAAAGACTTAAAAAATCCGCAGGCTAAATCTGCTGCTGTCTTTCACGCTGCACAATGTGGGATAAAACGTGACAGTTCAGAATTTCAATGACAAGTCTATAACTGAGCCACGACGCGAGAAAACCGGTCTTCGGGGTTTCCGACCAAATTGGCCTGCACAGTCACAGAAGCAGGCTAGAGGCTTGAAATTTTGGCTATAAGTAGAAGAGGAATTGTACTATCTGAGTAGCGAAAACAAAGGCGCTGATCAGCTGTGCAGTTACTGCACAGCTGATCTGCGCCTATGGTTTTGCATATACAGACTGTTGGTTTTCTGATGCAGCTGCTCTTTTATAAATTTTAACTTCTTTGCACATGCAGCACTTGAACTGCCATAAGCATCATCTTGCATTTGACTTTTTATTCTGTGAAACTGCTGCTCTGTACTATTACTCAGAGTGGCAAACAAAATCCGTGTTTGTAATCATTTGTGTATATGTCATGTGATAGAGAAAGGGTTCGTACTTCACCTAAGATGGAAAAATATATTGCTTGGTTCATGTTAAAGAAGAATGTTTTGCACATAGACTATTATATGCAGCGCCTTAGAACCACAAATGTGTGGTACATATGACAGGATAGGTTTAGAATTTCAAAAGTAACCCAAATAGTATCACAAATTTTCCGAACTTCCAGACTGTTATATAAATGCATGTGATGTCACCGTTGTGTACACAAACGATAGCTTACACGGAGTCTGTTTCTCGACAGTGATTACTGCAAATTAATAATAATAAAACCAGAGGACCAATGGTCCTGTAAACGCTCACCTGAGATCTGCTTCATATACCAATAAACATATTTGAATATTATGGTATTTAACCCCAGTGCAGGGGCAGATGAAGCCCTTTGGCCATTTTCTTTTTTCAGAATAATCAATATTTTGTCCATTTGCCAATTTCCTGCTGATTTTCCCCTTCAAAAAACATTTTAAAAGCAGATGAGCCCCTGGGGTCCATTTTTTTTTTCAGAATCATTAAATTTCAGTCCTACTGCCCATTTCTTGCAAAACTTTCACTTAAAATGACATTTTAAGTTTTCCCCATTCAAATGCATTGACGACCTATGTTGACTATGTTGACCTTGCCATAAAATAGGTCAAGGTCACCACAGGGTCATGTTTTATATACACATTGTAGTACTTGAGTCACCCATACTTCATGCAAAGTTTCGTTGAAATCGGTTCACCGGTTCTGGAGAAGAAGATATTTTAAGGGTTTTTACCATATATGGGCATGGCAGCCATCTTGGTCATGTGACCTGGATTATTTATATACACATTGGTTCCCACTTCCTATAGATGCTTCATATAAAATTTGGCTTTGATTGGCCAAGAGGTTTCAGAGAAAAAAATTTTTGAAAAGTGTGTATGGACGACAGACCGGCCAAGGTCAAGAGATGACCTTGACCTAAATTAATCATATACCTTCATCTAATCCATTAGTTGTTTGCATCTACCACTTTTCAGATCTCAGGCTGCAATAGTTTTCAAAAAATAGCTAATTTCCACTTTTCCCATTATAAGTCTATGGAAACTTAAAGTTACCATAGCAACCAGAGTTCTTATCCGACTGGAATAAAAACACAAATTATGTAGAGGCTACTGTCAGGAACATGTATACAAAGTACAGGATTCATCCACTTGACAGTTTTTGAGGAGAAGATTTTTGAATGTTTTTTTTTTTTTCAAAATTTTGCCCTTTATGGGGCCCCAGCAACCAATCAAAATAAAGGATTAGGACAAAACTCGCAAGAAACGTCAAACACATCTCAATAAACATTTCTGCAAAAACAAAATTCAAATCTCTGCAATTTTAGCAGAAAAATAGCCGATTTCCACTTTTCCCATTGTAAGTCTATAGAAAATTTAAGTTGCCATAGCAACCAGAATTCTTATCCGCCTGGAATAAAAAACATAAATTATGTAAAGGTCACTGTCAGGAACATGTATACAAAGTATAGGCTTCATCCCCTTGACAGTTTCTGAGAAGAAGATTTTTGAATGTTTTTCGAAATTTTGCCCTATATGGGGCCCCTGCAAGCAATCAAAATGAAAGATTACGACAAAAGTCACATGAAACGTAAAGGACTACTCAATAAACATTTCTGCAAAAACAAAATTCGAATATCTCCAACAAGACAGCAAAAACTGGCAATTTTCACTTTTTTCCATTATAAGTCTATGGGAAGCATAAGTTGCCATAGCAACCAGAGTCCTTATCCGATCAAAACAAAAAACACAATTATTCTTTCCCCCTACCTGTAGATGGTGTATGTGTAATATGAGAACAATCAGCCCAGCGGTTTCAGAGAAGAAGATCTTTGAAATTGTGGACGACGGACGGACGACGGACGGACGGACGACGGACGGACGGACGCCGGAGCATGGGTATACTATAAGCTCACCTATGAGCCTTCGGCTCAGGTGAGCTAAAAATCAATCATCCTACCCAACTTCTGAAGAAAGTAAAAAGGAATACAACACCTATGAAAAATAGTTCATGAACATGAAATTCATGAATATCACAGGCTGTTCAAGAACTATATGAGCCGCGACACGAAAAAACGGTCTTCAGGGTTTCCGACCTGGTCCGACACAAACCGGTCTGTGCAGCCACAGAAGATGGCTACAAGCTTGAAATGTCGGATTTAAAAGGAAGAGGAATTGTACTGTACTATCTTTGTAGCGAAAACAAAGGCGCTGATCAGCCGTGCAGTGACTGCACCGCTGATCTGCGGCTTTGTTTTCGCATATACAAAATACAGTTTTCTCATGACGCATCTCATAGGTATAATTTGTAGAGCACTGCATTCATGAATGTGTTCATGGAGCCTCCGCGACATTTTGTCGAAATTTACATTTGTCGAAAATGTCCCCATGCCCATATGCAGACCTTTACCCTAACCCTAGTGGTTAGTGGCTCAAAATGTGGACCTATAGGCTAGTCTTCTAAGGAATAAATCTCAAAATTTTGCGGTGAATATTTTTTAAGTTACACCATTTTCGACAAAACACATTTTTGACGAAATGTCGTGCATCGGTTTATGGATTGTACATAACTTTCTACATTTACTTGAACAAGAGCTAGGATATTCCAGAATGAGGTCATATTATGCACCAATCATTTGTAACCATTGAGGACCCCAACCCCTGGAGAGGTCAAGGAAACTAATCAGGTTGCAGTCCCGGCAGTACTAGCAAAATTTGTATCATGGGCAAGAATTTTCTCTTTCTCTCCGCCCCCTCATAAGTTTATATCAATTACTCATACCAACTATTTTCTAAATATAACATTAATGTCACAGGAACTGTTCAATAAATAGGCAAAGAGGTACCCCGGGAGCTAATTTGACCTACCTTGCACCCCCCCCCCCAGGACAATTTTTCATGGGTGCCAAATCGTTCATTGGGACCCCAGAAATGCAAAGAATTTTTGTCCTCAAAGATAAACTCAATTGCACTATGAAAAAATGCATGGTTTCCATGGCAACCGTTAACGCGATTCTTGAGCATGGGGGTGTACATAGAAAATTGACCATATCTCCATTGTTGCTTATCCTAGACCACTGAAATTGGTCTCATTTTAAAGCTGAGATATAGCCCATTCATCCAATAGTGAGTAATGCAAGTTTTTGAATTTGCATATTCATGAATTTTAATGAAAACATTAAAAATGACAGAAAAAAGCCTTAAAAATCCATAAATAAACTAATTTCAGGTCCAAACTGCCATTCAGACACTTTGTTATTGAACCAGTAATATTATATGACAAATTTATTGATGATCTGGGCCTATATGAAAATTATCTCATTTGCATATTCATGAATATTAATAAAAATGTCAAAAAATGAGGAAAAACAAGGGAAAAACTATATCCATTGCAAGGATTTGGATAGGTTATGAAGTCTATCTTGCATCCATTTAACCAATTCCCATGGCTGCCAGTGTGGTCAGAGGGACCACCTAAATGACATAAAATATTGTCCTCAATGATGAACACATTTGCATGATGTAAAATGACATAGTCTTCACCCACCCCTCATGCAATTCTAAAGAATAGGAGGTACTTACAAAAATACTCACATCCCACCAATAGCATGCTCTAGGATACTATAATTGGTCTGATAGTGATGCATGAACCTAACAATTTAACCTTGATACCTTATATTTATATCATAGAATTTGCTTATTCATGAAAACTAATAAAAAAACATTCTAACTTGGAGAAAAATCGTGGAAAAAATAGGGGTATACATGCAAAATCGCTTGTATAAGAGCTATTAATAAACCCAGAATACTGAAAGAGGTTTCAAATGAAGGCTATTGCAATGTACTATGACCCTGAAGTATGATATAAGAATAATCTGATTTCAATTTCATGAATTTTAATGAAAACTTAAGAAATTTGAGGGAAAAAGTTGAAAACTTAAATGGGTAAACCTACAAAATGACTTGCATCTCAGCAATAAAAAGCCCTATAGTGCTGAAAATAGTATCAAATGGTGGCTATGGCAATAACATACCATCCTGTACTACAGTATTTAAGTCATTTGATTTTTTGTTTGAAGAATATTAACAAAACCTTTTGAATTTAGTGAAAAAATACGGAAAAATAATGGGGGTATACGTAGAAAAAGGGACATATCTTGACTACTGAAAGACCTAGAGAGCTCTATTTGGTATCAAATGATTGCTAAAACAATGTTCTATAACCATGTAATCAGCAATATAAAACATCAACTATTGTTGGTGTATGTATATTAAAGAGATTGTCATAAATAAGAGAAAAATCGACGAAAAATGAAGGGGTATACCAACAAAATTGCTTATATCTCAACTGCCAATATCCCTAGAGTGCTGAAAATGGTACCAATAGATAGCTAGGAAAAACACTACTGCCATGTGGTCTGATAGTTTAACAAAATGTTACAAAATTTTCTGAATGTTACATAAAGTTTTGAAAAATTGTGAAAATAATAGAAAATTGAAGGCTGTGCTTAAACAAAATTTAATAAATCTTGCTTGCCAGCGAAGATGATTCACATATCTGAAAACCTGGCAATAATACATTGTCCTAGCAATAAATTGATGCCATTTTGAGTTCTCTATGGCTATTGGTAAATGAGATATTAACGATTTGGTTGGTGTACCCCGTCATTTTTCATTGATTTTTCTCTTATTTATGACGATATCATTAATATCCATACAACAACAATAGTTAATGTTATATATTGCTGATTACATGGTCATAGAACATTGTCCTAGCAATTATTTGATACCAATTAGAGCTCTCTAGGTCTTTCAGTAGCCAAGATATGTGCATTTTTCTACGTATACCCCCTTTATTTTTCTGTATTTTTTCACATAATTCAAAAATTTTTGTTAATATTCTTCAAACAAAATATCAAATAACTTAAATAGTGTAGTACAGGATGGTATAATATTACCATAGCAGCCATTTGATACCATTTTTAGCACTATAGGGCTTTTTATTGCTGAGATGCAAGTCATTTTGTAGGTTTACCTATTTAAGTTTTCAACTTTTTCCCTCAAATTTCTTAAGTTTTCATGAAAATTCATGAAACTGAAAATCAGATTATTCTTAAATCATACTTCAGGGCCATAGTACATTGCAATAGCATTCGTCTGAAACCTCTTTCAGCATCTTGGGTTTATTAATAGCTCTGGTACAAGCGATTTTGTATGTATACCCCCTATTTTTCCACAATATTTCATCAGTTTTTATTTTTTTTTATTTATTTTCATGAATAAGCAAATTCTATGATATAAATATAAGGTATCAAGGTTAAATTGTTAGGTTCATGCATCACTATCAGACCAATTATAGTATCCTAGAGCATGCTATTGGTGGGATGTGAGTATTTTTGTAAGTACCTCCTATCTTTTAGAATCGCACAAGGGGTGGGTGAAGACTATGTCATTTTACATCATGCAAATGTGTTCATCATTGAGGACAATATTTTATGTCATTTAGGTGGTCCCTCTGACCACACTGGCAGCCATGGGAATTGGTTAAATGGATGCAAGATAGACCTCATAACCTATCCAAATCCTTGCAATGGATATAGTTTTCCCCTTGTTTTTCCTCATTTTTTGACATTTTTATTAATATTCATGAATATGCAAATGAGATAATTTTCATATAGGCCCAGATCATCAATAAATTTGTCATATAATATTACTGGTTCAATAACAAAGTGTCTGAATGGCAGTTTGGACCTGAAATTAGTTTATTTATGGATTTTTAAGGCTTTTTCTGTCATTTTTAATCTTTTCATTAAATTTCATGAATATGCAAATTCAAATATTTGCATTACTCACTATTGGATGAATGGGCTATATCTCAGCTTTAAAACGAGACCAATTTCAGTGGTCTAGGATAAGCAACAATGGAGATATGGTCAATTTTCTATGTACACCCCCATGCTCAAGAATCGCGTTAACGGTTGCCATGGAAACCATGCATTTTTTCATAGTGCAATTGAGTTTATCTTTTAGGACAAAAATTCTTTGCATTTCTGGGGTCCCAATGAACGATTTGGCACCCATGAAAAATTGTCCTGGGGGGGGGGGTGCAAGGTAGGTCAAATTAGCTCCCGGGGTAAGGGCAGTTTAATGTAAATATAGCATACTCCTGAGCAAGACTTTTAACAGGGATTTTGCTGGACGCAAGTCAATGTCCCCGCTTTGGGAACCCTGGTTAAAAAATAATGTAAATGTCCTACCTCTAAAATCCCATACTATAAAGCCTGTACACGCCTTTTGATACGAGTCTACACTGTTTCAAGATCATGCTCAGCAACACAAAAAAGATATTATACCAGTGTTTACATTTCATCACAAAATATATTCACATTATCGACTTTTTACACGCTCATATTGATGTGTAGATTTTCTTTGTCTCAAATATCAGATAAAACAACAAACACATTAATGTCAGACGAGGTCAATCTATTTCCCAGGTAAATTCACAGCCATACCATTTAACACAGGTACGAATGTCCTTAATTTCGATTTCTTCAACCTTTCACCTGGCTTGTGGCGGGAGTTTACGCACTTTTGATTTTGTGGTTATCTATCTATTAAAAGAAATAAAAAATTCAATCTCTACCTGAGCTAATTTTACCTAATGGTGTCAATAACTGATAAATCAATCCGCTATAGGTGAGATATTGTAATAAATCCCAAAATATTTACCTCTAAACCAGACGCCTATTTATTCTCCATGTCTTAATTCCTCAGAAATGTGCCGAATTACTGTCAACAATGCGAATAATCTCTACATAATCTCTTATGTCAACCACCATGTGCTACTGTTGATGATGTAGCTTGTATTTCAATTCCAATATGGCCGCCAAATGTACGTCTGCATTTGCAGCGGGGAACTTGTAATTTTGTCTGCATTTAAAAAGCAAACTAATTCACCTGTGTTTTAATTACGCTCAAGTCTATACATCATAAACTTGCTTTCTCATGTTTGAAGACAATTTTAACTTTATGTTTAATGAACAAAATTGATCTTGAAGTTAATGAATTTGTGTCGTCTGCAAACCTGCCAACCCCGCGAGATAAGAATGGGACAGTCGTGTGTGAATGCTTGGTGAATCAGTAGAATGTCACCAACACAAAGTTAACCACTGATAACAATAATGTCATCTGCTTCAGTAAAGATTTAAAGTTAAAATCAATTTGTATAATGTTTCTTTAACCTCACTGAACAGTGTGGTAGCAAATCTTTTGTTAAATATTTTTCTTTAATCTTCCTAGCTTACCAAGGAATTTTTTTAAATGTCTAGAGTCTAAAATTTAATTTTAAAATGCCAAACAGATGTTCCAACATTAAGTAATAAGCCACCAAAACCTATACCAGGAATAGCAAAGAATGTACATTTTACCGTAGATAAAGAGTGGTCAGATTATGCTATTTCAATATATGTTACGCAGCAAAATGAGCAAACTTTGTCAAGTGATGCCACAGCAATATGTGTTGTCAAATGATGCCACTGTAATATGTGTTGTCAAATGATGCCACTACAATATGTGTTGCCAAATGAGGTCGCTACAATATGTGATGTCAAATGATGTCACTACAATATGTTTTGTCAAATGATGTCACTACAATATGTATTGTCAAATTATATCACTACAATATGTATTGTCAAATGATGTCACTAAAACATGTATTGTCAAATGATGCCACTGAATATGTGTTGTCAAATGATGTCACTACAATATGTATTGTCAAATGATGTCACTACAATATGTGTTGTCAAATGATGTCACTACAATATGTGTTATCAAATGATGCCACTGTAATATGTGTTGTGAAATGATTTCATTGCAACATGTGCTGTTAAATGACACCAATGCAGTATGTGTTGTCAAATGATATCACTACAATATGTGCTGTCAAATTATGTGTGATCCAATGATGTCACTATATCATGTGTTGTCAAATGATGTCACTCCAATGTGTGTTAACAAATGATGTCACGGCGTTATGTGTTGTCAAATGATGTCACTGCAATATGTGATGTCAATGATAACACTACTATATGTGTTGTCAAATTATGTGTTGTCAAATGATGTCACTATAATATGTGTTGTCAAAGGATGTCACTACAATATGTGTTGTCAAAGGATGTCACTATAATATGTGTTGTCAAAGGATGTCACTACAATATGTGTTGTCAAATAATGTCACTACAATATGTGTTGTCAAATAATGTCCCTACAATATGTGTTGTCAAATGATGTCACTATAATATGTGTTGTCAAATATGTGCTGTCAAATGATGTCAGTAGAATATGTGATATCATTTGATGCCACTGTAATATATGTTGTCAAATGATGCCACTGCAATATGTGTTGTCAAAAGATGTCACTGTTTGCTTGTTTGTTTATTTTGAGGTTTAACTTTCCAGTCAACAACTTTTCTGCCATGTCCGCACAGAGCTTCTGCTTCTTTGGTATAAACCTTTGGGAGTAATTTGGCATTTTTATTTTGCGTTCTTCTATATGGTCTGCCCATATTTGAGACTTGGGCCATGAAAACCAAAGCCTGACACTTCAGTCTGAGCTCTTTCACCCTGTCTGTTATCATTCAGTGAACTCTATTGGCATCTTGGCAATTTTGAAAAGAAAATCCTTACTTGTCAACGATTGCATGACAATTGTAATTAATGACTTAATGAACTTTGAGAACCAGCCAAATGAGCCGTCTCGTGGGAAAACCAACAAAGTGGTTTCGGAACAGGTCCGACACAAACCGATCTGTACAAGCACAGAAGACACATAGAAGCTTGAAATTTCAGATTGAAGAAGAAGAGGGATTGTACTTTCCGAGTAGCGAAAACAAAGGCGCTGATCAGCTTCGCGGTTACCGCGAAGCTGATCTGCGCCTTTGTTTTTGCATATACAGATTGTTGGTTTTCACTTTGAGAACCAGCCAAATGTGTCTCCATTGCAAATCAATACAACATTATTAATTCAAAGATACATCTACTTGAACATATGTACATCAAATAACTAATGGTGTGCATGAAACAAATATGTTGTACTTTATATTTGCATATAATATTTTTTTGTGCTTAAAATTATGACTTTATGCCACACTCAACACTGGCAACTTGGTTATATGGAGCCTTCATTTGTTTCAAAATCTTATAAAAGTGCACTCACCTACCAACTACTCATTTGGCTTTAAGGTAAATTATTTCCAAATGTCTGAATAAATCTGAAATCACAAACTTTTCCCAGATTAAATAGTGTCACGGAACCCAGAATGACTTATAATCTCTGGAACAATCCTAAAATTAATTTAACCAGTCAAAACACATAAATTTCCAGTTTAAGAATAGCTGGGAATGTCCAGCCAAACCAGGAAACACATGGATTTGCAGAGCAGAAATCAAAGACCATCCAAGATCGTACTAATGACCTAATTAAGATTCAACAAATATTATACCTCTGACTTGAGGTTGAATAAGATAGCACTGTAACAGCACGCTGGTCAGTTTGTTATCTACCTTGGTCAGAAACTTTCAAAACAGATTTTCTGTTACGTCAGGAGAAGGAGTGGTTCTAATAGAAACAAGACAGATTTTCTGACTTTGAAGTGAGCTGCCTGCTCTAGGATGTGAACAGGACAGATGAGGGAAGGTGTGCCGTAACAGTCCTTAATCATTAAAATAAAATAAAACTGAATAAAGAATAAAATAATGGCGTTTTTTTTTTTTTTTTTTTTTTTTTTTTTTTTTTTTTTTTTTTAATAAAAAAAATGTCAATGACCATACTGCCACATATGCTCAAGCTGACCAGCATTATGTTGCAGCAATTGAGTCCTCCGTAAAACCACCCATCATTAATATTCATTTTTATATTGACCATTCAAATCTGCACATTAGCTAACGGTCAATGACGGTTAGACAACACGTGGGTTAGACAAACAAACCCACGTGCTTTTTACAGGTAAATACAGGTGCAAAAACACAATGTTTGTCTAAGGAAATAGGGGTGGGCGTGGCTATACCTTGCTGGCGGAGGAGTCAATTGGCATAGTTATCTCTGTATGCAAACTTTGTATAACAAATTTATTTGGCTCAGTCCGTGAATATTCATGAGTAAGTTCATATAAGGACATGACCTATATATTGCCATGATTTTCCCTATATTTATCTTAACCACTTGTAAACTTCCTGCACATTCATATCAAATTAAAACACTTAAAATATTAAACAAACACTTAGATAATCTGATAGGGCAAAGTCTGTCTTCAGTGTCATAAGATATAATAACATTTTAATTACTTTATATTACTCATTCAAAGAAAAGATTCTTAAAGGAGACAAGGGGCGTTCAACAAAATGTGAAAGCTGATTTTTGGTTGGCATGACAGGGTGTGTGATCAAAGTTTCATCCTAAAGACTGAAGAAGTCCAAGATCAAACCTGTGATTCCCCCTTCCCCTCCCCTTTCCAGTTTACAAGGCAAGTGGCTTAACCACAAAGGCTTCTGAGCGCTAATTTAGTTCCAATAGATAACAGATATAATAGCTATAAGGAAGCAATAGTATCATACACAAAGTCTGTTGAGAGTTAAGACATCAGAGGCATTAAGATCACCACAACAAAGTAAAAGCCTAAAGCTTTAACTTGTTTGAGAAGAATTGTTGCAAGTACTAAACTAAAGAATAACATTAAAACTTAACCTTCCCAAATTAGGCACAACAAAAATCTATATTTTAAAGAAAACTGTAAGAAACTACAGACTAATCAGTCCTATGTTATGTTAAAATGTAAGAGAATTGTTTCCAACATGAAAATGATCCCTGAAACACCCATGTTAAAAATAAATTAAATATTTATTCAAATTGATTAAATAATTACCAAATACTTCATTACAAGTATGCGCAATCCCAATATTACTTTTAAATCCCAATTCCGCAACTGCAGGCATGCACAGCTCTGCCAAACAACAAAGCCACTATTATAATATGACAAAAACTGCAGTTTTACCTCCTAAACTGTTGTGCATGTCTTCCAAATATGACATCTTCACTGATAAAAAAATGAGCTTTCAAGATAACAGCAGGGGTATCTTAAAGCTGCTGCATGAGTCAGCCTGATAAATATGTCCACCTACTGCGTATTGTGGTATTGTGATGCATTTTACGCAGCTTCAACATTCAATATTAGATATGCATAGCCATCAGAAAAACATGTCCGTGAAATGTGTACCCCTTCATACCCCACTTTTATATATCCAAACTGGGGTTTACGGGGTTTACCTATTTTTCTTATTTTTGCTCCAAAACATAGATTGTGGGTACTTCTTAGAACCGCCTCAGCGAGGCTGTTCTAACGTGTTCCCACAATCCACACTGGCGACTTTCTCCACAAATCTCCCCCAATTTTGGGGTTCGATTTTGTTTTATCTCAACAGCTCTTGCAGTTTAATTACCTTCAGTTTAAATCTACTTATAAGACAGGTAGTATTACAGCCAGTCTGCTGCTTTTAACATCACTCTTTTACTATCATGTAGTTACATATAAACAAATCACTGCGGATTTCATAGAGCTCTAGATAAGTCAAATTGGAGAAAGTCGCCTGTCTGAATCTATGTTTTGAGCAGAAATAAGAAAAACATCAAAATTTTTCTTCTAAAAATTTTCATTTTTTACAACTTTAAAAATCTCTGAATATTGCATGGGCATGTTTTCGTATTGTAAATATGTCCACCTACTGCGTAATGTGATTCATTTTATGCAGCTTCAACATTCAATACCAGATATGTATAGCATACGAGGGGAAAGCAAAAAGTTCGTGGACTTTGTCAATAAAATCAAAAGTACATATGCAATTTCTCTGAAATTACCATATGTTTGCAATCAATTTAATACAAACAAGCATAGAAAGTTTCAGACAAATCGCTTGGTAAACGTCGTTTCTATGGCAATTTGTTTGGTGCGTGTTAGCGCTACCCGGAGCACGCCAAGACGTTAACGTCATTTACGAACGGGTTTTCTGTATACGCTGGCCGAGTCAAAAGTCCCTATAAAAACATTATTTCTCATTCCACTTCAAGCAAATTTTCATATATTTATTGCCCATCCGTGAAGTATTACAGTAGAAAGTTTAAGGCAAATCGATAGAAAAATTTAGTTTTTATGACAATTTCTGCGACAGACGCTAGGATTATACGGGGCATGCCATGATGTTAAAGTTGTTCGCGTAGGTTTTTGTGCTTACTTGTTGTTTTTAACAGCTATTTCGTTGTGACTAACACTTTGCACATCATTGAACACTGTTTTATGCTTCAGTTCTGATGTGTCTCTAGCTGTTTGTAACAAATCAGACGTTTCTGTAGGTTTTATTCGGAAGTCTCGCACAAATTTTATCGATGTGCAAGTTTCCGCCATTTACCAATAACGTCATTTTTACTAATTTTTTGCTTAGACTTGTCTTTCAAAAAGTGTCGCTGTAGCGTTGTCTATAGAATGCGAGAACTGCAATTTCACATTTCAAGCCAAATTACATCATTATCAATATTTCCATAATTTAAGGAGATTTAGAAATGACATTTTTTAAAATATTTTTATATTTATAAACACGTAAACAGAGATTTTACGGCGTGCTCCGGGGTAGCAAACCCCACGTGTTTGTCGATGTAATTTGACCAATCAAAAATAAGATTCGACAAACAACATTTTACATGAATGTCGACAATAGACCATTATTACACTTGTGAAAATACGAAAACAATCGGACATCAATTATAAAAGTTATTAAGAAAGTCCACGAACTTTTTGCTTTCCCCACGTACATAATTCCTTTTTCGATAAAATCAAAAAGACCCCAATTTTAGCATTTTGACTGCTAAAAATATTAAACTACAACTACAATTTGACTGGAAATCAAATTTACAACTTAAAATTTTCTGATTTCAAACAGGGGTCCTGCTGGCCTTGAAAAATAGGGAGAAATCACTTCTCCCTCCAAGAAAGTTAGGGAGAAGTTTTAGGACCTAGGGAGAAATAATGCCATTTGGCGTGTCACCAGTAAACTATTCAAACTATTCAGAGAAGTGACAAATAAAGCGACCTATGATACGGAATTGGATTATTTCGACTTAAAATAAAGGCACTGGCTAGGGATACGGTACCGTATCTTTAGCCTGTGGGCTAGGGATACGGTACCGTATCCCTAGCCTGGCGGCTAGAGATACGGTACCGTATCTGTAGCCTATATATCGGAAATGGCTAAAGGTACGGTATAGATTAAAAATCAATAATGTAATATTTTCAGGTGAGGTTTAAGTTGAATCATTGCAAGTATCCTAAATGGCTAAAGGTGCGGAAGACTGGAGATAAAGATTTAAGAAAACAATGTTAATGTATAAAGTCTAGATATTTCAATTTTGTTTCTTACCTCGTGGAACGAAATTTTCAATTGTTATATCTGAGTGTGTGTTTCTGCAATATTACCACAGTGTATTTATGGATACATTTATGGATATTATCTACAATTATTTGACCGACATCAAAGGATATAAAACTAACTCGCAGTATGAAAGTTTCTAACGATGCGTGAAGATAATAATTAGATAATATTATCCTCGATTAGTTGCTTAACCACCAATACGATGTCCGCGCCTCAATGTGCGATCAACAATCAAAACAGTAATGAAGTGTTGATTTATTTTGTCCTACCGCTAAACACCTGAAGTAAGACATTGGCATTGTTTAATTTGCCAATTATTATTCGGCGAATGCTTTTAACTTTTGTTATGGTTAAGAAAGTAACTGCAAAATAGAACAATTAAGCTATTACTCAATTCAATCGTCGTACAATTGCAAAACATGCATGCAAATCTTGATTCATACCGTCAGAATGGCTCGTATACTTCACATCGGGCAAAAAGTTGAAAACTTTCAAGCATTTGAAAGTGCTATTGAGCGCTAGCGTTCTGTTCTATAAGAGAGATAATGATTCTAGAAGTGTAGAAAAGGCGCACGTGCGTATTTCGTACGACTAAAATACTGTGAGGTTACATTCAGGTGTATTCACGGCGAAAAGAACTTAGTTTCGAGGGACAGGAGTGGTAGAATCTATCTATCTATCTATCTATCTATCTATCTATCTATCTATCTATCTATCTATCTATCTATCTATCTATCTATCTATCAACTTGGGTTACATACATGCAAAACATCAAAGCGCTGCAGATAAAGACACGGTGTAAATTTGAATTGCGGCTCTCCACGTCAGTGCACTTACTTGAAATTTTTTCCGTGATTTATGATATGATTTTACGCTTGGTTTACACGTTTTCTGCCGTTCTCGTGATTGTTCTTTATGCGCTTATTTTAAATTTTTAAATTGGAAGTCATGTTGTGATTTTTTGGCAATTACTGTTTAACTTAAAACGTCGATCGATGTTTTTTTCTTGTAGAAATGATCGATATACATGAATGTTCATTTGTCCGAGGAGTTTGACATGCGATTTTCCATTAAAATTAGGTAATAAAATTGCCTTAAATGCAATCGAACTATAACATTTTCATACAAGATCTAATGACCAAACTAGCCAAGGATGTTTGAAAAAATGCAAAAATGTTTGAAAAAAATGCAAACCGCTTTTTTAGTTGTTATATATGTGCATAATTTCCCAAGCAATTAACAACAATTAACGCTAATACTGTTAAGATTATTGTGCATATGAAGAGCTTGTCCAGACCAACCATGAAACTGTGAGAAAAGTAAGACACCCGTAAATGTTTACTTTTATGATTCATTAGGATACTTGCAATGATTCAACTTAATCTCACCTGAAAATATTATATTATCGATTTTTGATCTATACCGTACCTTTAGCCATTTCCGATATATAGGCTACAGATACGGTACCGTATCTCTAGCCGCTATGCTAAAGATACGGTACCGTATCCCTAGCCACTGCCTAAAATAAAATCCTTGATTTGAAATACAACATATAGTTTTCCACTCCTTGTATTTTTAATGACCAAATAAAATAGGAAAGGAAATATTCTTCTAATTTTCTGTTAATATTTCTATCAGACTCCTTTTTGGGGTTAGGAAAACACTAAAATTATTTTACAAACAAAAGAACCTTTAAACAGAAAGGTCAAAAATTTTAGAAAAGCTAGAACTTGTAAAACGATCTCTAAATAAAAATAAAAACAACTTCTGTGCACAAAATGTCAATTTTATTACTAGGATATATAACTGTCCACATCAAAAAGGCATAATTGTGTAGTGCTACTCTCATTTGACTGCATGGATAAATGGGCCCGGATAAAAATGGCAGGCAATTTTGTGATCACTCACCTGTGGAATGATCACTGATGAAAAGTGTCAATTTTAACACAATTATGACCTAATAAATGGTAATTGATATGCTGAAGGGATTAGCTAATCAACTGCCAGCTATCTGAAGTGTTGACAGGTAGGGATAATGTTCCAGTTGATTGCACAAGACTTTGTTTGATGATACATTTTTGTTTACACAAGTAGAGCTTTTAAAAAAGTTGCAGAAATTGCAGGCGAAGTTTTAGTAGCCCTTGGGGCTCCCCAGGGCGATTCCTGGGCTCCTAGGGCGAAGTTTTTCGCCCTAGAGCCCAGTAACTGGACCCCTGATTTCAAAGTATCTGATAGAACAAAAAAAAATCAACTGATAGATGGAAAAAGTGGAAAAGCCTACAAAATTAATTCAATAAGGGTAAAATTACTATTAAATTACTTTTAAATTACATAATGCAGGTGGCAATCCCTTCAATGTCAAGAAAATCTAGACAAAGAATTACTTTTACCTCAATTTTTTGTTACATCAGTGCTTCCAGTATTTGAAATGTTCCAGACTGCCAGTTTCTAGTTTTTAATTGAAAAATGCTGTATCATATGAGACAATGTGGTAGGAAAACCTGCGTTTCTGACTGGGCGCCACCACAAAAGATGGCTAGAAGCTTCAACTGTTCATATGAGGAAGTAGCAGCTTGGACATGTACTACAAATGAGCCGCCTCGTGGGAAAACCAACAATGTGGTTTCCGAACAGGTCCGACACAAACCGACCTGTACAAGCACAGAAGCAGGCTAGAAGCTGGAAATAGAGGAGGAATTGTACGGCTGAGACACAATCAGGGTTGCCTTTACTACCTTGGTCATGTTATGCATCTGTAATTCAGTGTGATATTATCCAATACCTATTGTTTTTATTTTATTATAACACTGGGATAATAAGCTTTCTGGCGATATATAATGATACCATATTGTGTACAATATTTTGCGTCAGTGAGAGATTATATGGTAAAAAACACATGTTTTTAGCATGTTATGATGTTGCACTTTTATTTTGGGTGTTTTGTAAACATGTTTGCTTTAATGTTCATGAATGAAATATGGTGCATATGCCTCTAGAACTAAGGAGACATATGTCCCCTGTAATATACTTTTTACGGCTTTGAATTTGGACTAAAATTAATGAAAATATGGAGTATGAAGTGAAACAGTACTTTTCTTATGTTTTTCAATTTTTCATAGTGTCTTTAGTTGGCAGGTAAAAAAAATACACCCATGGTTAGAACATGATTTTTTGGTATCTAGTCTTTCATTGTTAAGACAATACAAAGTTTAGAATCAATGGAAGCTGAATTTATCCTCACAGTGAAGAGTACTTGTTTTTTAAAAATCATCATTTTTATGTAGAGTCCGTAGCCCCTATTTTCATAATGGATGTTCAAAGCCAGATTCCTATTAACAAGGATGAAATGGTCTTATTATTTTTCAGACTGAGGACTAGTAAAACATGGTTGAAGGTTTTGTCAAGAAATTGTATAGGACCGCTGATGTGGTCAAATATATTCTTTGCATGGCCTGTAGAGTCCGTAGCCCCATGTTAAGAGACACCCTAGAAATAAAATGTGTGTTGCAGTCAAGGTTTCCTTCAATTTTTCATATGCAACCACACATGTTACATTGTATTAAATTAACTGCAGCATGGAACAATGACTTATCTAGGCTGCATATGATCTTATTTAAGCAGCCCAAAACACTGGTTTGAAGCTCCTTTTCTGACCTATTCCCATTACCCACTATGGTGAAATTTGAAAAACGCGAGAGCCAAAAGAATCATTTCTGGAATATAAACCTGATAGGTCATAAGTTATTATAAACCAAGAAAAATGAAAATACAAAGAGGTTACTTTTTCGCCTCAAGTGCAACACAAAAGGCAACCCTGATTGTGTCTCAGCCGTGTAGTATCCGAGTAGCGAAAACAAAGGCGCTGATCAGCTTCGCGGTTACCGTGAAGCTGATCTGCGTCTTTGTTTTCGCCTATGCAAATTGTTGGTTTTCCGATGAGGCGGCTCATATGAGACATGTGGTGGGAAAACCTGCGTTTCGGACTGGGCCCCACCACAAAAGATGACTAGAAGCTTCAACTGTTCATATGAGGAAGTAGCAGCTTGGACATGTACTACAAAAAAATGGGTGTTATGCTGCTGCTTACCTGTTAAAGACGCTGTGCAGTTACTGCACAGCTGATCTGCACCTTTGTTTTTGCACAGGCAATGATCCTGTTTTCCCATCACATGGCTCATATGAAAGCATGTCTTTCCTTTCCATCTGTCACAAGACTTAACATTTGAACAGCTGATTTTCATTGATTTAATGTAAACATGTATACATGTTACACATGACTTAAACATGCACTTCTAATGAAAGATTTTTTTATTATCTTAAAGTTTGTTTGGTTGTTGTTTGATTTCGCACTCAACAACTTTTCAGTTATATCAGGATGGCATCACCTCTTTGGGGAACTTAATGGTGGGTTTGGGGTTACAATCAAGGACCTCAGACACTCTATCACTCTAACACTAAGACCATGGTGCTCCTTTTCCATCTATTCAAAACATGGTCATTTCATATGGGTTTGACTGTAGACACTCTTACATACCTTTCTCAAACTTTCAGAAACTATTTCCACACAGATGAGGGCAGTACTCCAGGTGAAAAAGTATTAACATCAAAACTGATTGCAGCAACCACATTGTCATTTAAGGTGACCCTTGATGCAGGTTAGGCCTTAGATCCTTACATGCCATTCTTGAATAAAAATCATCAATTTCAAACATGGCTTGTTTATGCAGGTTTGATTGTAGACACTCTCTTACATACCATTCCAGGTTAAATTGAACCTTCAGATACTATTTCCACTCAGGTGATCATGAGCCTACTAGTGCACCACTTGAAAAGGTAACTGCAGCAACCACATTGTCACTTAGGGTGACTCTTGATGCAGGCCTTAGATTCTTACATGCCATTCTTGAATAACAATATCATCTTTTTCAAACATGGCTTGTTTATGCAGGTTTGACTGTAGATACTCACATACCAACAAACTTTCAGAAACTATTTCCCCTCAGGTGAGGGCAGTGCACCAGGTGAAAAAGTATTAACATCAAATTACTGATTGCAGCAACCACATTGCCAGTTAAGGTGACTCTTAGTGCAGGTTTGACTGTAGACTTACAAAGCACCATACATTCCAAACTTGGCCTCTGAATGCAGGTTTGACTGTAGACACTCACATACCATTCTAGGTTAAATCAAACCTTCAGAAACTATTTCCACTCAGGTGAGAGCAGTACACCAGGTGAAAAAGTATTAACATCAAATTACTGATTGCAGAAAACTGTTAGATAAGATCATTATTATTGGTGCATAAGTGGAGGCAATAAATTCCTCTTTTTCAAAGATAAAGCTAACTGCTAGTGCTGAAAATGCGTCTTATTTATAAATGTGTGATGCACCAGAAAAGAAATAAGTAAAATTTATATATTATGTCTGCAGAAAAAGAAATTCTTTGGTTCTAGGTGCATTTATGTTCATTTTTTGTTGTTGTTGTTGAAGAGAATGTTTTTTTGGATTAGCAACCCAGCCAACAATGTGTCAGTCATGTCCCCCTGTTTCGTGGGTTTTAACCAGTACTGTGGGGAGTAAATGAGTCTTGCTCGAGGACACACTCCTCAAAAGTTTTCACTCTAGAGTGTATGCAAGGGGGGGGGGGGGGGTGGACAGGGGGGCGGGGGTACGGGGAGAGAGGGGGCGGGAAGCTGGGGAGAGGGGGAGGGAAGTGGGGAGAGAGGGGGAGGGAAGCCGGGAGAGAGGGGGAGGGAAGAGGGGAGAGAGAGGGGGAGGGAAGCAAGGAGAGAGGGGGAGGGAAGCGGGGATAGAGGGGGAGGGAAGCGGGGAGAGAAGGGGAGGGAAGCGGGGATTGGATACCCCCCTGTCCACCCCCACATGCAAAGTCAGGTTCTGACTTCAAGAGTTAATTGAAACTTTACTCTAAAATGCTTTCATCATATAATTAATCACTTTTATTTACTTTTGTTTTCCAAACTCCACCCTTGATCAATGGTTAGTGTTTAGCAAAAGATACAGCAAAAGAAAGAGGTACTGCAACATGAGGTTCTCCATGTATTCCAAAAGCCAGGTTAATGCCATGGTGTCTGAGCAACCCCCCCCACACACACACACACCCACACCACCCCCACTCCCACCCCTACACCACTCACAACACTCACACTGCGGATCCTAGAGTATTGGCTTTGATATTTTGTTTGTGGTTTAACATCCAAGTCAACAGTTTCTCACTCATGTCAGGAGCAAGTCTTGCTCAAGGACATCAGCCAGCATGGCATCCCTCTGGACAAATGGATTTTCCCATCATTATCATTTGGGCGAGTCCACTTCAGTTCTTAGGGGCATCAGGTGTGATATTTAAATTTTATTCAAATTTTCGACGAAAATTCTCTAGGCAAACAGAATAGCCCCAGATGGGACGCCGCAGAACGATGGGACGACACGTTCTGCGGCGTCACATCTGGGGCTATGCTGTTTGCCTATGTCCCACAAAAGGGACGCCTAATAGGTAATATAACGCAACAACCCTGCTTCAGTTTACTGCACTTACACTAGAGTCCTTAGACAGGGATACAGACTACCAAATTTTTCATAGGGGCAAGCTGGGCCCCTAAAAAATGAAAACTCGGGGCCCACATGAAAACTTAGGGGCCCACATTTTTATTCGCATATAACGGGCAAATGCATCAAGAGTCAGAATTTCTGTCTGTCCGAATCAGTTTCTGTCTGACCGCAAAAATGTGGTTTCCCTTACGCATTCTTGACGCTCAAGATCTGAAAGGCACTGAAAAGTTTGATCAAATTTGAGACCCCTTCAGCAATATAATCTTGTTTAAAAAAGAAGTGCATGGCATGGATACAAGTTGAATGGGTTAAAATTACAATATGATTGTTTTTCTCTCATTTCTCCTATCTCTGAGTCACTAAGAGAGTCTCAGTTCATCTGGAAGGCAACATTGGCACAGGCCTAAGAAAATGTTTGTTTGGCATTGGTGACCCAGAGTCTCACATGAATGCGTCATTTGGTTGCCGTTTTTATTGTATTTACAATGTTTTTGTCAAAAGCTAAAACTTGTCAGATCCATTTGGGCCAGGCAAATCGGCAGATTTTTAGTTTAAATTCAAGAAAGAAGAGCGGTTGTCATGCTCAAGATCGATGCTTGTTCGCATGATTATCAACCATAGTCGGGAAGTCTTTCCATGATTTATAGAAAAAAAGTCCTCTTTCATCCAGAACAAACAAACAAATTTTTGCACGATCGAACTGTCGGACACTTGCTAGCACTGCTTTACTGGCGAGTTCATTATTACACATGCGCAGTGGATTGGCCGATTTGCATACTCCCTTGTGATTGGTCGTCTAAATATATTTGGCGTCTGGTTCACAATATTTTACTGCGATAGATTGCAGATATTTTGTGACATCGCATACCAGTCAAAATAAAACCGAATGGAAAAAAATGAACCGAAACGGTCAGTTTCAGTTTCGGTTACATTACGCTTCGTAGCGTAGTCGCTAACTGGGCGAGCGTATCTTCAATTTTAGGGGCCCAGCCCGATTTTTACTCGCTGTGGGCGAGTGGGCGACCGCTAATCTGTATCCCTGTTAGAATGTTACAAAAGCACTAATCAGACTAAAATAGCTTTCATATTTTTTTTTCATTACACTCCCTACAACATGTGCACCATACATGTGCTATAATGATTTTTGAAAAACTTCAGGTTTTAATATTAAAATAAAAATGACCCGCACCTTTTCCTAATTAAAATGAGACACCCAAATTAGCATATGCGAAAACAAAGACGCAGATCAGCATCGCTGATCAGCGCCTTTGTTTTCGCTTCATGGATAGTACAATTCCTCTTCTTTCTAAATCCAAAATTTCTAGCCTCTAGCCTGCTTCTGTGCTTGCGCAGCCCGGTTTGTGTCGGACCTGGTCGGAAGTGAAATTGTTGGTTTTCTCACGCACAGGCTCAAATGATACTTTATGACATCTAATGAATATTTAAGCACCCACACAAATGTATTTGATTTCTTAATTTCAATGTCTAAATAAGGATTTTAATGAATCCTACTTTTATTTTTATTTTTTTTTAAAGATCAATTCAGAATATTAATTTCACTTCAATTTTTGTTTTAATTACCAGGCTATATACATATATAAGGATGAATAAAATGTTACTATTTTGCTTTGAATAGTGAGGATTATGTACCAGTCATTTGTACAACGCCTGCCTACCACACTTAGATGGCCCATTGGCAGCCTGTTGTGTCCTTGAGCAAGACCGAAAGAAGTTTGCTCTTTTCCCCCCTCCATCACTCAGGAAAACATGTCCATGAAAAGTATACCCCCTCATACCAAACTTTCATAATAGCAAAACTTGGGGTTACAGTGGTATACCTATTTTTCTATTTTTGATCCACAACATAGATTGTGGGTACACTGAGGCGGTTCTAATGTGTACCCACAATAAATGTTTTGAGCAAAAATGTTGAAAATATCAAATTTTTTCCAATGAAATTTCCAATTTTAAATGCTGAAAAATATCTCTGTATTGCAAGGGCAAGTTTTCGTAATGCAAAATGAACTATAAACCATCAAAACTGAAAAACACCAAATATATCTATTGTGAGTCAAACAGCGAAAATACAATCAGCATTCGAAGCAATTTGCCACAAATCACCGTCAGTTCTATTTTTCCATTCGTTCTCAATCAATTAGCGAAACAGACACGTGTATTGATCAAACCCACAGATTGTCTGGGAATTGCAGAAAATTCTCATTCCAATACAGTCTCCCTATCTGTTGCACCACGGGTGACAGCGATAACAGGATTTTTTACGCATTTCACCAAACATCAGGAAAACATGTCCGTGTGATGTATACCCCCTTGAACCCCACTTTTATATAGCAAAACTGGGGTATGCAGGGGTATACCTATTTTTCTTAGTTTTGATCCAAAACATAGATTGTGGGTACTCGTTAGAACCGTCTCGCAGAGGCGGTTCTAACGTGTACCCACAATCTATGTTTTGAGCAAAAATAAGAAAATATAAAAAAAAATTCTACTGAAAATTTTTATTTTTTACAACTTCAAAAATCTATGTATATTGCATGGGCATGTTTTCATAATGAATAAGCCCATTAGAAACACCAAATGCAGGGAAAACACTACTGTGAATGTTGAGGAGACGGTCGGTTGTATTTGAGCCGTGATGCGAGAAAAGGATCTTCGGGGTTTCCGACCAGGTCTGACACAAACCAACCTGTACAGTCTCAGAAGAAAGTTAGAATCCTGAAATTTTGGATTTATGAAGAAGAGAAATTGTACTATCCATGTAACGAAGCTGATCTATGCCTTTGTTCTCGCATAGGCAAAAATCAGGTTTTCTCATGACGAGGCTCATTTGTGTTTAACATTCCACTCAACAGCTAAGATCATGTCAGGATGGTCAGTTATCCACGCCACACTGTTCCTGGGCAGTCCTGGCCCCAAGGTTTTGTTTTGTTTTTTTATGCTCAACTCAGCTGAGAATAAACATTAAACTGCTCATAGATACTGAAATAGCACCAATAAAGTGAAATTTCAGGTTTAGATCACCAAAGCCTGCTACACTTAATAAATGTTAAAATGCCAACAATTGTTTCAAAAGAAATTCTAATACATGTATTGAACTTTCTTGATGTTTCATTATATTTCCAAACATTCTATATCAGCCTGTGCGTGAGAAAACCAACAATTTGCATGGGCGAAAACAAAGACGCAGATCAGCTTCGCGGTAACCGCGAAGCTGATCAGCGTCTTTGTTTTCGCTACACGGATAGTACATTTCCTCCTCCACTTATACCCAAACTTTCAAGATTCTATGTTTCTTCTGTGACTGTACAGGCTGGTTTGTGTTGGATAGGTTGAAAACCCAAATTGTTGTTTTTTTCATGCACAGGCTCATATCAGCTGATAGCAAATGGTGATAACATGGTCACGGGTAGTACTCAAAGAACCAGGCAACTTCTTTATTCAAGAGAACTTGGCCCCTTGAGTAATAACATTTCTGGAATTGAAATTCCTTGCTTTTTAGCTTTCTTTGAACTGTTTTGTTAGATTTTAGATTATTAGATAACAAGTAGAACTTTGACAAAAAGTTTCCTTGAATTTGCTGTTTTCTAGGCGTTAATTATTCAAGTAATAATTATTCATATAATAAATAATTCTCCATATTAATTAGTATAATAATTATTCATAAGATAATCATCTAAGGCTTAATATTGTATTCAAAATTGATATGGACTATTCAGTAGTAGGTTGTGATGTAAATGGTTTATCATATGACGTCGCTGTTTTCCAGTGGATAACATCATGTCATAAAAATCAACACTTTTGCGGGAATATGTAACGTCATTGACAACGTCCGTAACAACAATGTAAATTTTCATTGAAAATATATCCACTTCGAAGGCGATAAAATTCTATTTTAAAAGTCATATGATAAAACGAATCTTACACGAGTGGTCATTTCATATGAAATTTATTAAACGAGCCAAAGGCTCGTTTAATAAATTTCATATGAAATGACCACTGTGTAAGATCCTCTATTTATGTTTTGAAGTTGATTTGATTATAGAAAATGAATTATCAGTAGATAAAGCCAGTTTTCTGGGTATATAGTCAGTGCTTTTGGTGGGCTCTGAATTCTGAGTCTGACACTCTACCACTAGTCAACCATGCTCCCTTATTGTTGGGCATTTGTGAAAAAAAAAAAAGGGCAGATTTGAGTGTAATTTGGGAAAATAAAAATCTAAGATGGAAATTTTCAATCTTATTTGGATTCATTCAGACAGATTTCCTCACAAAGTGTTTTCAACCATACCAACAAAAAATCATCCTAATTTTCACATCACGATAACGTGTCCACATAATGTATACCCCCTTGTACCCCAACTTGAGTAAAATAGATGTATACAGGGGTACGCGTAGCTTAAGTACACCTATTTTTCTTATTTCTGTTCCAAATCATAGATTGCTGGTACTCGTTAGAACCACCTCCACCTCGGCAAGGCAATTCTAACATGTACCCACAATCCATGTTTTGAGAAAAATAGGAAAAATATCAAGATTTTTCTGAAAATTTTTCAATATTTATTGCTGAAAAAATTGCTGTATATTGCATGGGCATGTTTTCGTAATTTCTCCTCTTTGCCGCTGGTAATTACTATCACAGCATCTCATTAGGTTAATGCGACCTTGAATAACAAAGTACCTTTTTAGGAACAGCTGTTCTTTGGGGGGAAAATTATGATTAAGTGCCTGTTTTAAAGCTTTGAGGCACTTCCTAGCCAGTTTTGTAATTTATACCCAAAACATATTACATAAATGAACAGAAAACATAATGTATGACTTGATAAATTTTTTTGTTTTGCAATTTGTCCCTGTCAACAATTTCCAACAGAGCCACTGCTTCCTGTATAATAACCAATCCTCACCAACACAAGTTGACCCCAATTCAGTTGGGGTTCAAACCCCAACCTTTGGAACAAATTCAGACATTTTACCACTAAATTAGGCCACAAAACATTGTGATTTTAGTTCACTACCATGGAATAAAGTAAATATTAGGAACCACAAACTACATGTAATTACATCATCATGAAAACTTGCCCATGCAATACACAGAGATTTTTTTAGTTTAAAAAATTGAAAATTTTCAGCTGAAAAATTTTGATATTTTTCTTATTTGAACCTCAACGTGACAAAATGTACCTTCGGACATTCTGACATTACTAGTAGAAAGCAGCAAAAAGCGGGAAAATGATGTTATATACGTTTTAGAAATAACACTGTATTTGTAATCTTTGAACACTGGGCTACCAAATGAATGAGTTTTAACACATCTTATTGTTCAATATTTGGAGTTATCTGCCCTTGTTTTAGTCCATAATACACATAATTTTCCCACATATATCGTTAAACGGTAACCATAGCAACTACATCATCATAAATTAGACAAAATAATTACGACATATTGCCTGTAAGGATGGTTACAATAATACTTCTATCTTAGCAATATGTTCTGGACCAGTGCTTAAACAATTTTAAGAAAATGCATCGAGTTGTGTAAGCTCTACTAACATGCAGAAATGCATTACGCAACTTTGACGTCATTTTTCAGGACAATGACGCCTGTAGGGTTCATATAGTAAATTGGTCATAACTCACAAAATAACTGAAATAATCTGGTCAAATAAAGATTAACAGACTCTAGAAACATCATACATTCAAAGTAACTTTGCTTTTCTTATACTCAAAAAATTGTCCGAAGGTACATTTTCTCACGTTGTGGCCCATTTATGCCCAAAACATAGATTGTGGGTACACGTTAGAACCGCCTCGGTGATGCATACCCCTGCATACCCCAGTTTTACTATATAAAAGTGGGGTTCAATGGGGTATTATATTACACGGACATGTTTTCCTGATTATTGGGTGGGGTGGTACAATTACCTTTGAAAAGTCTTGTCTTGCTCTAATCTACCATTTAGCAAAAAATATCACAGGAAAATCTGAAATTATAAAAATTGAAATTATCAAATATTTTAAAAATTTGTTAGACCCACAATACATTTAAAGGGCATTTCTTAGTTTTTTCTGAACTTTGTTTGTTTGAGTTGGTGTTTTAGGTTCATGGTCAACAGCTACGGACATGGTCAATAGTTATGGTAGTGATAAGTTACAAATCTCTATTTGGACTTAATTTTCAAATTGTGTTGCCATTATATTGCAAGTTGCCCTTGAAACTCCCAGAGTCAGCATGAAAAGCAGATGTTTGTAAACACAATATTGAAACCAAACACAACCATAAAATATTTATTACACTAGACACACCTAGATGCAAAATGTCATTTTTTAAAAGCATTTCAGTAAATTTGCTCCATAAAACTTAAATGTGAGAAACATCGCCCTAATTTTTCAATTGTTTGTTTCTATTAACTCATACCGATTACATTTGCGGCATCTGAACAGTGCCTGTGTTCTTTGATTTTATAGTCTTGTGCTTGCAATTTATTAATCTATTTTATTTTACATGTTCTTCTTCAGTCTGAAATACAAGTCAAACCCAAAGAACAGTTTTTCTCACAATGAGGTCCAAATCAGAAATCAACATCAGGGTATGGCTTTGTGCCCGGAAACAAAGAAATTAAAATTTCAATGCCAGTGGCTATTAAGCTTAAATTTCACTGTAAACAGTCACAATGCCATTAAATGTTAATTCATCAATAAAAACAAATACAAAAGAAAAAAAAAAGTTTTGAGAAAATCAACCTTACAATATAGTCTTATAATTTTGATCAGTTTATGTCTGAAGAAAGCTCAAACATAATTCTGACCAAGACGAGCTTCCATTAATTTCCATTAAACTTTCAAAGTATACATCAGTTTACCTGTATTAAATGATCATTCATCCACTAGTAACTGTCAACTTGCTCTTCAGACTGTAAAGTATTATGCAGTAGTCATTGGTAAACACAGCCCCCACCCAGACCCGGGGAATAGCAGGGACTTTGACTTTTGGTCCAGCAAGCCCACCCTGCGGGAACTGCTCGTTGGTAAAACCACCGCTCTTTTCTCCCGCAGCCTGCTGTCTTTTCATTTCACTGCCCTTTTTGCCTATATAAAGCAAACCCCGGGTATTTCCCCCGCACTGCCGTGGCAAAATTTTGGTCAAAGCCCCGCTCATTTACATTATTCCTTGCCCCCCCCCCCCCCCCCCCCCCCCCCCCCCCGGAAGGCTGTGGTTACAAATGACTAGTGCATTACCAAGCAGTCTGATTTACACAAAATTGATGAAGTTTGGTGAACTGCAACAACATTATCAAATGAGCCATGACGCGAAAAAACAGTCTTTGATCCGACACAAACCGGCCTGATCTACAGTCTCAGGAAAAGGCTAGAAACTTGAAATTTTGGATTTAGAAAGAAGAGGAATTGTACTATCCGTGTACATAGCGAAAACAAAGACGCTGATCAGCTTCGCAGTTACTGCGAAGCTGATCAGCGCCTTTGTTTTCACACAGGCAAAAATCTGGTTTTCTCATGATGCGGCAGTGCTACAGATAAGCAGCGTATCTGCGTATTTACCCAATTAAAATGTGTTAAAACCCAATTGAGATTTACAACTCTGCGTACAGAAAAGCAAAAGAAATCTTCGATACGCAAATCAGATTATTTTCTTTGCGTACAGCCCTATAGTTTGTCAAGAGCACAGGATGTTTACCCTGTGCCTGCACATGCGTACAGTAACAGCACATGGGTCTATTTTTGGAACTTGGTTCCCATTTCGCAATTCATATCGTAATGAGCGTCTTGATGATCTAGACTATGAGCCAAGAATTTCAGCCAATTTTCGCCGCCAGGTTGCGTGTCAGAATTGTACTTTCAGTTTGACAGGGAGAAAAGGAAGCCCAATTCTTTAGCCTATTTCTTTCAATAATGACCCATCAGTTTTGTTTTATTGAATGTAAAGTTAAGAACACTTGTAAAAATGTTATTTTTCATTATTTCCACACAAATAATTTATTGATTCTGCAATTAACAGCTTTAGGTCATCCTAAATTCTTACGCAACTTACAATCTCTGTTAACCGTACCCCACCCACTATGCCTGTATTATATGTATACACAGTGATCCTGTCCCTGGTATACAGCGTGATGGCTCTGCCTATAGTTGCAATAGTTGTTTAAATATCAAAAATACATCATTTCCAGATATTACCTCATTGAGCAAAATACTATTTACAACAGGAAGCAGCTTCCAAAATATTTTGTGTCATTTGAAATGCAGATTTTTGTCTTATGATCTTAAATAGATTACAAGTATTAGCTTTTAGAAAAAAACTTAATCACATAGACCTGTAGTCTGATAATTGAGATATTTTTTTCCAATGTTATAGGAAATTAGCTGAGATACCCTCAAAACAAGTGGAAAATCAGTTATTATTGAAATACATGATTTTGTTTTTAATTTTAACTTTATTTTCGTCCTCAATTACGATACCCAATACAAAAACATGAAGTACCCAATTCGAAATTTTAAAAATTATAATTTTACCCAATGGATTCCGAAATACCCAATTAAGCCAAAAAGAGGTGGGTAAATACCCATTGACCATCATTCCTTATCTGGAGCACTGATGCGGATCAGAACCCAGCTGACATTGAATAATTACTACAACTGTTATAGTAATCATTGGGTTCACACAACTCATTTTCTCAGCTCTTTGTAGATTTTCTTGTACATAAGGTCAGACAATTCTAGGTCAAAGACCCATATGGCTTATGCACCAGTCATTTGTAACCACTGCTCCCTCACCTACGGGTAAGGGCTGGGATATGGACCTTCAGCTTTCAAAGCCCTGCTATAAGACCCACTCCCTCAGCATAGGGATGAACTGGAGGTCAAAGCTTTGCTCTTTGCCCTGCCCTTCGCAATAGAAAATCTTCCTGGGGTAAAGATTCTAATGTCAAAACCCTGTAATTTCCCCTGCACTGCGGGGACACTTGAAAAGTAATTGCCCCGCACTTAAGCACGGCTATCCCCCACCCTTACAAATGACATTACATTCATATCTATATTATAAGCTTCTCGGTGTTGTGGTCAAGTCATTCCCCTTGTGAACCAGGGGTCTAAAAATGGGTTGGATCCCAAGCTAACTGGAGAGTTTAAACCAAGGTCCTGTTTCCACTTTACCTTGGCTTAATAGCTGTTGTCAGTGGGTAACACAATAAGAAATCTACCAAAGCTCAACTGCAGGTAGCATAATTATCGATATGATGTGTTAGTAATCGAATAAAATTGACCGGTGTTTGAGCCTCATGTCTCACATTCTTTTCCTGAAGATCTGGTTATGAAAGTATGGCCTTTTTTCTTCTTACACTGATTCAAGAAGATCATTAATTTTATCAGAAGTGGTCAATGTGAAAGAAATGTGCACTTCATACTTGTGAACTGCCTCTAGGAGGTTTGCCTAGAACATTGTGGCTACAGCAGAACTGACCGTCAGCAACATGAATTTAGCATTTGACCATCCCAATAAAGCACTGCTCAACCAAAGATCCATTATCTGTCAAGCCATGGCTCCATGGCGATCTCTAGACCTAGACAATTTCAGTGTCCTTGTATGTGAGCCACTGCATGAGAAAAACAACAATTTGGGATTCCGACCAGGTTCCACACAAACCGGCCTGTACAGTCAGAGAAGCAGCTAGATGCTTAACGTTTTGAATAAAAGAAGCAGAAGCATTGTACTGTTTGTGTAGCGAAAACAAAGACAAAGTTTAATACTGCTCAGCTGATCTGCGCCTCTGTTTCTGCCTCTGTATGTTGTTGGTTTTCTTCTGCAAAGGCTCATGTCATTTTTGAATTTTAACAAAGAATCCTGTTCAGACAAAACAAGGATGGTACTATCAAGAATGAAAAGGCTCTACTACTTTTCATTTGCCTTTTGAATTATTCATAGGGAGAAAAACCATACAAGTTCAATACTGACAGTTAATTCATTTCTACATTTTTGGATAAATAGGCCCATGCACACAGCACAGACCCACATCAGAGGCTACCCTGCTGACTGTGAAGCCTAAGCTGAGTTTGTCCTTTTTGTTCGATTTTTACAGTTTCAGTATAATCACCTCAAATTCATGCTTCTGATTCAAAGGTGATAATTACCATACTAAGATGAGGTTGTCCTAAAATTTAGGTCAATTATTGTCCGACTTGGTGTTTTGGCCTTAATTTGTCTTTTCGAACAGCTACAAAATTAGCCCATATTAAGACATTTGTTCTATACTGGGCTGGCTGACCTATTTGAGCCTCGATGCGAGAAAACCAGTCTTCGAAGTTTCAGACCAGCTCTGAAGACAAACTATATCCTGTACAGTAACAGAAGAGGGATAGAAGCTTGTCAAACTTCGATTTTAGAAGGAGGGGAATTGTACTATCCATGAAGCGAAAAAAAGGTGCTAATCAGCTGTGCAGTTACTGCAAAGCTTATCTGCGCCTTTGTTTTCGCACAGGTGAAAATCCGGTTGTTTTTTTTCAGGACCCAGCTATTTCCATACTAGTCATCCAGAGACAACCAACATGACTGTTTTTCAACCCAGATGAAATGAATAAGCTACAATAGGAAGTCAATGCCTGTCTGGGAACAACTTAACAAGTTAATGGCTGTATGGAAACAACTTGCAACACATCAGAAGGAATGACCTGTGGCAAGTTGTTCCCAGATAAGAATCTGCATCTAACTGGTTCAAGTGGCATATAAGCATATGCCACTTGACTGGTTACATTGACTTTATCTGAGTTGGCTGTCCTGCGTCATGTTGCTTGTCCCTTGATAATGGGTGTATATTTGATTTGGGGAATACAACAAAGTTTTCACTGAATTTGAGTAACTTGGCCAAAGAAATGAAGGTCCACAGTATGAAGACATCCACACACACCCAACCATAGAAAAGCCTGTGAGTATAGTGCAATTACTTTGATCATGCCAGTGTTGACATTTGCCAACAGATATGTATTCATTGATCAGATTGCTTCAAACAGACATTTTAAGTAATGACATTCTGATGATCAGAATGTCATTACTTAAAATGTCTATTTCAAGCTGGACCTGAACATTAGGGAGAAGTCACTTCTCCCTTCAGGAAAGTTAGGGAGAAGTTTTGAGGCCAAGGGAGAGGTGATAAAAATAATGTCAACTGAGATGGAATTAGCGCCAAGTAACTGGATCAGTAATAAGGTCAAGAAGACACGTCCTTGCACTTACCGTGACACTTGACAAACGTCAAAAGCTAGTAGAAACCCCTCAGCCAACGTTTATAAACAGTTGTCATGGGAAGTCAATCAGCACTGTCAAAGAAATCGCACTATAGCAGTGAGTCAAACCATCAACATTAAAATGACCAAGCATAACCTTAAAAGAACTCATAATCCATATACGGACAGACTTCATTCGAAATGACATGCACTGAAGGACATATTTCCAGGAAAGGATTAATTCTATTTGCATACTTCCTTTCTTTGGAAACTAAGAAGTTTTATGAGGCCATAAAACAGTGTAAAAAGATCTTTATTAAAATAGGAACTATGCCATGCCCATGCCTCGAGGGTACTGACTGACAACGTAACCATTTCTGGCAATATAAGAGCCACCTCGTGGGAAAACCAACAATGTGGTTTCCGAACAGGTCCGGCATAAATCAGGCTGTACAGTCACAGAAGCAGGCTAGAAGCTTGAAATTTCGGATTTCAGAAGAAGAGGAAATGTACTATCCGTGTAGCGAAAACAAAGGCGCTGATCAGCTTTGCGGTCACCGCGAAGCTGGTCTGCGCCTTTGTTTTCGCATATGCAAATTGTTGGTTTTCTCATCAGGAAATCTGCTAACAGAGAGCAGTCCGATCAAGGTCTAAGTCTGGTAGTCCAAGCAATAAAGGACAATATGGTAGAATAAATGAACAATGACACAAGAAAACCAGCATTTCTGGTTTCTTACAAGATACGACATTGACTTTTGTAGGCTAAAGAAGATGATTAGAGGAAGAGGAATTGTAGTATCTGCATGGCAAACACAGGCACTGATTAGCTGTGCAGTTACTGCATAGAAGATCTGCATCTTTGATTTCACATCTGTAAAAATCTTGATTTCTCATGGAATAATAAATCCCTTGGATTCTACTTGAAGGCAACAGGCGGATCAATAAATTGTCTACAAGATTAGTGGACGAACTAATATAGGAGACATGCCGCAGTGAACTGGGAGAGCGACAACTGCCCAAGGGAAGGTCATTTCTATATGTCTCTATCACAGAACTTCTACCTTGTAAAATATATGAGCCACGTCAAAAGAAAACAATGTGGTTTTTGAACAGGTGGCTAGAGGCTAGAAACTTTGGACTTGGAACGTAGAGGAATTGTACTATCCGTGCAGCAAAAACAAAGGCGCTGATCAGCTTCACAGTTACTGTGAAGCTGATCTGTCAGCTTCACAGTTACTGTGAAGCTGATCTGCGCCTTTGTTTTCCCATATGCAAAATGTTGGTTTTCTCATGATACGGCTCATATGAATAAGAATCGTACAGATTATCCAAAGACAACCAAATTTCCAATGTGATCGGCAGGGCAAAGACCATAGTTTTGAACTCCAGTTTGTACCCTAGGGGTGGGCCTTATAGCAGGTCACTGAAAACTGAAGTCATAATCTCAGAAGATTCAGGCTAACATTTATTACATAGTTACTTAAACCAAAGGTTTTGTTTTTGAACCAGTGGCCTCTCCAGTCTGGGCTTATACTTCAAACTAACATTCTGTCTAAATATGAACTATAGGAGCGACCATTTATCAAAGGCGGGGGGGGGGGGGGGGGGGGGGGGGGGGGAGGGGGGGGGATGTTTTTATTTTTTTCACTCATGGCGTGATCCTACTATTGGTGGATAACAGAAAATCTCAATCAAAACTGTCACAAATTAAGCAAGGTTTCTCCCTTCATGAATGACCAAAAACATGTACCTGAATTAATACAGAAATACAGTAATTAGAAAGTATATGTACCCACCAAATATTTATAAATCCTTTACAAAGCCAAAAACATAACAGGAGTTCAGAAACCAACATACCAACAGAATGCAGATCTTGTAACAAAGAATAATTGTGTAAGCGGATGTAACACGCCAACGTGCATGCGCACATGATGATTTACAATCGCGCGAATGACAGTGCGTCTAGACATTACACGCCAAAATGTGCTTTTCACATCCTATGTTTGGTTCTTTTGATAAAAAATTGCACTTTTGATTGATCAAATTAATAAGTATTGTACCAAAGTTTGAATTAAAATACAACAAACATCTCTTTACTTTTTATACATTTATTAATAAACCTATCAAAAGGGATCTTATTACACATATTCATCAGGAAAACAAGTCCGTGCAATGAATACCCCCTTAAACCTCACTTTTATACAGTAAAACTGGGGTTTGCAGGGGTATACCTATTTTTCTTATTTTTGCTCCAAAACATAGATTGTGGGTACTCGTTAAACTGTATATTGCATGGGCAAGTTTTCGTATAAATGTGTGGTGAAAATGATTTCAGGCACTATAATCAGCTGAATGGTATATGCAGACAAATGCGCAGACAAGGCACAGATCAGCTTTACCCTAACTGTGCAACAGTTACTCTATCTTGCATACATGCAACATAGAGTGTGCACATGCATAAAGCGTCATGTTTTCTCACACAATGATACATATGAGCTGCAACGGGGTTTCTGACCAGGTCTGACACAAACTTGCCTGTACCACCACAGAGACTGACTAAAAGCTCAAAATTTTGGATTTAAGAAGAAGAGGAATTGTACTGTCCATAGAGCAAAAACAAAGGCGCCGATCAGCTGTGCGGTGCACTTCACAACCGATCGGCGTCTTTGTTTTCTCAAATGCGAAAATCCAGTTTTCTCATGATGCAGCTCATATATTCTAATGTTGCGCAGCATTTCAATGATAAATTTCAATTATTTTTTTGTAAATAAATCTCTTCACATCAAACGATGAAGTAGCATAAGGTTATCTTGTCTTTCAAATTCTTTAAAATAAAAGCATAAACAAATGACAAAAAGTAAATTGAAGTATCTTTTGAAATTATGAATCATTTCGAGTTGCTAGACATCTAAAATGATCTAATAGACAGTTTTCCTGCAATTTGGCACAAGTAGGAAGTATGCTACTAATATGACAAACCTTCTGGACTGTTTACAAGTACAAAGTGCACATCTGAAAACTGACTGCTACTGACTGGCAGATAGATGAGCCGCGACACGAGAAAACTGGTCTTCAGGGTTTCTGACCAGGTCTAACACAAACTGGACTGTGCAGTTACAGAAGATGCTTGGAATTTTGGATATCAGTAAAAAAGGCATTGTACTATCCGAGTAGCGAAAACAAAGGCGCTGATCAGCTTCTCAGTTACTGCGAAGCTGATCTGCGTCTTTGTTTTCGCATAGGCAAAATCCGGTTTTCTCATGACGCGGCTCAAATATTTGTTTGTTTGTATTGAGGTTAAACATCCCAGTCAACAAGTTTTCAGTCATGTTGGAACATAGCCACCGCTTACTAGGAATTAGCTAGTACTTCGGGGAAACCAAATATTTATCATTTCACACAAAAGACAAACATTTTGATTTATAAAATGAACCCATATGTGGACATCAAAAAAGCCTCATTACAGTTCAACCTCATTATAACACGCCTCACTACAGTGCGGTTTTCAATATAACATGGCCATGTCATGGCTCCCATATTGATTATTTTGCTATATGTCTATTATAAATAACCTCGTTATAACACGGTTCACTTATATCACGGTCTGTTTTCATGGACCCCAAAGACAGCGTTATAATGAGGTTGACCTGTATGTGAAAACACCTCCGTACAGTGGGTTATGACATGCTTAATACTCAAACCTTAGTGACTTCCTGAGAGGATAAAGTTTGAAACATTTATTCAATTTTCTTAGTACAATAACAGGAAGGAATCAGGTTGATTTAGCAACAGGACAGATTTTCTATAAATCTGGCTGATATGTTCTCAAGACAATTTAAATCTCATCAAATAAAACCATTTGATTTCTGCAGAAACATTAAAATGTGATTTTACATATCATAGAAAGCATTTTATTGCATTTTGACATGATTTTTGGACCTTGCATCCTAAAACCTACTTCCTACTTCATGTGCACATGCCAAAGTGATGGCATGGACAGAATGTTATGAGTGTAGCAATTGATGTTACTGTAGAATCTCTAAAATTTGTCACAAAATTAACATTTAATTATCAAAAACATTATTTGAGCCTCTGCATGAGAAAACCAAAAATTTGCATACGCGAAACCATAGGCGCAGATCAGCTTCGCAGTAACTGCAAAGCTGATCAGCGCCTTTGTTTTTGCTACACAGATAGTACAATTCAAGCTTCTGGCCTGCTTCTGTGACGGTACAGGCCTGTTTGTGTTGGGCCTGGTCGGAAACCTAAATTGTTGGTTTTCCCATGCAAATGCTCATTTATTTTACTTCGATTACATAGAAAGATGTTGGTGTCTGTGGCTGAAACCGGTGAACCCAGGGCAAACCTACAAACTTGGACAGGCGACTGAACCCAGGGCAAACCTACAAACTTGGACAGGCGACCACTACGCTGCCACATATCATGGCCTGGATCTGAACCCTAACTGCAGAAGTGAAAAGGGTGTGTGTTAACCAACACACTATCCAGGAAGCCACCAAACTTGGACAGGCGACCACTACGCTGCCACATGCCATGGCCTGAATGTGAACCTCCACTTCAGAAGTGACAAGAGAGTGTGTTAATCACTTAACTATCCAGGTGCCATGATAAACAGCCGAGATCATGTCAGGACAATTCAGATCTGGTACCAACAATTCTTGATCTGGTACCAATAATTCTAGATCTGATGGTGACATAATTAGTTGTTTTACGGACTGCAGACAGGAATCACTTCAGGACAATTCAGATCTGGTACCAATAATTCTAGATCTGATGGTGACGTAATCAGTTGTTTTACGGACTGCAGACAGGAATCACTTCAGGACAATTCAGATCTGGTACCAATAATTCTAGATCTGATGGTGACGTAATCAGTTGTTTTACGGACTGCAGACAGGAATCACTTCAGGACAATTCAGATCTGGTACCAATAATTCTAGATCTGATGGTGATGTAATCAGTTGTTTTACGGTCTGCAGACAGGAATCACTTCAGGACAATTCAGATCTGGTACCAATAATTCTAGATCTGATGGTGACGTAATCAGTTGTTTTACGGACTGCAGACAGGAATCACTTCAGGACAATTCAGATCTGGTCCCAATAATTCTAGATCTGATGGTGACGTAATTAGTTATTTTACGTACTGCAAACAGGAATATAACAAATAGATGAATGACAGTAATAATGTCTCTTCTGACAACTTATTACAGACTTTCAAAAGAACCATTAACTATCAGGCAAAAATACAATTTTGAGTCATGCCACTACTAACAGATAATAATTTAAAAAAAAATGACTCATGTCTCAGTATCTTTTATCTTCTGCAAGGTTGTGTCATTCTGTCATCTTAAACATCACATCAATCTAATGCAGACGTAATATTAATGCACATGCGCAATTTGTATCCTCAATAATCATATGAGCCAACTTATAAGAAAAACAGTTTTTTGCATATGTGAAAACAAAGCCACAGATCAGCTTCACAGTGACTGCAAAGCTTATCAGGCGCACTGTTTTAGCTTCAAGGATCACATAATCCCTCCACTTTCTAAATTCAAAGTTACAAGCCCCTAGCTCTATTCTGTGACTGTACAGCCCGGTTCGTGTCGGATCTGGTCGGCAACCTAAAAGACCCGTTTTAACAAATTCTTGGCTCATAAAGTACACATGAGCCGCGCCATGACAAAACCGGATTTTTGCCTAGGCGAAAACAAAGGCACAGATCAGCTTCGCGGTAACCGCGAAGCTGATCAGCGCCTTTGTTTTCGCTACTCGGATAGTACAATTCCTCTTCTACTTAAATCCGAAATTTCAAGCTTCTAACTCTTTTCTGAGCTTGTACAGGACGGTTTGTGTCGGACCTGGTCGGAAACCCCGAAGACCGGTTTTCTCGCGTCGCGGCTCACATGGTGTTATCGAGGGATAAAAGGCTCTGAGGATTAGGGTCTTGACAGATTAATCGTGAGAAGAAAACCATTAATATCAAACTTTTAAAAGGAGTCTGTCACTTTAGGCTGACACGACACTGCGGTTTTTCCACAAATTTTACCAGGCCGCAACAGGAAGTGGGAAGTGGCGTAACTTTGTGGTAATAACTCTTGATTTTCCCCACGCAACAGAGGCATGTTGCCGCCTCCTCAGGAAGGTTCTCAGACGGTAACATGCTCAATACAAGATATTTTACAATTTAGAACATTCTTTATGATGATATGATAATGACTCTCATACAAGGGAAACTTTTTTTAACAAAAAATAAAATAAAATACCATATTTGTTCTAATTAGCGCACAAGCTCCTAGAAGCACACACCCTGGTCGTTTCCGTAAAACATGTGCATAAGCGCACACTACTGGACTAGCATTTTGTATTTTATACACATTTTACAGATATAAATAACGTATTAACCACATTAAAACTTAACCTTATACAGTCAAACACTATTTTGCAATGACTGGAACACTTTAATGACAGCATCATTGATATTTTTACATGTTTTATTTAAGCAGTTTATGTCTTGTTTTTGCTTAATAGTGTGCGCTTATTAGAACCATAGTTTGTAACATTAACTTCAAGATATTTGCACTGTGTGCTAATAAGAACGAATACGGTAAAAGAAATGGCAACACAAATTTCAAAAGTCGTCATTGCACAAGTACCACCACTAGTACCACATGCAGTACTATACAAAATGAGCCACTACGCAAGAAAACTGGTCTTCGGGGTTTCCGACCAGGTCTGACACAAACCGAGCTGTACTGAAAATTTTGGATTTAGAAAGTAGAGAAATTGTACTATCCGTGTAGCGAAAACAAAGGTGCTGATCAGCTTCGCAGTTACTGCGAAGCTGATTTGCGCCTTTGTTTTCGCCTAGACAAAAATCCAGTTTTCTCACGACACGGCTCAAATATGTTTGAATAAAAAAAATGTATGATTTAGTCCCATGGAAAGCAGTACCTGGTTATCCTGTTTTGAAGCATCTGTAAGAAGGCCATTTTCATAATCTTAATTATGATGCTAATTTTGGGTACAAAAGTCGCGCTGCAGTAGCGATGATATGGATGCAAATGAACTGCATTAATTCTCCTCGTTGCATTAAAATTACCCACCAGTCCTAGAGATCAACTCAATAAAATCATTGACGCGGAAATCCCATCATCTAAAAAGATTACGGAAATTATGTCATCATGCTGCTTTTTCAATTCATAAACATTTTTTTCCGAAATTTTATCGCACCATATCCGTGTTATGACTACTGGGCCAACATAATAGAATGTTCTGCCAAACGTAGGCCTCGTAAGATGATTCTAAATGGCATTGAAAATTAATCCTTATTTGGAAACAAATGTACAAGATCTGAATTTTAATGAATGAACTCCTTTTAACTCCTTTTCATACATGTATGAATAAAATAAGAATATTTTGATTCCGAAAAATGAAGATAAATTAAACTGTTAAAGTTATGCTACTGTGTTTTTGTCAATATACTGACTCTGCAGTGGGGAAGTTTGGCAGAATTTAGCTGGAAAACCTTCTGAAAGTCGAAGTCCCTGCTATTAGCCAGGGGAGGGGGGGGATGGTAAGATTAAAACTGGAATGTCTCGGATTGATCCCTTATACCTACTGGACATTTGGCCTCTAAGTTAATACAATCTTGTAAAACGGCAGCAAGAAATATTGGGAAAAAGCATGAAATATGGGGAAAATACATGGGCTACTTTTGTAAGCTCCCCTTTTAAGTCTCTGAGGTAATGATGTAGATGCAACATGAATCATTCAAGAAAGTGATAGAGAATAAGTAGGCTTTTAGCACTCTCAAAGTAAAGAATATGCATAATCATAAACAGTCATAAGAAACCACAACTCATAAACAGCACCTGTCAAAAATAAATTATGCAGCATAATGAAAAAGTCTGTTTTCTGGATTTATAAACAAGGAGAACAAAAAAATGACATACTACTCCAACACTTTCAGAGTGCGGCATAATTTTTGATTATCAAGCTGAGTAGCAAAAAGCATATTAAAGCCTTTTTAAGACTTTTAAGTCGTCTTTGCACATTATTTTCTTTATCTTTCTGATGGACATAATATGAGCCGATACGCGAGAAAACCAGATTTTTGCCTATGCGAAAACGAAGGCGCAGATCAGCTGTGCAGTAACTGCACAGCTGATCAGTGCCTTTGTTTTCGCTTCTCGGATAGAACAATCCCTCTTCTTCTTAAATCCGAAATTTCAAGATTCTAGCCATCTTCTGTGACTATACAGGTCAGTTTGTGTCAGACCTGGTCGGAAACCCCGAAGACCGGTTTTCTCGCCTTGTGGCTCATATATTGATTGTACATACCATATTAAAATGAAAAATGAAAAACAACAACAATAACAGCCAGATCCAATGTCTGACTAAGTACCAAAGGAGTAATACTGAGTCATGCATGAAACAATGTAATGTATTTTTCTTATATTTAGTATATGCTAGCAAACAGATCAAATTACACCTAAGTGTCAAACTAAAACATACTTCCTTATAATAATAAACAGTTTCAAATTTCCCAGACCTTAACAAACTTACAAAGTGACAGGAATTTTAAATTTATGGACAGGATTAATTTACTTTTAACCAAATTAGGGAATAAAATTTATGAAATGCTGTCTGAACACACCAAGACAATCTGTCTTTACTTCCTACTCATTAAAGCATGTGGATGAATAATGTGCAGTTGCAAATGTACAAAAATCCATTTGGAATATTCTACATCTGGAACTGCACATTGGTTTTGCGCAGTTGCAATTATACATAATAATGACTAATGTGGAAAAATAATGTAAAGCTGCATGTGGATAAGTTCAATGTGTAGTTTTGAATGTACAGTAATGACTCTTGTTGATGAACAAGTGAGCTATCCAAATTTTATTATCAGTTTAGATACATTTTTTCATGTGTTTGGCTCTGTTTGGATTTACCCGTCAATGTGTTGACTTCCCAGTTGAAATTTTCAATATTGCAGTTACTTTCTCTGGCTCTATGTATATAGGGTCACTGATGAGGCTTGCATGAGTAGCCGAAACCGCAGTATGGCCCATCCGCTTTCTCATAAATGTTTTCACTTCTCTAAAGGAACTCAGTTTTATTTTTATTCGCAGGTTGATTAGCTGCGAAGAAGACAACTAACAGCACAATTCTTACGGACTGACAGTGACTGTTCAGACTGAAAATTGGTTGAAGTTTAAAGACTTAAATTTGAGCATAGCATGTTTGCATCCTGGAAGTCAGCTTTTTAGTCAGCTTTTAGATCGCTGTGGCTAATACACAATCTCAATTGGATCTCAATCAATAGCTGTTTGAAACAATTAACTGATCATTTCCAATTATTGATAGTATCTTGGGAGGAAACAATTTCTTAATATTATCATCTTTATCAACATAGGAAACTTATAAAGTCATTATGAGCTCCCAATTTGTATGAAAAAGTTATCCCCCTTCATTTCAATGATAACCAGAGGACCATTGGACCTGAGAATGCTCACCTGAAGCCTGATCTTGGAGTATTAAGTCATCATGAAATGACCTTGAATACTCACACACCTTTATTGACTTCATAAGTAGTCTGCATCTGCCAAGTTTCAGGTCTCAGGCTGCAATAGTTTCCAAACCCAGTGATTTCTGAGAAAATCATAATTTTAATTTTGATATTTTAATGACATTGGGTCAAGGTCAAGAAATGACCTTGGCCTTCATTAATTACTTTCCTTCATTGACTCCATAAGTTGTCTGCATCTAGCAACTTTCAGGTCTCAGGCTGCAACAGTTTCCAAATTATCCATTGTTTTCGCCTTTTCCCATGTAAAAGCCTATGTTTCCAAAATTGACCTTGCCGTAAAGTAGGTCAAGGTCATCCTAGGGTCATCATTTCAACAAACTATGATGGGCTGGAGTCCCAAATGCTACATACCAAGTTTCGCGAAAATCAGCCAGCCGGTTCTGGAGAAGATTTTAGAGTGGTTTTTACCATATTTGGGCATGGCGGCCATCTTGGTCATGTGACCCAGATTTCACGATCAAACTTTCCTTTTCCCTACCCATGGACGCTCAACATAAAATTTCACTTTGATTGGCAAAGCAGTTTCAGAGAAGAAGATCTTTGAAAAGTGTGTATGGACGACAGACTGGCCAAGGTCAAGAGATGACCTTGACCTAAATTAATCACATACCTTCATCTACTCCATTAGTTGTTTGCATCTACCACTTTTCAGGTCTCAGGCTGCAACAGTTTTCAAAAAATCCCTAGTTTCACTTTTGCCATGTAAAAGCCTATGTTTCCAAAATTGACATTGCCGTAAAATAGGTCAAGGTCATCCTATGGTCATCATTTGATCAAATTATGATGGGCTGGAGTCCCAAATGCTACATACCAAGTTTCATGAAAATCGGCCTGCAGGTTCTGGAGAAGAAGATTTTTTAGTGTTTTTTACCATATATGGGCGTGGCGGCCATCTTGATCATGTGACCTGGATTTCACAATCAAACTTTCGTCTCCCTTACCCATGGATGCTCCACATAAAATTTCACTTTGATTGGCCAAGCAATTTCAGAGAAGAAGATCTTTGAAAAGTGTGTATGGACAACAGACTGACCAAGGTCAAGAGATGACCTTGACCTAAATTAATCATAAACCTTCATCTACTCCATTAGTTGTTTGCATCTACCACTTTTCAGGCCTCAGGCTGCAATAGTTTTCAAAAAATCCATAGTTTTCACTTTATCCCATTTAAAAGCCTATGTTTCCAAATTTGACCTTGCCGTAAAATAGATCAAGGTCATCCCAGGGTCATCATTTTATCAAACTATGATGTGCTGAAGTCCCTGATGCTACATACCAAGTTTCGTGAAAATCGGCCCACTGGTTCAGGCCTAGAAAAATCCACACGCTCGCTCGTATTTACGAGTGAAAGTTTGATACGGGCGAGTGGAAATTTACCCTGGCTCGCCTGACAGGACGAGTAGCATTTTCGGGACTGAACTCGAGGCAGTAAATGTCCGTAAATGCAAAATCAGCTGAAGATTTCATTTCCGATTGTCAACCAGATGTTTGCACTACGTCACTAGTCCGCAGTAAATGAAATTCAATAAAATCTGGTACATGGTCCAAATACCGGAAAGCATTTATTTTATTCACGGCATGCCGTACTATCGAGACTTAAGACATCCCGGGTTTTATCTCCATGTGATAAAACGGCTTACACCAAAAGTCAAATAATCGAGCATTTCCATTTTGATATCGAAAGTAGACAAAAATGTCGAAGCAGGGCGACATTAGTTTTTGATGATTTTTGTCTCTTTTGAAATCCAGATTTTAAGGACGAGTGCACCAGCAGTAAGGACAAGTGAAAATTGTTTACAACTCGCCCCACAGGACGAGTAGGTCCTCAGAAAAATTTCTAGGACTGTGGTTCTGGAGAAGATTTTTGAGTGGTTTTACCATATAAGGGCGTGGTGGCCATCTTGGTCATGTGACCAAGATATCGCGAACAAAATATAAATGCCACTACCCAAGGAGGCTCCACATAAAATTTCAACTTGATCGGCCAAGCGGTTTCAGAGAAGAAGATCTTTGAAATTGTGGACGACGACGACGGATGGATGGACGGACGACGCCGGATCATGGCCATCCTATAAGCTCACCTTGTGAGCCTTCGGCGCAGGTGAGCTAAAAATAGAATTAAAGGGATCTTTTATCCGTTTATTATTTTTTCTTAGGCCAAAATTAAAAAATTGTTGGTTTGCTGTTTACCGACCAACCTGAATTTTTCCTGCGACCCAATTATTTTTTTTTTGACTTCCAAAAAAAAATTTTTTTTTTTCCGACTCGCGCCGGTAAGGTCCAGTTTTTAGTCCTGACGTTTTCGAAATACAATAGGTAGTTCGTGTCGCTCGTTTAATCGATCCGTATCAGCCAACCGCTTTCATTTGTACTGCAATTTTATAAAGCGTTTCTTAAACCGATATCAGGTAGACTGGACATCGAAAATTCTGATGTAATACACTTTAACGGATGTAAAAAAGTGTAAACCCATCTAGGACCATCTGACATGGCCGCCGAGAACGTTAGCTAGCATGTTTTCGATAAAAATCAACAAGATCAGCACGGACAAGAGGGCTTATCCGATCATTAAGAACACCATTAGAAGGATAGATTCATCGAGTTGCTGGTTCATCTGTTCGATTACTCAGCCGATTGTCTAGACGATGATCTGCTACCTCGGTCTGCATGGGTCAATTTTGAAAAACTTGCGATGGTGTCAGTTGCCTCCTCGGAGAACAGTTTCAAGTAGACCCATATGAAAAAATAAATATCCTCACAGAATTCGACCCTGGTTTGAAATATGTAACAATTTATATCAATGTAGAGATTTCCAATTCCAATTATGAAAACAACAATACCAATACAGATGCTGGGTTCCAGAAATAACAAAAAACTGTCCAAACCTTTGGATATGGAGAAAGGAAGATTGTCTGGTATGTACGAAGAGGTGGGGCAAGTGCAAAAACTGACCCATTAAGGTGTAACATTGAGAATAAGGCTTATCTATAAGTCATTTGTAAACACACACCCAGCCTAGGGGATCTTGAATTTTTGACCAGTAAACTCCTGCTAAAACCTCTGAATTGCCCTTGCTATCTGTTATTTTCATTACACTGCTGTTTTTGTATAAAGTGCAAACCCGAACGACCCAGTGTTTTGAAAGGAAAAAAAAAAAAAAAAAAAAGACCTACCGACCGACCAGCATAAAAAATTCTGGGTAGGTAAACAGCAAACCAACAATTTTTTAAGGTTGGCCTTATCTTTTAATTTTACTTTGATTCATAATACCATTTATTATTAAATTTCTAGTGTTACACAATCTAAATTTAAAGTTACACCCACTCTGTCATGGAACTAAAATTTAAAATTTAGCTAAAACTGGAGAATAATTCTAAAGTTGGGAAGTAACTCTTTGTAATTAAGGGAAGTAACTCAAAAAGCTAATAAAACACAGGTGCAAACCATTTCACTTGTGTTTAACAAGCTTGTTCTTTCTGGCATTTTTATGTGAATTCTTGTTTCATTTAACCAAACTTTTCCTGACACACAGAATCTTATGGCTAATGTAAAAACAAAAAATTTACATCACTCTTAATTAGGCAAGAACTTGTCCAAATTAGACTAATTATCCTACCACTAACAAGCTCATTTTTTGCACCAAGAAGAATTTTGATGAACCTCTTAAAAATGCAGTTTCTAATGTACTGTACTATTATTTATTCATAGATTTCCACACCAATTTAACCAGCAGCAGCAGGAGTCAACCCTTTTTTTCATTAATCATAAAATCCCTTTAAAATAAATCAATTTTGCATGCCATCACAACAAAAAGTTTGTCACCATGCTATACAAAAACCTTATTGAAAAATGTAATATCTGTGGACCCATGGGGGAATATTAATCCATTTTAGCTCATAACTGGGTCCCTATGGACATATCTGAGCATTTCTTTTTCCAGGAAATTCTCTCAAAAATGTGTTAATTTGGTCTCATTATGGCTCATGGATGCAATTTATTCAAAGACTTGTAAATTCCAATGACCCAAATCAGTTTGAAATGCCACAGTGAGAATTCAAGCATGAGAAAAATATGCAAAAATATGCTTTGGAGTAAACTGTGCACTGACCAGCATTAAAGCACCATGTTATATAGCATAAAGTACAATCCCTTAGCCTCTAGCCATCCTTAGTGTATATGCTGACAGAGCTCCCAATCTCCCTTGAAAGACAGAAAGACAAATCTTTAAATGGCACAGCTCTAATATTCCAGCAAAAATGGAAACAAGAAGAAATTTAGGAGAATTACCAACCATTATAATAGTATTTTCCATTCAAGACCTCATAAGTATGTATGTAAATAGAGTAATAAACAGCTAATTGACCACAATATTAACCAAGGGGTCAGCCACATATACAATTATGGGAAAACCTAAATTTTCTGATGTGTTAAAATATAGCCACAGATCAGCTGCACTGCTAGCCTAAGTAGGATACTCAGTATCTAAAATCTTGCTTTCTTCTAAGAGTGTGCAGCATGGACACACTCATAAACCCCAAGTAGGTAAGACAAAGGCAGATTATCTTGCCACAAGCTCGGATTAGCCCTGTCCTGAGAAGACCTTCAGATTTAGATCACTCACCTTACAGACTAGGTCAAGTAGCAGGTAGTGTATTGAGCTGTCTTCTGTGAAAACCTGCTCATTTTTTCTGCATACATATTATAGTATGCCAAACAAATGCAGAGATCCACAGATCAGCTATGCTGATTATGATCATGCACAACTGATCAGTGCCTTTCATTCTACAACTGAGCTATCATGATATATGAGCCTATGTGAAAACAAAGGCGCAGATCAGCTATGCAGTAACTGCACAGCTGATCAACGCCTTTGTTTCCTCTTCTCCTTGGATAGTACAAATCATCTTCTTCTTAAATCCGACATTTCAGGCTTCTAGCCATCTTCTATAACTGCACAGGCAGGTTTGTGTCAGGCCTGGTCGGAAACCCCAAAGACCGTTTTTCTTGCATCACAGCTCTAAGGCTAATTGTTAGGTTCCAGAAATGTCTTGGTTTCTTCATGACTTGAGTCATTATAAATCCATTACTTTCTACTGTGATGGAGAGATAATGATTTATGTGTCTTGGAAAAGATGGATGGATAGATGGAATCATGGTTGGATGAACAGGAATACAGTTCATGACTGAATGGCAAATAAAGTCATCAGTAGATGGATGGATGGATGGATGGATGGATGAATGGATGGATGGATGGGTCAGTGGGTGGATGGATGGATGGATGGGTCAGTGGGTGGATGGATGGATGGATGGATGGATGGATGGATGGATGGATGGATGGATGGATGGAATCATGGTTGGATGAATACATTTAATAACTGAATGAAAAATAAAGCCATCAGTAGATGGATGGATGGGTGGGTGGGTGGATGGATGGATGGATGAATACAATGACTGAATGAAAAATAAAGCCATCAGTAGATGGATGGATGGATGGATGGATGGATGGATGGATGGATGGGTGGGTGGGTGGATGGATGGATGGATGGATGGATGGATGGATGGATGGATGGATGGATGGATGGATGGATGGAATCATGGCTGGATGAATACAATCAATGACTGAATGAAAAATAAAGCCATCAGTAGATGGATGGATGGATGGATGGATGGATGGAATCATGGCTGGATGAATACAATCAATGACTGAATGAAAAATAAAGCCATCAGTAAATGGATGGATGGATGGATGGATGGATGGATGGATGGATGGATGGATGGATGGATGGGATGGGATGGGATGGGATGGATTGGATGGATGGATGGATGGATGGATGGATGGAATCATGGCTGGATGAATACAATCAATGACTGAATGAAAAATAAAGCCATCAGTAGATGGATGGATGGATGGATGGATGGATGGATGGATGGATGGATGGAATCATGGCTGGATGAATACAATCAATGACTGAATGAAAAATAAAGCCATCAGTAAATGGATGGATGGATGGATGGATGGATGGATGGATGGATGGTATGGTATGGGATGGGATGGATTGGATGGATGGATGGATGGATGGATGGATGGATGGATGGATGGATGGATGGATGGATGGATGGATGGGTAGGTGGGTGAGTGGATGGATGGATGGGTGGGTGGGGGTAGGTGGATGGATGGATGGATGGATGGATGGATGGATGGATGGATGGAGTCTAATCTTGAAAATAGTAAGCTTTGGTGTAGCAGAATCATGCACACCAAGGCAGGCAGACAGACAGACAAAGACAGACACAATGACAGACAGACACAAAGCCAGATTGACACAAAGCCACAGACAGACAGACAGACAGACACAAATCCAGACTGACACAAAGCCAGCCAGACAGACAGACAGACACTAAGCCAGACATGCAGACAGACAGACAGGCAGATGGACTGAATAAGAGCTGCACAAGCACAGTTACACAAGCTGTTGTTTCAAACAAACCTGATCACCTGGAGGTTCAGTATGTATAAACAGCTATTTTCTTAAAACTAACTTTGATCTTATCACAGTTTCTTAATGGATTTTATGTAAACAAATGCAAAAGCAAACACTGCTTTGCATATTTCAAGCTTTTTAATACAACAGGAGGATAACAGGTAGGCCCAACTTGTACAAAAGAAACTTGGGTGTGGTACAAAACTTGACTGATGGAGGCTGAATACAATGTACATGTAGTTAGTATAGGGTTCAACCATCTTTACAAGAGGGCATTAGACTGCAGTATGCAAATATTTGTTAGGGAACAACTTTTCATGGATCATTCTAATCTGTTGAAGCTGTTTCCATACAGGTATTTATTACCAACTGACACATAATGTCATCTGAGTTGGTTGTTCTCAGTAGAGTTGGTTGTCTCTGGATATTAAATGAATAAATACCCCCTCTTCAGACAAAATCAATCTGACAATCTCCTGTGCTTTATCATAACTAGGTCAAGTAGTAATTGGCAGTGAGTGAAATTTTACAAATGTAGGTCAGATCTGTAGACTGAACAAGCCCATTTTGTTTAACAAGTACATGTATGGGCCCCCAACCTTGAAAATTTTATTTTCCATAATTTTTGAACAAGAGAAAAAGGTTGAACACATGAACAGCATTTCAGATCATGTGGCAACACCATGAACATAGGATAGGGATAGATGAACACAAATTTTCAACCAGGTAAGACACTAACCAGCTATAGCTAGCCCACAGGGCTCTAATTTAATGCACCAGTCATTTGCTACCACGGCCCCCTCGGGGCCGGGAAATAGCGGGGATATTGACTTTTCCATTTGCAAAGCCCAGGTATAAGCCCTGCACTGCGGGGACTTCTTTTCGGTAAAATCCCTGCAAAAAGCCCCTGCACTGCGGGGATTTTCCCAAAATTTCGGCCCAACTTGACCCCTCACAAACTGGGCCCCCTGAAAAATTTCGGCCCAACTTAACTCCCTACAAACTCGGCCCCCAATCTTTTGGCCCAACTTGACCCCCCCCCCCCCTACCCCTACAAACTCAGCCCCTAACAAACTTGGCCCCTGACAAACTCAGCCCCAAAAAACTGTAGGGACTAGGAGGTCTCGTTGGGCAGACATTTTGGGGGCCGAGTGTCAGGAGGCCAAGTTTGTAGGGAGTCAAGTTGAGAGCCGAGTTTGTCAGCCTGGGCCGAGTTTGTAGGGGGTCAAGTTTGGCAAAAATTTTTGGGGCCCGAGTTGTCCAGTTACCAATTGCTCTTGTTTGCCCTTCTGACCCCTTGTTGTGATGTTTGGGTTCTGGTTGAACAACATTTTGATTCTATCAGTTCATTTAATGTTTTATTCGCTCTCATTTGATTTTCCTCAGTGCTGCTTTAATATCTATGCATCGTTTTTCTCTTACAATTTGAAACAAACTTAAATACCCATGCCAGGTACCAAATGAAGACAGACCAGAAGAAAAATAAAAATAGAAATAACAGCGTATTAACATATCCCCATCAGTCAGTTGTGCTGGAATGTTCTCTCCACTTGGCTACATTCAAAATTTAGCCACCCATCCTTCACTTGAGATGATGAACAGAAATTGATCGACTCAGAATATAAAGACAGATAGCAACAGAAATTTACCTCCAAAACTGTCAAAGCCTTCTTTTTAAAAGGAACTTTTATCTCAAAGTCTCGAATCTCGCGATACTTCAAAACACGGCCCAAATTCGGATAAAACACGGTACTGTAGACCGGTAAACCCAGGTCAAAACGCCCCGCTATTTCCCCCGCTGTTTTGGCGGGAATCAAAAGCCCGGCCTTACCACGGCACGGCCGGGACACCTCGAAGGTAAAATCCTGGTACTTTAGCCCCGCTATGACCCCGCTATCCCCGGCCCCATAGGGGCCGTGGTTACAAATGACTAGTGCATAAGACATCAAACATAGTCACAAAACGTAATTAAGCAACAAGCGGCCAACTTCTCTGATAAGCCTATTCATGCAAAAATGATCGTAAAGTATACATGATCACAAAGCCAGTTTTCCCTACTTGTTTAATATGCAGGACAAAAAAACTCTGTTTACTTTGTAAATAAAACCGCCATAATTTTCCCAAAAGGCAATAAACATCCGATTATTCATTAGGTTCAAAATCATAAGTTTTCAAAAAGCAATGAACATACTTATTCATGTCACGCATAAATCAATTTAATATCTAAACTCATGTGGCGATTGTATAAAAATTTGTCTGCCTATACATCTAGGTAAAACATTACATTAGCATATAAAGTGCGAGGAAAAAAAAAAAACCTCCACAGCCAAGAACTAAAATTAGAAATCAAAATGGTAAACATTTAAAAAACAATAGAATGATTTATCAAATTTGTTTGTTTCAATTTACAATTTAAATGACTATAAGTGGTTCTGCCTATCTATATCTGGTGTTGTTGTGGATCATCCATTATGTCTATATTTGGTCACATTTCGAAGCTTATTTCACATTACTAAGTCTTGTTAAATATGCATAGACAGATGCATGGTGTCTGCATAGTTATTGCCTGAGAAATAAGCATAGACCGATACATGGTGACTGCATAATTTATGCCTCAGAAATATGCATAGGCCGATGCATTGTGTCTGCATAATTTATGCCTGAGAAATATGCATTGACCAATGCATTGTGACTGCATAATTTATGCCTGAGAAATATGCATAGACCCATGCATGGTGTCTGCATAATTTATGCCTGAGAAATATTATAGACCCATGCATGGTGTCTGCATAATTTATGCCCGAGAAATATGCATAGACATATGCATGGTGTCTGCATACTTTATGCTTGAGAAATATGTATAGACCTATGCATGGTGACTGCATAATTCATGCTTGAGAAATATGCATAGACCTATGCATACATAGTGTCTGCATAATTTATGCCTGAGAAATATGCATAGACCTATGCATGGTGTCTGCATAATTTATGCCTGAGAATTAAATGATAACTGCAACCTGAGCTTTTCATAGAAGATTTTGGCTTCGTATTTTAGCAAAATGATCCCCAAGGCCAGTCAACTAATTTTCAGTCATGGTGGGATGAACTATTATTTCCTGGGCACTTAAACTACATCCACTACACTGAGTGCACTCCCCCGCCAAAAAAATAGTAGCTAGGTCCTTCATCGGAATACTCCATTCTGACAGTTCTGCTGCTGCTTATAGTGGTGGTGGTGGTGGTGCTGCTGCTGCTGCTGCTGATGGTGATTATGATGATTATGATTATTGTAGTAAAGATGATGTTGTTGCTGCTTATAATGATGGTGATGATGATGTTGTTGTAGTTGCTGCTGCTGCTTCTCATAATGATGATAACAATCCTACCAACAGCAACAATGTTGATGACAAACTAATTATCACTGTCACTCAAGCCTAAAGCAAGCTTCTTTGACTGTTGCCAAGTCAATTAAACTGGGAGCAGTAATTGATGTTGGGTCAATAGAACTATTTTCAGGCACTTTCATGACAAACAGGAATCAAGACAGACCAGTCTGACACCCATAAGCAGCACTGAAAACAAAAAATCTAATTTTTCCGAGGATCTCAGCCCCATTTCAGGATCTTTGGCCCATTTGTTACATGCGCGGATCCAGAGGGGGGGACCGGGGGTCCGGACCCCCCCTGTAGTTTGAAAATTTTACCTAAAAAAAGGTAATTTCGGGACTTTTTGGGGGTTGGACCCCCCCTCGTCTGTGACTAAAAATTACCATTTTCGTTGGACCCCCTCTCATGAAAATTTCTGGATCCGCGCATGTGTTAAGTACATGTACTACAAATTCATGACCATTTTTCAAAGGAATAGCTCAATCAAACTGTTCATTTATGGAATAATATTAGTGAAAAAAAATAAACATGTTTTTTGTTATTTGTCCATAATTGCACAAATTGTGGGTATTCATCAGCAGAGCTACCACAAAATGCTGCTAATGGGTACCCAGAATGTATGATTAATCGAAAAATGACAACACATATGTTAGAAAAGAATCAGCTGATATGTGGTTTTCTTTGTTTCTTTGTGCTGCAGCTACTGTCAGAGTATCAATTTCTCCATCAACAGAGCCATAAAACACACATTCTATTGACTGAAGATTTTCTTACTGATGACCTATTTTCTCTAAAAATGTTTTCAGACTTTCAGCCTTGAGCCAGATCAGGAAATTATGATAGGGTTAAATTCCAACATTTCTGAGTGCATATGAGGCACTATAGACCGGGCGAGACACCATACCAGACCCTTTCAAGATCAGGGAGCGCAAAGACAGCCCCATACGGGCCATAGATTGGTTAATACCCAGGAAGTAGTGGCTATGTTCTTGCACGCCTGTAAAATTGTTGACTCAATACAGACAAACAAAAAACAAACAACCTCTTCTTTGGTTTAAATTTATCATACAACCTTGTGAATGTTTTAGAAATTTCCTTGTGAGGGAGCCCAAAAGCCTTTGATAAGGTAACCCTATCCCTGTCACTGGTCAGTGGTCATTGACCAGCTAGTGTGTACACACAGCAGTATAATCAGCTGACCATATACAGGGTCTATTTGATGACAAGAAATAAAAGATCTATTTTGTAAGTTGTTCGTATATACCCAAGCTGTCAACACTCATTAGAAACCCCTCACTGAGAAAATGCTAATGAGTACCCACAATCTAGGTTTTATTTAGAAATAAGCAAAATTATATCTTAATTATCTCAATTACAGTACTCTGTTTATCTGGTCCTCTGAGTATATTCAGCTGACCTGAATTGACCCCACACCAGCTAATGGTCAATGTACTATGCTGGTCACTTTGTGGTGACATATTGGTAAACAAAGACACAGAATTAATTATGGTCATAGTAGGCTTTGTAACAGTCAGGGGAAATAAGACCTTAAATAGCAAGAGAAGTCAGTTGCTTAATTGTGTTAACTCATGAAATCATCTTGAGTTTCTAAAAGGGGGTTCTCCCAGCTCCCAGATGGCCAACAAAAAAATTTACTATTACAAAAATCAATTATCAAGGAGGCCTCAAACCACTCTTAACTTTACTTTCGTTACCATTATTACAATAGTAAGAAATATTTCAGTTCAAGTAGCTTATAATATGCTCTTTGTTCAGTTCTATAGGGTGATAATGCCATGCAAATGCTGGCTCCCAAACTATCGTTAGATTGGGGAGTGGGTTGAAGAGCAGCTGACATACCATAGGCTATGACACCTCCCTGTAGTGTGACAAAATTAAATGCTCCTTAGCTGGGCCATGTACTTTTTTCTCCTAAAATTGTGTAAAGGCTAGGGCTGAAATGTCTAAAAAGTACATATTTCATGTTTTTGCTAACAAAGCATTTTGCGAACAATAAGTCACTCTATACATGATATATACCGACTCAGACTTACATAACCCAGACAATGTTATATGTTTTACATGCATTAATTGTTATAGTCCCTTTGTCTTTTGAATATTATGATATGACCTCGAGATATCATGGCATGTAATTGAAAAATTACACTACCTTAATGAACTAATTGTTGTAGTTGTTTACAAGACATAAAGGTTCGATTGCAGGACAACTTGTCTTTGAACCCTTAATACAAGTCACATAATGTTTTAAGCTTCAAACATCGAAAAATAGAGCACATACTTTCTCAGAGGACAAGAACTTATGGTTTACAGATTCACACATTGACAAATCTAAAACATCTAGAGCATTGTGCTGTCAGATTCACACCCTGACAAAATCACAGGAGACCTAAGAATATTATGATTTTAAGATTTACACATTGGCAAGCCAGAGACACCTACAGCATGTGCTTTCCATTTAAAATATTGACAAATTCTCAGAGATAAAGAGCTTATGGTGTTAAGGTGTTAAGATTCACACCTTAACAAAGGCTCAGAGAGCTTATGGTTATAAAATTCACACCTTGACAAATCTGAGTCACCTAAAGCATTGTGCTTCAGATTCACACCTTCACAAAATCACCAAGAACTGTGGTTTTGAGAATCACACATTAACATGTGATGTCTAGTAGATCATGAGCTTTGAGATTCACACCTTGACAAAATCTTGATTGATATAAATAAGATTCACACCTTGACAAACCAAAGATACCTAGAGCATGTGCTTAGTTTCACATCTTTGTGTCTCAGAATATTCATGGTTTTGGGGCAATTCTTTACAAGGAACAGCAGGCTGTCTCGGCACCCAGCTTAGAGACCTTCAAGCTGCTGCTTCAGAAGACCACCATGTAAACACGGCAAAGCCGTTTTTAACAGGTATATAGACTGTTTTTATCACCACATTTCCATCTCGGGCAACTCATGTACAGCACAAGTTTGAAAATACCCGGGTTTCCCAGGGATGGAGAAGATGAGCCTACAGCTAATAGGCATCTATGTGTTACTTTAAAGGCACCTCGTGGCTGATGTGAGTACTTAAAGTACATTACAACCATGAAGAACATCTGACATCCCACATACATTAAAGAAAGCGATAAAAGTTTTACCTTAATAGGAAGTCAGTGGTGTAATATCCTTTTCAGCTATTTTATACACTTGGTTGAACAAGACTATTCACCTTTAAGTTAATGTACTTTTTGCATAAAAGTCAAATTACCGCCTATTTTTACACACAAGCAATTACATAGAAAACACATGGAAATCCCAAAACTGGGTCATGGTATAGCAATTCAGGCTGCATAAAACTTAATTGATACTGAATTAGTGATAACAGAGTAAAACTAAACTGACAATCAGGGGTAAAAGTAATATAGGACATCTATCACAACACAAATATTGGACATTAAGACATGACAGAACAAACAATGTTATCTCGGATAGGACACCACACACAGATAGTAAAATGTATATGTCACTCACCCAGTAGTTCAATATAACCATCCAAATGTATTTACAAGCCTTTTATCGCTATGAATCAAGTAAAACCTTGTATATTTCTCCTGATTTAGTAAAGATCAAAGTCGAAACCGGGCAATGACACGGGCACAAAGGCGTGAGATCAACCACTTTATGGCACAAAGAGCAAAACTAGCAAGAATTCTGTACAAATAGCTACAAAATATAAAGCAGCAGACAGACTCACTTTGTGTAAAGACAATATGTTCTCTCACACTGGTTAGACACAACGTCACATGCTATGAATATCGACCAATCAGGTTTGAGCATCACCAACACTGCTGTATCATTGGTCGTCTGCTACTTGCTTTTTAACGCTGGCTCCCGGCCTGTAAAGTCAGAACAATACCAAGCAGTGATAATCAAGCACAGTCACAGGTAACCAGATTATTTGTGAAGAATATAATCAAAGGGTCTGGTAATTACTAAAATTTTCACTGAGGCAGGGATAAAGTGATCAATAATTTGAAATTCCTTCATTAGACACAGCAACAGGCTGTCTGCTTGCTGCAAGGCAAGAAAAGTGCAGCTTAATGGGTTTCTTGAGGAAAAATAAAAGACAAATTGTACAAGATCAAAGTCCCAAATTTTTGGACACTCAAAATTCAAGGAAAAGCAATTATGGGCGTTTCTCACATGTGATGACTGAATGACAATGCAGACCTTGATCAGACAGCTCCTCTGGGATAAATGAACCGTGGTGCGAGTAAAACCTATTTTCAACCAGGTCTGACACAAACTGGCCAGCACAGCCAAAAAGATGGCTGGAAGCTTTCGAGTTAGGATTTAGGAGAAGAGAGACTGTACTATCCATGGAGGAAAAACGAAGGTGCTGATCAGCTGTGCAGTTACCACACAGCTCAAATGCAGTATGATAAGATCTAGGTTTATGTTGCTTCCTTAGGAAAACCCATCCCATCTAATCTCTAATACATTTTACAATTTAAAATACAGGTTAGAGCATGGTGGCCTAATGGTAGAGCATCCGACTCTGAATCAAGAGGTTCTGGGTTCCATCCTTACTCTTGGCACCCCATTGTGTCCTTGAGCAAGGCACTTTAACTTGCCAGAATTCTGGTTATTACCCAGAATGAGGTGGCTCCATACCAACATGACTGAAAAGTTGTTGACTGGGATGTTAAGCCTCAGTAAAACGAACAAACAATAAACAATTTGTTTTCTACGGGCATATAAATATGAGGTTTGTTGGTTGGTTTTATACATCCATCCATAGGCCATAATTATATGAAGATGGGGCACTGGATTTAGAGTCTTGTCTGATCGGCTCGAGAAACTCAGTATCAAACCTAGGATCCCTGGTTTAATGGTTAAAGGCCAGGGCAGGACTATAAAAGAAACCCAAAGCATAAGATGGCCACAAATTACCTATATTCTGAGCAGTGAAAACTGGACTGAATGGTTTATAGTGGTACAACAGAGTAAACCTACCATGCAATCTGATCCTGGCCCCAAGGTTATAAAACTTTTTTCAAGCTCAGCTCAGATGAGCATGAAATTTCAACTGCTCTTAAATGTTGAAATAATCAAAATTAGTGGAAAATTCAGGCTCAAAACTCAAAAACTAGTAATTTATCCTGCTCATAAATGTTAAAATGCCAACAGTTGTTGGCATTTTAACATTTATGAGCAGGATAAATTTTAGTCTCAGCTGAGCTGAGCATGAAACCAGAGGACCAATGGTCCTGTAAACGCTCACCTGAAACCCGAAATATATACCAATAAACTTGTTTGACTAGAATGGTAATATATATGTATTATAACCCCAGGGCCGGGTCAGAGCAACCCCTGGAGTCAATTTCTTTTCGAAAACATAAAACTGCAGTACATTTGCCAATTTACTGCAAGTTTTGCCTTTCAAATGACATTTTAACAATTTTAAAACTTTGTAGAGCTCCATTGCCTGATGCTTCATGCCAAGTTTCAAAATCATAGGCCTTCTGGTTCTGGAGATAAAGATTTTTAAAGGTTTTTGCTATTTATAGCCATGGCAGCCATCTTGGTCATGTGACCTTGACCATTTATATACACTTTCATTCCCACTTCCTAACAATGCTCCTCATAAAGTTTGGCTTTGATTGGCCAAGCAGTTTCAGAGAAGAAGATCTTTGAATATCACTGTCATATACATGTATATTGCCCCGGGGTGGGGGCAGACAGACCCCTGGGGTCCAAATTTTTTCAGAATCATCAATCTTAAGTCCATTTGCCCATTTCCTGCAAGTTTTTCCCTAAAAATGACATTTTCACGCTTTTCCCCATTCAAATGCATGAGTGACCTATGTTGACCTTGCCGTAAAATAGGTCAAGGTCATCCCAGGGTCATGATTTATATAAACTTTGTAGAGGTCCAGTCACTGATGCTTCACACCAAGTTTCAAAATCATTGGCCTTCTGGTTCTGGAGAAGAAGATTTTTAAAGTTTTTTTCTATTTATAGCCATGGTGGCCATCTTGGTCATGTGACCTTGACCATTTATATGAACTTTCTTTCCCCCTTCCCAAGGATGCTCCACATGAAGTTTGGCTTTGATTGGCTAAGCGGTTTCAGGGGAGAAGATGTTTCATTATTATGAAAATATACATGTATATAGCCCCGGGGCAGGGGCAGACAACCCCCCAGGGGCTAAAATTTTCTATTTTAATTAAAACATCAATCTTCTGTCCATTTGCGTATTCTCAGTAAGTTTTACCCATTAAGTAGCATTTTACCATTTTTTCCCATTCAAATGCATTGGCGACCTAAGTTGACCTTGCCGTAAAATAGGTCTAGGTCATCCTATAGGGTAATGATTTATATAAACTATGATGGGTCCACGTCCCTGATGCTACATACCAAGGTTCGTGGAAATCGGTCCACCGGTTCTGGAGAAGAAGATTTTTAAAGGTTTTTGCTATTTATAGCCATGGCGGCCATCTTGGTCATGTGACCTGGACCATTTATATAAACTTTCGTTCCCCCTTCCTAAGGATGCTCCACATGAAGTTTGGCTTTGATCGGCCAAGTGGTTTCAAAGGAGAAGATCTTTGAAATTGTGGACGGACTACGGACGGACGGACAGACGACGGACGGACGGACGACGGAGCATGGCCATCCTATTAGCTCACCTTGTGAGCCTTCGGCTCAGGTGAGCTAACCAGAGGACCAATGGTCCTGTAAACGCTCACCTGAGTCTGCTGCATATACCAATAAACATGTTTGAATATTATGGTATTTAACCCCAGTGCAGGGGCAGATGAAGCCCTTGGGCCGTTTTCTTTTTTCAGAATAATCAATATTCTGTCCATTTGCCAATTTCTTACTGGCTTTTCCCTTCAAATGACATTTTAACAGTTTTTCCTATTCAAATGCATGGGCAACCCATGTTGACCTTGCCATAAACTAGGTCAAGGTCATCACAGGGTCATGATTTATATATACATTGTAGTACTATAGCCATGGATGCTTCACGCCAAGTTTCATTGAAGTCAATCTATTGGTTTCAGAGAAGAAGATATTTGAAGGGTTTTTACCATATATGGGCACGGTGGCCATCTTGGTCATGTGACCTAGATTATTAATATATACATTGGTTCCCCCATCCTATAGATGCTTCACATAAAATTTGGCTTCAATTGGCCAAGTGGTTTTAGAGGAGAAGATGTTTGAATATTATGGTAATATACACGTATATTGCCTCCGGGTGTGGGCATATGAGCCCTTAGGTCCATTTTTTTTCAGAATCATTAATATTTAGTCCTACTACCCATTTCCTGCAAGATTTTCACCTCAAATGACTTTTTAAAAGTTTTCCCAATTCCAATGCATTGGCGACCTATGTTGACCTTATCTTAAAATAGGTCAAGGTCACCACAGGGTCATAATTTATATACACATTGTAGTACTTCAGCCATTGGTGCTTCATGCCAAGTTTCTTTGAAATCGGTCCACCAGATTCGGAGAAGAAGATTTTTGAAGGGTTTTTACCTTATATGGGCATGGCAGCCATCTTGGTCCTGTGAACTAGATAATTTATATATACATTAATTCCCCCATTCCATAGATGCTTCACATAAAATTTGGCTTTGATTCGCCAAGCGGTTTCAGAGGAGAAGATGTTTGAATATTATGGTAATATACATGTATATTGCCCCGGGGTGGGGGGCACATGGGTCCATTTTTTTCAGAATCATTAATATTCAGCAGTGGCGGATTTAGAGGGGGTTCGGGGGGTTCAAGCGAACCCCCCTTTGAGACCAAATTATTTCATTTTTATGGTAAAATTTAAGAAAAATTAGATAAAATTGATAAAACGAACCCCCTTTGATAGATTTGAACCCCCTCCCCAGAAATCCTGGATCCGCCCCTGTTCAGTCCTACTGCCCATTTCCTGCAAGACTTCACTTTAAATGACATTTTAAAAGTTTTCCCTATTCAAATGCATTGGCGACCTATGTTGACCTTGCCATAAAAAAGGTCAAGGTCATCACAGGGTCATGATTTATATATACATTGTAGTACTTGAGCCATCGATGCTTCATGCCAAGTTTCTTTGAAATCGATCCACCGGTTCTGGAGAAGAAGATTTTTGAAGGGTTTTTACCATATATGGGCATTGAAGCCATCTTGGTCATGTGACCTGGATTATTTATATACACATTGATTACCCCTTCCTATTGATGTTTCACATAAAATTTGGCTTTGATTGGCCAAGCGGTTTCAGAGGAGATGATGTTTGAATATTATGGTAATATACATGTATATTGCCCCGGGGTGGGGGCATATGAGCCCCTGGGGTCCAATTTTTTTCAGAATCATTAATATTCAGTCCTACTGCCCATTTCCTGCAAGACTTTCACTTTAAATGACATTTTAAAAGTTTTCCCCATTCAAATGCATTGGCGACCTATGTTGATCTTGCCGTAAAATAGGTCAAGGTCACCGCAAGGTCATGATTTATATACACATTGTAGTACTTGAGTCATCGATGCTTCATGCCAAGTTTCGTTGAAATCAGTCCACCGGTTCCGGAGAAGAAGATTTTTGAAGGGTTTTTACCATATATGGGCATGGCGGCCATCTTGGTCATGTGACCTGGATTATTTATATATACATTGGTTCCCCCTTCCCATAGATGCTTCATGTAAAATTTGGCTTTGGTTGGCCAAGCGGTTTCAGAGAAGAAGATCTTTGAAAATGGTGGACGACGGACGGACGGACGACGGACGGACGGACGCCGGATCATGGCCATCCTATAAGCTCACCTTGTGAGCCTGACGGCTCAGGTGAGCTAAAAACCAATCAACCAGCAAAGAGTAGGGAGAAACACTTTCAAGAATTGTTTGTGTCTGACAGGATGGTTTGCTTTAAGAGCTGCTTGCTAGCACTAATATGAGACACTCTAATGCACCAGTAAATTGTAACCTATGGGAAAGGGTTGGGGATAGCAGGGCTGAAGTGCGGTGCAATTACTGAGGAAATGATGGGGTTTTGACATTAGGATCCTTACCTCCAGGAGATTTTCTATTGCGAAGGGAAGGGCAAAGAGCAATGTTTTGACCTCCAGTTTGTCCCCTGGTGGTGGGGCTTATAGCAAGGTACTGATAGCTGAAAAGTCATAATCCCCACCCTTCCCCGTAGGGGTGGGGGGTGGGGGAGTGGTTACAAATGACTGGCGCTTAAACCTGACTGACCAACCACTTGGTATAAACTGATTTTTGCATCTTACCTTGTCAGAAGACTGAGTTTCAAGTACTATCCATATGCGCGGATCCAGAAAATTTTCTCAGGGGGGGTCCAAATTCCCAGAAGGGGTCTGACGGAAAAATGCAAAATGGCAAACACTAATAATCTGGCAATTCCAGGGGGGGGGATCCCCCCTCTGGATCCGCCAATGCTATCCATATAAATCTTGAATAATATGACATTAACTTAATTAGTTTTTATACTTTTCTATTCTATCAGAAATTAATTCTTTTTGTCATGCAAAACATGAGACATTATCACATTAGAACAGGTGTGACCTGCTGAGTTTACATTAAATCTGATTGACAAATTCATTAGGAAAAGATGACCGTGCAAAATATAAAATTTTCTGAAGTTGTAAATATTGAAAATTTTCAGTTGAAAAATTTTGATATTTTTCTTGTTTTTGCTCAAAACATTGATTTTGGGTGCACATTAGAACCTCTTTGCCGAGGCAGTTAATGAGTACCCACAGTCTATGTTTTGGAACCAAAATAAGAAAAATTGTATACCCCTGTATACCCCAGATTTACTATATAAAAGTGGGATTTTAAGTGGGTTTACATTTCACGGACATGTTATCCTGATGTTAAAATCTGATTGACAACTTAAAATTGTTTCCAACTTCCAATACTGAAAAACAATGACATAGCAAAAATGTAAGACAATTTATTATCAAGAAAATTGAATGAAGCCCAACATGTGGTATCTAAAATTCATAATATCTATATTCAGGAGCTTCCGAATCTTTTATAAGTAGTCAGCGATGCTGCATTATGACAGACAGACACCTGAGGATGGCTATACTTTAAGCTCACCTTGTGAGCCTGATGGCTCAGGTGAGCTAAAAATGGTTGACGGACAGGCAGACTCCAGAGCATGTGTACTGTAAGCTCACCTGGTAAGCCAAAAAAAACAGGTGAGCTAGAAATGAAATAATTAGAAACGTGGTATGGCTGTAACACAACAGTCAACCAGGACAACCAGAGACAACTATCGCAACTGAGAACAACCAAACACCGATAAAATTTATATAAGTTTACAAATATTTGTCGGGAAACAACTTCCCACGGATCATTCTGATCCAAGGAAAGTTGTTCCCAGACATGTATTTATTACCTATTACAGTATATTCATTTCAACCGAGTTGGTTGTGAAAGCTGAATATCCAGAGGTAGACTACCAGTACTCAGTGCACATTTTTTTTTTCATTACATCAGGAAAACATGTCTGTGAAATGTATACCCATGTAAACCCCACTTTTACATAGAAAAACTGGAGTTTGCAGGGGTATATAATTTTCTTACTTTTGCTCCAAAACATAGATTGTGGGTTCTAATGTGTACCCACAATCTACCTATGTTTTGAGCAAAAATAAGAAAAATATATAAAAAAAAATTCGGCTGAAAATTTTCATTTTTTACAACTTTAAAAATCTCTGTGTATATATTGTATGGGCATGTTTTCGTAATGAACAGAAAAGTTTTCTTCTTGACTCAGCCCACAAAAAAGATTGACTTAGAAATATTTGCATGACCATCTTCACAAAACAAATCTGCCAAGCACAGGTATCATTCCACTTTTACAGGAATCTGACTTGTTACCAACTGAGCTATCATACCTGTTTAAGAGCCAACTGCCATTTGTCTTGAATCTCTAGCAAAGTTTCTCTTCATCATGGAGCCCATAACAAAAAGACACAAAAAAAAACTCACTGTCAAGTTGGAAATATTTGAGCCCCGACGAGAGAAAAGCAGTCTTCCAGGTTTCCAACCAGATCCGACACAAACCAGACTGTACAGCCACAGAAGAAAGCTAGAATCATGAAATTTTGGATTTAAGTAGAAGTAGAATTGCATTATCCGAGTTTCGAAAACAAAGGCACTGATCAGCTGTGCAGTTACTGTACAGCTGATCTGCGTCTTTGTATTTACATAGGCAAAAATCTGGTTTCCTCATGACCCGACAAAACCCTCCTTTAAAAAGGTTTTTTTCTTTTTTGCTCATAGATTGAAGGTATACAGGTTAAAACTGCTTCAGGTTTAAAAGTATATAAAAGTGGGATGTATTAAAGTGGGTATACATTACACGAACATGTTATCCTGATGCCAAAGCATAGGACACTGACGGTTAATGTCTACATGCAACATTAACGATCTTAAACACTCTGGTGCCCCTTTTCCGCAACCATTATGCTCAGCAATTCAGAAATGGAGATTCACTCTGGGGCATTTTGCTTTGACATACACCTGGACCTCTTTATAACACGCTTCGTTACAATGCGGTCTTTGATATAATTGGACCCAAATTGGTCATTTTAGAGTATATAAATGGACCCAAATTGGTCATTTTAGAGTATATTTACTCTCTGTTGAACACGGATTGGATAGCTATCACGGAAAATGGCTTGGACCCCAACAATAGTGTTAATAAGAGCTGTCGCAGGACAGCGTAGCTTGCCTGACTTGTGCTGTGCCACTAAATCTATCAAAATTGATCCATGACCTTGACCTCTAGATCACGGGGGTGTGATGGTACAGCATAATACTTCAGACCAATATCTACCAACATGCAAGGTATCAACTTGATCCATCTACAAAAAAAAACATATTAACCAAAAACTTTAACACAAAATTTTTTAATCCGTGACCTTGACCTCAAGGTCATCCATGTGGTTTGTGATGGTACAGCATGAAACTTCAGACCAATATCAACCACCATGCAAAGTATCAACTTGTTCAAGAGATATAAACTTATAAAAACTTTAACCAAAAATATTAACACAAAATTTCTAAGTCAGTGACCTTGACCTCAAGGTCAGCCAAGTTGATCATGATGGTACAGCATGAAACTTAAGACCACTATCTACCACCATGCAAAGTATCAACTTGATCCATCAACATGTTCAAGAGATATAGACTTATAAAAACTTTAATGAAAAACTTGAACACAAAATTTCTAAGTCCATGACCTTGACCTCAAGGTCACCCATGTAGGTCATGATGGTACAGCATAAAACTTCAGACCAATATCTACCACCATGCAAAGTATCAACTTGATCCATCAACATGTATAGACTTATAAAAACTTTAATCAAAAACTTTAACATTTGAGCAACGTGAACGCTAACGCCGACGCTGGGGTGACTGCAATAGCTCTTCCTGTACTTTCGTACAGGCGAGCTAAAAAGAGGTTGTGGTGTACTTATCTCAATGACCTGTAAGCAAAGGCATAATTTTTCATGTAAAGACTCATATATCAAAATGTCTAGACTTCGTAATCATGAGTGAATATACAGTACATCATTTGCATAATAATTCATTTTTCTCACTTTTAATTTTTGTTAAAATGGTCATAGGTTTGTTCAGTAATGAGATTAGACACATCATGAGTAAACCTGCTTACATTTGTGACAGCTAAGATGCAGATCAGCTGTTTGTTTGATTTTCACTTTATGCACATAGTACAATCCTTCTTCAAATTTCGAGCTTCTAGCCTTCCTCTTTCACTGTACAGTCTGGTTTGTGTCGGAATTTTCTCATGATGCAGCTCTGACATATGAGCCGCCTCGTGGGAAAACCAACAATGTGGTTTCCAAACAGGTCCGATACAAACCGACCTGTACAAGCACAGAAAAGAGCTAGAAGCTTGAAATTTCGGATTTGAGTAGAAGAAGAATTGTACTATCCAAGTAGCGAAAACAAAGGCGCTGATCAGCTTCGCGGTTACCGCGAAGCTGATCTGCGTCTTTGTTTTCGCCTATGCAGATTGTTGGTTTTCTCGTGAGGCGGCTCATATAATGATGTATAAGTCTTACAAGACAAGCGGGTAAGACACTAACTGGTCTGCTCCTAAAACAAGAAGAAAATACAGCTTTGACTATATCTTACCAGTCATGATCAATGTAGTCTAGGGGAAATAACTCACTCATGGATAGGAATTTCAGCATATCAATTTATCAGCTCTGAAAAGTCAAAATTTTTGATGATGAGAGCTCTACAGCAACATTTTTTTTCTGAAATGTATTACATAATATATTAACATAAAGGAATCACAGCTAATAAGCAAAATCACAGCATGGAATGCAGGGAAAACACATACCCACTTTTGCAAACTCAAAAGTCTCTTTGAGGTAAATTAAAATGAGCAGCATCAAGCGAAAACCTGATTTTGCCTATGTGAAAACAAAGGTGCAGATCAGCTGAGCAGTAACTGCACAGCTGATCAGCACCTTTGTTTTTTTCTACACAGATAGTACAATCCCTCTTCTTCCTGAATCCAAAATTTCAAGCTGTTAGCTGTGTCAGATTGAACAGACCTGTTTGTATCAGACCTTGTTTGAAACAACAAAGACAAGTTAACTCATTTTCGGGGCTCAAATACATCCATCCAGACAAATACAGGAGTCATTAGCAGTCAGCAAGCAGACTTAGAATCAAAATCAATTGATGACAGAGCTGAGCTTACGAACTATTACTCAAGCTATGAATAAGCCGATATGTGGATATAATTTTTGACATGACCAAGAAAATTCTAATATATTCACGTCCAAGTCTAGACAAGGCTTTAAATTTGTACTTTTCTAAGACTTATCACATGTCATGAGTAACTGTTATGTGCCAAGACAAGAAAACCAACAATGTGGTTTCCGAACAGTTCTGACACAAACCGAGCTGTACAAGCACAGAAGACGGCTAGAGGCTGGAAATTTTGGATTTGGAAAGTAGAGGAATTGTTTTATCTGTGTAGCGAAAACAAAGCCGCTGATCAGCTTCGCAGTTACTGCAAAGCTGATCTGTGCCTTTGTTTTCGCATATGCTAAATGTTGGTTTTCTTGTATATTACAAAAGCATGCCCACGCAATGAACACTGATTTTGTTGTTGTTTTTTTAGCTGAAAAATATAAAATATTGGACATGTTTTCTTATTTTTGCTTCAAAACATAAAATGCGGTTACTTGTGAGGACCACACATAAGGATTATACCGACACCAAAGTCACACCATGGGAAATAACTCTTGTTGAGAGCTATGTATCACCAGCTTTGGATTTTGAAAATATCTGTTAGTAATACCACTTGTGTGTAGGCAAATCCCACACTTGATGATGCTTATATGCACTCAACAACATATAGTCTTATTGCAATGTAGGATACTTGGATAGTACTGCTTGTACTTTTCAAAATTTTCATTGCCAAAATGTAGTAGCAACTGGTCAAAAAAGCATTTTATCGGCACACACATTGGGTGTTCTCTCAACTGGTATAAATAAAAATTAAGCCAGGTGACCCCCATTTTTTATTTGCTCAGAGCAAAGAAAACATGCTAAAGTATCTTCCAAATGAAAATAAAATTTTTTTATCGAGCCGTTTAAAATCACCTTTACGATCAGTATCATCCTTAAGAATTTTTTTTCCTTAAGAATTTTTTTTTTTTTTAACTCAGTTTTACGTCCCTTTCAAGATTATTTCAGCTCATATGAGACGGGCCAATCAGTTGGTGGGCTAAAACAGGAGAACCCAGAGAAAAACCACCTGGCACACCCACAAGCAGAACTTGGCTTGTCTCACATGTGGCCAGAGCGGGGCTCGAACCCACGCCAGACACAGCGGTGAGATGATCGAGTGATTAAGAAACAGCGCTCTTAACCGCTCGGCCACGGGGGCCGCTTCCTTAAGAATTGTTTGTCCCTGGATGCAATGTTTGTTTTGTTTGATTTATCGCTAAGAAAATGATGTCTTGAGAACTGTCAGTTACCACACGACAAGCCTCCCACAGGCAGGTTACCTGTACTAAGTGCACATTTCTTTTGTCACAAATTCACACAAAAAAAAACACACACACAAAAAAACAACAAAACTCTTCTTGAATCAGCTGAAAAGGAAGCATGGCCAAAAAATAATTTCATGACAAAATGAAAGAATTGTGTCATGTGTGCGGGTCCCCTATAAAATTCGGTTGTTCCAATATCACTGTCATCATTTTCAAGTACTTACAGCGTGACCTGTCATTCGTTGAGTTGACATGCAGCCTCATTATCAACCAAGACAACTGGAGTACCTGCATAGAAAAAAATCAGAAAACAGGTCTGAAGCATTCGGTTTTGTAGCAATTTTTACATTTTTGAATCTTTTCATAAATTTTATATTTTTGTTTGAATTCATTTCACAGCCTTGTTCTGGAAGAGTCTTTTTAACAAATGAGCCGCCCCATGGTAAAACCAACAATCTACCTAGGCAAAAACAAAGGCGCAGATCAGCTTCACGGTAACCGCGAAGCTGATCAGCGCCTTTGTTTTCGCTACTCGGATAGTACAATTCCTCTTCTACTTAAATCCGAAATTTCAAGCTTCTAGCTCTTTTCTGTGCTTGTACAGGCCAGTTTGTGTCGGACCTGTTCGGAAACCACATTGTTGGTTTTCCCACGAGGCGGCTCAAATGTTTGTTTTGCAGCTGAACATCCCAGTCAACAGGTTTTCAGTATTGTTTGGACAGAGCCAACTTTACAGGACATTAACCAGTACTAGGGAAAATTAATTTGTCTTGCTCAAAGATACAACATGGTGCCTGTCACCGTTGCAAGCATTACGAAAACTTCCCCATGCAATAAACAGAGACTTTTTCAGCGTAAAAAATTGAAAATTTTCGATATTTTTCTTATTTTTGCTCAAAACATAGATTGTGGGTACACATACCCACAATCTATGTTTTGAGCAAAAATAAGAAAAATATATTTCGATATTTTTCTTATTTTTGCTGAAAACATAAATTGTGGGTACATGTACCCAAAATCAAATATGTACCCACAAATCTATGTTTTGAGCAAAAATATAAAAAATTTTCTACTGAAAATTTTCAATTTTTGCAACTTTAGAAAAATCTGTATATAACATGGGCATGTTTTCATAATGGGAAAATCAATCCGCCTCGCTCAAGGATACTGCAAGGTGCCAGTATAGGAGTTTGACTCTCTTAGTCTACCACTACGTCACAATGCTCCCTTTTGCAGTATAGCAATAATAAATGAGCCATGACGTGAAAAAAAACGTCTTCGGACTTTCCAACCAGGTCTGACACAAACCGGTCTGTGCAGCTACAGAAGATGGTTAGAAGCTTGAAATTTTGGATTTAAGTAGAAGAGGGATTGTACTATCCGTATAACGAAAAAAAAGGTGCTGATCAGCTTCGCAGTTATTGCGAAGCTGATCTGCGTCTTTGTTTTCGCATAGGCAAAAATCCAGTTTTCTCATGATGCCGCTCAAATATCAACAGGCTCAGCATGACACTGCAGAATCAAATTATGAAAAATCTAATAAATGTCCAAGGAAGTGCAGTACTTGCCTGCAAATCTAATAATCAGTGTGAAAATTTAATATATTTTGTCTAGACAGAAGAATATATGAGCCACAACGCCAGAAAACTGGTCTTAAGGGTTTCCGACCAGATCTGACACAAATCGACCTGTACAGTCACAGAAAAAGGCTAGATGCTTGAAATTTCTGATTTAAGAAGAAGAATGATTGTATTATCTGTATAGCAAATACAAGAAATTATAAGATAAAAAATAAATCTGTGCCTTTGTTTTCGCATAAGCAAAAAGCCAGTTTTCTCATGACATGGCTCATATATATGAGCCGCATCATTAGAAAACCGCATTTTTGCCTAAGCGAAAACAAAGGGGCAGATCAGCTTTGCAGTAACTGATCAGCGCCTTTGTTTTTGCTACACGGATAGTACAATTTCTCTTCTTCTTAAATCTGAAATTTCAAGCTTCTAGCCTGCTTCTGTGACTGTACGGCTCGGTTTGTGTCAGACCTGGTCGGAAACCCCGAAGACCAGTTTTTTAGCGTGGCGGCTCATGTAAGTGTTTAGCATCATATTTACTGTATAAATACAATGTCAAACACATTCATCATCAATACTGATAGACATGATCTTGGAGATGTTGACCCACAGCTGCCATCCAGATGAACAGTCTTGTCCATGCAATATACAGAGATTATTTTATTTATTTATTTATTTATTTTTATTTTTTTTTTTTCAGATGTAAATTTATTGGGAAAAAAAAACAAACAAGTTTTTCTTTTATTTTTTTTTTTGTTCAAAACATTGATTGTGGGTATACGTCAGAACCACTTCACCGAGGCGGTTCTAACGAGTACCCACAATCTATGTTTTGGTTGGAAAATAAGAAAATTGTATATCCCAGTTTTACTATATGAAAGTGTGGTTTAAGAGGGTATACATTTCAGGGACATGTTTTCCTGATGCCAGTTGAATGTTCAGCAGGCTACCCCGAGACCAAAAAGGCAGCATATTTAACCACACAATTCTAAGCATTCAGTACAAAAATGTAAGTGCAAGAGAAAAATGCACTTCTCGGAGACTGGAATGAGCAAATATCTTTCTCCATTTATCATCGCCAACTACGATCTGTAGATTGCCAAGGAATCAGTCTATGCAAATTAAGTAATAGACTGGTTCCAATGAATATTATTATTCGTCTTGACATTAAAGATTTTTCTGTAACATGCCATGAGAAAATGGTTGGACATATCCAAAATTATGTGACTGAGGCTACCTGTTCATGTAATTCACCAGTCTTTTTTAACCACTGACCCCCGCCCACCTACAGGGAAGGGCGGGGATAATGATCTATAAGCCCCACACCAAGGGGACAAACTGGAGGTCAAAACTTTCCTCTTTGCCCTGCCCTTTGCGATAGAAAATTTCTCTTGTGTAAAGATCCTAATTTCAAAACCCTGTCATTTCCCCTGCACTAAAGTGTGTGAAGCAAAGAAATTGCTTCACACTATCGGCCATCTTGCTCTTCACTTACTTGTTTGGTTGTTTTGAGGTTTAACTTCCCAGTCAACAGTTTTTCAGTCCTGTTGGGACAGTCTCTGCTTCCTGTGTATTAACCAGAAAAGTGATGAGAATGTGTCTTGCTCAAAGACACAACGTGGCATCCCATGTGGGGATCAAACCAAGGACCTCTAGATTCAGAGTCTGATGCTCTATAACCAGGCCACCACACTCCCTCTCTATTTTTTTGTGATTTTGAGTCATGTTGGTTTCTTTCCCACACAGTGTCTGTGGTCTGGGTTGGGATTCTCAGTCATTGTATTACGAAAACATGCCCATACAATATACAGAGATTTTATGAAGTTGTAAAAATTGAAAATTTTCAATTGAATTTTTTTTTATATTTTTCTTATTTTTGCTCAAAACATAGATTGTGGGTACACGTTAGAATCGCCTCAGCGAGGCGATTCTAACTCAGCGAGGCGATTCTAACTAGTACCCACAATCTATGTTTTGGAGCAAAAATAAGAAAAATAGGTATACCCTGCAAACCCCCGTTTTTTCTATATAAGTGGGGTTTAAGGGGGGTATATATTTTACGGACATGTTTTTCTGATAAATTTTGCATATCAGAAAACATGGGTCAGTATCTGTGCAGATTATAAGCGCCTTCATTTTCATTTACAACCTCTGTTTGTTTTTCCTTTGTTGCTGTTGTTGTTGTTTCAAACCCATATGATATGCTTAGGCATCTGACATTAGAAAAAGAGTATCCTGAATTCTCATATTCAATGCAGTATAAAGATATGCAAGGTATTATAAATGACAACAAAAATCGTTTTCATACTACTGCAATCAGTGCATATCAAAAAGCACATAACCTACATGCTTATGATGCTTTTGATAAGTAAGCCAAAACATTACGAAAACACGCCCATGCAACAGAGATTTTTTTCAGCTGTAAAAATTGAAAAATTTCATTGGAAAAAAACTGATATTTTTAATATTTTTGCTCAAAACATACATTGTGGGTACACATTAGAACCGCCTTGGCGAGGCAGTTCTTACCCACAATGTATATTTTGGTTCAAAAATAAGAAAATTAGGTATACCCCTGCAAACCCCCACTTTTTTCTGTATAAAATTGGGGTTAACTGGGGTATACATTTCATGGACATGTTATCCTGATGTATATGCACATTTTTCAGTAGCATGGCATCTTTTTACTGTGTCAGTATAAATGTCTTGGATGATTTATACCAAACGAAAAGGAATCCAAGTCTTGAATGGCCACATAATATGTACTTGATTTTTTTTTTCCTACAAAAATTACAATTTTGTACAAAAGCAGACTGCAGCAACAAAATTATTGAGGTAAAAGTGGCTTGTTCCACCTTTTGGGCTATCAAAGCTTCATTAGTGACCCTACAAATTTGACAAAACAAGCTATACAGTAATGTAACTGTCCAAAAATTCCTTTTTATAACAAGGCAAGATCTGTCCATTTCACTGAGCTTATCTAAAGTGCAAGTATTTGTAAAGCCCTAGTTTTCCAACATGATGTAATAAAATACTACTAAATTTCCATGGAAATCATGCCCAACTGCTGACATTTCCATACACTTTCTACTTTCTAACACTAATAAGTAATATGAATGACAATTCGTAGCATCAATGCCAAGAAATTTGAATATATTTGAATTTTGTAAAAATCACCCAAATATGTGGATATTGCCTTAGAAGCAATTTTTAAGTACAAGTACAGTAGTTGTAAAATCTGTAATTAAAAGCAATTCTGTGGCCTCAATTGCAGCCTGATCTGATTCTATTCTGTCTGGCCAAAAGTGTAATTCTATTGAAAATTCAACTAACTGACAATTATATCATGCCGGGCCACAGGCAGGGGTTGAGCTGATGGGGCCCTGTCAGTGACAGGGCGGCGTGTGTAATCACAGGATCGTACCGGATAGGATATAATTGCCGTATCGGACCTAAATTTCTCTTTCATTTATGATTTTCATATGCTTTCACTTGAACATTTCATGGCATATCATCATACAAAACATGCCAAAAAGGTACAAGTAGGCAAAGATCAGGAAAAGGCGCAATCAGAAAAAGATTCCCACTCCAAAAACCGAGGTGGGAAAAAACCAAACTAACAATCAGGTACTTATACCATGAAAACATTTCGTAAGCCGAATGAGCAGCTATTTTCCCAATAGGTGGCCACTTAGTTAACTTAACCAATAAAAGCGCTGCAGGCATGCATGATACCCCGCCACGCAAATTTAATTTAGCAAAAATGTTTCTAAATAAATTCTCAAGATAAAGAGCAGAACAAAATTTTGTCATAAATGAAGGACCATAAAATCGGTCAATAAATGCTCAAGATAGAGTTCGGAAACAAAATTTTAATGTAAATCAAGGGCCATAACTCTGTACTTATTTGACATAATTTACCCATCTTCAATCCCAAACCACTCCTTCCTGATATGAACTCCTATACAAAGTTTGTAGAAAATTGGTCAATAAATGCTCAAGATAGAGTTCGGAAACAAAATTTTAATGTAAATCAAGGGCCATAACTCTGTACTTATTTGACAAAATTTACCCATCTTCAATCCCAAATCACTCATTCCTGGTATGAACTCCTATACAAAGTTTGTAGAAAATTGGTCAATAAATGCTCAAGATAGAGTTCGGAAACAAAATTTTAATGTAAATCAAGGGCCATAACTCTGTAATTATTTGACAAAATTTACCCATCTTCAATCCCAAATCACTCATTCATGGTATGAACTCCTATACAAAGTTTGAAGAAAATTGGTCAATAAATGCTCAAGATAGAGCCCGGAAACAAAATTTTAACATAAATCAAGGGCCATAACTCTGTACTTATTTGACGAAATTTACCCATCTGCAATCCCAGACCACTCCTTCTTGGTATGAGCTCCTATAAAAAGTTTGAAGAAAATCGGTCAATAAATGCTCAAGATAGAGTTCGGAAACAAAATTTTAATGTAAATCAAGGGCCATAACTCTGTAATTATTTGACAAAATTTACCCATCTTCTATCCCAAATCACTCATTCCTGGTATGAACTCCTATACAAAGTTTGAAGAAAATCGGTCAATAAATGCTCAAGATAGAGCCCGGAAACAAAATTTTAACGTAAATCAAGGGCCATAACTCTGTACTTATTTGACGAAATTTACCCATCTGCAATCCCAGACCACTCCTTCTTGGTATGAGCTCCTATACAAAGTTTGAAGAAAATCGGTCAATAAATGCTCAAGATAGAGCCCGGAAACAAAATTTTAACGTAAATCAAGGGCCATAACTCTGTACATATTTGACAAAATTTACCCATCTTCAATCCCAGACCACTCCTTCTTGATATGAACTCCTATACAAAGTTTGAAGAAAATCGGTCAATAAAAGCTCAAGATAGAGCCCGGAAACAAAATTTTAACGTAAATCAAGGGCCATAACTCTGTACTTATTCGACGAAATTTACCCATCTTCAATCCCAGACCACTCCTTCATGGTGTAAACGCCTATACAAAGTTTGAAGAAAATCGGTCAATAAATACTCAAGATAGAGCCCGGAAACAAAATTTTAACGTAAATAAAGGGCCATAACTCTGTACTTATTTGACGAAATTTACCCATCTTCAATCCCAAACCACTCCTTCCTGATATAAACTTCTATACAAAGTTTGAAGAAAATTGGTGAATAAATGCTCAAGATAGAGCCCGGAAACGAAGCGCTGACGGACGGACAGACGGACGGACGGACACTCGAACGCAAATTTTTTTGGAGGGTATAACATAATACCCCGCACTTTTTTAAGTGGCGGGGTATAAAAATATGAAAACATACATAAGGCGCCAACAGCACAAAAATATTTTAAACACCAAGACATAAAACAAAAAGAACCACCACAGAAGTATCGACTTGGAACGATCAGTAACACAAAGTTACTGGTGGGTTTAAATCGATTTTACATGGCCATAACCTCACCCTCAGCTTCTGCAGTGGTTCATAACATTTAGTTAGTTCTTCGGTCCTCGTGGTGAATCTCTAACTAGTCAATGAATCATCAAGAACAAACAAATAAATCATGATAAACATCCTGATGAATCAAAAACCAGGACTCACAGATTCAGTAAGCTGCCCGACGATGGAGATCCCTGGGCACCAAATAACTTACTAACTTTGGAGCAAAAGAAAAACATCAGTTGGACCCCGGTGGGCCAAGCAACAGACAAGAAGCTCCGGCCCCAACCAACTAAAATGAATAGCTTTAGGTCGGGGCCATCATAGAGTCTGACGCCCGACCCACCGGCGTGCAATTAAAGAAGGCAGCATAGTTATCAACCGTGATTGGGTTAAAAACTAAGCATGCAGACTGTCGCATAACATTCAAGTTATAACCTATACGTCTGTAACGTGTTAGGATTTTTCTAAACTGAAAAGAAAAATCATTACTTCCTATAAGTTTCTTAAATTTGTAAACCAAGTCACCATAAAATTCTGGTTCCGAAAAGCCCTCACTTAAAAGCGTCTTTAACCCAACATTATATTTGGAAATCAATTCATAGTGTCTACGATAAAATTTAGAAAAGGTTTTTCGAAGTTTATGATACCGATAGCCCTGTTGGAGAAGTTTGGCCATTAAACATTTATTTCGAGCGTTGAAGTCTGTAACATGATTGCAGACTCTAGCAAACCTAGAGTGCAAGTGCTTATTGTTGGGGTAACATTGAATTTGTAAGACCGAAGATCTATGTCTCCAAATATCCACATACCAGAGCAAAACCTAGCAACCATTGATTTGTTAAGTTTCTCTTTAATATGGAAAAAGATTAAATCTATCTATCTCTTCATACGGCATGCATACACCCTCAACTGAGTACTATAAATCGTTTTGATGTATGTTGATGGTAGAAAAGTTTTAAATGGTCTAATGAATATGGCAGCAGAGTTCTCCATAACTCCCAATTTGGAGTTTTAAACTCCAGCTTTTTTATTCTGACTCCAACTTTTTTTAGAAAACCCCAATAATGAAGTATAGGAAGAATCCAACATTTTTGAAAAACCCTCATTTTTACTCCAATTGTGACACGATAGTCTCCCTTGGACAAATACGTTGGTGCAATGTATTGGCGGCATAATATTGAGTGCTTGTAATATGCAAATTTCAAACTCGAAACTTTGTGAATCGAGTAAGTGTTCAGTATATAGCACAGTAAACCACCCTTGGTGGAAGAGCATGCTTTTCCACCGGCGGGGTTTGCTGTGGCTTGGCTATTCGTTACGCAATTTTCAAAATCCTAGTGAGAAGTCTGTGGCAGGTAGCTTGGAGTCGGCTTTGTATAGTTTAGCATGGTTTTGTACACAGATCTATTTGTTTGTTTGTTTTTTTTTGTTTTTTTGTTGTTGTTGTTGTTGTTTTTTTTTTTTATAATCACGGGACCTAGAAGCTAGCCGCAAAACTAATTACTTGATTACTCTAATTTCTAAATTGGGAAAGAACAACGAAAATCATCCACAAAGTTGCTTCAAATGCTAGACCTGTTTAACTGGCTGCATATTGCAAAAACAAGTCTCAACATCAATGAAAAATTAGGTCCGATCCGGCAATTGACCTATATGACCTATATCTTTAATGAGTCGCTTGCTCAGGGTGCTGTACCAGACGATTGGCAACAGGCAAATGTAGCCCCGGTATTTAAGAAAGGTGAGAAATACGATGCAGCTAATTATCGACCGGTGTCGCTTACTTGTATCTGTTGCAAAACTCTAGAGCATATAATAGTCAGCAACATAAACAAACACTTGGCTCTTGAAAACATTCTTGCTGACTGTCAGCATGGGTTCCGAAGTCAAAGGTCTTGCGAAACCCAGTTAGTTCAGTTTTATCATGATTTGGTTAGTAATCTGGACCGAGCAGTGGGTCGTGGCCACAGGCAGACGGATGTGATTGTCATGGATTTCGCTAAGGCCTTTGACAAGGTCCCACATAAAAGGTTATTATACAAACTTGACTTCTACGGGATTAGAGGATCTACACATAAGTGGATCGACTCGTGGCTCTCTGAGCGCTCTCAAAAAGTGGTATTAGATGGCCGTGCCTCAGACCCAGTACCGGTTCTTTCTGGTTTAACTATCACAGATGATCTTGATTGGGCCTCAACTTGAGTATGCAGCTCCTATTTGGCATCCCTATCATGAAACTCAGATTGAGAAGGTGGAGAAGGTGCAGAGGACTGCTGCCCGGTGGACCTGCAGGCGATGGAGGAACACCAGTAGCGTCGGTGAAATGCTAGACGAACTTGAGTGGCCATCCCTGGAGTCTCGCAGGGAGCGGTCCTCCTTAACCTTCTTCTACAAGATACACTCTGGTACAGTGTCTCTTGATAAAGACAAATACCTGACCCCGGCACCCAATCTAAGGCATACTCGGGCATCACATGAATCACAATACACAAGACCATTTGCCTATAGTGATGCCCTGAAAAATTCCTTTTTCCCCAGAACTATTCCGGTTTGGAATAGTCTCCCTTCTTCAGTGGTCCTATCTAAGACCATTGAGGAATTTAAGGCTTCTATTTAAATCATTAGCCCAGAGGCATGCGTTTTAGTATGCCTCTCATCTATATCTTGTAAATAGTTTTAATGGTCCACCCCAAATGTTTTATTTTCCCTTGACTAAATTCTAAATTTAGCCACCCACCCCACACCTGAGGTGATGATCAGAAATTGATCGACTCAGTATCAGAAGATAGAATTGCGTCCGATCCAGTGATTGCACGCACCCGTGACAGGGCTGGGGAAATCAGAACTCAACTGAATTAGCGAATAAGTTCTGTAATTGGTGACAACAAGCTCAAAATCAAAAGAACACACATTATTGTTCACCTTGGGAAGACAAAAATACTGTTTATCTTATATCAAAATATACCGTTTACTATCCAATTTGTTGGAAATTCTGCAATTATGCACGTGCGTTTTGGCGTCGTAGGCTACATTGGTGTGTTTGTTTCATATTTTGTATGTGTAAGCCGAGAAGAAGCAATTTGGCTTAACTGGTTCAGAGTCACTTCGTTCCAAGTCGTATCATCGCCACCTCTTGTAGAATCTTGTAGAATAGTTGGTAGGCTCGTAAGTAAGGTAACCCTTTTTAAGCCAACTTCTTCCTTTTCTTCTTATGGTACTATACTTCTGTTTTCTCTCGTTATATGATTAACTTGTGTGGTGACAGATCTCCTTTCTTGTTTACAAAGTTCTCATTTCTGAGATACACATCTAGTAACTGTACATATCTTCATTGCTCCAAAATTTGTCAAGTCTATTTTCAAAACTGTTTAGAGTCTGGGCAGTAACAGCATCGTAAGGTAACTTGTTCCAGTCTGTAATAACACGTTGAGAAAAACTTCGGAGCCTAAAACTGGTCTCACATCTTGGTTTGATTAATTTGTAACAATGTCCTCTGGTTCTTGATTCAGCAAATGTGAAGAACTTATCACAAGGAATATCATCTAGTCCTTTTATGATTTTAAAACATTGAATCATATCACCTCTTCTACGCCTGTGAGCTAAGCTTGGTAGTTTCAAATTTTTAAGTCTATTCTGATAGCTCAAGTGTTTCAATCCTGGTATGAATCTTGTAAACCTTTTCTGAACAGCTTCAATACTTTCAATGTCTTTACGTAAATATGGATACCACACAGTGTTGCCGTACTCCAGTTGACTCCTAACCATTGCTTTGTAAAGTCTAATGTAGGAATTCTTATCTAAGTAGTTAAATGTTCTGGTAATAAGTCCTAGCATACTATTTGCTTTCTGAACTTTGGTAGAGATATGTTTGGTAAATTTCAGGTCATCTTGGAATATCATTCCTAAGTCTTTTTCTTCAGATACAGCTTTCAAAGTTCGTGAATTCATTTTGTAACTGTGGTTTTCATTTGTTCTTCCATAATGCATTACCCCACATTTGTCAACATGAAATTTAAGCTCCCATTGGTCGGCCCATGAGCTGCCATCATGAAGATCACTTTGAAGAATGTCACACTTGTCGGTTGTTTGATAAATCTTCGCATCGTCGGCAAACAACTTCAGGATACTCTTGATGATGTTGGGGAAATCGTTCACATAAAGTAGGAATAACAATGGGCCCAGGACGCTCCCCTGAGGAACGCCTGACAGTACATCTTTCCATTCAGAACTACGACCTTTAACAGTTACATATTGTTGTCTTCCAGTTAAAAAACTCTCTATCCAATCTAATAAGTGTCCTTTTATTCCATTGGCTGATACTTTTCTTAGTAGTCTTTGATGGCTAACTTTATCAAAAGCTTTAGTAGTCCGGCACAAAATCAATTTTACCTGGAATTGTGGTATAAAGTTTTTTTCTTTACAGATTCCTGTATGTTAGACATTGCCATTAAAGATTCTGGATGATGACAGCCTGTCATCATTGAGCGTTTTGAGAAATTCAAGATGGCGTCCAAGATTTCAGAAAATAATGAAAATACATGTACTGTTATGCAATGTGCTCCTTAAAAGGAATAAAAATCCTATAATTCCTCAAAACTTTAGCAGAAACTATTATATCCGAAAGAAGTTATTGTTTCTCTGTTTATGCATCAAAGCTGACATCCAAGATGGCCGCCAAAATGAGATTTTTTGATGACTTAAATTTTTTTGTACAATATATACATATTTGAGCTTCTTATGCCTACATATTTTAATAAGTTAGACCTGAAAATGACCTATAAGGTTTGTTTTTTCTTTATAAAGTTATGCATGTAAGGCATTGTCAGTAGCGAATCCAACTTCTGACACCCTGTCAGCATTGAACAATTTGAGAAAATCAAGATGACACCAGAAAATAATTTTACGCACTGTTTTATAGTTTGTCTCTAACAGAATGAAAAGTGCTAGTTTATCCTACTATTTAGTACATATTTAACATAAGTTACCTTTTCCATGCTTGAGTCTAATATGGAATCCAAGATGGCTGTCATAACATTTGGATATTATATGTATTTTCCTAATACATACACTTTTGAACCTTTTTTGTATTTCTGATTTTAATGCATCATTAAACATGTTTGATTCTTAGGAATACTAATGAAAAAAAAAAAAGATTCACTGTATAGATATGGCTCACATAGTCTGTCTTGTCAATATTCATTTTACTGTGGTTGGCTGTTACTGAGAAGAAGCATCAGCTTATTAAGTTGATATGTTGTGAGCTTACACAGGATGCTGAATTTCATAAAAGAAGCAATGATATCCACAAACTGGTTGATACAGGCAGAAAAGCAAACAGAATGTATAAAAAGTGTTAAAGTATGTTTCAATTGTACGGAATGACATAAACACACTTATAATAATTAAAAAGACAGATGCTATCATTGTGTTCCAGATAGTCACTTTTGTACTTCATGAAAATCAAAAAGGAGTTTCAATTGTTGCGGATGACACTGATGTATGTTTTGGTACTTTAGAGCTCAATATCTCACAATTTCTGTATCGTGTGAAAGCAAGAACTGTCATAAACATAAAGCCAACCCACTAAGTATAAACAAATATAATAAAAAGGCTTGATCCTTTGGAAGCAGTAAAAACATTCAAAGGGACATAGTATGGATTATATTTAATGCTGAATTGGTACCTGATTTCATTAACGCTCATGCTCTATAAGGATGGGTTACTGTACAATTACACGCTTCCATACTTTAAATAATTGAAAATGTCAAACGTACCCATTTGCCAAGCATATTTTAAAAGCAGATCTGCCAATTATGTTGCCGTCATTTTGGTGGCTACGAAGTTTTACCCCTCTATGTTTTACTGTACCCCATGCCCATCACCAGACCGCCCTCTTAAATCGACTTGCTTGCATTTTCAAACTGAAAGTGAGGGTCATAACACTGCATACGTTGTGGTTACAACAGCACAAGCTAAGGATTTTAGGAAATAAATCACACAAAAATGTGTTTTTAGACTGTATCCTTAGCTGCATATTTGTGTTTTATTCCATCTGCTTATAGTGGGGTGATACAAGGACCTATTTCAAACAATCAGACCATTCATGGAATAATGTTGCTACAACCGTGCAGCTGATTCAAAAAGGAACAAGTTTAAAAAAAAAAAAAAAAAAAAAAAAAAAAAAAAAAAGATACATGAATATTGTGTCTAGCTCAATGGCACAGTCAGGGTGCAGTGCGGTTTGAACCTCGAACCTCTCGACCCGAAATCCGACTAGGCCACTCCGCTCGCCGATTCACGTGTCTGAGTTATTGTAATTATGTGAACTCAGACGTCGATACATCACCAACCTTCTTCTCAACCTAACTGTGTGAAGAGTGGTAACTCTAATGCTTCAAAGACTATTAAGAACGGTCCTTGGGTGATATAAGAGCATTTTGGACGCAGCCATTTTCCTAAGCTAGATATAATTTCAAGTATGCTTATTGACCAGGTATCCTTGATCTATTTTGTATAGATCTTCCAATTACTTCAACGATGTTTTGGCAAACTATGTTTAGTCTATCATTAAAATGTGTTTTTCAGTAACTTAGCTGTAATTGTGAAACCTTGCTAATTTTTATTAGTATTTGTCCTTCATATACATGTATTTTTCAAGCACACACATTAAGTTGGTGCCCTTGACATACATTTCATGCTCTCTGACCAAAAAATGTTAAATAACTTAGCTGGGTGAAAGTGTAACTGCCTTTGAAATACTCTTAAGCACGCTCTTAGACTTTAAGGCATCGATGCATTATTTCATGCCATGTCATTGACTTTGGATTGTGTAACCATACACATTAATTGTCACTGATATACTTTTAAAGCATGTACCTTGACCTAGTACCCTAGCTACCCTTGATCAGATTTTCATGCTCTGTTGATTTTAAGTTCCATATCTATGTTATGACTTGCACTAAGGTGTGCATTTCCGCACCTTTATTAGATAGCTTGGGATGAATCCGTGAATAGTAATTTCCATGGGACATTTATCTATATCGTGTGCTCCCTATAAATCGACAACATTTACATGGATTTTTGCATTGTGCGTGTTTCACGTAACATTGATATCTGCAGATATAGATTCTTAGATATGAGTGGTCCTTTGCACATCCTTCTGGTGAAGCACCATTACCCCTGGTACACATGATATATACTGGGTGTTTTAATTATTTAATCCAGTTGCAAAATCAAAAGCTGCGTTCTTGTCATCAATGTTGTTGATATTGACAGGATATATCTTCTAGATCTGAGCCCTGACCATGTGTTCTGAGCTATATAAATAAATATACTTTCAGTACAAAAGCTTAGCTGGACTATAGAACAAGTCATACGCGACACGACTTATAAATAAGAAAAAGAAATGTGCAAAAATCTTATGTGTACTCAATATATAAGTTAGTGACTAGGCTTTATTTGTGTAGAGGAAATGCATCCGATTATATTGGTATTCAATTCCAGCGAAAATATCTTCATTTATACATGCACTAACTTTACAAATGCCAATTTGATGATTTTAGCATGCTGCTGATGAATCTACGAATGAATGACAGTGCTATTTTATCATCTTTTACACTGTAACCATTTATTATTGAACCTATTCATAATATGTGTAAAAACTAAAAATAAACTGAAATTACATTAACAGAAAAAAAGAACTGCATTGAGTTAAATCTGCACATTCTATAGTTTCAAAAATAATTCAAAGCCTGAATTCCTTAAAATATATACAAAGCAATTGCTTAGATGAACCGTGTGGTATTTTTGTGTCTATTGTACACCAATAATATACAAAAAGAGAAGACATTATGTTGTTGTTGTTTTCTGGTGGCCATTTTGGATACCATCTTATATATGTTAATTTTATAATCTATCAAATACATAAGTTTCACCAGTTCTTTAACTTCCCTTCATCATTTGATTAAAATGAAAACAAACACTGAAATAAACTTCACTTTCAGATCAGTATAATGAACTATATAGCTGAAAATTTTGGATGCCATCTTGAATTTATGACAAGGCTTAATGATGTCATTACTTCATTATTTTGATTCTATAAGTCAGTGTCTAATCTAGAAGAAGCTAAAATATGTTTATCGTATTTAACATATGGTAAAACATTAAGTGTCTTAAAAATCTTATTTTGGCAGCCATCTTTCATGGACAAAATGTATAGTAGACCATGTGCATTTTCATCATTTTAGATATCTTGGACGCCATCTTGAATTTCTCAAAATGCTCAATGATGACAGGCTGTCATCATCCAGAATCTTGAATGGCAATGTCTTACCTACAAGATTCCATCAAGAAAAAAACTTTATACCCGACTTCCAGGTCCATCGAAAATAAGCCATATTCGTGCCGGACTATAGCCAGATCTAGGTAAACTGCGTCCCATGATTTATTTTCTTCGACATACAGTGACCAATCCTCTAAAACATCCAACAGCTGTAGCACACATGATCGTCCTGAGCGAAATCCATACTGACAGTCAGATAATAATTTATTTCTTCACCAGAGCATTTGATTTGTTTGTTTTATAGTTTTATGTCCCAATCAATAATTTTTCAGTTACGTCGGGACGGAGACGACATCTGAGTCTGAATTACTAATAACATGCAAAATAACAATATTCATCTTCTTCTTATCTATCTATCTATCTTCTGATACTGAGTCGATCAATTTCTGATCATCACCTGGGTGGCTAAATTTAGAATTTAGTCAAGGGAAAAGAAAACATTTGGGGTGGACCATTAAAACTATTTACAAGATATAGATGAGAGGCATATTAAAACGCATGCCTCTGGGCTAATGATTTAAACAGAAGCCTTAAATTCCTCAATGGTCTTAGATAGGACCACTGAAGAAGGGAGGCTATTCCAAACCGGAATAGTTCTGGGGAAAAAGGAATTTTTCAGGGCATCACTATAGGCAAATGGTCTTGTGTATTGTGATTCATGTGATGCCCGAGTATGCCTTAGATTGGGTGCCGGGGTCAGGTATTTGTCTTTATCAAGAGACACTGTACCGGAGTGTATCTTGTAGAAGAAGGTTAAGGAGGACCGCTCCCTGCGAGACTCCAGGGATGGCCACTCAAGTTCGTCTAGCATTTCACCGACGCTACTGGTGTTCCTCCATCGCCTGCAGGTCCACCGGGCAGCAGTCCTCTGCACCTTCTCCACCTTCTCAATCTGAGTTTCATGATAGGGATGCCAAATAGGAGCTGCATACTCAAGTTGAGGCCGAACCAATGTTTTGTATGCAACTTCCTTAGTATGCCTAGGTGCCAGTGCCAAATTGCGCCGAAGAAAACCCAAAGTCTTAGTTGCCTTGCATGTAATTTCAGAAATGTGTTGACCCCAATCAAGATCATCTGTGATAGTTAAACCGAGGTATTTAGCGGACTGAACCTGTTCTAATGTTTGCTGATGCAGTGTGTAATTGAAATCTATATGCCTGCTTGGATGTAGCCGCGTCACCCTCATTGAATGACATTTGCTAACATTGAATTTCATTTGCCAATCCATTTCCCATTTGGCCAAGCTATTCAGGTCATCTTGTAAAATTTGACAATCCAATGGTGACTTGACATTTCTGTATAAAACCTAATCATCAGCAAATAGCCGAACAGATGACCTGATGTTGTCAGGAAGATCATTAATGAAAATAAGAAATAGGACCGGTCCTAAGACCGATCCTTGTGGGACACCAGAAATAATGGCATTCCCTCAATCACTGAGGATTATCTGCCAACGCTAGAATGATAGTTACAATGAGTGTGGAAAGAAATGTTGATGTGTGTGATATACGAGCATTAAAAGGTCTTTATCTAGTGAATTAAAACTATGTACAGGGATGAACTCGTTTAGTCAAGGATGATATGAGGACTGGGACAGTTAGGGGACCCTTGAAGCACTCAACTGTCTCGGCAGTTACTACAGCTGTTGGTAGTTGGTTCCATTGAACAATAGTGTGGGGATAAAAGGATAGTCTATATGCATCTTTATCAGACCGAATGTGTTTATAGCAGCTAGGATTTGATTGTATGGTCCGGGTATCTGAGTGGCAAAAATAAGATCTGTGGGATAAATTGCAACTGTCAATGAATTATTTTATAGAACATGATGGGTCTTGATCTCAGTTTACAAACTTGGAGGGATGGCCAGTTTAGATCTTCTAGCATGTCTTTGACGGAGCTTGTGTCGTGATACCTATTACATGTAAATATAGCGGCTCGCCACTGAACTTCCACTAGCTGTTTTATTTGATTAGTTTGTGACGGATATTTCACCGAGGCTGAATATCACAAATATACTGAGAGGAATTAGAAACTTAAGTCTTGTATTTAGAAAGTTCCTGCTTTGAACCAATTCAAAAAGTTTGTTTCTTGTTATGAAATTTGCTTATAACAGCATTTCTGTTACAATGTTGGTTTGTCAAAAAAGAATAATTGCTTAGGGGACTGTCTAGGGTCAACGTTTTGATGCAATGGCCAAAATCCAAGTGTTCAAGTTTATTTGTCAAATTGAAGGGTTTGGTGTGTGATGCCCTAAAGAAACCTAAATCTTTACAACACTCGTGGCTAAATCCACAGTAGCTTAAAACAGTTGTCCACAGATAACGTCAAGCGTCGAAAATCAAATTTAAGATTCAATAAACGTCATTAACATTGCCATTCAAATAAACGTCATTTATATGGCCATTTATTTTTCATCTTTGAGTGTTTGCAGAATTACTTTTCACTTTACTTTTAAAATCGTGATATGGAATCAATTTCTGCACTGTTAGCAGTTTGTAACATGAGCAAAAACGACCGATCAGTTGTGCGTTACGTCACATTGACGTTTGAAATGTCGGTGGCTCTTGTCTTCAAGTGAAAGGCGGGGAACCAATTAATCATTGAATTAATGGGAACATTATTTGCTGATTCTAATAAAACGCCAGTTAACAAAAAATGGGACCTCCATTCCTGACGTTAACGTGACGTTCACAATAAAATGATAAACAGTAAAATACACTGAAAACGGGTTTCTATTTTCAAATTCAAGAAGACCAATGCCTCGTTTGAGTTTCCATAGCTACCAGCTTCAGTAATTTATGATGAAAACCATTTCCTAGTGTAAGAAAACGTCGAAAATACGTGTTCATAATTGACGTTAAAAATAAAACTACACGTTTTGAAGGATAAAATATTTCGTACGTATTCTCACGCCTTGATCACAGACGTTTATACACGTTATTTTACATTTAGCGAAAACGGCACTTATTTTGGCCTTTAATGCTATTTGTGAAGAAAACGTCAGATTGACGTACATGTGTAACTCTTTTACATTTGACGGAATCCGAAATTTAAAATGCGAAATGTGAAGCAGAAATTACACACTGGCCACAATCGAAATATACGAACTGGTTTTTATTCAAGATCAATCTAAAAATAAGAAAAATTAAGCAATGTTGAAAACTTAAGTTGCTAATTCCTCTCAGTATATATTACACTGGAAATCACCATCTTGCGTCCAGACAGCACAAGAACACCTGTGCAACCGCATTTTGTTTGTGTAACAACGTTAAATCTAACCCTTCTAACTTCTAACCCTACGCATTAGTTTTGTAATCCTATCCTTAACTTGTAACCCAAACCCTGCATTCTAATCCTAACCCTAATTTGTAACAATAAGCCCTACCATTACCATAACATTTGCCCAAGGTTATATACGTTAGCTCCGAAGTTGTTACCCGAACACCCTAACTTCTAATCCTTACTTCTAACCATAACCTTAACTCTAACCATATCCTTAGCTCTAACCAACTATAATGTGTTACCTTTACCTTAACTTCTAACCTTAACCCTAATTTCTGACCCTTTTAACCTCAATTTATGACTCCCAACTTAAAATTCTAGCTCTAACCTTAACCCTTACAAGGTACACTAACTTCATACCTAGCCCTAAATAATAGCCCTTATCCTAACTTTAATAACCCTAACCCTAACTTGAATATTTAATCCTAACCCTCACTTGTAACTTCTAACCATTGCATTACCATTACCTGTAGCCCTAACCCTAACCTTTATGTAGGTTAGCTCTGAAGTTGGAGCCAAAACCCTGACTCGTAAACGTGACCTTAAGTCGTTATCCTAACACCTTACTTCTAAGCCTAATTTGTTACCCTAACTTCTAACCTTAACTATGCAGAGGCTTATTAAGTAGCCAAAACTACGGTAAGGCCCATCCCCTTTCTCATTATTATGTTCACTGCTCTTAGGGATCTCAGTTTTATTTTATTATCTAACATATCCCTCTTACTTACATCTCAAACCTTCAATTCTAACACTAACATTGATTTGACCTAGCTTCTAAACATAACCCTTAGTTATAACCCTTACCCCTACCCTAACGCTTAAACTTAATCCCTACATCTAAACCTTTTCTTCTAACCCTAGCTGGTAATTCAAACGCTAACTTTTAACACTTACCATAACTTGCGGCCCTAACCCTAAGTTATAACCATTACTCTCATTTCTTATCCTAATTCTTAGTTAATCTAACTTGTAACCCTAACAATAACTTGGAACCATAATCCAAACATTAGACCCTAACACAAAATCCTTACCCTCAACTTGTGTCCCTATTCATTTACATGTAACCCTAACACTACATTATAGCCCTGACCATAACTTTTATTCCTAAATCCTAACACTAACTTGTAACCCTAATTTATAACCCTAACTTGTAACCCTAATCTTAACCTTTGGTTAGCTCTGAAGTTGAAACTCTAACCCTAAAATGTAACCCTAACCCTGACTTCTAACCCTAACCCTTAACTCTATAAACCTTAAGTATTTACTCTTACCCTACTTTCTAACCTTATTTGTTACCTTAACCCTAACTTCTAAACTTGACCCTTATTTCTAAGCTGTATCCCAACTTCTAACTTAACTTGTATAACTAACGCTAACTTCTAGACCTAAACCTAAGTTGTAGTACTAACCCTAACTTCTAACCCTTATCTAACTTCTAACCCTAACTCTTAGCCTAAGTTATAACACTAACTTATAAACCTAACCCTTTCCTGAAATCCTAACCATCACTTATAACCCTAATTCTAACTGTTAACCCCAAAACGTAACCTCAAACTGTAGTCCGAACTTGTAATTCATAAATGTAACATGTAAACTTAACCATAACTTGTAACCTTACCATTTCTTTTAACCATAACCTTAACTGACAACCCAAACCTACACTTTTAATCATAACCCTAACTGCTTGCCAATACTGTAAGTTATAATATCCATAATTATCATTACAAACCCTAACTTGTAACCCAAGTAACCCTAATCTTAAGCTTTAACCCTTACACCAAGTTGTAACACCAACACGTATAACCCTAACCCTGACTTATAAGCATTGCCAAAACATGAAACCATAACCCTAACTTGTAACTCTAACCCCGACTCCTAACTTTTAAACCTAACCCTAACTTTAAACCCTAACCATAACTTCTTACCCTAACATGTAATCCTTACCTTAACTAGTAACTCTAGCACTAATTTGTAACCTTAACTCTTATCTCTAACCCTGCAAAGGTGTTACCCTTACCCTTAATTCTAACCCTTACCTAATGTTGTAACCCCAACCCTTAGTTATTACCCTAAACCTGACTTGTAACCATTTCCCTAACTTGTAATCATAACCCTAACTTCTAAACCTAACCTTAACTCCTTACCCAAAGTTTTTACCATAACATGTGACCCTTTGAAACCCTAATCCGAACTTCTTACCCTAATATGGAATCCTTACCCTAACTTGTAACATTTACCCTTACTTTTTAACCTCACCCTAACTTGTAAGTCTAGCACCAATTTTAAACCTTAATCCTTACTTCTATCCTTAACCATACTTTGTAAACCTAACTTTACTTGTAACCATAACTCTATCATATGAGCCGCAACATAAGGAAACCAACATTTTTTAACAGGTCCTGTACAGTCACAGAAGATAGCTAGAGGCCGGAAATTTTGGATTTAGAAAGTAGAGGAATTGTACTGTCCGTGTAGCAAAAACAAAGGCGCTGATCAGCTGATCTGCGCCTTTGTTTTCGCATATGCAGATTGTCGGTTGCGGCGGCTCATATTAAGTAATCGTAAAAACTCTAACTTCTAATCTTAGTCCTTACCCTAACTTGAAACCCTGACCAGGACTTCTAAAGTAAGGTCTGAACTAAAGATAAAAACCTTTTATGGACTAGTTGCGCATATGCAAGTGCACAATTCTCTGTTATGTACACCTTGTGTGCTTAAAGGGGCACCTAAGAGTATAGAAGGCCGAATTAGGTGTCTTATCTCACTTTTGTCCTCGAGGTGGAATCTTCAGCCCAGAAAGACGTTAAAAGCTCACTTTCTATTACTACTTCTTATCTCACTTTTTGCTTAGACAGCAACCTGACAACATCTCTATGAGCTCCCAAATAAACATCACTAGTGTAGTCAATTCTGATATGCTTCAAGGAGGAAAGTTACCTGTGAAATTTTTGACAGCTCTTATCAACAGATCAAGTATTACAGATATTCCAATTGGCCTAAAGTTATCTGGGCCAGTAGTCAAGCCACACCCACTAAAATCTCAATAGGTAATCCCAGGTAATAGAACTCTTGCTACCCGGCGGCAAATGTGCCCCTTTAAGAAGTCCACCAATAAGCTCCATGGTCACTGTGCAGCCTAATGGCAGCTTTTTTATGCATATTTAAAAAGCAAAAAGTTCTCATCTAATGGCTTAAAAAGAAAAACTAGAGCTAGTAAAGTTTTACTATTTTATTGAGTAGAGTATAAAATGAGTTGCATGACATGAAAACTGGCTTTTGCCTTTATTTTGACTTCATGGCTAGTACAGTTCTTCTTCTTCCCAAATTAAAACATTCCAGCATTCTTCTGCAAGTGTACAGATCAGTTTGTGTAGGACCTGAAGAAAGCCTGAAGATTGTTTTTCTTGCATCACAGCTCCTAAAAAGAACAAGTAATGATGATCACATGAATGAAAGTTAAGTTATGCAGATGGATGTTAATGATATCTCCTATCACATTTTTTTTTTTTTATTCAGTTTTACGTCCCTTTCAAGATTATTTCAGCTCATATGAGACGTGCCAATCAGTAGGTGGGCGAAAACGGAAGAACCTCGAGAAAAACCACCTGGCACATCCGCAAGCAGAACTTGGCTTGTCTCACATGTGGCCAGAGCGGGACTCGAACCCGCACAAGACACAGTGGTGAGATGATCGAGTGATTAAGAAACAGCGCTCTTAACCACTCGGCCACGGGGGCCGCTTCCTATCACAATGTTATCTGTTTTGCTCTTTTCATCAGTCACACCCACTCATTTCTACTTCATCAATCATTAGACTGCCATCATTAGCATCTGTCAATGAAGTGTCATTCAAAGATGACTCCGCCTCCTTTGTTGATTCATAAGTCAATCTCATGATTGGAGGCGGGGCTGAAGACAAGTCCACTGAATCTTGGGATTGGAAAGCAGGCACTGTGTCCGGGGCAGTGAATGTGTGGCTGTCTTCAAAATCTGAAGAGACAGAAAATGATTACATAAATTGTGAATGAAGTATGTATATGTTCAAACTTTGGCATTATGTAAGTTCGTTGATGGAATCAAAAATACTTTGTGGATGGTCCTACACACAATTATAGATAATATTCTGATCGGTGAAAAGTGGCTAACATCCTGTATCAAAAATATTATGACAACATGGTATTTACACTTTTGCAGCAATTTGTAATGTCATTGAGAATGTCTGTAACAACAATGTAGATAATCATTAAAATGTATCAACTTTGAAGGCAATAAAATCTGATTTTAAAGGTCATATGATAAAACAAATCTTAGATTTGTGGTCATTTCATATGAAATTTATTATACTTGCCAAAGGCTCGTTCAATAATTTCATATGTGTGTTTGTTTGTTTGTTCGGGTTTAACGTCGCTTTCAACATTATCTGTCATATCACGACGGTGTCTGGTTGTGACAGGGAGCTCAATGCTCACTTTTATAGTGCTGCCTCACTGTGGTATCAGATCCCAGACAGTTTAACCTGATACCATCTCCAGTCACATTATACTGACACCGGAGCGACCAGTCCTAGCCCTACCCCGAAAATTCAAGTGCCAAGCGGGGAGCAACTAGTACCATTGTTAACGACTTTGGTATGTCGCGGCCCGGGATCGAACCCGGTACCTCCCAATCTCGGAGTGGACACTACCTACTGAGCTACCGAGGCCAGTAACAATTTCATATGAAATAACGACAAATGTAAAGTTGTTGTAAAATCTTACCTGGAGTGAGTTCTGTCATTAGAGATTCAATAAGATTTGACAACATGGTTGTAGAAAAGGCATCATCTCGACGGATTGACAGCGCCTGAAAATGTTATGGAGAAATCAACATATCTTACAGTAGCTAATTTAATAACAAAAAGTATTATATCATTTCTATATTAATTTTCCTCCCTCAAGCTCAAAATCATTTAATGGGAAAGTCTAAGCATCCACACAGTCTGACCAGTGCCCTAGCCATTCACTCTCTTGCCAGTATAGTGCCTATTTTCGCTAGGTTCCATTTTGACTAGCCTCCAGCTTACTACAGTGTTAAATCAAAGAGGCTGGTCTGACTCTGACATATTTATCATGATTGAAGGAACATACTAACCTAATATGGCATGATTGAAATCTAGAGTTTGTAAAAAAGTTTAAATAAACACAGAAAACAATGCTTATTGCTTATTTTTCTAACTTTACCTTGTGGAAATAGTCAACTGCAGTTGAATTATCTCCCTTCAATGCGTAGACATAGCCAATAGCTGAGTAGGTTGAGGGACTCTGGGGATCTAAAATTCTGGCTTGTTGGTGATACTCCAAGGCTTCATCAAATTTCCTGAGAAATAAATAACAATTATTGTTTTTTATTTTGACAATTACTTCTTTGGATGTCTAAAATCCTGGCCTCTAAGGCCTCACGCAAGCATAACTCAAATGGTACAAAATCAGTATATTGCATGGTTATGGGTTTATGGTACAGTTCAACCTCATTATAACGCACCTCACTGTAGTGTGGCTTTCCCAAAAAGATTACTGTCAGTTCGGAAATTTTTGCATGACTTTCATTTTGCAAATTATTAGCGAGTTCTCGAATTTGCCAGCGAGTACTCGTACTGCCTATAAAGATTTTAGTACTTCTTTATTAGCGAGAACCTTATTTTCGCGAGGCAATGGATTTGCAAATTTAGCGAAAATTAAGTTCTCATGAACATTTCCAAATTTACAGTATTTTGCTATATATCTATTGAAAACAACCTCATTATAACACAGTTTCACTTATAACACAGTCTGTTTCTATGGACACTAAAGGAAGTGTTATAGTGAGGTTGACCTGTACTGGCTTGAGTTTCCTACAAGTATTGCCAATCTTTATGACTTAACTTTCCGTTAACAATTTTGGAGAAACAGTGCATATCAAGCTGAGACTGCTTCTATGCATCATGCAAACATATCCATGTAATTAATATTTCCATACACCCCACTTTTATACAGTAAAAATGGGGTAAACAGGGAAATACATTATTACCTTTTTTTCTGAAAACATCATCATTGTGGGTACTCATTAAAACTGCCTCACTGATGCAGTTCTAATCAAAAATCTATGTTTTGAGCACAGCAAAAACAAGTAAAATTTTCAACCCAATTTTTACAGCTTCAGCTTAAGAAAACATATATATTGCATGGTACACCAGTAGAAAATATTCTGTTTACTTTGCTATGCACGTTACATCAACCTAACTCGATCGATCAATGTTTATTTTTAGCTGTAGTAAATTTTATATTGGCTGCGACACAGGTAAGATATTTTTAGATGCGTAGTTTCCCAGTATCCCGCTCGACCTTGAAATAAATATGTCAATATGTCAACAGGCTTCCGTAAGGTTCGTTACGAAACCCTGTTTATAAATTGTCATATAACCATGATGAAAATAAGATTACTTTTTGATTTGATTTCGAGTTTAACGTCCCACCAACAGCTTAGGTCATATGGAGACGGGACGTCGGTTTATAGTTGGAGAAGCCCGGGATCGAACTTTATTCTGGACCCTGGTATTTAAAGGAAGCACAGACCCAAATGCGACCATTGACACGCCTTGTTTCCTAACTCGCATTCAAATATTAAGAATATACCAGTGGTATTTTGTCCGCAAAGGTGCTTTGTTTAACTGAGCACATACAAAAGCATCAGGAAAACGTGGCCGTTCTCGGCGAGGCGGTTCTAATGTATACCTACAATGTATGAAACACAAAACATGACTTTTAGGGTTTACAAAGCATCGGTTTTTTCCTCTACGAAGTGTATAGGTCGTATGCTGACCTCCGCGGCGTTCTTGTCTTTGTATAGCACCTGATTGTCAGTTTAGTTTTTCCCATCTCGGGTTGTTGGAGGGGGGATTTATTCTGATTTAGCTGTTTCCTGATCATTACCTCTAAATAATATGATATTCAAACTGATATTTGAAAACGGACGTGAACATCCCGACATTACAACAAAGCAAATATTCATTAACTGATAAAATCAACTGGACACAGGGTGCGTGGGGTTTAAACCAAGTCATGATACAATGTTGATGATGAAATTCCGTTTATGTTGCCTACTTAGATGTCAGACTGACATTTGAAGGACAAATAAAGGTTTGGCATAGGAGGAGCATAGAGTAAAAGTTCAATACCAAGGAATGATTTCAAGCGCTTTCAATGTTAGTTTTCATTTGAGTTAGTGTTTCTTTTACGCAAATTTTGATATACATATACAAAACGCATGACAGTGTCAAAGAAGTTTGAAAGTATGTCTTCGTTTTCTATGGCTGCCGGTCGCTTTTTATGGCGAAATTCCACGATATAAAGTAGTCACACGTGAAAGCTTAAATCTGCATTGGTCTATGCAACTTCGTCTTAACACGCAATATGGGATAGTCTGAAACAGATGCTGTAGCATATTTGTGTGCACAAGCAGATGGTCGAACGTTACAATCACATCATCTTGACACATATTCGTGACAAATCCATCGTTAATACGACAAATAAAAATTAAAACTGAGATCCTTTAAGAGCAGTGAAGACATTAATGAGAGGATGGGCCATACCGCGGTTTTGACTATTAAAGTCTCGTCAGTGACCCTTTAGATTTGGCAACATGGAGCCAAAGAGAATTACTGAAATTTTACAACTTTCAACATGGTAGTTGATACAAAGACTAGTATTATCTAAATGGGACCAAATATATTAAACATTGGTAAGAGAAGCTAGGTTTAGCACCAGGTCGGTACAGATACCATGGGAGCAAGTGTGCTGTCGACCGAGCCATTTGTAATACACAAAAGGTTACTTTCGTGCGAGTATAACGATATGGGTTTCATGTCTCCGTATGTCGACAGCCGACTCACCTGAATTATACATACTCATTGTATGTCATTGTACAGATCAACCTCATTATAACGCTATCTTTGGGGTCCATGGAAACAGACCGTGTTATAAGTGAACCGTGTTATAATGAGGTTATTTACAATAGACATATAGCAAAATAATTAATTTGGGAGCCATGACATGGCCGTGTTATATCGAAAACCGCACTATAGTGAGGCGTGTTATAATGAGATTGTACTGTATGTCTGTCGATATACTTGTGTAAAACCTCGGATCCAATAAACATTATTTTGAATCTGATTCAATCCATATCTACACTGCTTGGTAATATCTGAAAATCATACCCGAGATTCATAAATGATTGATGCCAAAAAATTTAGATAACATGAATATCCACATTCCGAAACTAATTTCACAATATTTCCAAATTAACCCACCGACCTTGATGCGTTTAAACGAGTCACTTGGTTGATCTCAAACGAATAAAATGCATATGTCCATTATGATTTCATAAAACCTCGGGGTTTTCCCGTTTTTATTGTGATGTTTATATTGAAAACAGATGGACAACTAACAATATCAGTCCATAAATCGGTCCATCGGACGATAAACTGGTTGATCTAGGACTTACCACTTCACTTGTCTAAACAGATCTTATCTTATTCAATTTGAAACTTGATGACAAATACACTGGTCAATATCCATTGTTAAATAGTCATTCCTACAGGTATGTTTACAAATAGGCCTACTCAATGTTTTGCCATCCAGTGATCTATCTCTGTCCTCTTCAGTAAGATTCTGTTGGTATCTTTTATTGGTGTTTTACGTCCCACCTAAACAGTACGATCATATTGAGACAGGAGTTCCTGGCGATTTGAGCACTATTAATTACACTTAGCATAGTTGTCACGAATATAAAACTATATAAGACATGAGCCTCGACCCCAGAGATTATTTTTGATATTATCTTAATATTTGTTTACCATGGTTATGATGGACATTCTAGTTGAAACTTGTCTTTATGCCTTTTAAAGTTATTCCCTTTTGAATTTCAAGAGGGAGAGAAATGATAATAAATAGTTGTATCTGTTAATTAAAAAGCCGACATGCCAGCGACAAATGAATCAGTGTAAAGATAAGTTGAAGGTTAGTTTTGTCAGACTGGTAATGGCTTAACATCCCAGTCAACAAATATCCATTTGTGTCGAGACGGAGACATAGCTGCAGGCGAGTTAATGAGTCTTGCTCAATGACACAACACGCCGCCGCATTTGGGGGTCTCGATACGGAGTCCGATGCTCTTCCCCCAGATCACCCTACGACACTGTTTCACTACGCAAAACGTCTGTCAAGTTCTATGTGGTTTTACACGACAGCTGGGTTAAAATTTACACTGTTTCTAGTCTATGTCTTCGTTTAACACAGCCGTTAACACAACAATTCGTTCGGTCAATTCGATTAGCTTTGGGGTTTAATGTCAGACAAATCTTCATGTTGTCTTACGGAAGTTCAGTTCCCCTCTTTCTAATACCATCAAGTATTTGAAAATAAAATCTGAAACATGACATCGCTGGGCGAGAAGTTGTCTACGGAAAAGCCTCATGTGCAATATGGTGTTCAGAAGCTGGGAGAGTCCATCACGAAAACATGTCCGCGTTAACCTTTTATATAGCAAAAATGGGATATGCAGGGCTATACCTATTTTTCTTATTTTTGCTCCAAAACATAGATTGTGAGTCTCGGCGAGGCGGTTCTAACGTGGTTCGACATTCGATGTTTTTAGCAAAAATATTTAAAATCTGTATAACGCATGGGCAAGTTTTCGTAATGTGACACATTTACTATATACTTATGTTGTTGGTGTGCATGAGCAAATGAGCCAACAAGCGGATGTCCTGACGGCAGAAATGTGCTAACTGCTAATATATGAGCCGCCTCATGGGAAAACCAACAATCCGCATAGGCGAAAACAAAGACGCAGATCAGCTTCGCGCGGTAACCGCGAAGCTGATCAGCGCCTTTGTTTTCGCTGCTCGGATAGTACAATTCCTCTTCTACTCAAGTTAAATCCAAAATTTCAAGCTTCTGGCTATTTTCTGTGCTTGTACAGGCTGGTTAGTGTCAGACCTGTTCGAAAACCACATTGTTGGTTTTCCCACGAGGCGGCTCAATTATAACCACCAAGTAACAACTATGACTTTTATGTTTGGATCACACATGCTAAATATCTGATTACATTGTAAACGAAGCAAACTCAAGGTCATCGATCCAAAAATACTTCGTTGTCACTCTCTGGCTAAAAATAAATATAAGCGCGTATAAAGAATCAAGGTAAAATTTAAGGTTGATCGATAGTTAAACGACGATATCGAGGGTATATTGAAAGTAAACAGAATTATTTCCTCAGGCTTAATGATATTCAAATACTCACTTAAGTTTCCAACAAGTATGGCCAAGTTTGTTAAACACAGATTCCCATTCCTCAATGTCACTTGTTTATCAAATGACTTCACTTGGCCAACTTTGCAGATTATGCAAAAATTTATGATACTTACTTAAGTTTCCTACAAGTATGACCGAGGTTGTTCAACAGAGATTCCCATTTCTCGACGGTCACTTGCTTATCAAATGATTTCACTTTCTGAAGGGCATCTTTGAAATATTGTTCTGCCCCCTTCCAGCTGAAAAAAAATATCTTGAATCATAATGCAAATACAACTTAAAGCTTTTGTAAAAAGTTTGTAATCTTAAAGCGATATTTTCGGTGGATTATATATATTTTCAGTAATAACCATTACAGGGTTACCACTTACAAATGAGAGGAGATCTATAGAAAATTCAATAAAATTAATAAAAATGAAACAGTTTACCCTTGATTAGAAGAATCATTGCAGCTTTAGTGTTGAAAATTCCATGCAAAAATGTTTATCTAGTACAAATGTATGACACAAGGTTTAAATTTTTTAAATTAAGTCCTGGTCCAGGTTTGATCCCGATCACAGGCGATAAGTAAATGTGTCCAGACCCAATGAGCCACGTCAAAAACTGGCTTTTTGCTTAGGCAAAAACAAAGACAAAGATCAGCTGTGCTGTAAATTCATCGCTGATCAGTGCCTTTGTTTTTGCTACATGGATAGTATAATTACTCCTCTATATAAATCCAAAATTTCACACTTCTAGCCTTTTCCTGAGACTGTACAGACCGGTCTGTGTCGGACCTGGACAGAAAAGCTATGACTCCCATCTCATGTAGAACATAGGGGTCCTCAGGGGCTATACTCAAGGCCTGACTGAAGAACATTTCTGCCAGCTAAGCCTTGTATAAATACTCATAAATACTCTTCGTTTTGAAAAGCTATGACTCCCATCTCATGTAGGACAAAGGGATCCTCAGGGGCTATTCTCAAGGCCTGACTGAAGAACATTTCTGCTAGCTAAGCCTTGTATCAATACTCACTCCTCATTTTGAAAAGCTATGACTCCCATCTCATGTAGAACAAAGGGATCCTCTGGGGCTATTCTCAATGCCTGACTGAAGAACATCTGCCAGCTGAGCCTTGTATTAATACTCACTCCTCAGACTCCCATCTCATGTAGCACAAAGGGGTCCTCAGGGGCTATACTCAATGCCTTACTGAAGAACATCTGCCAGCTGAGCCTTGTATTAATACTCACTCCTCATTTTGAAATGCTATGACTCCCATCTCATGTAGAACAAGGGATCCTCAGGGGTTATACTCAATGCCTTACTGAAGAACATCTGCCAGCTGAGCCTTGTATTAATACTCACTCCTCATTTTGAAATGCTATGACTCCCATCTCATGTAGAACAAGGGGTCCTCAGGGGCTATACTCAATGCCTTACTGAAGAACATCTGCCAGCTGAGCCTTGTATTAATACTCACTCCTCATTTTGAAATGCTATGACTCCCATCTCATGTAGCACAAAGGGGTCCTCAGGGGCTATACTCAATGCCTTACTGAAGAACATCTGCCAGCTGAGCCTTGTATTAATACTCACTCCTCATTTTGAAATGCTATGACTCCCATCTCATGTAGAACAAGGGATCCTCAGGGGTTATACTCAATGCCTTACTGAAGAACATCTGCCAGCTGAGCCTTGTGTTAATACTCACTCCTCATTTTGAAATGCTATGACTCCCATCTCATGTAGAACAAGGGGTCCTCAGGGGCTATACTCAATGCCTTACTGAAGAACATCTGCCAGCTGAGCCTTGTATTAATACTCACTCCTCATTTTGAAATGCTATGACTCCCATCTCATGTAGAACAAGGGATCCTCAGGGGTTATACTCAATGCCTTACTGAAGAACATCTGCCAGCTGAGCCTTGTATTAATACTCACTCCTCATTTTGAAATGCTGTGACTCCCATCTCATGTAGAACAAAGGGGTCCTTTGGGGCTATACCTATGGCCAGACTGAAAAACCTTTCTGCTAGCTAAACCTTGTATTAATACTCACTCTTCATTTTGAAAAGCTATGACTCCCATCTCATGTAGAACAAAGGGATCCTCAGGGGCTATACTCAATGCCTTACTGAAGAACATCTGCTAGTTAAGCCTTGTATTAATACTCACTCCTCATTTTGAAATGCTATGACTCACATCTCATATAGCACAAAGGGGTCCTCAGGGGCTATACTCAATGCCTAACTAAGCCATGTATCAATACTCATTCCTCATTTTGAAAAGCTATGACTCCCATCTCATGTAGAACAAAGGGGTCCTCAGGGGCTATACTCAATGCCTGACTGAAGAACATCTGCCAGCTGAGCCTTGTATTAATACTCACTCCTCACTTTGAAATGCTAAGACTCCCACCCAATGTAGCACAAAGGGATCCTCAGGGGTTATACTTAATGCCTGACTAAGCCTTGTATTAATACTTACTCCTCATTTTGGAAAGCTATGACTCCCATCTCATGTAGGACAAAGGGATCCTCAGGGGCTATACTCAAGGCCTGACTGAAGAATCTTTCTGCTAGCTAAAACTTGTATTAATACTCACTCCTCATTTTGAAAAGCTATTACTCCCATCTCATGTAGGACAAAGGGATCCTCAGGGGCTATACTCAAGGCCTGACTGAAGAATCTTTCTGCTAGCTAAAACTTGTATTAATACTCACTCCTCATTCTGAAATGCTATGACCCCCATCTCATGTAGCACAAAGGGGTCCTCAGGGGTTATACTCAATGCCTGACTGAAGAATCTTTCTGCTAGCTAAAACTTGTATTAATACTCACTCCTCATTTTGAAAAGCTATGACTCCCATCTCATGTAGCACAAAGGGGTCCTCAGGGGCTATACTCAAGGCCTGACTGAAGAATCTTTCTGCTAACTTGGCATTGTTGGTCAACCCATACTCCAGGCCTATATATAGGGCTGGCAAATGACACCTAGGACATAAAACAAACATCAAGTTTTACGCAACTTTTTTGTCATGCTCCTCTTGAGCAAAAATCAAATAAGCAAAGCAATTCAAACATAAATTATAATATCCAGACATTAACAACTGTATGATAAATGTTAAAATAACATTTTGGTTTGCATTTAAATAATTGTGATCCTGATCAAGTTCACACACAGCACAGTTTCAGGAAAATATGTCCGTGAAATGTATTACCCCCTTAAACCCTACCTTTATATAGTAAACAAGGGGTTTACAAGGGTATACATATTTTTCTTATTTTTGATCCAAAATATAGCTTGTGGATACTTGTTAGAACCTCCTCGGCAAAGTGATTCTAAAGTATATCCACAATCAATGTTTTGAGTGAAAATATTAAAAATATCAAAATTTTCCAATGAAATTTTCAATTTTTACAGCTGAAAAAATCTCTGTATATTTCATGGGCATGTTTTCATAATGAACTGAAGAAATGGAAAAAAAAAGAAAGAAAGAAAAATGACAAACTCACCCTTTCATAAGTTGTGAAGCCGTGAAATATGCAGCCATTGCCTGATCATGTTCATTTTCTGCTGCAAAGGAATGACCAAACGCCAACCATGCTGGACCATAGGGACGATCTAGAGTTGTTGCTTTACTGAAATACACACATGTAAATGACGAAGATATTTTAGCATTAAATGCTTTTTCATTTTCTAAATTTCTAATCTTTAAAATGGTTTGCTTTTTCATGCTGATTTTTAGCAGCAAAGGCTAAACCATGATGGACCATCTAGTATGTCTCAATAATGAAGAAGTTGAGCAGCGCCATGAGAAACATTTTTTTGTCTCTATGAAAACAAAGCCACAGATCAGCGCAATTGTTTTCACTACACTGATACTACAATTCCTCCTCTACTCATGTATATTCAAAATTCCAAGCTTCTAGCCTTCTGATCTGATTATACAGGCCAGTTTGTGATGTGCCTGGTCAAAACCCAAAAAGACCACTTTCTTGTTTCATATTTAACTAATGCTAATGAATGAAAAATCAGGATTGATGTCTTTATTGGAATACATGCATGTATAGTTCATAAATTTGTTAAATAAAATCATCTTCAAGCTGTAGACATTTATTACCTTGAGTAAACAACGAAAGTCAGGTGACCGTGTCATGTGACAATTCCTGCACCAATCAAAATACATTTACCTTAAATATCTTCTGGCTGGTTCCCGCTTGTCTATAAGTAGATAATAACATCCTACTGCAAACCAGGAAACCTGTAATAAAACAGTCGTGGCTGACAAAGTTAATTTCTAGGGGATTTAAACCAAATATGTCAATCTATCAACCATTTAAGCTGTTTTAAGGCAAGTAGAATTGTCAAACTTGTAAAGGATAAAAATTGAAAACTAGACCAATGAAAACCAGAGGACCAATGGTCCTGTAAACGCTCACCTGAGATCTGCTACATATGCCAATAAACATGTTTGAATATTTAGCCCCAATGAAGGGGCAGATGAAGCCCTTGGGCCATTTGTTTTCAGAATAATCAATATTCTGTCCATTTGCCAATTTCTATTTTATTTATTCCCTTTAAATGACATGTTGACAGTTTTCCCCATTCAAATGCATTGGCAACATATGTTGACCTTGTCGTCAAATAGGTCAAGGTCACCACAGGGTCATGATTTATATACACATTGTAGTACTTTAGCCATCAATGCTTCATGCTAAGTTTATTGGAAATCAGTGCACTGGTTCCGGAGGAGAAGCTTTTTAAAGGGTTTTTACCATATATGGGCATGGCAGCCATCTTGGTCACGTGACCTCGATTATTTATATATACATTGGTTACCCCATCCTATAGATGCTTCACATAAAATTTGGCTTTGATTGGCCAAGTGGTTTCAGAGGAGAAGATGTTTGAATATTATGGAAATAAACATGTATACTGCCACAGGGTGGGGGCATATGAGCTCCTGGGGACCAATCTTTTTCAGAATCATTAATATTCAGTCCTACTGTGCAAATCCTGCAAGACTTTCACTTTAAATGACATTTCAAAAGTTTTCCCCATTCAAATGCATTGACGACCTATGTTGACCTTGCCGTAAAATAGGTCAAGGTCATCACAGGGTCATGAGTTATATACACATTGTAGTACTTGAGTCATCAATACTTTATGCCAAGTTTCTTTGAAATCGGTCAACCGGTTCCGGAGAAGAAGATTTTTGAAGGGTTTTTACCATATATGGGCATGGCAGCCATCTTTGTCATGTGACCTGGATTATTTATATATACATTGATTACCCCATCCTATAGATGCTTCACATAAAATTTGGCTTTGATTGGCCAAGCGGTTTCAGAGGAGAAGATGTTTGAATATTATGGAGATATACATGTATATTGCCCCGGGGTGGGGGCATATGAGCCCCTGGGGTCCATTTTTTTTCAGAATCATTAATATTCAGTCCTACTGCCCATTTCCTGCAAAACTTTCACTTTAAATGACATTTTAAAAGTTTTCCCCATTCAAATGCATTGGCCACCTATGTTGACCTTGCCGTAAAATAGGTCAAGGTCATCACAGGGTCATGATTTATATACACATTGTAGTGCTTGAGCCATCAATGCTTCATGCCAAGTTTCGTTGAAATCGGTCCACCGGTTCTGGAGAAGAAGATTTTTGAAGGGTTTTTACCATATATGGGCATGGCGGCCATCTTGGTCATGTGACCTGGACTATTTATATACACATTGGTTCCCCCTTCCTATAGATGCTTCATACAAAATTTGACTTTGATTGGCCAAGCGGTCTCAGAGGAGAAGATCTTTGAAAATGGTGGACGACGGACGACGGACGGACGACGGACGGACGGACGGACGACGGACGGACGCCGGATCATGGCCATCCTATAAGCTCACCTTGTGAGCCTAACGGCTCAGGTGAGCTAAAAATTGTGAAATCCTGATTAAATAAGCTTCAAGCTGATAAAACTGTTGAGGCCGCGACTTCTGAAAACTGGATTTTAGCCTATGCAAAAACAAAGACACAGGTATCTGTGCAGTAACTGCACAGCTAGTCAGCATCTTTGTTTTCAGTCAATTGATACAACGATTCCTGTTATTCATAAATCCAAAATTTCAAGCTTGTAGCAGTCTTCTGTGATTGTGGAGACCGACCTAGTCAGAATCCTCTGTTCAATTTTTTTTGTGCTGTTGCTCCATGTATACTGTAAGTTTGGAAATTTTCACAAGACATTTATTTGCCAATTTTCGATTTCCAAATTATTATTAAGTTCTTGAATTTGTGAGTAAGCATGCAGTCTATAAGGCTTACAGTAATTCTTTATAAGCAAGAACATTATTTTTGCAAGGCAATGAATTTTTGTGAATATTAGAAAAAATCAATTTTTTGTTAACCTTTCCAAATTTACAGTACTTACAAATTAAGTATATCTGCCTCTGGATTGACAGGTCGGGGGTTTGAGTCCTAATAGTACCAGGTTCTGTCCTTGTACAAGACACATTAGTTCTGTACTGGTTAATACCCAGGAATCAGTGGTTCCATCCTGACATGATTGAATAATTGTCGACAGGGATGTTAAACCACAATATAAACAAACAATATACTTACAGGTTTATTAGGGTAGAGATCTACTAGCTTATGGGCTAAATAAAACAAACCTGAAATTCAAAAGAAAATATACAAGTAAGCAATGATCAGGAAATAGTGCAGTTAGAATATAAGTTCTTGAAAACAAGTTGGGAAAAAACTAAATCAACAATCAAATACTAATACATGTTCAAAGAGAACAACTAGTAAGCTGAGTGAGTAGCTATTTCCCCAACAGTTGGCCACTCAGGATACTATATTCCTGACGCTTCAGTCAAAAATGCAACATGATTTTTTCTAGAGACAGATTAACTGTATTTAGTGCACATTTTTTCCTTCACTAACTAACCAATGCTGAAGAACTAATGGCCATATAAATAGTATTTTCACCAAAAAGGATTAATGAAAGAAATGTGCCAGATATGCGGCGTAAGATTGGATTTATAACCTATCAGGTTGCTACAACTTGTGAAGAAGGAATGATTTTTGGAAAATTTGTCAATTTGATGTGTCATTATACTCATAGTTCTTCCAGCTGTTCTTCTTTATTTTGATTTAATTTTACTCCCACAAATTTCAAGACAAATGTCAAGTTTTCTCAGTTAATGTGTTTGGGATTTTACTCCTTTTCAAATTCATTCACAAATATCAAGACAAATCTTGTAAATGTATGAGGGGTCAAAAACTGGTGTACTCTGCACATCAAAAGCAATCTGGCTTGTCAAACAAGTGACTTGAGCAAGAATCAACCCACAAATTATTTGAGCTGCCATGCCAGAGAACTGGTCTTTGGTGTTTCCAACCAGGTCTGTCACAAACCAGACTGTGAAGCCTAAGAATAAGGCTAGAATCTTGAAATTTTGGATATAAGTGGAGGAGGAAATGTTCTATCTGAGTAGGTGAAAACAAAGACGCTGATGAGCTGTGCAGTTAGATAGGCGTCTATGTTTTTTCATATGTAAACATATTTTTTTCTAATAATGAGGCTAAACTTACTATTAGCTTTCTTAAGTTCCACTAACACTGATATATGAAGAGGTAGACATTGGCTGTTATAGGGGTCTTTGTTTAAAACTCTGAAACATAGACAAAAACTTTATTCATTATAAACAGTATACCATATTATTTCTACTTAATGCACACCTAGGTCTTTTTCCAAAAATCCCGTGCATAAGCTAACATTTAGTTATTTAACAAGATTTTTATCACCAGAATAATATCTCTTTAAACTTAAAATATTTTGCAAAAGTTGGAATGCTGAAATGATGTTACCATTCTGATTTTAGACCAACAGTTTGTTTTCGTTTTTAGTGTGTGCTAGTGTGTTTGGTATATCTATAAAAATTTGAAATTGGATAGAACAGTAGTAATATCTCTATTTGAAGGAAATAAAGAAAAGCAAATAACTCAGACTTGGATTTTGATTTCTTTTACAATCTCTATTAAAGCCAACATTTTCAAAGTAATTTATTTTCACAAATTTTGGTTCCTCATGAATATCGCAAAAATTATTCACTAGCAAAAACAAATAAGTATATACCGTATTCATACTAATTAGAGCACATGCTCCAATAAGTGCACATCCCAGTCATTTCCAAAAAACTCCTTTTCAACATTTTGAACAATTCAATGACATCACCATTGACGAATTTGGCATGGTTATTTGAGCATTTTTTTTTTGTTGTTATCGTTCTTAGTGTGCGCTAATTAGAACAATATTTTGCTACCTTAACCTTTAGTTATTTTGATAAGTTAAGCCCACTGTGCACTAATTACAACAAAAACGCTACTTACTTTGTGGTTATTTTATAGCACTCTCTGAAATCACAGTTATAATAATGTCTCTCCGCAAGACTCACTATCACGTCTAAGTTCTCACTCAGTGACGTCAAGTTCTCTGGCAAACAAAGCTCCTTTGGCTTATCATACTGCAATATATGGTTAATATAAACTGAAATAATATATGAAACAAACTGGGGCCAGTTGTTCCAAAACTTGGTTAGCTTAATGTCATCGTTAAGACCTCAACTCGTTTAGTAAACGCCGACTACATAAGCATTGCATTGCAAAGGATTCTCACATTTTGTCAACAAAAAATAACAGTGTGTTTGTAATATTCAGGTTTGAAATTTTAATGAATAGTTAACTAACGATGTCATTAATTTTGAACAATTGGGCCCTGAAATACAAGTACTACGTATTTTAACATTTATAAGCAGGATAAATTACAGGCTTTGGTGATCTAAGCCTGAAATTTCAATTTAACTGGGCTATTTTGGCATTTATGAGTTTAAATTTTATGCTCAGCTGAGTTGAGCATGAAAAAGGTTTTATAACCTTGGGGCCTGGTTTAAAAGGTGAGAGGCTTAACCATTACACCAGAGAGGCTTCTTCAAGCAATGGAAATTTTTGTGACTTTCTGTTTCTAAATTTTTCTTGTGATCTTGAATTCCTGAACAAGTGTCCAAGGCATCAAAATGCGAAAATTAAGTTCTCGCTAACATTGTAGAACTTACATAATATTGCATGATTTTACTTCAATATAATCATATGTAGAAGTAAATTTCTAGTGAAAATAAGTACATGTACTTACCTTTTTTAATTTATTTTCATATAAATATTTGACCAGCTCTATTTCTTCTTTTGGACACTGTACATTGAATGGCAGTGAATCCATAAGCTCCCTCTCTACAAAACATCAAAGAAACAATCTTAAACACAATAGGATAACATGTTCATGAAATGTATAACCCTTACACCCCACTTTTAAATATAAAGTAAAACTAGGGTCTACCTGGATATATACTTTTTTTGTTCCAAAACATTGATTTAGGATACATGTTAGAACAAACGCATTATTTTGTTTCCATGCAGATTTTTGCAGCCATTTATTTTCTTTAAGAATGATTTACAAAATTTCAAAAAGATCATCTTTATGGCTATTTATTTTTACAAAGTATTATTTTATGCAAAAATAAATGGCTTGACATGAAAATAAAATAAGCCGCGTCATGAGAAAACCGGTTTTTGCCTATGCGAAAAACAATGGCACAGATCAGCTGTGCAGTACCTGCACAGCTGATCAGTGCCTTTGTTTTCGCTACACAGATAGTATAATTCCTCTTCTATTTAAATTGATAATTTCAAGCATCTTCTTCTGCAGATGCACAGGCCAGTTTGCCCAAAGACCGGTTTTCTAACACGATGGCTCAACTGGTATACAGCATACCTTCTTGCGCTGATAACATGTGATGATTCACCAGCAATTCAAACGCCTCGTAGCAGTAAACATCTTGTCTCAGAGCCTCAAAGAAACATTCCATAGCCAGTGTCCTGTTCTCCATAGCTTCGTAGATTTTGCCGCGTAATAAGTTCACTGAACTCTCCATCTAAAAGTGGTAAACCCATAAATGATGAATGGATTCTCCCAGCATTTATAGCAATTGGGTGAGTCCACTTTCATATTTAGGGGTGTTAGGAATGATTTTTATTTTTTATCTCATTTTTCGATGAAATTTCTCTTTGCAAACAATAGCCCCTGTCAAGAACGCGGCATCACAACTGGGGGTCTGGGGCTAAGCCCATAAAAAGGATGCCAGGCTTATAAGAGTTAAAATCATACTAGAAGAGTCAACACATCAACACATGATAAAATCTTCTTTTAGTAAAAGCAAATACAATGATAGAGATGTAAAATATCTGTACAGTCGATCAACTGAAATTCCATCAATAGATCTCAAATACATTCCAGATGAAGGGACAACATAAAATCAGTACACAATGTAGCGTAAGGCGACCAGTGATCGATCAGGGACCAGTGATCGATCAAGTAGTGGTTATTGGCTATTAATTTTCAAAGGATACCTGAAGTAAATCTTATGCTAGTCTCAACTTAAAACACATTATATTACCTTACAAACACTAATTTAAATTTATTTGGAAAGCTTTTCTATCTTGCATTTTCTGGAACTTTACGAAGAGGGGGTCTTAGTTGCACTGCTAAAAAGCGATGATTGTTCAATGAATTCTTCAAGATGAAACAATCTGCATTCGTTCTGACTGGCTAAATTTTTAACTTCACTGAATACTTAACAAATCTAATCAACATTTCAAATTTTTAGGATAACGCTGCGACTAATGGCAAATTTCCTTGATTTTCGAGCTACTTTTTCAACAGTTTTCCATTGTTTCTATGGGCTTTTATGCTTTTTGACCACCTCATGTTGCTGCTTTATTTCTTTTAACTCACTGAAAATTTCTAAACTGTGTTTCGTGGCTAGAGGTAAACAATAATTATTCTTTCTAAAAATGTACATACCTTCCAAGTTAGCCGCGGTTTTGGAGAGAAAAAGAAGGTGATCGATCACTGGTCCACCTGACCCTGATTTACGCTGTATGATGGTGGGTGTGTTGAAGTGACGTCACTGAGAATGCGACGTGATGACGTCATAAATTGACATATTGAAAAACATGGCGAAGGTTCAAGCTTGGATATGATATGTACACATGCATTCTCCGATGCATGTCTGATCCGCAAATTTACCAAACATGGCTTTTTTTGATCGATCACTGGTCCCTTTATGCTATACCCCTATAAACTTCATTTTTGTAGAGGTATAACTGAAACACAAACTAAAGAATGTGTTGGTGGTCTAACAAATTAATTTTGATGCATCCATCTATGATCTAATCCCAATGCAGACAGAATCTCTAGACATATATGCATTGGTTTTTGTATAAAAGCCGCACTTGTATTACATTGCAAGGGAAACAACTTATGATAAAATGTAAATTATAAAGTATAGAGAGTTGTAAAATTGCAAATGAAGTTTCTGTATGAGATAACAGTGTTTAAAGATACATGTTGTATATTTTAGATAAACATAAAGAATATTTAATATTACAAGACTTGTGGACAAGTAAAGATATAATTTTTGAAGTAAGAATCATGTACACCTGTATAACATAATATTTTAAAACTACTATTTTTGCACTTACACAGTTGTACTTTCCATATGACCTTAGCTGTTGGTGGGTGTAAAACCCATATATTTAGTGGTTAAGCTACTTGCCAAATATTTGCAGTGGTCATTAGATGAATGACCACAAAATAACATTAACAAGTAATTATTGCCATCTGTTCATTTCTGTCACAATATTTTGAATGATTTTATGACAGAAGTCATGCAGGAAATTCAATGAAAATGAGGCTCCTGAAAAGGACAGTGAACCCACCCAAACAGCAAATGATAACAAAGGTAAAAGTTAATTATCTTTCAATGTGTCGAACTTACATTTTTATTCACTGGTTCTGGTTCGACCATGCTCTGGTTGATACTAAAGTTGATATTTTTGGCGACTGGTTTCAGGCTGCTATTTGTTGTTTCAACAAGATCAAGAACATTGAGGGCTTCCTGGTAATCCTTGCACTCATACTGAAAATAGGAAAACCAGGCTCTGAGGTTATAAAACTTTTTTCATGCTCAACTCAGCTGAGCATGAAATTTAAACTGCTCATAATTACTGAAATACCCTAAACTGAATGAATAAGTTGAGATCACCAATAACATTTTGTGCCAGATATTTTTAGTTTCAGATGAGTAGAGCACCAAAATGTTTTATAACCTCTGAGCCAGATCTTGAAAATGGGTAAATGACAAGATTATTATCTTTTCATGCTCAGAACAATTACAGAAAGAAAGTTAAACTGTTCAGGAATATGGCAGCTTGAAAGTTCTGTTTGTTTTGTGGTTGAAAGTCCCAGTCAACATTTTTTCAGTTACGACTGTAGGGACAGAGCCAACACTTCTTGGGCTATGAACCAGCACTAAACACACGGCCGGGGGCTGGTACTATACCAGTCAACCACCACACTCCCCACAGGATATGGAAATCAGCTCTTGACTACTGTGAATTTATGTAAAAATTGTTGCATTTAACTTTAAGGGCCGAAATCACAACTAGATCCAGACCCTGTTTGTTTGCTTTAATGCTTTATATGCATGGTCCACACTCCACAGCCAGGTCATTATCTGTGTGGTCAGCTATTCACACTGTTCGTGGGCAAGACTCCTAAAACTTAGTGCACATTCCTTTCACCACTAACTGACAAATGATTTTCTCAGGAAGAATGGTCTAAGAAATATTTTTCTGACCATGTATTCATGAAAGTAATGTGTGGGTCCACATGAGTATCAATTGTGGGCAGCTGTTTCTAATGAGTGCGTAGGAAAGACTCTGATCAGACAATATTATATGAGCCGCGTCATGAGAAAACCATATTTTTGCCTATGCGAAAACAAAGGCGCAGATCAGCTTCGCAGTAAGTGCGAAGCTGATCAGGGCCTTTGTTTTCGCTACAAAAATAGTACATTCCCTCTTCTTATACTATCCGAAATTTCAAGCTTCTAGCTATTTTCTGAGACTGTACAGGCCGGTTTGTGTCAGACCTGGTCGGAAGCCCCGAAGACCATATTTCTCGTGTCGCAGCTCATATTATATTGCAATATGACATACTTACATGGCATTTGGCTGCTAGGTATCTACAGCATATGTGGGACTGAAATTAAAAACCATATGTCTCAAACAGAGAGTGTATACATGTGTGTGTGGCAAACCATCAATTAAAGGAATCCAAATGTCATGAATGTTTTAACAGAAAAACAAAATCCTTTTATTTTTTTTTTTAAAGAAATTAAACAACATAAATTGTTTCCCAAAATACCCATCAGTATTCAATAATTACTTGAGCCGCATCATGAGAAAACCAGATTTTTGCATAAGCAAAAACACAGGCATTGCACAGCTGATCAGCATCTTTGCATTTGCTTCGTGGTCAGTAAAATTGCTCTACTTCTCAAATCCAAAATTTCAAGCTTCTACACTTCTTCTATGACTGCATTGGTCGGTTTGAGTCGGACCTGGTCGGAAACCCTGAAGGCCCTTTTTTCTCTCGTTCTTTTTTCTCTCGTTGCATCCAAACAACATAACACATGTTTTTTGTTTAAACCTGAGGTTTCTTGAATTAGCTTATAATAAACTTGTTCATTACGAAAACATGCCTATGAATATACAGATTTTTGTAAAAGTTGTAAAAATTGAAATTTTCGTTAGATTTTTTTTTTTTTTTATATTTTTCTCTTTGCTCAAAACATAGATTGTGGGGCAGTTCTAACGAGTACCCACAATCTATGTTTTGGAGCAAAAATAAGAAAAATAGGTACATGTATACCCCTGCATACCCCAGTTTTGCTATATAAAAGTGGGGTTCAAGGGGGTATACTTTTCACGTTTTCCTGATGTTAACCCTTTTTTGACAAATGCATTCACCAATCATTATCATTTGGCTGAGTCCACTTTCATTTTAACTTTTATCTCAATTTTCAATGAAATTTCTGTATGCAAACAGAATAGCCCAAGATGGGACGCGGCGTTTTGTGGTGTCACATCTGGGACTGTACTGTTTGCTTATACGACAATGTCCCATAAAAAGGATACCAGGATTTTAAAAATGAGTTAATATTACCTGATGCAATTTTTTGCTACATATAAGATGTGAGGCTCTGTGGTATTGGCCAGTATGGTATAGTGACTGCGCATACCAGTAGGTGTCTTCAACCGACCCTGGTGAAAATCAAAATCCATTACAAAAACATGTCCATGCAATAGACAGAGATTTTTTAAGTTGTAAAAATTGAGAATTTTCAGTTGAAAATTTTTGTTATTTCTCTTATTTTTGCTCAAAACATAGATTGCAGAGGCGATTCTAACGAGTACCCACAATCTATGTTTTGAAGAAAAAATAAGAAAAATAGGTATACCCCTGCAAACCTCAGTTTTACTATAAGAAACTGTTGCATTCAATACAAGGACATGTTTTCCTGATGAATGGTTAAACCATGAAAGAAAACAGGAACAATATCAAACATGAAGGGAAAGTAATGTTTAAGATTTTTATTCTTATCTTGAGCAGTCAAACATTTCGAAATAAGAATTGTGCACATTGTTCAACAATGTGTACAATCCTTATCCGGAGACAGATAGAAAACAAAGTAAAACTTTACAGGGCTAATTGTTCATTTTTGCATAAGGCTTGAGTTTTTTTAGTACTTGGCACTTGGGAAATTTCAAGTGAAGTACATGGTAAAAGGAGGAAATAAAATAAAAGAAAGAAAAGGCTGAGTCAATCAAAATAAAAGACTTTTTAATTTGTAATACAATGTACATGTAAAATATGTATATTTTGCTTAAATAAATATGCATGTCATCCCCCTCACCCCCCCCCCCCCCCCCAAAAAAAAAAAAAAAAATAAATAAAATAAAAAAAAATAATAATAAAAAAAAATAAATTCAAAAAGCCAATTTTATTTTCTGGGAGGCCCTAAAATTGTTTGGTAGGCTCTCCCGAGAACCAGAAAATAAAAAAAAAATTCTGGCCCAATCTACATGATCTATCTATGAACAAAACGTGGCTAATCACAATGACCTGAGGTGTCATAATCACGGTAATTTTACTAGAGACTCAGTCACTCTAAGTGTGACCTAACATTTTTATCAACAACCCTAAGAAATCTAAGATGCAATGGTGGGGAGGTGAGTTTGCATTCTGCGATCCCTCCTCTGACCATAATACATGTAACATAGTATTCGCGTCGGAACTCTTTTTTCCAATTGTAGGACAGCTGTCTGGCAGATTTTAGCAGGACAAAACAAAACTTTGTAGTCCCCACAAGCAGCACCGTGTTGTGTCCTTGAGCAAGACACATTAACTCCCTACAGTACTGGTTAAACCCAGGAAGCGTTGGCTCTGTCCCGACACAACTGAAAAATTGCTTACTGGGATGTTAAGCCTAAATACAAAAATAACAAATTTTGTAGGACAGTCCTGTACTTGATCATTGTAATTTGGGTATTTTTCATAAAATAAGAACTTACCATCTGAGAGTGAGACCAGCTTGTCCGACCAGAACAGAGCAGAGTCGTAGTGGTGCTGTAAATATAAATGAAATGCCAAATTAGTAAACCAACAATTTGGGTTTCCAACCAGGTTTGACACAAAGCATCCTGTACCATCACAGAAGCAGGCTAGAAGCTTGAAATTTCGGTTTTAAGAAGAAGAGTGATTGTACTATCCCTGTAGCGAAAACAAAGACGCTGATCAGCTGTGCAGTTACTACATAGCTGATCTGCACCTTTGTTTTCGCATATACAGATTGTTGGTTTTCTCATACAGTCGCTCAAATAATAACATCAGTATTGAAGATACTTATTTAGGCCTAAAAATAACATATGTGTGTTTCAGGTTACATGAAATTTCAAATTAGGGTCGGTAGGTATGAAAACTTTTTCATTTTGATGATCTTTTTTACATGGAGGAGATAGGATAATCTCTTGGAAATCCATTAAAACTACCTGGAAAAGTTTGGGTCGAGGGTTTAAAATTAGACTGACCTGAAACAAAGAAAGATTATTTGTTTTAGGCCTTGTAGACTGGTGCACTTTGCTCTACAACTTTCCTCTCCAACTTCCTGGCATGACGAAAACATGTCCATGCAATATACAAACATTTCTTCTTTTTTTTTTTTGTAAAAATTGAAGAAAATTCAGTTGAAAAATTTTGACTTTTTAATTATTTTTGCTTAACCCATTGATTGTTGGTACATTTTAGAACTGCCTCACCCCAGTTTGCCTATTTAAAAGTGGTGTTTAAGGGGATATGCATTTGACAGACACATTATCCTGATTTCAAGGCAATCATGTAAGCAATATATCTACTGTACTGTGAGCCGGGTCTGTGACTTTTGTTCTTCTAAAATTTGGTGTTGGGTGAGATAGTTTAACCTTTTCCCTGGTGATAATCTCATTGTTAACCCAACAACTGTTCTATTGATTTCAGTATGACTGTAACCAGAGGACCAATGGTCCTATAAACGCTCACCTGAGATCTGGGATATGTGACTTAAGTTGACCTTGCCATAAAATGGGCCGAGGTCATTCCAGGGTCATGATTTATATAAACTTTATAAAGCTCTATTGCCTGACGCTTCATGCCAAGTTTCAAAATAATAGGCCTTCTGGTTCTGGAAAGGAAGATTTGTGCTATTTATAGCCATGGCAGCCATCTTGGTCATGTGACCTTGACTTTTTATACAAATTTTCATTCCCTCTTTCTAACGATGCTCCACGTAAAGTTTGGCTTTAATTGGCATAGTGGTTTCAGAGAAGTAGATGTTTGAATGTTATGGTCATATACATGTATTTAGCCACAGGGCAGGGGCAGACAACCTCCTGGGGGCATTTTTTTTCCATAAACATAAATTTTCTGTCCATTTGCATACTCCCAGCAAGTTTTCCCCCCATTTAATTACATTTTACTATTTTTTCCCATTCGAATGCATTAGCGACCTAAGATGACCTTGCCGTAAAATAGGTCAAGGTCATCCCAGTGTCATGATTTATATAAACTTTGTAGAGCTCCATTGTCTGCTGCGTCATTGCCAATTTTCAAAATCATAGGCCATCTGGTTCTGGAGAAGAAGATTTTTAAAGGTTTTTGCTATTTATAGCCATGGTGGCCATCTTGGTCATGTGACCTTGACCATTTATATATACTTTCATTACCACTTCCTAACAATGCTCCTCATAAAGTTTGGCTTTGATTGGCCAAGCAGTTTCAAAGAAGAAGATCTTTGAATATCACTCTAATATACATGTATATTGCCCCGGGGTGGGGGCAGACAGACCCCTGGGGTCCAAATTTTTTTCAGAATCATCAATCTTAAGTCCATTTGCCCATTTCCTGTAAGTTTTTCCCTACAAATGACATTTTAACACTTTTCCCCCATTCAAATGCATGAGCGACCTATGTTGACCTTGCTGTAAAATAGGTCAAGGTCATCCCAGGGTCATGATCTAGTCACTGATGCTTCACACCAAGTTTCAAAATCATTGGCCTTCTGGTTCTGGAGAAGAAGATTTTTAAAGTTTTTTTTCTATTTATAGCCATGGCGGCCATCTTGGTCATGTGACCTTGACCATTTATATAAAGTTTCTTTCCCCCTTCCCAAGGATGCTCCATATGAAGTTTGGCTTTGATTGGCCAGGCGGTTTTAGGGGAGAAGATGTTTCATTATTATGGAAATATACATGTATATAGCCCCGGGGCAGGGGCAGACAACCCCCCAGGGGCTAAAATTTTCCATTAACATTAATCTTCTGTCTATTTGCCTATTCCCAGTAAGTTTTACCCATTAAATAGCATTTTACCATTTTTTTCCCATTCAAATGCATTGGCGACCTAAGTTGACCTTGCCGTACAATAGGTCAAGGTCATCCTAGGGTCATGATTTATAAAAACTATGATGGGATCACGTCCCCGATGCTACATACCAAGTTTCGTGGAAATTGGCCCACTGGTTCTGGAGAAGAAGATTTTTAAAGGTTTTTGCTATTTATAGCCATGGCGGCCATCTTCGTCATGTGACCTGGACCTTTTATATAAACTTTCATTCCTCCTTCCTAAGGATGCTCCACATGAAGTTTGGCTTTGATTGGCCAAGCGGTTTCAGAGGAAAAGATCTTTGAAAATGTGGACGACGGACGGACGACGACGGACGGACGCCGTAGCATGGGTATACTATAAGCTCACCTGTGGCTTTAAAACTTTAAAAAAAAAATGTGCCAACATGTCTGTGGAGTAAATAATTTGCTTTGGCTTCACCTGAAATGCAGACCTGACTAGGAAAATAAAAATCTTGACCAACAATATGTGACAAACCAAAAACTAATATTTGCTACTACACCATAAAGCTTGAAGTGCAGCTAGTCATAGAAGTTTACTTGCTCTATGGCAAAGTTTTCTCTAGCGAAATACAAAACACATACATTGTACCATATTGTATTGCAATGTAAATTGATTATCTTTCTTCCTTCGCTTAAGGGATTTGCCAGTCAAACTTAATATACTGGCTTCCTTCTATATTGCCGCCCTTATTTGTAAATACAATGTACACAAGATCAATTATTAAAATTTATTCTAACTCAACAATTTCCAAAATCATTTCCCTGCAAAGTTGCAAACCTGTTTTGATAGAAAAAAAAAACAAATTCAATAACGAGTGAGTTCCGATTTAAGTGGCCATGTTGTTTTATACCCATGTGGCAACAGAGACTTCTGTATATGGGGTCTCATCGGCATGTGATCTCTTACGTCCAGACAACAGGAAAATACAGTCAACTCTCTTTACAACAATGGTTTTTGCTGCCATTGTTTAGTGACGTTAAAGTCAATTTGCTGTTATAAGGAAACTGAGTCTTCCAATAGACAAGCACTTCTTTATAGATATGCTGCCATGATTATGCTAGGTGTAATTCGCAAAAGAGTATTTATTCCACATCAAGGTTATAATTATTCTTTCTTCTAGACTTAATAAAAACAGAATGAGTAGTGCCAGACCAAATTAAACAGGCCGAGCTGACCCGGAGCCGAGTTGACCAAAGGCCGAGTTGACGCGGCTGCACGTCCCCGAATGTTATATCACCAACAAAGCAAAAACAAAAAAAAAAACAACAGAAACACTCACAGATTAAACTCCTTCTTTTCTTCTCAATATGAGTAGTTAATGTGGCTGTGCATAAATTTGTTGTCGTGGTGTGAAGCTTTTTTACCGGTATGTTGTTGGTCCGTAAATTGATTGTTTTCCGTAAATTGATTGTTTTTATTCTATTCTACACGGTATAAAGCACATATATAAACCAATACAAGTATGCATGCACTGAGAAACGCAACTGTAAACATCTGGGAGGAGCAAAATGCAAATAGGAAAATGTTGTTGGTGTTTGCCACTTGACATAGCAAACTTGTACCAAATTGTCTAATGGAAGAAAGAACATCAACAGCACATGTAGTTCAAATCAGCACCCCGCAAAACCATATAAGTACTTTATCTATCTATCTTCATATACTGAGTCGATCAATTTCTGATCATCAACTCAGATGTTGGGTGGGTGCTAAATTTTGCATTTAGCAAAATGGGGAGAACATTCGGGATGGGCCATTAAAACTATTTACAAGAAGCTAAACAGAGGCATACTAAAACGTATACCTCTGAACCCATGATCTAAATGAGAGCCTTAAATTCTTCAGCAGTCTTTGATGAGACCACTGAAGAGGGAAGACTATTCCATAAAGGGATAGTCCTCGGGAAAAAAGAATTCTTCAGAGCATCACTATAGGCCATGTATCTTGTGTATTGTGAATTATGAGATGCCCTGGTACTTCTTAAGTTGCGTGCTGGGGTCAGATATCCATCTTTATCAAGAGACACTGTACCAGAGTGAATCTTGTAAAAGAAAGTTAAGGAAGACTTCACCCTGCAGTCCTCCAGAGATGGCCACTTTAACCACTGAACTGGCGGGCTACAATGTGGGACTAAGACAAATAGAATTACTGGCAAGTCACGAAAATATGTGACAAAGCTTATTTTTTATCTAAAATGGAAGTCGTAATTTTAACCGATATGAAAATATAAACACCTTTTCTATATAATCTTTCACCCGATCTCTCAAGCTAGAAAGATTCAATGCGTTGCCAGTTGATGAGCTAGAAAATTGAAGCGATTCTTTTCCTTCTTCTTCACCCGCCATTTTGCTTCCGGTAACACCAATAACCAATCGAATATCATTTCACAGAATTCATGGATTCGATTGGCTGTTTAGCTGGTTTCTAGCTTAACCATCCTAATTTGTTACAAATTCATTAAAAATACAAAACCGTTCCGATTCACTAGTACAAAAGGCATGCTGATTGGCTAAATTCAGTGCATGGTTACTGCAATGTAAACAATATGGTGGAAAAGAAAAGAATCTGAGACTCACAGAAATAGTAAAAAAATTGGTATATTTACAGATTTGTAGGCTTTCTTTTAAGTCATATGGTTTGGTAATTAATGAATGGTTTTATTCAAAAATGGATTTACTTTACATGATGACAGCTTGCCATGTTTTACTTACTAATAGTTGTCAAAAAGAAAATCGAAAAATGCAGTCACTGTGACTGTGATAACAACTTTGATTCTATCTTTGTAATTTACCTGTGATCCCAATTCCATTGTCAGACACACATCCGATTCTGCCTGTGTTTGTAGTCAAAGTGGTAGATTACTCAGTAATGAGGGTGACACAGAATCAATAGATAGATTGATAGGTAGATAGATATACACACATACAATGTTATTGTTTATATCATTCGGAACTCCTCGCCTAATCAAAAATCAATGAACTCTGATTGGACGAGTCAGTTCCGATTGTGTTTACATTTGCTATGCGCATGCGCACAGATCCAGAGATAACTCTGATCACCTGGATTGTCTCCCCTTCTGGTGGGCAGAAAGTGCCGATCTTCATATAAACACATTATGATGTAGGTTCAACTTTTTGCTTTATTTTGTAGAAATATCAAATAAAAACTTTGTTTAAAGACAATGGATAAATAAATAAACATCTTTAATTGTAAGTTCCAGCCAATTTCACCTTTTTTATTAAATATTTATGTTATTTCTGGGGTCAGATATTGCGGAAATATTGTCAATAAAGGAGGTATTTTAATTCAATAAAATCTATCAAAAAATCAATGGAAATCTCATGAAAAGACTACTAATTTGTCAAATATGGATTAGATAAGTAAATCAACAATTATCAAATCTATAAACATGTGAAAAACATGGAATTGGCGAAATAATTAACATAATTAATGGCCGATATTGATGTTTTGCCACCCACCGGAATTGGCGTTCGATACCGGAAAATAGTAACATTGTCTGATGACGTAAGTTAGTCATTTTTTCGGGCATTTTAGTGAATGGATAGAGGGTACCTTGTGTGCGTAACTCCTCTTACAGTTTAATACCGATACTTTTGAAACTTTGCAGACATTGTGACCATGCTTTGAAGATATGCATGTGGTTGGGATATACTCCTCAGATTAATTTTTGTCACTTTTTTTTTTACAATTTGAACTTAGTCATTTTTTGGACATTTTTACATCTTGAAAATGACTTACCAGTTGGGGGCATAGTGTTTCATAAACACATTTTCTAGTTTTTAGAGATCTGGGCGCTTTGCTTTGGGAAATCAATCTAAACAAAATTATGCGTACCAACTTACTCGCATGATATAATAAGAGTTGAGTAATTGCACTGGGTACTACTGCTGCGCCATTTCGGCTTAGTTACAGAGTCTGGATCAGTTGTCTTTTACCGGACTCTATTATCTCTGTTTATAATCATTTTACTTAAATGTGGGTGGGGGTGGAACCATACCCCCTCAAACTTAAAATAGTCAGCACATTTACACCAAATAAAGTGCAAGAGAAAAGTATTTGGACACAACCCTACCTATAAAAATTTGTTTGAAAAAGTAGAGACCGGTAAAATGCAATGTAGCTGTTTGTCTTTCAGATCTACAAGCACTGCCCAAGATGTCCTCTGACGATATCTACGCCAATCAGGCGAAGGACCTTGTGGATAATGTCATTTCAATGGCGATTAAAAGACTTGAGACGAATGCATCTCTCATGTCGGACAAAGAAAAAACATTTGAATCTCTGAAATTTAGTGAAATGTCGAGAGAAAGTACAATTGCACGAGAGGACAATTATGTAGTTGAGAATATTTCTTGGTTATGTATTGGTGAATTTACTGTGGAAAAAGCAGAGAATAAGATTGATGATTTTATACAGGTTTGTACTACTTGTGCCGCAGTGCAAGAAAATGGAATAAACAGAGTTTCCAACCAGGTCAGACACAAACTTTCTTTATATACTGTCATACGCCTTCGCAAGCATTCTAGACAAACAAGGCGGTGTGCTGCCACAAAAGAAGGCTAGAGACTTGAAACTTCCAAACTGTTTACGATCTATATACTATGTAGTGAAAACAAAGATGCTGATCAGCTGTGTGATTACTGCTGCTTTATTTCACATTTAATGCAAAAATTTTTAATTTAATGTAAAGTTTGAAAATCTTTCTTTGTGTCCATAAAATTGAAGTAGACTCAGCCAAATGATAACATTGGGCAAGTTCATTCATCACCATCAGGAAAACATGTTCATATAATAAGGTAAAAGTAGGCAATGATCAGGAAATGGAACAATCAGAAAGAAATTCCCACTCTGAAAACTGAGATGGGAAAAAAATAAACTGACAATCGGGTACTTATACACGTACTAAGAAAACATATCGTAAGCTGAGTGAGCAGCAATTTCCCAATAGGTGGCCACTCAGTTGCCCAAACTTAACTAAAATATGAAAATGTACATTATTAAAGGTGCAAACAGCACAAAAATTCAACACCAAAACATCAAACAATTAGAACCACAACAGAAGTATCACCTTGGAATGATCAGTAATATAAAATTACTTGGGGGCTTAAACCGGTCTTACAGGAACCTAACCTCACCCTCGGCCTTGAACCCCACCTTTATATAGTACTAGGGTGTACAGGGGTAATCCTGTTTTTCTTATTTTTGCTCAAAAACATATATTGTTGGTACTCATTAGAGCCACCTTACGAAAGTGGTTCGAACATGTACCCACAATCAATGTTTTGAGTGAAAACAAGAAAAAAAATCAAAAATTTTCAAATGAAATTTATATTATCTACGGCTGAAAAAATTTATGTTTATTGCATAGGCATGTTTTGGTAATGCAAATGGATTAAAACTTTTTCAGACCTGGAAGTATGATAACAGCTGGCTGTACTGTATAGACTATCTCGGCAACGACGAGCATGAGTTTGATGTCCGACACAGATTTCGGGTTCGCTGGAGTATTCCTACTAGGCGGAAACCTATTCCTAGGGCCACTGCTTGTGTTTATTTCACATTTCAAGTTTCTAAAATTAAACCTAAGGTAAGGCTGTGAATTGTGAACATCCATCTCCAACCACAGGATTTTAATGAGCATCTACTATCAATTTTCATTAACAATTATGTAGAATTATGCAGAATGTGATTGTATGTAAGCATGCTGAAAATGATGAGTGCTCAAAATATAATAAGTATCTTAAGAAAAAAGGTACATAAAATGGTACATATCAAGTTAGGCTATCAAGATTCCGCTTTTCTTAAAATGTCTAAATGCTTTAATATACATGTACACCCTTAGTTAGGCTTCTTTTACTTCTGTTATGTTGTATCACTTTCTGTTTAGAACTTCAGTAGCTTTGTAACTAAATTAAATGCACTATCTATGCAGAAACTCCTGATTTTCTAAATCTAGATTGTATATTGACAAAAAGTGTGCATTCAACTGATTATACTTTATAGATTATACTTTATAATAATATTTACAAATTTTCTCTTTCATTTTAGAGTCATCCAGTAGAAGTATACTATGTATTTGAAACAAACAGATTAGTCCACAGGTAAGAGGGTCACATCACGATAACATGTCCGTGTAATGTATACTTCTTTATACCCCACTCTGGGGTATGCAGGGGTATACCTATTTTTCTTATTTTTGCTCCAAAACATAGAATGTGCATACTTACTAGAACCGCCTCGGCGAGGCAGTTCTAATGTGTACCCACAATGTATGTTTGGAGCAAAATTAAGAAAAATATCAAAACTTTTCTGCTAAAATTTTTCAATTTTTACAACTTAAGAAAAATATGTACGTCATGTATATCCCATGGACATGTTTTCGTAATGGGAAGCTGATCTGCGCCCTTGTTTTCGCATATGCAAAATGTTGGTCTCCTCATGATGTGGCCCATTTCATTGTCAAATGAGATTATTTGAGCCAGTTCATGAGACAACGTGTCGATGGGTTTCTATCATCACAAACTGTCCTGGGAATGTGGTGGCATAGTGGTAGAGCATCAGTCACCAAATCGAGAGGTCCTGGGTTTGATTCCCAGTGGCGGCACCATGCTGTGTCCTTGAGCAAGGAGCATTAACTTCCCACAGTACTTGTTGATACCCAGGAAGCGGTGGCTCCATCCAGACATGACTGAAAAATTGTTGACTGGGACATGAAACCTCAATATAAACAAACTGGACTGTAGAGCTATAAATGAGCCGCATCGTGAGAAAACCGGATTTTTGCCTAAGCGAAAACAAAGGCGCAGATCAGCTTCGCGGTAACCGCGAAGCTGATCAGCGCCTTTGTTTTCGCTACACGGATAGTACAATTTCTCTTCTACTTAAATCCGAAATTTCAAGCTTCTAGCTCTTTTCTGAGCTTGTACAGGCCGGTTTGTGTCGGACCTGGTCGGAAACCCCGAAGACCGGTTTTCTCGCGTCGCGGCTCAAATGGTTCTGTCCTTTACACGTTAACTCTCTCCATAGCACTATTACTAGCCAGGAAGTACATGTATTATGAAGACTCTATCCTGAGATGACATAAAGAATCAAGTTTAATACAAAAACATGCCCATGCAATATTATACAGAGATTTTTTTCAGGGGTAAAAATTGAAAATTTTATTGGAAAATTTTTGATATTTTTAATATTTTTTTTCCACATAAAATAGATTTTGAGTACACATTAGAACCGCCTCGCTCAGGATCAAAAATAAGAAAAATAGGTACATGTATACTTCTGCATACCCCAGTTTTGCTGTATGAAAGTGGGGTATAAGGGAGTATATATTACATGGAAATGTAATCCTGATGTAGTGGTAATTCAAACAATCAAACTAAACTGGTATATGGGTTCAGGGTTTATGGTATTACCTTGATTTCTCATTCTATGAATCTATTTTGCAGGCCTGGAGAGACGAGATTTAGGGAAAAATGGCTGAAGGATGTGATTGAGAGTAAAGTTCTCATGATGCAGGCTGTCGAGTTTTAATTCTGAGACATCTCCATTATACTAGAGGGACCAGGGATAAATGCCACCAGGAATTGGAAATAAAAACAAAGAACAGTTTTGGGTAGTTTTCATAAATCATGTTTAAAGTTCAGTATAATTGCCAAATTATCTATGTATGAGACCATTAGTAATCTTGAGACACTCCAAATGTTATAAGGTGACAAAGTATTCCATATTAGAGAGAGAGAGAGAGAGAGAGAGAGAGAGAGAGAGAGAGATAAAAAATTAAAGCTTTTGAAAGTGTTTTACAAATGATTGTTGTTCAACGTGGTCATGTAGGAAGAATTATTGTTAATATGTATTTTATATTAAGTCTTTAAATTATGAAATCTTTTAATTATTAAGTCCTTTTATGATGTCTGTAAAAATGCTGTGATATGTACTGTATAAAGATAAAAATTAGACGCTGTTTCGTTTGTTCCTGCCTTACGGGTTTGTCAGCTACTGTAACAGTGATATATGAACCTCAACACAAGAAAACCAGTCTTCAGGGTTCCAGACCAGGTCTGACACAAACCAAGCTGTACAGTTACAGAAACGAGCTAGAAGCTTGAAAGTTAGAATTTAAAAAGTAGAGGAATTGCACTATCCGTGTAGTGAAAAGAAAGGCACTGATCAGCAGTGCAGTAACTGCACAGCTGATCTGCGCCTTTGTTTTCGCACAGGCAAAAATCCGGGTTTCTCATGACATGGCTCATATATGCATTTGATGTCTCACAAGAACATTAGCGATGTTGTAAGTGATTTACTCAGAATGGAATTTGAAGCCAAGACATTGTAGTTAAATCAGTCAAATTTTCTCACCATTGAGCTGTTAGATGAGGGTCTGATACTTTTGTTTGTTTGATTTGTTGTTTAAAATCATGGTCAACATGTTTAGGTCATGTTGGGATGGAGCCACTGCTTCTTCAGGGGTATTTTGGGGCCAATCGTTGGAAATCTTAGCAGATAAACTGCATTCCAATGAGGGAATATGAGGCTTGACCTCTTAAATTATTTTCAAGGTCCCGGGACTATTTCAGGGGTTGCTATGTTTTTGCAAAGGACAGCATCTTGGCAGTTGTGGGTTTCTTGTTAGAAGATCAGGAATTGATACAATTTAATATAAAATCTCAACCAAGACCAACAGACAAAATGTCACAAAAATGCATGAAGAGCAAAATGACTAGGCCTTTCCCAGCAGGCCAGCAAGGTATCCATCTGTCTAGCATCAACCAAAAAATAAAAACAAAAAAAATTTGCACAAAAAAGATGAAAAGCACAACAGAGTCAAACAAAATAAACAGACATGAAGTTAAATCACAACAAAACTGCCTTGGAAATGTCAGTAAAAGAAAGTACTGGAGGGCTTATTGACCTAAACAGATTTGAACCCAATCCTCGCCCTTAGTCTGTTGCGATTCAAGTTCTAATTAGTGCATCAAACCCCCACGTCCCATCTATCAATCCAGTCAGCTCCTCCACCACAGTCCCTTGATACAAATGTGGTATTCTGACTGGGTGAATTCAAACTGTATCATTTGTTTTGATTTATTGCTTTATGTCTACAATATGAGCCGCATCGTGAGAAAACCGGATTTTTGCCTAGGCGAAAACAAAGGTGCAGATCAGCTTCGCGGTAACCGCGAAGCTGATCAGCGCCTTTGTTTTCGTTACTCGGATAGTACAATTCCTCTTCTACTTAAATCCGAAATTTCAAGCTTCTAGCTCTTTTCTGAGCTTGTACAGGCCGGTTTGTGTCGGACCTGGTCGGAAACCCCGAAGACCGGTTTTCTCGCGTCGAGGCTCATATACAGCTGTGGTTATGTTTGGATGATCAGTTATCATAGCCACATGTTTAATGGGCAAGACCTCAACAGGCAGTTTACCAGTCCTTGGCTTATTAATGAGCCACGATAGGAGAAAAATGGTCTGTGAGGTTTCTGACCAGCTTCAACACAAACAGACCTGAACAGTCACAAGAGAAAGCTAGAAGATCAAAATTTTGGGTTTAAGAAGAAGAGGGATTGAACTATCCATGTAGCAAAAACAAATGCGCTGATCAGGTAAATGTATCCTGGAACATAGTTTTCAAAGGTTAAAGATAAATATTAAGATTATTTTGTCATGGTTTTATTAATGTAATTATAAATCATACACAACAGACACACTGTAAGAACAAGTAAAATGATATAAACAAAAGTACAGAATTGAATTTCAGATCTTTGATACATAATCATTGGAAAAAATTTCTTACCCCTTTCAATGGTTCAGATCTTAACATATACTAAACTGTTTTTAACAAACATCAGTACAGTTCAACCTCATTATAACACCCCTCACTATAGTGTGTTTTTCGATATAACATGGCCAGGTCATGGCTCCCAAAATGATTATTTAGCTATATACTGTAGGTATTGTAAATAACCTCATTTTAACATGGTTACACTTATAACACATCTATTTCTATGAACCCCAAAGATAGTGTTATAATGAGGTTGGTCTGTAATCAGTTAAGAGAGTTATACTCTAAATGGGGTACATAGTTGGCATTTTTAGCTCACCTGAGCCGAAGGCTCACAGGTGAGCTTATAGGATAGGCAGGCATCCGGCGTCCGTCGTCGTCGTCCGTCGTCGTCCGTCCACAATTTCAAAGAAGAATATTTCTGAAGCTAGTAGGCCGATCTTGATCAAATTTAATGTGAACCATAATTGGGTTGGGGGATTGATGGCATTAGGTTTTGGAGCAGATTGTATCAAAATTGTGGTTTCCATGGCAACAGATAGGTCCCATAGACTTACAATGGGAAAAACTAAAAAAATCTTCTTCTCTGAAACCACTAGGCCCACAGCTTTGATATTTGGTATGTAGCAATGGCTAATGGTCCTCTACGTAAATTGTGCCATTCATGCCCCTGGGGTCAAATTTGGCCACGCCCCGGGGGGTCGATAGTCTCCATAGACTTACTATGGGAAAAAAATTAAAAAATCTTCTTCTCTGAAACCACAGGGCCCACAGCTTTGATATTTGGTATGTGGCAATGGCTAATGGTCCTCTACATAAATTGTGCCAGCCATGCCCCTGGGGTCAAATTTGGCCACGCCCCGGGGGTGGATAGTTTCCATAGACTTACAATTGGAAAAACTAAAAAAATCTTCTTCTCTGAAACCACTAGGCCCACAGCTTTGATATTTGGTATGTAGCAATGGCTAATGGTCCTCTACATAAATTGTGCCATTCATGCCCCTGGGGTCAAATTTGGCCACGCCCCGGGGGTTGATAGTCTCCATAGACCTACAATAGGAAAAAACTAAAAAAATCTTCTTCTCTGAAACCACAGGGCCCACAGCTTTGATATTTGGTATGTGGCAATGGCTAATGGTCCTCTACATAAATTGTGCCAGCCATGCCCCTGGGGTCAAATTTGGCCACGCCCCGGGGGTGGATAGTTTTCATAGACTTACAATTGGAAAAACTAAAAAAATCTTCTTCTCTGAAACCACTAGGCCCACAGCTTTGATATTTGGTATGTAGCAATGGCTAATGGTCCTCTACATAAATTGTGCCATTCATGCCCCTGGGGTCAAATTTGGCCACGCCCCAGGGGTTGATAGTCTCCATAGACTTACTATGGGAAAAAAATTAAAAAATCTTCTTCTCTGAAACCACAGGGCCCACAGCTTTGATATTTTGTATGTGGCAATGGCTAATGGTCCTCTACATAAATTGTGCCAATCATGCCCCTGGGGTCAAATTTGGCCACGCCCCGGGGGTCGATAGTCTCCATAGACCTACAATAGGAAAAAACTAAAAAAATCTTCTTCTCTGAAACCACAGGGCCCACAGCTTTGATATTTTGTATGTGGCAATGGCTAATGGTCCTCTACATAAATTGTGCCAATCATGTCCCCGGGGTCAAAATTGGCCACGCCCCGGGGGTGGATAGTCTCCATAGACCTACAATAGGAAAAACTAAAAAAATCTTCTTCTCTGAAACCACTAGGCCTACAGCTTTGTTATTTGGTATGTAGCAATGGCTAATGGTCCTCTACATAAATTGTGCCATTCATGCCCCTGGGGTCAAATTTGGCCAGGCCCCGGAGGTTGATAGTCTCAATAGACTTGCTATGGGAAAAAATTAAAAAATCTTCTTCTCTGAAACCACAGGGCCCACAGCTTTGATATTTTGTATGTGGCAATGGCTAATGGTCCTCTACATAAATTGTGCCAATCATGTCCCCGGGGTCAAAATTGGCCACGCCCCGGGGGTGGATAGTCTCCATAGACCTACAATAGGAAAAACTAAAAAAATCTTCTTCTCTGAAACCACTAGGCCTACAGCTTTGTTATTTGGTATGTAGCAATGGCTAATGGTCCTCTACATAAATTGTGCCATTCATGCCCCTGGGGTCAAATTTGGCCAGGCCCCGGAGGTTGATAGTCTCAATAGACTTGCTATGGGAAAAAATTAAAAAATCTTCTTCTCTGAAACCACAGGGCACACAGCTTTGATATTTTGTATGTGGCAATGGCTAATGGTCCTCTACATAAATTGTGCCAGCCATGCCCCTGGGGTCAAATTTGGCCACGCCCCGGGGGTAGATAGTCTCCATAGACTTACAATGGGAAAAACTAAAAAAATCTTCTTCTCTGAAACCAAAAGGCCCAGAGCTTCTATATTTTGTATGTAGCAATGTTTGGTAGTCCCCATTATAAATTGTGCCAGTCATGCCCCTGGGTCAAATTCGGCCATGCCCCGGGGGTCAATAGTGTCCATGCATAGACTTTCATTGGTCGATTCTCAATTAATTTAAATCTCATGAGCTTACAATGTGATAATCTCTCAGGTGAGCTACAGGACCAATGGTCCTCTAGTCTCTACTGCTGGTGACATTGACCCTGTTTTTATCGGTATTACCCAAATCATGATGTCCAAGAGCAAAAAGTGCATATAGAGTGGCTTGATCAAAATATTACTGCTATAAAATATGCTAATACTGAATCGATGCATTCTATATAGTTAATACTGAGGGTGTTGCCATGAGAAAATGAGCCACCCCAAGGGAAAACCAATAATCTGCACATGCGAAAACAAAGGCGCAGATCAGCTTCGCAGTAACTGCGAAGCTGATCAGCGCCTTTGTTTTCGCAACACGGATAGTAAAATTCCTCTACTTTCTAAATCCAAAATTTCCAGCCTCTAGCCATCTTCTGTGACTGTACAAGCCCGTTTGTGTCGGGCCTGTTAGGAAACCACATTGTTGGTTTTCCCAATTCCCATGAGGCGGCTCAAATGTCCAAGCTTCTGAAAAACCAACTTCGGATTAAAAGATGCCAAATAAGTATGTATAACGTTTTATCAAAGGGGAGCACTGTGGCCTAGATGTATGGCATCAGTGAGTCCTAACCAAGAGGTGCTGGGTTCAAACACCTCAGGCACTGGGTTGTGTCCTTGAGAAAGACATCCTCATAGTATTCATACTCAGAAAGATGTGGCTCCATCCAGACATGACAGAAAATATGTTGACTAGGACTTTAAACCACAAAACAAACAAAACTTTTTATCACAGAACGAAGTGGTTTTTGATTCAAGCAAACATTCTATTCTATTCAGCAATAAGGAAGGAATATTAATAATAAATCATTTTGAACCTAACTCAATAACCCTGCAGGCAGATGGTTCTATAACAATGTCGCATCAACATCAATATGATGTCAATGTTAACCCGCATTATTAAAGCCTGGCATCATATACATGCGCGGATCCAGAAGGGGGGACCGGGGGTCCGGACCCCCCATGGAATTTGAAAATTTTACCTAAAAAAAGGTAATTTCGGGATTTTTTGGGGGTTGGACCCCCCCCTCGTCTCTCATGAAAATTTCTGGATCCGCGCATGATATATGAGGGACATAGGCAAACAGTATAGCCCCAGATATGATACCATCGAATCTGGGGCTATTCTGTTTGCTAAGATAAATTTCATCAAAAATAGAATAAAAAATCTACAAACAGTCCTGATGTCCCTTAGAATGGTAGTGGACTCACCCAATCTATGAGAAAGGGAAAGTATATTAATTTCAAATGGGGTTAATCTGAAGTTAGGATGTCATATGCCATGCAATGCAGATATGCTGTCATTTATCATATACACTTTAAAAACTGAAATTAGCCCTGAATCTGCTTGTTAACACAAAATTTAACACTTTAAATGAAATAGAATAGAAAATCTTAATTATATCAAATAGAAATAGATTTTAACAAAGTAAACTGATGATAAAAAATAAAGCCTCTAAATTCAACAGAATGATGTCATGGTTTAAAAATGAGCACTGTAACTTTCATAATGTAAGAATGGATACAAATTTGTTAAGGCAAACATAAAACAATATGCCTTTAACATGGTTTCATATTAAATTACATGACATTGCAAAATTGTGTTTTTACATGCTGAGTTATAGCAGGAGTTTTCTGCTATCTGTATAAAATAACTCTTGCTGAAGCTTTAAAGCTAAATGAAAAGCTAAATGAACTTGTCAATGATGCAATGTTATGCAAAAGTCATGGTTTAAATTACATGTATATACAAACAGCACACATAAATCACTTCTCTATAATACATTTGCATGTGTACAATATTCACACAAACATCTCCATACTGAAATAACACTAGGATAGCAGTCAGTGTGTAAATGATTTGAGATGCCACAAAAAAAAACTTTGAATTATCTTCAATATTGTATCTTGAAATCTTAAGTTGATGTCCAAGGTTATACTCTATATCAATAAGATTTTAATAATTTTGGACATGACCATTTAATTTTTTAGCTCGCCTGCACGAAGTGCATAGAGCTATTGTAGTCACCTCAGTCGTGCGCGTTTACGTTTACGTGTGCGTCCGCGTCCGCGTCACACTTTCGGTTAAAGTTTTTTAAAAGTCTATATCTCTTGACCATGTTGATGGAATAAGTTGATACTTTGCATGTTGCTAGATATTGGTCTGAAGTTTTACGCAGTACCATCATGACCCACCCTGGGTGACCTTGAGGTCAAGGTCACAGACTTAGAAATTTTGTGTTTAAGTTTTTGGTTAATGTTTTTGTAAGTCTATATCTCTTGACAATATTGATGGATTGAGTTGATACGTTGCATGTTGCTAGATATCGGTCTGAAGTTTTACGCAGTACCATCATGACCCAACCTGGGTGACCTTGAGGTCAAGGTCACGGACTTAGAAATTTTGTGTTTAAGTTCTTGGTTAATGTTTTTGTAAGTCTATATCTCTTGACCGTATTGATGGATTGAGTTGATACTTTGCATGTTGCTAGATGTTGGTCTGAAGTTTTACGCAGTACCATCATGACCCACCCTGAATGACCTTGAGGTCAAGGTCACAGACTTAGAAATTTTGTGTTTAAGTTTTTGGTTAATGTTTTTGTAAGTCTATATCTCTTGACCATATTGATGGATTGAGTTGATACTTTGCATGTTGCTAGATATTGGTCTGAAGTTTTACGCAGTACCATCATGACCCACCTGAGTGACCTTGAGGTCAAGGTCATGGGTCATAGATTTTAACAGATGTAGTGGCAAAGCACAAGTCAGGCGAGCTACGCTGTCCTGCGACAGCTCTTATTAAGTTCAACAATAATCTGGCCATTATGGGATGGGACCAGCTATTCCTGGGTACTTAATCCAGTACTATGTGGCAATAATGTGTCACAATGTGGCAGTGTTAGGTTTCAACCCCTTCAATTTCTGGCTGCAGAGTCAGACACACTACCACTTAGATACAGTGTTCCCCAGACTCCATGATAGTTTTGCAATATGTGAGCCGCCTCATGGTAAAACCAACAATCTGCATATGCGAAAACAAAGACGCAGATCAGCTTCGCGGTAACCGCGAAGCTGATCAGCGCCTTTGTTTTCACTACTCGGGTAGTACAATTCCTCTTCTACTTAAATCTTAAATTTCAAGCTTCTAGCTCTTTTCTGTGACTGTGCAGCCTGATTTGTGTCGGACCTGTTCGGAGACCACATTGTTGGTTTTCCCACGAGGCGGCTCATGTGTAGCTAAGTGAGTATGGAGATGTTGAGGAAATGAAACTTTGCATACAATTAATTCAAGTTATCACAGAAAGTTTCTAAATTAAATACTGTTAGGTGCTCTAGATGATTTTAAAATGTGAGATATGTCATATGGGAAAAACATGAATTACGAGGGTGGGTCAGAAAGTTCTGTCATAGGTGTTATAACTTTGTTAATAGACATGATAGATTGCTGTATTATACCTTAATTGAAAGGGCTACATTTCTCCTTTATGATGATGCCAAAATAATGCCCGAAAGAAATAAATACTTAGAAATAGACGCATTGAAAGACACCTGGGGTACAACCAATGGCACGTTTTCTAGAATTTGTGAATATTATTGTGTGCGTTTCATGCGTCATATCTTCATAACTACCGATCAAATTTTCTCCAACTTTACAGTGATAAATTATAGTATATTTAGAAAAGCAATGTGACAAAAATTACCGTTATCGATGATATGCTGACTGTATAATAAAGCGATATATATGACGTCATTAAAATAAGTACCCCTTTAGCATTCTTGGCACCGCTGAACCATTATATTTGCTTTCTTCTTTATGAGTTTACTACAAGGCACACAAGGATGAAACAATAAAATAGTTAAATGCATTTTAAGGTCCCTGGTCTACGTAAAAATGTCAATAAATTCCCTTTGAATTTAAATTGTAATTTAATATATGTACTACAAGCCAATTTTAATATTTTCATTTGCAATTACTCAATTAAATTCAATTGAATTATTTTGATTTTTGCAGGATATATTCATCTATGTTTGAAAAGTATATTGCATGGATTATATTTTTTCGAAGTCGTTTTTCTTTAAATAATATCACAAATTCAAGAAAAAGTGTCATTGGTTTTACCCCAGGTGTCTTTCAAGGCGTCTATTTTGAAGTATTTATTTATTTCGTGCATTCTTTTGGCATCACAATAAAGGAGAAGTGTAGCCCTTTCAATCAAGGTATAATACAGCAACTTATCATGTCTATTAACAAAGTTATAACACCTATGACAGAACTTTCTGACCCACCCTCGTATACAATCCACAAAACACATAGAACTTTTATAAAACATGTATAACTTTGATGTGTAGAAAACCATATATAAGAACCATTTACCCAGCTGTAATCAATAATTTTGACAATCGCACAGACCAAATTCTGAATCGATAACTCATCAAAATAGCCTGGTTGGTTGGCAAAACACTGTTTACAAGTCATGTAAAATACCACCTTTATACAAATTATAAAAAGTTACATTTGTAAAACAAATAGCAATTCTAACCAGCTTAATATTATTTTCCTCCCACTGGAATTAGCCCTTGATATCATCAAAATCATGAAAATGGCTTATCTAGGGGCAAATAATCTTGCAAGCCATCATAGAGAATTTCATATTTTTATTTGCTATCGGCCTGGTGTGACATTTTGTATCTACATTTTAAGATGTTTTTTCTTTAAACTTCTTTGTTTCACTGAATAATGCAGATGCCATGCGTCTTATATTTTGAACATGACATGCTAATTTAGAAGAAGCCTACAGGTACATATATACAGAAAAATAACCAAAAACCAATCTCAATTCATTGTCACAGAAATATGATTTATGACAAATGAAATAATGTCCCAGTGCACAAATAATATTTATGAGGAGATAAATCCCTGTTTCACTGTATTGCAGTTTTTGAAGTGGCTAGTTTTTACTCATTTACGTCAGATGGGATCAGCATTTATACCTACCATGCATAGTTGTAGAGTTCACATCACAGTGACAGACTAATTTGATCACAGTTTAGAACTACACTGACCACATTTTTGTAAGAGAGGGAAGTATGTAACATGGTTGCCAAAATCAATCTAATAAAATGACTCATTCTGCTAATTCTTCCTTTTGTTGTTCAGGTTCTTTAGTGTCTTTGGTGGTTTCTTCAGTTTTAACAGGTTCAGGAGACTTTTTAGCAGATTTTACTTCTTTCTTTTCTTCTTTCTTTTCTTCTTTCTGTTCTTTTGTTTCTTTATCCTTCCTTGCTTCTTTCATCGACATATCAGTTTTTGATCTTGAGGACAATTTAGATTTCTGCAATGTAAATGATAATACATGCATTAAAGTTATTTTAGACTGTTTGTGCTAGCATATGAAATGATAAAGTTGCACTTCAGCTCCTACCCTTTCATGAGCAGATCAAAAACCTTTGTTTTGCAACTTTTAACCAGAACCAAGGATGTGTCTCTTATAAGTCCCTTTAGCTCTTCAAACTTTAAGGCTAACATCAATGGAACTTAGGTCATCTATGACTGACAAGAAGGCTCTCAATACAGATACCTGGGTATACCTCATTTTAAAGCATCATTTATTTTTTGTGCATTTCCTAATACCTGGTGCTACCTTGTTTTACTTCACGCCACTGAAGATAATTCTAACAGATGCCAAGTGTAAGATATGTGGCAATCAAGAAGCTATTAAAATTTGGAATAAAAGATACCGGTATAAAAAAAATACAAAAACAAAAAAAAACATCAGAAACTTAAATTTGGATTTAACTGTTGCCAACTTCAAAAGAACTCTTCATTTCTACACTTGTCTACTACACTAACATCAAATCTGACTGTTGCCTGAGTGTCTGGTGTTGGAAACTTATTTTTGTTCATCTTTGAAAAATGCCCCTAATTATAAAGCTATAAAATATGTGCTGGCTTGTTTTCAAAAATTGTATTTGCATACATTTTTCCATAACCAAGTGTTTTTTTCTGCTTCACTCAAAGACTGTGCACTTGAACTCATATGCTTTAATTTTTGCCTCTTCTATGAGGCCATTACATTAACCATAACCTTCACTCTAAATTGTGCACTTAAACTCACATGCTTTATTTTTTGCCTCTTTCATGAGGCCATTATCATACATGGTTCCTCCCCGTGTGAGCATACTGCCTGCTACCTATAATCATACCATAATGTCACAAGTTTTGTGTGTATCAATAGGGCATTAGAAATTTTTGGGCTTATATATTTTGACTAAAAGGGAATTTAAAAGGGTGATTTTTTTCAGTTAGCTATTTCAAAATCCCAAATTCTACTGATCACTGAATTTTAGCCAAAATTTTACTGATTCTTGATTCCAGAGGTACACCCACTGAGACCAATATTTTTGTTGAGATTCTCGTAACAAACAAATTAATGATGTTAATTAAACCACCAAATATGATCATATACATACAGTATTTGCACCCACAAATAGCAGTTTTACTTGAAAACTTTAGACAGTGAAGATTTTGATCAGACTTGACAATTAAGTATTCAAAGGGGGGACAAATAAAACATATCAACACTCAACAGTTTGAAAAGACATTTCATTTTTAGATAAAAAGTAATATAAACATTGTCAAGCATGGAATATGTGTGAACAAAGCTGTTTTTATTTGCAAAAATGTGCTTATTTATACAGGAAGTGCATGTCTTAAGTGCAACATGTAGTTATCTTATTTTGACTCAAGTTTTTTTTATATAATTCATTCAAACTTGTGTGAACATTAAATCTACTTTGATAGATAAATGTACAATGGAAACAACTAAAATTTTGTTTAAAAATAAAGACAAAAGAAAAACCAGAGGACCAATGGTCCTGTAAACGCTCACCTGAGATCAGCTGCATATACCAATAAACATGTTTGAATATTATGGTATTTAACTCCAGTGCAGGGGCAGATAAGCCCTTGGGCCATTTTCTTTTTTCAGAATCTTCAATATTCTGTCCATTTGCCAATTTCCTGTTGGCTTTTTCCTTCAAATGACATTTTAACAGTTTTCCCAATTCAGATGCACAGGCAACCCATGTTGACCTTGCCATAAACTTGGTCAAGGTCATCACAGGGTCATGATTTATATATACATTGGAGTACTTTAGCCATCGATGCCTCACGCCAAGTTTCCTTGAAATCAGTCTATTGGTTTCAGAGAAGATGATTTTTGATGGGTTATTACCATATATGGGCATGGCGGCCATCTTGGTCATGTGACCTAGATTATTTATATACACATTGATTCCCCCATTCTATAGATGCTTCACTTAAAATTTGGCTTTGTTTGGCCAAGCGGTTTCAGAGGAGAAGACGTTTGAATATTATGGAAATATACATGTATATTGCCCCGGGGTGGGGGCAAATGAGCCCCTGGGGTCCAATTTTTTTCAGAATCATTAATATCCAGTCCTACTGCCCATTTCCTGCAAGACTTTCACTTTAAATGACATTTTAAAAGTTTTCCCCATTCAAATGCATTGGTGACCTATGTTGACCTTCCCGTAAAATAGGTCAAGGTCATCACAGGGTCATGATTTATATACACATTGTAGTGCTTGAGCCATCGATGCTTCGTGCCAAGTTTCGTTGAAATCGGTCAACTGGTTCTGGAGAAGAAGATTTTTGAACGGTTTTTACCATATATGGGCATGGCGGCCATCTTGGTCATGTGACCTGGATTTTTTATATATATATTTGTTACCCCTTCCTATTGATGCTTCACATAAAATTTTGCTTTGATTGGCCAAGCGGTTTCAGAGGAGAAGATGTTTGAATATTATGGAGATATACATGTATATTGCCCCGGGGTGGGGGCAGATGAGCCCCTGGTGCCCAATTTTTTTCAGAATCATTAATATTCAGTCCTACTGCTCATTTTCTGCAAGATTTTTCCTTTAAATGACAATTTAACAATTTTTCCCATTCAAATGCATTGGCGACCTATGTTGACCTTGCCGTAAAATATGTCAAGGTCATCATAGGGTCATGATTTATATACACATTGTAGTGCTTGAGCCATTAATGCTTCATGCCAAGTTTGGTTGAAATCGGTCCAGTGGTTCCGGAGAAGAAGATTTTTGAAGGGTTTTTACCATATATGGGCATGGCGGCCATCTTGGTCATGTGACCTGGAATATTTATATACACATTGGTTCCCCCTTCCCATAGATGCTTCATGTAAAATTTGGCTTTGATTGGCCAAGCGGTTTCAGAGGAGAAGATCTTAGAAAATGGTGGACGACGGACGACGGACGGACGACGGACGGACGGACGGACGACGGACGGACGACGGAGCATGGGTATACTATAAGCTCACCTTGTGAGCCTGACGGCTCAGGTGAGCTAAAAACAAGGTGCAAGAAAAACTGTATTCATTCTGCATTTCTGACTTTGACCATTCCTGACTAAAAAGCAAGCAAAAGGCTAGATGTTTGACTTTGGATTGAGGAAGTTAAGGACGACGTAAGTAGCATTTAGAGCAAGGGCTCTGATCATTCACAGGATATTTAGTTAATTCGCATTCACATAAGCAAAAGACAAGTTTGGCCTAGCTAGAAGTCAGTATTTTTCATATCTGCACATTGTGGTGCTCTCACTGCTCTGTAATGTAAATAATTGCAAAACTTCAGGATGACTGCTTCATATTATAGATTGTAGAACTTCAGGATATGTGCTTCATAATACAAATGGTAAAACTTCAGGATATGCAGTTCATAATATAAATTGTAAAACTTCAGGATATGTGCTTCATAATATAAAACTTCAGGTTAAGTGCTTCATAATATAAATTGTAAAACTTCAGGATGTGTGCTTCATAATATAAATGGTAAAACTTCAGGATATGCGCTTCATAATATAAATTGTAAAACTTCAGGATATGCGCTTCATAATATAAATTGTAAAACTTCAGGATATGCACTTCATAATATAAATTGTAAAACTTCAGGATATGTGCTTCATAATATAATATATAATGTAAATAATTGCAAAACTTCAGGATAACTGCTTCATATTATAGATTGTAAAACTTCAGGATATGTGCTTCATAATATAAATTGTAAAACTTCAGGATATGTGCTTCATTATATAAATTGTAAAACTTCAGGATATGTGCCTCGATCATAATACAAAACTTCAGGATATGTGTCTCATAATATAAATTTTAAAACTTCAGGATATGTGCCTCATTATATAAAACTTCAGGTTAAGTCCTTTATAATATAAATTGTAAAACTTCAGGATATGTGCTTCATTATATAAATTGTAAAACTTCAGCATATGTGCCTCGATCATAATACTAAACTTCAGGATATGTGTCTCATAATATAAATTGTAAAACTTTAGAATATGTGCCTCATAATTTGAATTGTAAAACTTCAGGATAAGTGCTTCATAATATAAGCTGTAAAACTTCAGGGTAATGTGCTTCGTAATATAAATGATTGTAAATCTCAGGAAAATGTGCTTCATAATACAAATAATTGTTAAACTTAAGGACATGTGCCTCGTGATACAAATGAAATGTAAAACTTTAGGATATGTGCTTCATAATATAAATAATTGGAAAACTTCATGCCCATTGTGCTTAATAAGATATATATAAAATAGATCATTGTAAAACTTCAGGATAATTTCTTGTCTCTAAATATTGTATTGTGCTTGGTGATTTGTTTACATTTACAACAACAAAATCCTTTACCATGCAAAACTCAGTGTGCAGTTTTACCTTGGCATAAGGGGACAGACCAGTGTTCATGTTAGGTTTAAATTCTCCGTTTGTGAAAGTCTTTGAGCGACTCAGTTTTGAACTGGACCTACGCTCATTAGTTCCAGTAAGCGTTGTGTTCTGACATGGAAATGAAAAACATTAACCATCTGATAGCAATATACAACAACCTATTAATGCTTCAAATATGGGCAATTCCATCCTTATTTCTCCTTTTTCATATTTTCTGTAATTAACAATACCTTGTTTAACATTTGAAAAGTTTTTCTTCAGATCTATAAATATCCTTCTGAAGAACATATTTATGGGCAACTTATTCATACCAAGAGATTCAATGTAAATTGAGGTTTCATTTGTCAATTTCATCTATTTTTTCCTATTAGCTAGTTTTTCTTTTATGTTTTATATTGAATTATTTGCTTGTTTGAGGTTAAACATCTCAAGTCAACAATTTTTCAGTTATGTCAGGACAGAGTCACCACTTCCTGAGCATTAACCAGTACTCTGGGGAGTTAATGTGCCTTGCTCAAGGACACAACAGGGTGCTACCGGTGGGAATCGAACCTATCGATTCAGAATCTGATGATCTACCGCTATGCCACACTGCGCTCCACTATTTTTATGTTTTAACCCTTATTTTTATGTTTTTAATATATTTACTTATCTATTTTTTTTTTTTTTTCATTTTTTTTCACGTACCTGTTTAGTAAGTAACCACCAATCCTTGGGGAAGTGTGAGATATTATCAATAAACTGTTGGTTATCTTCCCATTCACGTTGCCATTTATGAGCACTGTATTCCGGTTTCCTGGCCATGATTCTCAGTAATATTGCCTGGTTCTCCTTTGTTACTCTCAACAACTCTCGCTGACGCTTCTCTCGATTCAAACTGCAAAAAATGGCATAAAACTATAATAAAAATTATCATTCGCTCCACATGCAGGTTTAATGATACCTCCTTTTCCTAAGCGAAATATATATATTCAATTTTTTCTTTAAAAACATTCATATGAATCCTTGGATGAGAATCTGCCAATACTTTTAAATGGAAGAAATTAAAAGGTCACATACCATATTACTTAGGGAGTTAGTTTGTGTCTTTAAGGCAATGTTTAAAATCTCACACTACAATTTTTCAGTCATGTCAGGATGAAGCTTTTGCTTCTTTAGTACTTAACATGAGCCGCATCGTGAGGAAACAGGATTTTGCCGATGCAAAAATAAAGGCGCAGATCAGCTTCGCAGCAACTGCGAAGCTGATCAGCGCCTTTGTTTTCACTACATTGATAGTATAATCTCTCTTCTTCTCAAATCTGGAATTTCAAGCTACTAGCCTTTTTCTGTGACTGTACAGGCTGGTTTGTGTCAGACCTGGTTAGAAATCCGGAAGCCTGGTTTTCTCGCGTTGCAGCTCACATGCAACATGAGTTTCTCTACATATCATGCATGCTCCATGACACACCACTGCAACATACTGAAAATTAAGCTCCTGCAAATTAACATATCTGAACTGTACTCTTATGTCAGTCACTCACCTTTTGTATTCATAATTATTTCTATTGTCAACTCTCCCCCGCGTTCTCATGATATAGGACATTTTCTCCAGGAGAATTCTGTTATCTCGTTCTATAGTTGCCAGTCGCTCTTCTTCAAGCTGAAAGATAACATACCATGCATTCAGCCAAGGTTTTCCAATTGGTTGGTAACATTTTTAGCTCACCTGAGCCAAAGGCTCACAAGGTGACCTTAAAGTATATCAATGGTCCATCATCCATCCATTCGTCATCCGTCCAAAATTTTCAATGATCTTCTCCTCTGAAACCACTTGAACAATCAAAATCAAATTTCATATATGCAGCATCATTGGAATGGAGAACCAAAGTTTTCAGTTCAACCTCATTATAGTACAGTTTAAAAAAAACCCAAAAAAAACCCCCGACCATGTCATAGCTCCCAAAATGATTATTTGCTATACCATATTCATTCTAATTAGCGCACATGCTCTAATAAGTGCATACTGCTTGACCAGCATATTGGTATTTCAACCAAATTTTTCACACAAATGTCGTATTAACCACATTAAAACTCAACCATAAATGACTGATACACTATTTTTCAGCAATCGAAGCACTTAAATGACATAATTATTGATATTTTTGACAAGGTTCTTTCAGCAGTTGAAGTTTCATTTGTAGTGTGCACTAATTAGAAAAATATTTTGTTGCCTTAACTTTCCTTTATTCTGAAAAGTTAAGTGCACTGTGCGCTTATGAGGACAAATATAAGTAACCTCATTATTACATGGCTTCTCTTAAAACATGGTCTGTTTCCACTGACCCAAAAGAGAGCATAATAATGAGGCTGGCCTGTATCACCTTAAGATCTCGGTAGGTGTATCAAAACTTAGTTTGAAATGATCTTGCATTTTCTCGCAAAGGCAGGAATACGTCAATTCAATTATGTTCAATTCAATTATGTACTGCCATTCAAAGTTTGGATATCTCCATTCAGCAGCTTAATGTGTTGGATTTTCATTTAGTTGTGCGCTTACAAGAAAAAAAAAACTTGGTTGAAAATTTAATTTGGACTAAGAGCACTGTGCACTTATAACAATGAATACTGTAGTTTTTGTGTCGGAGCAAAATTGTATGGACAAAAATAAATGCTTCCTTACCTCTATACATATACAGGTCAACCTCATTATAACGCTATTATGGGGTCTATAGAAGCAGACCGTGTTGAAGACTATTTAACAAATAAATTCATATCATTTTTCGACCAACGTCAGTAGTTGATTTAAGAATATATGCCATTATATAATAAGACCAATCAATACAAATGAATTGAAACTTGAACTTTCTATAATGTCATTTTTGGGGTCTCAAAAAGGTTTTCATTTAATTCAAATATAGACTGAAATATATTTAATACATATGAATGTTTACATTTTATTTCATATCTATCAGTAATTGCATATACTTGACCATTTTGATCACAATGCTTTTATAGATATATAAAGGTATGGTAAATAATGGCTTTTATTTGATTATTATATCAACAGAAGACTTAAAACAGTGTTGGATAATGCTCTATTCACTATGACAGCCCATTCAGACTATTTCAATTTAAACACTTGATGTTAAGAGCAGAAAAAGTGCTTCTGTATATATAACGGTATAGAGGTATACATGTAATCTTAAATATTTATATAAAATTTTAAATCTTATTATTTTTCGCTGCAACCTCCCGAGACGAAAGAAGTTGACACTGTATTTTTTAAGCTGATATAATAGTACTCACTAAACTTACACATAATTGTATGAAAATGTACAGACACATGTACAGGATGACCTGCACTAAGGTGGCAACAATGAAACTCTCAGTGCAATATGCCTTTCTCTATGTACATAAAAAATTGTATGAATTGAAAGCATGGTGTTGCCCTTAATTGATCTGTATTTGGAAATGAAGGAAAATCCCATTTCGCTTGTGGTATGAATTCTAATTAGTTTCCCCTGATCCAAGCACTTTATGAATGATATCCGTTTTCAAAGAGATCAACCAAACCTGTCAATTGACATCAAAATTTAATTGATATTCAAGTCTCAAATTCAACAGATTGAATTGAATTCAATTATTTTCTAAACTAAATAATGAATTACAAGACCATGCTAGGTTTTAAAACATCATCTAAAGAGTGCATAAAATCAAATGAAAGCATTTACATCCTTCATGAAGTTTGAATCATTTGAAATGTTGAAAGGATTTTGTACAAAATCACTGACTATTTGAAAAACTACATGCTTAAGTTGAACATGTTTACAAGTATGTTTACTAAAGCAAATAGGATTATCAGCAGAATGCATAATACTTGTATGCATACTATGATCTACTTTCTTTTCATTTCAATAAGCAATGCACTATCCCGCAGACTTGTATATAAAAGGTGCAACTATCCTGCAGATTTAACAAAATGAAAGAAAAATGAAACCAACAATTTTTCTTTAAAAATTAGTTCAGTAGAATTTGTGAGCTTTGAGCTTTATTAATAAAGGTTTGTTTTTGGTAAAAATCAAAGGATAAGTTGAGTCCTTCTTTAAACATGAGAATGGAGGAGCAGCACCTAAGTGACCTTAATTGCCAATTAAAAGCTTGCATTATTAAAGGTGCTTCTTCTGCATATATTGTATATAAAATAGTTGTATTATACTCATGCATGTAACTTTGCAGGGGCGTATCCAGGCGGACGCCTGGAAGCCCGGGCTTCAACGTGATTTTTTCAAGTATGGTATTTCCCCGGGTCTTTCTGAGAAAAAATTATGAAAAACAAGTAATTTTAACTGAAAAAAGGTGTTGGGCTTCAACATTACGCATTTCCTGGTTACGCCCCTGCTTTGTTACATTAAGCTACCAATTAACGTTAGTGATTACGAATTCCAATGCAAAGAGAGAATAGATCATCCAAATGATTTCTGGAAAATCCTTGACCAAGTATGGATTCAAAAGACCTTTAAGAACAAAACCACCATATTCAAGCCATATAATTATGTTAAAAGTCAACTAGGTGCAAACACAAATCAGTCTGCTTCTGAGACAAAAAATGGCTAAGGATGAATTGAAGAGCCGAGATGAACAGGTTGATTTGCCCAATTCTACTACATGTCACTAGCAGCTGCTCTTAAATTAATATGTTTAGTGATTTATAAGTATTTTAAAACAAAATTTGATATAAATTTTATCCATTATGAAAAAAGTATTGGAAATCTATATTGTTTAGTATCAAGACCAGGTTTTATCTGAAAGCAAAATATTTGAAGTCTATTTTTTATTGATTTAATTATAAATTTATTGGAAATCAAATGTGCCATCTTTTTTTTTCTGAATCATTCAGCACCTTTGTTTTCTCTACTCGGGTAGTACAAATCCTCTACTTTTTAAATCCGAACTTTCAAGCTTCTAGCCATTTTCTGTGACTGTACAGGCCGGTTTGTGTCGGACCTTGTCAGAAACTCGAAGACCAGTTTTCTTGTGCAATGGATCATATGATCTATTCAGAAAACAGGTCAGGAATCAATGACCTAAATCAAATATTAATTGTTCAATCATATTCTAGAGCTGTTTCATGTCAATTAATCAATTAATTCTTTGAATTCAAGGCACTATAATGGCCAACTTGTGCGAACTGTGATTGTTGACGGCAATTTTAACAATTCTGTTTAATTGTTAATACTGAGTATGATTATTAAACATATTAAACGTCCCAGTTGACCTATTTCAGTCCAGGTGTGACAGAGCCACAGTTTCATTGCATATGGCACGAAACTATGGGGATTAAGATATTGTCTTGCTCATTGTCTTGCTCAATAGGGATACAACAGGATGGCTGTGACATTTTGCTCTTGAGGTTGATGCTCTTCACCAAGCCACGGTGTCCCCAAAATGGTTCAACAAAGGGATTCTATGAAGAATTTTCATAAACACCAGGATAACTTGTCACTGATACATGTATATAGCCCATAATAATTATTGTTATGTAGTAAAACAGGGTACAGGGGTATTATTATTAATTTTTTCTTATTTTTGCTCTTGGTATGGAGCAAAAACAAGAAAAACGATATCTACATCCCTTAGTATTGTGCACCCAGCTTTACTATATAACCGACCAAGTGGGGCTAATAGAGTATATTTTTGATGGACATGTTAGCATGATGTCGTAAATCATTGTTGTGTACAAACCTGCAATTTCTTCAGCTTCAGATGCAGATGCATGTATGTAGCAGGTGCTTTGGTGTCAACCATTGGAGCAGCCTCTCGGACCTATAGAAAATTGAAAATGAGACAAAATTATACAGATCTGTGTTGTCGGATCTACATATATATACCGCAGAAACATTTATATTATTAAATGTAATAAACTAGTAGAAACATTTATTTTATTAAATGGAATAAACTAAGTGAGTCATTTTTTCATAAAACAGACACATAAAACGAAAACAGACACATAAAACGAGACACACATGCACATAATTTTACCAGGAAATTTTGCCAACAAAAAAGCTGATCACTTAAAATCTAGAAAGTAGGACTCAACAATCTTGGAAGGTAATAATAATAATAATAATAATCTTTATTTAAAGTCACATACATATGAGCCGCATCGTGAGAAAACCGGATTTTTGCCTAGGCGAAAACAAAGGCGCAGATCAGCTTCGCGGTAACCGCGAAGCTGATCAGCGCCTTTGTTTTCGCTACTCGGATAGTACAATTCCTCTTCTACTTAAATCCGAAATTTCAAGCTTCTAGCTCTTTTCTGAGCTTGTACAGGCCGGTTTGTGTCGAACCTGGTCGGAAACCCCGAAGACCGGTTTTCTCGCGTCGAGGCTCATATATTAACAATCAACATAAGCACTGTAGAGCTTTTTATTGCGACTAACTAAGAACATATAATACATATTGAGCTGTGGAAATGTGACTTGCTCAAGGCCACAACAGACGACGCCCCTGGCGAGGATCGAACCAGGGACCCCTCGGCCCAAAGGGGCGAGGATCGAACCAGGGACCCCTCGGCCCAAAGTCCGATGCGCTACCAACTGCGCCAGTCCGCTCCAACAGTGAATCAATGGTGGGTTGGTCAGGAGATTGAGGGTAGTGGGAAAGGTCTACATGTAGCTGTGCCCTTTCTACCTCCAGGGCCTCCACAACACACAATGACATACCTCAACAGCCCAAAAAACAGCCATAGCATATAAATTATAATACACTGCCCAATAAGCAATGACAACAATAAGTAGCCATGTTTAAAACAGACTTACTAATCTCCTGTGTTCTTTGTAATAAGTTTGGTCCCATCTCATCTGTAACAACTTGTTGTGTGTCGGTAAAATGGCCTGATAAGACCTGAACATTTTAGTATTTCCCTGGCTGTGCATTTTTTGATGGTTTTATTCAACCGCCACAACTTGAATTGCCGATTTATTGAACATGCACCTGTATTTGACAGGTAAATTGAGCACTAATTGGGCACGTGACCAAGCGCTTAATCTCCATAACGACATAATAGGGTTAGTTCCCGGCTTATTCGCTGTATTATAAGAAGTATTGATCGAGAGTGGAAAGCCAGCACATTACAATGACCAACAACGACCGAAACTAACAAAATGTGAACAAAAATACTGAACTAACATTAAAGAGGACGTTTCGTTCTTGCTCAACATATATTGGCTACGTTCGGGGTTCTCCCGATGGTAAAATCTGCAAATCTACCAATGGTACTGTTGGTACCATTTTTACCAATGGTAACCAGAAAACCCTGAACGTTTTTCTACTGCCAATGATACCATTGGTACCAATGGTACCATTGGTAGATCACATGGTGAAATTTTAATCATATTGATCAATACACCTCACTTGTTTTTGTCTTTCTTATTTACTTCATGTATATTGTGTTATTTATAACATTTACATTTGCTTGTATGACAAAAGTATTGCTTATTTACGAAATTCATGATATATTTTTAGGTTCGCCATATTGAATCACGTGACTTTTCCCGCGTTAGTAGAATCTGTCTGCACCATTTGCTGCCGTATGTTGGTAACATTGGTACCATTGGTACCAATGGCATGACCAATGGTACCATTGGTAAAACCTTGAACGGAATTTGTCTACAAATGGTACCATTTTTTACCAGTGGAAAAAACTACGAACGCACGCACTATCAATGCGTGTGTTCGGGGTTCTCCCAAAGGTACCATTGGTTGGTAACATTTGTACCATTGGTACCAATGGTATTACCGGTCCCGATAGCGTTATGGTTAGAGCGTTCGCTTCGGAAGCGGGGCGGGGGGGGGGGGGGGGGGAGGGGGGCGCGGGTTATAATCCGGGCCGCGTCATACCAAAGACGTTAAAATGGTACCAGTGGCTACCTTGCTTGGCGCTCAGCAGTAACAAGTTGGCTTCTTTAAAAAGAAACCAATGAAAAGGTCAGCAGCCGTTTGTTATAAGAGATTCCCTTTTGCTCTAGAGTTCAGTATTGTTGATTCTCTGGTTCGTCATTAATTTCGATTCTCATACGTTTCAGTTTCGTTTCCTATACATAAATGTCGTTTCTTGTAATGAAGCTTGACCAGTGTGGGTATCTGTTGCTCAAGGCAATGACAAAATCTTTTGATGTTATGGAATCAAAGCCAATACTAAAGGGAACACGATTACAATCAATATGTCGATTTGTAGAAAACTATTTTGCAGTGCAGTCAATTTGTGACAGAGTCGTGAATTTTGACCTGCAGCCACACTACCAGAAAAAGACCCATAGTGCGATGTGATGGACAAAGTCAGCCATATAGAGTTTCTGTAGTTTCTGTACCCCTCGTCAGGGTATATACGATGTAAACCTAGTTGCGCTATGATAAGCAGCCACCACGATCGAGACTGCTTGCCAGATAGTTACCGATATTTGACGGGGAGTGTCAACAATTGATAAATTAAATTGATTGTGGTGAACTGTCTAGTCCCTGTAGACGGGTTCACTAGTTTTTAGTAAGCGCTTTATGTGACAAAACGCGTAATTGAGGGAGAGCAGTCGATCATGGGTACAATTTTCTTCATATTCAAAGTAAACACTGTGGAAAAGGTCCTGAGGGACCTTTTCCAATAAGGCAAGCACTGGCTTCTCTTCTCTCAAAAAGATAACTTCAATGATGGGAGCTCTGAATCTGAATAGTTTACTGATGACACGTCAAATGACATTATTTCACCAGGGGGTTCGGATGGGGGAGAAATTAGTCCCTTGAACGCACGAGTGAAGCGTACTTGGACACACAGTCATCAGACATTTCAGCAGAGGAGACAAGTGAATCAGGGAGGTCATTCCAGTCCCTGATAGTCTGTGGAAAGAAACTACTTTTGTATGCTTCTTTGCTAGCTGAAGGTATCTGAAAAGCCAAAGAGTGTTGATTTCTACAACGCCTATTCTTTGGGATAAGGTCATCTGTGGGTATTCTGGCTTTACCCTTTAGACCTTTGTATAGCAATATAAGTCTACTATTCTTCCTCCTTTTCTTAAGAGATTCCCATTTCAGTTGACCTAAAATGCCAGTCATGCTCCCAGTTTCAAAAACATAATTTCCCGTCACAAACCTTGCCGCACGATTTTGGACCTTTTCCAGTTCTTCCTGGAGGCCATGAGTGTGAGGGTCCCAAACTGAGCTTCCATATTCCAAGACCGGCCGCACCAGTCCTTTATAAGCTGCTTCTTTCACATCTGGGGGACAAGAATACAAATTTCTCCTCAAGAATCCGAGAGTTCTGTTAGCCTTTGTACAAACATTGGAAATATGAGTATTCCATTTCAAATCATTTGTGATAGTTACACCCAGGTATTTTATGCTTACAACGTTTTCCAGTAAAGTGCCCTCAAGGGTGTAGTTAGCCTGTATCTTACTAGACCGTTTATTTGTCAGCTGCATCATGTTGCATTTGACGGGTTGAAATCTCATTCCCAATTTTCTAGCCCAACTGCCTAAGCGATCAGTGTCTCTTTGAAGTTTCAATGTATCCTCTTCATTCTTGATTTCACGATAGCAAACACAATCATCAGCAAAGAGTCTTATTTCAGACTCGATGTCTGCTGAGATGTCATTTATATACAAGGAAAACAGCAAAGGGCCGAGAACGGTGCCCTTAACCACTACCCTTTGTTGTCTGAAACAAAGGAAAGCATTTATCCAATTCAGTGTTGTTCCACCTATTCCATAGCTGAACAATTTGCTTTTAAGGAGTTCATGGGGAGGAGTATCGAAAGCCTTTTCAAAATCGAGTATAAAAGTGTCGACCTGGCCTTTTTTGTCTAAGATTTTGGCCCAGTCATTTATCACTGTAGTCAACTGAGTTTCTGTTTATGAGGTGTTTGGAGTACTTGGCAGATTCAGATTACCATTATTACCATTTGCACCAATTTCTTTACCAATGGAACCATTGGTAATTAAATTGATACCAATGGTACAAATGTTACCAACCAATGGTACCATTGGAAAACCCCGAACACACGCTTTGTTGAGGTACAAATATGGTGGGGTATGAAACCCCCTGCCGAGTAAGTAGACATTGATCAGGCGCAATCAGAAAGAAATTATGGCGCAATCAGAAAGAAATTCCCACTCCAAAAACCGAAGTGGGAAAAAACTAAATTGACACTTAAGAAAACATACTGTAAGTCGAGTAAGCGACAATTTCCCAATAGACGGCCACTCAGTTACCTAATCCTAACTTAAATATGAAAACGCACATAAGATGCAAGCAGCATAAAACTAAATACCAAGACATAAAACAATAAGAACCACAACAGAAGTATCGCATTGGAACGATCAGTAATTATAAAATTACTGGCGGGCTTAAATTAGTTTTACATGGCCATAACCTCAACTCTATATCAAAAGATCGACACGTATTTAGCCAGCGCTATAATCTTTCCGGACCGCGATAGTCTGCGATGCATTTTTTGGCAGTGGAATTTATGCTTCAGATGTCAGGCTATGAGGGGACAGTGGAAACACCCCGCAGACCACTCCAGACAAAATCGCATCTAAACACATCCAAATTACCTGGGACACACTAAATATATACATTACAAACCAGGTTCTTTTTGGATGCGGAACCAGAGACCTCTAAACTTATCAAGCCTAGATTGGGCTAATAAACATTTTTCACTTTTGAAATTAAATTTCGCTGTCGCTTTCGCTGGCGACTTTCAATGACATGTGAGAGAACTCCTTATGACATATCTGAAACGTAGACGAGTGGTGATATGTAGTATTACTTGGTAAAAAACTAGAAAGATACAAGTAGGCAACGATCAGGAAAAGGCGCAATCAGAAAAAGATTCCCACTCCAAAAAACCGAGGCGGGAAAAAACCAAACTAACAATAAGGTACTTATACCATGAACACATTTCGTAAGCCGAATAAGCAACTATTTTCCCAATAGGTGGCCACTCAGTTACCTAAACTTAACTAAAATATGATAACATACATAAGGCGCCAACAGCACAATTTTTTTAAACACCAAGACATAAAACAATAAGAACCACCACAGAAGTATCGCCATGGAACGATCAGTAATATAAAATTACTGGCGGGCCCAAACCTGTCCTACAGGATCCTAACCTCACCCTCAGCTTCTGCAGTGGTTCATAACATTTAGTTAGTTGTTCGGTCCTCTTAGTGAATCTCTAACTAGTCAATGAATCATCATGGACAAACAAATAAATCATGATAAATTCCATGATGAATCAAAAACGAGGACTCACAGATTGAGTAAGCTGCCCGACGATGGAGATCCCTGGGCGCCAAACAACTTACTAATTCCGGAGCAAAAGAAAAACACCAGTTGAACCCCAGTGGGCCAAGCAACAGACAAGAAGCTCCGGCCCCAACCAACTAAAATGAATAGCTTTATGTCGGGGCCATGATAGAGTCTGATACCCGACCCACCGGCGTGCAATTAAAGAAGGCAGCATAGTTATCAACCGTGACTGAGTTAAAAACTAAGTATGCAGACTGTCGTATTAAATTTAAGATATATCCTATGCATCTGTAACGCGTAGAAGCAGCCAAACAAAGACGAACTAAATAAGACAGACATAAAATGAATTAGTCTTGGACACTTACATGTATCTGGGTAGCTCAGTAGGTAGCGTGCGAGAAATAAAAGTGAAATGGCCTGGATTCGAGTCCCGTTCAGATCACTTTGCTACCCCAACTCCGCCTACTGGGATTAATTTTACCAGCCATTAGCATCAGGCACTCAATATGATCCAAAACCAAGCATGATGTTAATATTCCAGTTGGTCTGAGTTACTGTTAAAATTATGATGTCAAAAGGGCTGGTTTATTTTGACGGTAATTTTGATGCAATACGGTCGGTCGGGCTATAGTATGCATGGACTTTATATTTTTGAATTTTTAGAGCCTTAATTGCCATGCTGCCCTATTCACCATGCCAAGCTGAGGCCCGTCTCCCACTATGCGTGTATGAGAGGTGAGGGCCTACTACGAGGAAAAATTGCTTGCACTATCCTTAAGGCTATATAAATGTCTCCACCCCACACCCCAATGTGGAATAGTGCCCAGACTTACACAACCCAATGCCGGTAGTGCATTTGTTTTTGATTTTTTTACCGGCTAGCCAAGCGAGCCAAGGTACTGCTATCAGACTGAACAGAAGCGTTCTTTGCAAAATGTCCTAGCAGTAGTGCTCAGGTGGATAGTGTTCGGACCGGTGTGCATAGCCTGTAAGGGAAAGGTGGGCCTCGCCCCTAGTACGGGGCAGAACTTGCAATTTTGATTGCTGAGTGGATGTGGCCTATTTAGAGGCATTTTCAAGGGACTTTCACTCACAAAGATGTGTCTCCCAAAAGTAGCAATTCGCCGTTGCCCCGTCATTGAAAGAAGGTTCGCGCTGGCCAGTTTGATGAGCATGGTTTGCATAGGGTACCATCAAGGCACTCCTCTACTCTCCCTACACATCAGGATGAGCGAAACTACCCCAAAAGGGCCACAAAGACCGTGTGTGATTGTGTATAGGTTCCCTTCTTCAGCCCCCCCCCCCTGCCTCAGCTCATTGCATGATTGTCCGGTCTATTTTCGCATAAGTGTAAGTATACGGGTCTTGGCTTTGGCGGGGACCTAGGCAGGGAGCACCTTGAACCTGCAATTAACAACGGTATGATTAGTCCGCTGAGATTAGACACCTAATTCAGCCTTTTATAGTCCAGGTGCCCCTTTAAAGTGTCAAGTGAGAGGGCGGCCACATGTATGTTTTTCTTTTGTTGACTTTTAACCGATTGAAACCGGGAGCTCGATGGATCCGCGAGATATTATGAAGATATTTACATACAGAAATAATGTGGCTAGGATAAGTTAAATGACTTTAAATGTTAACTGTGGACGTAAGGCACTAAATCAAATAGTACACAGTGTACATGTATATTTATAAGATGGAAAACTACAACTACAGTTTCACGTGCTGACATAATTGATATTGACATGTTTATATTTCTAACAGATTATCAGCTTGACGGGATTTATTTTGCTGATGTTTCGTTTTGAGTCCATTCGACAGTCATCTGCATGTTATACGAAGTGCAATGGAGGCAATATCCTAGCTGCATTAGGCCAAAAGAAATAATTATGCGTTTTTCTGGTTTCACGACCGACCCTATTGTTTCCAGCGACTCCAATATATTTTATTGGATTCTCTCTCTAAAAAATATAAAGTTGGCGACTCTCCAATCTCCCGGAATCTCGTATCTCGCGACCATTTTTGCTCGCTCCTGTCGGTATCCATTCAGAACTCCTCGCCCAATCATTTTGAGTGGACAATCTGATTGTTTCTATTATTCGCCGGTATCATGTTTAGGTATGGAGGCTCCCATCGAGCCACCGTGTTGGTGGATATTTCTGACAATAATCACTTGAGATGTTTCTTTGTAGAAACTGTCAATCTGACTGAATCTTTAAAACCTAAGCAGACCATCGGTGGAGTATGAAATATGCGAGCCACCCTGACGAGCTAAAATTGGCGAGTAAGAATTTTGCTTTTTTTTTTTTTTTTTTTTTTTTTTTTTTTTTTTTACATTTTTCTGTGTTTTATCAAGTGTCCGCTTCGGCCTATTCCATTACATCTGTAATAACCAGATATACGTATATCTTATCCATACTGCTAATATCTTAAGGGTTAACACCATGAACATTTTCTTACATATGAAACTAAAAAAAAAAAAAAAAAAAAAAAAAAAAAAAAAAAAAAGAAAAGAAAAACCGATCTACCGACCCTACATATTTAAAGCTCGAGAAATTTCTGGTTCTTTTCAGTACGGATTGCAAACCGAGCTTAACCCCAAAACAGGACAACGATATTCTTATCACACACACACACACACACACACACACACACACACACACACACACCGTAGAGGACTTCATGACGTAGTGGTTCAGTCAGTGGCATCGTAAAACGGATCCCGCGTTCACTCCAAAGCGTATTTCTTCTTTCGAATGAGACCAAGTTCAGTATGTTAATAATAATTGTTGTTGGGACGTGAAAACACGAATTTAACCAATTTCCTTGCCATATGCCTAAACACACAAGTGTTAACATGTCAACCAGGGCCCAGATTTGCAATGCTTCCTTAAAGTGTAGGCCCACCTTAGTTCTCTAAGGTGACAAACCGCCATTCGCTTGTAACATTTATGGAGTTCATTATGCGTAAGATGTATCTTTTTTATGCTAAAATTCGTCACTTTAACCAAGGTATTCCTTAATTGTTAGGGAGGATATCATCGCGTTCCTAAAATATGTTATAAGTTTTCTGAACCAAAGATGGCCGCTCTCTGCTGCAGTTTACGTTTGATTCCGCCGTTTCCACATACAAGCAATTTTGGATACTACAGATTCTGACAAAGTACAAAAATTATTCATTTGTTGTACATTTATGCTTAACCAAATTCCCAAACGCACTAGTAATATTATTTCAAAAATGAGACAACTGAAAGACCAAATGTTCTGCACGCTGAAAAAAAAAAAAAAAAAAAAAAAAAAAAAAAAAAAAAAAAAAAAAAAAAAACATTTTCAAGCAGCATGTTGAAATTTTGTCGCAATCGGTGATTTCTGTTGAAAAAAAAAAAATCGAACTCAGTTTAGTAATCATACCCTTCATTCAAGAATCAAGACTCAAGAATTCTTTATTCAGAAAACCAACATACAAGAAGGTGTCCTCCAATCATGGTAAAGATACAGAATCTTATCAAGAATAAGATGCGATATCTTAACTATGCAAAAGACTTAGTGCAGATGATATAAAATAACTAACCAACTTCACATTATCAATAGTTTGTGGATTAAAAAGGTACAAGTAGGCAACGATCAGGAAAAGGCGCAATCAGAAGAAGATTCCCACTCCAAAAACCGAGGTGGGAATTTATTTATTTAACAAGTTGAATGAATATAATACTTTCATATGATTTAGGTGTTAACCCCTGGTAGTCCGTTTGAATATTTAACTTTGTTAAAAGGTCTAATCGAAGATTGCTGCACTTATTACAAAAAAAAAAAAAAAAAAAAAAAAGCATAAACGTTCTTCGTCTTCAACCACTTTTCTCTCATTCGAAAAGTCGGGAGACGCTAAAATAAAAACTACAGAATTGATAGGCCGGTGAAAATCGAAAAATCGCAAATTAGGTACAAAATCATAATCGGTACAATAATTTTATTGAATCTGAGTATAAAGTACAACACACGCTAAAATGAAAGTCTGTTTTTATCGAAAGTAAACGTCTGAAAAAGACTCGATAATAGGCTGAATCCAGAACAGTCAGTACCTGGTGGGTATACCAACTAACAACCTTTTAAATGCGTAACCGCGGTAAAGAAAAGAAACCCGATTCACGACCTTCCGGTTTCGCATCAGATGATAAACAAATTGCAGCTCGTGTTTCCGAGTAAAATATTTTGATTCGAAGACAGATATTATAATTCTCTTAATGCTTTTTTATTAGTAAGACATTGCTATATTTGGACCCCAAAGGAGCTCCAGAAATTTTTCTTTATAATCATGCTTTTATTCCCTACCCCAAAACACATGTTGGGATTGCATTGTACACGATGAAAATGTGTGTCAGTCGCAGGGATATTTTCAGATTTCCGCTTATTATGTCCATATTAACGGAAAGCACTACAGCGTGCAGATGATTTCAACATTGTGTGAGATCTTTGACAGTTTCGTTGCCTCTGGCCATTGCATTCTATGCATATGTGGTTAAAAGCTGTGTCAACATTTCGGCTACGAATTTAATCATTAGAAATGATAGCAATATAATCATTATAAAACACATGTATTAAAGTTTTTGTTTTTGTTTATAGTTTTACGCTGAAGTTTTAATTGTCACACTTAATAGATCTTAACTCAAATCGGTGTGTTTGTGATCATCATGAAAACATGTCCGTGTAATGATACCCCCTTGAACCCCACTTTTATATAGCAAACCTGGGGTATGCAGGGGTATACCTATTTTTCTTATTTTTGCTCCAAAACATAGATTGTGGGTACTCGTTAGAACCGCATCGCCGAGGCGGTTCTAACGTGTACCCACAATCCATGTTTTGAGCAAAAATAAGAAAAATATCAATTTTTTTCTACGGAAAGTTTTCAACTTTTACAACTTAAAAAAAATTCTGTAGATTGCGTGGGCATGTTTTCGTAATGTCTGCAGTGAAAATGTTTGATATAAAGTAGTACAAACTGTCTACGCAATACATGTTATACAATAGTTCACATGCATGATATTCCTGTTCATGAAGACGATTTACAGCATTCTGTATACTTTATTTCTTTTTTTTCCTGGTTTTATGTCATTCAAAACGCTTTACAGGGAAAATAAATACCATTACTTGAACCGGTAGAGGTTTTCAAACGTATCTTGAAACATATCCTTCATATTTTAATGATTAAATGCGTAACCATCTTTTCCTTCCCTTCAAATCGGTAATGCCGGTCACTAAGACAACGAAATACTGGCACAGACATCAGTTGCAATTAAGGTAATATATATCTGTAAATTTGTCGTGGAACAATCACTAAAATTTGATATTTACCAGCAAATTGTCCAATTTTTAGTTGTATTTCGCCGACTTTGGCCGTGTTGTAACACCAGGTTCGAAGAAGGGAATAAATAACTCAAAGCCTATCAAATTATTTTGCGAGCTACTTTGGTGCTGATTTACAATAGTAAATAAGTGACAAAATAGCATTCATACATATTCGATATATTTCTGTACTAAAATATAATCATCAATCGATCGTAGTAGTGTATGTTTTGTTTACCTTTTTCAACTGGGACAATTTACCTCAGTCAGCTAAGGGACGTTACCAAGGCGTTACCTGGAAAATTACCTGTGCAGATCAAATTTCGATTGTTTCCCATAGATTGCGATGTGCGCGATGTCCTATTTTGACACCTGAGGGACAATTACCAATATAGACCTGTGTTTTACAGGTAACTTGTGGCTAAGGCCTGGGATAGATTTATGCAATTTGAGTTATATGAAATTGAAAGAAAAAGAGCCCATCATAGTAATAGTAATAAGAAATGGATGTTTCAAGGGTTCTGACCAGATTAGACGTATTCCGTCTGTGCAGTCAAAAATGCATCATGAAAACATGTCGATGCAATGAATAAACCCTTAAATCCCAAAATTATTTAGTTAAACTGGGGTATACAGGGTAACCTATTTTTTCATATTTTTGCTCCAAAGCGGTTCTAACGTGTATCCTTATTCCATGTTTCGAGCAAAAATATGAAAAAATATCAAATATTTCCAGTGAAATGTTTCTATCATTACCGCTGAAAAAATCTCTATATATTGCACGAGGAAGTTTTCGCAATGGGTAAATCTTGAAATTAGAAAAGATAACAATTATTTTTCATAAAATTTACCACGCATGTGCATGCTCCTTAGAATTGCAGGAGCGGACTTTGCTGTCGGTCTGGGTGCTTTTTGGTAATTAAAATACAGTAGAAGGGAGCTCCATATCGAGCGGTCCTGGGTTCGAAACCCTCATGGGGCACTGTGTTTTGTCCTTGAGCACGACGCATTAATTCCCTAGAGTAACGTTGTATGGATTTGGTCCCGTTTCGCCTACTCCCATTTCGCCTACTCCCGTTTCGCCTATTCCCGTTTCGCCTACTCCCGTTTCGCCTACTCTGGACATTCAATGAATTCCCGTTTCGCCTACTCTGCACTTTTTGTCAGCAAACACATATTTTTCTTTTTCAATCTTATTATAATTTATTTCTATTCTACATATTTCTTAGTGAAAATAGATATGTGAATATTGTACTTGTTTTAAATGTTAAAATAAAAATAAATTTAATTTAGATCAACAACTAATGAGTTTGCAATGTTTATATGCTTGCACAAGCCATAACAATAATCATTTTCTTCAAAAACAAAAATTAAATAAAGAAAAACACTTATTTCACTTTTCTATGGTAAACTTTAAAATGGTTTTGCATATTTAAATTAACATCATGCTTTAAAACAACATTATATCTTGTTATTCATCCATATTGAATGAGTAGGCGAAACGGGAATAGTAAACACTTCTGGTGTAGGCGAAATGGGAGTAGGCAAAACGGGAGTAGGCGAAATGGGAGGGACAAATCATAGGCGAAACGGGAGTAGGCGAAATGGGAGTAGGCGAAACGGGAACATCCCGTTGTATGCATGGGAAGAAAGAAAGAAAACAAAACATGATGCAATTATGCAATTTATTTTTTTATGATCAGGCACGAATCGCACAATAGAGGTACAAATTGCCTGCGGGGATTCAGTGTGCAGGCTAATCTTAAGAGTTCAGAGAGTGAATAGGTACCGGTCCGATGGCCTATTGTCGTTAATTTTAGTTGTGACTTGTCAAAATTGAAGCGTCTATCACCTCGATGCAGTTATTGACACATATGTTGATTTGCACAAACACAGTCTCATGTCTTAAAATGAATTGGAATTTAGACGCATTATTTTTCAGACTAAAAACTGTTTGTAATAAAAAAAAAATCTATTTTTGTAGGTGAAAATTAGCTCCTTCGTTTTGCGCCTAGAAATAATGCTTTGTTATATTGCCAATCTCGGAGACTCGCCAATATGTATGTACGTGTTTATGGAGCAGATATGGTGTGCAGGCTGATCGAAACATGTTTTCTTATCCATATACTCAGATCTATATCCAAAGTCTTGGGTGCATCTAGTTTCTGTACTTGCGTAGAATATATAATGTTGGGCCTAGTCCTCTTTCACAGCGATTTTTTTTTTTCTACATGTAGCTCTAAATAGATCATTTATTTTACGAAGAAAAACATACGCAAGATGCAATCTCTATTCCAAACGCTGACTTTGTCAAAATCACCTATCGTCAAGGTAATACGGCCGCAGGCCCCAGCTTTTATTGCAGGGAATGTTTATTTAAGACACGCGCCACAAGTTGATTTGAGAATGACAACCTGATTCAATGTGTGAACAATCAGTTTGGCCGCGACATGAAAAAAAATCTTGCTTAATGTTTTCACCAGCCTGTCATCAAACCAGGCCGGTTTGTGACTACAGATGATAACGCTCTTACAAAACTCGGAGTTTGGGACAGGTATACTATCTACACAGTAAAATCATTCACGCTGATTAAATACATGTTCAATTCTCATGCAGCTTATTTTCATCTATAAAAAGGTATCTAACACGTATTTCGCGTTAAAAGTTCTCATTGTGAGGTAATAGTTTTATTAAAAATGCATCATTTAGTAAGTCAAAATCTTTAAATTCCACAATTCATAAAATAAAAGGTACAAGTAGGCAAATAAGTTCTTTTAACTTCATATTTGAACTTCATATTTTATTATCGTTTCTTTTCTTTCTTTCTTTCTTCTTTCTTTCTTTCTTTCTTTCTTTCTTTCTTATACTATGCATTCTAACACGCACTGATTAAATATATGTACAATTTCCATGCAGCTGATTTCTACCTATTAAAAGTTGTCTATCATGGTGTCAACATGTATGTCGCGGTATATTAAATGATTTAAAGTTCTCACTTCCAGCTAAACTGTTGTTGAGAAAAACAAATCACTATACCGAGTACAAACCTTTAATTTCTGCATTGAATTCGGCTCCTTTCATTAAAATAATTTCTTTAATTAAACATGATCTTTCATTCTTTCTTTATTTTTTTATTGAATAACCGACTCAACTGGTTACAGTGGTAGCGACGCTGCTCCTCTTGGTTTGGACTTAGGCATTTCATAGAGTAAGTCAGGATGGTAGTTGCGAAACGCGTAATTTTGCATCTTCTGAGTCAAATGGAAGAAATTTCGAAAATACTTATTTTATTATAAAACACATCAGATTAAAGCTTATAAAATTTTCTAAATGGTGATAACTTATAAAAAGTTCGCAAAAAATCCCAAATTTATGAAATTTAAGGCTAAAAATGACTTCTTACACCTTTTCGCAAAATTCCTACTGAGTCTATGAGATTAATATGGACGAACTTTCGAATATGGAAGGATTTTCAATCGCAAAAGGAAGAAACAAGGCAAATACTTATTTTGTATATTTTTATACCACATTTTATGGCATATTATAAACATTATGACCATAACTTATAAAATTTTGTCGTAAAACGGAAAAAGTGTCATTTTTAACATTTTATATGGTTTTCCTATTCAATTGTGTACATCGCTCAACAGTAATTTCACAGGTAAGCGCTCGGGTATTTCCGTAAATCCGATAATAGCCGATGGTGCTAGTGAAGACTATTGTTCCCTATGTTGGTCTTCATATGCGGAACCGGAAGGGCGTGAATCGGATTTTCTTTCTTAACCGGTGGTTACGCATTTAAAGGTTTGTTAGCCGTGTATTTGCTCTTACTAGCGCTAAAACCATTTTGCATTGACAGAATGTAGGCATGTCACAATTTCTATAATGTTGGCTCATCCGGTAACGCATTTTTAAACAAATAAAAACGAAACTGAGATCCTTTAAGAGTAGCGAACGTATTAACGAGAAAGGGGTTGGGCCATACCACGGTTTCGGCTAATTAAGCCTCTTCAGTGACTCTATAGGTTTGGCAACATGGAGCCAAAAAGAATTACAGAAGGTCGGTACAAAGACTATTATAATCAGATAGTGATTTTTGAATTATCATTTTTCGTTGTTGAGCGTTTTTGGGTGCACCTAAACAGCGGAAAATACCGCCCTCGGATGTTGGCTAACACCTTATTTTTTCTGCACTTGTACACGACCTAGGGCGTTCTCTCGTCTGCTGAACGTGTTGGGATCCACTATGAGTCGAGAATCATATGAATGAGTCTTGTTTTGGGGCAAATTACAATAGGAGTCTATGGGAACGATAATTATAGGTCTCTGCCCTAATATAAGTTTGGACTAGCGGTCAGACAGCCTTTTTTCTTTTTCCTTTGGGTGTGCTTGAAAATATAACTGATTGTTTTGGAATGATAGGTTAGACCCGATGATTTGGAGGTACATCGCACATGTAGGAGCCCAGACTACAGATTACATTATCTTTGTTATTGTTACATGTAGTTATCATCCTACAAACAATATTACCTCGATGACCTTTTGAACATTGACAACCCTAATTTTGAAGGTATGGTCAATCAAATTTATCCATCTGAACTACAGTTGAACAAAGCCAATATCTCGGATACCGAAGCCCCCTTTTTAGATCTACATCTTTCTGTTGCCAATGGATTTGTTTCTTCTAAAATTTATGATAAGCGCGATGACTTTGATTTTGATATAGTAAATTTTCCGTTTTTGGATGGTGACGTTCCTCGTCGTGCTTCTTATGGTGTATACATTTCGCAACTTACTAGGTTTGCTAGAGTCTGCAATCATGTTACAGACTTCAACGCTCGAAATAAATCTTTAACGGCCAAACTTCTCCAACAGGGCTATCGGTATCATAAACTTCGAAAAACCTTTTCTAAATTTTATCGTAGACACTATGAATTGATTTCCAAATATAATGTTGGGTTAAAGACGCTTTTAAGTGAGGGTCTTTCGGAACCAGAATTTTATGGTGACTTGGTTTACAAATTTAAGAAACTTATATGAAGTAATGATTTTTCTTTTCAGTTTGGAAAGATCATAACACGTTACAGGCGTATAGGTTATAACTTGAATGTTATGCGACAGTCTGCATGCTTAGTTTTTAACCCAATCACGGTTGATAACTATGCTGTCTTCTTTAATTGCACGCCGGTGGGTCGGGCGTCAGACTCTATGATGGCCCCGACTTAAAGCTATTCATTTTAGTTGGTTGGGGCCGGAGCTTCTTGTCTGTTGCTTGGCCCACCGGGGTCCAACTGATGTTTTTCTTTAGCTCCGGAGTTAGTAAGTTATTTGGCGCCCAGGGATCTCCATCGTCGGGCAGCTTACTGAATCTGTGAGTCCTGGTTTTTGATTCAGCAGGATGTTTATCATGATTTATTTGTTTGTTCTTGATGATTCATTTACTAGTTAGAGATTCACCACGAGGACCGAAGAACTAACTAAATGTTATGAACCACTGCAGAAGCCGAGGGTGAGGTTACGGCCGTGTAAAATCGATTTAAACCCGCCAGTAACTTTGTGTTACTGATCGTTCCAAGTCGATACTTCTGTGGTGGTTCATTTTGTTTTATGTCTTGGTGTTTAAAATATTTTTGTGCTGTTGGCGCCTTATGTATGTTTGCATATTTTTAGTTAAGTTAAGGTAACTGAGTGGCCACCTATTGGGAAAATAGCTGCTCATTCGGCTTACGAAATGTTTTCATGGTATATGTACCTGATTGTTAGTTTTGTTTTTTTCCCACCTCGGTTTTTGGAGTGGGAGTCTTTTTCTGATTGCGCCTTTTCCTGATCTTTGCCTACTTGTACTTTTTTACGTATTACTGCACACTGAAATTATGAACGTCTACAACAGTACATATGGCTTCTCGGTGACATTAAACAGTGTCGGGAAACAAATTCCATGTATGCTATCATTTGGGTATACGACATACGTTTGAGAGCGCGTTCGTACTGCACATAATTTCAGAAAGTACGCATTGCTATATTCATGCTAAAGAAAAATGTTTTACACATATCCTATCATATGCGGCATAGTATAAGCACTGTTAAGCAATATTTTCTTTCTTTGAAACATTTGTCAACATTTGGAACACTTCGGAAATTTAAAGAGACCAGATGAAGATGTGTGCATTTTATACAGTTATACACTCAATTATGTGCACTGCATATGATAGGATATATAAAATATTCCACAAATGACTCAGGCAAACGGCACCACAAAGTCTCCGAACTTAGGTTTAGTCCGAAATGTTAAATGTACGTGTGACGTACGTGTCACCGTTGTTACACAAATGATAGCATACACGGATTTTGTTTCCCGACAGTGTTAAAGCACCTTCGGAACAGCCAAAATGTCGAATTTTAGCGCTTAACCTTATGTGGAATTATGCGATAAATAAATAAATAAATAAATAAATACTACCTCCCTTTGAACATTTTCACTGCTTCCAAATAAAAATAAAACAGAGATCCTTTCAGTGAGCAAAGGGTCTAGCTTTCATATTTTATTTGCTATTACTGCAGCTGGTGTTGTGCCGTGTGGCCGCCCTAATATTAAAATAAAACAGAGATCCTTTAAAAGGAGTGAGCATATTCATGAGAAAGGGGATGGGCCATACCCGGCGTAGCCCATATTATCCCCGTATCATCCATAGTAGAGATTATATTTTTCTTTCGGTCCTTTGAGATCAGTAAGAATATTCAGAGTATCAAAGTGTATGTTTAGAGCAATCCTTTAAACGATGTTATAACTATTTGAACCCGTTTAGGTATGCGTCTTTGATTTAGACTTTCCTTGTATAAAGGGTCACTGATGAGGGTTCATTACCTGAACTGGCGCAATACGGCCCATACTACGTCCCGTTGAATATTTTCACTGCTTCCAAAGGATTTAGTTTTTATATTTTATTTGCTATTACTGCAGCTGGCAAATGTATCCCCGTACATCATCCATCGAGCAGATTATATTTTGAGATCAGTAAGAATATTCAGAGTATCAAAATGTATGTTCAGAGCAATCTTCTAAACAATGTTATATCTATTTGAATCCGTTTAGGCATGCGTCTTTGATTTAGACTTTCCTTGTGTAATTTTTTTGAAATTGCATTATATTTATCTGGCTTTCGTCGCCGGTTTAAAAAGGGTCACTGATGAGGGTTCAATAAAAAAAAAGTTCTAAAAAGTATCCCCGTACATCATCCATAGTGGAGATTATATTTTTCTTTCGGTCCTTTGAGATCAGTAAGAATATTCAGTGTATCAAAAATGTATGTTTAGAGCAGCCCTTTAAACAATGTTATAACTATTTGAACCCGTTTAGGCATGCGTCTTCTTGTGTAAATTTTTGAAATTGCAGTATATTTATCTGGCTTTCGTCGCCGGTTTGAAAAGGATCACTGATGAGGGTTCATTACCTGAAATTGCGCAATATGGCTCATACTACCTCCCTTTGAACATTTTCACTGCTTCCAAATAAAAATAAAACAGAGATACTTTAAGAGCAGTGAGCAAAGGATCTAGCTTTAATATTTTATTTGCCATAACTGCAGCTGGTGTTGTGCCGTGTGGCGGCCCTAAAAAAGTATCCCCGCACATCATCCATAGTGGAGATTATATTTTTCTTTCGGTCCTTTGAGATCAGTAAGAATATTCAGAGTATCAAAAATGTATGTTTAGAGCAACCCTTTAAACAATGTTATAACTATTTGAACCCGTTTAGGCATGCGTCTTCTTGTGTAAATTTTTGAAATTGCAGTATATTTATCTGGCTTTCGCCGCCGGTTTGAAAAGGATCACTGATGAGGGTTCATTACCTGAAATTGCGCAATATGGCTCATACTACCGCCCTTTGAACATTTTCACTGCTTCCAAATAAAAATAAAACAGATACTTTAAGAGCAGTGAGCAAAGGATCTAGCTTTAATGTTTTATTTGCCATAACTGCAGCTGGTGTTGTGCCGTGTGGCGGCCCTAAAAGGTATCCCCGTACATTATCCATAGTGGAGGTTATATTTTTCTTTCGGCCCTTTGAGATCAGTAAGAATATTCAGAGTATCAAAAATGTATGTTTAGAGCAATCCTTTAAACAATGTTATAACTATTTGAACCCGTTTAGGCATGCGCCTTTGATTTAGACTTTCCTTGTGTAAATTTTTGAAATTGCAGTATATTTATCTGGCTTTCGTCGCCGGTTTGAAAAGGATCACTGATGAGGGTTCATTACCTGAAATTGCGCAATATGGCTCATGCTACCTCCCTTTGAATATTTTCACTGCTTCAAAATAAAAATAAAACAGAGATCCTTTAAGAGCAGTGAGCTTAGGATCTAGCTTTCATATTTTATTTGCTATAACTGCAGCTGGTGTTGTGCCGTGTGGCGGCCCGAAAAAGTATCCCCGTACATCATCCATAGTGGAGATTATATTTTTCTTTCGGTCCTTTGAGATCAGTAAGAATATTCAGAGTATCAAAAATGTATGTTTAGAGCAACCCTTTAAACAATGTTATAACTATTTGAACCCGTTTAGGCATGCGTCTTGTTGTGTAAATTTTTGAAATTGCAGTATATTTATCTGGCTTTCGTCGCCGGTTTGAAAAGGATCACTGATGAGGGTTCATTACCTGAAATTGCGCAATATGGCTCATACTACCTCCCTTTGAACATTTTCACTGCTTCCAAATAAAAATAAGAGATACTTTAAGAGCAGTGAGCAAAGGATCTAGCTTTAATATTTTATTTGCCATAACTGCAGCTGGTGTTGTGCCGTGTGGCGGCCCTAAAAAGTATCCCCGTACATTATCCATAGTGGAGATTATATTTTTCTTTCGGTCCTTTGAGATCAGTAAGAATATTCAGAGTATCAAAAATGTATGTTTAGAGCAATCCTTTAAACTATGTTATAACTATTTGAACCCGTTTAGGCATGCGCCTTTGATTTAGACTTTCCTTGTGTAAATTTTTGAAACTGCAGTATATTTATCTGGCTTTCGTCGCCGGTTTGAAAAGGGTCACTGATGAGGGTTCATTACCTGAAATTGCGCAATATGGCTCATACTACCTCCCTTTGAACATTTTCACTGCTTCCAAATAGAAATAAAACAGAGATCCTTTAAGAGCAGTGAGCAAAGGATCTAGCTTTAATATTTTATTTGCTATAACTGCAGCTGGTGTTGTGCCGTGTGGCGGCCCTAAAAAGTATCCCCGTACATTATCCATAGTGGAGATTATATTTTTCTTTCGGTCCTTTGAGATCAGTAAGAATATTCAGAGTATCAAAAATGTATGTTTAGAGCAATCCTTTAATAAACCATGTTATAACTATTTGAACCCGTTTAGGCATGCACCTTTGATTTAGACTTTCCTTGTGTAAAGTTTTGAAATTGCAGTATATTTATCTGGCTTTCGTCGCCGGTTTTAAAAGGGTCACTGATGAGGGTTCATTACCTGAAATCATACTACCTCCCTTTGAACATTTTCACTGCTTCCAAATAAAAATAAAACAGAGATCCTTTAACAGCAGTGAGCAAAGAATCTAGCTTTCATATTTTATAAAAAAATGTTATTACTGCAGCTGGTGCTGTGCAGTGTGGCGGCTCTAAAAAGTATCCCCGTACATCATTCATAGTGAAGATTATATTTTTCTTTCGGTCCTTTGAGATAAGTAAGAATATTCAGAGTATCAAAAGTGTATGTTTAAAGCGATTCTTTAAACAATGTTATAACTATTTGAACCTGTTTAGGCATGCGTCTTTGATTTATACTTTCCTTGTGTAAATTTTTGAAATTGCAGTATATTTATCTGGCTGTCGTCGCCGGTTTTTATAAAGGGTCACTGATGAGGGTTCATTACCCGAAATAGCACAATTAGGTCCATACTATCCCCCTTTGAACATTTTCACCGCTTCTAAATGATTTATTCATATAAAACCTGGCTTTGATTGGCCAAGCGGTTTCGGAGAATATTATGTTAATTCACATGTATATTGTATAATGCCCCGGGGCGGGGCAGATGAACACCTAGAATCCCATGTCTAAAAATATAGTCCAATTGCCCATTCCCTCATTCAAATGCATAGGCGACCAATGTTGACATGGCTGTAAAATTGGTCAAGGTAATCACAAAGTCATGATTTATATACATATTGTATACTGAAAGGAATTATAATTCAAAAGTTTAGTTACTTGTTATAAAATTTACCAACAGTAGCGTTTCTTTTGCAATATTGGTTTGTCAAATAAAAAAGAATACATTTGCCTAGGGGACTGTCTAAGGTCAGTTTTTATGCAAGGTTCAAAATCAGAGTGCTCAAGTTTATTTATCAAATCGAAGGGTTAAGTTTATGATACTGTAACTGAAGAACCATATTTCTCAAACCAATGCAGCTAAAAGAAAGATGTCCATGGATAAATTTAATGCGTCAAAAATCACAATAAAGTGTCCATAAACGTCACCAACGCAATCATTATTTTTCTACAAGTGTGTGTTTGCTGACAATTTCTTCGATTTGGTTTTAAAAATTGTGACATGGTATCGATAACTGCACTGCAAGCATTTGTTGTGCATTAACCGTAAAGGTCTGTTCAACTTAACGCTACGTCAGATTTACGTTTGAAGTAAAAATGACTCAGGCTTTCCTGAAAAAAAAAAAAAAGAAAAAAAAAAAAGAAAAAAAAAACAACAACAACAAAAAAAAAAACATAGTCACAGAAATCGTTCATTTCACCTTCATTTAATCAGACTTGTTGAAAATTTTCACAAAACAACGCATTCTTTTTTTTATCACAGCAGTTGCCACGGAAACCAAAAATTAAGATTTCACGGAGAATTGCAAATTTGAGAATGCTAATTAATGCGTATATCATTTGTTTATCTAATGAAATGTCTGTTACAAGAACTGGGACTTCTATTCTTGACGTTGACGTGACGCTAATAATTAAAAGGTAAACAGTGTAAACACCGACAGTGGACTAAGGATTTCAATGTCGAGAAGACATATGTCTCGTCTGAGTTCCCAGGGACACCAACTTTAATCTTTGATCATGGAAATTCTTACCAGGCGTAAGAAAAAATACACTTTCGTGATTGACGTTGAAAATTAAACTTAACGTTTTGCGGGTTATTTTCAAAAACAATATTTTTTTGTAAATTTAACATCTTCGATCGCAGACGTTTACGCTCGTTCATTTGCGTCAGTGAAAATGGTTCTAATTATGGCCTTATATACACTTTGGAGTACAAAAGTCAAAATGACATAACTCAATTCCAGTTGACGGAATGCAAATTTAAAAACTGCAAAATGTGAAGTAGAAAACACACACTGTAACAACTCGTTAAATAAAGCTTAAATACCGTTGATTATGTGAATGTAATGTTGAAAAAGTAAGGGTCTATAGTTACTCTCAGGATAGTACGTTTACTTATCAATGCTAAATGCCAAGTTTCGTTGAATTCGGTCCAAGAAGAACCAAGAAGAAGATTTTGAAGGCGTTTTACCATACATGGACATGGCGGCCATCTTGCCCTTGTGGCCTGGATTGTTATAATTCCCCCTTCCAATAAATGCTTCATATAAAATTTGGCTTTGATTGACCAAGCGGTCTATGAGGAGAAGATGTTTGAATATTTTGCTAATATACGTGTATGCTACCCCAGGGTGGGGTCGGGTCGAAGCAGATGAACCCCTTGGGTCCCATTTTTTTATTATAAATATTTAGTTCCTTCGCTTCTAGTCTACATGATTTTCCATTTAAGGGGTTTCAATAGTAATAAATAAGACAACTGTAATGAGCTAAAAAAGCAAGAGTTATCGTTATTTGGTACTTGCGAAATTTGGATGATCTAATATAGGTAACATAAATTGTGATGAAAATTATATGGTAGACGAAATTTGCATATGCAATCAAGAAGCAAGAAGAATGGAATAATGAAAAGGAATCGAAATTGCTTGCTTTGACCTGTTTTATTTAAAAAAATATTTATAATGGAACAAATGTTCTCTGACTAGAAAGCCTCTTCTGATTCAGATCCAGCCGGTATTGAAAGGGAAATAATATTTTCTTAGATTTAAGTTAAAGCTTATACCTATAGCATACTAATTGTCGGGAAAACATGATCGCTATGTACGGCAAGTGGTGGTTTGGGACTTGTGTCTCATCTAACATTTATCAAAATTTAATAATTTTGGTATAATCAGATTGGCAATTTTCTAATCTAAACGTCCGTACATCACATGCTTTAAAACTTATTTGTGAAATTGTTTTTTTATTAGGTTTGATTGATAGTTCGTCTCTCACTAATGAGAAAGACCATCATTATTTCTTGAATAGTGCTGATGTGTGTTGGTGAGTTCTTTGATGGCTGACTAGGCCAATTCTGGCTCTAAACTGTCGGTTGCAAGTAGAGCAAGTCAATGTCATAGAGTCTGCTGGTGGCACATTTGTTTTGGCTTTGCGCTCTCTTCGCTTTCTTTCAGCTTCACAGATTCTCTTCTTTTCATAGAGAACTGCTCCTTTGTTGATGAGACCTCGCCACTTTGATCGCTCCTGTGCAGTCTGTTCCCAGGACCCCATTGGTATTTCGAAATCCTTCAGAGAGGCTTTGAGGGTGTCTTTGTAGCGTTTCTTCTGGCCACCTTGAGAGCGCTTTCCCTCCTGTAGTTCTCAATAGAAAACTTTCTTTGGAAGTCGCGCATCAGGCATTCTTATAACATGGCCAGTCCATCTTAGCTGTGCTAGCTTTAAGACTGTATGCATGCTTTGCATCCCTGCTTTCCTCAGGACCTCTGTGTCTGGAATCTTGTCCTGCCACTTGATTTTTAACAACTTTCTCAAACAGCTTAAGTGGAAATGGTTAAGTCTCTTTGCATGGCGTTGGTATACTGTCCAGGTCTCACATGCATACAAGAGGGTTGGCAGTACCACAGCCTTGTAGACTTTCAGCTTGGTGTCAAGCTTGATTCCATTTCGCTCCCAGACATTTGCACGGAGTTTTCCGAATGCCACACTAGCTTTTGCAATTCTGGCAGTGATCTCATCATCAATATGCACTGCTCTGGAGAGAGTGCTTCCCAGGTAGGTGAACTTGTCAACAACTTTCAGTTTTTGCCCATTCACAGTGATGGTTGGTTCATTATATGGTTTTCCGGGGGCTGGTTGGTGTACAACCTCTGTCTTTTTTGTGCTGATTGTGAGATCATAGTTATCACATGACTGTGAGACTTGATCCATGGCTCTTTGCATTTTTGCCTCTGTGTTGGCATTCTTATCAATATCATCTGCATAGAGGAGCTCATCTAGCACATCAGTCTGGACCTTAGTTTTGGCTTGCAACCTTCTGAGGTTGAATATGTTGCCATCAAAACGGTACCTGATTGGAAAACCAGTGTCACTGTCCTGAAAAGCATCCATAAGCATGGCAGAAAACATCATGCTGAACAGTGTTGGTGCCAGAACACAGCCTTGTTTGACCCCATTTGTTACTTCAAATGGTTCAGAGAACTCTCCATCATTTTGCACACGTGCCTGCATGCCATCATGAAACTGCCGCACCATAGCTATGAATCTGGGTGGACAGCCAAACTTGGCCATGATTTTCCAGAGTCCATCACGACTAACAGTGTCAAAAGCTTTGGTGAGGTCAACAAACGTCATGTATAGATCTACATTCTGTTCTTGGCATTTCTCCTGAAGCTGTCTTGCTGTGAAGATCATGTCTATTGTCCCTCTGTCTTTTCTGAATCCACATTGACTTTCTGGGATAAGTCCCGTCTGATCAAGATGAGCATTCAGACGATTTAACAGAATTTTTGCAAGTATCTTCCCAGCAATTGATAGGAGGGAGATGCCTCTGTGATTGTCACAGACTTGAGGATTTCCTTTCCGCTTGTATAGGTGGATTATGGATGCATCCTTAAATTCTTGTGGGATAGCCTCCTTCCTCCACATACAGTGAAACAACTCTGTCAGTTTCTCTGCCATGGGTAGCCCCCCAGCCTTGTAAACTTCGGCAGGAATTGCATCTGCACCTGGGGCTTTGCCAGATGATAGTTGTTGAACTGCTTTTCTTGTTTCCGTAACGGTAGGAAATTCATCTAACAGAACATTGCACTCTATTTGTGGAAGTCTGTCGATTGCATCCTGATTGATGCTTGATGGTCGATTAAGCACACTATTGAAGTGTTCTGCCCACCTTTCCAAGATAGCTTCTTTATCTGTGAGAAGAGTGTTTCCATCTGCACTGAGCAATGTGGTGGCTCCAGAACTCTTTGGACCATAAATGGTTTTCAGTGCATCATGAAATTTCTTCATGTCCTTTCTATCCGCAAAAGACTGAATTTCTTCTGTTTTCTTCCTCAGCCAGGAATCTTGCATGTCCCTAAGCTTGGTCTGGACTGTCTTACAAATGTTGCTGTAGGCTGCTTTCTTTGATACTGAGCTAGTATTATCTTGATGTGCCTTGAGCAAACGGTGCTTTTCTTCAAGAAGCCTCTGAATTTCATCATCATTCTCATCAAACCAGTCTTGATGTTTGCGAGATGGATGGCCTAAGGTGCTTGCAGCTGAAGAAAGAACTGTTTTATGGAAAACTGTCCAGTTTTCTTCGGGGTCCTCTGAACTGAGATTCATTGCATCCAGTTGGTTGCAAATGTCTGTTAAGAAAACTTGTCTCATGCTGTCTTTATTCAGCTTTGAGACATCCAGTCTCTTAGGAGCTTTCTTGCCTTGAGGTCGCCTCGCAGGCTGTATTCTTAGGTTGAGTTTGCTGACAACCAGTCTATGATCTGTCCAGCAGTCTGCACCACACATAGTCTTTGTCACTTTAACATCCTGCCTGTCTGTTCTCCGCACTATGACATAGTCTATGAGATGCCAGTGTTTGGAACGGGGATGCATCCAGGATGTTTTGTTCCTATTAGGTAGACGGAAGACTGTGTTGGTGATTAGAAGATCATGTTCAGCACACTTCCTGAGAAGCAAGAGACCATTGCTGTTGCACTTTCCAACCCCTTCTGGACCTATAACTCCTTCCCAGGTCTGGTGGTCTGTACCCACTCTGGCATTAAAGTCGCCAAGAAGGATAAGCTTGTCTGTGCGGGGTGTTGCAGAAATAACATTGTCTAGGTCATCATAGAACTTGTCCTTGACCTCATCTGGATTGGTCATTGTGGGTGCATAAGCACTGACAATAGTTGCATGTTTATTGCCTGACAGAGGAAGTCTCAATGTCATTAGACGGTCATTAATGCCTTTTGGCAAACCTGACAGCTTACCAACAAGTTCTGTTTTGATGGCAAAGCCAACTCCTGCTTCACGCCTCTCTTCACTTTTGCGTCCACTCCAGAAGAAGGTGTATCCAGCACCAACTTCTTTGATCTCCCCAACATCTGCGAACCGAGTCTCACTCAATGCAGCTATCTGTATATCATACCTCCCAAGTTCTCTGCCCACAAGGGCCGTTCTACGCTGTGGTCTATCTGACCCAGCACTATCCATTAAAGTGCGCACATTCCATGCGCCAATCCGTAAGGGGATTACTCTAGCTTCTTATGCTATCTTAAAATTATAGGTTTATCTATCAACAAAAATTGGTATCAATCCACCTTAAATTTTCCCATTCCAATGCATAGGCGACCAATGTTAATCTTGTCGTAAAATATCACAGGGTCATGATGTACATACACATTGTTTTTTTTTTTTAAATTCCTTTCAAGATTATTTCAGCTGATATGAGACGGGCCAATCAGTAGGTGGGCTGAAAACGGGAGAACCCCTAGAAAAAAAAAAAAAAAAAAAAAAAAAAAAAAAAAAAAAAAAAAAAAAAAAAAAAAAACACTTGACACACACGCAACCAGAACTTGGTTTGTCTCACAGGTGCCCCATATGGGACTCGAACCCACACAAGACACAGCAGTGAGATGATAGAATGATTAAGTGCGGTAATGAAACATCAGCGCTCTTAACCACTCAGCCGCAAGGGCCGCACATATTCACATTGTAGTACTTTAGTCATCAATGCTACATGACAAGTTTCAGAGTCCCTTGAACATTATCTTGTGGACACCTAATCTACATACAAATCTACATCCAATTCAACTGATACAAATTATCTTCATCGTTTATCTACACCATGTACACAATATATGTTTATCTGACAATAGTTCGTTATCATAAAGTATCAATGCTAATATGAAAGTCCCTCATTATTTATTAAACTCATCTATGAAGCTGACGCTTAAATCTCTCACTTATTTTTCATAGAGAGAAGCCTATAAAACATTTGTTCGAAGTACGTATTCTGCTAGATCTCTATTTAATTCGGTGTTTAAACAAATCCAGAAAGACCGGACTTTTGTCATTTGGAACAGCTATGCGCGTGCAATATTGCTCCTCTTGTTTCATATTCACTGGGTAGCTTAGGCAATATTATTGGAAAAGGTCCCTCAGGACCTTTTCCACAGTGTTTACTTTGAATTTGAAGAAAATTGTACCCATGATCGACTGCTCTCTCTCAATTACGCGTTTTGTCACATAAAGCGCTTCATAAAAACTAGTGAACCCGTCTATGTTGACTAGACAGTTCACCGCAAACAATTTAATTTATCCATTGTTGACGCTCCCTGTCAAATAGCGGTAAATATCTAGCAAGCAGTCTCGATCGTGGCGACTTCTTATCATAGCGCATCTAGGTTTAGATCGTAGATACCCTGACGAGGGGTACAGAAACTATAGGCACTCTATATGGCTGACTTTTAGTCCATCACATCGGACCCATGGGTCTCTTTCCGGTAGTGTGGCTGCAAGTCAAAATTCAGAACTCTGTCACAAATTAACTGCACTGCAGAATGGTTTTCTACACTGTGCATATCGACATATTTGATTGTAATCGTGTTCTCTTTAGAATTAGCTTTGATTCTGTAACATCAGAAATTTTAGTCAATGCCTTGAGTGACAGATACACACACTGGTCAAGCGTTCATAACAAGAAACGATATTTATACGAAACTGAAACGCATGGGAATCGAAATTAATGACAAACCAGAGAATCAACAACACTGAAATCTAGAGCAAAAGGAAGCTATTATAACAAACTGCTGCTGACCTTTTCATTGGTTTCTTTTTAAAGAAGCCAACTTGTTGTATGTTTCGGTAATTTTTCAGACAACCTTTCTTGTAGAATTCTCCGACAAGAATTATCGTTGAAATAAGTTTGGAAGAAGCACCACGATGCAGCGAAGAAAGATTGAAAGAATCACCGTTACGTTTCGCGGAAAGATGATTTGCAATGCGTTCCAACGACTTCTTGTGAAAATCGAACATTTTCTGCTGAGTAAATCGCAGTTTGTCATTATGGAATGACACCTCATTATCCAATGCGGAATGTGTCTGCTTCTTTCTCTCCTGTAGGATCGGGGGAATTCTGAAATAAACATAACTTGCACTGTCAGATGATATCGAAAGATGTCGGCTTTTTGCTTTAAAGTCGTATTTGATTTTATTTAGTACATCCTTATCTAATCTTTCTGCTTCAGACACGACCTTTTCCCCAAAGACATCGTGTAAAAATTTTAAAAAGGAACCACACGCCGCATTGAATCCCCACTCTCCACTTCCCATATCACGACTCTCTCGAACTTGCCCAGAGTCATTGACTTCGACTGCTGTGAAACTCACTCTTTGATTGCCTGCTATACAGACGCCATATGTTTGCATAGGATCCAGCACCATCGGCTTTATTTCAACTATCATACTGTCTAAAATATATTGGCATGATACAGACTTGCAATACGCCAGAACAGAATCAGCTTCAGAACAGAGAATGAGTCGTGTCCTTGGAATTTCTGCTTCTTGAGCAGCATCTGCTATGAATCGCCTCACGGAATCTGTAAACGTATTTGGTACACTAAGTACAAAATGAATATCAAACTCATTCATTTGTCCAGGCTGTGAGTCGATAAATCTACATATTTCTCTCTTCAGGTATCTAATTGTCTCTTTAACAACTTCAAAGAGTTCAAATTTCTTTCCAAGGACGTCATTGATTGGCGTCTTTCTATCAACCTTGCCTTTACCATAGAAAACCACCTTGAAGTCTTTGAAAAAGAACCAGTCTTTCCGCTCCTTGGTATTTTCATATCTTTCTTTAGCTTTGATCCCAAAAGCTTTGACATTCTTTTCTTTGTCAAATAAAATACAAGATGATTGTCGATATTGGTCCCTTATAATCTGACTCAGCGGTATTGTGACTACGTGATTCGGATCGCGTTCCAGGGCAAAAGCACAGCCGCATTTTGAAACTCCAAGCGTCATTGAACTGAGAATTAATGCCTTATTTGTCGTTGAGCCAACTTCCATTGTCTGATCTGTAGGACTGTCAGTACTCCAGTTATAACGTACCTTGTGAGTTATTTCCTCGCCAGTTTGTTGTTTTACTGCCCTAACTGTTATCAATGGTTCACTATAGCACAGCGAAACCTCAACAACTTTATCCGATTTTTCACCCTTCAGGTCACTGATGTCGATATTCCAACTGCTGATTTTTTTGCGGTCTGTCTCGTCTATATAAAGTGGATCTGGTTTTGGGGAAGCAAACAACTGTAACACTAAAGTTGTTTGATCTTTTCTACGTGGTTTATACTCAACAGGTGGCTGAAAAACACCAGTTTTTACGATCTGACCGACCTTCACATGTACTTTAAATATATCGTCAACTCTTATAATGCCATCTCCATCAGTGAACCGTTTCGAACGGCTGTGTAGGTTAGCATCAAAGGTTGTTGACCCCTCTATACCATATGTGTATCTGCATCTCCTTTCTGTGATAACGAATGGATTATGACCAAACATCACCGCTCCTTGAAGCACAGCTGTCCTAGGTTCTTTTGCTAGTATTACGGTTTTCGTTTTAAAAGTTTCAATTACAAAGTTGTATAAAACCGGACAATCGGAATATCCGCCAACCATTAAGATTGTATCAACGTCTTTCAGTGTGGTAAACAAGTCGGACAACTTGCTGCAAATTCTTTCCTTGGAATCTGAGAAGAAGGCGAGTACTCTTTCATACGGCAATCGCATTTTGTCGTCCTTCAGTGCAAAATCCGGCGGCACAACATGTTTATGCGGCTCCTTATTGGCACTAGATTGGTACATATCTTGAAAAGACTTTGGAACGCGAAACACTAGTCTTGCATTCTTGCTATTATCTTCAACAGAGTCATTCTTGCTATTATCTTCAACAGAGTCATTCTTGCTATTATCTTTAACAGAGTGCTTCTTACTTTCGAATGTTCTCATCAAATCCATAAAATCATATATCCGTGTGCGTCGAAATTGGGAGAAGGCCTCTGCGCCAATGCAGTGCTCCATGAAGTCTATGAATGCTCTGTCAACCATTGTACCTCCCCAGTCGCTCCCACATGCGGGATAGAGTTCTATCAGGTCACCAGACTCTTCAACCTCATGAACAACAATGTCAACTGTACCACCACCAGCATCCAACACGAGATATTGCTCTCCCGGCTGGAGGGTCAACAGTTTGCAATGTCCGTCTCCTTTACTAGACTTGCATGGCACTGTTCTGCAGTATATTGCGGCGGATTCAGGCTCGAGGCAAATTTGTAACAAATCAGCCGGGATACCTGCGTTGACGGCAGCATTTCTCATGAAATATCTCGCTGAGTCCGACCATATCGCTGGAACAGTAATTACCCGTAGCATGTTCCTTTCTGTAAACGTATCTTGTCGCTTTGTGCAGTCTTTTATCAGCTCACGATTTAGGTATCTAAGAGTTTCTGTTACTATGGCAAATAGTGAAAATTCTCTTCCTCGTTCATCTTTTATCATTTTATCTTGCCCTGTGTATTCTTTGTCGTACAAATGTAGCTTAAATCCCTAGAAGAAATACCAATCAGAGACCTTCCCTTCAAGTTCATCACAATGCGTTCCATATTCTTCTTCTGCTCTATACCCGAAAGATTTAAATTTTTTGTCTTTGTCGAATAGTATACACGTAGGCGTTTTCTCGGAAATTCCTCCGCGATGGGGCGCGTTACATTGTCCTGTAAACACTTTGTTCAGGTCATGATTGTAGGAGTAAGCATATCCTGAGTACGATGTGCCAAAGTCTAAGGCACCGACTATAAGGTACTGTCGATAATTTGTTCTATCACTCTTGTTATGTGCAGTGGCCATTATACATGTACAATAATCGCATTAGTAACTGCATCTGGAAAAGAAGTGGTTTCATATGTTACAATGGTACTTGCACTAGCATTTGTATGCTAGGACCTCAAAATTGAACTAAACGCTCCCGATTCAGTTGTTTATTACATGTACTTGCCGGTTTATGGTTGTTTGTTCTGTTGCATATGATCGCTGTAATGCGTTTTCTGTACCATGAGTTGCTTCTCATTCAGTATATAGTGTTTAGCAGTAGGTTCATTTGTGAGACCAGATTAGTGCCGTCGGGCGGCCCTAAAAATTCTCCCTTAACTACATTTATTACCCGTATTATTTCAATCCTCGGGGATAGCTTTTGCAATTATTTTTTCTTATCCCACCTTTTGACATCTTTCTGATACTGTGTTGGAGGCTTTTTTTCAAACCGATACTGGTGTCTATGTTGGGACATGAAATTTAATTGCACCGACTCCTGATCACTGATTTCTTACTTTTCGTTGGACGAAGAACAAAAAGTGTGGATGTCTCTCTGAGTGTCTGATGCTGCAAAACTCAATGTGCACTAGGACATGAGATTATGTCTGTGAGATAAATATCCCCTTATACCCCACTTTTATATAGCAAAACTGGGGTATGCAGAGGTATACCTATTTTTCTTATTTGTGGTCTAAAACATAGATTGTGGGTACCGCCTCTAAATACCAAAGATTATCTAATGATTTGCAGCTAAAAAATCTGTTTATTGCATGGTCGTGTTTTTGTAATGATAAATTAATGTACATAATGAGAAATTGACAACGAGCTGATACAATCAGAAATTATTTCACGCAAGTCGTTGGCAAATATCCACACATCTGAATAAACCAGAGGACCAATGGTCCTGTAAACGCTCACCTGAGATCTGAGATATACTCAGTACAAAAAGAAACGCAAAGTTTTGATTTTTATTTTGTCGCGTAAGTATAATACATTTTTTAAGTCTAAGTGATTTTAAGGATTTGTCATTCATATGAGTTTCACAACTGAGTCTCGTTGCGATTTGAAAGCGGGTGTAATTTTTAGATGAAAACTTGTGAAATCAAATTTTTTTTTTCCAAAAAAACATAATTGAGAGAATACATGTAATCAAATAAAATTTTGCTTGAGTATGATAATTGTGGTCCAGCAAATCATAAAAACACAAAATTAATTGAATTTCATTAAAAGAAAAGTTGTGCTGTGATTTTTAAAAATGCGTTTTATGAAAAATAACAAACTCTTACGAAATTCGGCATTTTTGTCTCCTTTTCGGTAAATGATGCCCCTATTTCGATTAAATAATGTTAGTTAACATAAATGTGGCTCTCTTAAAGCTTCCCTCAGATAAAATGTCTGGTCGTATTTCAGAACTTCCAGTTAATTGAAAACAGTTTCTCTTGGTGATAAAATTAAGGTTAAGACAAGGATTTAGAATTTGATAGCATGAAACTTTACTACAGTATTCGACGCCAATTTAACGTAATTTGCAATTTGCTACTCCCGCGAGTTCAATTTTTAGACGTTCTTAAATTTTTGCCAATTTTGGTCAAACTGTAAGGTGCGTTACATTTTATGAACAGTATACAGCTGTGTTTTAGACAGTATTATTATTCTGAAAGAAGTGTTTACTCATATCATTTGAAGCCAAGCCAAATTCTACTTATGACACAACTTTTTAAAGTGTGCCAGATTGACCTTTGGCCACTAAGAGTGTGGTGAGCTCTGTTGACTATAGCAGCCAAAGATAGCCATAGTGACTCAGATACTCAATTCTTATTTATGAAAGTCAATCAGGAACTGATGAATTATCATTTTTAGTCCAAAAAAAGAACAGAAGAGGTTTTCAAAGTGGTAAAAAAAGAGTATTCATCACCACATATTTTTGCGACTTTTTGTTTACGGGTACTCTTTATTGACGCCGTAAAACATAATGTTTCCGTGTTCAAAAAATATGGTAGGAGACATTGCATTCTTCATTTTCTGTAAATTGGAAATAGTTATCTTTAAAATTGTACAAGTTATGACAGAAAATATACCTTTTGCGTTTCTTTATGTACTGAGTATATATACCAATAAACTTGTTTGAATATTAAGGTCATATAAATGTATATAGCCCCAGGACAGGCTCAGAACATCCCCTGGGTTTGATTTCTTATTCAACTTCATAAATATTCTGTTCATTTGTCCATTTCCTGAAAGTTTTTTTCCCTTCAGTGTCATTTTAACAGTTTTCTTCATATGTGAACTATGTTGACCTTGCCGTAAAATCTGTCAAGGTCATCACAAGATCATATTTTATACACACATTGTAGTACTCTAGTCTTAATTGCTACATGTCAATGTTAGTTGCAATAGGTTCAGCAGTTCCTGCAAAGAAGATTTTTAAGGGGCTTTACCATATATGGGCATGGCGGCCATCTTGGTCATGTGGCCTGGTTAACTTATAATCACATTGGTTCCCCCTTCATACCGATGCTTCCTATAAAATTTTACTTTGATTAGCCATGCGGTTTCAGAGGAGAAGATCGTTGAATATTATGGTTATAAAAATGTTTAATGCCCGGGGCAGAGGCAGAGCCACCCTTGGGGGTCCAAATTCTTCTCAGAACCTTAAATCTCCAGTTCATTTACCATTTTCCTGCAAGGTTTGCCCTTCAAATCGAATTTTAACAATTTTCCCCCATTCAAATATATAGCAGACCAATGCTGACATTGCCCTAAAATAGGTCAAGGTCATCCAAGGGTCATGATTTGTATAACATTTGTAGAACTCAATTGCCTGATGAGTCATGCCAAGTTTCAAAATCATAGGCTTTCTGGTTCTGAAGATGATGATTTTTAAAGGTTTTGCTATCTATAGCCATGGCGGCCATCTTGGTCATGTGAACTTAACCATTTATATAAACTTTCATTACCCCTTCCTAACGATGCTCCACATAAAGTTTGGCTTTGATTGGCCAAGCGGATTCAGAGAAAAAGACGTTTAAATATTATGGTAATGTACAGACAACCCCCTGAGGACAAAATTAGATCTCCTATAGCGTTTCTTCGACTGACTGATAGATAGGTGCAGTCAATGCAGAAATTGAACATTTATTTTAAGAAAATAACATAATAAATCCCGGCTATTTCGTTTTCGCAAACAGTTCAATGTTATTCTGATGGAAGTACTATATGTTCGTGGGGCGGAAGTGTCCATTGTGCGTCACCCATTCCGTACCACGTGTTTCTCAGCTGTCTTAATGTTGTGAACCACTGCAGAAGTTAAGGCCCCAAGTAATTTTATATCACTTATTTTGCCAATGCGATACTTCTGTTGTGGCTCCCTTTGTTTTATGTTTTGTATTCGAATTTTTGTGCTGTTTGAACCTTATGTTCATTTTCATATTTTCATTTAAGTTCGGGTAACTGAGTGACCGCCTATTGGGAAATAGCTGCTCACTCGGCTAACGATGTGTTTTCTAAGTATTAGTACCCAATTGCCAATAAATAGTTGTTCCCACCTCGGTTTTTGGAGTGGGAATTTCTTTCTGATTGCGCCTTTTCCTGATCATTGCCTACTTGTATTTTTTCTTGTCAGTTTAGGATAAGTAGTTGTTTCTATGGTATACCGAATGCATTTAGCTAAATAAACCAGGGGTCGTGGATGCAACCGAGGAATATTGCTGAATGTGAAGGGACTGGCAACTACAGCTGTACGCGTACAATAAACGTGTGTATTCAAATTTATCATTTGAGCCACGACGCGAGAAAATCGGTCTTCGGGGATTCTGACCAGGTATGACACGAATCGGCCTGTAGATCTACAGAAGATGCCTAGAAGCTTGACATTTCGGATTTAGGAAGAAGTGGAATTGTACTACCTCGTGTACCGAAAACAAATGCGCTGATCAGTTGTTTTCGCATACGCAAAATCCGGTTTTCGCGCGACTCGGCTAATGTATTAGGTTCGTTGGGACTTTTTGTCGCTGGTCGCTTTACCATTCAGCGTTGGTTTTAGCGGTTGGTTTAAACATATTTTATTTGAATTATGAACACAACTTTTTACAGACACAAGCGTGTACAAACATACAAAATGGGACTCATCTCCAAAACCCGGAAGAGGTTCATATAGGTACGAGTTACCTGGAAGAGGTCCGGTTGTAGCGTTTGATGGCCGCTGCCAATCAAGTTTGGGTTTCAGTAGGTATGTAGATTGATAAAAGAATATGACTTACTTGTAAAGCTTTATTCAAAAACAGAGTACAAGCTGTAAGCAACATTTACAAATGAGCCTCGACGTGAGAAAACCGGTCTTCGGGGTTTCCGAACAGGTCCGACACAAACCGGCCTGTACAGTTACAGAAGCAGGCTAGAAGCTTGAAATTTCGGATTTAAGAAGAAGAGAAATTGTACTATCCGTGTAGCGAAAACAAAGGCGCTGATCAGCTTCGCGGTTACCGCGAAGCTGATCTGCGCCTTTGTTTTCGCCTAGGCAAAAATCCGGTTTTCTCACGATGTGGCTCATTAATGGTATAGACGTATGAATATTTACTGATCATGGCATACATTTTGCAGAAGTGAAACAATCGTATCTGGTTGATTCTGAATTTTCTAAGAATTATTGTCAATAATTCTTATAAAATTTGAAGTTCTTCTCCTCACTTACCCGAGTATGCCGTGTTCACCAAACAAACATGAAATATAAAATGAAGCCTGTCACTACCAAGTGCACTTATTTATGAAGAAAATTACCATCACTACTTTGTAAAAGATTGTCTGCTTGTACTTAAGCTGAACATTGGAAACAAAGACGGACCAGGAAATCGCCAATTTGGCGTCTTGGAACAAAACTCACGCTGAACATATTTATTTTTTTGTGATAAGACTTGTGAAAATAGAAACTAATTTCTAGAAAAAGGACACACCGTCGTTACAAAGAATCTGAGTCTTGTAATTTGCAATTACTTATGGTTAATTGTTTACAATTCCGTGCAATTCTACTTAAACTATGTGAGAGATGTTCAAATATTTCAAATAATGCCTTTTGAAAAATCTTGAAATGGTTGAATCTCTTAAACCTAGATTTATTGTATATTATTTTTTTGTGAAAAACCTACGCGTGTGAATATATTGAGCAAGAAGAATAAACTTTGAGCTTTCAATGACTAAGTAGGGTTATGCATCCTGAAGTGACGTAAAATGGTATGAAAAGCAACGACAGTTACACATACTACAAGCTGTTAATGGTCCCAATCGGATGTTATTTGTCTGTTGGAAGATTAAGTGCCAAAATTAATTCGAAGACATGTCCTGAGAAAACCGTTGTTGAGAAGCTGGAGATCTGCAACGTTTTTCGTTATTCTACTCCATATAGTGCAGATTTTCTTTGGAATTGTCATTGATAAAAATATGCGTAATTTTTCTAAATGCGAGTTTTTAAAAGAAACTTGATCGTATAGGCATAAAAATGTTTCCTATTTCTATTAGCATTTAACGAAAATTACGCTGCAGTCAGGCTCTTAATGTAAATATATATTTTTTTCAATATTTTGATTAGATCTGGTTTGTAAAAATAATGTTTAGTTGTAGAAGGCAAGTGGTCTCTTTTGATAAATAATTACGGCAAATGGCACATGTACACTGCAACAGATAAAGAGTTTTTTTTGAAACTTTCCACAGGAAGAGTAGTGTCTCCCATCGTAATTCCAAAAATTAACCCCTTATTTGCTGCAATGACATATTGTTAAAAGTTAAAAAAAACGGTATTCAGTACTTGTAGCATACAGAAATAAAATGGTCAAAATACAGAAACAGAGATATCAAAAGCGGTAAAAGAATATCATTAAAATAGCATAATATATATTACAAAATATTGTACAAAATGAAAATGGAAGGTTATACATGGTCATGATTTACATAAAACACTTATACATAATACTAATTCTTAAATATGCTTTCAAAAGCATACTATTTAAGGGACCATGAGCGTCTTTTTGTATGCAGGCCCTTTGCACAATATCATATCGTGACAAATTATTTATGCTGTTTCTTTTCTGTTTCTTAGTCTTTGTTCATAAATATACCATGACAGAATTACTTTATGTTTACGCTGTCAATGACTAATAGAAAACTAAAAGATTGCACTACAGAGCTAATGTAAGGACATGTTATCGCTCAGATGAAAAACATGAAAGTAACAATAGTTACATGAACCATGAATAATGACTATTATATTAATACATTATCGCGTACAATACACATGGATTAATGTTTAACAATGACAAATGAAAACAAATACTTTACTATATCTTACATATAATACTTATGTAACGTATGTAACATGCAATTACTGTGATGCTTTGAGCAATTTTCGAATGTGTCCAAACTTTACAAGCGGGCACATGACGTCAAAATTACGTCATATCAACGTCGATGCTACGTAATGACGTCGACATGACGTCGTTCTGATGTCATGAGAATGACGTCGTGTGCCTGCTGGGACGTACATATTTCGCATCTAAACTATTCCAGTATAGTGCTGATATTATTTTTATTTGATGTCTAAACGCTGATGTTCAGATCAAACCAATATTGAATTTATCTTTTTGAATAAAGTTTACTTCCATATTTAAATGCTTAAAACATCACAGCATTAGCATATACTTAATCAATCGACATTATATACTGGCTGCATTGTACATTGCACATGACCACTAAATGTGGTAACAAAATCACACTCTGACTAAATACATTCACAATCTGCTCCGATAAATAAGCACATGATGAAGCTGTTTGTAGATAACCAATAAACATTTTTTTGCTTTCTTGTATGTTGTTTGACAACTAATCATGCAAATCAGTAACCATTTTATACTTATCATAAAAAACAGACGACAAAAATATTTATCAATTATCTATAAATATCCTCATGATTTGCTCTCATGGCATAATACTCCATTGCAAAACCACCTATAACTAGAAGCAAATCAACCAAATACTCGGTTTTAGCAACTCCACCAAATCCATTTGGACCCTCATACACTTGAACCAAGACCCTCCGATGGAAGATTGCTTTACGATGATACGCTAGCCCTTTTTGCTTTCAGTCACGTCCTAACTTTCTAGCACTACTACTGGTAAACATTTATATACGAATATATCACGTTGTATAATCATTCAAAGTAGACACAGCCTGTGCTATTTTTCTTTTTTATTCAGATCTGTGATTGATTGTTTTTAATATGAGATTCTCGTATGATAATCCTTTGTAAGGTGTTCATCTTCTTTCCATCTTCCTGAACGCCAATCTTTTAACGCTGTTTTGACACCCTGGTGAGATGTTAGTAAATACACGATGATAATATCTGATTATAGTTTAGGATAAGGTTGAATCCTTTGGTATTTCATTTTAATTCAAACATAGAGGTTAACATTGACGCCAACTCTGCGTATTTTTCTCTGTAGTATTTAATTCTGTTGCTAAATGCTTAGTTCATTTATCTATCTATATCTATTTTGTATTATTATTGGCTTCTTTGATTGTGACATTCACGTAATCGCTTTCAGCGAGTAACATTTAATATGCACATTTTTGCGATTCCTTAATGAGAAGTCACTTAACTACACGCTTACTTCTTTATTATTATTTAAGGACTTTCTCCTTTTCAGAATGGTGCACAGCGTTGAAACTGTATTCCGACTTAGTACAATTGTCCCAATTATATTGGGCTATTTTAAACACGAAACCACGCACACAAAGCAAAATATATCTAAAATGACTGTACTGTAAAGTGTAACCATGTTTGAAGGTGTGTCTACTTTGTAAATAATCTCAAGTTGTCTTTCATGTTGAAAAGTTCTTAAATTGTCAATATATTAAATCCTAATTTACAATAACATCTATTCAGCCTTCTCCTCCGTCTTTTCTTCCGTTGTCGTTTCTTTCTTTTCCTCTGTTTGTTCCTCTTTCACGTCTTCTTTCTGTTCTTCCTTTGTTTCTTCCTTTGTTTCCTCTTTTTCTTCTTTTTCTTTCTCTTCTTTATTGTCTTTTTCACTTTCATCACCCTTTTCTTCTTTTTTCAATTCTTCTTCGGTTTTATCTCCCTCTTTTCCTTCTCCTTTTTCACATTCTTTCTCTCCCTCCTTAACGTCACCATTTTCTTTTGTCTTATCCTCTTCTTCTTTTTTCTCTTCTTCCTTCTTGTCTTCTTTCTTTGCTGGCTCTGGTGGTTCTTCCCCTTGTGCTCTGTACTTCTTAGCCTTCTTGATGAAGCCTCCCTCTATCATACTGTATGCCATGTCGATCAGAGTATCTTTGGTTTCTTTGGGGGTTATTCCTAAGACTTCCTTCATCTGTAACATGATTTACGAGATATGTTAGTTCATCAATTAAGTCGGAATGCAGATTGTTTTTTTATGTCATTGTGTCCTTCGTTTATTTATACTATGATGGATTGCAACTTTTTAAACACCTTTAAAACCCATCACGTCGTAGATGTTCACACTTTTGTGAATATAATATTTTTACACAACTGTATGTAAATATCTGAATTTTCTTTTCAGTGAGATGGAATTATACTCAACAGGCTTAGAATCTGTCGCTCGTCGCAAATGCTTTAAAGAAAAGAATGATTAACACTCCTAGTATACATTTTAAAGAAAACAACACGTGTATATAGTATGGTCGATAAGGAACGAATTTAAGATTTATTACTGAGCATACCTTCGTGTTATCAAACTTGGTAACTTTGCCACACTGTGGAATGACCGCCTTGATGTTCTTGTTCACTAGTCCGAGCACTTTCAACATAGCATTAGGATAGTTAGCTGTGGGAACATTGTAGCCTGCAGGTAAAAAATACACATTTATCAGCCCATTATTGACGAATGCACTTTCCCAGCATTGTCGTTTGGGTGAGTCCACTTCATCCGTGTACTCTACTTCTTCAATCTCCTCATCATCACATGACTCCGGTGCGAGAAGCCCTGGGTTCGATATCTACCTTCTCTTTGTTATGTCATTGAGAAAGACACTCCCCATAGGACTGTTTAATACATAAGTTCCGACATGACTGGACAATTGTTGACTCGAACGTTTCGCCATATCAGAACAAATCAGCATTACTCACCCCTGCTTTTGAATTCGTTGGCAAGTATCTGTGCTATCTCCTTCAGCCATAAGTTCTCATTTACAACAAGGAACCGTTTGCCTGCAGATAAAGAATTATAAAATTAATGATACAGGTTTTCTTGGTTTAATATGTAACCTTTCAATCATTTTCTGAACTTATAGACTTTGTACCAAACTGAGCATAGTTTTTGTGTTTGCGTGTCACTTTGACAACAACGTTGAGAAGACAATACTAACAAATATAAACAGAAATAAATTGGTTATTCGTCAGGTAGCTTTACACACTTTTCCTAATGACACGCTTAAATAATTGGCACGAAGATGACCGCTTCAGAATCAAAGGTACATGTAAACGCTTTTGGTTATCCAAGTATTATTGTTTCCCTTATTCGAAACACCTTCCTTTAGCCAGTTCTTGAACGAAAGGAAGAACATTTCTATCAAACTCTAAAAGGACAATACCAAAACTCGAGAAAATAAAACAGGTTTACGCTAAATAAAACGCTTTTGGTTATCCAAGTATTATTGTCTCCCTTATTCGAAACACCTTCCTTTAGCCAGTTCTTGAACGAAAGGAGGAACATTTCTATCAAACTCTAAAAGGACAATACCAAACCTCGAGAAAATAAAACAGGTTTAAACAGATTATAATTTCTAAAAGGATTTGAGCCGCCTCATGAGAAAACCAACAATCTGCATATGCGAAAACAAAGGCGCAGATCAGCTTCGCAGTAACTGCGAAGCTGATCAGCGCCTTTGTTTTCGCTACTCGGATAGTACAGTTCCTCTTTTACTTAAATCTGAAATGTCAAGCTTCTAGCTCTTTTCTGTGACTGTACAGGTCGGTTTGTGTCGGACCTGTTCGGAAACCTTATTGTTTGTTTTCCTACGAGGCGGCTCATTTGTAGTCTTACCAGATGCCTCTGTAGTGGTCATAGCTTTAATGTGTGCAGCGGCGACGTCTCTGACGTCTACTATGGCGAAGTTCAGCTTTGGTAGACACATCATCTGGTGCTCAAGTAGACGCTTTACTATCTGAAGGATAACATAATTATGGAGGATAGAAGTACATTTTTTGCTTTACGTCTTTTAATCGTTTGACATTTTCATTTCAACTGCATTTATGCCAGATGACTTAGCGCGCCCTGCAGCATATCTGCTTTCTAGGAGTTAACGTACGTATCTAAATCTATGCAAGAATATATATATATGGATAGATAAAATGCAGAAATGATGTGCATGACAAATACATTAACCGTAAGTACGATAAATTCGATTTGCACAGTATGGGTCACAATATTAGAGTTATTCCCCTTCACCCATAATTATTTGACGGAAAACTAGACTTACCTCCATGCTGACGCACTGTGATCCATTTATAACTGGTCCCATGACATAGGCAGGGTTAATCACTGCCAATTCTATCTTGTCCTCATCTGAAAGTAAAGTACAGCATAAAGAAATGGACACAATTAATGCTTCAACGGTTAACAGTAATGCAACCTTTAATTTGCCATCACACGTGATGCAAACAGACCAGCACTTTCTCGGTTATGTTGTTATCAAGCAAATATCAACAAAAGAAGTAAAGCAGTTGTGCTTATCAGAACAGCAGATAAAATTAGCAGTAAGCATATACAAACATCAGCCACGAAGAACCACTATAATACGCTTATTATTAGAGACCAGTCTTCTTCATAGTCGATAGCAAAACTTTGGAGGATGTAGAAGTCGCTATCGGTATAATACTGAGTGGGACACGAGTCCAGTTGATATATTCACTTTACCTGGTAGTTCTTTGACATATTCCCAGGCCGCCTTTTCCGCCATTGTTTTAGATTTTCCATAAGCATTCAGTGATTCTGGGTCCATCCAGTCATCCTCATTGTAGGATTTGTTGGCTTCACCCTGTCCATCTGGTAAGATAATAATAATAATAATAATAATAATAATAATAATAATAATAATAATAATAATAATGAAATGGTTAAATGTATAATAAAAATAAAAATATATCAATAAGAGATAGGATACTGCAATATGCTGATCAGGAAAGTTACATTTTGTTAATAATTATCATGAAAGTGTAACATTATAAAAGTTCCTCAAAGACATGGCTCATAAATGTTTCAAATAAAGGTGGTACATGGCTGTGACCAAATGGTGACCATCAAAACTTCTTTCTTAACAACTCCGCTTTTGAAATATCCATAGTCAAGACACCCACTTGTAATATGAAATTAATAAACAATGCAATTGTATTTGTGCACTTCAATAATTATAGGAAATGCAACTCTTTACAAGTATAATTAGGTGCTAAAGTTCAGAGGGTCGTGAGAAGAGGCAGAGAGTCACAGTTGTATCATACTTTACTCTAGCCTTGCCCAAGGCTTAGAAATAAAGGAAAACTCCTTTCGTAATTTTCGTTGTTTTTTTTTTTTTTTTTTTTTTTTAATCTCTGCGGCTAGTCTAGTCTATAGATGGGGCTCGATTTCTAAGCCTTGTAAAATCCGAAATCAGCAGCCTCAGAAATCGTAGGGCACATTTATCAATGTCAGAATCTTAACAGCAAAGTGCTTAGTGGTATTCAAAGGTTTATGACCCTGTATTTAGACAGATATTCAACACCATCTTGCACCTGATAAGAATTACATCCTGAATATAAAGTGAGTTTGACCTTTGTCATTACTCAAGTTACAAAGGTGCCAGCAATTTGTAGAACATTGGAGAAGCAGTGCATTCATGATTTTTTATGGTTTATTGATTTAGGCAAACAAATAAGAAGAATATACATAAGTTAAGCTTTATTCCGGGGCTTTATTATGCTGCTGATCAGTTAGGGTGTACTCTGTCTGTCTGTCTGTCTGTCTGGTTTGATTTGATGCTTCATACCCACTGTCATCAGCTGAGTAGCCTGAGGTCAGTTATAAATACAAATAACTCAGTTTCTAGGCAATTACCAATATTTAGTGCATACATGTATTTCATTTAAAAACTGATCATCAAAAAGCTATTTTCAGGGCCAAACCAATGCAGCATTTTGCATAGCTGCTATATGCATAACAAGAAGCTTTGGCCCCTGCCCTTTAGGCCCTAATGAAATGGATGGGCTGCTTGTGCCTCCAGGTGAAGCTTCCACACTACAAAATGTCCATCTGATTATTGGTTAACCACTCAGGTCTGAGCCTACCCAGGTCTGAGCCTACCCAAGAAAACCTATGAGCAGCCGCGTGAGAAAACCAACAATATACGCGAAAACAAAGACGCAGATCAGCTTCGCATTAGCCGCAAAGCTGATCAGCGCCTTTGTTTTCGTGTAGTACAATGTCTCTTCTTCTTAAATCCGAAATTTCAAGCTTCTAGCCTGCTTCTGTGACTATACAGGTCGGTTTGTGTCGGACCTGTTCGGAAACCACACTGTTGGTTTTCCCACGAGGTGGCTCATATAAGCCATATTGGCTTAGTTTGGTGGATATATTTGAAGCACTTTTTGGATGTCATGACGTCCAATTTTAGGTACAAGCCCCACAAAATAGAGGCAATGTCCCGACATGACCATTGCTGTTGACTGGTACGCTAAACCACAACTCAAACAAACAAGCAAATAAAAGGTCTGGTATACAATGCAAATGTCTGTATTAACAGGAGGACCGTATGTAAGACTGGCATTAATGCTAAAGTAAAGATATTATCATTAATAATAGATATCATAATTATTGGTGTTGTTGCTGTTCTCTGACAATAACCAAGTTCAAAATTGCATCAATATCAGTGTATGTAAAAAGTGCAAAGTATTTTGGGAAATCAATAAGTAAAAATTAAAAAAAAATCCCATTCATTGTTTCATGAGGCCAGATTGGTTTCTGAATGCTCAATTCATTTCATCAAAGAAACTTTCAAGGCTGTAAAACCATCAACCTACTGAAATATAAATAAACACTGTTGCTAATCTCCATCAAGGAATTAGAGATGGTCAATTTGATAGCCATTTACTGTCAATCATTTCTCAGAGGGATTTTGCTTTTTACTAGTCTGTAAAACTCAGCCAAGATGATTGAAGAAAAATTCATTGATAGACTAGCTTAGAGACTCGAGAAATTTCAATATAAAGAAAATAATAAAAATGAAAACAATAATCATATGACATAAATATGTTTTACAGACTAGTAGCTAGTCTAACTTTACTCCATTGTGCGGATTATATTTTTCATTTGGTCCTTTGAGATCAGCGATAATATTCTGAGAAATCAGGGCCAGATTTATAGGGTCACTGATGAGGCTTGAGTAGCCGAAACCGCGGTTTGGCCGAACCCTTTCTCATTAATGTTATTCCTACTTTTAAAGAAACTCGGTTTTACTTTTTATTTTTCTTATAGTCTTTTAAAGCAATTCATAATACGTTTTAAATGCAAAAGCACAACAACCACTTACAATGTACTGCGACACTGGAACTGGTCAAGACCACCTTCTTCACCGACTTTGCCTGTACGCACGCCTTCAGAATCGCCTGGGTGCCCTCGACCGCTGGTGTAATTACCTCATTCTCATCTTTGGGCTGTTGTGAGGGGAATGGACTGGCCACGTGTATGACGTATGTGATGTCTTTGACGGCTCTGTATAGGTTAGCATGAGTTACAAAAATACACAAGAAGGGTTTCGCTCTATACTTTTCAGCATAGGGTTGATTGACGTTAGTTTTATCCTTCGGGAACACCACGAAGACTAATTGTATCTTTTCGTATACCTAGCATTTTATATAATAGTCTTAGAAAACATTATGGACGTCACGTGGTGTTAGAAATAAAACTCTTTTTACCATTTTTGATCAACATATTCATAAAATGACAATGATGTTATTTAGTGTTCTCTTTGTATTGTGACAGATTCCGCCATGGAGAATCATCTATTCATAGAATACGTATACGTTTCGTCCACTAGCAGGCGTATAAACTAACGGCAAAAGCATTAGGTCAAGGACTATCAAAACACCAAATGCAAAAGACAATGCAATGGTCAAAGCCTATATTTGTCACATCTGCAGTACGTGTCATTTGGTTGATTTCGTTCCACTGTGTCTTGTTCGATGCATCAGAATGTCTAGAAATGAGCCGCCTCACGGGAAAACCAACAATCTGCATAGGCGAAAACAAAGACGCAGATCAGCTTCGCGGTAACCGCGAAGCTCATCAGCGCCTTTGTTTTCGCTACACGGATTGTACAATTCCTCCTCTACTTAACTCCGAAATTTCAAGCTTCTAGCCTGCTTCTGTGCTTGTACAGGCCGGTTTGTGTCTGACCTGTTCGGAAACCACATTGTTGGTTTTCCCACGAGGCGGCTCAAATAGCTGTTAACATGACTCAAGTCTCGGAATTCTAGATGCAATAAAGCTATCTGTAAACATCGAGCGACAGAAATCCCGGCAATAAAGTTCAATATCATTATGCAATTTCACTGACTTTATCCTGAAATTCTTTGAACATGCATTTAAGACCGACAAAATCAATATTTCAAAGAATGGTTGGCATTCTTAGAAAACCTATTTTAATGTCTCTATTTATGTAGCAGATGGGGAAACAGCAGTTTATGCACTTGTGTTTTAGATGTCGTTAAATATATTTGCAAAACTTGTCTTAGGCTGCGCCAATCAGTTTGTGCCCGAATTCATACTTGATTGACAATAAATCATGGGTTCCTTTAAAATGGCTTATATGACACGCGGCTTAAAATATTGGTGCCTCAAGCTTGTCGTTAGCAAAATCTCGTGATTGCAAACGGCGTATTATGCAAAGAATAAATTATCGAACTTCAAGGCAATGACATTAGACTAGGTTATTTCATAATTACAGAAACTATTATGAAAATTGGACGTCTTGACAGATTTTTGTCGTCCCAGCGTATAGAACCCATCCGCATTTCGTGAAGTCATCAGGAAAACATGTCCGTGAAATGTATACCCCCTCATACCCCACTTTTACATATCAAAACTGGGATATGCAGGGTTTTTTCTATTTTAGCTCACCTGAGCCGAAGGCTCACAAGGTGAGCTTATAGTATAGTAGTCGAGCCGGTGTCCGTCCGTCCGTGCGTCCGTCCGTCCACATTTTCAAACTTGAATATCTCTAAGACTACTAGGCCAATCTTGATCAAATTTTATATGAAGCATCACTGAGTACGGGGAAAGGTTATGTTAGGTTTTGGCCCAGGTCGGATTAGAACTCTGGTTTCCATGGCAACAGATAGCTCCAATAGATTTACAATGGGAAAAACATAAAAAATCTTCTCCAAAACCACAAGGCTCAGAGCTTTCATATTTTGTGTGTAGCAATGTTTGATGGTCCTCTTTAGTATGGAATAAGGCACTACCTTTGTCGCGACGCTCTACTCTCATTGCGCCGATAATTTGAAAATAAGCTACATATATGACAGCTTTATCATCCTTGTGATCACAGCCGACCATAACCATCATGGAAAGTTAGTTTATCAGTTAGTACAATGCAGGGCGTGTTGAAACGTGACGGCGACGTAAATCTATAAGAAATGTTAATTGATCAATTAGTATAATGCAGCAGCGCGTGTTGCAACGTCACGGTGACGTCAAAAATAACAATGTCGGTTCCGGTTGACGAAAGATTTATTTTCTATCAATGTACAGAAGAGCAGAATAGAACAGAACATTTTTACCACGTTCTACCATAAGAGCGACGCAGGAGCGTCGCTATAAATCCTGCCAACCGTGCCCTTGGGGTCCAGGCGGGCCCCACCCCAGGGGCGTCATGGGAAAACATAAAAAAAAATCTTCTTCTCCGAAACCAAAAGGCCCAGAGCTTTCAGAGCTCGGTGAGGCGGTTCTAACGTGTACCCACAATTTATGTTTTGAGCAAAAATAAGAAAAATATCATAATTTTTCGGCTGAAAATTTTCAATTTTCAAAAATAAAATCTCTAGTTTATCTCATAGACAAGTTTTCGTAATGACCGGTAACACTAGAAAGACCTCAGGTGTTAAACTGGACAAACTTATCCTTCCCCCACTCTAAGAGTTGTATCTTGACCAAGCATTGCTTTTCACAAATGTGTACAATACCAGCTGTGCTATAATATTGCCTATTGCATATGGTTCAAGTTACACCAGAATGGTAAAATGCGGTATTTTGTGATACTTACGGCTCCCAGGATTCAGCCTTTGTTAGATCAGCCGCCACCAGTTCAAGTTTGTGAGCTGCTTCTGGGCAGAGTTCTGTTAATCTTTTAACTTTTTCTTCATCTTCCAACGACCGCAGCGTTCCTCTGACCTTGTACCCTTCCTCTTGCAACTGTTTGATGATGTGAGATGCAATGAAACCGCCGGCGCCGGTAACCAGAACAGCTAAAATAGAAAGAAAAATGGCGGCTTACTCAAACTGTCAACTTGGCGTAATTTTTGTGAAATAAAGTGTCTTTTGGGATGTTGAAAACAATGACACGATAGTTTTGTCTCTTCTGTTCTACTTCTTGACAGCACCCATCTGCAAAACAAGTTGTTGACACAATTTTATCTCCAGATTCACAAAATTACCTGAATGATAAACACAGATTAGAATATTCGTAAGGCATGCGCTTGGTCTAATGTGTTTGAACAGTGTATACTGGTAGACATAATTCATAAAATCTAAGCATAAGCTAAGGCGGGCACATGCTGAGCATGTCGTCAAAAGCCTGATATACTAATGCTACTGGAATAATGCATTTTATTGATTGTCACCTAAACGCATGTTTCAGAATGCATTCTCCTAATCTATTACGTAATTAAGTCTCTGGTATTTTATGAGTCTCACGATCCACATATAGAAACGAAATGTTTTTAGTATATGAGCCACCTCGTGGGAAAACCAACAATCTGCATAGGCGAAAAACAAAGGCGCAGATCACCTTCGCAGTAACTGCGAAGCTGATCAGCGCCTTTGTTTTCGCTACTCGGATAGTACAATTCCTCTTCTACTTAAATCCGAAATTTCAAGCTTCTAGCTCTTTCCTGTGCTTGTACAGGCTGGTTTGTGTCAGACCTGTTCGGAAACCACATTGTTGGTTTTCCCACGAGGTGGCTCATATTATCGCATCTTGAGCCGTCACTCCAAATGACATTATGCGTTCCATGAAGAACGCGCTCAGCCTGAGTAAGAGCATCCATCTGAGCCTGTGCGTGAGAAAACCAACAATTTGGGTTTCTGACCAGGTCCGACACAAACCGGGCTGTACAAGCACAGAAGATGGCTAGAGGCTTGAAATTTTGGATTTAAGAAGAAGAGGGACTGTACTATCCGTGTAGCGAAAACAAAGGCGCTGATCAGCTTCGCGGTTACCGCGAAGCTGATCTGCGTCTTTGTTTTCGCATAGGAAGATTGTTGGTTTTCTCACGCACAGGCTCATCTAGTATTTTCTGTCACATCTAATGTCGGCATAAATAATGCAAAGGTCCAAAATGGGCATTTGGAAGTGAATCTATGAATCAGACTCAGCAATGCTTATGGACTTGTCTGTGTCTTTGCAAGGCGGTCATAGCGTTCGTTTATTTTGCGATGTGCAGTGTCATTTTCTAGAAAAAGGGTTGTTTTGAGATGGAAAAAAGTATGTCAGCACGTATAATGATAATAAATGTCATTTACAGCTATTTTGATTCTGGAAGCGTTTCTATTAAAATATCTGACATTTCCAAGTTTATGTTTCGCATAAAGCTCCCGCTGGGCGCTGCAATTCTATTTGAGCCAGTGCATGAGGAAATCAACAATTTGCATATGCGAAACCAAAGGCGCAGATCAGCTTCGCGGTAACCGCGAAGCTGATCAGCGCCTTTGGTTTCGCTACACGGATAGTACAATTCTTCTTCTTTCTAAATCTAAAATTTCCAGCTTCTAGCTATCCTCTGTGACTGTACATGCCGGTCTATGTCGGACCCGGTCGGAAATCCAAAATGTTGGTTTTCTCATGCGAAGGCTCATTTCAAAGCCTCAGCTGGGATTATAGCATTGTATAGGTCGATACGACGAATCAATAGGCTTTTTGATATGCTTGTATTAATCTATTATATAATTTTCATGATGCCAGACATTGATCGTTATGGAAAAAATCTTGTTAGGATTCCATCAATATTTTTAGTTCGATCCGGGCCCACTTTTTTCACATGTTTCGAATTTGTTCTGGTAATGTCCTAAAACATATACTAGTATACTGTTAGTAGGACACATTTAGGATAAAACTAGTCTTAAAAGTTTTGATGAAAATGGTCCACTTTCAGCATGCTAGTTAAGGAACTAAATCACATGTCAGCAACGCCAGATAAAACTCAGTGTCACTGTATAAATGTTTGGTATATGGGTATTCATTACATGTGCATGTTTTCTTGTTATGTAATATTCATTTTGTTGTATGGTCTAAACGATAACGTTTTTATCAAAATATTGTTTCATATTTTCCTACTTCCTTTATTTATCATAAATATTTTCAATTCTTTTATCATAACATGGCAAAATAATTTAAACATCCTCGATATGATGTACCGTTTACATAAGAAATGCATTTGGCATGGAATGCGGTTACTGTCCTACTTTAACCCATATTTGACGAATGGATTCACCCATCATTATCATTTGGGTGTCCACTTGCAATTTAGGGACATCAGCAGTGATTTTTAAATTTTGTTCAATTCTCTAAGCAAACAGAAAAGCCCCAGATAGGACGCCGCACGCCGCGTTCTGTGGCGTCACATCTGGGGCTATTCTGTTTGCCTATGTCCCATAAAAGGGACGTCAGGCTAAAATGAGTTAAGACAGAAAATATGTCGTTAATAAGTTAAAGACATATGGCCACGCTAGACTAGTTGAGGCTGGTTGTAGGGACATTGTGGATAGTGAATAGTTCTGGGCCCAGTTGTTCGAAACTAACGACGTCGTTAGTTAACGTTTCGTTAAAATTTCAAACATTAATATTACAAATACACTGTTATTTTTGTTGAAAAAATGTGAGAATCCTTTGCACTGCAAAAAAACAACAACAACAAAAAAAAAAAAAAAAAAAAAAAAAAAAAAAAAAAAATAAAAAAAATAACAGTAGCTGATATTTGCTTAACAAATTTATTTCTTAACGATATCGTTAAGCTAACGATGCTTTGAATAACTGGGTCCTGGATTGTAAATTGGAAAAGGCGAACGTAACGAAAAATAGAATGCACTTCAGACACTTGACTCTTAACGCAACGAAACAGGGAAGGTTTTTGAATATTGGGGAAGTTTTCTTTATATTTTATAAGTATTATGCCCTATCACACGTAATGTTGTGTTTATCTAGTATTTTTTTCATCCGCACAACTCTAAAACATATTCACACAGGGAAGAGGAACAGGTGCTAATTTGTCTGTATACTGTACAAATTTATCTTGAAGTACGTCCCTTTAGTTTGCTTCGAATTCGAGCTTTATTGGCAACGTGAAAATAGAAGTGAATAACTATATGGCTGGTATCCATAAATCCACAATACATTTTCTTTATTTCCCCGAACACCATATTGCTGATCTCAAAGGAGCAAAAAGCAGTAAACCTGTTTCAAACAGTGTACCTTTATCAGTCGGCATTATGATTCATATTTTATCTTAATCAGATAATAATCATTTCGCAAGATATATTGTGAAGTTTTCAAAACTTCTTGATACCACTGCGTATTCTGCAATTCCAAAGTGCACCTAATGCTTAACTTTATTGCAATTTAATTGCCTGCCGTCTGGGTTGTTCAAATATCCATAATAATTTTAGAATGTTATGGAATTTATGTTTGTAAACAATAAAGCATATTATTATAGATGATCTAAAGGTCCAAAAGTAATATTAATCAGGAAACATTATGAATCATATTTCCTATCTTCATCAGGGTCTGTGAGAAAAAGATGTGCTTCTGATGCCTCCAGATAGAGATGCATACCGACAGACTGTCCATTTGGTTACTGGGTCCGCTGAGATTAAAATTTGTCCTGCTCATAAATGTTAAAATGCCAACAATTTTGATATGAGCAGGATAATTTACTACTTTTTGAATTTTGAACCTGAATTTTCCACTAATTTCGACTGGTTTTACATTCACATGCAGTTGAAATTTCATGCTCATCTGAGCTGAGCTTGAATTCAGTTTTGTAACCTCGAGCACTGGTTAACCACCTGGAAGGTCTGAGTCTGTCCAGGAAAAGGGATGAAGTCAAACCATCAATACAAATTAGTCGTTGTTGTTCACATGGGCGGTGCTTTTTAAATTGCACACTTTGGCGATGTAGTGACATCAAACATTTCATGTAGAAGATCCATAAAAAGGAGTCGACGTCCCGACATGACCACAGCTGTTGACAGGGAAATTATTCAGCAAATCAATCAAACACAAAATTTCTTTATATCACTGCGTATATTGCAGTTTAAAAGTGCACCTGCAGTCGAAGTTTATTGCAGTTTAACTGCCCGCCGTCTGGGCTGTTGGAAGATCCATCACAATCTCAGAATGTTATGGAATTAATATTTTCAAAAATAAGTCCAAAAGTAATATGAAAAGTGATTTTTATCAGGCAACATTATGAATCATATTTTATCTTAATCAGACAATAACCATTTCGCAAAATATATCGTGAAGTTTGCGTAACTTCTTGATATAACTGCGTATCTTGCAGTTCCAAAGTGCACCTATTGCTAAAGTTTATTGTAATTTAATTGACTGCCGTCTGGGATGTTCAAAGATCCATCACATTTTCAGAATATAATTGAACTGGTGTTTGCAAAAATAAGCATTTTAACTGTGTAGCTGATATAAAGGTCCAAACGTACATTTTATCAGGCAACATTATGAATCATATTAGCCATTTTCAGGCTTCATGTGCCTCCACACAAAGCTATGTACCAACAGACTTACCACCTGATAACTGGCTAACCACTTAGAAGGCATAAGTATGCGCAGGAAAAGTGGTCAAGTCAAACCATCCTCACATACATGGATAACTTGCTTCAATCTTATGAATTGGAGTACTTTGGCGACGTCATGACATCTCAATTTAGGTAGAGAAGTGCCATAAAATGGAGGCGACGTCCCGACATTGCTATTGACAGGGACGTTAATCAGACAAACACACAAACACACAAAATGTCTTTATACAACTGCGTCTTATGCAGTTTAAAAGTGCATCTACTCCTAAAGTTTATTGTAGTTTAATTGCCGCTGTCTGGCTGTTGGAAAATCTTTCACAATTTCGAAATGTTATGGAATTGGTGTTTGCAAAAAATAAACATTATGATTATAACTGATCTAAATGCCCAAAAGTAATATTAAAAGTGACTTCTTATCAGGCAACATTATGAATCATATTTGATATATTCATCTGGGGCTTTGAGAAATAAACAGGCTACTTGTGCTGGGACCGACGGACTGTCCATTTGATTACTGGTTAACCGCTCGTAAGGTCTGAGCCTGCCAGGAAAAGTGGTTCAAGTCAAACCATCCATACATATAAACCTTAAGTTGTTATATTCATAGTGCTTAAATCTTGTCAACTGCAGTACTTCGTCGATGTCATGACATCCGATTTATAAGACGAATCAACATAAAATGGAGGCGATGTCCCGACATGGCTACATCTGTTGGACAAACATAATTTCTTTATATCACTGCATATTCTGCAGTTTCAAAGTACACCAGTCTAAGTTTATTGCAATTTAATTGCCTGCCGTCTGGGTTGTTGGAAGATCCATCACAATTTCAGAATGTTATGGAATTGATGTTTGCAAAAATAAACATTATATGAACCGTAAACATGATAGGAATCAATCAATGCGTTGCAGATACTGTGGCAAAGAGCCACGAAATATAAACTTTTGTCAATATTTGTGTTTTAGAAACCTTTTGATTAGGTATGTAACAATTTTAGCTCGATTATGATTTTATTTACTGACACAAAACGCTACCTACATGTCACTTGTATCTAATTGTAAGTTGTTGCACGTGGTTCCGTTTTGGCACTATGAAAAACCATAAGTTTCTTTTCAAGCAACTCAAATCAAAGTTTTGTTTATCTTGTGTTCACCTGGGGAAGCCGTTTACTCTAACCTTATTATAAAGATAGCTAAACAATTTAGAAATATGTGAGTAATGCTTAAGACACAGTTTACTTAATGAATCACACTTGCAGTAAGTGCTACTGTGAGTTGGATTGATACCTTAAAGAAAGTGTATGTAATGACATCATGGTAATCTTGTTCCATAGGGATTCGTAGTTAAATCTCCAAACATTTATTTCTTCGTTATGATGTGCATGATTTTCATGACATTGATTCAAAAATACTAATCTAGATAATAGGGCTCTGCCACGTATGTGTGGCGTATGTGTGTCTTAATTGTGGCGTATCCTCGACTCTCTTTTCGCATCTACGCCGTATCAGCGATGTACGTGTGGCGTAACTCGCATATCAACGGCGTATGTGCTACGTATGTGGTGCGTACGTTTCACTGCCATGTTCATGTAACGAACACCCATCTCAAATTTTGTTGTCCTTCTCCTTAACTTAAAGACCTACTTCTGAAGAAGCTGAAAGGGGTACCCCTGTTTATTCGGTTAATGACCCCTAATGGTGCAATATGGTCCTTAGATCAAAGGACTGTCATAATGAGGTGATTATCACATCTCTGCAGGGGGTCATAAAGAGGCCCCTAAAGGAGAATACCTGTATTTCCACTGTTTATTGATTTTATTGTCCCTGATAACATATGCAATAAAACTGCCTCCCTCTGCAATCAATATTGATTTCTCCTGTTTTGGCCCCTACCTGTATTCTGAGTCAATGTCAAGGAACTAGGTTTTCTAATGCCCTGTCCTTTATCTAATGACCCTCAATAGACATGGAAATAGGTCTTTAACTGTTGCATTCACAACTGTTGTTTCAAGGCACATGTTACAATGGGCTTGCAAGAGCCTCGTCCGTTGCCAATGCGATCTCTTCCCCTGACTCGCTACAATAAAACTAAAACATGAATTCCCATAATTATCTACGACTAACTGCACTTGTTCAATAATCAAAGCCCTGTAATTTTATTATTCGCGTGAGATCTAGACATCAGAGCCAGTTTATTACGATATTTTCCTGTCTAATGCAGGTTAAATCCTTTGAAGATGCCGACAGTAAATAATCGATAACTGTCTCCAGAGCGGCTCTGAGGCCGGATGAACTGAATGTGGACAATTGACAAGATGTTAATGGCCTAGTCTGCTTAGATTGGGAACACATCACTTAACCTGCTGTGCGTGTGAAATTGGTCTGTAAAAATATAATTTGAAAATAAGTAAGTCATTATTGTTTAGGGTTCCAGTAAAGGACATGGTGACGTCGGTCCATTTTCTGTGTATACACATCAGAACAAAATGTTTGCGGATATTTGCAGCAATGTCATGGAAAGCCTACCCCGAGTGTAACACTTGGTTGGAAGAAGAAAACAAAAGTCCTAAAATTCGTCCAAGAAAAACGTCAAATGTAGATCACAAGAGGACACAAGTCCCCGGATTGGTACCATTGCCATTGATTTTTGGTGTTGTAGACTCTTTGAGATATCAAAGTTTTGACATTTAGAAGTCCAATTTCTATGTTATATCTATTCTTGTTGAACCTCTATAGATAGATTTCCTAATGTTTATGTTGTAATCATATAATCACCTGGTTTTAAACCATTGTCTCGATTCCATTTCAAACAGTATATAACTTGAGCCTTTGCATGAGAAAACAAACAATTTGCGATAGGCGAAAACAAAGGCACAGACCAGCTTCGCGGTAATCCCTCTTCTATTTAAATTTCAAGCTCCTAGACTTTTTCTGTGACTGTGCAGACTGGTTTGTGTTGGACGTGGTCAGAAACCCAAATTGTTGGTTTTCTCATGCACAGTCTCACTTCAAATAGAAACAATTAGATCAAAACTTCCATGGATGTATGCAAGTAATGGAATATATACGCAAGGAAGCAGTGTAAGGTCAATATTAAAATGACAAAAGCGTTTCTCTTGATGACGACTAACGTGGTTTAAATTACACACATGCATGTTTTACATTCGAAATATGCAAGAGTTGAAAAGTTTAAGGATAGTAAGGTTTCACGTTACAGAAATTTAAATGCAAAAACCAAGCAACGGTCACTTGTTTGAATAAACAAATCTACAAACAACACGTTAAAAGCATGGTGGTTACATGCACTCGTAATGTAGACATGTTGTTTCACTTTTTATGATGGTACAAAAAGAAAGAAAACAAAAGATGTTGAAGATTTGGAATTTCTTTAAGGCTTTTAGTTTGTTTACGTCGAACAAGTCAATAATGCATTTCGCTGCATTTATTATTTGAGCCGCATCGTGAGAAAACGGGATTATTGCCTATGCGAAAACAAAGGCGCAGATCAGCTTCGCGGTAACCGCGAAGCTGATCAGCGCCTTTGTTTTCGCTACTCGGATAGTACAATCCCTCTTCTACTTAAATACAAAATTTCCAGCCTCTAACCATCTTCTGTGGTTGTACAGCCCGGTTTGTGTCAGACCTGGTCAGAACCCCAAATTGTTGGTTTTCTCACGCACAGGCTCATTTGTGTAAAATTAACCGCACAAAGTGGATAAACAGTGTTAAAACAGCTTTTAAAATAATTAAGATCTTACAGTTGCAGATTGCGATCTCGGAAATTTCACTGATTTTCTCATTTTGCACATAAAACATGCACTTAGTGGAAGGTTGCCAAAGCAACGAAAAGCAAGAACCGAATGAGCTAACAGAAATTGAATATTTCGAATATCAGCAGTAAAATTTAATGATAATATCCTGAAGTTGTCATTATAAAGTTTCAATTTTGGCACGGACTATCCTCTAAGTTTAACAGATGCAAAACTTTAAGGGTGCACTGGCACGATTCGACTGCTGATTTCATGATTATGTTGAATATTCAACTTGAAGACTACAACATGGACTCAAAGGAATCCTAACAGCTTTGCATTTAATTTGGGTATCAAGTGAATCGTTTTTGTGCAGGTATCATGTATGTCCTAAAATATGATGTCATGATAGCAAACTTTTTTCAGTGCGCGTATTATGCTACTTCATCAGGAAAACATGTCCGTGACATGTATACCCCTTTATATAGAAAAACTGGGGTTTGCAGGGGTATACCTAATTTTCTTATTTTTGATCCAAAACATACGTAGTGGGTACTCGTTAGAACCGCCTCGCGCGGTTCTAACGTTTACCCACAATGTATGTTTTGAGCAAAAATATTAAACATATCAAAATTTTTCTGGTGAAGTTTAATTTTTACAGCTGAAAAAATCTCCGTGTATTGCATGGGCAAGTTTTCGTAATGCCAGAGGGAGCAATCTGATTTATATTGCACTATATATCGTTTTCTAGTTCGACTGCAAGGCTGACAGAATCTGTACGTAACCACGTACTTTTAGCTCAGATACCGTAATTAAAATTACGGTGGCATCAGCAAGCATTGACCTTCTAATGAGTTGTAATGTTGCTCTCTGCTGGAATCCGTCTAGACAGACAGGAAGACTAATATTGTGCCGCAGCGAGATAAAACCTGTGTTCCAGATTTTCCAAGGACCAGGGCTCACACAAAACAGCTGTCCAGTCACAAAGGATGATGTTCTGATACTCAGGATCAAGAATGCAAATGGATTATGCTGATCAGATGTTCTTTGTGGTAGCCACGCAGGTCAGATTTGCACCTTTATTTTTAGAAATGCAAAACGCATGTTTTCTCATGATGCGGCTCTACTGGGTAATAAATAATATATCTTACGTGGAATAACAAATAAGGTTAAATGAGGTGACGAACTATTTCTAGACAATATTGACCAGAAAGATGACTTATCCGGTGTAATAAATATCGTATTACATAGGACAATAATTGTTATTCCAAGGTTAAATTAGGTGGCTTACTAACTGTTAATCTGGCAGACAAATGACACACTGACTGAAGAACTAATTCCATGGTAATTGAACTAGTGGACAATCCGTTTCCCAGTTAAAGCACCGTTAGTTTATGTGAAAGCGTGATGTTTAAGCGCGATTTGTCTATATGGAAAGACACATGAGCCGCCGCATTAGAAAACCAAGCATAAAATGCATATGCGAAAATAAATGCGCAGACCAGCTTCGCGGAAACCGCGAAGCTGATCAGCGCCTTTGTTTTCGCTACAAAGATAGTAGTAAAATTCCTCTTCTTCTTAAATCCAAAATTTCAAGCTTCTAGTCTGCTTCTGTGACTGTATAGGCCGGTTTGTGTCGACCTGGTCGGAAACCACATCGTTGGTTTTCTCATGAGACGGCTCAGATACCTACATTGTATCTGAAGATGTATGTAACTGTGACAATATGAGCTAAAATACATCTATATTCGCAAGAAATGTTCCTCGTCAGCTGATTGATTGGAAAATGATCAAGTTCACGAAAATAAGAAAATTAATTCAGAGTTATCGACCGTGTCTGGAATCGTGTACGTCACTCTTCACATGGTAAACGGTAGTCAAATACTCATCTGCATCAAATGTCATTTCGTGCCCAATCTATTATCTCAGCCTCGTTTGACATGGGAAAGTGTGCCATAGGCAATTCAAGACGAAAGACCACCAAAAAAAATCAGAAATTGAGACGGAACAGAGTCGTTTTTCTTAAGTGATTGACGCCCCCTTTCAAGCTAGGCAACTTGCGAAGCGGTTTGATCGACTCGTGTTTGCAGCTTTTGCAAAGCATCAATAACTTAGTTTTCTCAATGTCTGGACCAGTATAATCATACTGCACACCAGGAATTGATGCACTTTTAATGACAAATTTGTCTTCGTTTCGACCTACCACCAGAGAAGATAAGACTAATGATAAATAATGTGAAAACCAACAATTTGCATATGCGAAAACAAAGGCGCAGATCAGCTGTGCAGTAACTGCACAGCTGATCAGCGCCTTTGTTTTCGCGTACACGGATAGTGCAATCCCTCTTCTCTTTTAATCTGAAACCTCAAGCTTCTAGCCTGCTTCTGTGACTGTACAGGTCGGTTTGTGTCCGACTTAGTCGGAGTCCTAAATTGTTAGTTTACTCATGCACAGGCTGAAATGTGATAAATAATGGGATGTGCCTGCTTCCGTTCACCTTTCAGAAGCAGCACTGGGAAAAGACAAAGCTACTGACGTGTTTGTCTATTGAAGGCATAAATGGTCAATCAGTCTTTGCAGGCTTTGGGCTTCTCGTCCAAAATGAGCCATGTATACCCACAACTCGAAAAGCTGGAAGGACTTCCGTTCGGTTTTACATGTCAGTTTATTAGTTTGTCTAGATTTCTCAATTAAACAATTTATATGGATACCATGTTTTAGCAGTAGGTTTCCTTTGAAAAAATGTCTGTTAATGAAATAGGTATTTGGCAGCATAACCCTGAACTATTTTATGATATTGGCATAGATCTTTTATAATTCTATTAACTAAGGCAATTACTGTTAGAAAGAGCATACCCTTTGAAAGAAATGTGAAAACTGAACCAATTGCACCATGATATTGATTCCTTGAGTTTTCATAAACCTGGAACAACCTCAGTAGTACAGCAACAAAAGTGGTCAATGATTTGATTAGTCAATGGAGTTATTACATGTAACAGAATCAATTTTAACAGAACGAAATCTCTCTCATTGGAGAGACTGGAGGGGCTCAGGATCGAACCTACGATCCCTGCTCTTACAAGGCGAACGGGTGAACAACTATATATAGTTGGAGGCTTCTACGGACATAAAGGAAAGCCCGGGCTACATAATGAGGCCTTTTCAGTTCCATTACGTAAACTTGTCCATACAATATACAAAAATGTACTTTTCAGTACATTTTTACAAAACATTGATTGTGGGTACACAATCGCCTCGCCGAGGCGGTTCTAATGAGTATCCACAATCTACATGTATGTTTTGGATCAAACTAAGCCAACATAGGTATACACATGTACCCCTGCAAACATCAGTTTTACTATATAAAAGTTGGGTTTAATTGGGTATACACATTTAACGGATATGTTTTCCCGATGCCGTATAAATTCCAGACTAAGGTTTCTATAAAGAAATTAGAAGCTGAATTATGCAACAGCACCAGAAATCAATATTCTCAAATCACTCTTGCAGGCATCTTCATCGCGACGAAAAATTATGCAATCTCAAGGGGGAATGGCACTTATTTAATACGCAGTCGGCAAGTAAATCAAGAAGACAGACAGCTCCATTACGCAAGCATGTGCATGCAATATATATCCCCTTAAACCCCACTTTTATATAGAAATACTGGGGTTTGCATGGGTATACCTATTTTCTTATTTTTGCTCCAAAACATAGATTTTTTATACTCGTTAGAACGTTAGAACCGCCTTGGCGAGGCGGTTCTAACGTGTACCCAAATCTATATTTTGAGCAAAAATGAGAACAATATAAAAAAATACTACTCAAAATTTTCAAATTTTACAACTTGGAAAATCTTTGTATACTGCATGGACGTGTTTTCGCAAACTTCGACGAAAATTGTCAGCTTAAACAGTACCATAAGTTACTGTTGTTTGACCATGCTATATGTTCGACAAAGAGGGTGACCAATCATTTGATTCTGCATGAAAGTCGAGGAAATCCTACATGTATCTGTGCACTCTTCAAAACGAGATCAGTCATCTGCATTACATTGTATGCATTTCATTGTAGTGGCGGTGGCACATACAGAAAGCAAGACCGTGAATTTTTTAGATCACATTAGTCAAAGGCGACAGGTCAGTGCAGTGCATAGAGCGCTACCTGTCAGCGACAAGGCTCTTTCGAAAGGTCGTAGTTCGCGTGACAAGACCCATCTGAACAGGCATTCTGCGTTCTTTAATGCGTATCGATCCAATGTGCCCTGCATTTGTCGTCAGAATCCTGTATTTTAACAAGATAAGAGATCTACGGAAATGCTCGGAGTGCATTTGCATAATTCATCCCTATATTCCAGTCAACAGAATAAATGCACTTTCTATCGTTTGGTCCTGTGGGACGATGATATTAAGCTTCTTTCGGGGCTCGTGCCATGCATACTATCTTTCCGTCGGTGTTCAGTGATACCTCTTATTAATGAAGTGGAACGAGGTACCTAAGTGTAACAGGAGAGCAGCCTGATTCGCCGTCTGATCGGCTTACCGGGAATGCATTTTGGAAGTCTTTAGAAGCATTTTGCGTGAGTCGGGTAACGTATTTTTAAACTGCTTAACGATGACCTGAAATGCTTCGAAAATCCTGTTTGCATGAAGATGGTCAATAAACTTCACAAATCAACAAAACGATGCTACAGAAGAAAGAAAAAGAAAATCAGGATTCTATCAAAATAGAACTAATCATTAGAGCCGCGACGCGAGAAAACCGGTCTTCGGGGTTTCCGACCAGGTCCAACACAAACCGACCTGTACAGTCACAGAAGCAGGCTAGAAGCTCGAAATTACGGATTTTAGAAGAAGAGAAATTGTACTATCCGTGTAGCGAAAACAAAGGCGCTGATCAGCTTCGCAGTTACTGCGAAGCTGATCTGCGCCTTTGTTTTCGCATAGGCAAAAATCCGTTTTTCTCACGATGCGGCTCATTAAAGCCTACAGCACTGTCTATGTCTATAAGAGTAAGTTAAATATACAATTTCTCCTAAGATCCAATTAGGTTTCTTGTCTGCAGCTATAAGAGTGCCTTGTGTGCGTTTATATCCTTCAAATATCTAAACTGCTTAACGATGACCTCAAATGCCCCGCAAATCCTGTTTGCATGACGATGGTCAACATTACGCAAACTTGCCCATGCAATATACTTTGATTTTTAAAGTTATAAATATAAAAATTTTCAGCTGAAAAATTTTGATATTTTTCTTATTTTTGCGCAAAACATAGATTGTGGGTACACGTTAGAACCGCCTCGTCGAGGCGGTTCTAACGAGTACCCACAATCTATGTTTTAGAGCATAAATAAGAAAAATAGGTATACCCCTGCAAACCCCAGTTTTGCTATATAAAAGTGGGGTTTAAGGTGGTATATATTTCACGGACATGTTTTCCTGATGCTTTATATACTTCAAATCATTGTGTGTGTTTATACTTTAAACTGCTTAACGATGACCTCAGATGCCCCGCAAATCCTGTTTGCATGACGATGGTCAATAAACTTCACAAATCAACAAAACGATGCTACAGAAGAAAGAAAAAGAAAATCAGGATTCTATCAAAATAGAACTAATCATTAGAGCCGCGACGCGAGAAAACCGGTCTTCGGGGTTTCCGACCAGGTCCAACACAAACCGACCTGTACAGTCACAGAAGCAGGCTAGAAGCTCGAAATTACGGATTTTAGAAGAAGAGAAATTGTACTATCCGTGTAGCGAAAACAAAGGCGCTGATCAGCTTCGCAGTTACTGCGAAGCTGATCTGCGCCTTTGTTTTCGCATAGGCAAAAATCCGTTTTTCTCACGATGCGGCTCATTAAAGCCTACAGCACTGTCTATGTCTATAAGAGAAAGTTAAATATACAATTTCTCCTAAGATCCAATTAGGTTTCTTGTCTGCAGCTATAAGAGTGCCTGATTTTCTTCTGGAAATATTACCGTAGGCACTTTAAAGAATGCAGGGCTCTTGGAAATGGTTAAGATTCAAGATTTCTATTTGTTGCAGATCCTTTTTTTGATTCGCACCAATGAAGATCATCCTGGAGTGGTAGTCATCAGGGTAACGTGTCTGTGTAAATTGTACTGTATAACCCATTGCATCCCATTTTCGCACACCAAAACTGGGGTGTACAGGGGTATGCCTTTGTGTTATTCTTTTGCTTCAAAAGATCAGCGCCTTTATTTTCGCTACACGGATAGTACAATTCCTCTTCTTTCTAAATCCAAAATTTCCAGCTTCTAACCATCTTATGTGACTGTACAGTTCGGTTTATGTCGGACCTGGTCGGAACCCAAATTGTTGGTTTTCTCACGCACAGGCTCAATTATTAATGGAGTCAGTCTGCTTTCTGTGACAATATGTACCGCGACATGAGAAATCCGGTGTTCCTGGTTACCAATCAGGTCCAACACAAACCATCATAACAAGAAACTAGACATTTCGGAATAAACAGGAAATGGATTGCTCTATCTGTAAAGTGAAGACAAAGGCGCTGGTAAGCTGTTCAGTTACTGCAAAGCTGATCAGCAACTTTATTTTCGCACATGCAAAACACCCGGTTTTTCCATGACATGACTCATATTTGAAATAGTGCCACAGAACAGATTTTGCCGCGTTGATGCCAATTTGTCTGAATGCTGTCCAAAGCCGTCCTGTTATGACTGGGCACACAATGCCAATCAATTTGTATACGAAATGCAATATTTCTACAATTAGTTGAACGACAAGAGTCACTACTCGAGGAAACCGGCCGTCTGGAGTTCCGACCCGGTAAGACACAAACTGGCCTGTACGGTCACAGAAGATGACCAGAAGCTTGAAACTTTGGATATATGTAGAAGAGGAATTGTACCATCCGTGTGGCGAAAACAAAGGGCGCTGATCAGCTGTGCAGTTACTGCACAGCTGATCTGCGCCTTTGTTTTCGCAAAATGCCGATTTTCTCAAAATACGGTACATTTTAAGTCAATTCTGATTCAGAGTTGGTTGAACCTAGCCATATGCTTGTGAATAATCGCGACTCTCTCAAGGGAACGACTCATACATACTAAAATAGAAGATTTGTTATTCGATACTTGCTCTGGGATTCCATTTCTTTCAGGAAAGCGTTATAGCAGATCAGTCAATTTTATAGCCTCGTGCCTTTGCTTGTAGATTTCAATAATATAGGACAAAATAGTATTGGCGTTTCTGTTTTTGCACCAGCAATGTCAAAGGAGGGCCAGAGATGTACACAAAAACGGTCCTCTGTATTAAATGCAGAATCGATGCATAAAATAGTTGTTGTTTTTTTTTTTCATGGGTTGGGGGTGGGTGTATAGTATGTTGTTTTTTCATGACTCGGTTTCAGAATTGTATGGCCAAGAATAAACTTAATCGCCCTGCACGACTATCATGTATACGTCCAGAGTAAATTGCATGTGCTGTTATTCGGTGCTTTTTATTCAGCAATCTGTAGAATGTTTCTAGTTTCAGACATAATTCGATGCTATTTAGCCTGGCTGTTCCACAGTTTTGGAAAAAATCGATTGATGTCCAATTTGACACCCCAGACAGCTTAATGGGCATTAGCGAGCGAAAATACAAAAGAGCGAGTAAAAAAACAACAAGCTACACATATCATACTAGGGTAATATGGCATAAATCAAATATAACAACGGCACTATGGAGAAAAAAACAAGGGGTTCCTTTGTTTTCGTTTTTGCAATTATATCTGATGTTTTGTTATGGTTTCAAATAAATGTGATGCTGGCCGTTGGTCTGAAAGTGTGTTATTTTAAGAGAGAAACTGTGCCTTCCATGAGGCAGGTCCCATATGCTGTACGTGCCGCTAAACATGTTTTTGTTTGTCTATTTTGTACTATATTCCAAAAATTAATCAGGCGCCTAAATTCTAGACCTCGCTTCCTGTTTTACTAATTTTTGTTTGTTTTATTTTTGCGTTTTCATTTTGTGACATTTAAATTTTTGGTTTCGACTGTTTACGTACCAAAATCTGTGACAAGGATTGCTCCGCATTGACTATTTCGCTTTTTGATTTATTTCTCCCCCCTTTTCCACAGTTTTAAGGCCTTCACTCAGATTTCAAATAGCGTAAGGCGACCAGTGATCGATCAGGGACCAGTGATCGATCAACTACTGGTTATCGGCTATTAATTCTCAAAGGATACCTGAAGTAAATCTTATGCTAGTCTCAACTTAAAGCTTAGTTGTACTGCTTAAAAGCGGTGAATGTTCAATAAATTCTTCAAGATGAAACAACTTGCATTCGCTCCGACTGGCTAAATTTTTTAACTTTACTGCATACTAAACAAATCTGATCCACATTCCAAATTGTATAGGATAACGCTGCGATTAATGGACGATTTCTGTGATTTTTAAGCTATTTTTTTCAACAGTTTTTCGTTGTTTCTATGGGTGTTTATGCTTTTCGACAACCTCATTTCTCTGCTTTATTTCTTTTAACTAACGGAAAATTTGCAAACTGTGTTTCGTGGCTAGAGGTAAACAATAAGTATTCTTTCTAAAAAATGTACATACCTTCCAAGTTAACCATGGTTTTGGAGAAAAAAGGTGATCGATCACTGGTCCACCTGTCCCTGATTCTCGCTGTATGATGGTGGGTGTGTTAAAATGACGTCACTGAGAACGTGACGTGATGACGTCATAAAATGACATATTGAAAAACATGGCAAAGGTTCAAGCTTGAATATGGTATGCACACATGCATTCTCCAATGCATGTCGGATCCGCATATTTATCAAACAAGGCTAGTTTTGATCGATCACTGGTCCCTTTACGCTAATTCATTTATAAATCAATCGTAAACAATGGTAGATCTAAATGCCTTCTTTCGCACTCAACGTTACATCTTTTTCAGTATCGTAAAACAATGTAAACCATATGAGCCTGTGCTGAGAAACCAACAATTTGGGTTCCGACCAGGTCTGACACAAACCGGCCTGTACAGTCACAGAAGAAGGTTAGAGCCTGGAAATTTTGGACTTAGAAAGTAAAGGAATCGTACTATCCGTGTAGCGAAAACAAAGGCACTGATCAGCTTCGCGGTTACTGCGAAGCTGATCTGCGCCTTTGTTTTCGCCTATGCAGATTGTTGGTTTTCCCATGTGGCAGCTCATATGAAATACAGACACGTCTAGTGGGAAGACTTGGTAAGTTTGCATTCACTTGTTTCCATCTGCAATTAAATTTTGTGACATCTTAAATCGATGTTACAGAGAATAGAAAATAAAGTATGAAGTACGCCCTACAAGTAACAGGTTTGACCCCATAGCAATATAATAAACTGCAAAAAGAAGTAATACAAATGCCTTCGAATATATTATCAACTAAGTACAATAAAACGTAATGTGATCCTAGAAAAACAACTGATATACACTGAGCCCCGGTCTACATTACGTGGACATCCGTTTACCGATGACAACTTTACAGTACAACAATTAATAACAGATGCAGAAACCCCGAAGAAGACAGGGGTGCAAAGCATGCATATATTCTTAAAGCTATCGCAGCTAAGATGGAATGCCCATAAAGATGCCTAATGAGCGACTTTCAAGTTTCTGCGGATAATAAGAGGAGAGAAAACTCTCTCAGCTTGAATGAGGCCAGGCGAAACTCTAGATATGCACCATCAAAGCCTCCCCCATCCCACCCCGAAAGCTTTCAACATACCACATGCCCCTCATCTGGAAACTTGCTACTCAGGACCTATCAATGTGGCACTGTTTCAAAGCTTATAATGAAAAAAAAAGAGTACATGTATCTAAGAAAGGCGCTGTTTCGCCATCAAAGTTTATGATGAAGAAAAGAGTATCTAAGAAAGGCGCTGTTTCGCCATTAAAGCTTATATAAATGAAGAAAAGAGTATCCAAGAAAGGCGCTGTTTCACCATAAAAGCTAATAATGAAGAAAAGAGTATCTAAGAAAGGCACTGTTTCACCATTAAAGCTTATAATGAAGATAAGAGTATCTAAGAAAGGCTTGTTTCACCATCAAAGATTATAATGAAGAAAGAGTATCTGTGAAAGGCGCTGTTTCACCTTCAAAGTTTATAATGAAGAAAACAGTATCTAAGAAAGGCGCTATTTCACCAAGAAAGGCGCTATTTCACCATCAAAGCTTATAATGAAGAAAAGAGTATCTAAGAAAGGCACTGTTTCACCATTAAAGCTTATAATGAAGATAAGAGTATCTAAGAAAGGCTTGTTTCACCATCAAAGATTATAATGAAGAAAGAGTATCTGTGAAAGGCGCTGTTTCACCTTCAAAGTTTATAATGAAGATAAGAGTATCTAAGAACGGCACTGTTTCACCATTAAAGCTTATTATGAAGAAAAGAGTAGATAAGAAATGCGCTGTTTCATCATCAACGTTTATAATGAAGATAAAGAGTATCTAAAAGGAGGGCGCTGTTTCACCATCAAAGCTTATAATGAAGAAAAGAGTACCTAAAAAGGCGCTATTTTACCATGAAAGCTTAAAATGAAGAAAATAGTATCCTTTTAAGAAAGGTGCTGTTTCATCAGCAAAGCTTATTTTGAAGAAAAGAGTATCTAAGAAAGGCGCTAAGGTTATTAATGTGTCTAAGGAAGGTGCTGTTTTACTATCAAAGCTTAAAATGAAGAAAATAGTATCTAAGAAAGGTGCTGTTTTACCATCAAAGCTTATTTTGAAGAAAAGAGTATCAGAAAGACTGAAATCAAGAGCAAATGAGCCATCACAAGCATCTTCAACACTGACATTGAGATGTATTTACATAGGTATAAGGAGTCGTTTCTGTACGAGAGTATTGCCCTGATACTGGAGTAATACAAAAACCGCAACATGGGAGTAAAATGCGGTCAGGGCAATAATGAAACCAAACACCACTTAATTAATATGATGTCGCCATAATATATGTGTCAAGATATGTACGCACCACCGGTTGCTAGGTATTCCACAACCGTAGTACTAGGTGCGTTACTACTGTTTACTATATTATTCATGATGCCCCTGTGGTTAATTTATGAGATTTCTCCCACCATAAGGATATTTCATTCATCAAAAGGTTTCAGTCAAAACATTTATTTGGGCTATAAGAAATACTTGCAGTCATTTTTGACATCAGGGTAGCGCTCAACTCAGGCCTAAGCAGTAGAAGCATGTAATGCACTAGTCATTTGTAACCACGCCCCCACCCCCGGGGAATAGCGAGGACTTTGACTTTTGGTCCAGCAAGTCCCTGCTTAAAGCCCCACCCTGCGGGGACTGCTCATTGGTAAAACCACTGCTGTAAAACCCGCAGCCTGTTATCTTTTCATTTCACGGCCCTTTTTGTCTATATATAGCATACCCTGGGTACAGTATTTCCACCCCACTGCAGTGGCAAAACTTTAGTCAAAGCCCCGCTCATTTCCACCGCTATACCCCGCCCTCTCCTGGGGGTGGGAGTGTGGGGTCGTGGTTAAAAATGACTAGTGCATTACATATACCACTATATGTCGATATAGACCCTAGTCCGTTGGTTCATTTAATGGTTGCGATTCCACATGGTATTTTATTCAGAGGAACACCATTGCATCTGAGATACATTTAAGGCAGAACCAGAGCGGATCAGAACTCTTGTTTTCATAGTAATGAATATATTAATGGGTATCGCATTCAAAAGGCAACCGCATCCAAACACTCCAACGGTTGGTCGTTCGTCTCTCACTAATGAGAAAAGACCATCATTATTTCTTGTGTTGGTGAGTTCTTTGATGGCTGACTAAGCCAATTCTAGCTCTAAACTGTCGGTTGCAAGTACAGCAAGTCAATGTCATGGAATCAGCTGATTGTCCATTGGTATTGGCTTTGCGTTCTCTGCGCTTTCTTTCAGCTTCACAGATTCTTTTTTTTTCATAGAGAGCTGCTCCTTTGTTGATGAGACCTCGCCACTTTGATCGCTCCTGTGCAGTCTGTTCCCAAGACCCAATAGTTATGTCGAAATCCTTCAGAGAGGCTTTGAGGGTGTCTTTGTAGCGTTTCTTCTGGCCACCTTGAGAGCGCTTTCCCTCCTGTAGTTCTCCATAGAAGTCGCTCATCAGGCATTCTTATAACATGGCCAGTCCACCTTAGCTGTGCTAGCTTTAAGACAGTATGTATGCTTTGCATCCCTGCTTTCTTCAGGACCTCTATGTCTGGAATCTTGTCTTGCCATTTGATTTTTAACAGCTTTCTCAAACAGCTTAAGTGGAAATGGTTAAGTCTCTTTGCATGACGCTGGTATACTGTCCGGGTCTCACATGCATACATGAGGGTTGGCAGTTCCACAGCCTTGTAGACTTTCAGCTTGGTGTCAAGCTTGATTCCATTTCGCTCCCAGACATTTGCACGGAGTCTTCCAAAAGCCACACTGGCTTTGGCAATTCTGGCAGTGACCTCATTACCAATGTGCACTGCTCTGGGAAGAGTGCTTCCCAGGTAGGTGAATTTATCAACAACTTTAAGTTTTTGTCCATTCACAGTGATGTTTGGTTCATTGTACGGTTTTCCAGGTGCTGGTTGGTGTACAACCTCTGTTGTGAGATCATAGTTATCACATGACTGTGAGACTTGATCCATGGCTCTTTGCATTTTTGCCTCTGAGCTGGCATTCTTATCCATATCATCTGCATAGAGGAGCTCATCTAGCACATCAGTCTGCACCTTAGTTTTGGCTTGCAACCTTCTAAGGTTAAATATATTGCCATCAAAACGGTACCTGATTGGAAAACCAGTGTCACTGTCCTGAAAAGCATCCATGAGCATGGCAGAAAACATCATGCTGAACAGTGTTGGTGCCATAACACTGCCCTGTTTGACCCCATTCGTTACCTCAAAGGGTTCAGAAAACTCTCCATCATTTTGTACACGTGCTTGCATACCATCATGAAATTGCCGCACCATTGCTTTGAATCTGGGTGGACAGCCAAACTTGGCCATGATTTTCCAGAGTCCATCACGACTAACTGTGTCAAAAGCTTTGGTGAGGTCGACAAACGTCATGTATAGATCTACATTCTGTTCTTGGCATTTCTCCTGAAGCTATCTTGCTGTGAAGATCATGTCTATTGTCCCTCTGTCTTTTCTGAATCCACATTGACTTTCTGGGATAAGTCCCTTCTGATCAAGATGAACACTCAGCCGGTTCAATAGAATTTTGCCAGTTTCTTCCCAGCAATACATAGGAGGGAAATGCCTCTGTGGTTGCCACAGACTTGTGGATTTCCTTTCCGCTTGTATAGGTGGATTATGGATGCATCCTTAAATTCTTGTGGGATAGCCTCCTTCCTCCACAAACAGTGAAACAACTCTGTCAGTTCTCTGCCATGGGTAGCCCCCCACCCCCCGGCCTTATAAACCTTTGCAGGAATTGCATCTGCACCTGGAGCTTTCCCAGATGCCAGTTGTTGAAATGCTTTTCTTGTTTCCATGACGGTTGGAAATTCATCTAACAGAACATTGCACTCTATCTGTGGAAGTCTGTCGATTGCATCCTGGTCGATTCAGAACACTATTGAAATGTTCTGCCCACCATTTCAAGATAGCCTCTTTATCTGTGTGAAGAGTGCTTCCATCTACACTGAGCAATGTGGTGGCTCCAGAACTCTTTGGGCCATAAATGGTTTTCAGTGCATCATGAAATTTCTTCATGTCCTTTCTGTCCGCAAAAGACTGAATTTCTTCTGTTTTCTTCCTCAGCCAGGAATCTTGCATGTCCCTAAGCTTGGTCTGGACTGTCTTACAAATGTTGCTGTAGGCTGCTTTCTTGGATACTGAGCTAGTATAATCTTGATGTGCCTTGTGCAATCGGTGTTTTTCTTCAAGAAGCCTCTGAATTTCATAATCATTCTCATCAAACCAGTCTTGATGTTTGCTAGATGGATGACTTAAAGTAGTAGCAGCTGAAGAATGAACTGTGTTTATGGAAAACTGTCCAGTTTTCTTCGGGGTTCTCTGAACTACGATTGATTGCACCCAGTTGGTTGCAGATGTCTGTTAAAAAGCTTGTCTCATGCTGTCTTGATTAAGCTTTGAGAACGGTTAGAGTGCTAACAAGTGTCATTTTGAAGGGAATTGAATAGGCTTTCAGGAAATCATACCCAACAAAAATCCCCGGCATGGCGCACCGGAGCCTATTGATTCCTCAATGTCTATTAAGACAGATATTCTTGGGAAAGCAGTCCTGTTATTCCATCATATTATATATGACCTTAAACTTTTATCTCTGATTGTGGCACAATTATATACAACCCTTTTTATGGCCATACAGCACACAATAAAGATAAAAAAGAACAATCAGGAGCCAGTTGTTCAAAATGAACGATGTCGTTAGTTAACTATTCATTAGAATTTTCAAATGGCAATATTACAAATACACCCTTATTTTTTGTTGGAAAAATGTGAGAGTCCTTACAATTGCAAAGGATTCTCTCATTTTTCACAAAAATAACAGTGTATTTGTTTTATGTAGTCGGCATTTACTTAACGAATCGAGGCCTTAACGATGATGTAAAGCTAACAACGTTTTGAATAACTGGCCCCAATTATATAATTATGAGACTTGCTAACTCTAGGAGTAAGGCCCAATAGCAGGGATGGGAGTATGAGCCTTATTGAACTTAAGAGTCAACACTAAGCATAGGCTGGGCAAATTCATTAAAGCTAATGGAATCTGTAGGGTAATAAACATTGTTTACGATTATATAATCCTTGAACTATATCAATCAATGCAGGGAACCCAATATGACGTCTACATTTTCGCAAAATACTCATATAAAATGTGGGTGTGTGATGAAAACACGCAATTAAATTAGAGAGACGACGAGTCAAAACAATGACAGGGAGCGCACTTAGTCAGATGAATTAGATGTCAGAAAAATCCAATGGACGCCAAAGGATGGTAACCGTAGATTTTGTGAGACACAATAGCGATGGTAAACAATAAAATGTCGAAACGCCATTTGCAAATAGAATGTAGAAAACTTCAAAACCAAAGGTCTATCGGCCACATAGCTCACCTGAGTAATGCAGAAACGCTGCGTTTGTAGATATTTGCAAAATTCAACATAAAAAATGTCAAATGTGTCCTAGATCTTGACCTCTAGCCCCGCCCCGGGGCATGGCCCCAGGGGTCCAAAGTCATGCGCTGAATCCCAACCCTCATGAGTAACTTTTGTCTAAATATGAATGATTTCTGATCAGTGGTTGCCGAGATATACACACTTCAGAAACTTTAACCAAAAACTTAGACGTAACGAACGAAATAGCAACCAAATTAATTATGCAATTATGACAAAAATTGCCAAAATTGTGGAGGACTAGTCAACAAACATTTACGTAAAAGCAAAACTCAAATATTTCAAGTGAAATGGCAGAAATTGCAATTTTCCGCTTTTCGTCTTATAAGTCAATGGAACTTTAAGTTGCCATAGCAACCAAAGTAGTGGGACAAGGACAATAAAAATCATAAACTTTGTAGAGGCTAATATCAGAAGCATGTATGCAAAGTTTCAGCTTCATCCGCCTTACAGCTTCTGAGAAGAAACTTTTTGAATATTTTTTTTTCGAAAATTTACCCTTTACGTTGCTATAGCAACCAAACGAATAAAGCGATTTTGACAAAAGTTGCCTAAAACGGGGAGGACTACTCAATAAACATTTATGTAAAAACAAAATTTCAATATCCTCAATGAAATGGCAGAAATTGCAAATTTCCACTGTTTGCCTTATAAGTCAATGGAAACTTCAAGTTACCATAGCAACCAAAGTAGTTGGACAAAGACAATAAAAACACAAACTTTGTACAGGCTAATGTCATAAGCATGTATGCTAAATTTCAGCTTCATCCCCCATACGGCTTCTGAGAAGAAGATTTCTGACTTTTTTTTTTTCGAAAATTTACCCTTTATGTTGCTATAGCAACCAAACGAATAAAGTGATTTTTACAAAAGTTGTCTTAAAATATCCCCAGCCTGACAACGGAAAATGCCAATTTCCACTTGTCTCCATACAAGTCAGTGGAAACTTCAAGTTGCCATAGCAACCAGAGTTCTTATCCGATCGAAAGAAAAAAAAAAAAAAAAAAAAAAAAAAAAAAAAAAAATCGCCCCCCCCCAATCTGTAGATGCTATATGTGAAATATGAAAAGATTCGGCCTGGCAGCTTCAGAGGAGAAGTCGTTTGAAAATGTTGACGACGACGGACGACGACGGACGACGTCGGACGGACGCCGGATGCCTCCCTATACTATAAGCTAACCTTTGAGCCTGCGGCTCAGGTGAGCTAATAATAAACATTTCCGACTTTGGTGTTTGGGGTGGAAATCTGGCACTGCTTGTACAAGGCCATGGTCATTGTCGATGTCTTTTTTTTTCATTTTTTGATTTATTGATGGTGGCGCCCTCAGAGGTTGTAATGCAGTACAATGACACACACTCAAGTCCATAGGTTGGAAAGAAGTACAAGGACGCACACACTGAAGTCCATAGATTGGAAAGAAGTACAAGGACACACACTAAAGTCCATAGGTTGGAAAGAAGTACAAGGACGCACACTCAAGTCCATAGATTGGAAAGAAGTACAAGAACGTACACTCAAGTCCATAGATTGGAAAGAAGTACAAGAACGTACACTCAAGTCCATAGATTGGAAAGAAGTACAAGGACATACACTCAAGTCCATAGATTGGAAAGAAGTACAAGGACATACACTCAAGTCCATAGATTGGAAAGAAGTACAAGAACGTACACTCAAGTCCATAGATTGGAAAGAAGTACAAGGACATACTCTCAAGTCCATAGATTGGAAAGAAGTACAAGGACATACTCTCAAGTCCATAGATTGGAAAGAAGTACAAGGACGCACGCTCAAATCCATAGGTTGGAAAGAAATACAAGGACGCACACTCAAGTTCATAGGTTGGAAAGAAGTATAAGGACGCAGACTCAAGTCCATAGATTGGAAAGAAGTACAAGGACGCACGCTCAAATCCATAGGTTGGAAAGAAATAGTATTATTTTTTTTTACAAGGACGCACACTCAAGTCCATAGGTTGGAAAGAAGTATAAAAACGCACACTCAAGTCCATAGGTTGGAAAGAAGTACAAGGACACACGGAGGGCTGCCTAAATTACATGGAACTGTTTTCATCATGATGCACAATATTTTAAGGTATACTGTTCCACATTTTACTAGGTTATTATTTAACAATATTTTACAGGTTGTTTTTGTGATAGTATATAAATTGTGTCAGTTATTTCTACATAATCGTTTTATATGTGTTTCTATCTGAACTATGTAGGTCACATGTAATAAGTTTAATATTACCTAGATATTCGGTCACGGCTTTGGTCTCAGGAGGGTGTCTGAGTACATTTTTGGCACAGCATTGTATCTCAAAAAATATTTCAGAAATATCTGAATACAAGAGAAATAATATCAATTTATATACCGGTTACATAGACTTTTATGTTAGACAATATGTGGGCAATTGTCTAGCATTTTTGCACTATTAGAGACATAATGGATGAAAGAAAATCGAAGAAAATGAAAATGGTCAATTTGCTACAGAATAATTGCAGAAGATCACGAAAACATGTCCGTGTAATGTATACCCCCTTGAACCCCACTTTTATATAGCAAAACTGGGTTATGCAAGGGTATTCCTATTTTTCTTATTTTTGCTCCAAAACATAGATTGTGGGTACTCGTTAGAACCGCCTCGCCGAGGCGGTTCTAACGTGTACCCACAATCTATGTTTTGAGCAAAAATAAGAAAAATATCAAAAATTTTCAGGTGAAAATTTTCAATTTTTAAAGCTCAAAAATTCTCTGTTTATTGCATGGGCAAGTTTTCGTAATGGGAATAACCACGAGACGATGGCAGTAAGGGGAAGACCCTTCCAGAACCATAAAATACACGAGGTACCACAACATTACGAAAACAAGCTTATGCAATAAAGAGCGAAATTTTTTTCATTTGTGAAAAATGAAATTTTCCACTGAAAAATAAAATATTTTCTTATTGCCTGTTCAATCTTTGTATTTGGATCAAAAAGAAGAAAAAATTGTATACCGCTGTTCAACCCAGATTTACTTTATTAAAGTGGGCTCTAGGGGGTAATTCTTTCATGAACATGTTTTTTTTTTCTGATTTGAATAAATTGATGATGAAACAAAACGGTGGCCACTCAGCTACTGAACGTCAACGGAAACATCTGAAATGTTATCAAATGAAATGTTTATACCATCAAAAAGAGAAACAGAAACAAGCACAACAGTTTTCGTCTTGGAGCTGTGCAGTAAAATACACGACGGAGTGAGTGAGCTAACAACCCGGTAAAACATATATTATTTGTACATTTCCATTCTTTTTCAGCTTCTGAATGATGAATTAACATGGGGCATGACATCATGTTTTCGCAATCATACCAGATCTTCGATCTGTTCTTAGGACGAAAAGAGAAACACAAATCACTTAAAAAGTTATTTCGGATGATTAGTATGTTTTAGAAATCCATTGGTCTGAATAGTAATAATCAGTTGACACCGCTAGGAAACGCGAGGCCTTATCTAATGTTTATGATTTATGGATTATATTGCTATGCTTCCGTATAATATTTCTTGGCAAAAGACAGCCAGTGCCAGTAAAATAGCTTTCGCGAAAGGCTACAAGGCTTGGCATTAATTATTATTTATTTTCTTTAACTGAAAAAAAAGAAGAAATGTCTATGTAGTTTTTTTTGAAATACCTACTTGTAAATAAGAATGAATAAAAGGCACATGGCGTTCTAGATCAGATAGAATGTTTTTGGACATATATGATCTCGCCAAAAGTCGCCACTGGGTGAGGCGCCACAAAATGGCCAATGAAACTAAGCCTGGTACAAGTTGCTTATATTATGCACCTCCCGGTTCAGGTTCAGATTATGTAAATAGTTTACGATCTTAATTTCAGTAGTGCATACTTGGCACGTTTTTCAAAGAACTCAATGAAACGTTTTGTAAACGATTTATCGCACAGTTTGTGAACAAAATCTCTTATTATCTAATCTTCACAGGATTTTGATAGTTTCTACCTGCATTTAACCTGTTTACGAATAGCTCAGGTTTTTGTGGTTAAGATCTATCTTATAAAGGCCTTGCCTTTCATCACAAACATTCCCCCTCCTCATTGGCATTGTTTCCTGAAAGCATTGTAAATGTATACAGCATTATGCCTATCATGTCTGTGTAATGAATACCCCCTTATACCCCACTTTCAGTAAAGTAAAACTGGGGTATGAAGGGTTATACCTATTTTTCTTATTTCTGCTCCAAAACATAGATTGCGGGTACTCATTAGAACCGCCTCGGTGAGGCGGTTCTAACGTGTACCCACAATCTACGTTTTGAGCAAAAATAAGAAAAATAACAAAAAAATTCTACTGAAAGTTTTCAATTTTTACAACTTAAAAATCTCTGTATATTGCATGGGCGTGTTTTTTTTTGTAATGTGTTGGTGCATATCAAACAACGGTTAAATGGCACTGAACGCATGGTGGTGTCTACAGCCTTGTCGAAAATACTTTAAGGTTTGACGCGATTTGATGTAAGCGTTAGATGTTTTTATCAACGTTATGCTCTACACATACGACGAATAGGCAGAAAGACAGCATGACCATCTTAAGTAGCTGTCTGTCTACTTTGCCCTATACCTCCTCAGTCCATAGTTTAAACGGTTTCAGTGGCATAACCACCGGGGAAACCCCCAACAATGCATGGTTTCTCATGACATGCTTCAAGTTATGCAAATTATTTGGATCATTTTACATGTATCATGTTTCTGAAGTGTCCTCTTTTTTTCTTTTTTTCCTCAATGAAATATTTTTGTTACCACTGATTTATTGTTTGGGAGTATAATTGGTTAAAGAAAGTAACTGCTGTCACAGAAAATGCTCCGGTAGCCGCAGATTTTTACTTGAGAAAATAAGAAACACTTGAGCCGCCTCATGGGAAAACCAACAATCTGCATAGGCGAAAACAAAGACGCAGATCAGCTTCGCGGTAACCGCGAAGCTGATCAGCGCCTTTGTTTTCGCTACTCGGATAGTACAATTCCTCTTCTACTTAAATCCGAAATTTCAAGCTTCTAGCTCTTTTCTGTGCTTGTATAGGTCGGTTTGTGTCGGACCTGTTCGGAAACCACATTGTTGGTTTTCCCATGAGGTGGCTCACTTTTTACGAATCTTCTTGATGCAGGGCAATAGCGATTGTAGAGCAATACTTCAGTCTGGGCAATTTCCTTCAAAAAACCTGGTGAAGACAATGTCTCTTTTTCATATTTTACTCATTTTTCAACCGTTGTTCGATCGTACACTACCGCACATCATGCTTGATTACTGAATATCCGACAGACAAATTTGCATCGATAATTTGTCCAGACATGACAACCGTTACATCAGTTGCATGCTTCGATTTTCGATCAACTTCTGAGTAAAAAAGCAACATTTCACCGCCGACAAATTGCCAGCTTTTGAGCCAAGAAAACACTTGGGCGTCAACGCCTTAATTTTCTTTTTGATGTGCCTTCATTTAATGTTGCTCATCAGCTGATGGTCTTCAAGTCATCGGCAACAGTAACCGTTGTAAATTTTTATTCCTCTGGTTAATTTTGGAAGGGCTGTCTCGGTGACCCCCGAATTTGGCGCATGTCTGTGTTTTGAAAGATACTACCAGAACCAACCATCGGCCAAACGTTTTTGTTTGGGACAAAAACTGTGAACAGCAATCGACAACGACAAATCCGGCTATTGCATGGCCAACAACCCAGGTGGATGCTTTATGACCAGCAGCCGGCTGTCCAACTGAATCTGCGGCGTCATAGAAATGACATAGGAATGACAAATGATGATTCTGCATTATTCTCCATTGCATCAGCAGGATATATTTACTGCATTCCAGAAAGATCGTATATCCTAATTGGCCAGACTCATGTCCGCAATACTGTCCTCCATGTCTGTAAGAAGATATGCAAGTTTTAAACGTGTCCTTAGTCATATACATGTAGATGAATGATATTTTATTGCATTGGGTCATGGTTGTGCTAAATATGCGCTTATTATCATTTATGTTCAAAGTTGGTGCAGGTGGGTCAGCAAAAAATGCGATGATGTCTGTAAGAGTAAGAATATTTTATACTGGCATTTTCATACCGTCGATCTTGCGTTAAGATCATTTTCCGGCGTTTCGAATTGACACGGTGATTTGAGCATAAGGCAACAATTCTTGAAAATGTAACACAATGATTGTGAACAATTAAGCATCAAGGATCAATGACTGGCTTTTGCCAGAGAATCAGACCTGATAATGATATGGGGTGGACATGCATTTCTTTATTGTCCTGACGTGTCAGACAACAATAAAAATGATAATCAGTGAGTTGTCACCGTCAATTTGTGAAACTTCATCTGGTTGTGCTTTGTCCGGTATGGACAAGCTTTAATGGCTATAATAGTTTTGGGCAATAATTTAAATGGCTATAATTTTTCAGATGAAGTCTTGTCATAGTCAGTTTGGCTATATTTTTTCGGATGAAGTCTTGCCATAGTCAGTTTGGCTATAATTTTTCAGATGAAGTCTAGCCATAGTCAGTTTGGCTATAATTTTTCAGATGAAGACTTGCCATAGTCAGTTTGGCTATAATTTTTCAGACGAAGTCTTGCCATAGTCAGTTTGGCTATAATTTTTCAGATGAACTCTTGCCATAGTCAGTTTGGCTATATTTTTTCAGACGAGGTCTTGCCATAGTCAGTTTGGCTATAATTTTTCAGACGAAGTCTTGCCATAGTCAGTTTGGCTATAATTTTTCAGACGAAGTCTTGCCATGGTCAATTTGACTATAATTTTTCAGATGAGGTCTTTCCATAGTCAGTTTACTTGCTGTCCGACCACTAAAGATGTGCTTGAGCCTCGGCAAATTCCATTCGGAATCGCCACAAAAGGGAGCCGTTTGACTTTTATTGAGTACGTTAAAAGATGTTTTCGGGCATGGCTTTGTTTCATCATGTCTTTTGAAATGTATATAAAGCAAAGCATATAATAGATTTCCCGTCCTGGATATTATTTCTGGAAATATAGGTGCTGGATTTTCCCCAAAGAATCTTCCATTCCCTTACCAAAATAAAAATAAAATGGTCGCTCCCTAAGATAATTCGACCATAAATTTAACTTTACTACAGAACGCCTTGAATAGAAGGTGCTGCTTCAACGATCTGGTTGGTGAGATGTACAGAATTGTATCTAAAACAATTGCACGCACATCAACCCATAGCTTGCAAGCTCCTGGTGTTCACATTAAACAGAAACCCATCAAGATGCAGCCAAAACAGATGATAAATGTTGTCAAGCCAAGGTATGTCTCTTTTTATTGCCAAAAAGTGTCAAACGGCTGTCTTATAACAATCATTGAAGTGTCGATAGCTTGTGAGACTACAACTTGTTTCCAGTCGGTCTGACAATGACCCAGTTAAATGGCTATTTAAAAGTCTCGACGTTGATGATGACAAGCTCATTCCAGTGGTAGGCTGCACTGTCTGACCTATTCGCAACAAAAGGGAGCAACAATTTAATTTGATGGGATGGGCTAGAAGATGGTTTTGGGTCTGGATTTATTTCACCCACGACGTGATCCTGTCTTTTGAAGTGTATACAAAGCGTACAATTGAAAATCCCCGTCCTGGATATTTTTTCAGGAAAATTTTGTACTGGATTTTTTCCCAAAATCTTTGAGCCCCACACCCCAATAAAAATAAAATGGTCGCTCCCTAAGGGAGTTTGACCATAAAAGACCTGCGATTGCTTTAACTTGACCACAGAACGCCTTGAATGGACCGTGAGCATAGGAAATATGAATGTACTGTTCATGTATAGGATAAAGTCCGAGCCTAAATATCCACTCTTGAAAAATAATGGGTCCGAGGCCCCGAAAGCTACGATCTGGTTGGTGAGTCTAAAACCGTGAAAGATGTAGAGAATTGTATCCATTGGTAAAACTCCACAGACAAATCAAACTGCACGCACGTAAACTCGTAGCTTGCAAGCTTCTGGTAACAGAAAAGCATTAAAATCAGCCAAAATGGATGATACTGGCATGTCTCTTTTTATTGCCAAAAAGTGACAAACGGCTGTCTAATAACAATCATTGAAGTGTCGATAGCTTGTGAGACTGCAGCTTGTTGCCAGCCGGTCTGACAATGACCCAGTTAAATGGCTATTTAAAAGTCTCGACACTGATGATGACAAGCTCATTCCAGTTGTAGACTACACTGTCTGACCATTACGAAAACTTGCACATGCAATAAACAGAGATTTTTTTTAGCTTTTTCAGCAGAAAAATTTTGATATTTTTCTTATTTTTGCTCAAAACATAGATTGTAGGTACTCGGCGAGGCGGTTCTAACGAGTACTCACAATCTATGTATTAGAGCAAAAATAAGAAAAAATAGGTATGCATTTGCGTTCCCCAGTTTTGCTATATAAAAGTGGGGTATAAGGGGGTATACATTACACGGACATGTTTTCCTGACGAAGCTAATAATTGGGTTGTGTCGAGCCTCTAGTCTGCATAGTCTATCAGTTTTAGATCGAAACACTACTGTAGTTAGTAGTCTGCCCTATAGCATCAAGAGTGCAAGGAAATGTTTTCTCTGTTTAGTGAATATCTCGCTTTTCTCATATCGTGCACCTTAATTACGAGCCGTTTTAAAAGTGTTTACGTGTGTTAATTTCTGATTTGGTGCCTAATATAGGCTGCACTGTTTGGTATTAATTCTGACTTCATCTGAGATTTTGCTAGTCAAAGCAGCGAGACCCATCCTATAAGGCCTTGATTCCGATAACGTTCTCAAACATATGCTTTGGGAAACCCGAATAACGAGACACTTACTTAGCTTGAAGAAACCATATATGAAATTTTGTAGCTTGTACTTTTACATTTTGCTTTCATGTATCAACATCCCGAAATGGACCTCGATAACTATCAAATTGTTTTAGAACCAATACGTCCCTGTTTTATTCAGGAAAACCATAAGCTTTGTACTATTGTAGAAACATGAATATATTCATGATATGGTAATCTAGTCAGAAACACAGAACATTAACATGGTAAATGTCTTTGTTTGAGCAAGATTTAAAGACAGACCTTTAGTTTGTTCGTGTTTCTCAAGTAGCTTCACAAAAGAGTCAATGCTTCTTCTTGGGTATAAACCAGTTACATGTTATATGTGTCATGCTCAAGGACACAACCCGGTGCCATTGAGCTCAAATCCAGGACCTTTCGCTTCAGATGCCTGTGTTTTGTCACTCCAAAATTTTGAATTAGGCTGGTGAATAGTTTATGTGAATGAATGAGTACGTGAGGTAAGACAGCGTACAAAAACATCTGGGCCGAAACATTGGTATGTCGACGATTTATTTTACACTAAAATGAGTGTGAAATATGTCATTAGATATAAACTTGACAGGTTGGCAACCTGAGGTTAGGTCAAATTGGTTTAGAAATTATTTATGGCAAGCAGCCCTTCCTGGCATATAAACAAACAAATAACATCAAATGAAACCCTACAGAATCTTATAACCTGGAAAAATAACAAACCAAACAATGTTATTGTATCACTGATCCTACAGCAGAGCGTGTGGGTAGACGTACCTTATTGTTGATAACTGTACGGCATATTTAGACGAACTAGTACGTTCCTTATTGGCTGATCACAACTGAGTATTGGGTGTGCGTTCAGAGCATAACGAGACGGTTAAATAGATACATTTGAGCCGCCTCATGGGAAAACCAACAATTTGCATGTGCGAAAACAAAGGCGCAGATCAGCTTCGCAGTAACCACGAAGCTGATCAACGCCTTTGTTTTCGCTACACGGATAGTACAATCCCTCTACTTCCTAAATACGGAATTTCATGCTTCTAGCTGTCTTCTGTTAAGTGCAGGCTACATGAAAGATCTTTGCTCTATAGACCTTGGAGTATACAGCAAAGGTCTTCCGTGTATCCTACCTTAAAGCTTTGGTCCATAGACCTTTTTGGAGCTTCATGAACCTTTTTTGAGAATAGAACATGTCCTATTCCATACACCTTGACTTATACATCTTTTTCATTATCTGAATGACTCAATGGCAATGGACCAATGAAATTCCAAGTAATGGGGTGAAAAGGTAGTGTATTAATAAACGGTTAACAGTTTTGTGGCGACATGGCTGAAAAATGGCATGCTGGGGTGTGGGGAGGGGGTGGGTTTTAGGAGTTGAAAGAAAGAGCCCATTCTACTGGATGTAAGTTTGGTAGATTATTCCAAGAATGATGCGAGGCAAAACGCACTGGCTAAAATTCAAAGAACGTTTTGAAAATAAATCCACATGAATGGGAGCTTTTAGTATTGTAATCTGTTTACTTGAATTAAAACAATGGTTACAGATTTGTGGTATAGAAAGTACAAAGGTCCATACACCTAGGTCTATCATGTAGTTCTACAAGGTCTATGAACCAAAAGTTGTATAGATCAAGATGTATACATCTTGTATCTCTCGTGTAGCTCAGGCTTTACTTAGCAGTCCGGTTTGTGTCGGACCTGATCGGAAACCACATTGTTGGTTTTCCCATGAGGCACTCAAAAGTTTAATAGTGAAGAAGAAGCTGAACGTTTGTTTTTTCCACAGATGCTTTAGGCTTAAATCACGCCGGTTTCTGACGTCACCGACTATTGACAGTTTGGTTTTATGATGCATGCAATCAAACGCATGGTCTCGAAATACTATGAGACAAAGAGGTCAGGCTGACATGACCTTTGAGGCACGTGTAAGCGTGTAAATTACGAACTTGTAATTACATGCACGTGCGACATTATGGCACTGGCATTTCATTTGCATGTTTTCGATTGATGAACAAAATCAGCCGCCTCATGAACACTGAGTCAAAAATGTGGTTTCTGAACAGGTCTTACCAAGCTGTACAAGCACAGAAGCTGGCTAGAGGCTGGAAATTAGGATTTAGGTACTATCAGTATAGCGAAAACAAAGGCGCTGATCAGCTTCGCAGTTATTGCGAAGCTGATCTGCGTCTTTGTTTTCGCATTTGTTGAAATGTTGGTTTTCTTATGAGGCGGCTCAAATATAATGGAACCACAAAACTGCGAGCTGTATCATCTTGCAGAAAACAAAACAAGCATTGTGCCAAGTTACTCTTTCTATTCCCCTAGTCTGATCATAGTCTGTTTGGACCAATATTTTCAGTTGAGCAGTGACATGAAGACATTGGTACGGCGAAGAAGCTTGACAAACAGTTGACTGCAAATTTTGTCACGTAGCGGCTGATACACGCTACATGTAAAATCAATATTGTGCAAGACTGATGAATTTTTCATACTTCGAAAACAGAAAAGTTTGGCAGAAAAATGCACAAGGAACACCGCAACAGGTGGAAGATTCATTATAAGTTTACCTTTCTTTTGGAAACCAAATCAGACACAATGTTCTGTGTGAGAACAAAGATAGGTAATTATAACAACCGCGAATCTTACGTAATTACTGGTATCATCACAAGTAAAGGTAATATATGAAAAAATGCCTTAGGTACGAGGTGAGAACAAAATCTACACCGTTTCTCTAAATGGCATTCAGTGAGTTAATGGTTTTTGATGGCATTTAAAAGATTTTGTTTGCTTGAATTGATGCTTTACGTCCCATTCAACAGCAATGGTCATGTCGGGACGTTGCTTCCATTTTATGGGACTTGTATAAAATACCTAACATTAGGATGTCATGGCAGTCAAAATGTGCTGCATTAATATACCAAGAAGGCTTATATGTATGGATGGTTTGACTAAACCACTTTTCCTGGGCGGGCTCAGACTTGAGCGGTAACCACTAATCAGATGGTCAGTCAGTAGTTTAGAAGCTTTGCCTGGAGGCACAAGCAGCCCATCTATTTCTCCTAGGTCCCAACGGGCGGGGCCCATATTCTCACCCGACCACCACTTAAAAGAGTTAACAGTCGGTATTATTTTGCCAGCGCCATCACTATGGAATGACATACTTGGCAAATCTCACTGGTATTAAAAGTAATATTACAGTGGAGGAAGAGCAAGTATGGCCAATACGATAACACACAGGTTCTTTCCAATGCTGTTAAAATATCAAACAATCTATACAAATTCATTGATGGACTTCGAATCAACTTGCCATCATAGAAATAATCCTCCTATAAATTTTCATGAGGTGATTGGTTTACGATGTCAGGGAAATAGGTGCACAATTGGAATCAGTAGGTTTTGACACAGGTCACTGTAAACTGACCAGAGCAATTCGCAAATGAATTGAATTGTGAAAAGAAAGGAAGAATAGTAAGTTTGGCCAACCTGACTAAGAAATACACAAAGAGCCAATCAGTCAAATTTGGCCATACGCAGTCTTCCCCCGCTGTACATACATTGGCTGAGGAAGAAAAATAGACCCCTATGACATTAGCACATAGCTTTACTAAAATAGCTTATTATGTTATAATACAGTTGCCTGTCAAAACATCTTGAATTATGAATATTAGGGAGCGCGGTGGCGTAGTGGTAGAGCGTCGGACTCCGAATCGAGAGGTCCTGGGTTCGATCCCCACAATCGGCACCGTGTTGTGTCCTTGAGCAAGACACATTAACTCCCTACAGTACTGGTTAAACCCAGGAAGCGTTGGCTACGTCCCGACATGACTGAAAAATGTTGACTGGGACGTTAAGCTTCTAAACAATCAAAGAATTATGAATATACATGTACATGTACAGGTATACACGAGGGCTCCCATGATAATAACTGTACTTTTCACCGTTGTGTCTTATGATTTTCAGATTATTTCTGACGTAGTATGGTAGAGACATTTGGCAATTCCATGCACATACAATTCAGCTTTATGCAACATGATGTTAAATCGTCAGTCTCTATCTGTGAAAAAATCATGTTGCAAATTCATCACCGTAAGCAAATTACATGTACTATTTCACAATAGCAATCAATTAATAACAATCACAATTTCCAAGCAGTTGATCGGCGCATGTTGTTCGCTGCTTGGATGATGTAATTATCATTTCTAATAAAGCTTTGACCATAGACTTGTTACATCCTACGGACGGTGCCTTTGGTATGAAACAGTCCGGGCGCGAACCCACGACCTAACGTTCCCAAATGTGGACATACTGATCATTGAACCATCGCGCCTGACACTTTAAACATAGCCCTCTCCCCCACCCCTACCTTAACCGGCAAAAGAGATTTTCATGTCGAAATGCCTGAGTTAAATGTAAATGCTTAAATGGTTGAAATATTGTCAGCACGTTTATACAATGCACATTTTATACATTTTCAGCATTACCGAATTTCCAATCTGTCATCAGTTATATGAGCCTCGTCACGAGAAAACCAACAATGTTGTTTCCGAACAGGTCAGACACAAACCGAGCTGTACAAGTATAGGAGACGGCTATGGTCTAGAAATTTTGGTTTTATAAAGTACATGAATAATACTATCCGTGGAGCAAAAATAAAGGCGATGATCAGCTCCGCAGTTACTAGGAAGCAGATCTGCGCCTATGTTTTCGCATATGCAAAATGTTTGTTTGATTTCTCATGACGCGGCTCAATAATTTTAGCACAATGTTGCATTACAATCGAGCCATCGCATTGGAAAACCAACAATCTGCATATACGAAAACATAGACGCAGATCAGCTTTGCAGTAACTGCGAAGCGGATCAGCGCCTTTGTTTTCGCTACACGGATAGTAAAATTCCTCTTCTTTCTAAATCCAAAATTTCAAGTATTTAACCATCTACTGTGACTGTACAGGCTGGTTTGTGTCAGACCTGGTTGGAAACCCAGATTGTTGGTTTTCTCATGCGAAGGTTCAATCATTAACAGACAAAGAACAACATGTCCATGCCTCGAGCCGAAACGCCATTTGAAAGGAAATTGGTTATTATGTTGCGCAACAAAGGAATGATTCCATTATGCGTGCAAAATCGATCAAAATGTTTTGTCAAAGAGCCATTTCTTGGATTTCCAGAAACTATTAAGTGAGCTGATATTTTGTCATTCATGCAGAAAAATCATGAATGTATGGCGTGGATTTTATGGCATTCAAAAGACATTTTTGTTCGTCGTATCTTTCATATCACAAAGTATGAGTAAAGTACTTTGTTGTTTCCATGATGGTAACTTCCCTTTCAACCTACGTGTAGGAATTTAAGTACATTGTTATTTCCCTTGAACTTATACAATGGTAACTTCCCTTGCAGCCTACGTTAATTGGTCGTCTTGTGCTTTGATATTATGATACAATCTGTAACTGTGTGTCCTAAAAATAAAACAATTCTCTACAGAAGTATTCGGGTTTGAATTGCTGGCAAGTCGGAGTTATGCTGTCAGGAAGCATGTTGCTGAACACATTTTTGTCTACCTTATGGTTTAAATTACTAGGTCATAATGACATGCTTTTAAAGCTAAGCTTACGAAAACATGTCCATGCAATATACAGAGATTTTTACAGGTGTAAAAAATGAAAATTTTACCAGAAAAAAAAAGATTTTTTTTTTAATATTTTTGCTCAAAACATACATTGTGGGTACACGTTAGAACCGCCTCGCCGAGGCGGTTCTAACGAGTACCCACAATATATGTTTTGGAACAAAAAAAGGTAAATTAGGTATACCCCTGCAAACCCCAGTTCTACTATACAAAAGTAGGGTATAAGGGGGTATTCATTTCACGGAAATGTTTTCGTGATGGTTACAAAATAGGAGTCTCCTAAACATGAGTCAAACCAGAATGCACATCTTCGTCATGTTGCAGAATTCATTCTATAGCATTGAAAGTGCTTTGGGTCCGATGCGCTTTTTCATCTTTCTTTAAAGCGCAGCATAATTTATTTTCTTGCTTTTCATTTCAAGACGAGATGAAGAATGCTTGATAGACGCACACCTTATGTTTATGCGAATGAATATATATAACTGGGTTTATGGAAATTTGATTACATGCAGTCATTAAATGCACCATTTGAAAATACATTTGAGCCGCTGCATGAGAAAACTAACAATTTGGGTTCCCACCAGGTCTGACACAAATCGACCTGTACAGTCACAGAAGCAGGGTAGAGGCTTGAAATTTTGGACATAAGTAGAAGAGGAATTGTTCTATCCGAGAAGCGAAAACAAAGGCGCTGATCAGCTTCGCAGTTACTGCGAAGCTGATCTGCGCCTTTGTTTTCGCATATGCAGGTTGTTGGTTTTCTCATGCAATGGCTCATTTTTTAATGTTCAGCATGTTCAATCGGCGTAAAAGTCGACGACCTTGCGCTTGATTCATGTAAAAAATACTGCCTATCAAGCCATACCAAGTTAATATGAGCTATGTTTCAAAGCTGAAAAAAATACGTCAAAATGTGGCTGCCCAAAGAGACGGCCATAGGTAACCTGAGCAAGTAGAAATCCAACTGAATTGATATAACAAGACTAACCCTATACCCGGTACACCCATTACCTTTCTCATTGTCAAGTAGAAATGATCTATTTCCATGGCAGATTTAGAGAAACACTATTTGTAGCACATAACACGAAATTTCGCAAACTATGGAGAAAAAACAACAAAAAAAAAAAAAAAACGGGTCCCTACCGATACAAGTACAAATATCTCAATTGACATTCAATCCCTACTCAAACCATATTTTCACTAAAATATATGGTGGGGTATCTTATCTATCAGGCTCGTGAACTGTGGGAGAAAGCATCGAGGAATTTTAAATAGCCGCGAAAATAAGTTGGGTTACAGTTATGCATAAATAGTGTATTATTAGTTAAGGTCATCCGACAGTAGACCATTCCATATCTTCAATAAAATAGAATTGTCTTATGACTATGCAGTGGAGCAACTAAATCCTACAGACTTACTGGAGAACCTGCGACCCCTGGTTTACAAGGCGAGTAACCACTGCGCCATGGATGTATTTTTGGAAGCTAAGTTTAATTTTAGACGTAAAAGCTGAATGCAGAGTGCAGTCCCTGATTGTTCAGTTACTGCAGAATCGAACGCATCTGGAAAAGATTGAAATATGAAAATTGGCAGCCTTGTCTAACGATGGCTTGACTTAATTTGCCTTGCATCCCTCAAATATATTCAGTATTGATCGAAATAGAAAACAGCAGACATTTTGCCCTGAGATGCCAGCGAAATGTAGAAATTTACATGTTTTTGATTATTCTCTTGTGTTACCAAAGTAATTTGATATAAGCGGCACGAGCGCTAGAAAATTTCCTTTTTTCCATGTTGTAAGCGCAAAGAAACAAAATGACGGAGCCAATTCATGCAAGCGATGGACAAAAATGACCTCAAAGTATCCATAACGTCTACACAGTTCTGTTGATTTCACCAGCGCCGAACATCTGGAGATGTTGGATTTCAGTTGAGTTTTCTTTGACACGCAAATGTCAAATCAAATCAATAGCCTGACAGACAGAAAAAATGATAGGAATGGTTCTTTGTCTGACTTTCTGATTTACTCCTGAGGTATCGAATGGTCTATTCTAACGTTTTTACTGTTCTGTCATTTTACAGAAGAAGCAATACAATGAAACTTTTTGAACCTAGCCGGTTTTCCTTTTTCACTTTCTGGTTTGGTGTACGAGGCATTTTGCAGAAAATAATCTAGAAAAAAGTGAACGAACCCATGAGCTGCCATCGTTACAGGGTGGCGGTTCTTATGTCTTGCATAGTACGGTAGGACCAAACAGTGTAATAGTACAGTAGGACCAAACAGTGTAATGGCACTGTGTATCTTATGGATTGGAGTCATGGAGCAGATTATTGGAGTCGATGGTGCGTATTTTGGAGTGCAACAGAAAGAGGTAGGCAATGATCAAGAATAAACATAGGGGTTTATTCCGAAAACTTTATTCCGGAGATATAATTTATCTCGTCGTTGCTAACAGTGCCATCGCAAAACGTATCATAAAATAACACCATCAAGACCTTTAAGACACTGTTCTGGTCTTGTGAAAACAGGACAGAATACCCCTAATAGTCCTACTGCTACAGATTCTTTCACCACCGGCAGCACATTTTCTGTTTCACTCCAAAATGCCTCTCCAAGGTTCCAGTCCAATACTCCTGTCCATAAAATACACAGTGCTCAGTGTAATGTCAATGAAATAGCAATCATTTTTTGGCTTAAAAAATTAAAAGATTTAGTAGAAAATTTTAATATTTTTTTCTTATTTTTGCTCAAAACATAGATTGTAGGTACAAGTTAGAACCGCCTTGGCGATCTACCCACAATCTCTGTTTTGTATCAAATTTATGAAAAATAGGCATACCCCTGCAAACCCCATTTTTATATATAAAAAGTGGGGTTTAAGGGGGTATAAACTTCAGGGACATGTCTCCTGATGGTATTACATGTGGCTACAATTTCACTGTCGTAAGCATATAGTTTTACAGCAATTTCGGACCTTAACTGTATATGTAAAATTTGCATTGTCATGATGATTGTGTATGAAGAAATGCAGTTTCAGACAAAAAATAAGTTATATAAGAACAATATCACTGTACTGAACATCGCCGTTATATACATAGTTTTTGCAAGAGATTTGAATAAATTCAAGGGGCTAACGAGAAATAGATTCCAAAAACTGATCGAGGTCACGATTGTTGTTATTTTTAAGACAATCGCACGATCAAAACTGTTCATGTAGCTACATGTCAAGTTATGTAATTCGGCATTTTCTTCTAAGATTTGGCTGTTGATCGTACTTCAAACGTTATCTTTAAACCAAGCAATAAACTTACTAATAAAGATATTTGGAAGTTCCGAACTGACAAAATGCATGCCAAGACCGTTAATATGCGATTTTAAGTATGTTTATCAGACAGCAGGAATTGCTTGACTGCTATTTTATGTCAGCCATTGCGTATAAAAGCTGTATCTGTTCACTTTATGACTGTTGTAGGAACTTTTTCAACACTTGCATGCAAGGAGTACATGTAGCCTAGCCACTAGGTGTTGAGATGAAACTGTCTAAAAAGGTGTGAACACCTTCAAAACTAATGTACAGGAGCATAGTCAAGTTAAAATCAGTCTTCTTCTGCGTCCAGATTCCAGCCGAGATATTCTCACATCAAAAGTGGCAGAACCTGCGGGAATACGTAAGACACACACTTAATTCAAAACTATTTCAGAAATTATTTCTCTGACAGCCTTATATGGTGCATAAAACTGCATATGCCATCGCTTATTTAGAAGAGTTTGATACCCTTATTGTTTCCAACTTTTTAGGGGATGTTTAAAGCATCTATCTTGTAGTTCAATGTCCATTTGCAGTAATTATTGTCGCTGTTTCAAGCATAAAATTGGCAACTTCCGCAGTATGATTGTTAATAATTTACCAATGACAGCTGTTGAAATGTGGCCAGAGACTTAATACTCGACAATAATAATACCAGCACTCCTTTTTGGCATTTCAGTCCTTTGCTAGGAAAGTCACCATGAATGTACGATTTTCGGGATGAGGCTTTACAATAATTTCTGAATATAGAATAAATGAATTAAAAACGCAGGAAGACATCACGAAAACATGTCCGTGTAATGTAAACCCCCTTAAACCCCACTTTTATATAGCAAAACTGGGGTATGTGGGGGTATACCTATTTTTCTTATTTTTGCTCCAAAACATAGATTGTGGGTACTCGTTAGAACCGCCTTGCCGAGGCGGTTCTAACGTATTATATCACATATCACTTATATGCGAGATGGCCTTGAAATGATAAGAACCATGTGTAAGACATTATGAGTATACATTCGTCAGACACTTGGCATTTGAAACGTAATTATAACATCTGAGCCAGAGCATGGTATATAAGCAAATGAATCTTTTTGCTGAAACATTACGACAGTCCGGCCTAACGCCCACGCCGAAGAGATGACCACCCATTCATTTATACTAACTTTGGACAGGTCAGCCTGAATTGCCCCCTCCCATCACCAAACTTATCCGGGATGTTGCTGAAAACGGTGATTTTTGTGATTTCTGGAATGCCCAAATTCATATGAAGCATATTGATAGGCTAGGCAGTGCGTTTGAAAACGTCTCTGTTCACAAAATATAGTTTTTGTTCAAGAGGTTTAACATGTGTAAATGCATGTCCTTGCTAGAATCTGCTGCTTCTGGCTAGTATGCATTATTAAATCGTACAACTTGACACATGTGCATAGTCTAAATTTCAAATAGTAGGTTTCTTTGGGTGCAGCTCATATGAAACTTCTTGATATATGGAGTACAGGTACACAGGAAGTTTAGGAGTGAAAGACAGAAGCCAAAGTATGTTTATAAACTACAAGTAACAGCATAGAGTCATCAATCTACATTTTAACCTTTCAGTTTCAGTACATTTTCCTATTCCAATGGTGTCAGGAGCATATACATGTAATCTTTCTCAGAGAGATTATATGCTCCTGAATGGTGTTGTTAGGACTCGTTCAAAGTCTGTACGTTGACATTACAAATATAAACTGGCGACATTTTAAAGATGAATCCTGACTTTTGCTGCTTATTACAGTGCTGTGGATTTTCCTCTTTTTAGCTGATCCCCCCCCCCCCTTTGCAAAAAATTGCAAAAAAAAGAAAAAAAAAAAAAAAAAAAAAGAAAAGAAAAGAAAAAAAAAAAGAAAAAAAAAAAAGCCAGACTTGATCCATAATGTCAAAATCTGATGAATTTTGAAGGGGGCAAAAATACTGTTCATAAATTCCTTTAAGTTGCACTAAGATTGTTCTTGTCGTAAAGATCGTCATTTTTCTATCAGCTTCACAATGAACGAAACTGCACGTGCATTGATCTTTGAAAATGAGCCGCGTCATGAGAAAACAAACATTTTTATATGCGAAAACAAAGGCGCAGATCAGCTTCGCAGTTAACTGCGATGCTGATCAGCGCTTTTGTTTTCGCTACACGTACATGTATTGTACAATTCCTCAGCCCTCTATCCATAATCTGTACAGCTCGGTTTGTGTCGGACCTGTTCGGAAACCACATTTTTGGTTTTCTCATGACGTGGCTCAAATCATGCACCATGTATTTAATGCCATCTTATCTTCCCTTAGAATCCAATAGTTCCAATCAATAAGGCGTGAGTCAGGACTGACACACGCCGGCGGCGTGAATCAGACATTGCAAAATTTCAAAACAAGTTCGACCTTAGCTAACAGAAAATTTATGGTCGTGCCGTCAGAAAAAGTTGTTTCAAGACATCCACAGGGGCCGTATAGACCTCGCAGTATATTGGAGTATATTGGAATGATAGCTAAAAGCGCGTGATTTCTAAAAAGTGGACAATATCATGTTTAAATGCCTTTTCGACCAACTTTGTGTGTTCAAGTGGCACAGTTGTTATTTTGTTACATTCTGACCCCGAAAATTTTTTTCGATAATCAATTTCAACTTTTGAACCTGACAGCTTCAGATGATAAGTTTCTGTTAGGTGCTACGTAAACATGCATGTATGAGAAAGTTCTGTTCTCAAGTCTTTTGAGCTGTCAAAAACTAGGCTACGCTCATGTGAGAATAAAATCTTTCAGATACAGAGAGAACTGAATGTTACCGATGAATGTAAAAGTTTGGTAAACAGTCAGAACCAATAATTATTTAAAGTTCTTAAAGATTTTACAGCCCCTTTCACTCGAGTTTGCCGTTTGAGCATTTAGGTCAGTCAAGTTATTGTGTAAATCAAGTACCTTTTTATTCTATTTTAAAAGTGAACAGTGTCTCAGGTGCCAAGTGTTCTTAATATGTATTCAGCAATTTTCTTTATTACAATGATGTCATCTTCATATAGTCCATACTATCTCCCTTTGAATGTTCTTATTGCTTCCAAAGGATCAAACCTTTATATTTTATTTTCTGTTAAAACATTGTAATTGTTTGGTGTTTCAAAATTCTTTGCATAACATATACGTGTACAATGCATATTAAAAACACACATTTGAAATAGGATAGTGACAGAAGCAGAATTTTATCAATTTTAACAGTTACCTATCGGTATCTACATGGCCAAAAGTCCATATAGTAAAATAAGAATTTCACTTGAGTTTGCCGTTTTAAAGGTCATTTAGTTTGAAACTGTCACTCAAATCAGCAGATCAATTAATCCAGGTATCTTTGTGGACAACATGAAAAGATACTCAGATCTTCAGAACACGTGGTCTTCTTGTGTAATACAAATGCTCAAACGGCAAACTCTTGTGAAAGGGGCTGCATTCATGGTTGAAATGAGCATACAGTCTTACCCACAGCCTCAGATTTCCCTTGAAAACAAGAAAACATGCAGTTCATAAAAGATAATTAAGTGGCTACTTATCACAGCATGTTGTTCTGCTCTGGGGATATAATAATTAGAGCATATCTACTACATGTGGTCAACACCATATTGCACAGATAAAACTTGCAAATAAGATAACATCATTCAGGATGCTCCATACCTTTGGTGTTTTGAAGATATTTAGCAAAATATCAGTTTTTATAGACGGACAATACATTATGCCCTCAGTTGCTTTTCATTAAAGAGTACACTTTTGAAAACAAGAAGAAAGCAAAAATTTCACAAATAGAGCCAGAAACAAAAGGTTCCTAAAAATCAGCATATGGTGATCTCAGAGCATCTATGACATTGTCACGCACTTACAGTCATGTGAGCATGGAGGCCACGTTCAGCCTTAACATGGGGGTTCATAAAATTTCACTTTCATAGGCCCTGTGATTTCTGAGAAAACCATAATCTTAATTTTGATGAAGTTTAAACGACCTTGGGTCAAGGTCAAGAAATAACCTTGACCTTAATTGATTACATACCTTTATTGACTCCATTAGTTGTCTGCATCTAGCAACTTTCAAGTCTCAGGCTGCAATAGTTTCCAAAAAAATCCAAATGTTTTCGCAGTTTCCCATGTAAAAGCCTATGTTTCCAAAATTGATCTTGCCTTAAAATAGCTGGTAAAGGTCATCCCAGGGTCTTCATTTGAGCAAACTATGATGAGCTGGAGTCTCCAAGGCTACATACCAAGTTTCGTCGAAATGGGCCCACCGGTTCTGGAGATAAAGATTTTTGAAGGATTTTGACCATACATTGGCGTGGCGGTCATCTTGGTCATGTGACCAAAATGTCGGGAGCAAAATTATAATGACACTACCCAAAGAGGCTCCGTATAAAATTTCAACTTGATTGGCCTAGCGGTTTGAGAGAGGAAGATCTTTGAAATTGTGGACGGCGACGGACGACAGACGGACGACGGAACATGCTCACCTTGTGAGCCTTCGGCTCAAGTTGAGCCTTCGGCTCAGGTGCGCTAAAAACGGTATTTTAGGTTATGACTGCTTTTCTTACTCTTGAAAATGCAAAACATGCATGTAGAGATAAAAGGGTTACTTTTTCTTTTCAAAACGATGCCTGAATTTTATAATTATTATTGATTATTATTGTTATTATTCTTTTAGCCAGGGTGTAAGTTTACTTGTATCTCAATATGTCAATTTTCAGGCAATGATTATATTCCCATTCTCTGTCAAATCAAAAAGGGTGCAGACACACAGTTGCATATAAGGCAAACGCGTACCGGGCGTATGAAAAATCTCAACAAGCTGAAGATTTTGGATGTATAAAAATTAATTTGCTTCTTAAAATTTATAAATAAATAAAAAAAAAATTGGAACATGCATGAAGCGTACACTAACGTGCCCAAACACGTTCAAAGCGTATTCGATGTGCCTGTAATGCATGTTGCATTTATTCATACCATGTAAGACACACGCCAGAGACGCTCCAAGCTTCAAGAAACTTTTTAAGCATGCTTAAAAAACTTTGGAGCCCAAACACGCATCGACGTATAGCGACTTACATCAAAGTACACCATACGTACAAAGACGCACATGTAACACGTTTCTAACGTGTACCGCACGTGCTTTTGACGTTTGTTCAATTTTGCATTTTTTCAACACGCCAAGTGCGTGTTTGCCATTTATGCAAGTGTGTGACTACAGTTCTTTCAAAAGATACTTTTTTTGTCAAATAATTCTACTGGACAATTTATCAACACCTTATAAGCATAAAAAGTTAAAAATAAGGAATTATAAAATTTTAATGCATAATTAGGTTCTTTAAATACTACAAAAATAAGCAGATTGTTTCAGGTCAGTACCTAATTCTAAAACGTATATCATGTTTGTTAATCACAGATAGTGTGGCTCAATAACTCCATCCCAAGTGGTCCTAATTAGTGACCACATTGCAAGGCAATAATATGTATATCCCTGCTGTGATTATTAACTTCTACCAATTATCTCATGAGGCTCAAAAATGAGCCAGGTATGAGGGTCTGGATGGGGTATAATGATTAATGAATAATGGCCTAAAAATTTTAATGAGAGTGAATAAAGAGCAAAAAATTTAATGATTAGTGAATAATAAGTTCCTAAAGAATAATGAATAAATGTAAATTTTTAATGAATAGCAGAGTAGTATAATGAATAGTGAATAATAACATTTTCAAGAATAATGAATATGATAAAATTTGGCTATGGAATTGTCATAGTTGGCCTCCCTGACATTCCATAATTTCATTTTTTCTGGGGTCTGGATGCCCCCAGACCCGATTTAGTTTAAATTTTGTATTCATATTTCACAAATCATTGAATGTTTGGAAAGACATATGTCTGGAAGCCAAGCATGTAGGGGCTCACCTCATGGACCAATTGAAAAAGAAATGTGTCATTGAAGGCAGAGAAAAATAAATCATACTGGATGTTTACTGAGCCAGATACTAATTCACTGTTTCGTTTGCTTATGCATATGTATTTTTTTATTCTATTACCCCACTTTGTCCTTATTATGTATGTTCCAATCCTATAATGATATGGACATCATATTGCTGTTTTATATGACAGAACACGATTATAGTGTCTTTTGCAATCAGAAACAAGGCAGCACTAAGAATGTTAATGCAAATCTATCTGGCAATGGGATTATATGGCGCTACATATTTTTTTCCTCGCTCGCTTCGCTCGCTCGGTATTTAAGACATTAATTAAATGTATTGTACAATCAGGCACACGCACAAATCACATAGTACTCCTATGCTAACTAGTTTACTAAATAAAAACAACAGCATTTTATTATAACTTTTACCCCTGAAGTTACATTTTTTTTTCTTAAATAACCTTTGGTATTGAAAGATTCAGGGTATTCAGTAGTCAAGGTGGAGATTATACTCAAGGGATATTGCTAAAAAATCGATATACTATTTCGGAAAGTTTCTATGAGGCTTTGTGGTCTAGCAGAGTATATATGCTTCTCTCAAGATGTTAATATCAAGGTTGCACTCAGCAGTCTACAATTTAATATTATAGTCCTTGTGGCTTGAGAAAAGGGATGCCTTTGGTTGGGAATACCTATTTGCTTATGGATATTAGCTGGGTGAAGTAATTATCATATTTTAATGAATAATCGAGGTAATTTTAATGAATTTTAAAGCAAAAATTTTAATGACAGTGAATAAATGGCTAAATTTTTAGTGATTAGTGAATACCAGGACCCCCATCCAGACCCTCAGGTATTGAGGCTGTGGTTAGGACTGCATAGGCTACTCCCCTTAACTTGTACGACTGGATGTACTGTTGTCACGGAATTCACGAATAATCACATTTTTTCTTCATCGATGGCACGTTTTCACGCAGTCAACAGGAATATCGTCTTACCATCTTCGATTTCAATTTTTCATGTCTGAATATCAGAATATGATCTTTTTATATATTATGTACATCATGCAAAATGTTATAATCAGCAAACTGATATGTTTTATATAACAAAGACTGCAAAAAGACATTCAGCAACATTTCAAATATGAAACCACACAAAAGGCACACGAAAGTTACCATGCCCCAATTACAAATGTATTTGACTACAAGCAAGTGGTGTATATGCCATTCCAAATAGTACAATGCCAAGTTCTGTCATGTAGATATGTACCATTGGTGAAGGATTTATGCACCCTGCGATATTTTAATGTAGCCACAAACCGCATTTAGTAATGGGCAATGAGTAAAGTATTGTCTTTAACGTTAAAAATGAAAAATCCAAATACATAGTATATAGTTAAGGTAGTTATCTTAAGGCAAAAATGCGGTCACATTAAACACCTAAGTAACTGCGGAAAAATGCATAGAGGAAGTTAATGGTCGTATGATAATTAATCACCATAAAACCTCCCACACTGACAAGGTGTCCACAAAATGTGCAATCACATGCTAATGACATAAATTTGTGGCCAATGTGACAACATACGAAAGCTTGCCCATGCAATATACAGAAGAATTTTTGGTTGTAAAAATGAAAATTTTCATTGAAAAGATTTTGATATTTTTCTTATTGTTGCTCAAAATATAGATTGTGGGTACACATTACGAGTACCAACAATTTATGTTTAGGGGCAACAATAAGAAAAATAGGTAAACCCTTGTAAGCCTCAGTTTTACCATATATACTTAACGACACTTCCAACGCTACCGATATTGTTTTTGCTATCATTTCAAAATTATTCAAGATATTGAATTGAAAATTGCAGGGGCGATAGCAAAAGTAATAAGACGTGTACTGAATGCAAAATTATGCCAGCAAACCATTGTAAAGAAACATCCCGGGCGTTTAGACAAACCGCACCTCATTTTCAAAAGTCGCAAAACTTGAGGGATTAAACAAAACATTATTTCAGCAAAAACGTGCAATTTATTGCTATACTGTACTTCTTTTTGTGTCTTTTATTGATGAAAGACAAAAAAAAAAAAAAAAAAAAAAAAAAAAAAAAAAAAAAAAAAAAAAAAAAAAACAAGACAACTAACAAAACAATTGAAACTAAGCTATCACAGCAAAATATTCATCTGATCCAATCAAATTACCTAGTTAGACCGCCATTTACTCGAATGACTACGCATCGAAGCCACGTACCGCATATAATTACGCTTCACTATAACCTTCGATCCATACCTTACAAATAAAAATAATTGTTAGATCCTTTGGAAGCAGTAAAAATACAAAGCTAGAAGATGGGCCATATTGTACAATTTCGGGTAATGAACCTTCATCAGTGACCCTTTATAAAACTGGCAGCGAAAGCCAGACATTTTGCTGCAATTTCAAGAATTTACATCTGTGTAGTCTAAATCAAAGACTCAGTCAAATTCCCAAAGGGGCCAAATAATCAAAATTCTGTTAAGAAGATGATTCTTAACATATAAAAATTTGAAATACTTCATATATATTCACTGATCCCAAAGGACCAAAAGAAAAATATAATCTGCACTATGGATGATGTACTGGGAGACTTTTTAGGGCCGCCACACGGCACAACACCAGCTGCAGTAATAGCAAATAAAAATAATTGTTAGATATCCATACCTTACAAATTGCTCAAACTGTATACCATTTGCAGGGTACCGTCTCCCTACAACACAGCTGATAACGTCCCAGATATACATGTAGGACCGATATGGTTGATTCGATTTAGGTCGGTGATTTGGATGGTTAAAACATTCACTCTGCTTGCTTGCAGAAGGTTTACATTCTTGCGTGTTCTATGAACCGTCGCGCCGTCGTGCATCAGGTGCATACCCCTGTGAGTCCGTGCATATGATTTGTTTTAATGAAACCTGTTCTTCCTTCATGTGCTGTGGCAAAAAGAGAAAAACAAACCGAGAAGGAAATACGGAGGAACTGTTGCAACGATCTTTGTTCGCTACACTTTGTGACTTTTGAAAATGAGGTGGGGCGTTTCTTCATAATGGTTTGCTGGCATGATTTTGCTTTCAGTATGCGACTCATGATTATTTCTTTCGTCCCTACAATTTTCATTTCAATATCTTGTGTAGTTTTGAAATGATAGCAAAAACTCTATCGGTAGCGTTGGAAGTGTCGTTAAGTATAAAAGTGGGGTTTGAGGGTGTATACATTTCATGGACATATAATTCTGATGCAGGACCACAGATTTGATACAAATAATTGAAAAATATAGATGCCATGGTTAAATTCATGATTTCTGGAAGGGGGTTCGTTTTCTACCATATTTTATAAAATTCCCCATGAAATTGAAACCAGAGGACCATTGACATTGCGATTGCTCACCTCAGATTTGGCCTTTGGAAAATGACCTTTGATCAAAATGACCTTGAATACTAAAACAAATTCATTAACTTGTTTGTATCTACCTACTTTCTGAAAAACCTGTTTCACTTTTGTCCATTAAACCCCATATTTGACCAAATTTGACCATGTCGTAAAATATCAAGGTCAACAAACTATGATGGGCCAGAGTCCCTGATGCTACATACCAAGTTTCGTTAGAATCGGTCCACCGGTTCCAGAGAAGAAGTTTTTTTTTTTATTTTTTTTTTTACCTTATATGGACATGGCGGCGATCTTGGTCATGTGACCTGGACCAATTGTGTAAACTTCCCCCTTCCTAAGGATGATCCACATTAAGTTTTGCTTTGATTGGCCCAGTGGATGTTTGAACATTGTGGACGGCGACTACAACGAAAACCACGACGACGACGGAGCATATGTATACTAAAACATAAGCTCATCTTGTGAGTCTAACGGTTCAAGTAAGTTTAAAAAAAAGCTTGGATTAAGAGAGGGACCCGAATTTCATCTAAATCTACAAGAGCATTTAAAATAAGTTAAAATAAGACATTTGTTCTTCACAACCCCTCCTAATTGTGTACCATAGCCAGCTAACTATATATAGGTGCGTGTATATGCACATGTAATGACGGCGCGTGCAGTAATCATCGCATTATGGTACATGTATGATGGCGTAACATTTTATTAAAACAAAAAAGGAAAACCAAGTTCATATTACATGGCCTTAGTCTAGTTAAACTGCGAATACTTGGCGAATATTAACCGTTTTTAGTAAATGTCAAAGTAATTTTTGTACGATCTCTCCAATGGGAGGTTTATAAAAAATATAGCACAAATTGTTTTGTAAATGTCAGTCGGCATGTTTTACCATTTTCAACTTCCCTGTATAACAAATTCTAAAATATGTACTTTTAAACTATTTGATGTCAGTTCTGGTATGCATTTTTATTAGTTTGTTTCATAATCCCTAAGAACAGTTTGCGTCATATATGGGTTAAGGCTTTGAGCAAATATTTACTCTAGTCTGAACCAGGCGTACGTTCTTATGAAGACTGACACTGCAAGGCTTAATCCAGGTAACCGTTTTCCTAAAATTTGGAAAATAATTGACAGTTCCAGCGGTAAGTTGCCCAATTTGTTAATTTTGTATGATTTGAAGAAATTTTCATTTATGGGAAGGGTCTATTTTCTGCCATTGGGGATAATAGATACAAAATCTACTAAGTGTAAGTGAAACGAGTTCTAGACATTTAATCAACAAGTGAGCATCGTCCTCGAGTAAAAAACTGATAGGACCAAGTAGCTTTTGAGTCTAAAATATGCTCCTTACAAAGCCTCGGGACCTAGCACTCGAAACGAATAAGGCTCTCCTAAGATATGTTATTGTGCGTCATTTGGTAGTATGTATACAAAATCGTGAAATCATCTTTGCTCAAAGAGCGAAATGCAAAAGCAACAGATTACTCATTGAATTACCATAATGATCGTACTGACAGAAAGTTTACAGAGAAAATATTGTCCAAAGTAAATTGATTTAAGACAGTAATTATTGAGTAGCCGTGGGCTATCACAATAATGTAAACTGAGATGTAATTGATAGTGGCTAATTACACGCAATGCAATATTAAGAAAAAGCGGTTCGGTCCGGTAGGCGCAAGACTCGGCATGCTGCCGCACGAGTAAGAAAACGCGGTTCGGCTCGGTAGTTTAAGACTCACATATAACAGATACCGTACACACCACCAATGTTACATTTATAATGCTAGATGCATCTGACTGTAATCTTTCGTGCTCATATGAGTTGAGCCTATCTTTATAGCCTAAGGTCGAGGATAAGAGTCTTAAGGAGTAGGCAATGATCAAGAAATGGCGCAATCAGAAATAAATTGTTTCCCAATAGGCAGCCACTCACTCGTCCGAACCAGGGTCTCTATAGAAGGGGTCAAGAAACCATGTATTGATTTTTCCAATAATCAAAAACTCAGGTATGTCAAGTACCATATATACGGACAGTGTAAGAAGTTGTTAAAAACTTGCTCAAAAGTGAATTTATCATGGTAAAAATCGTGAAAAACCAATTAAAGATATGAAATACATTCCAATAAGCAATGCATCATATCAGCTTCACATTCATACAATTTTCAACAAAATAAATTGCGCAATGTTCCAGAAAATTGTGAAAATGCATGAAAAAGGGTGAAAATGGACACTGCGGTACATATTTTAAGTCAAAACAGATATAAATTGACATTAATTATAAATTTTTAATGTATGTTTTTAGGTGAGCAAATACGAAACTGACATACAAGAGTTTTGAACATTGGACAAAGATTCTTGACCCCTTCTATAGAGACCCTGTCCGAACTTAAAAAAACGTACATAAGGTTCAAACAGCACAAAAATTCGACTCCAAAACATAAAACAATTAGAACCACAACAGAAGTATCGCCTTGGAACTATCAGTAATATAGAAAATAAGCATTACTCAGGGGGTATGGAGGGGGGGGGGGCTTAAATCGATTTTACATGGCCCTTACCACATCCTCATCTTCTGAAATGGTTCACAGATAGATAGTTTTCGCACGACAAGATTGAAAATAGTATGTAAAGTGTCGCATAATTGCTTCCGGGAATTTTTTTCCCTTCTCCGTTTGGCCATGTTGGCCATGTTGAGACATGCTATTAAATATTCTGTCTAAGGGCTCTTAAATCAGGGGTGGCATAATCTGATCTCCTCGACTAGCTGGATTTTTTCCGTATCCACCCATCGAAGTTATCCATAGGCATGGTCAGTTTGAAGTATATAATACTATCTCAAGATGTTTCGTTGTTGTCATTATAATAAGCATGTTTTCTCGCGATATGGGTCAAATATGAGCATACACTTGGGGAAATTACGCATCTTTGCCGCATTTGGTAAATAATACTACTTGTACTTTAGACGCAGACGTAAATGTAAAACGATTCAACCAGCTGATTTATAAAGAAGCATGTGCAAAATGTGCAAAATCTTCGGTTTAGTAGGGGAGAGCGGTGGCCTTCTGGTAGAACATCGGACTCCGAATCATAACATCCTTGGTTCGATATCTACTGGTGTTTCCTTGAACAAGACATATTGACTTTTGTTTTAGATACATAGTACTGTTAACACCCAGGAGTCGCCGGCTCCGTCTCGATCTGACTGAAAAATTGTTGACTGGGACGTTAAACCAAACAACATTATAAAATATCAACTTGCACGGCCTTAATGCCCGATCCAAAATCACTGGATTCACCGCTCAAGCGTTCGCTTCACATGTACATGGGTATACATTCTAAATTTAGGTGTCATCGTTAATTATTAAATAATTAAGAATCCAGTCAATCGAAATGACCCGACAGCCGCCAAAATGACACTCATCGGTTGTCATAGATCATCAATACAATTTGTGTACCGTAAATAATCAAATAAAGGACCCGCAGGGTCATGTTCGTAGACAGGGAGATTCCCTAGCTCGGTATCCTTCTATTGTTCTCTTGTGCGCGCAAACAAGTCAACGTATCAGTTTGTTTTTTTTAAATAACTGAGCCGCCGCACAAGAAAACCAACAATCTGCATATGTGAAAACAAAGTCGCAGATCAGCTGTGCAGTAACAGCTGATCAGCGTCTTTGTTTACTTCAGTACAATTCCTCTTCTGTAAAGCTTCTAGCCTGTTTCTTTGACTCGGTGTACCAGCCGATTTGTGTCGAACCCTTGTGGGAACGGACACGAACAGAGTTTTGTGTATCAAACCCGACGTTTGGTTCATGTTAATAGAAGGCTAAAATAACATGCAGTTGGCGAATATTTGCGGTTGACTAATTAATTGATGTGGTCAGTGGCCCTTATGAATAAAGTCTCGACGCAATAAAAACTGTACACTTGCGGTTTCATTAGGGTACCTCGCCCCCACCCCCTCTCAAGCCAATGACAGCTTTGCTAAATAGAAAAAAATATGTATGCTCATAGGTTCCACATCATTTTATAATTATCCTACTTACCCTTCTTACTCTGTGCTAATTAATACAGACCTTCTCATTTGTAGAAATACGTTTTATTTTTCGCCAGTAAGTATACTTTTCTTTTCAATAGTCTAATGAAACCACACACCTACACAATTTCGACGACACCGACCCATTAATTGGGGAATGGCTTTGACAAACCATCAAAGCATATGTCTGATACATCCTATGCACATTCTTATTTGGGGAACGCTTTGTGGACGGGTAACTTACGGGTAAGGGGTCTTTATGTGAGTAATGGAAGGTTTATGTGTGTTCAACTGTTGTGTCGTATACAAGTTTTTGGTTGCGTGAGTACAGAATTGACACAGATTAAGTGGCCCATTTACCACTTGTTCAGATCGGCTAGCTTTTATTTCCAGCACCAGCTTCCGTGAAAAAATGGAACAGGTCAGCTGCTTATTATTATGTTTTGATTACGAGTCTCTACTTTTGTGATCCTAAATTTCTAGCCTCCAGGCAAGAATTGTGGTTGTGCAGATAAAAATAATTGTTAGATCCTTTGGAAGCAGACCGGTTTGTGCCTGAACTGGTCGGTAATACCCAAGTCGGGTTTTCTCATGGCGCGCCTTATTCTTTGTTTATTTCATTTTTTTTTTTCATGACAAACTTGATGTGACTAAGGTTCAGCTTCAGTAGCTGAAACGTTATTTGAGAACAAAATTGCACATTTTAAATATGAAAAAAAAAAGTTCAAACCATAAATGATACCATTTTTTGCAGCCCAGTTAACCTACATAAATAAAACTCGTGTCCAGTATTGAGGATATTTGGTATAAAATTGACAATACCAAAACAAAATCAGCAATGTATATATGAGCCGCCTCATGGGAAAACCAACCATCTGCATATGCGAAAACAAAGACGCAGATCAGCTTCGCGGTAGCTGATCAGCGCCTTTGTTTTCGCTACTCGGATAGTACAATTCCTCTTCTTCCTAAATCTGAAATTTCAAGCTTCTAGCCTGCTTCTGTAGCTTTACAGGCCGGTTTGTGTCGGACCTGTACGGAAACCACATTGTTGGTTTTCCCACGAGGTGGCTCATATGTTGGATATGATTATAGCGGCTACAATGTCATAAGACGTGTATTGAAATATTTTCGTCCCAATGCCCAATGCTATAATTCGCATAAAATTCGCACAAACACAAAAGATTGGTTGTATGTTCGTTTATACCGTACATTTGGTAAATGAACAGATCTTGAGTCACAGAGGAGAGTTCTCTTCTGAAGATTTAGCTAGAGAAGGCTCAAGCCCATTATCATTGAACACGAAGTACAACATGCTTACACTGCATCACGGACAAGGTCTGAGATAGAAGGCATATTCATATCGTGAATACATGTAGTTAGATCAAACGATCGAAGCGTAATATAATTTGAAGATAATCATTTCAGTATAATGTCAAAGTGTTCTGGACCGATCAACTATGATAAAAGATGCCGATGGTTGAGATACGAAGTAAAAGCAAATCGATGATTAACCGATGAAAGAGCGTCTTCAACTAATTAATTATTTACCAGTACAGATGTGCAAGCTAAATGGAAGTTCATGAATCAATTAGCCATGAGTCAGCATCCCTAGCCCTTTAAGAGAATAAAGGATAATGAATTCCATATGCAACAATAACATGGTGTTAATTCAAGACATAATCCCCAACAAAACTTTGAAACTCGATGCAACCACAACCCCATTCCCAATAAAACGACAAGTTACATGTCCCTAGCTGAAAATGAGGACTGAAAAAACATTGTGTTATTATATCCTAAGTATGGTCTTCCGTTTCATTTTGCGGGAAGAACATCAACATAAACAAAGAACTGCCGTTTCTATTTCATAATTTGTTTTTGCAGACGACAACTTAAATAAAAACACATGCGTTTTCTACATAAAATTAATTATGAGCTTTAGACTTCTCGGAGTTTTCCATCTGTCTGAGACATTCTGCGATGCCATTTCCCACGTGATTTGCAGCAGACGACCCGTTTCTATATGACTCAAATGGTAGCATGACTCCTCGCCATCCTGAAAATCTCAGAATCGAATGGAGAAAACACACAGAAAATACGTTTCTATCGTTTTTGAGCTAAAACAAAATAAGAAAAATAAATTATTATTTCAGACTTACATGTACTGTCAGATGCTCCTTCCATTTTTATTAATATTTTTTTTTCCTCTGAAATTAATCCGCAAAACACTGCCAGACGATCACTGCAGACGGCGTTGAATTAGACAATTGAAAACGAGGCTCGATTCCAGTGAGTCACGCCCTCTAGTGACTAGTGACAGCAAGCGTCCAAATGTTATTGATGACTGATGAAGCACGCGCTGAAGTCACACTATATTAAAGTCACCTAAGGGAAGAAACTCTGTATATTTGATTCACTTTACATTCAGCGAGTTGAGTGTGTGTGCGTCAAACGAAAACCCCAGTAATACACAACTCGGTCTGCGTCGAGATAAAAGTTGCGGCTATAGAATAAAAGGACCTGGTATAATGTACGCTTTAGAGATGCTTTAGAGTGAACAACAAAGACCCACATCATAATTTTCTTTTGTTCAGTCTGATCAGTTTCACCTGTTCCATTCACGTACGAAACTTTTTATAGGATGTTTAGTTGCGTAATTTGAGATGCATCATTTTATTTCAGCCATTGCAAACATGAAATGTTCAGTAATAAAATCGGTCTTGGTGACCATCCTACGCACTAGGCGCACAACGAATGATCTGTATATGTCTTTGGTGCACGATAAAGCATTTTTTTTTATTATTATTTTCATTTGAAAAGAAAGGAGACAGAAAAGTATTATAAAGACAATGGAAGTGCTAAATAAAACCATGTTCACGAATTAAACAATCAAAAACTGGATACAGGCTCGTTGGTTATTGCTTATCATCACACTGGTCATAGTAAACGCATAGGCAACATCTGAAACGCACAGGCACTCGTTTTAGGACGCACAGGCTACCTCATAAAATGGCGATTATTTGACAGGTGAAAAGGTATGATACATACTTTCTAACTGTTTTACCATTGTTTGAAACGATTGTAAAATATGACACATGCCTTATGACACCCCTTATTCATTTCCCTTTACAACGGTAGTAAATTTAATAGACCAAAATTTACTTTTTCAGGTAAGGGGACTGTGAACTAATTATTTATCCCATAGGCTCCAATGCTAAATCCCTGCTCTTTGACAGTTTATCCTGCATTCAAGGTAACACTTGGGCCATCAAAATATACCTGAATTTCAAGCCAAAAGATAGATAAGAAGATTTAAAAATGAAAAAACATACCATCACCGGCTCTTTTTTCAGCTGTTGCATGTTGAAGAATGGCCGTCAATTTTTTGGAAAACCCACCTGACCTCATTTTCAAAATCACTGTTTTTACTTTTTGGACCAGAAAAAACACAATTTATGTGCATCAGGTGGTAAATTATATACCAATTCGAAGAAAAATAATTTTTCCAGTTGCTAGAAAGAAAAAATGTATTTTTAATTCACAATTATCACCCAATCATATGCCTCCATTACCAGATAACAGTCTCGGAGCAACCTGCAGATTTTGACTTCTGGGATTTGTTGACATAATTAGTTCCCGGTCTCCTTACGGTATTTTGTAGGAAAATTCCCTTTTATTGCCGATTTCTCTCTCTTAAATACACGATCGAAGCGCTTGTTCTGCCAAGAACATCGAAAAAAAATATTTTTGCTCGAAAACTTGTGGGTTCTCGTAGAATAGAACCGCCTCAGTGCGCCGATTCTAACGTGTGCCCACAATCTATGCGTATTACCTTAGCTGTTGACTGAAAAGACAATCCTCAAACCGAACTAGAAATTATTTAAAAAACGATTGCTTCCCTTGATACACATACAAAGAGAGAACACGACGAGGTTTTCGACAAGGTCCCGACACAAAACGGACTTTACAGTAACAGAAGAAAGCTAGAAGCTTGTAATTTCGGATTTAGGAAGAAGAAGAATTGTGCTATCCGAGTAGCGAAAACAAGGGCGCTGATCAGCTAGTATACACTTACAGTGGCCGCATTGTTTATTATCACCCATCCGTGACCAGCATTATCCCGCTTTAATAGTTTAGTTAACAGAATACAGAAAGGTACAAGTAGGCAAAGATCAGGAAAAGGCACAATTAGAAAAAGATTCCCACTCTAAACACCGAGATGGGAAAAAAACTAAATTAACAATGAGGTACTTATACCATGAAAACATATCGTAAGCCGAATGAGCAGCTATTTTCCCAATAGGTGGCCACTCAGTTACCTAAACTTAACTAAAATATGAAAATATACGTACGGAGCCAACAGCACAAACATTTTAAACACCAAGACATAAAACAAAAAGAACCACCACAGAAGTATCGCCTTGGAACGATCAGTAATATAAAATTACTGGCGGGCTTAAATCGATTTTACATGGCCATAACCTCACCCTCAGCTTCTACAGTGGTTCATAACATTTAGTCAGTTCTTCGGTCCTCGTGGTGAATCTCTTACTAGTCAATGAATCATTAAGAACAAACAGATAAATCATGATAAACATCCTGATAAATCAAAAACGAGGACTCAGCATATTTAGTAAGTTGCCCGACGATGGAGATCCCTGGGCGCCGAATAACTTACTAACTCCGGAGCAAAAGAAAAACACCAGTTGGACCCCGGTGGGCCAAGCAACAGACAAGAAGCTCCGGCCCCAACCAACTAAAGTGAATAGCTTTATGTCGGGCCATCATAGAGTATGACGCCTGACCCACCGGCGTGCAATTAAAGAAGGCAGCATAGTTATCAACCATGATTGGGTTAAAAACTAAGCATGCAGACTGTCGCATAACATTCAAGTTATAACCATACATCTGTAACGTGTAATGATTTTTCTGAACTGAAAAGAAAAATCGTTCCTTCCAAAATGACTTTTGCCAAAATACTGATATTAGCATAATCTCATCAGACTTTATAAGTCTCATGAGTTTAAACTAGAGCAGGAACAAAAACCGTAGTATGAATTCATGAGACGTGTACTGAAGGCAAAGTGATGCCAGCAGACATTTATAAAGAAACGCCTAGGCGTTTGGGCCCACCACACCTCATTTTCAAAAGTCCCAAAAACATGTGTAGCGAACAAAGATCGTTACAAAATTTCCTCCGTATTTCCTTCTCGTTTTGTTTTCTCTTATTGCAACAGCACATGAAGGGAAGAACAGTTTTCATAAAAACAAATCATGTGCACGGTCTCACAGGGGTATGCGTCTGATGTACGACGGCGCGGCGTCTCATACAACACGTAACAAGACTGTAAAGCTTCTGCAAGTAAACAGAGTTAATTATTTAGCCATCATAATCACCGACCTATATCAAATCGACAATCTGTCCCATATCTGGGACATTATCAGCTGTGTAGGAAGGAGACGGTACCCTGCTTATGTTATACAGTTTTAGCAATTTGCATTGTGAGGTATGGGTGGAAGGGTATGGCGCTGCGTACTCGTATGCGGTACGTGGCTTCGTTGCGTAGTTGTTGGCGTAAATGGCGGCCTAACTAGGTAATTTGATCGGATCAGATGTATATTTTAAATTAGCGTGATAGTTTAGTTTCAATTGTTTTGTTTGTTGTTTTGTTTTTCTTCTTTCTTCATGAATAAAAATACAAAAAGAAATACAGTATGGCAATAAATATTGTAGGTTTATTGCTGAAATGATGTTTTGTTTAATCCCTCAAGTTTTGCAACTTTTGAAAATAAAGTGTAGTTTGTCTAAACGCCCAAGATGTTTATTGATAAAGGTTCAGTGGCATGATTTTGCCCTCAGTATACGTCTCATGGTTTTTTTTCTATCGTGCCTGCAATTTTCATTTCAATATCTTGAGTAGTTTTGACATTATAGCAAAAACTCTATCGGTAGCGTTGGAAGTGTCGTTAAGTATATTACCGTTGTTCAGCGATCATGCCTTAACGCATTTAAGCCTGGCGTCCCTTTTATGGGACATAGGCAAACAGAATAGCCCCAGATGTGACGCCGCAGAACGCGGCGTCCCATCTGGGGCTATTCTGTTTGCTAAGAGGATTTTCATCAAAAATTCATTTAAAAAATGAAAATCACTCCTGATGTCCCTAAAAATGAAAGTGGACTCGCCCAAATGATAAAAATGGGAAAATTCATTCGCCAAATATGGGTTAAAGTGCCCTTTACAACGGTAGTAAATTTAAATCTTTCGAAATGTAAAAATAGACCCAAATTTACTTTTTCAGGTTACGGAATTGTGTAGGTAAATTGCCTTTTATTTACCGATTTCTCTCTTAAATACATGATCGAAGCTCTTGTTCCGCCAAGAACATTGAAAGCCAAGACATTGAAGTCGAAAGACGAGCACCCAAATAATGCCACAACATTTTAGGAAAAAAATATTCAAGAATTTCATTTACAACGCACCTGACTTTTAAATCCAAAACAACGCAGATGCTTCTCACGAAATTTCGAATTGATAAAAAGGAAGGTATTTCATGGTGGATTATGTGTAAGGGCTAATAATCAAATGATACACACAGCGTTTTAAATGAGAGTGGCTAGAGATATGCCCCTGAAGAATCACCTAGACTCTATGAATTTGTGGATCGTCATACAAAGTTCAAAAATATGCTTTCGGTTTCAATATTTAGGCAGAAAATGTTATAAGTCACTTCATTTAACTCAAATAATCAAGTTAGACAACATTCGTTACGAAGTACGACGCGCCACCCTCTTAAAATACGTTATTCATCAAGGAGTATTACAACACATGTGGCTCAAAACGATCAGGTTTGCATGTCAGCTCTGATTTGATAGCAGAACAAATGAATCGAGTAGTGAGCTATCCGTTTTATATGACGATTGGTCGCATAACCAGAGCAGCATCTATCATAATAAAATACAGTTTTGTTAATTTCTGAAATTGGCTCATGTGTAATATACGACTATATTGCCTGGATATATGACTTAATGCCATTCCTTTGCATTTATATTGAAAGATAACGAAGAAAGTCCGTTTTGTGTTTCCTTCCCCTCCCCGACGTAATAGTACTGTCACACTATCGCGTATCGACTCACGTATCTACGGCGTATCAAGATACGTCACACATACGTAGTACATACGAAAGCAACGTGGCAGGTACGCCGTAGATACGTACATGTAGCTTATACTCCTGATACGCCACACGTACGCCGCGGTTAACATGCCACGTAACCGTGACGTATGTACAGCGTACCTGTCGTATCTGCTACGTACGTGTGACGTATGTGTGGCGTATCCTCGACTCTCCTTTCGTATCTACGGCGTATCAGTGACGTACGTGTGGCGTATCTCGCGTATCAATGGCGTATGTGCTACGTATGTGCTACGTACCTTTCGCTGCTGTGGAGTATGTGTGACGTATTAGGAGTATTAGGAATATTTTGTGGCATTCCACAAGAGAATCTTTAATGCTTCTATATAAATGCTTTCGTTTTTCCGAAATAATGGGTCAGATGTTTCTCACGGGCCGGGCTGGCGTGCAAGGTTCTTTCAGGGCTACGCTTGGTATAGCCTCTGTCTTTGTTCATGAGATCCTACGACCAGGATGGGGAGCTTGGAGATGTCCCCCGCGCCCCCCTCCCTCGTTTTTTTTTCGGTGTTAATCTAGATTATCTAGATTTCTCCAGTGGCATCTTCGACCTCTGGCGGATAATTGATAAGTGTAATGTCCGAATTGCATGAACAAAGTGAACACAACTGTTTGTTCTCATAGGTATTAACGAGGTCGATATCGCACCTGCATCGGGCAAAATAACTAAAAACGAGAAATATAGGTCGATGGTACCAGGTCAAGGTGTGTTCTGAAAGGATATGTCAAGGACAATTACTATGCAAGGTTTCACATTCGCAGCTACCTTAGGTGCACAGAAAACCAAACTTTGACGTAAAAAATAACAAAGTCAATGACATATAGGTCAAGGGCACCGAGTCAAGGTGCGTGTTTGAAGGGTACGTCAAGGACAATTTTAAAATATACATGGTTTCACGCTTGCAGCAATCACTGATGCAGAGAAAACCAAATTTCGACGGCGTAAAATCAACAAAGTCCGTGGCCCATGAAATAAAGGTCAAGGGCATGTCAAGGAGGGTATGTCATGGACAATTACTATGCAAGGTTTCACTCGCAGCTATCACTGATGCAGAGAAAACCAAACTTCGACGTAAAAACCAAACGTCGACTTAAAAAAATAACAAAGTCAACGGACTGTGAAATATAGGGCAAGGGCACCGGGCCTTGGTGCGTGCTTGAAGGGTATATCATGGACAATGACTTTGCAAGGTTTCATACTCGCAGCTATCACTGATGTAGGGAAAACCAAACTTCGACGTACGGACGGACGGACGGAAATTTGGACTCCTATATCGCACCCTGCTATAAGCAGGTGCGATAAAAAGCAATTGGTGCAGAACAGATACGCCGCAGATAAGAATGGAACGTAGTACATACGTCGTAGATACGTCACGCATACGCTTCATACGCCACACATACGTCACACGTACGTAGCACATACACCTTGATACGCCGTACATACGAAAGAGAAAGTCCATACTAATACAGATACGTCACTGATACGCCACAGGAACGTAGCAGGTACGTCACACGTACGTGGTACATACGTCGCTTGAACAAAATACGTCTCAGACCTCGGCGTATCGCAATTTTCATAGATACGGGAGCGATACGCCGCTGATACGTGAATATGTGACAGAGGCTTAAGAAATACCAGTTCCCAAAAAACAATCACATGATGAACCGCATTATAGAGTGACATCTCCACAGAAAACACCATCTGTAACGCCAAGAAAGACACAATCCAAAACTATAGCATTTACTTGTTGAGAACTGATAGTTGTATTTCTAACATCGGTGATGGGAAAGAAACATACGACAAACTTTCAACTTCGTCATCTCTGCAAAAGAAATTGCATTAAATCGATGTACAGTGTACATTTAATACTTTTACAAAACTCATATATCCAGACAATAAACGTGTCTTACACATGAGCCAATTTCAGAAATTAATAAAACGTATTTTATAATTACATAATTACATATGGATACTGTCCTGGTTATGCGACCAATCATCATATAAAATGGAATGCTTACTACTTGAGTCGTCTGTTCTGCTATCAAATCAATCAGAGCTGTCATGAAAACCTGATGATCGTTGCATATTTTAAAAGCCACATTGTAATACTCTTTGATGAAAAACATATTTTAAAAGGGTGACACATGGTATTTCATAACAAATGTTGTGTAACTTGATTATTTCAGTTAAATATTGAGACTTATAACATTGATTTTACCACAATATTGAAACCAAAAGCATACTGACTTCTTACAAATTCACAGAGTCTACACTGTAGGTGATTCCTCATGGGCATATCTCTAGCCACTCTCATTTAAAACACCGGGTGTATCATCTGATACATGTAATTAGCATTGCGCATAAAATACCATGCAATACTTTCTTTTTCATCAATTTTAAATTTCGTGAGAAGCATCTGCGTTGTTTTGAACTTAGAAGCCAGGGGCGTTGTAAATGAAATTCTTGAATATTTTTCCTAAAAGGTTGTGGCATTATTTGGGTGCTTGTCTTTCGACTTCATTATCTTGGCTTTCAATGTTCTTGGCAGAACAAGAGCTTCGATCGTGTATTTAAGAGAGAAATCGGTAATAATACAATGCAATTTACCTACACAATACCGTTGCCTGAAAAAGTAAAAGGTCTATTTTTTCATTTCGAAATAATTGACTTTAATTTCTTGCACACCAGACAGAAATTGCCACACTTTTTGCCTGGGTGATAAAATTGCATCTCACCCAGGTGTTCTCACCCAGGCTAAAAAAATACGCAAAACCTTGAAATAAACCAGATTTTGGGGGTTGTTGTGCAAGAAAAAGAATCTAATATGGTGTTCTGTTCTAGATGGAAGTTTCCAACCCTCGGGATGACCGTGCTGAGCGGAACCTCGGCAGAGCCTCGGTTCCGCTCAGCACGGTCATCCCTTGGGTTGGAAACTTCCATCTAGAACAGAATCCCATATAAGATTCTTATATTACTACCGTAGTAAAGGGAAGTGGATAAGGGGAACTTTAATGCATGTGTCAGATTTTACAATCGTTGAACAATGGTAAAACTATTAGAAAGTATGTATCAAACTTTTTTCACCTGTCAAATATCCGACATTTTATGAAGTAGCCTGTGCGTCCTAATACGTGAGTCTGTGCGTTTCAGATGTTGCCTATATACGTTTACATTGGCCATTTTGTTTATATTGCATGGGCAAGTTTTTGTAATGAAATGATAAAATGTAATAACTTCCCTGTTCGTAAAAGATAATGTTCACACAAATCGATAGCCTTTTTCAAATATCATAAGAATACACTAAAGCGTGTAGTATATACGGATTTTACGGATGATAATAGTTGGCGGAAGTATACTAGATCTTATATAATGTTAGTATCATTCATTTTACTATATTTTTATACTATCTAGTAACATTTTAATTATGTCGTCCCTGCCATGACACCAAGTTAAAGATCTCTTGGCTGCTTTGGGCTTCTTGGTATCCCATATGTTTGACACACTGCTGTACACTGACATAAAGCACTTTCAAACCGCATTTTTTCGAAATTTATGCGATACTAGTATTTATATTCAACTTCTGTCGAGTATATTGTACAATTTCAGGCCTTTGACGTTACTAACTATTCTACATCATGGATGACGTGAAGACGACCTTTCGAAATGTTGTAGCAAACCAATTTATGCCAGATTTTGACTACACGTCACGATTTTCATTTCAAACATTATTTTACATATCGAAATACTCATACCGCTGTTGTCCATGTGGATTCCAACACGAATACCTAGATTACATAGAGGAAAATGGTGATATTAAAGAGGATGTGTATGAATCAATTGCACAGAGTATTATGAGTGGCAGATGTCCTCACGTTACGGATGAACAACCTGAATATTGTGTTCAAGAAACAAGTGTTCCCGCTATTGCAATTGCTATAGCAGTTGGTACAATAGAGGCTGAGTCATACAGAACACTAAGTCGTGGAATGGTAAATAGGATGTACGGGATATTCAACGTCCACCTTCATGACATAGCATTAATGAAAAAGAAATTTCACAGGGTCAAATTTCATTCCGAGAATTTTATTCAACATAACACACGCATAAGCAATTTGTGTGGATATTTATCTACAAGGGTCCAGATTTCAAGCTCGACGGTCGTTTTAAATAGGGTACGATTCATGGACGCGGTCGTTCAAGCAAACAACAAAATATTACTGACTGCTATTCTCGAACTAAGAGCAGACTCAAACCATATAACTAACATACATGTGATCGCTAAGGCATTTCGATTTGCAATGAAACATTGCTTAACGTGTTTTTGGTTTACTTTAGTATGTTCAAATCGCGCAACCAACTAAAGCCAGACATTTTGGGTATTCTTATTGAAGATGCAATTATCTACAATTGTCCTAATGTTTTGAAGGAACTTCTAGCTATTTTGTCTAATGAGGACTCGGATGATTTCTTTGAAATCCCCTACCGAACGTGTGCCCTCTTATATCTATTGGACAGACCAGAATGCAAAAATGTTTATCAGGAGTGTAATATCTTTGGTGTCCGTATTCGTTTATCGTTCTCCGAACTCAGCAAAATTATAAATAGGTACTCAGATGACATCAAGGATGAAATAATCAGAAACTTACAGCAATCGCCGGATTATCGCGAGTTTCCTACCCTTTATTTTCCCGACAACTCTATGGTCATAAACCCATCGCACATTAAATTGTTCATAGAACTTACCATGCAGGCAGATGATTCGGAGACTTTGGTAGAACATTATAGCAAGGAAGGCGTCTTCGTGCGATTACTGCATGACAGTATATTTGCAGACGATAGAGAGACGATCAAGCTACTTATTGGTGCAAATCTGGATTTCGACGTAGGACATGATGATGGTGATATAATCAGGGTGGCTATTGAAAATGACATAAGGAATTTCAGGCTCTCTAAGAATGCATATTGGAAAACATCTGAAATAGTGTTTCATAACATAGAATCAGCTGAAATAAGGTTTTATAACATAGCAGATAAGCATTTCTTGATACCACGTGTATATGAGAAGATAGACGAAAGGACGCGCTACATGCAGAATGAAGTATTCAGAACGGACACATGGGAGCATGGGCGTTTGGGTTTCGAAGGACAGGATTTTGCCCTGAATTTCACAGCACCTTTCTTGCTAGAGTGTGGTTGGCAGACAACACGGAGTACACTAGAAATGTACCTAGAAAAGCACATGCCTTCCTCAGAATTAGATTATTTTCGGGCATGCATACAGTCAACCTATGACAGACCTATATCACTTGCTCGAGCTTGTAGAGTCGTTCTGCGCAGGTATTTCAAAGGAAGGAAAATTCACAAGTTCTTGGAAATAAGAAACTGTCCAAAGCCAATAAAAAACTATATTCTGATGAAACATTTGGTGAATTGATAGCTATTTGTGAGAAATGAGCCGTGCCATAAAAAGACCAATGACACTGGTCAGATGCGATCTTTCATGTACATGTATATAAATACAGCTGCGTTCAGTTATTAATATACCCCTGCAATATTCAGAAATTGACAACTCTTCTTGTTTTTGAACAGTCGTCACTGGCAAGAAATGGACAACTGGAGGACTTTGTTTATATATTTCGTTAAGTATGAGTATAAATATTAACTTCCAGATCTTGTGATGTTGTATGCCTAAATTGATTACATAACATACGGAGCCAAATTAAAAAAAAAAAAAAAAAAATCGCTGATATTCGAGTTCCAAAGAGTCCAAAGGGAACCATGGCTTAAACCTGAACTATCTCGTAGTCTTATTTCCGCTTGTTTTTGACATATATTTAATCAATAGTATATACTGAGGTGATGCAATAAGAAAACTACACACTTTTGTGCCGTTATATTAATTTATTTGACAAACAATCTCGATGGGTCGGACCATCACGGAAATCGCTTGAAAAAAGCAAGGGGAGTAAATCTTGTCTTCAAAACCGGAAGTGACGTTTTACTATACATAGATATCCGTTTACGTTCGATCCGCCATTACTACATTTACACGCCTTTTTAAGCGTCAGTATCTGTCAGAATTATGAATGACAACACCGATTTTGATGTTGTTCCCATCGTGAATAAGCGTCAGGAGATTGCCCCAGGTCCATTTGAGCCACAGCCGGCATTTCTTTCAAAATTGATACAGACGCCTCATGTCACTCTATCACGTTTAATGAAGAAGACCGCCGATATCCGAATATAATTCCACTGCGTACTTGAGCCTACTTCTTGTTTTACTGGTTATGGAGAGGCACGCGTTTGTTATTTTCGCACTATTTATTTATTTATTTATTTATTCGTTCATTTACCTTATTATTATTATTATTATTATTTTTTTTGGTATTACGTTGGGACTCCCAGAATAGCGTTTTTTTTTTTTTTCATAGCTCATCTACGATTTGTTGAAATTTAACAAAAATGATATATGTTTTAGAAGCATATTACATGACGAATCAGTAAAAGAATTATTTATTTATTTAATTATTTATTTATTTGGTATTACGTATTTTACACTTTTCTTAACAATTAGAATGTATTATGTGAAATTTATGGAATAAGTCATGAACTCGAATTTCCAAATACTTTGTTTTCATGTATATTCTATGAAGTCGCCGCCGGACTTCAAAAGAAAAATGACACTTTTATTACCAACTACCTATATTGCACTGTGCAATACCTGTTGATTCGGTGAGTTATTTGATCTTCGAGCCGCACTTATGTCACGTGGCAGGCACGTGCTGAATACCTCACGCAATTATTCAAATAACAGTTTAATTGTTTAAATAATCTAACAATATTGAAAATTGTATTCGAAATATTATAAATTACAAAATGAAAAAAAAAATAATAATAAAATAAATAAATAAATAATAATCATTAACTCGTAAGCCAACATGCAATCGCTCTCTCTCTCTCTCTCTCTCTCTCTCTCTCTCTCTCTCTCTCATCATTATATAAAATAATCAAAAAGGTTTTTGAAAATACGCCAATTCATATGTATACTTGCCTCTCAGAGTAGCGATGTCTTTTCAATTAAACAGCTTCGATGGTGACCAGCACGCCTCGCTCTTTTCACAATGCACTACGCAAAATGCAACAATTGGATGCTTTTCAAAAGCACCAAATTCAAGATGAAGTCCGCTTATCAGAGCGCCTTTCGCCGATTCCCAATTTTTCTTTTCGAATCCGGACTCAACGTTTTTTCTTCTGCACTTTTCTACCAAACTCTTAGTTGTGACATCAACTTTATTTTTATTAGGAAAGGTGTGGAAACTAATCCGTTTTTGTTTCTTTTTTTCTATCTTTTTTTTCTGTTGTAACTTTTTACACCCCGATACCGCACATTGTACCATGCGGCACTATAAACTTTTATATTACGCATGTTCCGTTTCGACTTGGAAAACGGTAATGCACGCTAAATTAAATCGTTTTACTGCAAAAACCTATACAAGAGATAGAGAGAAAATGCATGCTATTTTATAAGTGCGATATAGTAATTGAAAACATTGTTCTTCTCTTTCTCTTTTATTCTTTTTTACTCATGTCACTAAACCAGAGACATGCATAATGGAAGCTCAGTGCACGTTCGGACAATTATGTTTATTTCAACCTTAATATTTCATATACATACTTTTTTTCTCTACTTCGTGTATAAACTTTTGCAGAAAATTCGATGTTTTACACAGTAAAGGTTGAAATCACACAGAATAATCACTAGTTAATCCATAAAAGGTACTATGCTCCACTATCTATTTAATCGGGGACAATAGATTTACATATTATTATATATCACTGATTTAATATACATGAGTGCCAGATGAATAGTATGACGTCATAAGCCTCGCCCTCAGGTAACTACCGGAAAAGACCGGAAAATACCGAAGTGAACGTGAATTATTGGATCAACAAAAATAATGATTTTTCGGGCCAGTTTGGTCAAACACGTTGTTTTTATGTTTTAGATACTTTATTTGAATATATTCTATAGTTATTTTATGCTAAAACTACGTAAAACGGCAACTGTAATTTTATTTGTAACTTATGAAAGCAGGAGCCTATATATAGGCTTCTGATGAAAGAATATCCATTTTTGTACTAATTTTTTGTACTAAGGTTAAAAATTTGGTGTCTTTATGAGCACTATTTACATAGCTACACCCTGATTTTCATTCATCGTACCCTTTAGAATTTCATGGTAAAGCGGTTGTTACAATTAATTTTGCCAGAAAACAAATATTCTGCTAGGACGGTTTGAAGAAACGATCTTGCTTGTGGGTTCCTTCATGGGATAAGCATGTCTGAAAGCACCGTGGAGTCGCCCTTGGCTTTGTATTCTGCAAAAACTTTGGTTGGCATTTCATCATACAGTTTCATGATTTGTTCCTCCGCACCGAATACCATAGTGCGCTTAATTAATTGTTAGACAATGACTAACACCTCCTCTTCGTGATATTCCATACTTCTTCTATAGAGTTTATGTCATGGAAATTAACATGCCAATAAAAATGGGAAAAGGAAATAGTATTTATGCAAGGCAATTTTCATTGTATTAATCCTAAATCTGCAAAACACATTCTTGATATTAGCTCAATGTCTGCCTTTGAATGTCCTGGTGATTCCCTTGACTTAAACCCTATACAAGAGGATTTGAATATCATGAAGATGAGCTGTGAGACATAGCCTAACAATAAAAGCTTCTCTGTGAAAGTCCCAGTTCCCCTATGGTATTATGTGCAGAGAAAACAAATCATGAACAGTATTATCAGTCAGAGCACTTACTTAAACAGGTGATTATGAAAATCACCTTGTGCAGTACATTTTTTTATAATTCAGTCACAAGATATAAGATTTGTTTCCCTTTGTTTGAAATAATTATCTTAAATATCACTTCCTCAGGTGATTATTTTGATCTATCAAATCACTTGCATAGATGATTTAAGTAAATACGAAAAAGGGACGGTGCGGTCTGTTCATTTTGCCAGGCACAAATGCCAACATGTTAAGGGAGATGACGAGCATTGTCAGCTAAGATGAAACCAAGAAACATAGAAGCCATGTCGAGTTTTGTCCCCTCACTTTTTATGAGAAAGTGTTACTTGAAACAGTGATCGGCCAATCCGGTCAATGGCCGATCACGATGCGGAGTGATTTTTTTGGGTTACCCTTCAACTTTTAACCCACTGCGCGCAGTACTTATTTGAACGCGCGCACCACACTTTCTTTTCACTATTCAACGAATAAGACTCCAAACTTATCAGAAAAAATAGGCGCTGTCTTCACAAAAAATAGGAAATCCTTCAAAACTGAACTTGAAAATCACGAAAATTTCACATAAAATTCACAGTTTTTCTCGATTTTCTCTGCGATGCTTACACTTTGGCTGCCTCTGACTATGTTACTGAATGGCGCGTCTTTGAATTGACCCCTGGGATAGCTTAGAATTAGGTAAAACAGTGCGAAATTCAAAATAAAACAAAAACAGTAGGCATTTATTCATGCTATTGCAGTCTTCTCTTGGACCCAAACAATCACCCGAGAACGTGATATTACGATCACTTGTTTAAGTAAGTGCTCTGACTGATTATGAAATTCCAACCCGTGTATTGGCAGAATATAAAGCCAGAATTAACCCACAGTTCTTTAAAACATGCTTACCTCATAACGGAACCCATTAGCATGCTTTCTTTGTACAATCATCCTGGTAGAATATTAGTTTTCTTGCAAAATAACACTGACGTGTTTAGTTTTTAATTGTAACAACCACTTTATCGTAAAATTCTAAAATGCTTATTGAATGAAAATCAGGGTGTAACTATGTGAATAGTGCTCATAAAGAAACCAAATTTTCAGCCTTAGTACAAAAATAGTTAGTCTTTCATAAATTACAAATAAAATTACAAACCATTAACCATGGTTCCTTGTGGAATCTTTGAAACTCAAATATCAGCGACATTTTTGTTAAAAATTTGGCTCCATATTCTATGTTATCAATTTTGGCATTCAGCATCATAAGATCTGGAAGTTTTATATAGAGAGTGAACAGTTATACGCATACTCAATAAATTATACAAAAATTCCTCCAGTTCATTTCTTGCCAGTGATGATTGTTCAAAAACAAGAAGAGTTGTCAATTAATTTTTGAATATTGCATGGGTTATATTAATGAGTGAACGCAGCTGTAGTGCTCATAAAGACACAAAATTTTCAGCCTTATTACAAAATGTGTTATTCTTTCATAATTTACAAATAAAATTACCAACCATTAACCATGGTTCTTTGTGAAATCTTTGAAACTCGAATATCAGCGAAATTTTTGTTAAAAATTTTGGCTCCATATGTTATGTAATCAATTTAGGCATACATCATCACAAGATCTGGAAGTTTTACATACAGAGTAAATATTTATAGTCATACTTAATACATTATATAAACAAATTCATTCAGTTGTTCATTTCTTGCCAGTGACGATTGTTCAAAAAACAAGAAAATTGTCAATTTATTTCAGAATATTGCAGGGGTATATTAATAACTGAACGCAGCTGTATGAAACAAAAATATTAGCAAACGATAAAACAACACACGTGGAAACTCAAATGTAAAAAGAGCAGTATGATTCGACAATGAGGTCAATTAATAGCCACGTACGCAAGTGGTTCCCATGCCCGTTAGCTTAACAATAAACCCGTATAATTCGGCAAATAGGTCTCTGTATGGGTGTTACATGTACCTCATGAATACGTTATTGGTATGGTATACCTTTGACTTAGGGAAAAGCTAAAGGTATACACTCACATGTTTTCCGTTAGAAAAAAAAAGAAATACGAGTTTGTTTAATGCACTGGATTGAACAAAATACAGGTAGCTGATTTCCAACAGTAGACTGAGTTCGACTTTTCTATAATCTCCCTACTTAAACAGATGGACTAGCTGACCACGCCCAGATATGAATATTAAAGTTGCCGCCTATAAAGTAACCTATTTGCCCAATTATACATGGTATACCATGTGGCTTAGCAGTGACAGTCTTACAGATTTTTATTTTTTAAGTATACAAAAACACATTATGCAAGAAAACACATAATATCACAAAGGAAACCTCAATTGTTTTTATAGACTCATTTTGCTTTCAAAAGCTTATGATATGAGTACAACCTGTAGTATAGATATACCAATGCCCGTATTGGCATTTGGTCGTTCGTCTCCCAGTGATGAAAATGAACATCATTATATCATGTGTGTTGTGATTTCTTGATGGCTGTTAGGCCAAATTCTAGCTCTAAACTGCCGGTTGCAAGCTGAGCAAGTTAATGTCATGGAATCTGCTGGTGGACCATTGGTCTTGGCTTTGCGTTCTCTGTGCTTTCTTCCAGCTTCACAGATTCTCTTTTCTTCCTAGAGAGCTACTCCTTGGTTGATACTATCTCGCTACTTTGATCTCTCCTGTGCAGTCTGTTCCTAAGACCCTAATTGTATGAGGATTTTCCCTTCTGTGATTCTCCATAGAAAACTTAATTTGGAAGTCGTTCATCAAGCATTCTTATACATGGTGAGTCCATCTTAGCTGTGCTAACTTAAAGACAGTATGCATGCTTTGATGATGATTCGTGCTCTGTTCTAGCACATCAGTCTGCACCTTAGTTTCGGCTTGCAACCTCCTAAGATTGAATAAATTGCCATCAAAACGGTACCTGATTGCCACACTGTAATTTGATATGGAATTTAAAGAAAGGTCGCATTTAGGCAATACGAGTTTTTATCATATTGATCTATAACCTCAACTGTTTCGGTCATTTTTATTTTCTATATGTATATTGTGTTATTTCTTTAATTACATTTGCATGTCTGACAAAAATAGTGCTTATTTGAGAAATTCAGAAAGCATCTTCATGCTCTCCATATTGAATCATGTGACTTTTTCCGCGTTGGTAGATTTGCCCATGCTGTTTTTTGTCTGCTCTATTTGCTGCCTTATGTTGGTAACATTGTTACCATTGGTAAAACCTTGAACGGTAATTTGTCTACCAATGATACCATTTTTACCAATGGTAAGAACTCCGAACGCACGCTTTGTTGTCTTATGAGCGCATTTTACCAATCACAGTTAGCTTAATATATTTTCATTATGACCCGAGCATTTTGATTTGCTGTCAAAATGTACATATAGAGCAGAAAATTTCATTAGTATCAATATATTTAAATACTTGAAAATAACCAAAAGAAGTGTAGACCGAAATTATTATCACTGGTCAAATGTACCGTTTCCAAGTTTACGCGTCTAATTCGCTCCTTTAGTAGATACAAGGTGTTTATACAGAGTAAACCTTTATGTTTTAGTCATCTCCTTTAAGAGCAGTGAACATATTAATGAGAAAAGGAATGGGCCATACCGCGGATGGGCCATACCGCGGTCTCGGGTACTTAAGCCTCTTCAGTGACCATATAGATTTGGCAACATGTTACAGTTATTTTGCAACTTTCAACAGGGTAGTCAATACAAAGACTAGTATAATCCAAATATATTAAACGTTGGTTAGCAAATGAATCTAAACCGATTATAATTTTCTGATTTCTCAGAACACCCTCGATGAGCTCAAAGGATCATCTGCACTATAGGTGCTATATGGGGAGATTTTTTAGGTTTTAGGGTCGCCACACGGCACAACACCAGCTGCAGTAATAGCAAATAAAATGAAACTTAGATCCTTTAAGAGCAGTGAACATATTAATATGAAAGGGAATGGGCCATACCGCGGTTTCGGCTACTTAATGACCATATAGATGAACATGTAGCCAAAGAGAATTACAGTAATTTTGCAACTTTCTACAGGGTAGCCAATACAAAGACTAGTATAATCCAAATGGGGCCAAATATATTGAACGTTGGTAAGCAAATGAATCTAAACCGATTATAATGTGCAGATTTTCAGCAGAACACCCTCGCTGAGAAGCCTTTCCTACAAACGCCCATCTGGTTATCATGATTATATTTCATTTCTAATTTTCCCCCCTTTTTTCTTAATATGTCTGTGCAAATCACCCAACCCTACTCATAAAGTTTTTTAAAATCTACTTAAACGCGTTATGAACTTAGATCTCGAAGGGAAACAAATTAAAAACCCGTACATGGAATTGCTTTTTCATCAGGAAAACATGTCCGTGTAATCTATATCCCCTTGTACCCCACTTTTATATAGTAAAACTTGGGTACGCAGTGGTATACCTATTTTTTCTTATTTTTGCTCCAAAACATAGATTGTGGGTACTCGTTAGAACCGCCTCGACGAGGCGGTTCTAACGTGTACCCACAATCTATGCATATGTTTTGAGCAAATATAAGAAAAATTTCAAAAATTTTCAGCTGAAAATTTTCAATTTTTAAAGCTAGAAAAAATCTGTGTATATTTCATGGGCAAGTTTTCGTAATGCATGGAATTGCTTTTTCGCAGTCAGGGTTCTTATGAATAAAATATATTATGTTAATCGATTACAGGTAATGCCTATGAATTATTTTTTGTGCAAACTAATATTGAAATTTAGGTCGATGGCCAGTAGAATGAAAATCAATCTAAGCGGGTGGATTAATAACACATCGTATTTTTTTTTTTTTTTACAGTTTTCATTGCGATAACCTCAAAAGGTAAGCATGCATTTTACAATAACATGCTTAAATTCTTAAGGAGTGCAGTAAAGCCAGGGCTAAAAGTTGTCAACCGTCATTATATAAATGTCTATACATGTAATATCAAAGACCTACCAGCGGCTTCTTTGCTAACCACTCAGGATTGAAAAGTAAAACCTTTGGCGCTTAATTCAAAGATTTCTTTAAGCTGTTATGTCACAGTGTGAAATGCCACTACCAACACCATACCCGCTGCTTTTACAATGATGACACTTTTTCTTTAGTCGATCATGGTTTAGAAAGGTAGAAAGAGTTGAAAGAGTTAATTTTGACTGAGCATGTATGACATAAAAACGCTTCATGTAAGTTTGAAATCAATATTTGTTAATTTGACATATGAATTCATAATTATAGTTCAAAACTTGATACTGCACATTGTGTAGGTGTATGCTCAAGTTGCAGTGGTTCTATCTATTTGCATTCAGGAAGTAATTTTTTATCATACGAGCCGCGATCCGCTCTTCTGGGTGTCCGACCATGCCGACATAATCCGGTCTGTGCAGTCACAGAAGATGAATAGAAGCTTGAAAGTTTGGATTTAAGAAGAAGACATTGTACTGTCCGTGTACGCCTTTGTTATCGCAGCGGCTCATATGAGCCGCATCGTGAGAAAACCGGATTTTTGCCTAGGCGAAAACAAAGGCGCAGATCAGCTTCGCGGTAACCGCGAAGCTGATCAGCGCCTTTGTTTTCGCTACTCGGATAGTACAATTCCTCTTCTACTTAAATCCGAAATTTCAAGCTTCTAGCCCGCTTCTGTGACTGTACAGGTCGGTTTGTGTCGGACCTGGTCGGAAACCCCAAAGACCGGTTTTCTCACGTCGCGGCTCATATGACGTCGCTGGTGTAATTAATAGAGGATATTTACTTTTTTGAGGTGAATACCAAATATATTTCATAGAGTGAGTTGAAAACATCAAAATTTTCACGAGTGCGTAGCACGAGTGAAAATTTAGATGTTTTCAAGTCACGAGATGAAATATATTATTTACCGATAAAAAGTAAATTTTCTTTTTATTTCATACAATACACGGGCATTTTTATTCACAAAGCAGGCGATGAAAATGCAAAAACCAAAAATTTTTGAAAACACAAATAATTTTGGTACCACATTGTACCTAACATTCTAACTAAGAAAATGAATACCCACACTTTATGTTTTCGTTCGTAAATAACGGAGTTAGAGGTATTTGAATTTCTGAAGTGAGGCACATTTAATGACGTCAAGTGAATGGAAACGTCAGAAGTAATCCAAACTCTACAGTGAAAATATCGGCTGATTTCAATCACTAGTGAAAATATCAATATCAATTCTGCAGTGAAAATATCACTTTTATCCATTTTTGATATACATTAATTTCACTGCTAAGTATAAAAAAGTGAGTGGATAAAGTCATGCGGTTAATATATATGATATGACCACATGTGTATGAACTTGAAATATTAAGTTATATCCGTTTTGCTAATCCACGGCTGGTAATGTCGTTAGGGGCAACCGGAAGGTTATGCAAAGAGTTTTCACGAATTGTATTTTTTCACAGTATTGCAGCTTTATGTACAAAAAGGAGAATACCATTCCAAATAGTATTTATGTCTGCATCCGAAACGAATGAATCGGGCACACAAACGTCAATAGATTACTTGCAATCCACTTTCTCCTGTGTGTGGTGTTTCGGTGTAATTAGACAGTGGTTAGAATTAGATTTCGTGGTTGCAAGTGAGGGCGTTCGGTACAATAAATGCTTTAAAATACACTTTTGCTACATCTAACCATATCCTAATCCATTTTGTTCTGCAAACAAAAGTTGACAAGATTTAATCTCAAGTGTCACTTGTGTAGATGCTGAGCTTTTCGTTTATGTTGCCCCTATTGACATGGGTTGCCCCTATCAGCACTATTGCCCCTAACGAGACGAATGCCTGCTATTGCAGCATAGACCCATTTAAAGATTATTTTATAATAAAGAAACAATCCGAAAACGGAAATTGTCGATTTTATTTCAGTTACTGATTGAATCGCGGTATACCTCAGTGGTAAGAACACTGACCTCTGGTGCTAGAGGTCATAGGTTCGATCTGCGCCGGTGGTAAAGAATTTGGTGTCCGTACACGCGTCCCTTCGTGTCACTTGCGAAGACGACGTGAGTAAATTGGGATTGTAGCGCTTCCGGTACGAATTACATTCAAAACACCCATTAAACCCCTAAACACTTGACCATTTCATCTATGTTGAAGCTTGAAAAAAAATGCATATTCCCACAGCAACACACGTTGTGCTACTGGTTTATGATTGCATATAAGATCGGTATTAACTTTTTTCAAGTTGAATATGTGCATGATTGCGCATGGCATTGCTCTGGTTTTTTTTTTTTTTTTTTTTGTTTTGTTTTTTGTTTTTTTTTTTGTTTTTTTTTTTATCTAAAAAGCAAGAATATTTTCGCCCATGTGATAACGTGCTGGATTATTTGCCCCGTAAAGCAGTAATTCTGGCGGGCTACTTATGTTATTTTTGAATAAGCTCCGGCACATTTCGTATCTCCTATTCTGTGGTTGATAGGCATTAATAGGCAAGATTTTGCTATTACTTCTTCTGCTAAAGAGCATTTTAATGTGGTTTTCTGTTCGGGAGGTATCCTCTTTCTCTTGTTTTTGGGCGATCACTGCACTTTCCTATCATATGTAACAAACATTTACCTTTATAACAACATAACAATTTATTATAACCCCACATCGGCGCCGAAATTGATTTTGGCTAACCAATCACGTGGCTTTTAAATGTTTGGGGGTGCTTTTGGGTGTTTCCATGAGCCCTTCCGCAGGTTTACTCGTTAGGGGTAACCGGTCCGATAGGGGTAGTCATGTCGTAAGTCATAACTGTTTTCCGTTTCTTCTGTAACAACGTTTTTAAGCAGAATTTCTTTGGCAAATTCTTTGGACAAGGCAATATACAGTGAAAGGCTCGAATGAATTATGTTTGTCTATATAAGCTTGTCGACAATGCACCAAAACATGTCAAGTAACAGCTCAAAACAGAACAAACTACATACATCGCATCCAGGAAAAACTGGATTTTAGAGATACAAAGGCATTTCCCACTCCCACGATCGCAAAAAAAAAAGTATGCCGAAATAAATACTATTTGGAATAGTATTGTCCGATTTCAGAATATTCACCTCCGAACAAAGAAATTTGCGTAAACATAAACAAATGTCACATTTTGTTTTTCGTGTTCTGTTACCGTTACTCATGTCCGGAAGCTCCCGTAAGGCGTCCGTTTGCATAACATTTGATTGCCCCTAACGACATTACCAGCCGTGTAATCGTTTAATAAATTTCGTATGAAATAACATTAAAAAAAAATCCAAAAGTAAACTAAAAAGAAATATTTAATGTTTTTTTGTTGATAATTTAAACGGAGTGGCTATTGACAAACGTTTGTCTTTAGCGATTTTTCGTATAAATCGCTATTGACAAACGTTTGTCATTAGCGATTTCTCGATTAAATCGCTATTCTGGCGGGCTACTTATGTTATTTTTGAATAAGCTCCGGCACATTTCGTATCTCCTATTCTGTGGTTGATAGGCATTAATAGGCAAGATTTTGCTATTACTTCTTCTGCTAAAGAGCATTTTAATGTGGTTTTCTGTTCGGGAGGTATCCTCTTTCTCTTGTTTTTGGGCGATCACTGCACTTTCCTATCATATGTAACAAACATTTACCTTTATAACAACATAACAATTTATTATAACCCCACATCGGCGCCGAAATTGATTTTGGCTAACCAATCACGTGGCTTTTAAATGTTTGGGGGTGCTTTTGGGTGTTTCCATGAGCCCTTCCGCAGGTTTACTCGTTAGGGGTAACCGGTCCGATAGGGGTAGTCATGTCGTAAGTCATAACTGTTTTCCGTTTCTCCTGTAACAACGTTTTTAAGCAGAATTTCTTTGGCAAATTCTTTGGACAAGGCAATATACAGTGAAAGGCTCGAATGAATTATGTTTGTCTATATAAGCTTGTCGACAATGCACCAAAACATGTCAAGTAACAGCTCAAAACAGAACAAACTACATACATCGCATCCAGGAAAAACTGGATTTTAGAGATACAAAGGCATTTCCCACTCCCACGATCGCAAAAAAAAAAAGTATGCCGAAATAAATACTATTTGGAATAGTATTGTCCGATTTCAGAATATTCACCTCCGAACAAAGAAATTTGCGTAAACATAAACAAATGTCACATTTTGTTTTTCGTGTTCTGTTACCGTTACTCATGTCCGGAAGCTCCCGTAAGGCGTCCGTTTGCATAACATTTGATTGCCCCTAACGACATTACCAGCCGTGTAATCGTTTAATAAATTTCGTATGAAATAACATTAAAAAAAAATCCAAAAGTAAACTAAAAAGAAATATTTAATGTTTTTTTGTTGATAATTTAAACGGAGTGGCTATTGACAAACGTTTGTCTTTAGCGATTTTTCGTATAAATCGCTATTGACAAACGTTTGTCATTAGCGATTTCTCGATTAAATCGCTATTGACAAACGTTTGTAAATAGTGGATTTCACGTATTTTCGCTATTGACAAACGTTTGTCTCATACGATTTATACGAAAAATCGCTAATGACAAACGCTTATCATAAGCCTTTTTTTTTCAATGAATATTTCCAAACGGTTGTAAATAAAATGATGACCAGCAAAATAATATCGGACTCGGCCTAGTTTATTATTTATTGTGAATCATAGATATAGAACAGATATTTCGTATGTTTTCAATGATTAATATATTTTATTAGAATTATTAACACACATATTTGTAACTTAATACAGACATAAACATGCACCTTTCAAACATACAAAGGGTTTTGTTTGATGCCCACGTCAACAATGTTAAATTCAAGTTGAAGTTTGGGAGGAGCGACCGCTTCTGGGTATTCGCTATTTCTAAGGAGAGTTAATGTGTTTTGCTCAAAAACATAACAAGGCACAAGTGGAGTTCGCACCCAAGACGCTATACCACTTGGCCACTTTCACTGATGTTGAAAAGCTCTTATTAAACTACCAAAATTGGAAGATACAGATACGATCTTAGACTAATATAGTACATAATTATTGGACAACATAAGTACAGGAGGTTTCTGAACGATGACGTAAGGGCTGTAGAAGCTAGGGGTCGTATTATAAAGTCACTGTGTGACAATTAATTTGCACATTCTATTGCGTAAACTGTTTACGTAAATGACATGCGTTCAGTAGACTAAAATACCCTCAGAAACACATTCTTTACAGTGGCTATCTTTTGGCTTTGACTATGCGCGGGACTGGAGCGCTTTGTTTATTTGTTTGAGTTGGCTTGCGGCTTAGCGTCCCAGTAAACAGCCATGGTCGTTGCCTCCATTTTATGGGATTTTTACCCAACATAGGACGTCATGACATCCAAATAGTGTTTCAAATACAACCATTCAACCAAAAATGCTTATATGTATGGATGGTTTTACTTGAACCACTTTACCTGGGCAGGCTAATAATCTCTATATTTATAGAGGATAACGTATTTAGCACAACGGCCAGTCTTCCATACGGTCCTCTAGTGAATACAGACATTGATTATTTTCGGACGTTTTTGTTATTATTCGGACTTTTTCATATTAGACATGCGATGTTAGTGATGCTATATTTTGTTTTGGGAGAAGAGAAGCCAGTGCTTGCCTTATAATGCTGAGCGCCAAGCAAGGCAGCCACTAGTACCATTTTTAAAGTCTTTGGTATGACCCGGCCCGGGATCGAACCCACGACCTCCCGCTCCCGAAGCGGACGTTCTAACCATTACGCTATCGGAATCGGCTCAGACCTTAGCGGTTAACCAGTAATCAGGTGGTAAGTCAGTAGCGTAGAAGCTTTGTCTGGAGGCACAAACACTCCATCTATTTCTTTAGGTCCCATTGGGTGGGGTGGTGGGTGCATATTCTCACCCGACCACTCGTGCTTTGTAGCCCTTGTGCTACCCGATGGATTTAGCCATTGCACAGCATACTGGAGGTAAACCTTACGCAGCATGGAGACATTTGGCATGGCATAGACATATACTTTACTCGAAATTGTAAGAATTTTATGACGCATTCACGTGAAAACACCCGGATTAAAGGTCGCACTTCTTTCTAATTCTGTTCCCTCTAAAATCACTACGCTAACTGCACAATACAGGTGCAATAGACAATAGACGCGTGTCTGATTTAACAATCGATTACTTGAGTATCGCTTAAAATAGGACTAGGTAGCGAAAATATATTCTTGATAGCTAAGCGAAAAGAGGGGAAAAGTTAAATGCAAAAGTAGATACTTGATAGCGAAAATAGGGTCTTTGATGATGCATATTATGAAACAAAAATTAAACTCCAAACGCTTAAATAAGAAAGGCGAAGATAGTGGGTTAAATTCTTGATCATGACATTTGATGTTTTACCTTCATCTATGGATTAGGCTTCAAGAGTATGTTAACCTGTCCGACACCAAAATTTTGATACGTGTTCCAAGTCTCAGTCAGCCTCCAGTCCCTGACATCAGGAAAACATGTCCGTGAAATAACTACCCCATTATACCCCAGTTTTATATTAGTAAAACTGGGGTATGCAGTGGTATATCTATTTTTCTTATTTTTGCTCCAAAACATAGATTGTGGGTACTCATCAAGGCGGTTCTAGCGTGTACTCACAATCAATGTTTTGAGCAAAAATAAGAAAAATATCAAACACTTTCTACTGAAAATTTTCATTTTCACAACTTTACAAAACCCCTGTATTTTGCATGGGCAAGTTTTCGTAAGCTTTCGGGTATTTTAAGCAGAATTTCAGAAACATGTTACAAAATAGCTCTTTTAGTGTGAGTTTGGATGAAAACCAGAAAACAGGTGGCCTTAGTACATTTTCGATAAATGGCAGCTATAGCAACTTAATCGTCAGCGGCTATGGGCCTATGGCCGAACATAGGTTGGCCCGATGTTCGGCCGGACCACAATTTTAAAATTTTCGACCCAATATTATTTCATGTGGGTACCCAAAACCATTAATAACTGAAGACACGCGTCATCGGTTTTATTAGGTACATGTACATCGGCCAAAGGTGTGAAATGCACTCGTTATAAAAACATAGTTTACAGTAGTGACACCTTTGTTAACAACAGTGATGGGATTAAAAAGGATTATCGATTAAAGTCTGCACTGAAGTGATCTTTAATTTGATACAACCGAAAATGTTTGATATTATCTGTTGCCATGGAAACCAGAGTTCTGATCGGACCTGGCCCAAAACCTAACACAACATTTCCCCCTCCCCGATGATGCTTTAGATAAAATTTGATCACGATTGGCCTTGTTGTCTTAGAGATATTCAAGTTTGAAAATGTGGACGGACGGACGGACGGACGGACGCACGGACGGACGCCGGCTCGACTACTATACTATAAGCTCACCTTGTGAGCCTTCGGCTCGGGTGAGCTAAAAAAAAACTTGGGAAACGCTGCCTCAGTCCCAAAATTACTTGCTGACTTGGGCAATAAACAATCCCTCAACCAACAAACTCTTCTCAACCAACTCATGGGTTTGAGCCCCACTAAGCACATAATCACATTATGGGAAAGGATCTTACACTGAAGAAGTCTATGGGAGCGCGGTGGCGTAGTGGTAGAGCGTCGGACTCCGAATCGAGAGGTCCTGTGTTCGATCCCCACAGGCGTGTCATCGTGTTGTGTCCTTGAGCAAGACACATTAACTCCCAACAGTACTGGTTAAACCCAGGAAGCGTTGGCTCCGTCCCGACATGACTGAAAAATTGTTGACAGGGACGTAAAGCCTCAACACAAAAAAAGCTGAAGAAGTCCCATGTTCGCTCCGGCTGATGACCAGTTCATCTTAACATAAATATTGCAATCCAAAAGGGCGGTTAAACTGAATCAGGCAGGTACGAGTATAATGAAAAGACGCTTGTTAGTCTACTGTAAAACAATGTTTCGCAAATTCAGAGTCTGTTAGTATTGAGTTTTCCAAACAGCTAAGATCATATGAAACCGGAACCTCGATTAATATACGATTTTTCTGGGCTCAAAATAAGCTTCGGTTGATAAATTGAGATATTATGCATGCACATTTGCTATTTGCGTGAGCCTATTTGTGTATTTCATATAAAAAACGTTCGGACGTTTTCCCTGCATAAGGATTAATTTTATGATGATACTTGGTACATGTACGTTTGTTACTATCAGCTGTTGCCAAACTTGACTAATTCAACATTAATTAATATCCAAACGTTTGTCAATAGCGAGTTTACATATTTTTTCCTATTTACAAACGTAAATATTTGCCAGTCATATGTGCCAATTAATAATGCAGTTTTCCCCGCCCAAGATGTTGGAGACGATGATGATACATTGTACTGATGTTGACGTTTCAGTGCGACATAGTAAGCTGTGTGTAAAGCATATTATTAAACATGCACTTAATTTAATGTCAAATGGGACAGAGTAAAAACTATGGTTCACTTTATTTGGCCTGTAATGACAGAAAGTTTTTTTTTCACCTCAACTTATCAAAGTTGATATACACTTTGGTCATGTCAGAAAGTATATAACGCCTTATCCTATCTCCTGGATCATATTTATATTATATCATATTGGAACCAAGTCATACAGACAAAATGTTGGAATTCAAATGCGTACAAATTGCGACATCTATTTTATACTGCTGCAAAAGAAATTTCACGGATTCTTTTAACCTTGAAAATCAAGCTAAAGTTATCGAGGCTCAGGTACCTCGATGACCTTTTGAACATTGACAACCCTTAATATTTTGAAGGTATGGTTGAAGGTATGGTCAATCAAATTTATCCACCAAAACAACAATTGAATAAAGCCAATACCACAGATATCGCAGCCCCTTGTTTAGATTTACATCTTTCTATTACAAATGGATTTGTATCTTCTAAAATCTATGATAAGCGCGATGACTTTTACATTGTTATAGTATTTTTTCCGTTTTTTGGACGGTGACGTTCCTCGTCGTGCTTCTTATGGTGTATACATTTCGAAACTCATTAGGTTTGTTAGAATCTGCGATCATGTTACGGACTTCAACGTGCGAAATAAATATTAAAAAGCCCAACTTCTCGAGCAAGGCTATCGGTATCATAAGCGTCAAAAAATATTTTCTAACTGTTATTGCAGACACTATGAATTGATTTCCAAATTTAATGTTAGGTTGAAGACGCTTTTACGTTAGGGTCTTTCGGAACCAGAATTTTATGCACCACTCATTTGTATACACGGCCCCCGTAGGGCCGGGGAATAGCGGGACTTTTAACTCTTAGGATTTTAAAACCCGGGTAAAACTGAGCCCCGCCCTGCGGGGCCAAATGTTTGGTAAAATCCCTGCTAAAAGCCCCGGCCCTCCGGGGACTGACAATAATGTGGAGTGAAGACAAATGACTTAAACTATTTGAATAATCTTTACTAGCATATTCCATGGTGCTGAGATTAGGCATAATTTAGCCCAGTGGTTTCAGAGAAGAATTAGAACACCTACAGATACAGAGCAGAGAGCCTTTGGCATTAAATGAATTGAAATTTTGCATATAGAATACAACAACTGTAGCTTGTTCTCATGAAATTAAAGTATATACTAAATGTGATAATACAGCTACATACATAATTCAAATTAATGCGAAATATTCATGGTTGGACACTAAAATGTCATATTGGCGGGAAATTAAAACCCCGGCACATCCCCGTCACTGCCGCGACTCGCTGGAGGTTAAATCCCGGCACTTAAACCCCGCTATGTCCCTGCTATCCCCGGCCCTAGGGGGGCTGGGGATTCACATGCATGGTGCATTATTGTGGTTGATTTACAAATTTAAGAAACGTATAGAGAAAAATGATTTTTTTTTCAGTTTAGAAAAATAATATACGTTACAAACTTATAGGATATTACTTAAATGTTATTCGACAGCCCGCATGTCCTTAGTTTTTAACCCAATAATGGTTGATAACAACGCTTCCTTCTTTACTTGCTCGCCGGTTGGTCGGGGGTCAGACTCTATGATGGCACCGACTTAAACTTGGTTTGGACCGGAGCTTCTTGTCTGTTGCTTTGCCTACCGGGGTTCAACTGAATTTTTCCTTTTGCTCCAGATTTTCAGTAATGCTGTTTGGCGCCCAGGGGTCTCCATCACCGGTAAGCTTATTGTATCTATGAGTCCTCGATTTTGATTCATCATGGTGCTTGTCATAATTTATTCGTTTTTCCTTGATGATTCGTTGAACAGTGAGAGATTCACCACGAGGACCGAACAATTAACTAAATGTTGCGTTCCACTGCAGAAGCTGAGGGTGAGGTTAGGCGCCTGTGAAACTCTCCAATATACATTACTAGCAATAATTAATTTTGATTGGATATTGCTTCATGAAGAAAAGTTACCTGTGGAATTATTGACAGGTCTCATCAGCAGATTAAATATTACAGGTATTCCAATTGGATTATCATTCCCAGGCCAGTAGTTAAGCCACACCTAATAAAATCTCAACAGGTAAATCCCAGGTAATAAAGCGCTCGCCGGGTGGCATCAAATGTGCCCCTTTAAGCCTCCCAGTATTTTTATAACTGATCGTTCCAAGACTATACTTCTGTAGTGGTTCTAATTGTTCTATGTTTTGGCGGTAACTGAGTGACAGCCTAATTGGAAATAAATGCTCACTCTGCTTACGATATGTTTTCTTAGTATCTGACTGTGCCATTTTCTGATCATTGCCTACTTTTTCCTTTATGCCATAGACAAGAAGTATTCATGTTTCACAAAATCGTCTAGCGTTAAGTATGGTTATTAAAAAAATCATGTAATATATACTTGATGCCAAAAGTAACTTTGTATTTTAACACGTTTTTCGGGTAAAGGTGTTTAATATGAAGTGTTTAATGTGTACTTAAGTCCGATCAGTTACGCATAAGTTAGGCAAACTTTTAAGCATCACGAAAACATGTCCGTGTAATATTTACCCCCCTGAACCCCACTTTTATATAGCAAAACTGGGGTATGCAGGGGTATACCTATTTTTCTTATTTTTGCTCCAAAACATAGATTGTGGGTACTCGTTAGAACCGCCTCGGCGAGGCGGTTCTAACGTGTACCCACAATCTATGTTTTGAGCAAAAATAAGAAAAATATCAAAAATTTTCCTCTGAAAATTATCGATTTTTGACCTGAAAAAATTACTGTATATCATATGGGCATGTTTTCGTAATGAGAATTTTAATTACAGAAATGCTGCCACACATGCGTCTTTATAATACATATAAAAAGGTACAAGCTCTAAAACATAGATTAGAACCGCCACGTGTACCCTCAATCTATGTTTTGAGCAAAAATAAGAAAAAAATATTTTTTTTTTCTCATGAAATTTTCATTTTTTTTAAAGCAGATAAAATCTCCGTATATTGCATGAGTAAGTTTTCGGAATGAGACGGTTTGCATATGCTACTCTCAAGTCTGAAATGGTACAAGTAGGAAATGATCAGGAAAAGGCACAATCAGATAGAAATTCCCACTCCAAAAAACCGAGGTAGGAAAAAACTCAATTGACAATTAGGTACTTATACTTAAATAAATTATCGTAAGCCGAGTGAGCAAATATTTCCCAATAGGCGGCCACTCAGTTACCACTCAGTTATAATCTTTCTCCAAAGCGCACCACTTTTGATATTATACTGCAGTATTATGAAAAAAAAAACAACAAAAAAAAAAAAAAAAAAAAACAAAAAAAAAAAAAAAAAAAACACCACAATTTCAAAGTTTGAAGACCAATTCCTGTGAGAGATGTTATTGCATTGCTTATTTAAGTTCAAAATGCCTGAAAAACGACTAAGTTCAAAGTGCGAAAAAGTGTCAAAAATTAACCTGAGGATTATATCCAAAACACATGCATATCTTCGAAGCATCATCAAGACATCTGTAAAGTTTCAAAAGAATCGGAATAAAACTGTGGGAGGAGTTGCCCACACAAGGCACCCACTGTCCATTCACTTTCATTGTCAAAATACCCGAAAAACAACTAAGTTCAAGTTGCAAAAAAAAGTGTCAAAAATTAATCTGAGGATAATATTCAAACTATATGCACATTTTCAAAGCATGGTCAAGACATCTGTAAAGTTTCAAATGAATCGGAATAAAACTGTAGGAGGAGTTGCGCACACAAGGTACCCACTGTCTAATCAGTTTCAATATCAAAATGCCCGAAAATGACTAAGTTCAAATTGCGAAAAAAGTGTCAAAAATTAATCTGAGGATTATATCTAAACCACATGCACATCTTCAAAGCATGATGAAGACATCAGTAAAGTTTCAAATGAATCGGAATAAAACTGTAGGAGGAGTTGCGCACACAAGGTACCCACTGTCTATTCACTTTTAATATCAAAATGCCCGAAAAATGACTAAGTTCAAATTGCAAAAAAAGTGCCATAAATTAATCTGAGGATTATATCCAAACCACATGCATATCTTCGAAGCATGATGAAGACATCTGTAAACTTTCAAATGAATCGGAATAAAATTGTAGGAGGAGTTGCGCACACAATGTACCCACTGTCTATTCACTTTCAATATCAAAATCCCCGAAAAATGACTAAGTTCAAATTGCGAAAAAAGTGTCAAAAATTAATCTGAGGATTATATCCAAACCACATGCACACCTTCAAAGAATGATGAAGACATCTGTAAAGTTTCAAAAGTATCGGAATAAAACTGTAGGAGGAGTTGCGCACACAAGGTACATACTCTTATAGGGGGACGGAAGGACGGAATGACGGAAAGCCAAAACCTGTGTCCCTCCGTTTTTCTTCGAAAAGGCGGGGGACAATAAACTCGAATTATCCTACTGGAACAATACACTGGAGTGATGTTTCAAGGTCCGCCATTAACTATGGTTTCAATGGGAAATCCCATTACAAATTGTTTGCCATTTTTCTTTCGAACGGGATTTTTTCTCAGTCAACGTCGCCACACATTCTCAATTGAGGCCCCAACGATTCACAATGAAAAAAGCTCGAAAAGCTTTAAGAAACGGTCAAAGGAAAGCATATTCGATGCAAAGCAATTTTAACAGCCTGCAGAATATCTAACCAAGTGTCAGAGCGAAAATGCGTCGGGCAATTATTTTGACGGTCAAGAAGTGGTCCTTGGCACATCATGTTCAAATCATCTGTCTGCTTTTGATTTCGTGCGAAATGACAACTTTGTGCTTTAATAAACGCACGGATAACTCGCTACTCGATTAAGTTACATCGGTCACTGTGTTGGAGATACTTAGATATAATTATTCAAAATGAGTGAAGATATATACTTAAACGTGTACACTTACTTTTGGTGTTAGGTATATATGCAGTATTACGTACTAGTCTGTCGATGTTATCATGGCATGTTTTTGAATGTTATTTGTTACGTTCTTGTTTCTATGACATATGCCAGTATTCATTTTTGTATTGTTGTGTCAGATGAAAATAAAACATTACGGTACAAACCATGTAATGCATGGTTAGTCTTGCACTTTACGTTAGATGAAAATGAGCCGCCTCGTGAGAAAACCAACAATGTGGTTTCCGAACAGGTCCCACACAAACCGACCTGTACAAGCACAGAAAAGAGCTAGAAGCTTGAAATTTTGGATTTAAGTAGAGGAGGAATGGTACTATCCGAGTAGCGAAATCAAAGGCGCTGATCAGCTTCGCGGTAACCGCGAAGCTGATCTGCGTCTTTGTTTTCGCATATGCAGATTGTTGGCTTTCCCATGTGGTGGCTCAAATGTTAAAACAGTGCGAGTGAACGGCACTAATATATGTTGGATAATCAGTCAAGATTTGTGTAGGTGAGTAAAGTGATGAAAGATTATTAGTTGCGCGGTAAAAAGAAATGACCGTCACTTGACAAAGTAATACATTTCAGTTGCTACATGTAATGAACCGGATGAACTGGAACTTATATAGTCACCTACGTATCGTGAAGCGAATCGTCCCGCGCTTAGCCGTGGAAATTCAGGGGCAAACCAACTCCAAACTAGCAGTTACCATAATCGCCTTGCTACCTACAAAATGTAACGTTAGAAGAACAAATCAACAGAGCCCTTAATTCGCTAAACATGCACATGTTTTTAAATAGCACAACGTCGCACAACTCCCACCACCACGAGAATACTCGTCCCGAATCTTGGCCTCCGTACTACATGGATATGACAGCTCCACTGTGGCAGTGGGCATTATCCAAGCGCTGCCACCCAATGTAACGCGAGTCGAACCAAGCTACAGTAAACACCGTCGGTGAAAAAGCTTGTTCAACTACTTCGCCATATACTTTCACAAACTATTGCATATCTATTTATAGCACACTATTACAGATTCATTAAAATAGTTTGTTTTTGCTTTGACTTTTGTATGAATGTTTATCATATATTTACTACAAAATATGTTCTTTTTGCATATGCGATACAGACAAGAGTTACGTTCACGTATCACGGCACAGTATCTCGAAAGCCGTGTCCGTTCAAAAATTGATAAAACCCATATCACTCCCTTGGGAGAAAAAGCCATATCACCAAATGATTGGCTCACATACCCACGTGATCCATAATTATCATCCCTAGGGAGAAAAAGCCGTATCACCAAATGATTGGCTAATAAAATTATATTCGGAGCACTCGGCTCCTATTGTATTGAGTTCATTAGGTAGTGTACCGCAGGCATTTTAGATTTGTTTGGATTGTGGTTTTATGTCACAGGCAACAGTATTTTGTCATGTCGAGACGAATTTTCGATTTGTGCTAATGTGGAAATAATATGCGCTCTACTGCACGCTTTGCGGTATGTCAAAATAAAATAAAATAAAATAAAATAAAATAAAATAAAATAAAATAAATAAATAAATAAAACAAAGAAAGGGAAAAAATGGTCATGAATTAAAATATATGATAAAATTGTCATATGATAATCTCTATATACACCAAGGGAGTTGAAGTTGAATGCCTACTTAGGTTCCATTTGTTTATTTCCACGCTAGTGTAGTTTACAAACGTGGATGCCAAACAAAATGTTACCAGGACAAGTTTTGAAAAAGGATACATCGAATCAGCCTGTAAAACTGTAAAAGTGTCTGTCAGTTTGAAAGTAAGGAATGAAGGCACAGAGATTGTACAGTTAAATGCAAAATCTCAGCCCAGATACCAGGCTGGAAAGACAGTTCAGCACAAAACACCACAGAAGATTACAATACTCACGAAGAGCAAGTTGACTAGCTCTTTCCCAAAAAAGGTAGCTATGCAGCTAGTCTCAACCAAATACAAAATTGACGAGTACAAGAAACATGTAGACAGGATAAAAGAAAACGTGAAAACAAATCAGAACAGAACGGACTTTGAACGGATTTTGAACGGTCAGTAAAGGAATTACTAGAGCAAAATCGATTGAAACGTGAACATATTTTTGGTTTCATACAATCTCTTACATATTCCATTCCACAGCCGCCACCAGAACCACCATGCTCGCCAGAGATCACAACGACATTGACCGAGGTTGGGCCTGGTTCGCAGCCATTGCCGCGTACCTCACCATGATCATAAAATGTCTCAATTTGTACATGAGTGGTGTGCTATATATAGCCCTTCTTGAAACGTTTGCTGAGGGAAAGGCGAAGACATCACTGGTATCAGCAATCAACTCAGGACTGTTGTGTTTCCTTTGTAAGTTCCTTTTGATAAACGTTTTGATCTTTAAAGTAATCATTGTGTGATCTTGTCAACCCAAAGAATCAGGGAACTTTAATGGGCCGCGACGCGAGAAAACCGGTCTTCGGGCTTTCCGACCAGGTCCGACACAAACCGGCCTGTACAAGCTCAGAAAAGAGCTAGAAGCTTGAAATTTCGGGTTTAAGTAGAAGAGGAATTGTACTATCCGAGTAGCGAAAACAAAGGCGCTGATCAGCTTCGCGGTTACCGCGAAGCTGATCTGCGCCTTTGTTTTCGCCTAGGCAAAAATCCGGTTTTCTCACGATGCGGCTCTTTTAGTAGATGAAATTTATCTAAAAATCATATTGGACTACTAAAATTGTTGCGATTGACATTCACGAATGAAATGAATCGCCAACCAGGCCAAAAGAATTTCAGAGAAAATATTTACCAAACTGCTGAATATCGTTTACTTGATAAAATGATTGTTGGATTCAATTTATAATCAATTTAATGCGTATAACTTACAAAATATACACGTGCAATATGCATTCAAATGTTATTGCAGTTTTTTTTTACCTCACCTGAGCCGAAGGCTCAGAGGGTGAGCTTAAAGGATGGCCTCAGTCATCCATCGTTGCCGTCCGTCGTTGTCGTTCACAATTTCAAAGATCTTCTCCTCTAAAACCGCTTGGTCAATTAAAGCCAAACTTAATATGGATCATTCTTAGGAAGGGGGGACGAAAGTTTATATAAATGGTCCAGGTCTCATGACCAAGATGGCCGCCATTGTTATAAATATCTAAAACCTTTAAAAATTTTCTTCTCCAAAAGGCCTATGATTTTGAAACTTGGCATGAAGCATCAGGAAGAAGAGCTGTACAAATTATATATATATATATATAAATCATGACCCTAGAATGACCTTGACCTATTTTACGGCAAGGTCAACATAGGTCGCCCATGCATTTTAAAAATGGGAAAAAATGTCGAATTGTCATTTGAAGGGAAAAACTTAAAGGAAATGGACAAATGAACTGAATAATTATGATTCTGAAAAAATGTGGACCCCAGGGGTTGGTCTGCCTGCATGTAGCATTGGAGACTAGAGTACTACAATGTGTACATGTACGTAAATTATGACTCTGTGATTACCTTGACCTATTTTACAGCAACTTCAGCTTTAGGTCGCTTATGCAGTAAACTGTTAAAATATCATTGAAGGGAAAAAAAAAACAACCAAGAAATGAGCAAATGGACAGAATATTTATGATTCTTAAATTAAAAATGACCCCAGGGGTTGATCTGTCCCTGCCCTGGGGCTATATATTCATGTTTATGACCATAATAGTCGAACAAGTTTATTGGTGTATATCCCAGATCTCAGGTGAGCGTTTACAGGACCATTGGTCCTCTGGTAATTTAGACCTGCACGTTGTTCTGTCACACCGTTTTCTTTCAGCTCCGATTGCAGGAATATTTATCAACAAGTTCAGCAGTAGAATTTCTATTATTGTCGGAGGGGTCCTTGGATCTACGGGATTAGCGTGCAGTGCCTTTTGTACGACCTTAGACGGCGTGATCATCACAGCTGGGGTTTTATTAGGTATCTAATATCATAACGGCTGTGAGTATCATGTCTTGCAGTCTGTATGCTTCTCGGTAAACATACTATACACATATTATCCATTGTTGTATATAGTATTGTTAATTGTTGCATTTTGTCCTCACTGCTGTATATATACTGACGTCAGCAAAAAACGCCACAGTCAACTTTGACACGCCATACTGCCATGATTAACAACATTATTTATTTTAAATATTTGTCATATCTTTTGCTTACCTTTTACGCATTCGGAAATGCTGAAACGGAATTATTCAGGCAGCTGCTTGAAAAATGACATGCTTTTGAAAACATACACCCCTTACAAAATCCCTATTCTGTTCATGAACCAGTTTAACAGGCATCGCTGAAAGCCTTTTTTGCAACACCTATACACATAGGCGATAGCGTGGGATATCCATACGTGACGATATGTTGTTAAAACACATTTTTTTGAAAACCAAATTTCGTTCTCTAGCGTTATTGACGTCAGTGCGCTAATGGTCAATGCTTAAATGGAAAATGTTGTCAAAATGGTGAAAAAGTTTTCAAAGGTTATCCTGGCATGGCTATTTGACAAAGAATAGTTTCTATTGTCACTTCTCATGCCTTTCATCGTGAAACGAACGTCCTTACGGATAACGTGTTTTTGACGTCTAGGTAAATAAGCGTCAGAATACCAATTCTCCGTTCTTGGCTATTCATTTGAAATAATGCGACAACGTTATGAAAATTAACTCAAGGTGTGCATCCAAATATATTTACATTTTTCTAAAACCTCCTTAGATGAACCATTAGATGTTCATCTGTGTTCATACTTCCATGAACAACATTGTGTCACGCGACGTGACGTAATCCAAACTTGACGTCAAAAAACATGAATCTCGCCAATCTGATTGGACGTTGTAAACGTCGACGCCGTTCCGCTGTTTGAACACACACTGTGCGTAGATTCTCTGTTTGCTGGTAAATGTTACCGCCTTGGTGATTTTTCAACAAGCGATAGAGAAGAATGAATGTAAATATAAGCAATGAGTTTAATTTTTCTGTTGTTCATGGAGCTATGAACCGCAGTGGGTCGCTAGCAAAGCTTACATGAAGCTTACATGAACCCCTTCGGGGTTCATTCACTTTGCACTTCGACCCACTGCGGTTCATAGCTCCATGAACACCAGAAAAATGAAATTCATTTCTTAAATAACGGCATCGTTTTTTAAATGTTTCATCATTAGAATTCGTAAGCATAAAAGACGTCGACGTCAAAACGATTTTGCTACAGAAGCGTCAGCGAAAGAGGTACGGTATCAAAAATCGATAGAGGGAATCTTATGCCGAGGCGAACGATGGTCCCGGACTATGGAGTCGGTTCAAACGCCAGAAACCGAGTTATGCAACAATTTCTATAAGGCGTTATCTATTGACGTCAGTATATGTTATTGAAGGCCATAGGCATTTGAATAAAATTATTTGCATTTGTAATTAGAATATTACGATTATCATGGCTGGGGGTGGGTTATTAGATATTTAAAGACATTTTCCTGTCTATTGAGGGTCATTAAATGTTCAATGATAAGGGACACGGGCACTAGACAACCAAATGGCCTGGCATTCACTCTGAATACCGGTAGGGGCCCAAACAGGTAAAATCAATATTGATTGTAGAGAGAGGCAGTTTTATTGCACACGTTATCAGGGATCGCAGTGGATCACAGGTATTATCCTTTCTGGGCCTCTCTACTGCCACCTGCAGAGTTGAGGTTATCACATTGTAATGATAGCCCTTTGATCTCTGGGCCATATTGCACCATTATGGGTCGTTAACCAAATAAAGAGTGGTTCCACTATAACTCCTTCTGACGCTAAGCCTCTAAGATAACCATGGCCGGTGATTTATAAGGAATGTTAAAATAACGACTGGGATTATAGTAGTTATTTCAGATTCTTTATAATGAGAGGTTTAAAATGTGTTCATAGTGAGAATGACATTGAACATATAAAGACCACAAATACAGATGAACGTACAATCACCACTGTTTTAACTACGTTTGTTGTAAACCGTCAACACGATTTCTAGTAATCTAATTTTATGTATGTGTTACTGTTCGAGTTTGCAACATGCATGTTGAAATGTTATTTTTGCTACTATAATTTTCAGGTATGGGCCTAGCGTTTACGTGTTCGGGTATTATTGTAAACCTAGGCTATTACTTTCAACAACGGAGAAATATCATGCTCACTATAATGTTTGTGATGCCTGGAGTTGGCATGTTCGCGTCATCACCGTTCGGCCTCGTGATTCTAGACAAGTATGGCCTTTCGTCATCGTTTTTAATACTCAGTGGTGTTTATGCACAAACTTGCATTTTTGGAATGCTTTGCAAACCGTCCTCACTGGAATTAAAATTTCACAAACAACGAAAGCTCAAAACTCCAGGAAGTGATGAAAATAAGCGATCATATTTTAATGTTTCACTCCTATTTAACAAAGCGTTTCTGTGCTTTTTAATGAGTTCATGTACGTGGAATTTCGCCTTGGTGGCGGCGTTGATGCATTTACCAAATTATATCAAAATAAATGGTGGAACTGATTCAGATATAGGATTGCTCATGACGTCATTTGCAATTGCGAATACTATTGGACGATTATCAGGGACATGTTTTAATACACATAAGAATATAGATACGTTGATTATTCACATTTTATTTGTTGGAATCGGAGGCATTATAACTGTGTTCTTCCCCATGTATTCACAACAAAAAGTAGGTCAGTTTATATTTAGCATTTTACTTGGAATTTGTTGTGGCTACCCAAACTCTGTTATGACGACGCTGTCAATCAGATTTGTGGGCGTGTCTATGCTACCAGAGGCCAATGGGTTGTCGTATTTCTTCTGTGGGATTGGCATGTGTGCTGGTTCAGTTGTTACAGGTAAATCCAGTCTTGTAAAAAGTGAAAATGCTATCCCCATTGCAATTAAAATTTGTTCGCTTATGGTAAGCCCTGCTTCCATTCTGATATTTTTCTTAACTCAGCATTTTAGTCATATGTCTTTCGTGAAGTATTCAACTAAATACTGGAACACTACCATTTCAAAGAAATCTTAGTGTAAAGATTTATTTAAAAACCTGCGTTTAATTCAAATTAAGGATGGTGGAAGTTTATAATAGAAAACCTCATTGTTGTTCAGAAGATATTGTGTCTAACTGGTGTACGCATCTCGAGCTTACAAGTATACGATGTTTCCTATACAGCAACATTTGGGCTTTGAATTTGACAATTAAGTGGCCTTTTAAGTATAAACATGATTTATCTGAACTCCAATTATACAGAAAGCCCATGAAACTTACTAGGTGCGGATGTTGACAATTTGTGATCAAACGTGGCCTCGGTGGAGGAAACCGGATAACCTTGTAGACACTAAAGACCTAACATGGTCAGTGGCTACCATGCCACATACCTTGGCCCGTTGTAGAACCCAGACCGCTGAGGTTACAAGCGAGTGTTTTGACTACTATGCTAACCGGGCCCTAAGGAGGCTTTTTGAATATTTGACCTGTTTTATTCATATTCTAGGTTACTTGTTTGGACTAACGGGCTCATACAGTTATAGTTTTATAGTGGCTGGTAAGTAGCATACCCCATCACCATTACGAAAACATGCCCATATAATATACAGATTTTTTTTTCAGCACAAAAATCGAAAATTTTCAGCGGAAAAAATTTGTTATTTTTCTTATTTTTGCTCAAAACATAGACTGTGGGTACACGTTAGAACCGCCTCGCCGAGGCGGTTCTAACGAGTACCCACATTCTATGTTTTGGAGCAAAAATAAGAAAAAGAGGTATACCCCTGCATACCCCAGTTTTGCTATATAAAAGTGGGGTTCAAGTGGGGTTCAAGTGGGGTTATCGTGATACGATAACATCTCTTTGTAATGTACACCCAAATATATTCTACATTTATATTGCGTGTGTTCGGGTTCTCCCAATGGTACCATTGACTGGCAACATTTGTACCATTGGTACCAAAGGTATTACCATTTGTACCATTTGCACCAATTTCTTTACCAATGGTACCCTTGGTAATTAAATTGGTACAAATGGTAAAATGTTACCAACCAATGGTACCATTGAAGAACCCCGAACACATGCATTGTAAATAAAAGCAGAGGGGTGATAACTTATATCGAGTGTGCTCTTTAGAACCGCACCATTCACGTCGCTGAGACGGTTCTTACGTATAACCACGGGTTTTACAGTGTGTTTTGAACAAAATTAAAAGTATACTTTTTCTTGAAGATTTCACAGACATATTATATACCCACAGATGCAGTACAGCAACAAGCAATATACTTGATTTCATGGCGACGTACACACACACACACAGAGAGAGAGAGAGAGAGAGAGAGAGAGAGAGAGAGAGAGAAACAGAGAGAGAGGAATATATTTATAGATTAAAAGTAGAGAGAAAATAGCAAATTAAAGGATACAAGAAGGCATTTTAGATATTAGTCTTGTGTCTCATCTTCAGCCGCAACGCGAGAACGAACCGGTCTTCGGGGTTTCCGACCAGGTGGGACACAAATGGGTTTGTACAGATTTTCGAATGAAACAATAAAAGGGATTATACTATCCAAGAAGCGAAAACAAAGGCGCTGATCAGCTTCGCGGTTACCGCGAATCTGGTCTGCGCCTTTGTTTTCGCATAGGCGACGTTCAGAGAGAGAGAGAGAGAGAGAGAGAGAGAGAGAGAGAGAGAGAGAGAGAGAGAGAGAGATGGAAGAAAAGGGAGAGAGAGACAATAACGAAGCATTTTGGATTTGAGTCTTGTGGCTCATTTTATCTTTTTTTTTCTTACATCAACATCTGTCTAGAGTAAAGCAATGCAGTTCTGCAAAGCAGTACCGCACATTTAATTTATTTAGGAAGCGTGTGGTTTTGTACAGTAACGAAATTAATACAAATATTTTTTATAAAACTCTTAGAACTGCATGTTCTTTATATCAGATTTGAACTATTTCAATATTTCTGAACATATTCCCCCGCCATTTTGTTCGTTTGTTTCAGGTGTTGTGTTGATACTCGGGTGTGTGTTTGCTATGTCTGCCTCGCTTCTCCTTAGATGTGAAAAAGCCAAAACGCAAAGCGACGCAACACAAGACAAATCGGAGTGCAAGCAGATGCTTTCAAGTAATGGAGTTATCGAGAAATATATAAAAGTAGACGCAACATCGGATAAACTCTATGCCAAAGATGGGAAGAACTCAATATAAAACCGTTGGCGTCTAAGACATTATGGGATCGTGTACCCCAAGAATAAACACGAATTAATGAAATGTTATATTGTATTTGAGAAGGAATGGACAGACAGGTATTTACACAATGAAAAATATCCCAGACAGACATAGCACAATGATAAGAAGGATAAGATACCCATGCAATGGTTACCCACTTTCAAAAAGTAAAACTGGGGTTTGCAGGGGTACACCTGAGCCGAAGACTCAAAGGTGAGCTTATAGGATAGGCAGGTATCCGGCGTCCGTCGTCCTCTCCTCTGAGGCCAAAACTTTTGATAATTGGCATAAAGCATCCACAGAAGGGAGGAACCAAAAATGTTGTTTTTTGTTCAGATCGGATAAGAACTCTGGTTGCCATGGCAACTTATACGTCCCATAGACCTATAATGAAAAAAAGTGGAAATTGCAAATCTTTGCTTTCTCACTGGAGATATTTCAATTTTATTTATTATAGGGAAATGTGTTTGAGTAGTGCTCTTCGTTTCAGATGACCTTCATCCTGATCGTTTTTTTGTTTGGTTGCTGGGGCCCCCAAAAAGGGCAAATTTGCGAGAAAAAAAAATCTTTAAAAATCTTCTCCGCAGAAACTGTTTGCTTTAAATATGAAGCTGAAACTTTGCATACATGTTCCTGCCATTAGCCACTACAAAACAGTTGTTTTTTTTTTGTTCCAGTCAGATAAGAACTCTGGTTGCTATGGCAACTTTCAGTTTCCATAGACTTATAATAGAAAAAGTGAAAATTCGCTATTTCTTCAGTCTCATTTGAGATATTTGAATTTTGCTTTGGCAGAAATGTTTATTTAGTAGTCCTCTATGTTTCATATTACTTTTGCCCTAATACCTTATTTTGATTGGTTGCTGGGGTCCCCAAAAAGGTAAATTTTCGAAAATAATCTTACAAAATCTTGTTTGGGTTATGAAGCTGATACTTTGAATACATCTTCCTAGCAAAAGAGTTGTTTGTTCCAGTCAGATAAGAACTCTGGTTGCTACGGCAACTTTCAGTTTCCATATATAATTATTCATAATGTGAAAAGTGAAAATTTTATATTTCTGCAGTCTCATTGGATTTTTTTTTCAGAAATGTTTGTTGAGTAGTCCTCTATGTTGCAAATGAACTTCATCCTAATCCCTTACTTACATTCAACGATAGCTGTTAAATCAGGTGAGCTTTGTGGCCCATGGGCCTCTGGTTCTTATTTTTGATCCAAAACATAGATTGTGGGTACTTGTTAGAACCGCCTTGTTCTATGTTTTGAGCAGAAATAAAAAAAAATGGTATACCCTTGCAACCCCCGTTTTTTTCTAGATAAACGTGCGGTATTAGGGGGTATACATTTCTTACATTTTTTACAACTTAGTAAAACCTGTACATGTATATATTTCATGGGCTTGATTTCGTTATGAGACAGGAATGGAGAGAAAAAAGTTGTCGACACCGTATATTAACAATGCATATTAAAGAAGAGCATGATGTTTGGTTCAAGTCAAAGAAATTAAAAAAGAAGCAAACAACGAACAATAAACGTTAAATAAATAACTGCGGAACCGCAATAGAACGGTCAGCGGACGGCTTAAATGGCGTTGACATATATAGTACACAGAATCTATGTTTTGTATCAAAAATAAGAAAAAAAAAATGTACTCCCCTGTATACTCCAGTTTTACTATATATAATTGGGGTTGAAGCACTTTAAGGGGGTATACACTCTACGGACATGTTTTCCTGAAGAATAGTGCTGCAACCCTTGTGAATTATTTTGGTTAGATAAATTAATTAGAAAATGAAAACACAACCATATGGTATTTTAACGCTTAGAGTGCTTCATTTGGCTTATAGACGACGAGCTGTGGTGCTAATTTTTAATTAAAGGCCTGTATATGTGATTAACCCATACGTGAAAACCAAACACATTTTAATGAAAAAAAATGAATCTTTTACTAATAATTATTATGTGTATACATGAGATTTCAAATCAGAGGTAGGAAAGAAAATAAAATTTAATTAACAGATTCTGACAATTTTAATCAACAATATATGAATCTAACACTTTTTTAGCCAATCGGCTTCTGCGGAGAGAGTTGACAATTTTTCCACATAAACATCCATGAAAAGTATTCCCCTTGAACCACAATGCTATGTAGTAAAATTGCCGTGGAAGGGTTTGTCAAGCGAAACTGTACCGGAATGAATCTTGTAAAAGAAAATTCAGAGGACTTGTCCCTGCGATCCTCCAAGGATGGCCACTCAAATTCGTCAAATATATCATTAGGAAAACTTGTCCGTGAAATGTTTACCCCCTTAAACCCCACTTTTACATAGAAAAACTGGGGTATGCAGGGGCATACCTATTTTTCTTTTTTTTTTTTTGATTCAAAACATACATAGTGCGAGGCGGTTCTAACGTGTACCCACACTCTATGTTTTGAGCACTTGAAAAATAAGAAAAATATAGAAAAAATTCTGTTGAAAATTGTCATGTTTTACAACTTTAAAAATCCCTGTATATTGCATGGGCATGTTTTCGTAATGTCCTCAACGCTACTTGTGTTGTCTTTACCACCTGCAGGTCCATCTGTCGTCTTCCACAGTTTCCTCCCCTGCTCAACCTGTGATATTTGATAGAGATGCCAAGTTGGAGCTGCACAATCATCGAGAAAAGATGTCCATGAAAAGTTTACCCACAAATGCCCCACTTTTATATTGTAAAACTTGGGTGTACGGGAGTATACCTATTTTTCTTATTATTGATCCAAAACATAGCTTTTTGGGTACTGGTTAGAACCGCCAATGAAATTTCAATATTTACAACTAAACTGTCTCAGAAGTCTGTATATTGCATTGAAATGTTTCCCTAATGCACTAGTTCTCTGATATGCCAAACTAAAGATGTGCATTTTCTTTACGAACATTTGCCCATGCAATAAACTGAGATTTTTAAAAATTGAAAATTTTCTGCTGAAAAATTTTGATATTTTTCTTATTTCTGCTCATAACATAGATGGCGAGGCGGTTCTAACAAGTACCCACACTCTGTATATATATGTTTTTGAGCAAAAATAAGTATACCTCTTCATACCCCAGTTTTGCTATATAAAAGTGGGGTCCAGGGGGGTATATATATTACACGGACATGTTTTCGTGATGACCCCACAAAATGTTAGGAATCAGGTTCATCAAGACGTTTCGGACTGGTTTTCTTTTAACTCATATAAGCCTGGCGTCCCTTTTATGGGACATAGGCAAACAGTATAGCCCCAGATGTGACGCCGCAGAACGCGATCTGGGGCTGTTCTGTTTGCTTAGAGAATTTTCATCGAAAAACTAAATAAAATTTAATAATCACTCCTGACGCCCCTAAAAATGAAAGTGGACTCACCCAATTGATAATCATGGAAGAATCCATTTGTCAAATATGGGTTAATTTTGAATAATTTTGACAATCACGACATTAAATAACGCCATCATTATGTCAAGAACTTGCAAAAAGCCTTGATTCTTCTCTGGTAGTATTGATAAGTATGATTCCATACAAATTTGTGCCGTGAAATTTTCCGTACGAGGTGCGATTCGGTCATCTCCGGCAAGATTAAAAACAGAATTTATGTCCCTCTTTTGATGAGTCCCATGTGATGCTTTCATCAACCTTAGATAATCGTCGTAATTCAGGGACAAAGACGGGCATTTCCTGAACAACTGAAAATCGTAGACCTGTTTCACACACTTTTTATCTTCCGTTGTCTCAAAAAGCGACCGTGCATAGTCTGTATGGCGGCCGAATTCTTCTAAAGAGGTAGCGGAAACGGTTAGTGTCATATTCACTTCTCCAACCCGCAGCTGGATTTCTTTTCCAAGCAATCGGTGAAATTGCTCGACAATTGTATCTTCCGAACACTCCTCATTTGTTTTCACTAGTGAAAAGAATGGAAACTCTTTTACAATAGCGGTCGTATCTCCGTTATTTTCGTAGTTGACCATGATCGCGTTAGTACAAAATTTGCACTTGCCTCTCGGTAGACCCAAGCTACGAAGGATGCCGTTCGATAGGGATTTTGCTACATTCTTTTTATACTTTTTCGTTCCCTCGAATCTGAAAGTGGTCTCATTCCGTACTGGATGGATCAAGAGCATAGCTGACACACCAAGCATGCGTGTGCTAGAAACCAGTTTCACACACTTGCCATAGACTGGCGCATGAAGCGGAGGACAAGAGAGAATTAGACAACGTCTCTGAAAGAAATAAATTAGAGGTAAAAGACGTAAAAAGCGTACTTGTGAAAAACTAATGTAAACTATTTTTGTGGACGGATCGAGTGAAGTTCTTTCTAGAATCTACAAGTTCCAAGAGACATGTTGTTTTTCTAATGTCGGTAGGTTGTGTTCAAGTTAAGACAACAGCTAAAAGGGTTATATGGAGACAGGACTTCGGTTTAAAGTATAATTTTGGGGAGAACATGTAGAAAAAAAGGAAAGGTACATGTATTGTAAATAGTACGTTAAGCAGCAAAAAAAAAAAAAAAAAAAAAAAAAAAAAAAAAAAAAAAAAAAAAAAAAAAAAACTACAGACTTTTGCACAAATATTGATATTTTTCATATTATTTAGGATGTTTATTTTGTTCAAAATACCATTACTTGTTTTGAAATTCAATATTTCCCTACTTGCTTTTAGGACGGAATTTTATTTTGATTGTGACTACTCCTCGTTATTGATTTAAAAGTAAGCATTTATTCCAAAAAAAAAAAAAAAAAAAAAAAAAAAAAAAAAATCTCGCTATAGACACCAGATGGGAAAGACAGACAACACGAAAACTTGCCGATACTAGTTTTTAAGCTTTAACAATTGAAAATGTTCAGCTGAGAATTTTAAATATTTTCAATATTTATGCTCAAAACATTGATTGTGGGTACACGTTAGAACCGCCCCGGCGGCGGTTCTAACGAGTACCCACAATCTATGTTTTGGAGCAAATGTAAAAAAAATAGTTATAGTCCTGCATACCCCAGTTTTTCTATATAAAAGTGGAGTATAAGATGGTATATATTACACGGACACGTTTTCTTGATGATTTCTACGTATGAAGGGCAATATATACATGTAGATAATATTTATTTATTTTTCTTTTGAGGTGAATACCATATCATTTCATCGAGTGAGTTGAAAACATAAGAACTTTAAGGAGTGTTTAACTCGAGTGAAAATCTATATATTTTCATCTCACGAGATAAAATGTATTTGGTTTTCACCGATAAAATGTTTTTTTTTTTTTTTTTTTTTTTTTTTTTGTTTTTTTTTTTTTACTTTATACAATACATTGTAGAGGAAGGCGGTGATAAAAAAAAAAAAAAAAAAAAAAAAAAAAAAAAAAAAAAAAAAAAAAAAAAAAAAAATTTTGGTACCAAATTATTCCTTACGTTCATAAGTAACGCAGTTATAGGCGTGTTAATTTCTGAAGAGATGCATACTAATTCTAAAGACGTCATATGAATTGTAACGTCAGACGTAATCCAAAATGTGTGAAAATATCGTCTGATATCAATCATTAGTTAAAATACAAGTATAAGCTTTAACAAAATGCTTGGTCTACGCTTCGCATATATAAACTAGAATGTCAAAGAATCTGACCGTACTCCCATTTCATCGTGGTTTATTTTACTGAATTTAACAATTTGCCCCATTTTTTGGTACCTACTGCACCATTGGTACAAATGTTACCAACCAAAGGGAGGTTTGCATGGGTGTCTTTGGGTGTTTACACGGTCCTTGGCGAAACAACCCGGAATCCTACTAACACGATGGTCAAGCCACTAGACTCAAACGTGCAGTTGCAGTTTGTAGAGAGGTGTATGAGTTGTCTTGTAATTTAATTATGTAAGTAGGTCAGTCTAAAACTTTAGAGTTGTCTACGCGCCAGGAGTAGTCTACGCGCTGGCGCGTAGACAATAATTATCAGTTCTGTGGTAAACATATCACTGCTATTCTTTTTTGCAATACATTGATTTAACTGTTAAGTATATAAAATAAAACCAGCTATTTCCCCGTAAGATAGCATGCGGATGAGCTTCCATAATAAAAAAAATCCTACATTTTAGTATGATTTTAGATAAAAAAAAAATACAAATTGTAAATACCTGGAATGGGTCAAAGATTTCATCAATGTCACAGACGGGATCTTGTCCGTGTCCACCGTATACTCCAGTATTTGTAGCCGTTTCGATTTCTCTGAAATTCAATATCCCCGAATGACCTAGCTTATTTATGATCGACAATGTTTTAGATGGTGAAGTACAGAGACGGTTGGTAACACGATCACTTGGTGAGTTACACAAAAAGCAAAAGACGTTGCCGTATACAACTTCGCGAGGAAAATTATCTCGGAATTCATGTACGTATATCTGTTTGAAACTGTTGCATGCCTGTTCCAAAGACTGGTTGTATATCTTCCATTCACCTGTTATGTTGCATTTTGAGATTTCAGGCATTAAGCAGATATTGTTCATATGGTTTTCGTCCTTTGGTGGCACTACTGTCAGGCTGCATTCGTCGATGATTTGTCTTACCACGGAACTGAGTGAATGTTGTCCGTCAATGACCTCCAGGCAGTTAGTTTCAATGTCCCAGGGTGAATAATCCTCAACGCCATGACAAATTGCACAGTATTTATTGTTGAAAATCGTGTTCGTGTGCTTATCTGTCACCCAAATGATTTCATCCAGTGATGATTTCAGTTCTCCGCGGCACTTTATCGCAATAGGATCCGTCGTATCAGGGCAGTCCTTAATAACAAAATACTGAGGTCTGTCGATATAATTGTCAATAGCGTTGCTTGCACTGCGTAGAGTTGTCTCGCAAGTCTCAATGGGCTCTTTCTGATATATTGCCTCTTTATCTGGACAGCAATTGCCGCGCTTCCAACAATCCGCTGAGCAGGAGCAATCATCACAGCATAACATGAACCTGTCGTCCAGGTCGGGTGATATTTGGTATGTTGCGTTCCTGCTACAATAGTCCGCGTAAGGACACAGGCTTTCGGAAAGGACTTCCATCATAATGAAATTTTCTATGCTCTCAACCAAACAGTAGGTACATAAAAGAAAGAATGTAAAATGAAACATTCTTGAAAACATCAATCACAAGAAACAGACGGCTATCTTTACAAATGCTACAATTGTTGTAGACTGAAACTAATGTGGTAAAATTTGAGCATTTAACCAACAGTTGATAGTTATATATCTATGCATCACGTGGTATATGGGTTCGGATCAGTGCGTGCGGATCTGATTAAAACATATAACATTACAAAACAGTAACGCGAATAGTGCTAATTAAACGATTTTGTTTTCAGATATAACACTAAAAACGGTGACATAACAAAAAACGGTACAAGTAGGCAAAGATCAGGAAAAGGCACAATCAGAAAAAGATTCTCACTCCAAAAACCGAGGTGGGAAAAAACCAAACTAACAATCAGGTACTTATACCATGAAACATATCGTATGCCGAATGAGCAAGTATGCCTAATTTTTGTAGTGTGCTCTAGAACAAATATTGGTTCCAACCTGTGCTCACATTTTATGTTTTAAGCAGAAATATTAAAGAATAAACATTTTCAACTAAAAGATTTCATCATTATTAACAACTGTTCGTCGGCTGAGTGCAATACTGTTCTATCTCCATTTTTGGTTATATTTAGTGTTCTACAGTATACCGTTGGAATCAGAATCAAAAAGTATATCTCCTAGTTGGCTGTACTGTTCTATCTCCATTTCGACCAATGGGATAGCTGCATTTGGAGTAATTCAGTCATGTGACATTTTGTGTCACATGGTCAAATGCTTCTGTGTCATTGGTTCCATTCTATATAAAAGGGCTTACTTTATGCTATTTAGGATACCTACAATGAAGATATTTAAGGTACTTTGAGATAAATAGATTTATACTTAGAATTCAACCTTTAAGACTTAATCGAGATATTGACTGTGTATTTTATTGCACTTATAAGCAAGAGAAAATGTTGCATTACTTGCTGTGGAATCTGGGTCAGCAAAATGTTTTATCTCCGGGTCATGAAAAGATAAGGACATTTTCTATGCAAAATGGTCTATGTCCATCCACGAAATTCCTATTTTTTCCAAAATTACTTCATTTCAACTGCTATTTTTTTAATTAAGCTCATTTAGACATAAAGACATGTTCGTAATGAATGTTTACTCTAAATATGAACATTTTGACTTTTTAAGGGTCTACACTCAATCTTATCGAGGTTCTGAAAAATGAAGATACAACACTATAGCAGTCAGTCGACGATTACTGATAAAATTTCTGTATGTATCGAATAGCCGTGGGTTTATAACCAAATAATTTAATGAAATACAAACAACAAATCTTGCTTATCATATAATAATGCAGCAGATTTATAGCCGAGGGGTCGAGCCTATATCATTCTAGTATCTGCTATAGTGTGCAACCTTGCCTCTGATAATGATTTTTTCTCAAATATTGTTTGTTTGTAGGACGACAAGATTTTAGATTCTTTTTGTCAAGATAATCTTAATACACAACATTGTAGTACGACACCTTGCCCATGCTTGTCCATGCAATATACAGAGATTTTTTCAGCTGTAAAAATTGAAAAATTCATTAGAAAAAAAAATGATATTTTTAAAATATTTGCTCAAAACAATGATTGTGGGTTCTAACGATTACGCACAATCTATGTTTTGGATCACAAATAATTCATAAGATAATTCGGTATACCCCTGCAAAGCCCCAGGTTTCCTATATAAAAGGTGGGTTTAAGGGGGTATACATTTCAAGGACATGTTTTCCTGATGAGGACCTGCGAAACGTTTGAAAATCGATCATCAAATAAAGTTTAACCAAAATGATTCTTGAAATGGGATTTCACACCGTTCATCCAGATACAACAAACGCGGAAAGGTCTTCAAAACGCGGATATAAACAATACTGCTGGGAAAAAGAGTGAGTATTTATTATCTTTAATTGTAACGAATATCGGCTGAGTTGATTTTTGTGTGACGTACAATGAAAAACCACATAATTTTGCCATGTTTACCTAAAACCTTGTCTCATAAATTCTATTACGTACATAGATATAGGCTTCTAAATCTGACTTAGATGCAAGAAAAGAGAAAAAAAATGGTTAGAATGTCTGTAAATCATTATCAAAGCACATAATATTATCAAATTTATGTTTTTAGGAGGAGCGGGGATCGCTTCAAGTGTTGCATTTACAAGAACCCATGCAAAATTATAGAAAGAGAATAAAAACTATTTGAAATCGGCTACTCTCAAATAATATGGTGCGACTTACCACGGTTCAAATTTTAAATCTAATGCAACAAACTCGGACCATTCGGTGAAACCAACACGGACCATAAAGGCTAAATTCCTAAATTCTCGTCTTATTTTAAGGAAAACTGGATGCAGTCTTTGTTAAAGCCAATTCTGTGTCGTTTAAAGAGTCCATAGATGATTGATTTAAGACCAAATATGGCTTAATATGGCGTGATAAAGCCACAAGGAATGTGGATGAGCATTTTCACTACGCTTTGGTCACGACATTAGGAAACCATGTTTGCATGTTTTATAAAGCTATAGGTACATACAGCTGCATGTTAATCGAGCTGACCGTGACTTTGTTTTCGTTCTTAAAATTCGACAATTAGAATCCTTAGTTAGCTTCACGCAGTTTGATAGTGTTAGATATGGTATGGTCAGAGCTCCAGATGCTTTCGCCTATCAAATTCAAACACCAACTCTATTGCGCATGTCTGTAGATTATTACATGTAAAATATATGCGTGTATGGATGTATTTCGACCAAGAATATATTTACCTTGATTTTCTTTCTCTCTCTTAAGTGAAGTGAAGTCTTTATGAAATGCCCTCTATGACAAGATGTTAAAAATATGACTGCAAACGCACATACACTATGGTATATTCAAGAAGAAGGTACAAGTAGGCAAAGATCAGGAAAAGGCGCAATCAGAAAAAGATTCCCACTCCAAAAATCGAGGTGGGAAAAAAACAAACCAACAATCAGGCACTTATACCATGAAACATATCGTAAGCCGAATGAGCAGCTATTTTCGCAATAGGTGGCCACTCAGTTACCTTAACTTAATTAAAAATATGAAAACATACATAAGGCGCCAACAGCGCAAAAAAAAATTTAAACACCAAGACAAAAAACAAAAAGAACCACCACAGAAGTATCGCCTTGGAACGATCAGTAACACAAAGTAGCAGATATTAGTGGTGAAAGCAGATATTAGCAGATATTAGTGGTCAAAGAGCAGATATTAGTGGTGAAAGAAATGTGCACAAAGAACTGGTAACCATGCCTCTGGAAGGCTACAAATGGGTGTGAAAATTTTCGTCTTACCGTCTCTATATGGCCTTAGCTGTTGATCGTGTACGTAATGAAAGAACAAAAACTTATATTATGAGTGGAGCAACGTGGCATAGTTTGACTCCTGATCAGGAGACAGGTCACGGGGCGAACCAGGCTGGCACCAGTTTTTATCTTTGAGCAAGACATTTGTGTTCCCCTAGGACTGGTTAGTACCCAGGAAGCGGCGGCTCCTTCCTGACACGGCTTAAGAATCGTTGACTGGGACGTTTATTCTCAACACAAACATACAGACACATACCTTTACACGTGTATATATCGTTTACGTGATTCTACGCATTAATAATTGAGGATCCTTAGAAGTATGGTGTTATATGCTGATGGGCTGGGAGGTGAGACATAAATGAAACACCAACAGGCTCGCCAGTTCTTTAGGAAAGCGTGTGTCGGTTGAATAAATAGAACACGGATTTCGCATATTACCTTAACTCATTACAACACACAATAAATAAATGAATGAAATTCATAGCACGATTACTTTTTACAAAATCTAGCATTCTTCAACGTTCTATCTGTGTTTTGCACGTTAAAACCAGATTTTCCAATCCGTGTTTGTTTTACCCAAATTATGGACCACCCGCGTTGAGTGGTATCAACGTCCGTGGTAAGTTGCACCTTGAAACAAACTAGGTTGATTTTTAAACCTGAAGTTTCGACACCCAAAACTCTTTTCCAGTTTGATGCATGGTATAAATGTATTCCATAGATGTCGAAAACTAGTTTGAAGAGATATTTGTACGAAATCAAACAAATGATTTATACAAATATTAAAAGAATGGGGAAGTAGGCGAGAAAATAGTGAATTACGAAATGAGCCGCGACGCAAGAAAACCGGACATTTGCCTATGCGAAAACAAAGGCGCAGATCAGCTTCGCAGTAACTGCGAAGCTGATCAGCGCCTTTGTTTTCGCTACTCGGATAGTACAATTCCTCTTCTACTTATAGCCAAAATTTCAAGCCTCTAGCCTGCTTCTGTGACTGTACAGGCCGGTTTGTGTCGGACCTGGTCGGAAATCCCGAAGACCGGTTTTCTCGCGTCGCGGCTCAAATGCAATCGCTTGCATCTATAGTCTACGCAAATCTTATGTTATGATACTGTACCATTCTTAAGATAAACCATTTTGCATCAGCCCTGCATAAACACATTTTATATTGGAACAATTTAAAGGCTATATGTGTGATGTTTTCTTACTTTGTGTATTCCAGCGATGTAGTTGTTTATATCCGCGTTTGGAAGATCTTTCCGCGTTTGTTTTATCTGGATGAACGGTGTGGATTTGGGCATTGGCAATGGGAGATAATTCATTATCACCAAAATGCATATTTTCCCATCACTTTCACTTGATCATGAATATTAGGTCTTAGGTATGACATAATCTGAATGTCATCCAATATATGGACACATAGTTTCAATTTTTGAATTTTGGATTTATTTAAATATCTAAGCTATATTTACGTGAAACATAGTCGAATTTTTGTGCTGTTTGAAACTTAAGTATGTGACGGCCTATTGAGAAATAGCTGCTCACTCGGCTTACGATATGTTTTCTTAGTATGAGTACCTAATTGTCAATTTAGATTTTTCCCACCTCAGTTTTTGGAGTGGGAATTTCTTTTTGATTGATTGCGCCTTTTCCTGATCATTGCCTACTTGTACCTTTGTGGACTAATAAACCTTTGGTCTCAGCTGTGATATGGTCGGATTGTAAAGCAAAAAAAAAAAAAAATTAACTTAGCACGACCTAGAGCTGACATTGTCGTCTGGAGTTGGCGTCAGGTACTAGCTAGTGTGACGTTTGTCACGAAGATCTGCTATAATCTGAAAACAAAACCGGCTAATCAACACGACTCGCGTTATGTTTTATGTAATATCTTGTTTAATAAGTTATTAATCAAAAATGCGACACCAGTAAAGTTTTGAGTACAAAAACTAGATACCCTTGGTAGCTACATTACCAAAACTTGTCCATGCAATAAACAATTTTTTAGCTTTAAAAATTGAAAGTCTTCAGCTGAAAAACTTTGTATTTTTTCTTATTTTTGCTAACACGAGTACCCGTAATCTATGTTTTGGATCAAAAATAGGAACAATAGGTATACCCCTGCACATCCCAGTTTTGCTATATAAAAGTGGGGTTCAGAAGGGTTTTTATTAGACGGACATGTTTTCTTGATGACATATACCATTTCCTAGTACAGAGGTTTCATTTTCGCTCCCCAGAGCCGAAGGCTCACATGGTGAGCTTAAAGGATGGGACTGGAGTTGGCTTCCGTCCGTCTGTTTGAACGTCTGTCCACACATTCAATCATGATTATGTATCTCAAAGACGAGCAGACCAATTGCAACCAAACTTCGGGAATCATTCAGAAGCATCATTATGGTGGGAGATTGCCTGCATTTTGTTTTAATTCAGGTTGGATCAGAACTCTAGTTTCCATGGCAACAGACTAGTGGTTTAAAATATTTAGCAAAATGACATAACATCAGATCTTACGGCTGACTACATTAAACATTACGCTAACAACACCTTGTAATTTCAACATTTCCAGTCACATTTACAGTTAACAGCTGTAGACATCATTTTAACTCACCTGGGCCGAAGCGTACCCATGCTTTTGCAGTCACTTCATCTGTCGTCCATATTATTTTGCTTCTTTAGCCGAGGTGGCCTGGAATAATTACATTTAATAAACAGTCCAGCAGGCATAGTGCTCATCATTGGCTTGCCTAAGCAATAATGGGATCATTGTTCTCTGTCCTGAAGAGGGCACTTGAAGGGAAATTTAATATTATTGAGAGGTGTTCTTTATGTAACTTTATGTATCGTGAACCTAACTAAAGACATGTCTAATGGTCTAACTAGAAATGAAGTGTCATCAAAGTGTATTACATTTTATGTACTCGCTGTCTTCCATCAAATAAAAATCTAATAAAAATTAAAACTAAGATCCTTTAAGAGCAGTGAACACATTAATGAGAAAGGGGATGGGCCATACCGCGGTTTCGACTATTGAAGTCTCGTCAGTGACCCTTAAGTCTTGGCAACATTGAGCAAAAGAGAATTACTGAAATTTTGCAACTTTACACAGGGTAGTCAATACAAAGACTAGTTTTAGCTAGATGGGGCCAAAAATATTAAACATTGGTTAGAAAATGAATCTTAACCGATAGTAAATTTCTGAGTTCTCAGAATATCCTCGCTGATCTCAAAGGACCAAACAGAAAATATAACCTGCACTATGGATGATGTACGGGGAGACTTTTTAGGGCCGCCACACGGCACAACACCAGCTGCAGTAATAGCAAATAAAAATTAAAACTGAGATCATTTAAAAGAAGTGAACACATTAATGAGAAAATCGTGGGTCATACCGCTGTTTTGGCTACTGAAGCCTCATCAGTGACCCTTTAGATTTGGCAACATGGAGTCAAAAAGAATCATTTTGAATTAGCAACTTTCAAGAAGATAGTCAGCAAAAAAGACTAGTATTATCCAAATAGGGTCTAATATATTAAACGCTAGTTTAAATGAATCTAAACCAATAATAAATTTCTGATTTCTCAGAATATCTACGCTGATCTCAAAGGACCAAGAGCAAAATATAATCGGCAGTATGGCTGATGTACGACGAGACATTTTAGGGCCGCCACATGGCACAACACCAGTTGCAGTAATAGCAAATAAAAAATAAGACTGAGATTCTGTAAGATCAGTGAACACATTAATGAGAAAAGCGTGGGTCGTACCGCGGTTTCGGCTACCGAAGCCTCATCAGTGACCCTTTAGATTTGGCAACATAGAGCCAAAAAGAATTGCTTTGAATTTACAACTTTCAAGATGGTAGTCAATACAAAGACTAGTTTTATCGAAATACACCCTGTCCAACGTTGACGCCGGTGAAAGGTTCCAACACCGGTTACTACGGTGCTTTCGCTACAAAATTTGATGGATGCGAATAAATTTCTTGTTTTGTTCAATGTAATATAAACTTTTGCGATGAAGTAAAACGTGCATCTAATGGAGAATTAACTTGACTTTTTATTTCTGCTTGAACGGAAAACTGTTTTTGTATAATTTTTCCAAACATTCGATTCAAAGTTGTTAAACAAGGTTCGGCCAAGGCCTATTCGGCCGATTTCTACAGAAACTGTTCGTATTTTCCAAAATAAGCACAAAATGTGAGCAAACGAGCATTTTGATATGACCTGTAGGCAAGATTGTTGAACGTTTGCATCGTTCTCGAGAGATTTTCCCCCGAAAAATGCACAGGAAGAATTTTATGGCAAAAAGTAAACACAACGCCGGTTACTACGGTACCAGAATTACCTGGATTATTGGATAGATGGGCATTCTAGCTTTACAAGATGCGGATTGTGTTACTAATTCGTGCCCAGCTTCTGCCTACATACCTCTTTTATGTAGTTTAGGGAACTATACGTTCATTGGCATGGTTATCAACCCTAGAATGAAGAGATTCTAATGAATCAGTTCCGTATTGTTATGAGATAGAAGTGGTTCCAATAGGAAAACAGGGCTTGTCCGTGACTCACCAAATGCACGTAATTATACTTTGAGGTACATGTACCTTGGTATTATAAGTTTCACCAACCTTTCTGCAACCCTTTGAAATTGAAGCACTTTCTTGCTTGTACTTACTTACTCGCTCAATAACTCTATGACTGACTCTGGCATTCGAACGTTTATAAGTCAAAACATCCAACATGTTATAATAATAATAATAATAATAATAATAATAATAATAATAATAATAATAGATTATTGAATGAATGTCGAAAACTATTCTGAACGAGTTCATATTGCGAGGACGCACGAGCTTGCGAGTGAATCTCAGCCATATGAACGACTTCCAAATTGTTTACGATTTTCATTCAATAACCTTTTCATTACATGTATATACCCTAAAGTACGCAATTGAAGGTTTGTAAATGCTTATTCCTGGCATCTCCAGTCCTGATAGACATTTCATTTGGCCACGTTTCACGTAAAAAGGTATCGGTTTTAGCGACTTACCACCATATTGCAACACACGCAGGCTTCGCCTTAGTGTACGCGAGAATCGTGACGTTGCAGTAAAATTGATGACGTCGACGTGACTCTTTGGCGTCGTTGCGATCGGAAATTTCATGAACAAAGTTAGAAATTCGGAGTACAAACACTTTTAAATCATTGTTCTTCCAAAATTTGAGGTATTTGTCATGAAATGAAGTTTTGTGTATTTATTGTGCGAGGAAATCTGTATTTTTCCTAGTTTCGTCGTTCGTTTAGTTGAAATGGAAACGGAAAATGGCTGCCAGATATTTTTTTTTCAATGGCGACCTACTGTACTATCGAAAGTAGTCCCGCCGGGAACTTGCTTCTTTAGACCCGTGCAAACTATTGAATATGATATAAGTTTCCATCGAAAACATTCTTAACTATTGAATATGGAAAATTATAACACGTCTCGCCTATAAGCCAATGGTTATAAAACGTGTCATATTGTGCATCAATTTTACTGAGCGAATAAGCGTGACTTAAATTTTCGACGTTTTTACGCCATTTTGGTAAGATTGTGACCTAAGCAATCTCATAAGTCACATTACCTTGACATTAGACGATAAAACGTCATTTCAACGCGTTAAAAACGTAACAAACATGTGTAGACATTTGCGGTAACGTCAAAAGTTTTGCGGAATTTCATCAGTGCAATGGTCGAAAAGTTATTGAGAAACTTAAGGTTTAAAATGATTTCATTTTGTTTATTGCATGTTAGAATCGAAAAAGATCAGCTCCAGTGCGTGATTTGTTGAATAACAATTCACTATTTGTCAGTCAGTTGTATGCAGATAAATCACTCGCGTTGCGCGCTCATGATTTGATCCAACAACTCACTGCTAGAGCTGATCTATTTCTTAAATATTCAATATTTTAAGCAATGTAAAGTGAACGGAGTAATTTCTTCGGTATAAATATAATACATGTATGCTGTGTTGGAGCAAACAATGGATTTCAAATGGCACCCCAATATGGAAAAGCAGTCCCACAAAATGTCGAAGCCCTTCCCAATCTGGCCACAGCAGTTACTGTTGACTGGAACGACAAAACAAGAACAAATATACAAACAAATAATTTATCTCCCCTTCAGTGACATCATACATGCACCTTATGTTAACCGTATATTGCCTCATATGGTTATTTGGAATGCTATACCCGAAATACACTAAATAATCAAATTGATACGTATATGTTTACTTATTTTTTGTCAGAAAATGGAATGGCACGTCTGTGGAAAAAATCCCAACCAAACAGGAGCTTTTCAATGGGGAGAAGATTATATTTTCAGTAGATACTGGACTTCTTAGTTCACTTGGAGCTCGGTCTTCAATGAAAGTCTCTAAGGTTCCCGTTTGAAACGAATGTGGATCTTTTTTTTTATCTTTGATTTATTAAAAGGTCAATGATGACTCCTTTCGCATCCTCCACTTATATTGTCTCATTCTGCAAGAAACAATACGATACTTTGCCGTTTGGATAATACTAGTCTTTATGTTGACTTCCCTCTTGAATGTTACAAATTTACAGTAATTCTCTTTGTTGCCAAATCTAAAGGGTCACTTGAGTATCCTAAACCGCGGTATGATCCACCCCTTTCTCATTAATATGTTTTTAATCATTGATTGTCAATAAGCCAGACAAAGAAGTTATTTTACTATATGGCTTACGCATTTTTAAATACTTTTTAAAAACTCTAATTCATGGGAGAAAATCGGGTTGATCAGAGGAACGTTTATTTTCCAGAACAGTAAGATATGTTGTTTTTGTTTTGGTTTTTTAGTTTGTAAAGTGTTGTTAGAAACATCTAAATCTTAATGAGTCAGTTCTGAAGTAAGAACAAATACGAAGAAGTTTAATTAGAAATGAGTAGTGTCTTATATGGCTAACGGCAACCTTTTCTACAATGAGACACTATCTATCTTATACGGAACCGTTTCATTAAAAGAAATCACTATAGACTTGATCATGGCCATGCCAATGAACGTAAAGTTCCCGAAACCCACATGAAAGATTATTGTTGTTATTATTATAACATGAAAGATCAAGTTATTGTTATTATTATCATCATCATTATTATCATTATTATTATGCTTCGACTCGAAACTTCCGAATGCGTGAGTCAGTCATAGAGTCATTGAGCCAGTAAGTAAGTACAGGCAAGAAAGTACTTCAATTTATAAGGGTTGCAGAAAGGCTGGTGTAACTATTAATACCAAGGTACCTCAACGTATAATTACGTGCAATTGGTGAGTCATGGACAAGCCCTGTTTTCCTATTGGAACCACTTCTATCTCATTACAATACGGAACTGGTTCATTAGAATCTCTTCATTCTAGGGTTGATAATCATGCCAATGAACGTATAGTTCCCTAAACTACATAAAAGAGGTATGTAGGCAGAAGCTGGGCACGAATTAGTAACACAATCCGCATCTTGTAAAGCTAGAATGCCCATCTATCCAATAATCCAGGTAATTCTGGTACCGTAGTAACCGGCGTTGTGTTTACATTTTGCCATAAAATTCTTCCTGTGCATTTTTCGGGGGAAAATCTATCGAGAACGATGCAAACGTCCAACAATCTTTCCTAGAAGTCATATCAAAATGCTCGTTTGCTTACATTTTGTGCGTATTTTGGAAAATACGAACAGTTTCTGTAGAAATCGGCCGAATAGGCCTTGGCCGAACCTTGTTTACCAACTTTGAATCGAATGTTTGGAAAAATTATACAAAAACAGTTTTCGTCTAAGCAGAAATAAAAAGTCAAGTTAATTCTCCATTAGATGCACGTTTTACTTCATCCCAAACGTTTATATAACATTGAACAACACAAGAAATTTATTCGCATCCATCAAATTTTGTAGCGAAAGCACCGTAGTAACCGGTGTTGGGGCCGTTTCACCGGCGTCAACGTTGGACAGGGTGAAATAGGGCCAAATATTTGAAACATTTGTTAGAAAATGAATCTAAACCAATAATAAATTTCTAATTCCTCAGATTTCAAGTCTGTGTTTATTTAGTTTCAGTCAAAACGAAATCCTTATACCAATGTAAAATGGTTTTATGACAGTTTTCCTTTTTAATTATCTACGGGTAATAAGCAAACTTGGCATAATTTGATAGTTTGGTTGATCAGTCTCAGGGTCAAATACAGAAATAAAGAACTAATCTTATTAAAATATTTATTAATATATTTATTTCATTATTTATTTATTCAACAAAACCAAAACATTTTCCATGCGCGGATCAAGAACATTTTATCAGGGGCGGGGGAACGGGTCCACATTCCCAGAAGGGGTCTGACGGAAAATTTCAACATGGCAAAAATTAATAATCTGGCAATTCCAGGGGGGGGGTGTCCGGACCCCCTTTCCCCCCTCTGGATCCGCCCATGTTTTCCTTTAATAAGGATGCACAATCTTGAAAATATTGTGTCCAGTAACACTTTTTACAGTTAAGTAGGTTCTTTAATCCGGTTTGCGAAGTTTGCTTATTACACGCGGATAATATAAAAGAATATTTGAAGCATGTTGTCTTGAAATATAGGAAAAAATGCTTATCAGCTTCTAACTTTGTAAATGCAGCTGATTTTGTTGCTACGATCCTGGAATCTCTGAAACACAGAAACAATATTAAGTTAACAAGAATTAACAAAATTAAGTTTTCTTCTCGGTATCAGTGGGGATATATGTATGGCTGAAGCTTCTGTTTTGAAATCCCGAATGTATGTTTTTATACGCGCACTTTTAAGCGACTTTAGGATCTGGCAGGAGATGCATTATAGGTAATTATATACTACTAAAAGTTTGATAGGGATCAAAACTTTACTTTTGTTCACAGGACATCCTGGTGATCTAACACTTAAACTTTTGCTATAAATATGTAGCAGAACCATCACTGTTCAAACATTTAATCTTTTTTCGCGTTGCCTGAGAGCGCTTCTCGCAGACTTGCAGAAACGATGGAACCTCCCTGAAATTGAAGCTGTCACTGTTGCCTACCCTATCCAATTTTGTCATCAATACCCACTTGCTGGTTCATTCCACTGCAAAACTGTTTTGATAATCAAAATGTCGATACTTTCATGTCTAAAACTCACTTTGGAAAAAAAAAGAAATCTGTGATTTTTGGTTAAAACATGATTTTTTACCCCAATTTTTTTTTTCGCGTAAAATGTTGTCCTTTAGGTTGCGAGTTTGGAACAGAAAACCGATTTGAGCTACAGGCATTGATTTAGATTTTGGAGTGGGAGTCTTTTTCTGATTGCGCCTTTTCCTGATCTTTGCCTACTTGTACTTGTTTTTACAGCGTTTTAAAACATTTGTTATTGGGTGAACATTTTCTTAATTAATGGAAATTTGCATTATCTGATTAGAACATTTGACAACACATTTTAAAAAAAATAGTAATGAGCAAACCAGAGTGCGTATTCAAAATCGGGTTTCACATTCATACTCACAATGCAAAGGAGAACATTTTGAGCGAAAAAAAAAATATTTTTCGATTTTTTGGGGGGTAAAAAAAAAAATTGCAATTTTTTGGAATTTTTAAAAATCTCTATTTTATCACTTGGATATCAAACTTTACGTACAAAGAAACTTTTTTTTGTAATGCAATGTTTCTTGAAATTAGTGTAAGGGAAAATGTGTACCCCTTAGGCCAACCCACTTGGTTTTGTGTTATGGCAAATTATAGGGGTGCCTGTGTTCGGACCCACGAGTTTGAAAAATAAAAAGAGAAAATTTAATCAAACTTTCAATTTTCTTTACACGGATAAATGTCCTACACATACATGTATATGTAACAATTGTAAAAATATATTGGTTATAGGCCCCCTGGCATAATACTGAAAAAGTGATCCTTATCAAACTTTTAGTAGTATATTATCTGCAATTAAAATGTAGTCCACTTGGGAATGTAAGCTTTTTGAAAAAGTATGAATCGTCAAGGCTGACCTCTATCAGTGGCTGGAATAAACTGTGGTATAATTGTTTTATATTGCACATGCTTTGAAGGTGAAACCACTGGATTTCATTTATAAAATAAATGAGCCGCCTCGTGGGAAAACCAACAATGTGGTTTCCGACCAGGTCCGACATAAACCGACCTGTACAGTCATAGAAAAGAGCTAGAATCTTGAAATTTCGGATTTAAGTAGAAGAGGAATTGTACTATCCGAGTAGCGAAAACAAAGGCGCTGATCAGCTTCGCCTATGCAGATTGTTGGTTTTCTCATGAGGCGGCTCAAATTAGTTTCTACCTGAAATTATTTATATAAAACATTCAATGGCCTACTTAACAATACTCGATACTGTCAGTTTATTACTTTCAAAAACGCTATTTACAAATTACAATCTGTCGCCAATTTTGCAAGTGATATTTATAGCATAGGCTAATGTGTCTGACCATCCGCATGCCTTTGTTTAGACATCAGCATGCCGTTTCACGCAGCTCTCCTAGGACATATCTTGTCGTATGATCAAGACTGATCTTAGTTAATATAAATGATACTATAAATACATGTACATAGATCAACCAATTGTTTCATTGTAATGCTATATACTATTTCGCCTGCAAACCGAAACCAAATCTCGTTAACACTGGTGTTGGCCTTATACAATATATAATAAACGTGAGCCATCAGGCGGCCGATCTGTTTGTCGAAGCCCTGTTTGGAGAAATTTAGTCAATTTGCCCTAATGAGCGTGGGCCTAGTTATACTCTCAGTATGGATACGTACAGTTCATGATGCTGGCAGTTACAATAAAAATTGGACCCATTGGGGCCGTGAGAAATAATAGATGTGCTTGTACCTCCAAGAAAAGCTTATGATACGCTACTGACTGGCCATCTGATTAGGCTACTGGTTTACGGTAGCCAGCCTAGAAAACGTGTTTCAAGTCAGACCCCCCATACACATAAAGAGGTACAAGTAGGCAAAGATCAGGAAAAGGCGCAATCAGAAAAAGATTCCCACTCCAAAAACCGAGATTGGGAATAACTGAATTAACAATTAGGTACTTATACCATGAAAACATATCGTAAGCCGAATAAACAGCTATTTTCTCAATAGGTGGCCACTCAGTTACCTAAACTTCACTAAGATATGAAAGATACATAAGGCGCCAACAGCACACAAATTTTAAACACCAAGACATAAAATGAAAGAACCAACACAGAAGTATGGCCTTTGAACGATCAGTAATATAAAATTACTGGCGGGCTTAAATCGATTTTACATGGCCATAGCCTCACCTTACATAAGCCATACATGGTCATGATCTCACCTCTCATAAGCCTTACTTTAGTTATATGCTGAGTCAAACAAAGCGCAACATGATTATGGCATGTTTTCGCATTTCATTGAAATGTCTACCATACATATGCTGGTCAGAAATCGCCAAATAATTATTTGGGTACAAAGGTTTTTAGTTGTCAGGGTATGGATCACTGAGCTCGAATGGGATTGGCCAAAACTGTTACTTAGGTGACATGCGCACCCTGAGAGATTCTGGAAGTCAGTTTTAATACAATTTGAATTGCTTCTTGAATTGCTTCTTTAGGAAGGAATGATTTTTCTTTTCAGTTCAGAAAAATTGTTACACGTTACAGACGTATAGGATATAACTTAAATGTTATGCGACGGCATGCATGCTTGGTTTTTAACCCAATCACGGTTGATAACTATGCTGCCTTCTTTAATTGCACGCCGGTGGGTCGGGTGTCAGACTCTACGATGGCCCCACTTAAAGCTATTCATTTTAGTCGGCTGGGGCCGGAGCTTCTTGTCTGTTGCTTGGCACACCGGGGTTTAACTTGTGGTTTTCTTTTGCTTAGGAGTTAGTAAGTTATTTAGCGCCCAGGGATCTCCATCGTCGGGCAGCTTACTCAATCTTTTTGATACATCATGGTGGTTATCATGATTTATTTGTTTGTCCTTGATGATTCATTGGCTAGTTAGAAATTCCCCACAAGGACCGAACAACTAACTAAATGTTGCAAACCACTGCAGAAGCTGAGGGCGAAATCGATTTAAGCCCGCCAGTAATTTTATATTACTGATCGTTCCAAGGCGATACTTTTGTGGTGGTTCATATTGTTTTATGTCATAGTGTTAAAACTTATTGTGCTGTCTGCGCCTTATGTATGATTTCATATTTTAGTTAAGTTTAGGTAACTGAGTGGCCACCTATTTGGAAAATAGCTGCTCATTCAGCTTACGATAATGTTTAAAATAATGCATGAAAACCTACGCAACAATTTCCAAAATCTGATTGGCCGTGACAAAACTGCCATTAGTTATTTGCTACGACATGTTTCCTTTCTAAATGAACGATTGTTGAAGTCGAATTATGCTTTGGAAATACTTTGCAGGACACTTATCTTTAGTACTATAGAACTGGAATATGCTAAACTTTTGGCGAGGTGTATATTTCATTTCATACCATACATAAAAAAGGATTGGCAGGCAGGAAAGGCAACGCGGTCGGTCTGAGTCTGAATAAATTGAAAATGAAATAATGAACATGTGCCGGTGCTGAAAGTTATACAATTGTGGCATAACTTTGATTACGAATCAACAGCAATGGGTGTCTTTTCTGTAAGCTCTCGTTGTTGCGTACCATCCAAATCATGTCGGGACGTCGCTTTCATTTTTCTTTTGGGGATTGGAGGCCGTGGGGAGCGGCGTTTTACACGGAGATGTTTCCATGATGAAGAAATGGGTTGCAAATAGGAAAAAAAAAGTACAAGTAGGCAAAGATCAGGAAAAGGCGCAATCAGAAAGATATTCCCACTCCAAAGACCGAGGTGGGAAAAAACCAAACTAACAATCAGGCACTTATACCATGAAACATATCGTAAGCCGAATGAGCAGCTATTTTCCCAATAGGTGGCCACTCAGTTACCTTAACTTAATTAAAAATATGAAAACATACATAAGGCGCCAACAGCACAAAAAATTTAAACACCAAGACATCAAACAAAAAGAACCACCACAGAAGTATCGCCTTGGAACGATCAGTAACACAAAGTTACTGGCGGGCTTAAACCGGTTTTACAGGATCCTAACCTCACCCTCAGCTTCTGCAGTGGTTCATAACATTTAGTAAGTTCTTCGGTCCTCGTGGTGAATCTCTAACTAGTCAATGAATCATCAAGAACAAACAAATAAATCATGATAAACATACTGATGAATTAAAAACAAGGACTCACAGATTGAGTAAGCTGCCCGACGATGGAGATCCCTGGGCGCCGAATAACCTACTAACTCCGGAGCAAAAGAAAAACACCAGTTGGACCCCGGTGGGCCAAGCAACAGACTATAAGCTCCGGCCCCAACCAACTAAAATGAATAGCTTTAATTCGGGGTCATCATAGAGTCTGACGCCCGACCCACCGGCGTGCAATTAAAAAAGGCAGCATAGTTATCAACCATGATTGGGTTAACAACTAAGCATGCAGACTGTCGCATAAGATTCAAGTTATAACCTATACGTCTGTCACGTGTTATGATTTTTCTGAACTGAAAAGAAAAATCATTAATTCCTATAAGTTTCTTAAATTTGTAAACTCAGTCACCATGAAAGTATATTTGAATGGCAAAATAGATAAAATTCGCCAAACAATTGATCGCATTTAATTAGATATACATATCACATAGCTGAGTTAGCTATTAAGTTCATTTTAGCTACTAAAGGGCTGGAGTTGATAGGACGTTAGTTTGGCCTCAAAATTCGTGAGAAAATTATTGAATCATATTTCTCTAAGTAATACTCACACATATAGTACCATGTACCGTGTTTCTAGAAATGAACTCAGAATGGCCGCAAAAGCACGTGACCTTTGCTATGGCGACGTCACTAAGCAGGAGGGTCGCATCATTTTCGTCAATTTTCAACTATTTTCAAATGTTCATGTCAAAAATTAAGTACCGCACCACCCCTCGACCAAAATGAGATTTCGCATGATAAAAGAATAACATCTGAACTTCTTATCACCAAAGTTTTGTTTTGGTCGAGGGGTGGTGCGGTATGTAAAATTAGTAAAAAAGGACAGCGGCTTTCATGCAAAGAGACAAAGAGCTCATTGACAACGCTGCTGAAACGTAAGGAAACAATTGTGCAACGTGATAAAACTTGCTTGTAACTTATTGTTACTTCTTTGTATGAGCGATTTTCTATTTATACTGATTATTGATTTTCTATTTTTTCTTTTTAATCTAATGAAGATCAAATCGATGCCTATATTATCGTAGGCTGACATAGCATATAGCCATGCGCTTAATTCAAATCTCAGCGGACGCTGGAGTTTGACCAACCACAATTGTCTTAGTCGGTTAATATAGTAATGCAAACGTATATTACCAATAATTAAATTTTCTATAAAAGGGCTACAAGTTTATATGAGCGTCTCACACGGAGTTTCCAACAAATGACGTCACGGAGAAAAAAACACACACGCTGAGTTTGACGTCACGTCGCACTTGCTCGAATCAGTTAAAATTATTTCGCAAACTAATAATTACTGAGTCCGTTTTTACCAAACAATAGATCGTACGGCGGTCCCTTTTGCCGTCAGAGTGGTAAAAGCCGCTTTGAATCATCTCTATGTAAAGTATTACGAAAACATGCCCATGCAATATACAGAGAATTTTAGCTTTAAAAATTGAAAATTTTTAGCCGAAAAATTTTGATATTTTTCTTATTTTTGCTCAAAACATAGATTGAGGGTACACGTTAGAACCGCCTCGGCGAGGCGGTTCTAACGAGTACCCACAATCTATGTTTTGGAGCAAAAATAAGAAAAATAGGTATACCCCTGCATACCCCAGTTTTGCTATATAAAAGTGGGGTTCAAGGGGGTATACATTACACGGACATGTTTTCCTGATGGTATGGCTTCGAGCTCAGTGGGTGTAGGGACACATGTGAAACAAGCAAAGGCTCTACTTGCGGGTGTGCCGATATTTGGTTTCAAAGGATTCTTCAGTTTTCACAACAGTAATAAAAGTCGCCTCATCTCGTACGATTGAAGCATTAAAGGGTCATCAAACTAAATAAAAACAAAGCAAATAAACATAATTAGTAATGTACTCCATTTGACCTTTCTATGCAACGCTTTCCGTTGGGCGGTCGGATGGGAATATGGGCCCCCGCCCATTGGGGCCTAGGAGAAATAAATGAACTGATTGTGCCTCCAAGCAAAGCTTCTAATCTCCTGAGCGACCATCTGATTACTCATGTTACTGGTTGAGTCAGCTCAGGAAAAGTGGTTAAGTTGAACCCATCCATACATAAAGGCTTTTTTGGCTTACTTGGGTGGTTATTTATGAAGCATATTTTGAGTGTCATGGTATCCTAATATTGGGTTTAAAACCCATAAAATGGAGGCAACGTCCCGACATGACCATTGCTGTTGACTGTGACGTAAAGCATTACTTCAAACAAACAAACAAACAAACAAACAAAGCTTTCCGTTGGTTTTGGTATGCTGATAGCGCAATGAAACGTAATAACAGACGACATAGAGATTATACAATGAAATTTATAATCCCAAACCAAACACGGCAGACAGACACCATGCGGGTAAGATATTACAGCACATTACACAAAGAAACGGTAAAAGGACAGGATGACTAGCGCTTCATCCGGCGAAAGAGTCAAAGTAAGGTCCGTGTGATAATGTACGTGTGTATTTTAAAACAGGAAATGTTTTCGTTAACATGGTTACAGAATTTAAATATATTCGTCTTATTGAATCATTTATGCATTTTGTCATATTAATTGATGTAGAGCATTGATTAAAAAAAAAGAAAAAGAACAATCATTAATAGATTAAAGACTTAGATTTTCAAGGGAAGCCCGCAAACTCATCACTGTTGATAAACTTCACCGCGGGCAAATGTTTTGTGAAACTGAAGAAGGCCTGTCTGGCTATCTTATGGTCTCATATACTACCACAAAATATTGCATACATTCTTGGCAGATCTTTAACTCAATCTCATTCATTAAGGAAAAAACATGGACCGAGTGAGGCGACAACAACTGAGCCTGTGCTTGAGAAAAACAACAATTTGCATATGCGAAAACAAAGACGCAGATCAGCTTCGCGGTAACCGCGAAGCTGATCAGCGACTTTGTTTTCGCTACACGGATAGTACAATCTCTCTTCTTCTTAAATCCGAAATTTCAAGCTTCTAGCCTGTTTCTGTGACTGTACAGCCTGGTTTGTGTCGGACCTGGTCGGAAACCCAAATTGTTGGTTTTCTCATGCACAGGCTCAACTGACTTTTTCTGCAAAATGTTGTACAGCGTCAATTGGTCATGGTGTCCGAATCCGGACTATAAATAACGATACCTCGCTTCCCAGTGGCCAACAAAAAAGTAATTACAAACAAACCCAGAATAACATATATGCCTACATGTATACAGCTCAATATCAAAATTAACAGACTTACAAACATAAAACTTTAGCCCGATGTAAATGTATATCTTTTTCACAGTTGCGTTATATAACATTTTCAAAAGCAACTAATCCAATGGCAAAATCAACGTTAAGGACGAAAGTAGGGCTTCAGAATACTGACTGCATGTGCATTCTCTGGACTTGCAGACAACGTGATGAGACAGATTAGAAGCCATATCATACATGTACATGCACATTCCCGTGTCAAATATACGGATACCAATAAAACAGATTCCCGTGAATAATGTGTGTTCAGATCTGCTTTCCTTTTCTTTGTCTGTTTATTTCAATTGATGCTTATGGTCATGTCGTGACGCTGCCTCCATTTTATGGGACTTTTACCCCAAAATTAGGATGCATGGCATCCAAAGCGTGCTTTAAATATAACCACCAAAGTAAACCACTAAGGTTGTTGACTTGAAACCACTTTTCCTGGACAGGCTCAGACCTGAGCCGGTTACCAGAAGCACAGCCCGTAGCGTACAAGTTTTGCCTGGCATCTATTTCTTTATGGCCCATATTCCCACCGACGCCCTTTCTTTCTTTCTTTCTTTCTTTCTTTCTTTCTTTCTTTCTTTCTTTCTTTCTTTCTTTCTTTCTCTTTCTTTCTTTCTTTCTTTCTTTCTTTTCTTTCTTTCTTTCTTTCTTTCTTTCTTTCTTTCAGTTTAGATATCCATTGATATATTAATTTTTACTTTATGCGGGTGGGAATATTGGCCGCCGCCAACTGGGGCTTTAAGAAATAGACGGGTAAAAGTCTTATAAAGTAAGGGCAGCGTCCCGACATGACCATAGCTGTTGACCGGGAAGTAAAGCATCAATTCATACAAACAAACAAACAGGGAAAAAAACTTTGCCTCGGCGTCAAACACTTGACTTGCGTTATACCCCTTGACTTGCTTTATACCTTGTTATGATAACGCGCCGGTATCAGTTTATACAAGACACAAAAGGTTTATACATGTATATGTATGTGACATACACACGATTTCACCTCTTTCATGCGTAAAACGATAAAAGTAGGCAATGATCAGGAAATGGTGCAATAAGAAAGAAATTCCCACTCCAAATACTGAGGTGAGAAAAATAAAGAAGCGTTGACCATTTCTATTTACAAATGCCTATGTTTTTTGGAAAAACAAAAAGCTGGCGATATGTCTTCTTATTCACAGGTTAATTTCCTTGAATAATGCACTATTGGATAACAGAGTTTTTTTTTCTCCATGTTTCTTTCCACAGGATCTAAATTTTGGGCTAAAACAATCATTTTTTGCATGAAATATATAGGAATTTGGAAACATTTTATAGAGTATCGTTCCCCCCTGAGAACCAACAAAAGCGTTTTCATGCATGTGTGTTACCATGAATTGTACAATATATGAAAGTGGCGTGTTGGTTCTTTGGGGGTAACAATACTCTAGAGCCCGAAAACCAGAGCCCAAATATGATAAACAATTATAGCTACTCATTCAGGCAAAGCTAACATATATAAAGTAATGGAAAACAATACAGTACAACATGGTCATAATATGCACTATTAGAAATGTTATTAACTTGAAACTGGATGCTGCAGAATCACTTTTCATCATTTGGGCAACAGGCATTAATGATGCCCATCATTTTGTGTTAAAAAAATTTGGAGGCGCACTGTTCAAATATTCCCTTGTTTTTGCACGGCCTCTAATCTATAAAAGTTCTATTTCTATCTTATTATTTCCACACTGTGAGGGCAGGTTTTCAGATCTGATTTAATATAATAGTTCCTGGTTTTTGCTCAATAAATAGGTTTGGCTGGCACATGGTAAGTGCAGTCCAATTAATCTACTTTTGGTGCATTTGACACTTGATTTTTTGAAGATTCATTTCATTGTTGAATTATGGAGATAGGTAGCCGTGTCAGTGTAGCTGGTGTATATGTCTGTTATGCTACTTTGGCCATGACCAACTAGGTAGAATTTACCATACATATTTGGCCACAATAATTCAATTGTACATGATTAATGTCAAACAAATTTGTTGCAAGAACAAACTTATCAAGCTACATAGAGTTTTGACATCTAAAAGAAATTTTATTGATTTGAGACTGGAAACTCGGTACTTTTTGCAACTTTTATTTATAGAGTATATATGGTAATCTGAGCCGCATCTTGAGAAAACCGGATTTTTGCCTAGGCAAAAACAAAGGCGCAGATCAGCTTCGCGGTAACCGCGAAGCTGATCAGCGCCTTTGTTTTCGCTACTCGGATAGTACAATTCCTCTTCTACTTAAATCCGAAATTTCAAGCTTCTAGCTCTTTTCTCAGCTTGTACAGGCCGGTTTGTGTCGGACCTGGTCGGAAACCCCGAAGACCGGTTTTCTCGCGTCGAGGCTCATCTAATATTGTATAGGAAGAAATGCCATACAGGGACCTCCTAAAAGTTTTCCTAACAATATTTCACACTACAAATATTTAAACATTTTTGATGCGTTTTACATGATTCTTGCATGTTTCTGTCGACTGAATGCTCTAAAAGACAAACATTAGTAACAACAATAGTCAGCATACAAGAAAAAACAAAATTTCAACTTTTTTTTATTCATGAAATTTAGACCCCCGCCCCTGCTGAAACTTCAATTTCTACCAAATGATGACAGAATATGTAAATATCTGATCACATATCTCTTCATAAGACATGGAACTATTGTCCTCAGTATAAAGGATCAGCATCGGGAGCTTGATAACAGTGTTCTGGGCCGCTAAATTATAGGCATATACAGGCCATATAGTCAACGGTCCTTAACATCATATACTGACATCATAGAGGCTCTCTTGTCTTTCTTTATTTCTTTTGGGTGCGTGTACTCCTCGTTGAAAAGCAAACGTTTTCTTCGGGCCCACTTGCAAACGAAGCAGACAGCACGGGCTGACCTACCGATTTTACACTGGCGTAAATGTGTGAAGGGACCACTTGAAAGTTTAGATCTGTGAAGGCAAACAATAGTTCATGTATTTCTGTCTACTTTGAAAATGTTATGTAATGAAGTGGAGTAGCCGTCTGCGCAAAAATGAACGTACACGCAGGCAGACAAATCGGCGAAGAACAAAGGGATCGGCGATATTTCCTTTATTTTGTTTGAATTGTTGCTTTACGCCCGAGTCAACAGATATGGTCAGCTAGGAACGTTGCCTCTATTTAATGGGACCGCGTTCTACCGGACATTGGGATGCCATGACATGTATTCTATTAAGATGTTCTAAGCGGTTAATCAGTACTCAAGCGGTCGGCCAGTAAGTTATAAGCTTTGCATGGAGGTACAATCAGCATATCTTTTTTTTCATGCCCAAAATAGACAGGGCCCAATCTACCATGTCTGGTATCGGTGGAATTGGGGGTTAAGGTAATAAAAGGAAGTATTTAGTTTTTCTTAACTTATGACATGTAAAAGGCCTCGTCATACATACTAAGCGTGAATCTCACGACGCAGACTTACATTTAATTACGAAAAATAGTTTTTGTTTGTTAGATTTATTGCCATACGTCCCAGACAACAGCTATGGTCATGTCGGGATGTAAGCTGTTGAAAGGGACGTTAAACGATAAATCAAACAAACTAAGCTCCTCTATATAACACTCAGTTGCCATAGAAACCACAATTAATACATGACTCTCATCAAAATCTTGTGACTCTGCAACTATGGTATTGGTATTTTTCCTTCTAAACTGTAAACATAAGTAAGCACCACGCTTATTTTGGCATGTATATTGAAAACATTAATCGTTGCTAAGGCATGTCACGCGTTGCTATGTGACTATTTATGTAGAAAATGGCATGCGCGAGGGTCATTCTTAACTTTAATACATACTTCATTTGCTTTATAACATGCAATGGACATTTATATTTCGCATCGTTACTTAAACCTTAGGAGTGACGAATCAACCTACCAAAAATAGGAATCATTGTAAAACGCGTTGCTATGGTAACCGGCAATGAAACAAATTAAAAACACAATGTTTTGACAAAATGACATAACCATCACTATAAAACGGATTGATAGTGAGTCATTTAAAAAACGAGTCCATAAATAAAATAATTCATTACTTATTTTCGACATAATTGTGGTTATTTTTCATGTTGCTAAGGAATGTTAGGTGTTGCTATGACACTATTATTTTGGTACGATGACTCGCATGGAGGCCATTTTCATTCTTAATGTATTCTTTATCTGCTTAAAAACGTTTTATGGCAAAATATGTTTTGTTTCTAACCTAGCACCTGAACGACACATGTCATATTGCTTCAAAACAGTAATCTTCGTAAAATGCGCGTTGCCATGGTGACCAGCCATGCAACAAATAAAAACATCATTTTTGTAACTGACAAATTTACTACTAATAAAAACGTGTAACATCAGCCATTTTGAAAATGAGGCCAAAAACGGGCTTTATCGACCCAAGCCCTTTGCATTGTTTACAGAGTTTTTTTTTTTTTTTTTTTTTTTTTTTTTTTTTTTTCAATAGCTCAAATTTTGTTTCATGTATCCACTGTATCACGTGACATAAAAACAGACAACAATTGAGGTTAACATATATGTTTGGTTTGATAAAGAATTTAACAATAACTCAGATAGTTTTTCAGCTAGTATGCAACTTTGCCTTGAGGCACAGGCAACCAGTATATTTCCCACAGTCTCAATAGGATGGCAAAAAGTCAATACAAACAGAATGCAAACTATATGGTGAAATCACAGCCCACCGGGATTCAACTGTTGTTTTATTTTTCTTAAGGATTGAAATTCATATTTTAGCTTACAAGGGATGATGAAAAACATTAGGCTGTTTTTATGTCTGTGAAGCCCGAAGGGCTTCTCGGAGACATTAAAACAGCTAATGTTTTTCATCATCCAGTGAAAGCTAAAATATGAATTTCAATACTTATATTTACATTTTATATTATCAATCAAGTATCAGATTTTTAATTGCGCATATCACCGCTCATTTTCATATTATTTGATATTATACAGCCCCTTTCACTCGAGTTTGCCGTTTGAGCATTTGCATCACACAAGAAGACCATGTGTTCCGAAAATCTGAGTTTCTTTTCATGTTGTCCTCAAAGACATCTGGATTGATTGATTTGCTGATTTGTTTGACAGCTTCAAACTAAATGACCTTTAAAAACGGCAAACTCGAGTGACATTTTTAACTTCCTATGTGGAATTTTTGCAATGTAGATACCGATCAGGTAACTGCTTAAATTGATAAAATTCTGCTTTTGTCTCTATCCTGTTACAATTGTGTGTTCTAAATATGCATTTATATGTTGTGCAAAAAAAATTGAAATAAAAATGTGCTTTAACCAAGCAATAACAATGTTTTTATCAGAAGAGGTGACATCATTACCTAGAGATAAATGCTGAATAGATTTTAAACCACTGCAGAAAATGCGGCTGAGGTTGGTTTAAACATTATTTATTTCGTATAAAGTACATGGGTATAATATATACAATGTCATGTGAGACAGGATCTGACATTAAGCAGAAAGCTTTTGTCAAAGTCATTTCCTGTGAATCAAAATGAAGCACATTGTTTATATAATGGAAGGTACTCGAAGAATATATAATGGTATGTCAAAAATAACACTAACATATATACAAGAGAGAGAGAGAGAGAGAGAGAGAGAGAGAGAGAGAAAGAGCTGAGGTTAGGCGCCTGTATAATCGAATTAAGCCCCACTCCCCTAATTTTATATTACTGATTGTTCCGATGCGATTCTTCTGTTGTGGTTCCATTTTTTATGTTTTGGAGTCGAATTTTTGTACTGTTTTGAACCTTATATACGTTTTCATATTTTTAGTTAAGTTCGGGAAATTGAGTGACCGCCTATTGGGAAATAGCTGCTCACTCGGCTTACGATATGTTTTCTAAGTATAAGTACCTAATTGTCAATTAGTTTTTCCCACCTCGGTTTTTGGAGTGGGAACTTCTTCCTGATTGTGCCTTTTTCTGATCATTGCCTGCTTGTACCATTTCAGACTTGAGAGTAGCATAAACCGTCTCATTACGAAAACTTACCCATGCAATATACAAAGATTTTTTTTCTGCTGTAAAAATGAGAATTTTATTTAAAAAATGGATATTTGTTCTTATTTTTGCTCAAAACATAAATTGTGGGTACACGTTAGAACAGAGGCGGTTCTAACGAGTACCCACAATCTATATTTTAGAGCAAAATAAGAAAAAATATGTATACCCTTGTATACCCCAGTTTTGCTAAAAAAGTGGGGTTCAAGGGGTATTTGGTAATGTCGTGAGTTTTATTTTGTTGCATTTCTCTTAAAAGCGATGTCTTTGAAGGTTCATTTCTTGCCTGTGTTCCTTACAGTGTAATCTATGAACATCCTACTTGCCGATGAGATGGCCCGTAAATGTATTCATAAAAATAATATTCGTACGGAACTTAAATCCCGATGACATAATTGAAACTCTAAGGTACACCTGAGTCCCTTTCAGCAGTGTCCCAATTGCAGACCCGGAGGAACTGACACGGTTGTTACAGTCATAGGCAGTGAAAGTACCAATTGTTGCGTCGCCTGCCTTGAACTCTATGTATGCAGATTTGTCCACCACTCCGACTGTTAACGTTGAGTGGAACTCATACACGCCATCACAAGGAGCGATAAATGTTCCTGTTTTGGTGTTGTAGACACCTTCATCATTCACAAGTATCTGAGTAAACACAAGTGTTGAGCCAACTGACGTCGTAATTGCAGAGATGCCGTACGCCGAGAAGGTGTAGTGAGACTGTGGTATCATTGCTAAAAATAGATTACAATAGTAATACGAGGTCTAATACACATGTACGTACATCTGGCTTTAAATTGCGTATATTAGTAGATATTTAAAATAAACTGATGAATCTTATATTACTGATCCTTCCAATTCGATACTTCTGTTGTGGTCCTATTTGTTTTATGTTTTGTAGTCGAATTTTTGTGCTATTTGAACCTTAAGTACGTTTTCATAGTTTTAGTTAAGTTCGGGTAACTGAGTGGCCGCCTATTGGAAAATAACTGCTCACTCGGCTTACGATAAGTTCTATAAGTATAAGTACCTAATTGTCAATTTGTTTTTCCCACCTCGGTTTTTGGAGTGGAAGTTTCATTCTGATTGCGTCTCTTTTCAAATACATCGGACCAATATTTGATAGAGCTTGAAACTTATCGACTTCATAGCGAGTGTTGTTCAATATCAAATATAAAAAACGTATGTACCTTCAATATACGTCACGTTTGATTCCAAGTTGTGGAGAAGAGTCATAGATGCGTTAACGTAGAAAGCAATCTGCGACAACCTCTCGTTGTTAGCTTCAATTGCAGCGACGTTTATTTTACGTTCTACGTCGAAGGCTGATAACTTTTCACTCATGTTTTGAAGAAAATGGCTGTTTATCGCTACAGTTTCTGTTAAGTGCATTATGGACCTGTTCCGGGTGTTCATGTTCTGCATTTGCGCGCTTAGGTCGGCTTGAAGATCTGTGATACTATTATTCAGAGTGCTTGTTAGTGCTCTGTTCCATGTTTCTGCTAATTCAATATCGGAAATTCGTGTGTATAAATCTTGTACATCATTTTTGTAGTCTGTACTATTTCTTTCAAGATCGGCGACGCTCAAAATCAGTGTTTCAATGCTGCTTCGTATGGTTTTGTTCATTGCGTTTATGTTTTCTTGGTCCTGTGTTCTGCTTAATTCAATTTGTGTAATTGTAGATACGAAAGTATGAATACTATCGCTTATATTTTGGTAATTTTCTTCCAATTGCGTTATACTTGCTTCATGTATTGACGTCTGGTTTTTAAGCTCTGTGATATTTTTCGTGTAATTTATACACGTGGTATCATCAATAGCGGCGATGTCTGCTTCTAGCTCTAGGATTCTTTCGTCATGATATTGAAGCATGGTTGAATTACATGTATAATCGTCGATAACAGACTCCAGCTGTTGAAGTCTGCTATCAAGGACAATGACTGCGGATTTATATGACGTTTGCTCAGCTTTCATCTCAGTAAAATTGTTTGACAACTCATGAAAATGAGTTTCATAACTTGTCTGACTAAAGTTGACCTTTGCTTCCATTTCCTCCCATTTTGGTTCATTCTCGGACCATTGATTTGGACTGACTACGCCACCTTGCTTGGCTTCAAGAATACTTATCTTCTCTTGCAAGTTTTCTACAAGACAAAGTATTCAAATTCACAATGTAGGAAGACTGGAATCTGCATTAACAGAAAAAATTATATTGTTTTATGTTGTTAGCCCACTTGAGCCGAAGGCTGGCTCATCATGTGAGCTTATAGAAAAACCATGCTCCGTCGTCCGTCGTCGTGGTTGTCGTCGTCGTTGTCAACAATGTTCAAACAAATTCTCCTCTGAAACCACTGGGCCAAACAAAGCCAAACTTCGTTTGAGCTATCCTTAGGAATGGGGAATTAAAGTTTGTGTAAATACTTTAGGTCCCATGACCAATATGACCGCCATGCCCATACAAAACTTTTAAAAATCTTCTTTTCTGGAAACAGTCGACTGACGTCAACAAATTTCGCATGTAGCATCGGAAAGTCTTGCCCATTATAATATGTATAAATCAAGACATTGAGGTGACCTTGATCAATTCTACATCAAGGTCAAATTTGTAACATAGACATTTCAATAGACAGAAGGTATACTTTGGATTTTTCAGTAAGTTTTGTAGCCTGTGACGTGAAAGAGGATACGTGTTGATGCAGACAGTAACTTATTGAGTTAATGAAGTTGTGTGAGTATTCAAGGTCAAGGTCACCTTGGCCAAAGGACATTTACATACTAAAATTAGCCAAAATCAAAGAATACAAAAAGCCAACCAGTTCGGAGACAAAGAATAGAGCACTGATTTGCTATTATAAATAAATATTTCATTACGAAAACAAGCCCGTGAAATATACAGAATTTTTTAAAGTTGTTATAGTTGAAAATTTTCAGCAGATTTTTTTTTTATATATTTTCTTATTTTTGCTCAAAAAATAGATTGTGGGTACACGTTAGAACCGCGTCGGCGAGGCTGTTCTCACGAGTACCCACAATATATGTTTTGGAGCAAAAATAGGTATACCCCTGCATACCCCAGTTTTGCTATATAAAAGTGGGTTTTAAGGGGGTATACATATCACGGACATGTTTTCCTGATGTCGTTCCATGTATGAAATGTTACGTAAATTTCGCGCATGAAAGTCGATACTACACAAAGTGGAATGGCGTGCTATGCAAAGTAAAGTGACACATGTCACCGAAGATTAAAATGACAATACCTGTTGTCTGTTTCAGCGAGCTAATTTCTTTCATCTGAAATTTAAATGTAATCGAAATGTAATCGACTGGATATGACCGCATATGTCATCACAATGGTGTATTGACTGCTGAACATTTAGTCAAAACATTTTTGTAAAATAGCATGTGAGTTGAGTTGCAAAATTTCAATGAAAATCGTTACTTTAGAGTATCATTGTTTTGAAAATCTTACACACGAGTTTTATTTTCTGAACTAAAAAAAAAAAAACAAAAACAAAAAAAAAAAACAAAAAAAAAACATTAAAAAACATCGTTCATTACTCTAGTTTTCTACAGTAAAAACTATCAAAAAGTTAACAGCTGTTTTTAACAAAAACGAAACATTGTAAATACCGTATTTGTTCTAATTAGCGCACATGCTCCAATAAGCGCATACCCCGGCCATTTCCGAAAAACATGTGCATAAGCGCACACAGCACGAATATTATATTGCTATTTTGCACCAATTCTGAACATTCATTCAGCATTAGACGCATTAAAACATAACCGAGAATAATCAAAAACTACTTTGCAACAATTAGAACACTTAAATTACATCACCATTGCTAGATTTGACATAGCTATTTCAGCATTTTGATGTGTTGTTTTTCGTTGGTAGTGTGCGCTTATTAGAACGTTATTTTGTTACCTTAACTTTTAGTTATTGTGAAATATTAAGCGCACTGTGCGCTAATTAGAACGAATACGGTAATCTTAGGTAAATTCTATCAATAAAAAAACATTGCAGAACACTTACATTTGCGTTGACAAATGCTCCGAGCGTGGCGGCTGTAACGACCACCATCAACACCTGACCAATACTTATTCCTGCCAATACTTTACGTAGTGGCGTGGATAATGTGTTAATTTTCCCGCCATTTTCAGTCCTGGCTGACGTTGACGCTGTCCTGGAGATGGTCTCTGAAGTTTCCACACCAACTTTTACCCGTTTATTCACCATCTTGCCTGATACGCAACAACAGAAACAAACTGTACGGGGAAAACCTTACAACTAAAATACATGTATCTTTGCAGGCATAATTATACGCCCAAATTTATTGAGTTAACCATGAACTGAACATAAAAAATCGTTTGAGTTCGTATAATTTTTGTTTAATTGGCCATATTTACTTTAACATTTGAGCCGCCCCATGGGAAAACCAACAATCTGCATATGCGAAACCAAAGGCGCAGATCAGCTTCGCAGTAACTGCGAAGGTGATCAGCGCCTTTGTTTTCGCCACACGGATAATACAATTCCTCTACTTTCTACATCCAAAATTTCCAGTCTCTAGCCATCTTCTATGCCTGTACAGCATGGTTTGTGTTGGACCTGTACGGAAACCACATTGTTGGTTTTCCCACGAGGCGGCTCATATATCATCTGGTAATTGTTTATGCCTCTTTCTCTGTAATGGATATTTATGTCAAACCCGTTTTAATACCCATCGAATCGGTAGCATATCAGTTTCGTACAAAACGGACCCGAGTCTCTGTCTCTGCTAAGAACTTATAATGAAAATATTTCAACGACCTTTTTGCCTCTTTCCCACCTCCGCTGATTCAAGAACAACAGTTGTCAGTTGATGGCGACAAAAATGTGTTAAAAGTACCGATTACCCCCTCGGGAGGCTTGACCAGTAAAAGGTTATGTCAATTCAAACAAACAATCAAACCCTGTTACGATTAGCGGTTGACCGTAGATGTAAAACAGCAACACAATCAAATAAACCGTTCACATAATACCGTTTACTGCGTTTAGATTATATATATCAAGTCGAACTCTTAATATTTACAGACCAATTTGTTGTCTATATGCATGTTTAGTGAGAATCTCAGTAATATTGCTTATTTTATAACACTTTCTTAGCTCATAAATTCATTGAAAAGGCAGGTACGAGAGCGTAAGTTAGAAGCGTTTTGCATGATTGTGTTGTATTATTTCTTGAAAACCTTAACATAGATCAGCTATAGCAATTTTACTTTTGCAAGAAAGTAAGTAAGCATGCAAGCAAGTAAATTCTTTGCTTTGAGAAGGTAGCCAATTGGTTTGGTATCAATTTTTCATGGGGCCATCTTTGCAACAAATTAATTAATGGAGTAAGTAAGTAAGCAAGTTCTTTATTGTGAGAGGATAGCCCAGTTGGTTTTGTACCAGTTTTCCTTGGGGTTCAAAACAAACTTGACGTTGGAAAACAACACAGCAATATTTGTGTCTTCGATAAATTACGAGCATACATGTGCAACGTGAGCCAAACCAAGCAACAGCTAAACACCGCCGGTGGAAAAGCACGCTCCCCAAGGGTGGTTTATCGCGCTATACGCTCTACACTTACTCGCTTCACAAATTGTCGACTTTGAAATTTGCATATCTATTTATAGCACACAATTTTACCAAGTTGAACGGAACGCGAACAGCTGGCGTATAGGAAAAATGCTCTCCAGTTCTTCACTACTGAGAATCACGTGGTATTGTATGCATACAAACCGATAAGTGATCGGTGATACACACTGAAATTGAGACCGAAGTTGGTGTTAGATTTTCGAGTTTTCTCCTATAGCGTTTACTCTCCTTACTGATAGATAGATGCAGGCAATGCAAAAATTGAACATTAATTGAAAGAAAGTAACATAAGAAATCCGTCTTATTTCGTTTTCGCAAACACTCCAACGTTATTGTGATGGAAGTACTAGATTATATGTTCATTTTTCTGAAGCGAAAACGAAATAAAATATACTGAAAAGTTTGATCCTTTGGAAGCAGTAAACACGTTCAAATGAAGGTAGTGTGGGCCATATTGCGCAATTTCGGGTACTGTATCCTCATCATTGGCCCTTTATAAAACTGGCGACGATAGCCAGATAAATATACTGCGACTTCACAAATTTACACAAGGGAAGTCCAAATCTAAGACACATGCCTAAATACGGTCAAATAATTAAAACTGTTTAGAAGATGGTTCTAAACGTATAGCTTCTAATACTCTAAATATTTTTTATCGATCTAAAAGGACCGGCAAAATAATCTGCACTATGGATGATGTACGGGGAGACTTTTCAGGGCCGCCTGGAAATAACATTAATTAATTATGGTACTTTCATTCAACAAATGTTCAATTTCTACAGTGCCTGCATCTATCTATCAGTCAATAGAGTAAACGCTATTATTTAATAGGAGAAAACTTGAATTTCTCACCTCAACTTCAAACAGCTGATAAACACGTGGTATGGAATGGGTGACGCACAATGCAATTCTGCCTGAAGTTGAGATGACAAATTCGAGTAATTCTCTTATACCATTTACTCTATTGACTGATAGATAGACGCAGTCTATGCAGAAACTGAACATTTATTGAAAGACAATAACGTAAGGAGGTACAAGTAGGCAAAGATCAGGAAAAGGCGCAATCAGAAAAAGATTCCCACTCCAAAAGCCGAGGTGGGAAAAAACCAAACCAACAATCAGGTACTTATACCATGAAACATATTGTAAGCCGAATGAGCAGCTATTTTCCCAATGGGTGGCCACTCAGTTACCTTAACTTAACTAAAACTATGAAAACACACATAAGGCGCCAACAGCACAAAAAATTTTTAAACACCAAGACATAAAACAAAAAGAACAACCACATAAGTATCGCCTTCGAACGATCAGTAACACAAAGTTACTGGCGGGCTTAAACCGGTTTTACAGGCGCCTAACCACACCCTCAGCTTCTGCAGTGGTTCATAACATTTAGTTAGTTCTTCGGTCCTCGTGGTGAATCTCTAACTAGTCAATGAATCATCAAGAACAAATATATAAATCAAGATAAACATCCTGATGAATCAAAACCCAGGACTCACAGATTGAGTAAGCTGCCCGACGATGGAGATCCCTGGACGCCGAATAACCTACTAACTCCGGAGCAAAAGAAAAACACCAGTTGGACCCCGGTTGGCCAAGCAACAGACAAGAAGCTCCGGCCCCAACCAACTAAAATGAATAGCTTTAAGTCGGGGCCATCATAGAGTCTGACGCCCGACCCACCGGCGTGCAATTAAAGAAGGCAGCATAGTTATCAACCATGATTGGGTTAAAAACTAAGCATGCAGGCTGTCGCATAACATTCAAGTTATAACCTATACGTCTGTCACGTGTTATGATTTTTCTGAATTGAAAAGAAAAATCATTAATTCCTATAAGTTTCTTAAATTTGTAAACCAAGTCTTAAATTTGTAAACCACGGAATCCAGGTTATTTCGTTTTCCAACACAATAACATTGAAGTGTTTGCGAAAACAAAGTAACCTGGATTTCTTATGTGCATTTCTTTCAATTAATGTTCCATTTCTGCATGGACTGCACCCATCTATTTTTCAGTAGAATACACGCTATAGGAGAAAACTCGAATATCTAACCTCAACTTCTGTCTCAATTGCAGTTTGTGTCACCGATCATTTATCGGTTTGTATGTAAACAATACCACGTGATTGTCAGTAGTTATTTCAGTAAGCTTCCGAAATGGAGTGGCCGATATCATTGAAATGATCACGTGACCGTTCCATTGGAATGCTTATTTAACAAGGAACGGTGTTATCAATTTGAATGGCGCTCAAGCAAATGAGTGGCGGTTTGAATACGTTTTCTATGCATTCTGGACCCACTCTACATGTATTCCTGAAACACTCCAGAGGGAAGCTTGAGGGTACTAGGTGGGACTGAAATGAGCCTCTCCATGAGAAAACCAACACTGTAGTTTCCCACCAGGTCTGACACAAACCGAACTGTACAAGCACAGTAGATAGATAGTTACTGAAAATTTTGTATCTAAAAAGTTTAGAAATTGTACTATCCATGTAGCGAAAACAAAGGCATTGATCAGCTGTGCAGTTACTGCTGGTCTGCATCTTTATTTTCGCATATGCAAATGGTAAGTTTTCTCATGCAGAACCTCAAACGAAAGGAGAATAATACATAAACTTTTTTACAACTTAACTTTTTGGTTCTTTTTATCTTTCATACATGGCGTACACGTGAGTCTATTGTAGTTAATGTTCATATCATCGAACCAGCTAAACATTTATTAAAGCAGAAGTAACAAAACAGGGTAGAAATGACCAAATTATCAATCAGCTAAACAATTATTGAAGCAAAAGTAAAAAAAAAAAAAAAACAGGGTAGAAATGACCAAATTATCGATCAGCTTAATAATAATTGTAGCAGGGGTAAACACCAGATGGGTAGAATGTCCTTATTTTCAATCAGCTTAACAATTATTGTAGCAAGAGTAAATCAGATGGGGCGGCCCCCGTGGCCGAGCGGTTAACAGCGCTGTTTCTTAATCACTCGATCATCTCACCGCTGTGTCTGATGTGGGTTCGAGCCCCGCTCTGGCCACATGTGAGACAAGCCAAGTTCTGCTTGCGGGGGTGCCAGGTGGTTTTTCTCGGGGTTCTCCCTTTTTCGCCCCACCTACTGATTGGCCCGTCTCATATGAGCTGAAATAATCTTGAAAGGGACGTAAAACTGAATCAAAAAATAAAATAAAAAAAAAATAAACCAGATGGTTAGAATGTCCTAATTATCAATCAGTTAAACATTTATTGAAGTAACAAAACAGGGTAGAATGTCCTAATTATCAATCAGTTAAACATTTATTGAAGTAACAAAACAGGGTAGAATTTCCTAATTATCAATCAGTTAAACATTTATTGAAGTAACAAAACAGGGTAGAATTTCCTAATTATCAATCAGTTAAACATTTATTGAAGTAACAAAACAGGGTAGAATTTCCTAATTATCAATCAGTTAAACATTTATTGAAGTAACAAAACAGGGTAGAATTTCCTAATTATCAATCAGCTAAACATTTATTGAAGTAACAAAACAGGGTAGAAAGTCCTTATTATCAATCAGCTTAATAATATTTGTATCTTTTTTCACGTCGAAGTCTCCTTACTGACTCAACATTCTTTATGCGGTAGTCATTATGGATTGACTCGTCAAAAAGTCATGCCCATGTAATATACAATGTCTTTGTAAGTTGACATGTAATAATTGATTTTTTTTTCAGTAGTTTTTTTCTCCTTATTTTTTTGTCAAACAGAGAGTGTGGGTACACGTTAGAACCGCCTCGCTGTGGCGGTTCTAACGAGTACCCACAATCTATGGTTTGTGAAAAATTGAGTTTTTAATTAGATTTTTTTTTCTTATTTTTGCTAAAACATACTCTGAGCACACGTTAGAGCCGCCTCGCCGTGTACCCACAATCTATGTTTTGGAGCAAAATAAGAAAAATAGGTATACCCCTCCATACCCAGTTTTGCTATGTAAAAGTGGGACATAAGAAGGTATATATTAAACGGACATTTTATCCTGATGAACAGGTCAATCAGTTTAGTTCTGAAACCCAGAAAAAAGAGCAGTACACTTATTCTATACTGGCCACACCAGATCTACAGTAAACATCCACATAATCCCCACGTACCAGATGAAGTATAACAGATGTCGACCTGTTTTTCTTTTGCTCCGGAGTTAGTGGGTTATTCGGCGCCCAGGGATCTCCATCGTCGGGCAGCTTACTCAATCTGTGAGTCCTGGTTTTTGATTCATCAGGATGTTTATCATGATTTATTTGTTTGTTCTTGATGATTCATTGACTAGTTAGAGATTCACCACGAGGACCGAAGAACTAACTAAATGTTATGAACCACTGCAGAAGCTGAGGGTGAGGTTAGGTACCTGTAAAACCGGTTTAAGCCCGCCAGTAACTTTGTGTTACTGATCGTTCCAAGTCGATACTTCTGTGGTGGTTCTTTTTGTTTTATGTCTTGGTGTTTGTAAAAAAAATTGTGCTGTTGGCGCCTTATGTATGTTTTCATATTTTTAGTTAAGGTAACTGAGTGGCCACCTATTGGGAAAATAGCTGCTCATTCGGCTTACGATATGTTTCATGGTATAAGTACCTGATTGTTAGTTTGGTTTTTTCCCCACCTCGGTTTTTGGAGTGGGAATCTTTTTCTGATTGCGCCTTTTCCTGATCTTTGCCTACTTGTACCTTTTTCCACCATCGGGGTTTGTATGCGCTTCCGTACTTGCTGACTTTTAATTTTTCCTAATTTCACATGATGCATAACTAGCACTATGTTGTTGTAGTATGTGTAGTGTAAATACGTATATCCCTGGATAGTCGAATATATATTGTCCAGTCGATGTACTATAATGTGTTCCTATATTGATAACGGTGTTGGTAAACCTGTCAGTACCTGGTTCCGAACCCTGATCCGGGTAGGTGACTGTAAACGCCGACTTCATACCTGCAAAAGTATTTCAGTTAAGACTTTGTTACAGGGAATGATGTCTGGTCATGCTGACAATCCTTAACTCACACTTGTGGTAATTGGTAGGTGTGCAGCATCACCACTTGTAAAACCGACATCGAGCGAAAAACATACTAACTTTGGCAACTACTACCAATGATCATCAGCTTATGACTGGAACGAAGAAGTTTCTCATTGTGTACCTGAAGCTTTGGACTTTAAACTATAAATATCATTTTTTATGTTTGATTCTACCAAGGATAGGAATTTTTTTTATTATTTTAAATTATCAAATAATTGAACAAAAAACTAAAGCGTATCTGAAAAAAAAAAAAAAAAAAAAAAAAAAAAAAAAAAAAAAAAAAAAAAAAAAAAAAATGTATCCGATGACGTCAATGTATTTTTTCTCGAATTTAATGAATTTGAAGCTCGATATCTCGACAAAAAGGCAGGATTGGTATCAATTTCTTTTCATTTTTACATATAGGACATCAACATAAATCTGCATGCAAAAAAAATCTACCGTGAGATCAATTATGATTTTAAATTGCATAAACTACTGAACATACCAAAAACTCAAACACATCGGAACATCTTTAGATAGGGCTTGAAACTTAGCGATTTTATATTAAGTTGTTTTTACAATATATAAACGTATGTACCTTAATATACGTCACGTTTGATTCCAAGTTGTGGAGAAGAGTCATAGTTGCGTTAACGTTGAGAGCAAGCTGCCACAACCTCTCGTTGTTAGCTTCAATTGCAGCGACGTTTATTTTACGTTCTACGTCGAAGGCTGATAACTTTTCACTCATCTTTTGAAGAGAATGGCTGTTTATCGCTACAGTTTCTGTTAAGTGCAATATGGACCTGTTCCGGGTGTTCATGTACTGCATTTGCGCACTGAAGTCGGCTTGAAGATCTGTGATACTATTATTCAGAGTGCCTGTTAGTAATCTGTTCCATGCTTTTGCTGATTCAATATCGGAAATTCGTGTGTATAAATATTGTACATCATTTTTGTAGTCTGTACTATTTCTTTCAAGATCGGCGACGCTCAAAATCAGTGTTTCAATACTGCTTCTTATGGTTTTGTTCATTGCGTTTATGTTTTCTTGGTCTTTTGTTCCTTAATTCAATTTGTGTAATTGTAGATACGAAAGTATGAATACTATCGCTTATATTTTGGTAATTTTCTTCCAATTGCGTTATACTTGCTTCATGTATTGACGTCTGGTTTTGAAGCTCTGTGATATTTTTGGAGTAATTTATACACGTGGTATCATCAATAGCGACGATGTCTGCTTCTAGCTCTATGATTCTTTCGTCATGATATTGAAGCATGGTTGAATTACATGTACACTCGTTGATAACAGACTCCAACTGTTTAAGTCTAGTGTCAAGGACAATGACTGCGGATTTATATGACGTTTGTTCAGCTTTCATCTCAGTAAAATTGTTTGACATCTCATGAAAATGAGTTTCATAACTTTTCTGACTAAAGTCAATCTCTGCTTCCATTTCTTTCCATTTTGCCACCTTGCTTGGCCTCAAGAATATTTATCTTCTCTTGCAAGTTTTCTACATGAAAAGTATGACGTTAACTCATTTAAACCTGGTGTCTTTTTTGTGGGACACAGGCAAACAGCGTAGCCCAGGATGTGACGCCGCAGAACGCGGCGCCACATCTGGGGCTTGTCTGTTTTCTTAGAGAAGTTTCATGGAGAAATGATATGAAAAATTAAAAATCACTCCTAACACCCCTAAAAAGAAAGTGGACTCACCCAATTGATCATGATGGGTGAATCTATTCGTCAAATATGGGTTAAAGTATTCAAATTCACAGTGTAGGTAGATTCGGGTAGATTTGAGTCTGAATTAAATTTTCTACTCATAGAAAAACAAAATCATAGCGTGTTTATGTTGTTAGTTCACCATTTGTGAGCTCATAGTATAACCGTGCTCCGTCGTACGTCGTCGTTGTAGTCGTCATCGTTGTCAACAATGTTCAAATATCTTCCCCTCTGAAACCACTGGACCAATGAAGCCAAAATTCGTTTGAGCTATCCTTAGGAAGGGGGAATTAAAGTCTGTATAATAAATGCTTTAGGTCAAATGACCAATATGACCGCCATGCCCATATAAAACTTTTAAAATTCTTCTTTTCTGGGGCCAATCGACTGATTTCAACAAATTTGGCATGTAGCATCGGGGGCTCTGGATGAATTTTATATCAAAGTCAAATTTTGTAACAGACAGAGGTTATAGTTTGGATTTTTCGGTAAGTATTATAGCCTGTGACCTAAAAGAGGATACGTGTTGATGCACACAACTTATTGAGTTAATGAAGTTATTTGAGTATTCAAGGTCAAGGTCACCTTCGCCAAAGGACATTTCCGTACATACTAAAATTTCTACTTTTTTTCTCAGAAACCACTTGACTAATAAAAGCCAATTTTATGTGGAATATATCTAGGAAGTTAGATTCAAATTATGAAAACTGGTTCAGGTCACATGACCAATATGGCCGCCATATCATGTATGGTTAAAGCCTTAAAACATCTTCTCTGGAACAAGTGGACTGATATCAGTTAAACTTGGCATGTAGCACCAGGGACTCTGGCCCATCATAGTTGTATAAATCATGATCTTGAGTTGACCTTGGCCTATTTTACGACATGGTGAAATATGGTAACATAGCCTTTTCAAAGGAATAAAAAAGGCGGAAAGATTTCATTTTCTAGAACGTTTTATAGCATGTGATTTGAACGTATGTAGATACAGACAGCTTACTGAGATGATCATGAAGTTATGTGAGTGTTCAAGGTAAAGGTCATCTCTTGACCTTGGACAATTATAATATAATCTTTCCTTTACTCTAAAACCACTGGGCCAATCAAAGCGAAAATTCATGTGGAAAGAAGGTACAAGTAGGCAACGATCAGGAAAAGGCGCAATCAGAAAAAAGATTCCCACTCCAAAAACCGAGGCGGGAAAAAAAAACTAACAATAAGGTACTAAGAACATGAATACATTTAGTAAGCCGAATGAGCAGTTATTTCCCAATAGGTGACAACTCAGTTACCTAAACTTAACTAAAATACTGTATGATAACATGCATAAGGCGCCAACAGCACAAAAAAATTAAACACCAAGACATAAAACAATTAGAACCACAACAGAAGTATCGCCTTGGAACGATCAGTAATATAAAATTACTGGCGGGCTTAAACCGGTTTTACAGGAGTATCCTTAGGAAGGGGGAATCAAATTGTGTATAAATGGTCCAGGTCATATGATCAAGATTGCTTTTATGACAATATAATAAAAACCTTTAAAAATATTTTTCTCCGGAACCGGTGGACTGATTACTGTCAAAGTTGTTATGAAACGTCGATGACTCAAGATCAAAGTTACTTTTTTACCTTGACCAACATGACCTTAGCCAAGGGTGAGCGTTATTATTGTGAAAAGTATATGTTAGGGATCCCATAAAATGCAGACTGCTGAAGTTTTCATCTTATGTGCATGATTGCTTCTGCTAGATGATACAAATAATATAGCGATATTACAGAAATAAAATTGTCCTACATTATTTCGATTAGTTTTCGATGCGCTACATGTATGAGTATTTTGTATTGATTTAATGTTTTGGTACCCTTAATTGATATGTGCTTCAAATAAAAGAGCTTTCAAAACCATGAATTTTGATATAAAGAGGAAAAAGATCGGATGAAAAATAAGTGAGTTATAGGCAATTTAACATGCAAACAAATGACTTTATGGGCGCCGCCATTTTGTTTACTTCGTTATTTTTCATATTTTTATTAAAATCAAAATAAACACTTAACCGAATTAGAGTAAACACTTAATAAGTTCTTCAAGCATTTTGGCCAGCTAGTTATACATTCTGGAGAAAGAATTTTAGAAATCGTCCACGAAATAGAGCAATAACAGCAGTTTGAAAATATTCAAAATGGCCGCCAGGAGTCTACTTTCGGTAATGTATGGAGTCTAAATCAAAATTTTTAAAATCAAATTAAATGATTGTTTAAAAATATTTTTTATATCAAACTTTTGACAGATGTTTATTTCTAGAAACAAGCAATATTGTTGATAGAATTGACACGCATTCTATGATAAAGGAATCTTTTAATTTTGATTTTATCCTACTTTTTTAATTTCAACTAGTAAGCAAAATGGCGGCCATCCATGTTTCATACTTAATTACCCATAGCTTCCTTATTAGACCACCGATTTTCATCAAAATTATACCAAAATGCTTGGTTTACTAAGATCTTTAATTTTAAGAACACTTTCATTTAAGGTACCAAAACACTTTAATGGAATTGAAATGTTATCACCCATTACGAAAACATGCTCATGTTATATACAGATTTTTCTTGAGTTGTAAAAATTGAAAACTTTCAGTATAAAAAGTTGTGATATTTTTCCTTTTTTTGCTCAAAATATAGAGTGTTGGTACACGTTAGAACCGCCTCGCCGAGGCGGTTCTAACGAGTACCCACAATCTACGTTTTGGAGCAAAAACTAGAATTGTCAGAGAATCTGACTATAGCCCCGCTTCTCAGCTTTTTTCACAGGGTGAAAATGACAATGACAGGTAACTATCACAGGCTATCACAAGCTAGATCTCGTCAATATTGATGCAAATACAAAATTTGGTCTGATTATGTCAATTCGTTCTCCGTCAAAATTTTGCGATAAATGACGGGTAACAATCCCAAGCTAGATCTTGTCAATGTTGATGTGCATACAAAATTTGGACGGATTCTGTCAATTCGTTCTGAAGATATTGAGCGGAAACAAAATTCTGAAGTCAATCAAGGGCCATCACTCCGTCAAAATTTTGCAAAAAATGACAGTTTACAATCCCAAGCTAGATCTTGTCAATGATGATGTGCATACAAAATTTGGTTGGATTCTGTAAATTCATTCTCAAGATATTGAGCGGAAATGAAATTCTGATGTTAATCAAAGGTTGTAAATCCATCAAAATTTTGCAAAAAATGACGGGTAACAATCCCAAGTTAAATCTTGTCAATGTTGATGTGCAGACAAAATTTGGTCCGATTCTGTCAATTCGTTTTCAAGATATTGAGCGGAAACGAAATTCTGACGTTAATCAAGGGCCATAACTCCGTCAAAATTTTGCAAAACTGATGGGTAACAATCCGAAGCTAGATCTTGTCATGGTTGATGTGCATACAAAAATTGGTCGGATTCTGTCAATGCGTTCTCAAGATATTGAGCGGAAACGAAATTCTAACGTCAGTCAAGGGCCGTAACTCCGTCAAAATTTTGCGAAAAATGACGGGTAACAATCCCAAGCTAGATCTTGTCAATGTTGATGTGCATACAAAATTTGGTCGGATTCTGTCAATGCGTTCTCAAAATATTGAGTGGAAACGAAATTCTGACGTCAATCAAGGGCCGTAACTCCGTCAAAATTTTGCGAAAAATGACGGGTAACAATCCCAAGCTAGATCTTGTCAATGATGATGTGCATACAAAATTTGGTTGGATTCTGTCAATTCGTTCTCAAGACATTGAGCTAAAACGAAATTCTGACGTCAATCAAGGGCCATGACTCCGTCAAAATTTTGCGAAAAATGACGGGTAACAATCCAAAGCTAGATCTTGTCAATGTTGATGTGCATACAAATATTGGTCAGATTCTGTCGAGCCATTCTCAAGATAATGAACGGAAACAAAAATGTCGGAAGGACGGAAGGACGGAAGGACAGAATAACGGAAGGACAGAACTACGGAAGGACAGGGTGTATCCAGTATAGCCCCCACTTTTTCAAAGCGGGGCTATAATAAGGAAAATGGTATACCCCTGCATACCCCACTTTTACTTTATGAAATTGGGATTTAAGGGGGTATTCAATACACGGACATGTTTGCCTGGTGCCTAAGCCAAAACCATAGAATACAAAAAGCCAACGTATTTGTATGTGTCAGTTCGGAGAAAAAGAATTAATCACTGATATGCTATAACAAATAAATATGATTCGTTCCATGCATGAAATGTTACGTAAATTTCGCGCATGAAAGTCGTAATACTACACAGAGTGGAAAGGCGTGCTATTCAAAGTAAAGCGACACTGGTCACCGAAGATTAAAATGACAATACCTGTTGTCTGTTTCAGCGAGCTAATTTCTTTCATCTGAAATTTAAATGTAATCGAAATCTAATCGACTGGATATGACCGCGTATGTCATCACAATGGTGTATTGACTGCAGAACATTGAGTCAAAACATTGTTGTAAAATAACGTGTGAGTCGAGTTGCAAAATTTCAATGAAAATCGTTACTTTAGAGTATCATTGTTTTGAAAATCTTACACATGAGTTTTATTTTCTGAACTTAAAACAAAAAAAAAAACAAAAAAAAAAAAAAAAAAAAAAAAAAAAAAAAAAAAAAAAAAAACATTAAAAAACATCGTTCATTACTCTAGATTTCTACAGTAAAAACTATCAAAGAGTTAACAGCTGTTTTTAACAAAAACGAAACATTGTAAATACCGTATTCGTTCTAATTAGCGCACATGCTCCAATAAGCGCATACCCCGGCCATTTCCGAAAAACATGTGCATAAGCGCACACAGCACGAATATTATATTGCTATTTTGCACCAATTCTGTACATTCATTCAGCATTAGACGCATTAAAACATAACCGAGAATGATCAAAAACTACTTTGCAACATTTAGAACACTTAAATTACATCACCACTGCTAGATTTGACATAGCTATTTCAGCATTTTGATGTGTTGTTTTTCGTTGGTAGTGTGCGCTTATTAGAACGTTATTTTGTTACCTTAACTTTTAGTTATTGTGAAAAATTAAGAGCACTGTGCGCTAATTAGAACGAATACGGTAATCTTACTTTAGACCTTGCAGGTAAATACTATCAATAAGAAAACATTGCAGAAAACTTACATTTGCGTCGACAAATGCTCCGAGCGTGGCGGCTGTAACGACCACCATCAACAACTGACCAATACTTATTCCTGCCAATACTTTACGTAGTGGCGTGGATAATGTGTTAATTTTCCCGCCATTTTCAGTCCTGGCTGACGTTGACGCTGTCCTGGAGATGGTTTCTGAAGATTCCACACCAACTTTTACCTGTTTATTCATCATCGTGCCTGATACGCAACAACAGATACAAACTGAACGGGGAAATTTTACAACTAGAATACATGTATCTTTGCTGGCAGAATTAGTATACGCTCAAATTTATTTAGTTAACCATGAACTGAACATAATAAATCGTTTGAGTTCGTTTAATTTCTGCTTAATTTGTCATATTTACCTTAACATTTGATGACTGATGTAAGTACGCATTGCATGCAAATGTAGCAGTCAGACCTCCATATACATATATCATCATATGAGCATGTGCATGAGAAAACCAACAATTTGGGGTTCCGACCAGGTCTGACATAAACCGGACTGTACAGTCAGAGAAGCAGGCTAGAAGCTTGAAATTTCGGATTTAAGAAGAAGAGAGATTGTACTATCCGTGTAGCGAAAACAAAGGCGCTGATCAGCTTCGCGGTAACCGCGAAGCTGATCTGCGGCTTTGTTTTCGCTTATGCAAATTGTTGGTTTTCCCATGCACAGGCTCACTTTCTCTGTAATGGATAGTTTTGCCAAACCCGTTTTAATACCCATCGAACACGATAATGGTTCGGTAGCATATAAGCTTCGTACAAAGCAGACCCGAGTCTCTGTCTTTTGCTAAGAACTTATAATGAAAATATTTCAACGACCTTTCTGCCTCTTTCCCACCTTCGCTGTTTTAAGGACAACAGTTGTCAGTTGATGGCGACAAAAGTGTGTTCAAAGTACCGATTACACCCCTCGGGAGGCTTGATTAGTGAAACGTTATGTCAATTCAAACAAACAATCAAAGCCTGTTACGATTAGTTGTTGACCGTAGATGTAAAACAGCAAAACAACCAAATAAACAGTTCACATAATACCGTTTACTGCATTTACATGTAGATTATATATCAGGTCGAACTTGAGGTTTAATATTTACAGACCAGTTTGTTGTCTATATGCATGTTTAGTGACAATCGCAGTAATATCGCTTATTTTATAACACTTTCTTAGCTCATAAATTCATTGAAAAGGCAGGTAAGAGAGCGTAAGTTAGAAGCGTTTTGCATGATTGTGTTGTATTATTTCTTGAAAACCTGAACATAGGTCAGCTGTAGCAATTTATTTTTGCAAGAAAGTAAGTAAGCAGGCAAGCAAGTAAATTCTTTGTTTTAAGAAGGTAGCCAATTGGTTGGGTATCAATTTTTCATGGGACCATCTTTGCAACAAATTAATTAATGGAGTAAGTAAGCAATCAAGTTCTTTATTGCGAGAGGATAGCCCAGTTGGTTTTGTACTAGTTTTCCTTGGGGTTCAAAACAAACATGACGTTGGAAAACAACACAGCAATATTTGTGTCTTCGATAAATTACGAGCATACATGTGTAACGTGAGCCAAACCAAGCAACAGCTAAACACCGTCGGTGGAAAAACTTGCTCCCCAAGGGTGGTTTATCGCGCTATACGCTCTACACTTACTCGCTTCACAAATTGTCGACTTTGAAATTTGCATATCTATTTATAGCACACAAGTTTACCAAGTTGAACGGAACGCGAACAGCTGGTGTATAGGAAAAATGCTCTCCAGTTCTTCACTACTGAGAATCACGTGGTATTGTATGCATACAAACCGATAAGTGATCGGTGATACACACTGAAATTGAGACCGAAGTTGGTGTTAGATTTTCGAGTTTTCTCCTATAGCGTTTACTCTCCTTACTGATAGATAGATGCAGGCAATGCAAAAGTTGAACATTAATTGAAAGAAAGTAACATAAGAAATCCGTCTTATTTCGTTTTCGCAAACACTCCAACGTTATTGTGATGGAAGTACTAGATTATATGTTCATTTTTCTGAAGCGAAAACGAAATAAAATATACTGAAAAGTTTGATCCTTTGGAAGCAGTAAACACGTTCAAATGGAGGTAGTGTGGGCCATATTGCGCAATTTCGGGTACTGTATCCTCATCATTGGCCCTTTATAAAACTGGCGACGATAGCCAGATAAATATACTGCGACTTCACAAATTTACACAAGGGAAGTCTAAATCTAAGACACATGCCTAAATACGGTCAAATAATTAAAACTGTTTAGAAGATGGTTCTAAACGTATAGCTTCTAATACTCTAAATATTTTTTATCGATCTAAAAGGACCGGCAAAATAATCTGCACTATGGATGATGTACGGGGAGACTTTTCAGGGCCGCCTGGAAATAACATTAATTAATTATGGTACTTTCATTCAACAAATGTTCAATTTCTACAGTGCCTGCATCTATCTATCAGTCAATAGAGTAAACGCTATTATTTAATAGGAGAAAACTTGAATTTCTCACCTCAACTTCAAACAGCTGATAAACACGTGGTATGGAATGGGTGACGCACAATGCAATTCTGCCTGAAGTGGAGATGACAAATTCGAGTAATTCTCTTATACCATTTACTCTATTGACTGATAGATAGACGCAGTCTATGCAGAAACTGAACATTTATTGAAAGACAATAACATAAGGAGGTACAAGTAGGCAAAGATCAGGAAAAGGCGCAATCAGAAAAAGATTCCCACTCCAAAAGCCGAGGTGGGAAAAAACCAAACTAACAATCAGGTACTTATACCATGAAACATATTGTAAGCCGAATGAGCAGCTATTTTCCCAATAGGTGGCCACTCAGTTACCTTAACTTAACTAAAACTATGAAAACACACATAAGGCGCCAACAGCACAAAAAAAATTAAACACCAAGACATAAAACAAAAAGAACCACCACATAAGTATCGCCTTCGAACGATCAGTAACACAAAGTTACTGGCGGGCTTAAACCGGTTTTACAGGCGCCTAACCACACCCTCAGCTTCTGCAGTGGTTCATAACATTTAGTTAGTTCTTCGGTCCTCGTGGTGAATCTCTAACTAGTCAATGAATCATCAAGAACAAATATATAAATCAAGATAAACATCCTGATGAATCAAAACCCAGGACTCACAGATTGAGTAAGCTGCCCGACGATGGAGATCCCTGGGCGCCGAATAACCTACTAACTCCGGAGCAAAAGAAAAACACCAGTTGGACACCGGTGGGCCAAGCAACAGACAAGAAGCTCCGGCCCCAACCAACTAAAATGAATAGCTTTAAGTCGGGGCCATCATAGAGTCTGACGCCCGACCCACCGGCGTGCAATTAAGAAGGCAGCATAGTTATCAACCATGATTGGGTTAAAAACTAAGCATGCAGACTGTCGCATAACATTCAAGTTATAACCTATACGTCTGTCACGTGTTATGATTTTTCTGAATTGAAAAGAAAAATCATTAATTCCTATAAGTTTCTTAAATTTGTAAACCAAGTCTTAAATTTGTAAACCACGGAATCCAGGTTATTTCGTTTTCCAACACAATAACATTGAAGTGTTTGCGAAAACAAAGTAACCTGGATTTCTTATGTGACTTTCTTTCAATTAATGTTCCATTTCTGCATGGACTGCACCCATCTATTTTTCAGTAGAATACACGCTATAGGAGAAAACTCGAATATCTAACCTCAACTTCTGTCTCATCACCGATCATTTATCGGTTTGTATGTAAACAATACCACGTGATTGTCAGTAGTTATTTCAGTAAGCTTCCGAAATGGAGTGGCCGATATCATTGAAATGATCACGTGACCGTTCCATTGGAATGCTTATTTAACAAGGAACGGTGTTATCAATTTGAATGGCGCTCAAGCAAATGAGTGGCGGTTTGAATACGTTTTCTATGCATTCTGGACCCACTCTACATGTGTTCCTGAAACACTCCAGAGGGAAGCTTGAGGGTACTAGGTGGGACTGAAATGAGCCTCTCCATGAGAAAACCAACACTGTAGTTTCCCACCAGGTCTGACACAAACCGAACTGTACAAGCACAGTAGATAGATAGTTCCTGAAAATTTTGTATTTAAAAAGTTTAGAAATTGTACTATCCATGTAGCGAAAACAAAGGCACTGATCAGCTGTGCAGTTACTGCTGGTCTGCATCTTTATTTTTGCATATGCAAATGGTAAGTTTTCTCATGCAGAGGCTCAAACGAAAGGAGAATAATACATACACTTTTTTTACAACTTAACTTTTTGGTTCTTTTTATCTTTCATACATGGCGTACACGTGAGTCTAGTGTAGTTAATGTTCATATCATCGAACCAGCTAAACATTTATTAAAGCAAAAGTAACAAAACAAGGTAGAAATGACCAAATTATCAATCAGCTAAACAATTATTGAAGCAAAAGTAAAAAAACAGGGTAGAAATGACCAAATTATCGATCAGCTTAATAATTATTGTAGCAGGGGTAAACACCAGATGGGTAGAATGTCCTAATTTTCAATCAGCTTAACAATTATTGTAGCAAGGGTAAATCAGATGGGGCGGCCCCCGTGGCCGAGCGGTTAAGAGCGCTGTTTCTTAATCACTCGATCATCTCACCGCTGTGTCTGGTGTGGGTTCGAGCCCCGCTCTGGCCACATGTGAGACAAGCCAAGTTCTGCTTGCGGGTGTGCCAGGTGGTTTTTCTCGGGGTTCTACCGTTTTCGCCCCACCTACTGATTGGCCCATCTCATATGAGCTGAAATAATCTTGAAAGGGACGTAAAACTGAATTAAAAAGAAATAAAATAACAAAATAAACCAGATGGTTAGAATTTCCTAATTATCAATCAGCTAAACATTTATTGAAGTAACAAAACAGGATAGAATGTCCTAATTATCAATCTGTTAAACATTTATTGAAGTAACAAAACCGGGTAGAATTTCCTAATTATCAGTCAGCTTAACATTTATTGAAGTAACAAAACAGGGTAGAATTTCCTAATTATCAGTCAGCTAAACATTTATTGAAGTAACAAAACAGGGTAGAATGTCCTAATTATCAATCAGCTTAATAATATTTGTATCTTTATTCGCGTCGAAGTCTCCTTAATGACTCAACATTCTTTATGCGGTAGTCATTATGGATTGACTCGTCAATTACAAAGTCATGCCCATGTAATATACAATGTCTTTGTAAGTTGACATGTAATAATTGATTTTTTTTTCAGTAGTTTTTTTTTTCTCCTTATATTTTTGTCAAACAGAGAGTGTGGGTACACGTTAGAACCGCCTCGCTGAGGCGGTTCTAACGAGTACCCACAATCTATGGTTTGTGAAAAATTGATTTTTTAAGTAGATTTTTTTTTCTTATTTTTGCTCAAACATAGAGTACACGTTAGAGCCGCCTCGCCGTGTACCCACAATCTATGTTTTGGAGCAAAATAAGAAAAATAGGTAAACCCCTCCATACCCAGTTTTGCTATGTAAAAGTGGGATATAAGAAGGTATATATTACACGGACATGTTATCCTGATGAACAGGTCAATCAGTTTAGTTCTGAAACCCAGAAAAAGAGCAGTACGTTTGTTCTATACTGGCCACACCAGATCTACAGTAAACATCCACATAATCCCCACGTACCAGATGAAGTATTACAGATGTCGAACTGCTGAAATAACCGATTCCACCATCGGGGTTTGTATGCGCTTCCGTACTTGCTGACTTTGAATTTTTCCTAATTTCACATGATGCATAACTAGCACTACGTCGTTGCAGTATGTGTAGTGTAAATACGTATATCCCTGGATAGTCGCATATAAATTGTCCAGTCGATGTACTATAATGTGTTCCTATATTGATAACGGTGTTGGTAAACCTGACAGTACCTGGTTCCGAACCCTGATCCGGGAAGGTGACTGTAAACGCCGACTTCATACCTGCAAAAGTATTTCAGTTAAGACTTTGTTACAGGGAATGATGTCTGGTCATGCTGACAATCCTTAACTCACACTTATGGTAATTGGTAGGTGTGCAGCATCACCACTTGTAAAACCGACATCGAGCGAAAAACGTACTAACTTTGGCAACTACTACCAATGATCATAAGCTTATGACCGGAACGAAGAAGTTTCTCATTGTGTACCTGAAGCTTTGGACTATAAACTATAAATATCATTTTTTATGTTTGATTCTACCAAGGATAGGATTTTTTTTTTAAATTATCAAATAAGTGAACAAAAAACTAAAGCGTATCTGAAAAAAAAAAAAAAAAAAAAAAAAAAAAAAAAATGCGATGACGTCAATGTATTTTTTTCTTCTCACATTTAATGAATTTGAAGCTCTATATCTCGACAGAAAGGCAGGATTGGTATCCATTACTTTTCATTTTTACATACATGTATAGGACATCAACATAAATCTGCATGCAAAAAACATCTACCGTGAGATCAATTATGATTTTAAATTGCATAAACTACTGAACATACCAAAAACTCAAACACATCGGAACAACATTAGATAGGGCTTGAAACTTAGCGATTTTATATTAAGTTGCTTTTACAATATATAAACGTATGTACCTTCAATATACGTCACGTTTGATTCCAAGTTGTGGAGAAGAGTCATAGTTGCGTTAACGTTGAGAGCAAGCTGCGACAATCTCTCGTTGTTAGCTTCAATTGCAGCGACGTTTATTTTACGTTCTACATCGAAGGCTGATAACTTTTCACTCATGTTTTGAAGAGAATGGCTGTTTATCGCTACAGTTTCTGTTAAGTGCATTATGGACCTGTTCCGGGTGTTCATGTTCTGAATTTGCGCACTGAAGTCGGCTTGAAGATCTGTGACACTATTATTCAGAGTGCTTGTTAGTGCTCTGTTCCTTGCTTCTGCTGATTCAACATCGGAAATTCGTGTGAATAAATCTTGTACATCATTTTTGTAGTATGTACTATTTCTTTCAAGACCGGCGACGCTGCTTCTTATAGCTTTGTTCATTCCGTTAATGTTTTCTTGGTCCTTTGTTCTGCTTAATTCAATTTGTGTAATTGTAGTTCCGAAAGTCCGAATACTACCGCTTATATTTTGGTAATTTTCTTCTAAATGCGTTATACTTGCTTCATGTATTGACGTTTGGTTTTGAAGCTCGGTGATATTTTTCGAGTAATTAAAACACGTGGTATCATCAATAGCGACGATGTCTGCTTCTAGCTCTATGATTCTTTCGTCATGATAATGAAGCATGGTTGAATTACATGTACAATCGTTGATAACAGACGCCATCTGTGTGAGTCTGGCGTAAAGGGCAGTGACTGTGGATTTATATGACGTTTGTTCAGCTTTCATCTCAGTTAAATTGTTTGACATTTCCAGAAAATGAGTTTCATAACTTGTCTCACAAAAGTTGATCTTTGCTTCGATTTCCTCCCATTTTGGTTCATTGTCTGACCATTGATTTGGACTGACTACGCCACCTTGCTTGGCCTCTAGAATATTTATCTTCTCTTGCAAGTTTTCTACAAGACAAGTGTGACGGTAACTCATTTAAGCCTGGTGTCGTTTTTGTGGGACACAGGCAAACAGCATAGCCCCAGATGTGACGCCGCAGAATGCGGCGTCCCATCTGGGGCTATTCTGTTTGCTTAGAGAATTTTCATCGAGAAATGATATAAAAAAATGAAAATCACTCCTAACACCCCTTAAAAGAAAGTGGACTCACCCAATTGATAATGATGGGTGAATCTATTCGTCAAATATGGGTTAAAGTATTCAAGTTCACAGTGTAGGTAGATTCGGGTAGATTTGAGTCTGAATTAAATTTTCTACTCATAGAAAAACAAAATCATATCGTGTTTATGTTGTTAGTTCACCATTTGTGAGCTCATAGTATAACCGTGCTCCGTCGTACGTCGTCGTTGTAGTGGTCATCGTTGTCAACAATGTTCAAATATCTTCCCCTCTGAAACCACTGGACCAATGAAGCCAAACTTCGTTTGAGCTATCCTTAGGAAGGGGGAATTACAGTTTGTATAAATGCTTTAGGTCAAATGACCAATATGACCGCCATGCCCATATAAAACTTTTAAAATTTTTCTTTTCTAGAGCCAATCGACTGATTTCAACAAATTTGGCATGTAGCATCGGTGGCTCTGGCCCATTATAATCTATATAAATCAAGACCTTCGGGTAACCTTGATGAATTTTACATCAAAGTCAAATTTTGTAACATAGACATTTCAATAGACAGAAGTCATAGTTTGGAATTTTCAGTAAGTATTATAGCCTGTGACCTAAAAGAGGATACGTGTTGATGCAGACAACTTCTTGAGTTAATGAAGTTATTTGAGTATTCAAGGTCAAGGTCACCTTGGCCAAAGGACATTTCAACTTTTTTTCTCAGAAACCACTTGACTAATAAAAGCCAATTTTATGTGGAATATATCTAGGAAGTTAGATTCAAATTATAATAACTGGTTGAGGTCACATGACCAATATGGCCGCAATATCATGTATGGTTAAAGCCTTAAAACATCTTCTCTGGAACAAGTGGACTGATATCAGTGAAACTTGGCATGTAGCATCAGGGACTCTGGTCCATCATAGTTGTATAAATCATGATCTTGCGTTGACATTGGCCTATTTTACGACATGGGGAAATATGGTAACATAATATAGGCTTTTCAAAAGAATAAAAAAGGCGGAAACATTTGTTTTTCTAGAACGTTTTATAGCATGTGGCTTGAACGTATGTAGATACAGTCAGCTTACTGAGATGATGAAATTATGTGAGTGTTCAAGGTGAAGGTCATCTCTTGACCTTAGACAATGGTTATTTACAATTAAAAATAACATCTTTCCTCTACTCTAAAACCACTGGACCAATCAAAGCGAAAATTCATGTGGAGTATCCTTAGGAAGGGGGAATCAAATTTTGTATAGATGGTCCAGGTCATATGACCAAGATTGCCTTTATGACAATATAGTAAAAACCTTTAAAAATATTTTTCTCCGGAACCGGTGGACTGATTACTGTCAAAGCTGTTATGAAGATCAAAGTGATTTTTTTACCTTGACCAACATGATCTTAGACAAGGGTGAGCGTTATCAAGACCATTGTGAAAAGTATATGTTAGAAATTCCATAAAAAATGCAGACTGCTGAAGTTTTCATCGTATGTGCATGATTGCTTCTGCTAGATGATACAAAGAATATAGCGATATTACAGAAATAAAATTGTCGTACAGGCGAGGCGGTTCTAACGAGTACCCACAATCCATGTTTTTGAGCAAAAATAAGAAAAATAGATATACCCCTGCATACCCCAGTTTTGCTTTATAAAAGTGGGTGTAAGGGGGTATACATTTCACGAACATGTTTTCCTGATGTCGTTCCATGCATGAAATGTTACGTTAATTTCGCGCATGTAAGTCGATACTATACAAAGTGTAATGACGTGCTATGCAAAGTAAAGTGACACTGGTCACCGAAGATTAAAATGACAATACCTGTTGTCTGTTTCAGCGAGCTAATTTCTTTCATCTGAAATTTAAATGTAATCGAAATCTAATCGACTGGATATGACCGCGTATGTCATCACAATGGCATATTGACTGCGTAATATTATCAAATTCAAAACATTGTTGTAAAATAACGTGTGAGTCGAGTTGCAAAATTTCAATGAAAATCGTTACTTAAGAGTTACATGGATGTGAAAATCTTACGAGTTTTATTTACTGAACTAAAAGCAATCATTTAAAAATCGTTCATTACTCTAGATGTCTTTTCTACAGTAAAAACTATCAAAGAGTTAACAGCTGTTTTTCTTTTTAACAAACACGAAACATTGTAAGTAATCTTACTTTAGACCTGGTAGTTCATATCAATAAGGAAAAATAAAACAATACAAAACTTACATTTGCGTTGACAAATGCTCCGAGCGTGGCGGCTGTAACGACCACCATCAACAACTGACCAATACTAATTCCTGCCAATACTTTACGTAGTGGCGCGGATAATGTGTTAATTTTCCCGCCATTTTCAGTCCTGGCTGACGTTGACGCTGTTCTGGAGATGGTCTCTGAAGTTTCCACACCAACTTTTACCCGTTTATTCATCATCATGTCTGATACGCAAAAACCAGATACAAACTGTACGGGAAAAACCTCACAACTGGAATACATGTATCTTTACAGACAGAATTAATATACGCTCAAATTTAATGAGTTTACCATGAACTGAACATAATAAATTGTTTTAGTTCGTACAATTTCTGCTTAATTTGTCATATTTGCTTTTACATTTGATGACTGATGTAAGTACGCATTGCATGCAAATGCAGTATGCAGACTTCCATATACATATATCATCTGGTTGATATTTTGTTTATGACTCTTTCTCTGTAATGGATATTTATGCCAAACTCGTTTTAATACCCATCGAACACGACAATTCCTTCGGTAGCATACCAGCTTCGTAGAAAGCTGACCCGAGTCTCTGTCTTTTGCTAAGGACTTTTCTGCCTCTTTCCCACCTCCGCTGATTCAAGAACAACAGTTGTCAATTGATGGCGACAGAAATGTGCCAAGTACCGATTATCCCCCTTCGAGAGGCTTGACCAGTGATTGGTTAAGTCAATTTTAACAAACAATCAAACCCTGTAACGATTAGCCTTTGACCGTAGGTGTAAAACAGCAAAGGAAACATATACACTGGTAATTCGCAGGTCCCGTTAAGATTTCTGGTGACATGTTTCATATCTAGGAGTCGAATGTGTTTTCGCTCAAAACATAGATTGTGGGTACACGTTACAACCGCTGATTGCTGATCGTTCCAAGGCGATACTTCAATTGTGGTTCTATTTGTTTTATGTTTTGGAGTGCTGTTTGAACCTTATGTACGTTTTCATATTTTTAGTTAAGTTCTGGTAATGTAGTGGCTGCATATTGGGAAATAGCTACTCACTCGGCTGACGATATGTCTTCTTAGTATAAGTACCTAATTGTCAATTTAGTTTTTTCCTTCTGGGAATTCTTTTCTGATTGCGCCTTTTCCTGACCATTGTATGCTTGCACCTTATTATAAATGCATTTTAAGCATTTTAGCCTATGGCGTTTTAAAATATTATGGTATGTGTTTCCAATGAGAGAACTTGTCAATGAAGACACTGACGTCAGCAACGTTAATAGAACAAGCTTATCAAAAAATAGGGAGTCTATAAATATCATAATATAACAACCAGTAAAGGTACTATTTCACCTTTAAACATGTACCTCTAATCATCAGGAAAATGTGTCCGTGTAAAGTATACCCCCTCAAACCCCACGTTTATATAGTAAAACTGGGGTATGCAGGGGTATACCTATTTTTCTTATTTTTGCTCCAAAACATAGATTGTGGGTACTCGTTAGAACCGCCTCGCTGAGGCGGTTCTAACGAGTACCCACAATCTATGTTTTGAGCAAAAATAAGAAAAATATCAAAAAGTTTCAGCTGAAATTTTTCAATTTTTAAAGCTAAAAAATTTCTGTTTATTGCATGGGCAAGTATTCGTAATGATCATCGGTTATATGCTCGCTCTTTATGCATTACATATTCTTTTACAGAATATTATTTCCTTTTCCTCATCGTAAAATTAAAGACGACTGTAATAAAGAGAAGTCGTAGTAATCATTGATGACCAGTGGTCAACATTTTACTCATTATGGAATTTATCTGTGATTCGTGAATCATTTGCCTCTCCGCTGATGGACTGCTGGGAAGGTTGACAACATTCGGTTTTATCATCCGACTAAGAAGCTCAGAAATTAAAGCGTTTTGCATAATTTGCCTTTTACAGTCTCATACTGTCTGTTTGAACAAGTTTTTATTATTCCCATATTGTATATACTGTTTCTTTTTATTTCTTTAGTTACAAATGAAAGCGCATTATAAAATGGAACCAGTACATATTACTTTTTTGTGTAATCATATTACGTATTTAAACTCACGTTTTACATATTCAGTATCTCGGAACGAAATTACACTTACTGATTTATTGAGGTTTAACGACCTAGTCAACGATTTTTAAGTCATGCCTGGACGGAGCCACAGCTTGCCGTGTATAAACAAGTATTGTGGGGAGTTAATGTGTCTTGATTAAATTTCTGATTTTTCTGAATACCCTCGCTGAAAATACCCTACTTTTTTGTGGGCAGTACATATGTCAACCACCTCGTCATTCAACCAATCCACCATATCTAACACATTTTTGAGTTATGTTTCTTATTTTATTTAAGTAATGAAAAACACACATTTGAGATGAGATTGTGGACATATATCAATTAAATAGAATACAATCAAATGAGCAAAAAAAAAAAAAAAAAAAAAAAAAAAAGATCATGCCAACACTTGTTAAAAGCGGTTGGTGCTTATTAAGTAACAATTATTCTGAAATATCTACTATTAGATTACAATAATTTTTAAATATCTACTTAAGCAACCTTTGTCCCAACTTCGTGGAATCTTCACTTTGCTCTGAAGAAAATAAATATGAGCCTTCACGTGGGAAATCCAACAATGTGGTTTTCGACAAGGTCTGACACAAATCAGGCTGTACAGTCACAGAAGCAGGCTAGAGACTTGAAATTTCGGATTTAAGAAGAACAGGAAGTGTACTATCCGGGTAGCAAAAACAAAGGCGCTGATCAGCTTCGCGGTTACCGCGAAGCTGATCTGCGTCTTTGTTTTCGCATATGCAGATTGTTGGTTTTCTCATGAGGTAGCACATATGATGCAAATTCACCTCCAGTGATATTGTCGATTATAAGTACATACACTGCCGCTCGCGTATTTGTTCTTCAAATACGCGCTTTTCGCGCGAATATGGTAAGTATAACGCGGGTAACGTACAATATAATCGCAAAATCGGGAAATGGCACCAACCACTGCAAAAGCTGAGGGCGACGTTGAGGTCCTGGTGTAAAACTGGCTAAGCCCCCCCCCCCCAAGTTATTTCTTATTACTGATCATTCCAAGGCGATACTTCTGTTGTGGTTCTATTGGTTGTATGCTTTGGGGTCGAATTTTTGTGCGGTTTTAACCTTTTATACATTTTCATAGTTTTAAGTTAAGTTTGGGTAACTGAGTGACCGCCTATTGGGAAATAGCTGCTCACTCGGCTTACGATATGTTTTATAAGTGTAAGTACTACCTAACTGTTAAACTTAGTTTTCCCCACCTCGATTTTTAGAATGAGAACTTCTTTCTGATTGCGCCTTTATCTGATCATTGACTACTTGTTACTTTTCCTAAACTAATTCATGTCGTCCACCGCCTCCGAACCGGGTACTATTTTCTCCAGCTTTGTCCGACAGTGGAATTCACGACCAACAAAACAAATGAAGTGAATGGAACAAAGCCCTGTTGTCGGTTAGTATCTTATGTATATAACGATATACATGTTTATATCGGAGTAGTTTAATGAGGATAAGGTAAAGGAAACAAAACTTAAAAATGTAGTAAAAACATCTAGAGTCCATTTTAGGTGGCTGAATGAAATTCGACTGTTTAACTGTTTTCAACGAAACGGATCGAACTGGAAATCTGATTCGAATGTACGAAGACCACAACATTTACTTGTCTTTCAAACAAATGAAATAAATAAGAAACATAAACACACACATGAATGAAATAAAGTAAATTTAACAAAACAAATAAAAAATAACTTGAAAAAAAAAAAAAAAAAAAAAACTGAACAAGAACAAAAGAAAGACCTTATTAAAATGCAATATTCACATATGCCCAAAGTCTCTTTCAAATTCACATCACGTGGAATAATGGTACAAGTAACAGTCTGCCTCATCGGGCACCTTGTGAATTTTTCTAGCAAAAAATGAATAAAAAAATAATTTAACAAAGCAAATAATAAAACAACTTGAGAAATGAACACGACAAAAAAATGAAATAATAGAAGAAGCCCCCACAATCTATGTTTTGAGCAAAAGTATAAATAATATGAAAATAAAATTCTGATGAAAATTTCAATTTTTACAGCTGAACAAAATCTCCGTATATTGCAATTGCAAGGACAAGTTTTGGTAATGAATTCCTCTAACGTGGAATAACGATAAAAGACAAAGACTGCCTTATTGGGCACCTATGTAGAGTTTACAAGGCTGATTTCCCTGGATCTATAAGGATTGCAGTGGAAGCAAAGGTCACTTGCGTCCTGATTCTGACTTCAGATGTGTTGTCTGCTTGGTAAAGGTGAATCCTTTAGATAGAAGAATAGTGAAGATGGTTAAGATTGATGACGTTATTGTTCAGGCTTTTCCACAGTTTTGTTATCTAGGAGACATGCTTTCTGCTGACAGTGGTTCACGACTGCTTGCAGTCACATGTTGCAAATCGGCTTGGGGTAAATTCCATCAATTACCCCCCTCTTCGCCAATTGCAATCTGCCATTTTTGATATAGGTCGATTGTATTCAACTTGTGCGAGAAGTTTAATGCTACATGCAGCAGAAACATGGGTAATGACTATGGCTACACAACCGCTTGCGGTGCTATGACCGTGCAATGATCCGCTGGATCTTTAATATAAAGAAAAAAAAAGTACAAGTAGGCAAAGATCAGGAAAAGGCGCAATCAGAAAAAGACTCCCACTCCAAAAACCAAGGTGGGAAAAATCCAAACTAACAATCAGGCACTTATACCATGAAAACACTTCGTAAGCCGAATGAGCAGCTATTTTCCCAATAGGTGGCCATTCAGTTACCTTAACTTAACTAAAAATATGCAAACATACATAAGGCGCCAACAGCACAAAAATATTTTAAACATCAAGACATAAAACAAAAAGAACCACCACAGAAGTATCGACTTGGAACGATCAGTAACACAAAGTTACTGGCGGGTTTAAATCGATTTTACATGGCCATAACCTCACCCTCAGCTTCCATATACAAGAAATAAGAAAAATCATGTTAAGAAAATACTAAACATAGATACCAACGTTTAACATGAAGAACGGAAAGCAGGGTGAGCAGCTATTACAAAGTCGGCCGTAACCTCACCCTCAGCTTCTGCAGTGGTTCATAACATTTAGTTAGTTCTTCGGTCCTCGTGGTGAATCTCTAACTAGTAAATGAATAATCAAGAACAAACAAATAAATCATGATAAACATAGAATGATGAAGAAAGCTCAGACTCCCTTCTCTCTCGCTTGGACTCGAGGATATAGATGTAATACTCCGCTTCAACAGGATGGGATGGTATGGACACATAGAGCGCAGTAAAAGCTGGATTGCTCAGGTACGTAAGCTAAACGTAGTTGCACAGAAAATGTCCCACAAGCTGAGGAAATAAAAAAATGAAGTGTTGTAGGACGACGGAAAGGGGCTTGGAATAGATACTACTGAATATCAAATCTCTCGGAATGGAGAGGTCGTCTAAGAAGAAGACTTGCCCAGCATTAACAACCCTCAGTAGAGGACAACGAACTTTAAACCGTATATGATGGTAATGATAAGTTCGTTGTTTATATAGAAAATATCACTGTCATCTTACAATCTAGAGACATTCCACTGTAATGAGGAATTAGAAATTATTTGTAAATGATGAATGCTTTGGAGTGATAATTAAACTTTCGGGGAGATGGGGAGCCCGAAAAATGAGCTAATTAAATGATAATTCAGAGCAGCAAAGATGCTGCTCAAAGCTGCTCAAAACTGATCACGTGTCGTGTGTTGTTTAAACTGATAAGAACCAATAATGCTGAATAATTGTCTCGGTGGCAATTAAAAGTATGTCATATGATAATATCTAAGTAATGTAGAACATCTGCGGTTTAGATACCAACGAGACAGATTCACCTATGTTTTATTTTGACCAAAACTCTTTAAAAAGCCCGAGAACGCGCTTGTTACACACGAATGATATCATCAGAAACAACCCCTGTGACGCGTTTGTCAAAATGAACAGAATTTCAAAGACCTTTACTTTTGTAAGTATTCCGAGAAATCCAAAAATCCAACAGAAACCGGTAAGCGTTGACATTTTCATGTAGATCACGACGTTATTCCTTTCTGCAGATTTTTTACCTTTAATCTTTGGAGCACGGCTAATACGCCAGATGGTGACAGACAGGAACATCAAGTTGGACAAGACAATGATTCCAACAGGAGTTACAAACGTTATGAGAAGTCCAAGATCCGATGAAATGTAACAAATTCGCCCACCATAGCCTAGGCCACCGTCACCTAAAAGTCCGTGTATCATATTAGCCACTACTAACAATGTCGACATGACGAAGACGAAAGTCGTATACATTCCGAGAGATGATGGAGAATCTCGTCTACTTATGTTGGATGGTGAGAAACATCTAAATAGGTTAAAGCTTGATACACTCATCCAACACAACGTGGCCGACCACGAGAAGTGAATAAGAACGCCGCACATTATACAGATGAGCCTGTATTCTATCAAATCTATCGTAAACTGTTGCAAAATCTGAGCTGTGAAAAGTGATACACAGAGACACATATTGATCTTCCCTGGCAAAGTTCGAAGGGACTCCAACAGCACGTAAGTAGCAACGGTAACGATGAGGCAAATGATGGAAACAGATGAACATATAAATGATAGAATGATAGCCACTTCATCTGATGACTCAAGCGAGTTACCGCGGGTATCGACACTGGCAGATGCTGCGAGGGCTTGAGACGTAAGATGAAAGTAGTCGTCAGCGCACATTTCGACAAAGCTTTCTGTTATGATATAATCCTCTGGAAGTGCAACTACTATGCCACTAGGATGACGATAGAAGGACGTATTTGATAGTGTTATCACTGACAGTGACAGAGTGACTCGTTCACAAAGTACTAATGGGTTCACTGGTAGATATCTGGTGTTTTCATCTATCTCATAACCAACAATTTGTGCCATCGCTATATAACCTGTAAAGAAAATACGTTTGTATTTTACCTGGTCAATTGTTATATATTCATCATCTATGGCAAAGTTCGAAATTGACCTTGCTTCAAAGAAAGAACTTGTATGCGGAATGGGAATACTCACATTTATTGTAACGAAGAGCCGTCTAAACGCCTTTGGTACTAGCTCTTCGTCCTTACCTGACAACCATGCGTACTCGAATACAAAATCACTTTCATTCATGCCTTCGCGCTGATAAAATTTAAAATATAACGACTTCATTAACAAACTCGGCGGCGTCCCCATGGTATCCAGTGGTCCTGACAAGGAGAATATCTCAAGCAAAATGTTCTCCATCATAACCCCGATATTATCTTCTATGTTTCTATATGGGTTTTGAAGCTTGGAAGTCCCATTGAGTTCGTGAAAGCGAATAATCGCCAGTTTAGGTATTTCTCCCATGTTGTCGTAAGTAGAATAGCATACATCTCCTTTCCGTACATGAAACAGTGGACAGAATAAACGCCTGCACATTTCCTGTAGAAAGTATTCATGAACATAAAATGAACGTGACTTCGATATTTTCTGATGTTCATGGAGCTATGAACCAAAGCGGTTCGCGTGCAAAGTGAATGAATCCGGAAGGGGTTCATGTAAGCTTTGCTTGCAACCTACTGCTCCATGAACCCCTCAGAATAATTAAACTTATTAACATTCATTTCTCTCTATAGCTTGTTGAAAAATGATCAAGGCGATCACATTTACAAGCAAATAGAGAATTTACACAAAGTGTGTGTGTTCAAACAGCGGAATGGTATTGATGACGTCATGACGTTTACAACGTCCAATCACATTGGCGATAGTCATGCTGAATTTGACGTCACGTTTGGATCATGTGACGTAGCGTGATACGATGTTGTTCATAGAGCTATGACCCGCATTTCACATTAAGTTTCATTTTTTGCATCAGAAATATAAATATTTAAATGTAAATCGGAAGACGGAATATTTCTTACCATATATTTGTCATAAACATAGTCTGACTGATTTCCACATGTCAGGTCACTTGGTTTCATGGCTCGATCATCAGCCGTTGTAAGCAAGGCTTTGTCTAGACTCATTAGAATGAAGAAGGAATACGACATTACATGAATTGGCTTGTCAAGACATTCTCCATAAGTGCATGCTCTTTGTACATTATTATCTGCAAACTGCCCAATATCAGAGTACGCCGGTATGTCCCTTTGGTAGCCACACAACGCACAATATTCGCCATCTTCAAGATACTCTACTGAACTTTTGTAAGTCTCCCAATCAAAGTCCGAAACAACCGCTTCTTCAGCCTGGTTACAGTCGGTATATTTTGCTGACATGCACCTGTTTCCTGCAGTGCTCAGCGTTTTATTATCGGGTGGTTTAAGCGAGTAAACACACAGGCCTGATCGGAGCAAAATTAGGTGGTTTTCCTCTGTTTGTTCGAGGGATAGGAAGTCCCAATGTCCCAGTATTTCATTACTACATACGAATTCATGATGAAATACCTCAAAATCGTCTATGTCATTACACTCGGCGCAGAACCGATTCGCGTAAATAATATTTGTCTTTCTATCGACAACGGGAATGGCGCTTTCCAAAGTACTCACGTTCCTAAAACCTTGGCATTTCAAATAAAATTCTGAACCAATGTGCTTTTGTAGACAATAATGAAACACACGAAATGCGATATCATTATACAAATGTTTTAAAAACTCTCGGTGAAGCGGCTCAGTATATACAAAAGAATACACACATGATGAATTCTGTGAGGCCTTTTCTTGACCGCTTCTCTTCTTCATAGCATGTATGCCCTGTCCTCGATTTAGACTTCTCGGCTCTCTGACAGACGGTGTAGAAAGGGGGCTATAGTCAGCAACTGGGCTGTCCAACATAGGCGCATCATCGTCTGTGTTGTCATACATAGGCCCACCACCGACTGGGTTGTCATACATAGGCCCACCACCGACTGGGCTGCCATACATAGGCCCACCACCAACTGGGTTGTCATACATAGGCCCACCACCGACTGGGCTGTCATACAAAGGCCCACCACCAACTGGGTTGTCATACATAGGTCCACCACCAACTGGGTTGTCATACATAGGCCCACCACCAACTGGGTTGTCATACATAGGTCCACCACCAACTGGGTTGTCATACATAGGCTCACCACCAACTGGATTGTCATACATAGGTCCACCACCAACTGGGTTGTCATACATAGGTCCACCACCAACTGGGTTGTCATACATAAGCCCGCCACCGACTGGGCCGTCCGGCATAGGGTTATAATCAGCTGGGCCGTCCGGCATAGGGTAATAATCAGATGGCCCATCCGGCATAGGGTAATCATCAGCTGGGCCGTCCGGCATTGGGTAATCATAAGCTGGGCCGTCCGGCATACTAGGCTGATCATCACTGGAGCTTGCAACTTTCTTTTGCAGGAGTGAATTCGGACAGCACTTAAGCTGATTCCAATAAGTTGGCGGTGGGAAACATAAGCATATTACCTCGCACGTGTTATTTGAGTTGGAAGCAACAAAAACACAAATAGAAAGTAGATACCAGTAAGTAAACTGTAGCATAAGTTGACCAGCTCCCGACATTTTTTTCTGCTGGAAAACAAACAAATATATAAGCGTGCTTCTGATATCTCAAAAGTTTTGAGTTTGGTTGTGGTTTGATTATTGTGTCACTGCTACTCCACCCCAAACCATGTCACGTGTTCTGTTTAACAATTAATAGAGAAACTGAGAAAAGCTATTAGTATACTGCTGAGGCTTGGTTGGTTCACTGTATACTGTACTATGAGACTTAAGTTTAGCAATTTTTAAATGATTTTCAAATTGCAAATTGTACAACGATGAACCGATACCATCTCTTTGGCTAACAAACGAACCAGAATTTCTACATTTTTTCGTAAAACCACCTTTTTCTGACGCAATATCACTGCGTCAAAATCACCTCAAAATTGAAATTGTTTCTAGGCATCTGAAAATAATAACAGTTTATTCCCAAAACACTAATTTACACTTTCATGTGCCTAAAGAGAGTACTGTACCATTATCGTACAGATTTGGTTCCATTCTGGTTTCAGGTAACGTCCCCCCGGTGGATGACGTAACTGACGTCGTTTTATTCCCTGGCCTTTCTCCCGATGTGTTTCCATAAGAGTTTAATTACTGAAATGACGTGCGATTTCGCTTTTTGTACGAGGAAACTTTCGCTTAGTAGGCCTATACGGTGTGACGTGATGGACAAGTCTAGTCATGCATGTTTTCGTTTAACGCTTACAGAACCGAACGCTTGCAGACTGAACTTTAGAGACATGAATGATAGTCAGTTTTCACATGGTCTTGCTGAAATATCCGTGACTAGTGAATCGGTTGATCAGTATGTTCAACAATTTGAAGACGAAAAAAAAAAAAAAAAAAAAAAAAAAGAAAAAAAAAAAAAAAAAAAGAAAAAAAAAGAAAAAAAAAAAAAAAAAAAAAAAAAAAAAAAAAAAAAAAAAAAAGAAAAAAAAAAAAACAAATAAACAGAAAAAAACAACAAAAAAAAAAAAAAAACAAAAAAAAAAAAAGAAAAAAGAAAAGAAAAAAGAAAAGAAAAAAAAAAACAACAAAAAACAACAAAAAAACAAAAAAACAACAACAACTGTTAGATACATTTTTAGATACATTTGCAAATTTTAAGACAACCCAAACCCTGGTTTAACGAAAACATTCACTCCATGAAACGTCAGGCGGCACGATGACTCGAAAAATTGTGGAGAATATATCGTCAGCCCAAGGACTATGAAAATTTCAAGACTGCTCTTCACACATACCACTATGCTCTCAAACATGAGAAACAGTCATCTCCAAGTCAAAAAGTGCTTGACTCCAAAGGTGATTCTAAAAAGCTGTATCGGTTCATGAAGGACCTCACAGGGAGTAAATCAGAGAACCATATGCCTGACAAGGAAGGGTGTTAAGGAAGGGTGTAACTTAGCTGATGAACTTTGCTATTTATCAGTTTTATTGGCAATTGAAAGTATTAGAGAATCATTGAAAGACTTTGAAAATTTTAAATCAACAATGAAATCTATTCCAGTTAGATGTTTTTCGGAAGGTAAAGATCAGGAAAAGGCGCAATCAGAAAAAGATTCCCACTCCAAAAACCGAGATGGGCAAAAACTAAATTAACAATCAGGTACTTATACCATGAAAACATATCGTAAGCCGAATGTGCAGCTATTTTCCCAATAGGTGGCCACTCAGTTACCTAAACTTAACTAAAAATATGAAAACATACATAATGCGCCAATAGCACAAAAAATTAAACACCAAGACATAAAACGAGAGAACCACCACATATAAGTATCGCCTTGGAACGATCAGTAATATAAAATTACTGGTGGGCTTAAATCGATTTTACAGGTACCTAACCTCACCCTCAGCTTCTGCAGTGGTTCATAACATTAAGTTAGTTCTTCGGTCCTCGTGGTGAATCTCTAACTAGTCAATGAATCACCAAGAACAAACAGATAAATCATGATAAACTTCCTGATGAATCAAAAACGAGGACTCAACCGATTCAGTAAGCTGTCCGACGATGGAGATCCCTGGGCGCCGAATAAATTACTGACTCTGGAGCAAAAGAAAAACACCAGTTGGACCCCGGTGGGCCAAGCAACAGACAAGAAGCTCCGGCCCCAACCAACTAAAATGAATAGCTTTAAGTCGGGGCCATCATACAGTCTGATGCCCGACCCACGGCGTGCAATTAAAGAAGGCAGCATAGCCATCAACCATGATTGGGTTAAAAACTAAGCATGCAGACTGTCGCATAACACTCAAGTTATGACCAATACGTCTGTAACGTGTAATGATTTTTCTGAACTGAAAAGAAAAATCATTCCTTCCTATAAGTTTCTTAAATTTGTAAACCAAGTCACCATAAAATTCTATTCTGGTTCCGGAAGACCCTCACCTAAATGTGTCTTTAATCCAACATTATATTTGGAAATCAATTCATAGTGTCTACTATAAAATTTAGAAAATGTTTTTTGACGTTTATGATACCGATAACCTTTTAGAGATGTTTGGTCGTTAAACATTTATTTCGAGCGTTGAAGAACTGTCTGAGGAGGAAATCAAAAATTTAATTTCTTCAGAACTTGACATTTTGCCTACAAAAGTTTTAAAAGTATTTCTGAACGAGTTGTTGTCATCAATTACTGGACTTGTGAATCTTTCATTGTCTCATGGAATTGTTCCAAACGAATGGTAACCAGAGGACCAATGGTCCTGTAAACGCTCACCTGAAACCCGAGATATATACATTGTACCAATAAACTTGACTAGAATGGTCATATGCATGTATATAATCATAGGGCCGGGTCAGAGCAACCCCTGGAGTCAATTTCTTTTTCAAATAATAAAACTTCAGTCCATTTGCCAATTTACTGCAAGTTTTGTCCTTCAAATGTCATTTCAACAATTTTCCCCATTCAAATGCATGGGCGACTTAAGTTGACCTTGCCGTAAAATAGGTCAAGGTCATCCAAGGGTCACGATTTACATGTATATGAACTTTGTAGAGCTCCATTGCCTGATGCTTTATGCCAAGTTTCAAAATCATAGGCCTTCTGGTTCTGGAGAAGAAGATTTTTAAATGTTTTTTGCTATTTATAACCATGGCAGGCATCTTGGTCATGTGACCTTGACCATTTATACGAATGTTCATTGCCCCTTCTTAATGATCCTCCGCTTTGATTGGCCTAGCGGTTTCAGAGCAGATGATGTTTGTATATTATGGTTATGTACATGTATATAGCCCTGGAACAAGGACAGCCAACACCCCAGGGACAATTGTTTTCATAAACATAACTATTCTGCCTATTAGCCCATATCCATAAAGTTTTGTCCCTCAAATCATATTTTAACAAATTTCCCCATTCAAATGCATCGGCGACCTATGTTGACCTTGCCTTAAAATAGGTCAAGGTCATCCAAGGGCCATGATTTATATTAACTTTGTAAGCTCCATTGCCTGATGTTTCAAGCCAAGTTTCAAAATCATAGGCCTTCTGGTTCTTGAGAAGAAGATTTTTGAAGGTTTGTGCTATTTATAGCCATGGCGGCCATCTTGGTCATATGACCTTGCCCATTTATACAAACTTTCATTGCCCCTTCCTAACAATGCTATGTATAAAGTTTGGCTTTAATTGACCAAGCGGTTTCAGAGGAGATGTTGAATATTATGACCTTATACATGTATATAGCCCCGGAGCAGGGACAGACAACCCCCTGGGGACAATTTTTTTCATAAACATAAATATTCTGTCCATCTGCCCAGTTTCTGCAAGTTTTGCCCCTCAAATCATATTTCAACAATTTTCCCCATTCAAATGCATGGGCGATCTGTATTGACCTTGCCGTAAAATAGGTCAAGGTCATCGCAGGGTCATGATTTATATAAACTTTGTAGAGCTTTAGTGCCTGGTGCTTCATGCCAAGTTTCAAAATCATAGGCCTTCTGGTTCTAGAGGAGAAGATTTTTAAAGGTTTTTGCTATTTATAGCCCTGGCGGTCATCTTGGTCATGTGACCTGGACCATTTATAAAGCTTTAGTTCCCCCTTCCTAAGGATGCTCCGCATGAAATTTGAATTTGATTGATCAAGCGGTTTCAGAGGAGAAGTGCCTACAGACGATTTCACTCATGCGAGTCTGCACTGCTGACACTCGTAAATGATTTACTTCATGGAATGGAGAATCAAGAAGTTACAACACTGATAGCCATCGACCTTAGTGCTGCATTGGACACGGTCGTCCATGTTATTCTTATCGACCTTTTGCACACTCAGTACGGTGTCTGCGATGTTGCTTTGGACTGGGTTGACCGCGCATCTGTTGTTGAAGGTAAATCAAACTGTATCTTCCCAGAGAGACATTACGTGCAGGGTTCCACAAGGAAGTTATTTGGGCCCTTTGTTATATCTGACTTATGCAGGAACCATTTTTGACATTGTTCCACCATCCATTTTTGTATACGGATTTGCCGATGACCACACAGCAAGTATTCGCTTCAGACCCTCATCTGCAGGTGCGGAACAATCTGCAATTGAATGTCTTCAAGAGTGTGCAGTCACTATCAATGACTGGATGAGCGCTAAGAAACTTAAAATGAATGCATCAAAAACTAAGTTTATAATGTTTGGTAGTCGTCACCAACCGAATAAGTGTTCCACCAAAGAAATTCTGGTCTGCGATGATAGCATTGAAATACAAAACTGTATAAGGTATTTCGGCGCATTTTTTGGCGACAATCTAGAGTTCAAGGACCATATCAAACGAAAATGTCATTCTGCCATGTTGAAATTTTTCAAAATTAAGAGCATACGTAGATATCTGACTAGGGAAGCCACTTATGTCTCATGCCAGTCATTAGTCATTTCCCACCTAGATTATTGCAATGTTATTCTTTATGTTATTTCTTAGAGTGAATCGCATTCAGAACATGTGTGCCAAACTTGTTCTTAATCGTAGCCGGTATGACAGTTCAAAGCAGGCATTATATGACCTACATCTTCCTATCAAGGCAAGAATAAACTTTAAGATATTAATATATGAGTCAATGTCAAAATTGGTCAAATTTTGAATGTGTGAAAAAATATAAAAGCAAATGAAAGAAAGTTAATTTTTTTTTGATTGAAAGTAACAAGCTAACCCTAAAATAATTAAAACAAACTAAAGGTAATCTTAACAACCAATCAGATTGCTTAAATTGATCGTCAAAAGTCACGTGACCAGGAAAAATGTCCATACCGTAACAAATTTTAAATTGTGTTTTTCTTTTAAATATGCAACAACTTTTTATTTCTGATGTATGCAATCTCATAAACAGAATGTTTCTACACATGTACTGAAGAAAAAAAGTACAGCTGTAATGATAGTAGAAAAAAAAACAGTGACCATACAAGCAAAAACGAGTTTTTACAGATTTTAGACATTTTCCGCTTTTAATAACATTTTTAAAACACATGTTGCTATACAACAACAATACTGCAGACAATTAATTCATCTTGATAATATTGTTTTTGTGGTTATAATCCACATTAAGTCTTTATAAAGAACTTATTTTCAGAAATTTACTACCGTTACGATACTGGACAAGATGCATGTTACGGTATGGACATTTTTGACTTTACGCACTAATATGTTGCTAAATGAAGACAGTGATTCAGAAAGGTGTTTATTTATTTTCACTGATAATTCCTCTTGGTGTGAATGCAAAAGAAGGTAAACACAGAAAAAGCAACTAATAAAATGTTACACAGTATATACTTTCTGATGTTGTTACGGTATGGACATTCTCTGTTACGGTATGGACAAGATTTTAAATTGATAAAATCGTTACGGTATGGACATTTTTAGAATAAATATCAATGCTTGCCTTTTTGACAGCAATACAGGCAAGTGTGACTGAATGATATAGCAAGTATTTAATCTTTTGGTATCTTCTATGGTGATTCAAGCCTAATAAGTTCTGTTAGTTTTCTGGTACAGTTAAACATTCTGAGATATCGTTACGGTATGGAACAGCATGTTACGGTATGGACATAACACATTTTGTAGGAAATAATTGTTCTCAATCATAATCCTGATAGCTATTTATTTCAATAAAATAATATATTTTACATGACATACAATTGTATTGCTTCTAGTTTTGATTTCCAAATGATTTTCCAAAAAGGCATGGTATTTCACCAAAATGTCTTTACCGTAACGGAATAATTCCTATGAACGTATTTGTTTAAAAATTTCATTTATAAATTTGGGTTTTAATAATCCTTTTATTCTAATTTAAACAAGTTACAGTTTCTCATAGCAAATGTATCTAAATAAATAACATACAGGTTGATTTATTTTGCTGTTTAACAGTTGATGTCCATACCGTAACAATACGAGTCCTTACCATAACATTTTATATTGTTATGGTAAGGACTGTTATGGTAAGGACATATTTAAAGTTATTTCTATCTTAAATAATAGTTATGCATTACAACATGTTAGCAAAAGTGGATTGCTATGGAGAAATGTAACTGGTTCAATATGTCAGAATCAGACCTTTTTTAAAGTATTTACTGTGCTAATATCTTGTTACGGTCAGTGGACACACAAAAAATATACTCTACTGGGCTTACTTATTGAAACCGTATTTTCCTTGAGCAGTTCAGTAGCAGCATTTCAAAACACATGCAGTGCTTGTAAACAGAAAATGCCCAGTGAGCATGACAGATAACCAGATTTGCCAACATGAGGGATCCTGTATTATTTTGGCAATTTATCACTGCGTTACGGTAAGGACATAAATCCAGGGACGGATTTATTATTGCCAAAAAATATGAAAAATAAAATGAAATATCCCATTTTGAAACTTCTTCTATTTGCCTTAATAATGTTCTTATTGATTCAACCAGTCAAAACTACCCCAAAACTTACAGTGGCTTTCAAAAGTTGTGCTGAATCTTCAATTTTTTTCGAGGGACAGGCAAAAATGATGAAAAATGAGGTTTCAAATCTAGAAAAAAGGTATTTCTACACCAATCAAATACTGTTTTATCATTAACTATTATTAAGCATGATCAGTAGTATCATATGAAAAAATTCAAATCACGATCTTGTAAGTGGTTTTCATAAAATATTGAGAAGACAAAAATTTTGATGAATTTTGACATTGACTCATATATGAGCGCGGATCTGGTAAAAGGTGTCTTCGGGCATTCAAGTACATTTTATGCTATCAAAATTTAAAAACCATCTAAATTTGAAATATTTGGCACGTTCTGATATTTATTTCATACAGCCTTAATATTGTAACACAATCCAAGACACATACTTTTCTTATGGTCAAACGTTATTTGTACCATGTATGTTGCCATGGCAACCATTGCGCCATAAGGACTACCCTCATTTTAAAAACCAGGTACGCCCTTTGTATTGCATGTTTTATCAAACAGTGTGTGAATTCGTGCCTATTGCATAGTCTGTGCAGTAGTATAGATGTTAAACTTCAAGAAACACATAGAATTTCGAGAATTTTTAGTCTTACCTTTTTTTACTTACAGTGATTCAAAGACGTTAACGTCATCAACGTCCAAACGTCATCAACAGTTTATGACGTCATGTTTAGATTGCATCAACTGCTCTCCTTTCAACGGTCATATCTTTGCTATTTATAAAGATAATCTCTTCAAATTTTCAGGAAACACTCAGAGAAACTTGGTCTTTCATATGTTATTAATATCTTAATTTTGATTTTCTGCCATGACCCCTTTTATCAGATCTTGGTCCATATGTATAACTGTTCTGTTGGAAATGCTCCAAAATACTCGTGTGAACTGTTAACTCCATGTTACGAACCACTGCAGAAGCTGAGGGTGAGGTTAGGTACCTGTAAAACCGGTTTAAGCCCGTTACTGATCGTTCCAAGTCGATACTTCTGTGGTGGTTCTTTTTGTTTTATGTCTTGGTGTTTAAATTTTTTTTGTGCTGTTGGCGCCTTATTTTTAGTTAAGGTAACTGAGTGGCCACCTATTGGGAAAATAGCTGCTCATTCGTCTTACGATATGTTTCATGGTATAAGTACCTGATTGTTAGTTTGGTTTTTTCCCACCTCGGTTTTTGGAGTGGGAATCTTTTCTGATTACACCTTTTCCTGATCTTTGCCTACTTGTACCTTCTCAACGAACATCACGATCGTCTGAATCTTCGTTGGGCTGTTACGAAGTCCCATATAATAAGAAAAGAACTTACAGTAACAGAAGTTTAAGCACTGTAGGGCCGAGGCTTTGAAACTCCAGCAGAGTGAGTCAGTAGATACTTTCAAATAGAATTTGAATACATTTCTGTTTAAAGACTTCTTCGGACTATTTTGAAAGTTAAGCAGGACATTTTATGTGACATGAGGCTATTGAAATAATTGACAATCAATTTTAGGCTATTGAAATTAGTTATTTCCCACCTAGATTATTGCAATAGTATTCTTTATGGCATTTCCTAGAGTGAATTAGCTAAATTGCAACGCATTCAGAACATGTGTGCCAAACTTGTTCTTAATCGTAGCCGGTATAACATTATATGACCTACATCTTCCTATCAAGGAAAAAATAAACTTTAAGATGTTAACATATAATTATGTATAACTGTTCTGTCTAAGGTTTCTCAACGAACATTAGGATCGTCTGAATCAACGTTGGGCTGTTACGAAGTCCCATATAAAAAGACAAGCAGAAGTTTAAGCACTGTGGGGCCGATGCTTTAGAACTCATTACCATTTAGCCTCCGGCACAGCGGGTCAGTAGATACTTTCAAAAATAATTTGAAAACATTTCTGTTTAAAGACTTCTTCGAACTATTTGAAAGTGAAGCAGGACATTTTATGTGACATGAGGCTATTGAAATAATTGACAATCTATACATATATGTATCATTTTATATTTTGTACAACGCCAGTGAATAAGTATCTTGTGTAGAATTAGGCGTTTGTGTAAATAAGCAAGTTTCAAGTTTCAAATCGGCGATATTGACAGTGTTCGCATCAAGCAGATTGTTTTCCGTCATACAAATCCATCTTTCCATGCTGCTAATTATCAAGCCTGAAGTTCGTAGGCAATTATGTATACCCATGTAACGTAGCAACTCGTGGACGTAAGAAAAGCACACAGACTCGTCTCTTAACATGAACTTGAGCATCACTTGACATACTAAAAGCGTATCAAATATTTACAAACATTTGATTTTGAAAATAATGATGGATAAAAAAATGCTAAACTTAAGTCTTATAGTATATGATAGAACGAGTCATCATAAAAATGGTAGGCATGTATTTCGTGTGCAGCAATATATGTGGGTACTATTCGTCACTGTAGGCCAGAAAGACCACTCACCATTTTAAAGATGTAATTTGAAATTGAAATGTACATACAATGTTCAAAATAAGACATAGAGGAATTTAAATATTCTGTGAAATACGACTTTTGTATTTCGTTAAAAGAATTGAAAAAAATATTTGCATTTCATGAATGGGAAATTTTGAAATGAGTGCGGTATGGAAAGGCGGAGGCAATTCAAAATCATTTTTCTATTACTAGTTTAGTTTAAACATATTATTCAAATAAATCACATACAAATATAAATCATACATTTACATAATACAAGTTAGGGTTGGAATGGAAGCTTAAAGCTTATTTTATTCTTCTCCTATTCACGACTTAGCGAAGTTAATTTAAAAACAATTTTGATTACCTGCCTAGGGACATAAAGCAATGTTACACTGATGATACATGTAGAAAATATAAGCCACTAGTACAATGATGTATACTCATATGGTTTGTTTCTAAATTCCAAAACATGTTTATTCAAATGCATTCCATTGCTAAAATGAAATACTCGCCCCAATTTCATTACTTCAAACATCGTAATTACAAAAGAAAGTGATCCAAATAAAACGAGAACCTAATTTCCCTAAAAGCACTGACAATTCATCAGAAAAACATGTCCATGAAAAGTATACCCAATTATACCCCACTTTTATATAGAAAAAAAAACTGGGGTTTGCAGAGTTATACTTTTTTTTTTCTTATTTTTGATCCAAGATATAGATTGTGGGTACCCGTTAGGACCGCTTACGTGTACCCACAATCAATGTTTTGAATAAAACTATTAAAAGTATCAAAAATTGTCTGATGAAAAATTCATTTTTTAGCTGAAAAAAAAAAGCTCTGAATATTGCATGGGCAAGTTTTCATGATGTTTTATCTAGATGTATTATTGCATTCATGTAATTGAGAGCAATTCGAGTTGATATACATACACTTCAAGTTTCTAAGAGATTATCATATGGCAATTTTCATATCATACCCCGTATCAACCTGAGACTTCCGTATCAGCCCGAGACTCCCATATCAGCCTGAGGGCCGAAGGCCCGAGGGCTGATATGGGAGTCGAGGGCTGATACGGAAGTCGAGGGTTGATACTGGGTATGATATGAAAATTGCCATATCATGATCTCTTTATCATATATTTTTAATTAAAAAAAAAAGTGTTTGATACAATTCAATGCACAAAATGTTTCCCAACATAATTTCAAGTGGAAAAAAGAAAGAATGAAAAAAAATTCTGGTCACAAATTTTATTCAATAACATTTAACCATTAATACAGAAAATTCAAATACAAAAAATTGATTTATAAACTGAGAACAATTTACAACGTACTATTGAATAGAACAGAGCGCTCCGAATGTGGGGGTCACGTGAGATGTGATATGAGGTTTGGGGTGTGATATGGGGGTGTGATATGAGTCCATATCTCCCTAGGGAGATATGGATTTTGACAAATTTTGAACTGATACAGCTTTCGAGATTTGGGGTGTGATATGGGGGTGTGATATGAGTCCATATCTCCCTAGGGAGATATGGATTTTGACAAATTTTGAACTGATACAGCTTTCGAGATATGGTGTCCCGATACGTGCATAGGACTTGCGCCTGTATCGCATATGTAAAAAGAACGTATTTTACAGTAAATATATGATAAAATATTATATCTGATGGATATATTTATGATATAGATTAATAATGAAATTGTATTCTTTTCTTTACTTTCAGTTAAATAGCTGTAATTTCGCCAAACATGATCCGATTTTTAATTCAGTTTACCGTCCCTTTCAAGATTATTTCAGCTCATATAAGACGGCCGGTTGGAAGTTGGTGCGAAAACGGGAGATCCCCGAGAACATCAAAATAGCACACCCACAATCAGAACTTAGCTGTTTCGCATGTGGCCAGTGCGGGGCTCGAGCCCACACCAGACACAGCGGTGAGATGATCGAGTTATTAAGAAACAGCACTCTTAACCGCTCGGCCACGGGGGCCGCATGATCTGTTTTTGCTAATTTTATATTAACCTGGAAATCGGCCCACGACGATTCGTTCTAGAGAAGATGCAAGACGCTTTGTGAACCTGAGTCCGTGACCTTCAAGGTCACCCAGCGGGTTTTGATTGTACAACATAAAATTTAAGACCAATATCTATCAACATACAAAGTATCAACTTGATCCATCGACATATTCAAGAGATAGGACTTACAAAACCTTTCACCAAAAACTTAAACATCTGAGCAACGCCGACACGAATGCGAACGCCGACGACTGGATGACTGTAAATAACGATAGATCAACTGAAATTAGCGGTGCGTAAACACAGAATTTCGGAACTGGTATACAGCTCGGCAACTAAATCTGCGGGAAGTTTCTTCGGTCGTGGATATCAATACATCTTCAGTTCAACGATTCTTGACAAACAATTATTACAAAGTGAAGCTGAGAGCAATTAGGGTTCTGTAAAACTGGTTTTACCCCGCAAGTAAATTTTACATGTATATTACTGATGGTTCCATATACGGATACCAGTTGAACCCCGGTGGGCCAAGCAACAGACAAGAATCTCCGGCCCCAACCAACTACAATGAATAGCTTTTTGTTTGACCTTGATGATTCATTGACTAGTTCGAGATTCACCACGAGGACCGAACAACTAACCAAATGTTGTGAAGAACTGCAGATGCTGAGGGTGAGGTTAAGTACCTGAAAAAACGCCAGTAATTGAATATTACCGATCGTTCCAAGGCGATACTTCTGTGGTGGTTCTTAGTGATGTATGTCTTGGTGTTGAATTTCGCGCTGTTTGCACCTTATGTATGTTTTCATATTTTTAGTTAAATTTAGGTAACTGAGTGGCCACCTGTTGGGAAATAGCTGCTCACTAGGCTTACGATATTTTTTCATAGTATGAGTACCTAATTGTTAATTTAGTTTTCCCACCTCGGTGTTTGGAGTGGGAATCTCTTTCTGATTGCGCATTTTCCTGATCATCGCCTACTTTTACCTTCGTTGCTACAAACCCGAGAGTAAGAGTCAGTCTGCAGCCTTCTTAAGTAAAAGCCGTGAAAGTTCAAGCAAAAGTGATGCGGATGGTATTTATGGACAACAAAGGAATCATTCTCTCCCACCCCGTTATACATGATGAAACTGCTGACTATTATTCAAAGGTAAGCGATTAAAAAAATAAACTCGTAATTGAATAAACAAAACATATAATAACATAAATAAATAAGAAAAAACATGGTTGTGTTTATTCAGCATATCTGAATTTTTCCACTACCCGATTGTGAGGGGAAATATAATTCAATGACGTCGTTCAGCGTCACCAAAATGCGGCCGGTAGGCACTTCATTTTGTAATTCCAATTGTCATAAAATGGTCAATCATCTCATTTTTACCATACAATTACAACATCCTATCAATGGTATAGCATAATCAATGATAGACTTTTTGTGTTACATGTACATTCGCAAGCAGGCAATTATACGCTATCTAGGGACAGCCCTTGTGCATTCAAACAGCATTCAAACAGCAAGGGTCTTAGAGTCTTAGACTTACAGTAACGTTTGGACTAAACTTGTCACCCAACAACCTTTGTGCACTTGATGTTGAACCACAGTACACAATTCCTTATTTTAAATTACCATAATGCGCCTCGCGTGCTCAACAAGTGCACAAGTCGTTACAAGACAAGACGCCTCTATTCATCAGGGTAACATGTTCGTGACAGGTATACCCCCTTAAACCCCACTTTTTTATAGAAAAAAATGGGGTTAACAGGAGTATACCTATTCTTACGTTAGCTCCAAAACATGGATTGTGAGTACTCGTTAGAACCGTCTACTGAAAAATTCAATTTTTACAACCTAAAAATTCTGTATGCTACATGGGCGTGATTCCGTAAATATATTGGACCATGCCCGCCTCTGTTTTCATTTTGTTTTTGAATACAAAATATCATTAAATCTCTTGGCCCCTTGCTACCAGGTTTGTAAGGCTTTATTAGCCGAAACTGTGTTTTGGCGTTTAAGTTATAGATCTTTTAACGCAAAACGAAGTATATTTTATATAAAAAACGTCAAATGTATATCATTAAAAGTTGTTAGTTAATTTTACGTTATGAGTTGTCTTATATCAATTAGCAATATTCGATGTAGTTTAATACTCCTGTTTACAAAATTATGTCTCCAATGTAATATAATTAATATAATTTAAAATATCATTCAGAAGGTTTCTGCGTACATAAAACTCTCACCTTACTGTATACTGCAATTCTATATATGTACAGAACTGTCTTGGCGACTGCTGACACCCTTTGTGCACTTGGTGTGTAGGTGTGTAGCCCGTGTGGACAAAACCCTATTATTTCTTCACCTATCTCAAATGCTCAACAAGTACACTTTTAAAATGCTCAACAAGTGCACGAATGTGTCAAGTTTATTTCAGACTTTACTGTGGATCATGACGAACTTACCATTTCGGATCACGCTTTTAATTTTCGTCACTTGGTCTCTCGAAGTAATTAGATGAATTGGATTAGGATTATCAGACCAATTTTACAATACGAAAACGCGCCCATGCAATATACAGGAGGTTTCAAGTTGTAAAACGACAATTTTCAGTAGAATTATTTTGATATTTTTCTTATTTTTGCTCAAAACATAGATTGTGGGTACACGTTAGAACCGCCTCGGCGAGGCGGTTCTAACGAGTACCCACAATCTATGTTTTGGAGCAAAAATAAGAAAAATAGGTATACCCCTGCAAACCCCAGTTTTTCTATATAAAAGTGGGGTTTATGGGGGTATACATTTCACGGACATGTTTTCCTGATGATTTGCATCTATGCTTGTTTTGTAAGTGTGCATATATACTTATCTGGAAAAAAATGACGAAATTCCACAATTTTCAGTCTGGTTTGAATAATTGTAGACTAGTCGTTACCGTTTGTTGGTCAGAGCAAGGGCTTATTATGATATCTAGTAATTACCGTTTTGTTCTAATTAGCGCACATGCTCTAATAAGCGCAAACCCTGGTCGATTCCGAAACATATGAGATAAGCGCACACTGTACAACTGTCCTCGAATGTTGTTCCGATGTGTTTGAGTCTTTGGTATGTTCATCAGTGTATTTTAGACATCTAATCATACGCAATGTAGAGCCAGATGTACGTAACTGACCTAGTAATACGATTGTTATCTATTTTTCAGCAATAATATCACAATGCCCCTCTCTGCAACGACGACTTCAACTGGCTCGGCACTTGCGTTTACCCAGACATGTGTGAATGATGAAGTACTTTACACACTAGAACAGGAAACTTACTCGCTCCTTGTGATGCCGTGTATACATTCCACGCTACGTCATAAGGAAAACTTGCCTATGTAATATACAGATTTTTCTTGTGAAAATTGAAAATTTGTGAAAATTGAAAACATTTCAGTAGAAAAAAAATATTTGTCTTATTTTTGCTCAAAACATAGATCGTGGGTACACATAAGAACCGCCTCGGCAAACCTGCGAACCCCAGTTTTTCTATATATAAGTGGGGTTTAAGGGGTATATATTGCACGGACATGATTTCCTGATGTTAACAGTAGGCTGCATACGTACAGTTTAGAGCAGGTGAGGCGAGATCAGGAAGCCGTAGAGCCGTAGGGACATCGTATGGGCACTCTGTGGAGACCGTAATTGCCGTCGTACGATCATCGCAAGCCTATCGTAGGCCAAATGTTATAGGCTGCTAGCCAGAGGGTCGATTGCTCACCCCCCCCCCTAGGGAATTTTGCAGACATACCCTATCTTAAAGAACAATTCAAGCTGAGTAGAATAAGAGATGTTTGCACCCTGAGCGTTGGGGCGTTATCCTGTAACAGCCTGTTACATATGTTACCTAAACAAAATTAAGAAATTATGATATGGTGTTTTCAGCTACAGAAAAATGACAATAATTTATCATTTTACTCAACTTTTTCATACTGTCTGCTTGCTGTATGTCTATACTACATATTAAAATCGTTTGGACAAAAATTTGACCCACACTTACTGTAACATACGTAAATTTAAGATACCCTTTGAAAATACCACTTTTGAGTGATATCATTTACTTATACTGGTGCACTATTCATTTTTCCAAAGATATGATAATTATTTCTATCAGCATGTTCAATTGGCAGATAGAAAAAACAAGGTTTGTTTTCCTATCATGTATATATTGCCTTTAATGAAGTATTTAGTAGCCCTACCCCCAGTTTCAAATGCGAAATATTCTATTGCAACGAATGTGAAGTATGTAAAATACTTAAAACTGTTGGATATATATCATAGTTTCTTGCTTATTTTACCATGAACCATGGCTCTGAGGATCTGTAACCAAGTATCTTGGATCAAAGATTTTGATCCAGAATGTAATATATGTAACATACATGTAATGAATAACGAAGGGCATTGTACATAGCAGGAATGCCAGTACAGGTCAGTCTAATTCTCTATTCCATTAGATATTTTGCAAATATATATCTTAAATGACAATTCAAGTTTGCTCCAATAAGAGACGTTTGCTTTATGTACATTGGAGCATGTGTCTGTTACAGTATGTTACATATGTTACCATAATATGTTTTGAAAATAATGATATGGCAATTTTAGCGTCAGAAAAATAAGATTTTTATTATTCCGTTCACCCAATTCATATAGTCTACAAGAAACATGTCCATTCTCAACACTAAAGTTGCTTGAGCAATAATATGACACCTACAGTGTAATGTCTGTAACATATATTAAAATAACCCTTTCAAAATTAGCATTGTGAGTGACATCGTTTGTTTTTTTTTAGTTACACATTCCAGCTTTTTTTTCAAATATATGTGATTTTTTACATTACCATGTTCAATGGAGGAGACGGAAAAATCCTGTACTGTATATATTATACTAAATTGGTTATTTAGCAACCCTACCCGCAGTTTCATAAGCCAAATTGTATTGCTAATTACGTAAAACATGTAAATAATCGTTTCTAATGGCTGTATCTAATGTTGATAATTATTTGCTTATATTTCATGCCTATGGAGAACTATAGTTCTGAGTGGGTGTCACCAAGTATCTAGGCTCAGACATCTTAATGGGGAATGTAACGTATGTAACATATATGTATGAATAAAGAATGACGTGGTCTACAATAGATATATATGATGCTATTTCAAAAATAGTGTCAACACTTCACGTTTCCCTATGAATAATTTAAATTTTGGTGTAAAACAAAACTAGAAATCTAATTCAGTTCTGATAATCATGTCTTTGGACCCCATAAATATTATTTTTAAACGTTTAGAAATCTCTTAAAAATGCAGAAAAATTAGGGTATTACTACCAAATCGTTTGTACTTGAACTGTTAATAGACCTAGAATGCTGAAAGTGGTATCAAATAAATGGGACGGCAATGGACTAATGCCCTCAGTCCTCTAAATACATCATCTGAATTTCAGTTTTATGAATATTAATGAAAACTTTAGAAGTTAGAGAAAATACATAACAAATAAGCAGGTATACCTACAAAATGATTATGGTTTTTCAGCAAGCTAAAGTCTGAATGAGCTGAAAATGGCAAGGGCAATTTTCTATCATCCTTCTATAATAAAATGTCATTTGATGAGCATTAATAGATATAATGGATAAATTAGATGTTGGCGATTAAACGCCGAAGAATTGAGGCGGGGTGCCTATTATACCAGATGAATCTTGGCTACTGGAAGTCCTAGACAGCTGAAATTGGTATCGACCGGTTGCTAAGACAATGTTCTTTAACCATATGATGTTATGAATAAATCATATGAATGTTTGTTTCATGAACAGCAACAAGAACTTCAGAAATAGAGAAAATTTGCAGAAACGCGAAGGGGTATACCAACAAAATCACTTATATCTCCACTATCAATAGCTGTTGAGTAGTCAAAATGGCATCAAATGTTACTATTTGGTCACTTCAATAATGAATTGTTGTCATGTTATCACAAAATATATGAATCGTCATGTTGTCATGTATACATACCACAAAACATATGAGACTAAAGCAAATATACACGCGTCCCTGTTGCTGGACACCCTTAATTGTTTGCTATATACCATTTTTATCAACGTTTTATGAATACCCATGAAAGTAAATCTGATATGATTTGTATATTAGAGCTCTGGGAAATGGTGCATTGTCCAAGCAAATATTTGATACCAATTAAACCCTCTAAGGCAATGAGCAGCCGGGATATAAGTGATTTTGTTGGTTTATCTCTTCATTTTTCTCTTATTTTCTCTTATTTATGAAGTTTAATTCTAATATTGGTGACCTATATCAGATAAGAAGGTTTATATATCAGGTTTTTTACAGTGTTATAATTAATTGTCATAGCAATCATTTGATACCAGATTCAGCACAGTAGTGCTATTAGTAAGCTAGACACAAGCCATTTTGTAAGGTATACCCTCTTATTTTCCGTGATTCTTCTCCAGTCTGTAAAAATTTCATTAATACAAGGTATTCATTAAACTTAAAATAAGTTTATTCATTTATCAGACTAGAAGACAAATTGCATAGCCCAAAGCATCAAGCTGCTACCACTTTTATCATTCTAGGCCTATTGACATGCCAGACACTAGTAATATGTAAGTATAAATGCTATTTTTCCGTGATTTTCCAAACTTTTTTTTTATATCAATATTGATAAATATGCAAATGAGATAATTTTCAAATAGACCCAAAACATCTGTAAAATTGTCAAATGGTATCACTGGTGTATAAACTATATGCAACGATGATAGCTTGGGTCTGAAAGACGTTTTTTATGGGTTTTTAATGATTTTTTGGCCATTTTAATGTTTAAATTAAAATTCACAAATATGCAAATAAGATGATATGCATAACTTACCTTAAGATGAAACGGCTATAGTGAAGAAGCTTTAAAATGAAATCAAGTTCAGTGGTCTACGATAAGTCATAACGTATATATGATCAGTTTTGTAGGCCAAATCTACCCCATGCGGTATTGGTAGCACTGTAACATTACATGAAATCTAAATATAAACAACTTGGCGTTATACCGTTACAACTGAGGTACATCTAGCAAATGAAAATAACACAAGCATGTCATTCTTACCTTGCACATTGGTGTTTGCAGCTTTGAAATCCACAGAAACTATTACAGAAACCCATATTTGTTTATAAATGTTAATTCACATATTTTTGTTACATACGTTACACAAATTGAGAACCATCTATGTCAACCTGATAAAATTATCTATCACATATTGCCCTTGAAGAATCTTGTAGACAAATGGTAGAATTATGGTAAAACAACCCATTGTTCAATCCCAATCAAAGAATACTGCAAATATAATAAGCTGGTAACAGTTGTTATTTTTAAATGGCTGTTACACCGTTACGCCCCGGCGTACAAAGTGCAAACATCTCTCATTTGAATGCAAATAACACAAACATGACATTCTTACCTTGCACATTGGTGTTTGCAGATTTGTACTCCACAGAAACTATTACTGAAAACCTTATTGGTTTATAAATGTAAATTCGCATATTTTTGTTACATACGTTACATACGTTATACAGATAGAGACCCATATATGTCAACATGATAAAATTATGCATCCCACATATTTTCCTTGAAGAATCTTGCAGACAAATGGTAAAATTATGGTAAAACAACCTATTATTCATTCCCAATCAAAGAATACTGCAAATATAATAAGCAGGTAACAGTTGTTATTTTTAAATAGCTGTAACACCGTTACGCCCCGGCGTACAAAGTGCAAACATCTCTCATTTGAATCAGAAAAGACTGCTCTTTAAGATAGACTATGTCTGCAAAATTCCCTAGGGGGGGAGCAGGACCTTTTTCAGCCAGAAGTCTATTATGCTTAAACTCGTAGGGGAAATTGCAGACCGAAAAATCGTACGATGGTCGGGGCAAATGTCTAACAGTATCCGATAATCAAGCCATTGAATACGTTCCTATACAAATCGTTGCAGATAAAAATTAGATAAAACAAACCACTGGGGTTTTGCATTAATAGCATGTCGAATATAAAACAATTTACTATTATCCATTGCGGCAATCGCTAGAGGTCAGCCTTGACAATTCTCAAATTTTAAACGAGTTTGCATGTCGAAGAAAACTATATTTCAATAGCGGAAAACATAATAAGCTTGATTGCGTCATTAGCCAGATTCTAAGGTCATTTTGAATTGCGCGAGAGAAAAAAATCTGCATGCAGGATTTCGAAACCCTATCACCACTGGTACCGAGAAGAACAATTAATATGAGAGTCATAAATTCTAGAATCACGGTAGCAAAATCAACAAATTAAGTTGAAAACTGCAATGATGAGCACTATTTATAGAATGTCAGATAACATGCTTACAGATAGGTTTCACTTTGAGGCAGGTTACATGCAGAAGGTTCCCATTGCTGTAAGGTAAAGTGGTCATCAGCGTTTTATTTCCCTTAAAGTAAAGGGCAAATTACCCGACGCATTATACATGTACCAGTATGTGTATCATTGTGAAAACGTGTCCATGCAAAAAAAAAACAAAAAAAAAAAAAAAAAACACATTTTTCAACTGTAATAAATGAAAATTTTCAGTTGAAAATGTTTGATATCGATATTGTTCTTTAAAATCATTACAGTGATTACATTATTATGTCCCTACTAATCATGAAACCATTTCCCAATTGAAATCATCATTATTTCCAGGCTGATTTAGCCATTACACTAAAACGTACATGTACCTGGAAAAGAATTCTTGAATCAATCCCTTTGGATTTAGAATTTAGCCTGTTTCTTTCTCTCATTCAGAATCATAATATAGCCTGTTTCTTTCTCTCATTCAGAATCATAATATAGCCTGTTTCTTTCTCTCATTCAGAATCATAATATAGCCTGTTTCTTTCTCTCATTCAGAATCATAATATAGCCTGTTTCTTTCTCTCATTCAGAATCATAATATAGCCTGTTTCTTTCTCTCATTCAGAATCATAATATAGCCTGTTTCTTTCTCTCATTCATAATCATAATATAGCCTGTTTCTTTCTCTCATTCAGAATCATAATATAGCCTGTTTCTTTCTCTCATTCAGAATCATAATATAGCCTGTTTCTTTCTCTCATTAAGAATCATAATATAGCCTGTTTCTTTCTCTCATTCAGAATCATAATTTAGCCTGTTTCTTTCTCTCATTCAGAATCATAATATAACCTGTTTCTTTCTCTCATTCAGAATCATAATAGTTTACTGCTAAAACGTCAAATTGACAATACCACACCAGGGGGATGGGGCTTGACAGGCGGATAAGTCCTTCTTGTGATAAGTTCTCTCACAAGAGAAACAAATTTAGACACACAATCATCTGACATTTCAGCAGAGGAGATCAGAGAATCAGAGAGGTCATTCCAATCTCTAATAGCATGGGGGAACTATGTAAATCCGCATTGTACTTGCTGGAGGTATCTGAAATGCCGAGGAGTGTTAATTCCTTCAACGCATATTCTTTGGAATTGGGTCATCCGTGAGTATTTTGCTCTCTCTTTTAGACCTTTGTAAAGCAATATAATTCTATAGGAAAGCACAGGAAAGCATCAATCCATTTAACTGTCTTACCTCCGATTCCATAACTGAATGTAGAGATTCAAAAATCCTTTTTGAACAGGAGACAGATGTTTGGTAGAGACCATTCTTTTGGGATTTCACACGAGTCTATTGACTGTTGAAAACAATGTGAAAATACTGGACACCTTCTTACATTCACGTCAATGTCTAATATCGTGCTGCCATCTTGTTCCTAACGCGGGAGAATGACGGATACTTCTGTTGTGGTTCTAAACCTACTAATCGTATTATGTTTTGGCGTTGAATGTTTGTGCTGTTTGTACCTTATGTACATTTTTATATATCTTAAATATTTGAGTTTGTGTAACTGATTGGTCGCCTATTGTGAAATAGCTGTTCACTCGGCTTACGATATGTTCTCTTTTTATAAGCACACGGTTGTCGATTTATTTACTTTTTTCCATCTCTATCTATCTTCATATACTGAGTCGATCAATTTCTGATCATCATCTCAGGTGTTGGGTGGGTGCTAAATTTTGAATTTAGCAAGATGGGGAGAACATTCGGGATGGGCCATTAAAACTATTTACAAGAAGCTAAGCAGAGGCATACTAAAACGTATACCTCTGAACCCCTGATCTAAATGAGAGCCTTAAATTCTTCAGCAGTCTTTGATGAGACCACTGAAGAGGGAAGACTATTCCATAAAGGGATAGTCCTCGGGAAAAAAAATCTTCAGAGCATCAGTATAGGACAAATATCTTGTGTATTGTGAATTATGAGTCTGAGATGCTCTGGTACTTCTTAAGTTGGGTGCCGGGGTCAGATATCTATCTTTATCAAGAGACACTGTACCGGAGTGAATCTTGTAAAAGAAAGTTAAGGAAGACTTCACCCTGCGGTCCTCCAGGGATGGCCACTCTAGTTCGTCCAACATATCGTCGACGCTACTCCTGTTACGCCATCGCCTGCAGGTCCACCTGGCTGCTGTCTTCTGCACTTTCTCCACCTTTTTTGTCTCAGTTTCATTATAGGGATGCCAAATAGGAGCTGCATCCTCAAGCTAAGGACGAACCAATGTTTTGTATGCAACTTCCTTTGTGTGCCGAGGTGCAAGAGCCAAATTGCGCCGAAGAAAACCCAATGTCTTAGTTGCTTTACAAGTAATTTCTGAAATATGTTGACCCCATTCCAAGTCGTCAGTGATAGTAAGTCCAAGGTATTTGGCGGATCGAACCTGTTCCAGAGTTTGCTGATGTAGAGAGTAGCTGAAATGTATTTGATTGCTAGGGAGGTGCCGGGTCACCCTCATTGAGTGACATTTGGCAACGTTGAATTTCATTTGCAAATCGGTCTCCCGTTGTGCAAGGCTATTCAGGCCTTCTTGTAGGATTTGGCAATCAGTGAGTGAATTTATGTTCCTATACAAAACACAATCGTCTGCAAAAAGACGAACAGATGACCTGATATTGTCCGGAAGGTCGTTAATAAATATCAAGAAAAGGACCAGTCCCAAGACCGATCCTTGGGGGACTCCAGATAAGACCGGGACTGGATCTGAGGCTTGGCCATCTAATACCACTTTTTGATAGCGCTCAGAGAGCCATTAAGCGATCCACTTGTGAGTAGATCCTCTAATCCCGTAGTATTGCAGTTTGTTTAGTAACCTCTTATGTGGTACCTTGTCAAAGGCCTTTGCAAAATCCATGATGATCACATCCGTTTGTCTGTGACCCCGGTTCTGGGCTCGATCCAGGTTACTAACCATGTCGTGAAAGAACTGAACCAGCTGGGTCTCGCAAGACCTCTCACTACGGAAACCATGCTGACAGTCAGCAAGAATATTTTCAAGGGAAAGATGCTTATTTATGTTGCTGACTATAATATGCTCTAAGGTTTTGCAGCAGATGCAAGTTAGCGACACCGGTCTGTAATTAGCTGCATCATATTTCTCACCTTTCTTATACACCGGGGCCACATTTGCCTGTCGCCAATCATCTGGTACAGTTCCCTGAGCAAGCGACTCATTGTAGATAAAGGCCAAGATGGGGGCAATTTCAGAACTACATTCTTTTAATACCCTAGCACTCAGTCCGTCTGGCCCAGGTGCCTTGTGAACCTTTAGCCCATTCAGCAGTTTGAGGACCCCTTTAGGGTCAACCGTGATTTCACCCATGGGGGTAAAAGGGCTTATGCCTTTGGAGGGAATTTCAGAATCAGTCTCACGAGTAAATGCCGACTGAAATTGTTTATTGCAGATGTTTGCCTTATCAACCGTGTCAGTTTTTAAAATTCCGTTTTCTCTTAGTGAAGTGATCCCTGACGCGTCTTTTTTGAGGGACTTAACAAATGACCAAAACCTTTTACATTTTTCATTTTTTCTCGGGCAATCGGGATCATTGTCATCAGTTTCAAAGGAGAAGATATTGGAAATATGTTTCCAATATGCATCTCTGGTGGCTTTCTGTACATGTGCTCTGAACCGTTTGTAATGGTTCTTAATGTCAGGACTGCTTGACTTTCGAGCACGGAAGTACAGTTTTTCACGTTTCCTAATAAGGCGTTTGATAGAATGGTCGATCCATGGTCAGCTATATTTTGTCTTGGTCATTTTTGTAGGTATAAACCTTTCAATAGCCTCGAGAACCTCGGACTTAAAACTGACCCACATATCATTTACTGACATGTGACTATGGTCAGATGAAAGGAACGAATCCCTAAATCGCGCTAGATGGTCACGGAGACCTTCCATATCCGCTCTTTTATAAGGATAAATCTTCCGCGGGGCTTGTTTGGTTCGTTTTGCCTAAATATCATATTCAACATGGATTATGTCATGATCCGCCTTGCCGATCGGGGGCATCCCCTTCACTCGATTGACCGGGGATGGGGAATTCGTAAATAAAAGATCAAGAGTTCTGTCATTGCGAGTGGGTATCTTAACTACTTGGGATAGGCAGTGGTCTTTTATGATCTCCAGAAGTTGACTTAGTACCGGTCTTTGCGGTACCGCTTCGGGTACCTGCATAGTGCTCCACTCAACGTCCCCGCAGTTGAAGTCACCTCCTAACAAGACATGAGCATTTTTGTTTGCCATTATCCTAGTCAAAGATTTATTTAATTCCGTAAGGTATTCTGAATCAATACATCTAGGTGGGCGATAAAAGGAACCAAGGTACAGAGTCCTACATCCAATTATGTTCAACTTACACCAAATGATTTCACAGGTGGCATCCATCTCGGTTTTTGGAGAGGAAATTTCTTTCTGATTAACTGTACATCATTTCCTGATCATTGCTTACTTTTACATTTCTACAGAACCAGTATTGATATTACACTTTTTGGAAACGCTTTGATCTTTATGGAAGTTGGCACTTCACACCGCTTATAAAGCTGTAAAAGTCTCTAATGAATTGGCGATTATTTGCTCAATATTCTGTGAATAGCATTTCCGTAAGTCACGCAGTGGTCAATACATATTGTAACAGAATGCCAACAAATATTAATAGGACTAATAAACTCCGAGCAACTCAGAGCGAACGCCTGCTGCTTTTGCGTTTTTGCCGCTGGCACACGTTTTAATCTATTCCTTGGATTAAAGAAGGTAAATGTACAGTCTTTGTATTTTTTCACCTTTTATTATTATACTTCATACATTTTATCATGCCGGTTGTAGTCTAATATCATAATATGAGGAATGGTTTAAGATATGAAAGAAATTCGTGAAAAGTTTTATAGAAACCGTTATAAACTAACAGAATCGACTCATCCGTGTTTTAGGATTTACTGGTGTGACATATTTACTACAAACTTTTAAAATATTTTGCTTGTTTCAACGAGAAACGCTAACCCAAATGCAAGTGTGCATGTACGTCGGTACTGATTATATTTATATATCGTTATTTACCTGTCCGTGCGAAGAATGGCATAAACTTATTACTGTGCATCTTTGAATTATCTGTACTATCCATTTCTTCAGATATCAATCATAAACACTGATCATAATCGCACTATAAATCGTTCATAGATCTAAGGAAACCGTTATAAACATAGAATTTCAACTTACCCGCGTTTTAGGGTTTACAGGTATGGCTAGACTGGCTCCAATCGTTACTGTTTTTTATTTATTTATTTATTTATTTTTATTTATTTTTTTTTTCAACCTACATGAAAAAAAATATACTGAGTGTCGAGTTTCTGCCTAGTAAGGGAGATTATTTTATCAGAAAAAGGGTCAAGTAAGAGTCAAGTAAGAATAATTCACCTTTGCTAAAACTCAAAGTCTGGGGCCAGGCTAAGGTATGGCGTATTTACGCAATCCAAAGTTTTAGAGTTCGCCTCTACTGATTGCATTTATTTACCGTTGTTTACCTGTTCGTGCGAAAAAAGGTATAGCTGTATATACATACTAGAGGACTTTGAAAACGCCCCACTGTACACCGGTTATATTTTGCTTAAAACGTCCTTAAAGTTGGGCGGATGTAAAAAATAAACATAGTATTGTGAACGCCAACACGATAAAGACTATTTATCAATAAAGATCCATAAAAAATTGTTCTCTCGTTTGTTTGCTACAGCTGTTTTCACAGACGTCATCGAGACGCAAGAAAACATTTAAACGGCTATAATAAACGGATTTTGTAAAAACAAACCTTCTCTAGTGATAGCTAACGACCTTACGCACAAGAAAAAGCAAAATCAAAATAGGGGATTTCTTTCAATGTCGTTCGAGATGACGTCAAGCGTAAGTGTTCAAAGTACCTCTAGCCATTTGATTACAGCGTCGAAAGTAATTGTAATTTTTACGCAAGTCTTTGCCTATTCATCATGCACAAAATCTTTTGAATTCGTTTCATTTTACACGCAAAAAATCAAATTTTCTTAATAAACGTAAAAGTGACGTAACTACCGCTGTTTTAGTGCAAATGAAATCAAACCCACAGCATTTGCTTGGCTTTTGGTGTTCCTTTCCAGAAATCATGTTGTATCTGATGAATATTTGCCGTCCCCATACTTTGGTTTTGTTGAATTCTGGGTAACGCTTGAATTCCTCGTATATGACGTTATTAACTGGCGTTGACGCTTCGGGTTTGGTATCAAAGTTAAGCAGACTGGATGTACTTTTTAGTTCAAAAATATTTTTGCCGATATATCATGTATTCTGAGGGTAAGGAGCAATAAAACAAGTGAGGCGTTTTCAAAGTCCTTGAGTATACCAGAAGAGGTCTGGATACATGGGACACATCTTCGCTGAATGTGATGTTTCTCCGCATTGCATTTTCTCAATGTTTGATCTACCGTTAATTCTTATTTGTACAAGTATATATAAGGAAATATTTTATAATTTTGGATTTAAAGCAATATTGTAAACATTTTTCCCTAAACCTATCAATTTTCTTTGGATATAAATATTTTTAAAACAACGCAATGGAAGTTGGCACTGAACACCATTTAGCACTGTAAACTGTTATTTGCTAAAGGGTCTATAAATAACATTTGTGTAATCAACGTGTAAATTTTGTGTTAAAGAGGACGCTAACAACTAAGACCTGGATTTGGCCAATAAAAGAGACTCGCCACTAAAGCACACGCGAATAACAATAACAGGATCATATCTAATCGTTGACGAGGATTTCAGTGTTTTGCTGTATTTGTTTTCCAAATGATCCGACCTTCATCCACTGCATTTTGTCATTTTGTTGTGTAAGTGTGTGATTGTACATTAATCTGCACAGTAACAAAATTGTTGCATCAAGGGAACGTGTTAAGAATTGGTATACTACATATCAAGTAATGTATACACAGATGTTTGAGATACTATCCATATCTTCAGATATCCATCATAAACACCAATCATAATCATGTATAAGTGAGTCACTGGCGTGGAAAAAACTGGTTTACCTGAGAATTCTCACTATTTTAAAGACAATCAGGAGCGCTCTGTCACAAAAGGATTCAGCTCAGAAAAATCATTACACGTTACAGACAGGTTATAACTTGAATGTCATGCGACAGTATGCATGTTTAGTTTTTAACACAATCATGGTTGATAACTATGATGCCTTCTTTAATTGCACGCCGGTGGGTCGGGCGCCAGACTCTATGATGGCCCCGACTTAAAGCTATTCATTTTAGTTGGTTGAGGCCGGAGCTTCTTGTGTGTTGCTTGGCCCAACGGGGTCCAACTGGTGTTTTTCTTTTGCTCAGGAGTAAGTAAGTTATTCGGCTCACAGGGATCTCCATCGTCGGGCAGCTAACTGAATCGGTTGAGTCCTCGTTTTTGATTCATCAGGATGTTTATCATGATTTATCTGTTTGTTCTTGGTGATTAGGTTGAGTCCTCGTTTTTGATTCATCAGGATGTTTATCATGATTTATCTGTTTGTTCTTGGTGACTAGTTAGAGATTCACCACGAGGACCGAAGAACTAACTAAATGTTATGAACCACTGCAGAAGCTGAGGGTGAGGTTAGGTACCTGTAAAATCGATTTAAGCCCGCCAGTAATTTTATATTACTGATCGTTCCAAGGCGATACTTCTGTGGAGGTTCTTTCGTTTTATGTCTTGGTGTTTAATTTTTTTTGTGCTGTTGGCGCCTTATGTATGTTTTCATATTTTTAGTTAAGTTTAGGTAACTGAGTGGCAACCTATTGGGAAAACAGCTGCCCATTCGGCTTACGATATGTTTTCATGGTACAAGTACCTGATTGTTAATTTAGTTTTTTCCCATCTCGGTTTTTGGAGTGGGAACCTTTTTCTGATTGCGCCTTTTCCTGATCTTTGCCTACTTGTACCTTTTCAGCCAGTGATATTCACGTATTGATCAACAAAGCAAGTCTTTCTGTGCGTTACGGTTCGCATATGCATACTGAAGCATTTTTACGCGATCCATCGGATAATTATCCTTCCTCAAAGGAAATCTGTCTCTTAATTGCGCTTTCTTTTTCCCGATCGGAAGTATTATTCACATTTGTCTGAAAAGTGAACAGTCACTATTGGATTGTAGTCAATATTGTTAGCACCTATGATTGCCTGAAAACTAATTTTCTTTAAATACTGATATTGAGACGCGCCAATAGAAGTTGTTACTTTGCATCGAGCTGTAAAGGTGTCGGAAGAATTAATGATTATTTGCTAAACATTACAAAAACTTGCCCATGCAATATACAGAGATTTTTTACAGAAGCAAAAAATAAGAATTTCATTGGAAAAAATGGATATTTTTTTAAATTCTAGCTCTCGCCGAGGCGGTTCTAACGAGTACCCACAATCTATGTTTTAGAGCAAAAATAAGAAAAATAGATATACCCCTGCATACCCCAGCTTTACTATATATAAGTGGGGGTTAAGGGGGTATTCATTGCATGGACTTGTTTTCCTGATGAGTTGTTACTTTGCATCGAGCTGTAAAGGTGTCGGAAGAATTAATGATTATTTACTAAAGATTCTGTATAATTATAGCATTTCTGTAAGTCAAGCAGTGGTCAATATGTAAATATTGTGACAAGGACTAATAAGCTCCGAATACGAAAACATGTCCGTGTAATGTATACCCCCTTGAACCCCACTTTTATATAGCAAAACTGGGGTATGCAGGGTATACCTATTTTTCTTATTTTTGCTCCAAAACATAGATTGTGGGTACTCGTTAGAATCGCCTCGGCGAGGCGGTTCTAACGTGTACCCACAATCTATGTTTTGAGCAAAAATAAGAAAAATATATAAAAAATCTACTGAAAAAAATTATTTTTTACTTCTTTAAAATTCTCTGTATATTGCATGGGTATGTTTTCACAATGCCTCACACCTGCTGGTGTTGATATTTGCCGTCTAATACACCCATAGGTGGAACTTTTCAAGAAATGGCAGGTTATGTACATGTATCGATGTTTGATCGAGATACTATCCATATCTTCAGATATAAATCATAAACACCAATCATAATCATGTATAATTGAGTCACTGGCTTGGGAAAACCGGCTTTATATGAGAATTACCACAATTTCTAAGACAACCAGCTCTGCATTGTCATAAAAAAATTATGGATCCTGACATTTGGGATAATGAAGACTGGCTTTACTTTTGACGTAACAACAAAACGAGTCTTTCTGTGCGTTACGGTTCGCATATACATACTGAAGAATTTTGTTTTACGTGATCCGTGGAATACTAATCTCTTCCTCGAAGGAAACGTTTCTCTTAATTGCGCTTTATTAATCCCGACTGAGAATATGGTTATCATTCGAAATAGTGAACATTATTTTTGGATTTAAATCAATACTGTAAGCATCTTTTTGCCTTAAATTAAATATTTTTGTCTTTTGAGTAATCACGAATTTGAGTAAACACATACACGTATTGCCTTTAAAGTATATTATATTAATATAACGTTGTGAAAATGTGATAGTTGATGAGAGTATTTTGCTAAGATTTAATAAATTTTACTACTACTACTACTACTACTACTACTACTACTACTACTACTACTACTACTACTTTTTCTATTATTATTATCATTATCGTTAAATATGTTTGAATTTTTGAATTTGAATTTAAATTGATGGTTTACGTCCCAGTCAACTGCAATGGTAATATCTGGACGCTGCCTCCATTTTACGGGACTTTTACCCAACATTAGGGTGTCATGACACTCAAAATCAAACCAATAAGGCTTATAGTAAATGTATGGATGGTTTGACTAAACCACACCATTTTTATTATCATACATGTTTTTTTTTTTTTTTTTTTTTTTTTTTTTTTTTTTTTTTTTTTTTTTTTTTTTTTTCCGCGAAGATATTTTTAAACATTATGATGCCTTTTAAGCTATATTACAATAAAATCGCAAGAAACCGTTAGCATTTTATTCTCCCATTTTATTCATAGTTTTGAATCAACATAGTGCTGTAACAGCTACTGAACACAAAACGACAAAAACGATGAAACCGAAATGAATTTATATTTGAGCATTAAATTTTGCAACAAGCGTTTTACACCAAGAAATGGTAAAATATTTATAATTTCTTAGAACGGTGATAATGCTTACGAATTAAAGATTTCGGCAATATAGACACGCGAAATACTGGCGCAGATATTTTTTGGAAATTTCGATGGATTTTTAACAAACAAAATAATGAAATTTATGGATGATTTTTCAAATTTTAAAACTTTATCAGAGTCGTGTGCTGGACATAAATAATCGCTGAAAATTTCAGTGCCGTTCTACTGATAATAAAGCATTCGGAGTAGAACAAAGTTTGTATGCAAATTGCATGTATAAAGCTGAATTCCTGGTATTTATGTTGCTGTCTTCTTGCATTTATAAAACAGTAACGAAGATTCTTACACATTTAACATGATTTTATCTTTCGTCATAATAGTCAATTACACTTTAATTAAAATGCAAAACATAACGTCTGAATATGATAATTTTTGTTTTGATATTGTAACGAACAGCCGAGCCAACCACAGCAAACCACGTCGGTGGAAAAGCATGCTCATCCACCAAGAGATTTTTACTGCGCAATATACTCAACGCTTACTCGACTCCGGTCTGGCAGTTGTCATCATCCCACCGCTGACACCAAATGTAACGTGCAGCCGAGCTACAGCAAACCCCGTCATTTTATTCCTGGGCGAGACCAGTACTACATGAGGTTGATTTGTGGGTTTGTTGTCCCGGGAGCACCCGAAGGCTCAACCGAGAGATTGATTTTTGTGGTTATTTTCAGAGAAGCCCCGGATCGAACCTGCGACCCCTGGATTACAAGGCGAGTGACTTATCCACTGCACCACCGACGAAAACCCCGTGGGTGGAAAAGCATGTTCATCCACCAAGGGAGGTTTACTGCGCTATATACTCAACACTTACTCAATTCACAAAGTTTCGAGTTTGAAATTTGCATATTACAGTCACTCAGTATGCCGCTAAAACGTTGCATCAACGTATTTTTTCCAAGGGCGGCTATCCCGTCACAATATCAATAAAGTTTGACTTTTTGAAATGAGGTACAAGTAGGCAAAGATCAGGAAAAGGCGCAATCAGAAAAAAATTCCCACTCCAAAAACCCAGATGGGAAAAAATGAATTAACAATCAGGTACTTATACCATGAAAACATCGTAAGCCGAATGAACAGCTATTACTGGCGGGCTTAAACCGGTTTTACATGGCCATAACCTCACCCTCAGCTTCGTTTTAGCTCTTCGGTCCTCGTGGTGAATCTCAGTTAGTCAATGAATCATCAAGAACAAACAAATAAATCATGATAAACATCCTGATGAATCAAAAACCAGGACTCACAGACTGAGTAAGCTGCCCTACGGCGCCGAATAACTTACTAACTCCGGAGCAAAAGAAAAACACCAGTTGGACCCCGGTGGGCCAAGCAACAGCCAAGAAGCTCCGGCCCCAACCAACTAAAATGAATAGTTTTAAGTCGGGGCCATCATAGAGTCTGACGCCCGACCCACCGGCATTCAATTAAAGAAGGCATCATAGTTATCAACCATGATTGGGTTAACAACTAAGCATGCAGACTGTCGCATAACATACGTCTGTAACATGTAATGATTTTTCTGAACTGAAAAGAAAAATCCTTCCTTCCTATCACTTTCTTTAGTTTGTAAACCAAGTCACCATAAAATTCTATACCCATGCTGCGTCTGCACGGGATGTATCACACATTTTGGAATGCAGCAACTCACAGAGCCACTGCTAGACATTGCTTTATTCATATGATCATGAAGTTTGATTAATCATACTTTACTTTGTGAACTAGAAGAAAAATATGAGGTGGTCTCTAATAGCTTTCTTTCAGTGTAGTGTTACAGAGACAGTTCTCATTAGAAGAGGCATTACTATAAGAGTGCGTTAAATTGATTAGACACCTTCTGCAGCGAGAATAATGTCGTCGTTCATACGTATATTTGTCGTGGATTAATTAAACCGTCTTTTATCGGCCAACGCCCCCATTAATATAAGACAATTTGGATTCAGGGTGTTGATTAGTTTCAACTTGAAAGCACAGATACCTCGAAGCACTATAATCTTCTGAAACAAATCAGATGTCTGCTGAAATGAAAGAACAAAAGACGATTAAAGATTCAGACCATGGTAATTTCCTATGAGAAACAGACATCACAACATTTTTTTTCGAGAAGTATTATATTGTTGTTATTATACATTCAAAAGGTTTTTTGTAGAAATATCAAAACCTTGTGATTATTTTTATTTGTATACTGTATGTGAACTTGAAACGAACATATTTAAGGTATAAGGGACGAGGAATTACTTTTTAAGTTATGACGAGATAGACTGTAAGTAAATAAAATTATACTTTTAAGGGGTCGTCAGACCAATGCGAAAGTCCCTCAACGCAGACTTGCGAACGTGAGTTCAGCAACATTCGTTTCAATTCATTTGTCTGCGTTTCAGTACGTTGAAGAGCGTTGTTTGTGTTTGCATGAATTCGTTTGCCTGCGTCTGCATTCGTCAAGAACAGGTGTGGCGAAAAAAAAAATTCGCATCCGTGCGTTTCGCTGCGTTCATCAATCGCAAATCTTCGCAAAGCATTCGTTTTCGTGCGTAATCGTGCGTAAGGCTTCGCAACTGACTGTAAAATTGCATCACACGATCAGGCTAATTTGCACATCCACCGAAGAGTTGCGCTTCGCGATTGCTTGCGCTTTTCAACGCACTGTACCGAATATTAGCGCATTGTAGCGAATCGAATCCGAAGCAAGAAAGCGAAATGTTGCGTTTAGTCAACGAACGCATATGAAGGGAAACTTATACAAACGGATCCATGCGAACCGTAGCGTTGAAAATACATATACATGTACGTGTATAGAAGGGAAATTTCGGATAACCATTGCGAAATTTTATCTCCGCTGTCAGCCACGAATCTCTCTCTCTCTCTCCTCTCTCTCTCTCTCTCTCTCTCTCTCTCTCTCTCTCTCTCTCTCTCTCTCTCTCTCTCTCTCTGCCTTATTTACCATTTCATTTTGTATTTTGCCTGTATGTATTGTTTGTACGTATTATGTTTTGAGGGCCCCAAGGGAGATTGGTACTTGCTGCAATTAAAAATTTAACATACTCCTGCTGTAGGATATCCTTCGAGCGATTTTCGGACAAGCAATTTTTTTTTTATCTCCATGAACAGATGAAGAAATAAGATTTAAGGATGATCAGAAATTACATAAAAAGATAGGGAACAAAACATGTTATGATATTTATGTATATCTTTAAATCGGATGTATGATGTCCTCCACTTCCGAATAATTCAAGGAAATCTTAAAGTAATATTGAGATATCCTAAATTCGTTCATGATTGGACTTTCTTACATCCCCCATACACCATATGGATATCTTAAAATTAGCTTAATGATAATATGCAAATCCCTCAACGCATCCTTAAATACTTAGTATATCCTAAAATGAATTATGGATGCTCAAAAATATGGAATAAAGCTCAGCCTCTTGCTCACTGCCCGCCCTCTCCGTGTCAACAGTTTTTAACCTTTGAAACAAAGTTGATTAACTCGTTTGCAAGACCGGATGGGGAAATAGCGTTTCGTTAAGTAAACGCAACAATTCGCTGAAGCCCGTATGACTGCGCTCTAAAACGCTCCTTAGCGCAACCAATCGTAGGTGGATTAAAAAAATATTACTTGTGCAGCCCAACGCATTTCGCTTTCGTAACCATTCGCAACAAAGCGCAATCCTGCGTTTACCGATCGTTAAAGGATCATCAATTAGAGGATTTGTTATATAACACATTTTCTATACTTTCGTCAAGAAAACGCAAAAGATAACAGTTTTTCCATTTTCGCAAGTCTGCGTTAAAGAAATTTGCATAGGTGTGACGACCCCTTTATCTGAGGAAGTTCTGTTTTCTTTAAAATCGGGTGCCCAAATCTGAATGGTGTCATATGTTCGTAAAACTACACAAATAGCTAGCTGTATACTTTATACAACATTACTTTATACTTTGTATAATACACTGTAAAATAAACTGTTCCTAGCCGAATCTGAAGTTGTGGTTCTCTTTTTTACTCGTTTATAAATGATTGTGTTGGTGCTATGATCGCCATTTTCCTTTTGAATAATCTATAACATGATACAAATACAGTTGAGTAATATTTTTACTATTTCACTTAGTCTGTCTGTCTGTCTGTCTGTCTGTCTCTCTCTCTCTCTCTCTTTATTCACCGTTTGTATGAATTAATTTAACTGTCTTCAAATTTTGACTATGATGACAGTATTTTATAACTGTACATATGCACACATTGCTATTGTTTTGTCCTTTTTATTGCAGCATCAAAATGACAAGAACAGATGTCACTTTTTCGGAAATACAAACATTTTCCGTTGACAGTGAAGATGAGTCACAGCCTCCAATGGTGCGCATGAATATAGCGGGGACTATTTTTCAAGTAGAGTTATCTACGTTACGTCGGTTCCCAGACAGTCGTTTAGCCAAGCTTACTGAAAATGATGTAATTTTGAAGAAAACTGTGTATTTTGATCAAGATGCCACATTGTTTGGTCATATTTTAAGGTGAGATGCATCAGTTTAAAACTCCTTTGGGCATGTTGGGGGTATAAGGTAGATCGATTAAGTAAATTATGACAAGAACCTCTAGCAGTAAGCCGCCTGTGGTGTCTAGTCTTCAGTTGTACTTATACTGTTTGTTAGAGCACTAGAAGTCTAGGCTTGTAAACCCTGTTGACCCGTCATTGCCATAGAGATGTAGTTAAAGTTACAATATACAATGTATTTATTGCAACTGTATTCAAGCATTATAATGCAAAATACGATGGATTTACATTTCATCTGCCTTATTTTATTTTTGTCTTAATAAAGTTTGCTTTAATAAACTGTTAACGGCTTAGCTTACACAATTATAAAGTAAACATTTCATTTAAGACGGTATTCACACCTTTCACAAATACATACATGAGCATCATCAGGCTCCTTCAACACTCAAATAAGAAACGAAATAAAAAAAAGTATACTAAATATTATATCACTAACTGCACCTCCTCTTTTAAAGGTGTTGCCGTTCGGGAGAGGTCCACGTTCCAGGATCAGTCTGTCCACGGGAGTTCCTACGACAGATGGAGTTCTGGGGAATTCCGGTCCAGAACATCGCCCCATGTTGTTGGTCGACGTTTTATAAAACTGACTTTATTATGAACATTCTGAACAAACTGACAGAAGTGACATCTGAAACACCTGAGGAGCACAAGAAAAGCAATGATTTGACGCGTGTTCAAAAGCTTTGGCTTTTCTTGGATAACCCAAACTATTCATATCCAGCAAAGGTACATCTATCTATCTATCTATCTATCTATCTATCTATCTATCTATCTATCTATCTATCTATCTATCTATCTATCTATCTATCTATCTATCTATCTATCTATCTGTCTGTCTGTCTGTCTGTCTGTCTGTCTGTTTCTATCTATCTATCTATCTATCTATCTATCTATCTATCTATCTATCTATCTATCTATCTATCTATCTATCTATCTATCTATCTATCTATCTATCTATCTATCTATCTATCTATCTATCTGTCGTCTGTCCGTCCGTCCGCCCGTCCGTCCGTCCGTCTGTCATAAGAAATAACTGGAGAGATCCACCCGACCATCTTTAATAATCATGTTTTACCAATTATTTATTATTTTGTTGTTTTAGGTGTGGTTTTACTTCTATCTTCTGGTGGTCGGTTTAAGCATCATGGTTTATCTATTCTGGATGGAGCCCAGTTTGCGAGTGGAACCATACCTTCAACATGTGGAATACGACCACAACCACTCCAATGAGAAAATCAGTAAAATGGTCGAGACAGATCCTCAAATTGTGTTATTTTCGCTTGATATATTTTGCATACTTGTCTTTGTTACGGAGTTTGTTCTGCATTTCGGGGCATGTCCAAATAAGCGGAGTTATTTCAGAAAATGGCATAATATCATGAATGGAATTTTGGTTGGCGCGATGCTCACTTCTTTTCTCTTCGAGGTACGAAAGGATCTTATTCATACACACAATGCCGGACTGGTTTATTATATCCTGAAAAACACCTACATGTTTCGACTACTCCTTCTGCTGAGACTTGAGAAACAATACATAGGCTTGAAAATATTAATTCTGTCAGTCAAAGAAAGTGCGAAGGAGTTATTCCTCTTGCTGTTCTCACTCGTCATGGTCACGTGCATATTTGGCGGACTTATGTTTTGCGCGGAGATACACACCACACAGTTCCCGGATATTGGCGTATCGCTCTGGTGGGCATTGGTGACTATCTCGACAATCGGCTATGGTGATTATTATCCCACTGACCTACCAGGGCGTGTCATAGGGGCCCTATGTGCTGTGTGTGGGATAATTATGTTGGCCCTCCCTATTGCAGTGATATCGTCTCGGTTTTCAACCTTTTATAGCTACAGGTTTTATCAAAGCCGTCACCAGGTCATGTGCAAGAAGTGATTGACAATATTCACGAGGTACACCAATTATTGACATAAATCAGGTAGATTCTAATTAATTCCAAAGTACTAAGACCATTAAACCATTTTTAAGTCAACAATATCAACACTTTTGATGTTTCCATTCATAACACCACCAACGCAAATAGCAAATTAAAATCTACAGTAAAACAAAGGAACTGTTAAACTTTCTTTCATAAAAATGGAAACCCTATATGTATACATACACTGTCCTTCCGTATACAGTTACATTGTTCAAAAGGAGCGTGTTAAGACAGCTTCCGACGCTCATAAAATATTCTGAGGTTAATGTTACCATATGCTGAACTTTCTTATCTACAATTATTTAAGTGGTGTTATGTGGGCATATTATTCAACAAAAAAGTGCCATTCCAATGGACATGTCAGCATGAAAGTTGGTTAAAGACAGCGGATTGTTATAAAATTCGTAAATATAATATGGCGTGGAAGGTTTCACAATTTTTATGTGAAACAGGGGCAACATCTGGTCCTACCATTTATCAAAAGAAATTGTTCTATAGTTTATTTAGAGCGTATAATGAAGGCAAAATAAAATAAAAATAAATAAAAAAAAAAAAAAAAAAAAAAAAAAATAGAAAATTTACGGTATAACGGCTGTCTGTAATATATGATTGATTTTAAATACAGTATCTGGAAAATGTTCATTTACATTCAAGTAATATTCAGGTAATGACTTTATGGGTGTATAATTTTCTGTTGGTCATTAGGAAAACTTGCCCATGCAACATATAGAGAATTTTTTTCAAAACCTAAAAATGAAAATTTCCTTGGGAAAAAAATGATATTTTTTTCGGAGTGGCTATTGACAAACGTTTGTCATTAGCGATTTTTCGTATAAATCGCTATTGACAAACGTTTGTCATTAGCGATTTTTCGTATAAATCGCTATTGACAAACGTTTGTCATTAGCGATTTTTCGAATAAATCGCTATTGACAAACGTTTGTAAATAGTGGATTTCACGTATTTTCGCTTTTGACAAACGTTTGTCTCTAACGATTTATACGAAAAATCGCTTATGACAAACGCTTATCATAAGCCGTTTTTAACGGAAAATCTCTTATTTCCAAACGGTTGTAAATAAAATGATGACCAGAAAAAAAATATCGAACTCGGCCTGGTTTATTAATTTATTGTGAATCATAGATACGTTTGTTTTCAATGATTTATATATTTTATTAGAATTATTAACACACATATTTGTAACTTAATACAGACATAAACATGAACATTCCAAACATACAAAGGGTTTTGTTTGATGCCCACGTCAACAATGTTAAATTGAAGTTTGGGAGTCTGGGTATTCTCTATTTCTATAAGTAAGTAAGTATTACTAATTAAGTAAGTAAGTAAGTAATTTCTTTATTTATTTATTCTATGGAGAGTTAATGTGTTTTGCTCAAAAACATAAGGCACAAGTGGGGTTCGCACCCAAGACGCTATACCACTTGGCCACTTTCACTGATGTTGGAAAGCTCTAAGTAAATTACCAAAATTGGAAGATACAGATACGATCTTAGACTAATATAATACTTTATTAGACAACATAAGTACAGGATGTTTCTGAACGATGACGTAAGGGCTGTAGAAGCTAGGGGTCGTCACGATTATTAAGCCACTGTGTGACAATCAATTTGCACATTCTATTGCGTACAAACGGTTTACGTAAATGGCATCCAATTAGTAGTACTAAAATATCCTCAGAAACACATTCTTTACAGTAGCTATCTTTTCTTTGACTATACGTGGGACTGGAGCGCTTTGTAGCCCTTTTTGTTTATTTGTTTGAGTTGGCTTGCGGCTTAGCGTCCCAGTAAATAGCCATGGTCGTTGCCTCCATTTTATGGGATTTTTACCCAAACACAGGACGTCATGACATCCAAATAATGTTTCAAATACAACCACTCAACTAAGCCAAAAAGGCTTATATGTATGGATGGTTTTACTTGAACCACATTACCTGGGCAGGCTCAGACCTTAGCGGTTAACCAGTAATCAGGTGGTAAGTCAGTAGCGTAGAAGTGCCTGGAGCAGTCCATCTATTTTTTAAGTCCCATTGGGTGGGGTGGTGGGGGCATATTCTCACCCGACCACTCTTGCTTTGTAGCTTAGTGAATGCACAGCATACTGGAGATAAACCTTCCGCAACAAGGAGACATTTGGCATGGCATAGGCATATACTTTACTCGAAATTATAAGAATTGTATGACACATACATTTTAGCAATTCACGTGAAAACACCCAGATTAAAGATCGCACTTCTTTCTAATTCTGTTCCCTCTAAAATCACTACGCTAACTGCACAATATAGGTGCAATAGACAATAGACGCGTGTCTGATTTAACAATCGATTAATCGAGTATCGCTTTAAATAGGACTAGGTAGCGAAAATATATTCTTGATAGCTAAGCGAAAAGAGGGGGAAAGATGCAAAAAATAGATACTTGATAGCAAAAAAGGGTCTTTGATGATGCATATTATGAAACATAAATTAAACTCCAAACGCTTAAATAAGAAAGGCGAAAATAGTGGGTTAAATTCTTGATCATGACATTTGATGTTTTACCTTCATCTATGGATTAGGCTTCAAGAGTATGTGTACCTGTCCCACACAAAGAAGAAGATTTTTGATGGGTTTTTACCATATATGGGCATGGCGGCCATCTTTGTCATGTGACCTAGATTATTTATATACACACTGATTCCCCCATTCTATAGATGCTTCACATAAAATTTGGCTTTGATTGGCCAAGCGGTTTCAGAGAAGACGTTTGAATATTATGGAAATATACATGTATATTGCCACAGGGTGGGGGCACATGAGCCCCTGGGGTCCAATTTTTTTCAGAATCATTAATATTCAGTCCTACTTCCCATTTCCTGCATGACTTTCACTTTAAATTAAATTTTAAAATTTTTCCCCATTCAAATGCATTGGTGACCTATGTTGACCTTGCCGTAAAATAGGTCAAGGTCATCACAGGGTCATGATTTATATACACATTGTACTGCTTGAGCCATCAATACTTCATGCCAAGTTTTGTTGAAATCGGTCCACCTGTTCTGGAGAAGAAGATTTTTGAAGGGTTTTTACCATATATGGGCATGGCGGCCATCTTGGTCATGTGACCTGGATTATTTATATACACATTGGTTCCCCCTTCCCATAGATGCTTCATGTAAAATTTGGCTTTGATTGGCCATGCGGTTTCAGAGAAGAAGATGTTTGAATATTATGATAATATACATGTATATTGCCCCGGGGTGGGGGCGGATGAGCCCCTGGTGCCCAATTTTTTTTCAGAATCATTAATATTCAGTCCTACTGCTCATTTTCTGCAAGACTTTTCCTTTAAATGACAATTTAACAATTTTTCCCATTCAAATGCATTGGCGACCTATGTTGACCTTGCCGTAAAATAGGTCAAGGTCACCGCAAGGTCATGATTTATATACACATTGTAGTACTTGAGTCATCGATGCTTCATGCCAAGTTTGGTTGAAATCGGTCCAATGGTTCCGGAGAAGAAGATTTTTGAAGGGTTTTTACCATATATGGGCATGGCGGCCATCTTGGTCATGTGACCTGGATTATTTATATACACATTGGTTCCCCATTCCAATAGATGCTTCATGTAAAATTTGGCTTTGATTGGCCAAGCTGTTTCAGAGAAGAAGATCTTTGAAAATGGTGGACGACGGACGGACGACGGACGGACGGACGGACGGACGCCGGATCATGGGTATACTATAAGCTCACCTTGTGAGCCTGACGGCTCAGGTGAGCTAAAAATGAAAATAATTCGGCAAGCATTCGCAACACATTCGCTTCATTTGTAAGGTGTTTGCAAGACGGTCGTATTATTTGTAACGGCATTTGTCAGCGTTCGGAACATTCGTAAGGCATTTTCAAGAATTCGGTAGTGAAGATGGCAATCAATCGCAACATTCTTAAGACATTTGTAAGGATCCGCAAGCATTCTTAACGCTTTCGCAAAGACATCGTTTTGTACAAGCCCCGCCCCGCCCATTCGCATCATATTCGGTTATTTCAGCGCGAATTTCAAATTTTATCATTCGCAAGGGATATTCGGTATATGGGAGAGCAGTGAAAGGACCAATGATGGCTTGTATAGTAAAAAACATCATCTTAAAGTACTTTTTAAAGAGATGCAGTTTGTTGCCTTTTTCATCTTCCATGTGGGAAAAACCCGGATGCAGGTCAAAAATGATCTGAGATGTCTTCGACAAATAATGCAATCACGAAAGGGCGGTTAAACTGAATCAAGTACGAGTATAATGAAAACACGCTTGTTAGTCAACTGTAAAACACGGTTTAGCAAATTCAGAGTCTGTTAGTATTGGGTTTTCCAAACAGCTAACATATGAAACCGGGACCTCGATAAATATACGATTTTTTCAGGGCTCAAAATAAGCTTCGATTGATTACTCGTTACTTTCTTCCTATTTTTTTTTAAATTTTGCTCAAAACTTTGATTTTGGGTACACGTTAGAACCGCCTCGCAGAGACGGTTCTAACCAGTACCCACATTCTATGTTTTGGATCAAAAATAAGGAAAATAGGTACATGTATACCCCTCCATACCCCGGTTTTACCATATAAAAGTGGGGTATAAGGGGCATTCATTGCATGGACATGTTTTCCTGATGTGTGACAACCCTAATAAAGCAGTTCGGCGTTGTGAAAGATGGATTCTGATCATGACATTCGAAGCAGGCCATAGATATAATTGGTTGGAGACTGAGGAAATTTATGTATACCTTTGAAATAGAACTAATACTGATATCCTTTAAGAGGAGTGGGCATATTAATGAGAAAAGGGATGGCCAATTCCACGGTTTCGGCTACTTAAGCCTCTTCAGTGACCTTTAGATTTCTCAGAATACCCCCGGTAATCTCAAAGGACCAGAAAAATATAATCTGCACTATGAATGATGTACGGGGGACTTTTAGGGCCGCCTTACGGCACAACACCAGCTGCAGTAATAGCAAATAAAAATAAAACAAATATCCTTTAAGAGCAGTGAGAATATTATTGAGAAAAGGGATGTTATACTAGTACTATTATACTGTTATTCAGTCCTATCCATAATATACATATACAGATTTTATAAGATTACACATACTTCGTTTGATTTAATATTGCAACTTAATACTGCGTTTACACTATGTTCCCGGCGGCCCCGGCAGTCCCGTTTGCTAGAAACGTAGCGTGCCGTGGAGTTTTGGTAATACATTTCTCTGGTTTTCAAGATCTATTACGTTTTGTTACGTTTTCTCACGTTGTATTGCGATATCCGTAACACGCCGTGGTAGTGATAAGCCGGTGTGTCACGGTGGCGCTAAGGTACGTTACGGTTATCCACGATCTATCACGATTATTAGCACGTTCTATTACGGCCTGTTACGTTCTGTTGCGGTCAGTTGCGTTTTGACCAAGGCGTAACACGCTTTTTCGGTCTGTCAAGGTCAGCTACGGACGAAACGTAGACACCATACAATATAGAGCACATTTTTTTCCTTTTAATACGAATAAGTCCTTTGAAATAATAACAACCGCGCTCCTCAACAACCGACTGCACAGTTGATTAAGAAAGTTCGGGATTGTAATTCTTCTTCAATTGCATAGTGCAGCGTATGGTCTGTATTGTTCACTTTAGTGACTGTTCCAATATGAAGGAATTTGTCCCCATGATATGCCATTTTATATCTATAAACTTCACTCGCCGTGATAACCGTAACAGAACGTGACATACGTAGTAGAACGGGGTGAACACCGTCAAAGACCGTAACGCACCGTAACTTAACGCAACAAACCGTGTTGAGTATTCCGTAGGAAACGGGACGAGACGTGAGACGACCGTGACCAAACGCAACAGACCGTGGAAGGTCCGTAGCTTGCCGGGCTATTTACTAGCTTCCCGTTGCACTACGGACCGCCTCCACGTTTCGCTACGTACTGTTACGTTCTGTCACGGTGTGTTACGTTCAGCCCGTTTTATCACGGCCCATTACGTTTCTCATTTCCGCCGTGGCTGCCGTGGCAGATTTTTAAACTGTCAAAAAATTTGTCACGGTGTCCACGATTATCCCGGCGTACTACGTTTGCCTATCCCGTTCCCCTGCGTTGCCTCACGGTTATCCCGTTTTGCTCACGGTTGTCTGAAACGTGGCCGCCGTGACCGCCGGGAACATAGTGTAAACGCAGTATAAGGACATACAGACGTCAATAACACTATTTTTTGCTCATTTTTCAAAACTGCGAGTTGTTAAAGGCAATAAGTATATTCTACATCATGTGCAAAAATGAAAATCATATCTTTAGCAGAAATGCTAGAATTTGATAAAATTTCCAAAGTAACTGTAAACTGTGGATAAAGTTTGTTCTATCAATTTACCCCTGATTGCCAATGGCCAATTGATTTCACGGGCTATAAAGATTTTAACTGTACCAGGTAGCTGAAGGGCCAGTATTTATCAACTAAGACAGACAAGAACTGTCTTCCTTGAGAAAGCCTGTTTTAGTTCTTGCACAAGACAAAAAAAAACAAAAAAAAAAAACAAAAAAAAAAAAAAAAAAAAAAAAAAAAAAAGAAAAAAAAAAAAAAAACGAGTCAAAGGTGAGCTGTGTTTCTGCGGCAACCCTATAAATCGAAACGGGCTAGTTTGTGTATCTGCTGAAAAGCCCAGAAGCTGGTTTTCTCACAGTGGGGCAATGTTCTTGATATAAAGGGGACAGAAGATAAGGCAAAATACAACTCTCATGATATTATATGAGCCATGTCATGAGAAAACCGAATGTTTGCCTATGCGAATACAAAAGCGCAGATCATCTATGCAGTAACTGCACAGCTGTTCAGCGTCTTTGTTTGCACTACACGGATAGTACAATTCATCATCTTCTTCCTAAATCTGAAGCATCAAGCTTCTAGCCATGTTCTGTAGCTGTACAGGCCAGTTTGTGACGTGCCTGCTCGGAAACCCCGAAGATCGGTTTTCTCTTGGTGCGGCTCAATGATGATCCGTAAAGGCACTTTGTGAGTTTGAAAACTAAAAATGAATGTCATATGCTTCTTTCTGCATGTTCGCTCTTCTAAAATTGATCAGAAAACCATTCTTGTTTGTCTGTTTTGTACAGTCTGTTTCACAGACTCTACTAATTATTTTCTGTTGTACCTGCATATGTCATAAGATAATAGTTGCAAATATATTTCATTAAATGGAACACTAGTAGGTATCTTTAACATTCCGTCTATTTGGAAAATTAATGGAATTAATTTCAACAGAATTTTATCATTATTCCATGTACATGTATTATCTTAGCTTATCTTATGCTCAAAGTGGTTGCACAAGCTTGAGCAGAACTTTTTCGTTTCTTTTTTCTCTTCTTTTAAGTTGCATATCTAGTATAATCTTACTGCATGTAGTTGATGAATTTTTAATTTCAATGTAAATAGTGTATGTAAACTATGTAATTCTAAGTCATGGTTTGCATCCTACCTCCCTGGTTTGTATGTGCATAGGTTTTCCCGAGACAAGGCCAACATCAGAAGTACTGAAGACAGTAAAAGGCGCAATAAACTTGACCCCAATTCATTCATTTCCTGTAACAGTTGGTTTCCCACATCCATCATTAAGTGATAGCAGATTATGCCTCCCTTTTGAAGATTTCCAGGAGAATGTTCCACTACTTAGGGCAGGTCATTAACTAATGACCGTGAAATGAATTCAAGACTGGAGATCACGCTATTGGTTAAAATAAACAATATTTTCATAATTTTGGCATATTTTGATAAAGCAGACCAGCCCAAAAGGTGTGTAGCTAAGTCTCCCAGAGTGCTGATTGGATGTGTGTAGATGCCATGCTCTAAAATCTACCTTTTCAAGAGGATTATAGACATTTTGTATCATCAAACAGTTTTAAGGTCTATCTGACAATTAGATTTTCAAAAGAACTTCAGTTTCAAAGTGGTATAACTCCTTTATTTATGGAAGGATCTAAATAATTTTTGGTGGGTGGGTGGTTTGAAGTATGACAAAGATAAATGTGTCACAGATTTGCTAAATTTTGAATGGTTCTTGATCTATCAAGGATTTTGTTAGGGGTGACCAATTAATTATGAACTGCATGACAAAATGTGCTGTATTTCTGCTTTGAGGCATTATTTCGAAAATCCCTGATACATTATTGTAGATCTCTATCAACTGATGGCTGCCACAGAAAAAAAGGACCTCTAACTCAAAAACTTAAAAAGAAGATGCAAATAAACTGCAAAAAGACAATTAAAACTGTGTCATTGTGTCAGCAAAAGGCTATAAATTGTTCTCAACACATACATATATCAGTGGAAAGAACATTTTCTCTTCTTTCAGGTGGTATGTAGATTATGCTTGTAACATGTTCCTAAGGTAGGCTACATGCCTTTCAAAGATGACTACCACCAATATTTTAGTGGGAGGCCAGTATGTCCTTAATGCAGATGCTCGAAGTTCAGATTATGAAGAACTTTGTAAGAAAAGCATCATTTACAAGATGGTTTCAAAACTACGAATACACACTAACTGACCAGTGTATGCTTGTTCTGTAAATAAAATATAAAGGTTTGATCCTTTGGAAGCAGTAAAACATTCAAAGGGAGATAATATGGACTATATTGCGCCATTATGGGCAATGGATCATTATCAGTAGCCCTTTTTAAATCGGCAACGAAAGCCAGACAAAAGTGCAATTTCGAGAACTAATGCGAGAAGTCTAAATCAAAGACACATTCCTAAACGGGGCCAAGTAATTAAACCATTGCTTAGATGTATTTAAAGGTAAAAACTTTGAACACTCTGAATATAATTACTGATCTCAAAGGGTCGAAAGAGAAATAAAGCCACCTTCCTTTTTTTTAGGTCCTGCAACCTGTCCCAGATTTCGTAGAAGTATTCTGTGCAATCATTTTCAAGGGCTATTTTGTGTTCACGATTTTTTCTATTCTTAGGTTTAGTACTAAAAGTGTTGAAGATGGGTATTATGTTTCTGAACTTACACTGATAAATGTAGAACTTTGCAAATATATAAATATAAGACCTTTCTTTGGTTTTATATTGCCAGATTTACAGCTGTACAGGGTCACTGACGAGGCTTGAGTAGCCGGAACCGCGGTATGGCCCACCCCCTTTCTCATTAATATGTTGACTGCTCTTAAAGGAACTCATTTTTTTTAATTTCTTGATCGGATAATCCCTAATTGAAGTCACTTTCGAGTATACCTACTACTACGCCTAAGTACTACTACTGCAACTACTACTACTACATGTACTAACAATTATTTGAGTTTTTATTAAAATAAACCAACAACCCCATTTTTTCAACGATAAATCTAACGTTTATTTTTGTGCTTTAGTTACATGTCACTTACATGTCACTTATGATAAAGTCCCATGGGTGAGCCACGTAATCAGTAATATTACATGTTAAATCTTGTTTAATTACCTAGTCTCCCCGTACATCACCCATAGTGCTGATTATATTTTTCTTTCGGTCCTTTGAGATCAATAAAGATATTCAGAGTGTTCAAAACACTTACGTTTTGAAACATACTTCGAAGCAATGTTTTAATTACTTGACCACGTTAAGAAATGTGTTTTGCTTTAGACTTCTCGTATAAATTCTGAAAATTGCAGCACTATAGTCTGGCTTTCGTTGCCGGTTAAAAAAGGGCTACTGATGAGGGTTCATTACCAGAAATTGAGCAATACAGTCCATACTATCTCCCTTTGAATGTTTTACTGCTTTCAAAGGATCAAACCATTATGTTTCATTTGCTATTACTGCAGCTGGCGTTGTGCCGTGTGGCAGTCATATAAAGTCTCCCCGTACATCACACATAGTGCTGATTATATTTTTCTTTCGGTCCTTTGAGATCAATAAAGATATTCAGAGTGTTCAAAACACTTACGTGTAGAAACATACTTCTAAGCAATGTTTTAATTACTTGAGCCCGTTGAGGAATATGTTTTAGACTTCTCGTATAAATTCTGGAAATTGCGGCACTATAGTCTGGCTTTCGTTGCCGGTTTAAAAAGGGCTACTGATGAGGGTTCATTACCCGAAATTGCTCAATCCAGTCCATACTATCCCCCTTTGAATGTTTTACTGCTTCCAAAGGATCAAACCAAATATATTGTATTACCTATGAAAATAAAAGTAACACCGACATCCTTCAAGAGCAGTGAACATATTAATGAGGAAAATGATGGATCATGCCGCGGTTTCGGTTACTTAAGCCTCTTCAATGACTCTTTAGATTTGGCCAAATGGAACCAAAGAGAATTACTGTAATTTTGCAATTTGCAAAAAGATAGTCCATACAAGGACTAGTATTATCCAAACAGAGCGAAATATATAAAACGTTAGTTAAAAACTAATTCTAAACCGATGATGAAATTCTAATTTCTCAATACCCTCAGTGATCTCAAATGACCAGAAGGAAAATATAATCTGCACTATGGATGGTGTACGGGAAGACTTTTCAGGACCGCTTGGGAAATTAAAATTATTTCTTATCTAACATTTACGCGCAACTGCTGCTTCCGGTTATTTTAAATGCACATGACTGGCGGGCTTAGAAATTAATGGTACTATAATTTTAATGAAAATGCTAAATTTCATAAATGTCAGAGTAATAAATTAAATGAAGAATCGGTTCCGTTCGTCGTCGCGTTTACCATTACTTTTAAAATTAATTAACAACTATGTCAAGACGACAGTAACCATGTCTATAAAAGATCGTATTATCGAAGACGACAGCAAAAATATAAGAACATGTCGCCATTTGGGTGTCCGAAACACCCTGTACATGTAGTTTTAATACAATTATGGCGGCGATCTCATGCTGTTTAGAAAATGACATAGTGTTTAACCCATATTTGACGAATGGATTCTCCCGTCATTATCTATTGGACGAGTCCACTTTCATTTTAAGGGGCCGCAGGTGTGATTTTAAATTTTTATTCCATTTTTCGATGAAATTCCTGTAAGCAAACAGAATAGCCCCAGATGGGACGCCGCGTTCTGCGGCGTCACATCTGGGGCTATACTGTTTGCCTATGCCCCACAAAAGGGACGCCAGGCTTAAATGAGTTAAAGGTATTTAGATTCCAATGGCGCGTCTCTTGTCATACTTTCATACGAGTATCGATACTCTCAGAATGATTATGCTAACGTTAATTGAATAGTTCTTACAGTGAAAACGAACAGTTTTCAGATGACTGATAGACCATGGACTTATAAATGTTAAGGGAGATATTTTATTTTTCGACCCATGTTTTATTGAACTTAGTTGTCTTGGTTATAACGTAAATGGTCGTGTAAATGAATAAACTGAATAAAACTGAGATCCTATAAGATCAGTGAGCACATTAATGAGAAATGGGATGGACCTTGCCGCTGTTTCATCTACTTATGCCTCTTCAGTGACCATTTAGATTTGACAAAATGGAGCCAAAGTGAAATATAAGTAATTTTGCAACTCTCAACAGGATATTCGATACAAAGACTAACTAGTATCATCTTAACAGAGGCAAATACACTGAAACAAAGTTATAAGAGGCCACCTCATATTTTGTCTTCTAGTTCAGAAAGTAAAATATGATCAATTAAAATTCATGATCATATGAATAAACCAATGTCTAACAGTGGCTCTGTGAGTTTCTGCATTCCAAAATGCGTGATACTTCTCACACAGACGAAGCATGTGTAAAGGTACCCTATTTCAAAAAGTCACACTTTATTAACATCAAATTAAATGTCATATTATGACGTTGTGTTTTTACATTTTAATTTATTTGAAAGTGCTACTGACTGCCATGATGCAAGATAAAATTAAGTCAAAAGTGTTGCTGCAATAAGAATCTTCGTTTCTGTTTTGCACATGCAAGAAGACAACAACCTGAATAACAGGAATTCAGCTTTTGTATGCAATTTGCATACCAACTTTGTTCTTCTCCAGTTGCGTTATTATCAGCAGCACGGCATTGAAATTTTCAGCGATTATTTAGGTCAAATACTAGACTCTGATATACTTTGAAAATTAAAAAAATCGTCCACAAATTTTGTTATTTTGTTCGTTAAAAATTGGCATTGAAACCGGAAGTGTGCGGCAGCCTTGACATGTTGGTCCTCGAAAATGGTCAAAAACAGTTCAGTCGAATTATATCTCTCATTTCCAGGCCTCATCAAGTGAATTCAACAGGGGTCAACATGTTTAAGAGGCACATTTATGAATTTTTTAAAAAATCTCAAAATTGGCGATTTTTAAAAATGCATAAAAATTCTACCAGTAGAGAAAATTCGAATGTTTGATGTTTTTCCAAGCCGTAACGACCCCTTTGATGACACCCGTTCCTAATTTCAATAAATGGTGTGCTGTATCCAATTTTTTATTTAAAAACATTGATTTTTGCATTTTTACTCCAAAAACGCCTCTAGTAAAAGAAAATTATTTCTTAACACTTTGGAACTTTACTTACTTGAAAGACACGTCTTTTGGCAAAAAATTGTGCAATTTTGAACTTGGCTTAGAAACAAAAAATGAGTTTGAAAAGTGGCCTCTTTATAACTTTGTTTCAGTGTATATAATATGTTGGTTAGAAAATGAATCTAAACCGATAATGAAGTTCTGATTTCTCAGAATACCCTCGCTGATCTCAAAGGACCAAAAGGAAAATGTCATCTGAACTCGTTTTATGGCAGGTGACCACGACCTGACGGAATTACCATACCCACGCTTTAAATAGTACGTATAGGAGACCGTTCTTAGGTCAGTATGTCTAGATATGCTATTGTGATCGATCTACAAAACTCAACACTGATATTGTAATGGCGGAACAGCAATAAAACCTCTCCACAAAAGTGGCAACAAAGGGAAAGCAGGGACAAAGAAATAATTAAGCTTACACTCGGGTCTGGTCAATAGCTTCATAGCACTACATAGCACCGACTTAACCAAATTTAGAAGTTGTGGAGCCATTTTTGTCATGGACCCAGTTGTTCAAAGCATCGTTAGCTTAACGATATCGTTAAGACATAAATTTGTTAAGCAAATATCAGCTAAAGTAACAAATACACTTTTATTTTTTGTTGAAAAAAATGTGAGAATCCTTTGCACTGCAAAGGATTCTCACATTTTTCAACAAAAAATTACAGTGTATTGTAATATTAATGTTTGAAATTATAACGAAACGTTAACTAACGACGTCGTTAGTTTTGAACAACTGGGTCATGGATAGTTAAAGTAAGCGACGATCTGGTACGTTATGAAGTCAAATGAGACAATCAAAATAATCAACTATAATGACAAAATTCCAGAAATCAATCTAATTACTACTTTTTAAAAAATCAAATCGCCACAATGTCATAGAATTCAATGGAAAATGCAAATATGTTTGAGGCTTGATCAATTACAAGTGAAAATAATTTAAGGGAACTACCTTACATGTATGTCATCTAAAAACTACAAAATTATGTCATCTAAAATATATAGGTAGTCGCGACATATATAAACATCAAAATCATTTAAATATTAATAACACTTATTTATAAGTAATAGATCATGGTTCCGATCTGTTTATTCAAGACTTCTAAAAGTGCATTATTATACCTCATTAATAATCATTGGCTGACTGAGGATTTTAATTGGTCCAGAGCAGGTCACGCGCAGGGTGCTATTCTGTCATGTCGCATGATCATATTTCACTCTGACGTCACATGACGATTTGTTCACCCTCGACAGTTCATATTGCCCGAGGGCGATATCACCGGCTTATGGTGAACATATCGTCATGTCACCCTCACTCAAGGGCAACAATCGTATAATATATATCAAGGAGGATCGTTTCGCCAGGTAACATTTAATACTCTAAATTATTAATTTTCAAATATTGTAAATTCTCAGATATAAAATATAAGCCATGAATTGTATTTCTGATTTTCAGTTTTTCAATTACGAAATGTCGGGCACCCTGCTTGTGCACGTGCAGAGTAAGACGGTAGATATGTCAGAAGAATCTACGGTACCCAATGAAACCGTCAAGTTGAACATTTCCGGAACTATATTCCAAGTAAAGATGTCGACATTACATCGTTTTCCCAACAGCCGATTATCGAAACTAATGAACCAGCTTTCGGACGAGGAACATATATTTTATTTCGACCAAGATCCATGGATGTTCGGTCACGTGCTCAGATGTTATCGATCTGGGGAAATTCACGTGCCGAAACACATTTGTGGACATGAGTTTTTGAAAGAGTTGGAGTTCTGGGAAATTCCGGTTTCTATGGTATCGCCCTGTTGCTGGCCGACGCTTTACCAAGCGGACGTCAATGTCGAGATTTTAAATAAACTAGCGGAAGTGACGTCTGAATCAGTATCCGCGCCGTTGAACAAAAAGGCGTTAAGCGTACGAGATAAGCTTTGGAATTTTCTAGACAACCCGGACTCTTCTTTAGCCGCAAAGGTACGTAATAATATTTCCACTGGCGTTAGTGTTACCTTTTTATTGAAGTTGTAATCTAGAGCAGGTCTGAAAAGCATATTTTGTGTGAAAACTATACTTCGTAGCAAAATGGCAACGGTATTTACAGTTGTGTTATATTCTCGTCTTTTATACGCATACATTCGGCTTATTACAGTACTACTTTGTATCTGTGTTCTCTACATACAAGTAAAGGTGTTACAGTTCTAGAGTAAAGAAGTGCTTTAAGATCGTCATGGCTCAGACACAGAATTACCAGCGTGGCTCAGACACGAAATAACCATAACTTATACACTCTCTTTTTTCAGGTTTGGTTTTACAGTTATCTTGCCGTGGTGATGTTGAGTATTATAGTATATTTCCTGTGGATGATTCCAAGTCTCCGAGTACCTCGATACCTACAAGGCCAGACGTTTGACCATAACCACACCAACAACAAAATAGCCGCAATGGTTGAATCGGATCCGCACGCATTGTTGTTCCTTCTCGATTCGTTTTGCAGTTTGTACTTTACACTGGAAATAATTGCCCGATTTGTTGCCTGTCCTCGCAAAAGCCGATTTTTCAGGACATGGTACAACGCAATGAACGCGCTGTTGGTAATTACAACCATGGTGGTTTTTATCCTTGAATTGCGGAAGGATCTCATTCGCGGTCACGCGGTCGGTTTGTTTTATTACGTTTTAAAAAATCTATATCTATTCCGACTTCTATTACTCCTAAGATTAGAGAAACAATTTATTGCTCTAAGAATACTTATTCTGTCTGTCAAAAACAGCGCTAGTGAACTGTTGCTTCTATTATTTTCGTTACTGATGGCAACTTGTATTTTCGGTGGACTAATGTTTTGCGCGGAGATACACACGACTGTTTACCCGGATATAAGTATCGCCCTCTGGTGGGCAATTGTTACCATAACTACGGTTGGATATGGTGATCACGTGCCGGACGATTTACCCGGAAGGGTTATTGGTTCCCTGTGTGCGGCGTGTGGGATCGCGCTTCTAGCGCTTCCTATTGCAGTCATTGTGTCTAATTTTGCACAATTTTATGGATACGCAACCTTCCAGTGTCGACACAGAGACACGTGCAAGGGATTAAAGAAGGACAAGGGCCCGTAAATAAAAGCGTTCTAGTGCATGAACGCTATAAATTCAGCACTGTCGTTAAATGGAAAACAACTGAGTTTGTTCGTGAATAGTGTCAGTGGTAGTCAGCTTACAACAGGAGTCATATCAGAGCAGAATGTTTGATTTATAAAGACTACAAGACTTAAGTATATACATGTATATTAATCTAGATGGCATACATATAATGCAGTGAAGTGTTGATGGTTGTCATTTACGCATTGTCACTGCTAATGGAAGAAAAACAATTAAAATACTGTTTAATGCCATTAACTGAATAAAACCGATCGTTTTTTCGGAAGGAAAATCAATGTTAAGGAATCATTTACAATCTGGGTATATTGGAATTTATTCCGAAGGCAAAGTTATTAAAGAGCTTCATCAGATACAGAAATATGAGACGCATCATGTTAATATCGGCGTGTCATTTAGACCCTGTGAGCCACATTTATAATATACACTTAACCATGGACCAATGGTCCTGTAAACGCTCACCTGAGATCTGCTATATATACCAATAAACATGTTTGAATATTATTGAAAATAGCCCCAGTAAAGGGGTAGATGAAGCCCTGTGGCCATTTCTTTTTACAGAATAATCAATATCCTGTCCATTTGCCAATTTCCTGTCAGTTTTTCCCTTCAAAGAACATTTTAACAGTGTTACCCATTAAAATGCACAGGGGACCCAGGTTGACCTTGCCATAAATGAAATACAAAGGTTTGATCCTTTGGAAGCAGCAGAAACATTCAAAGGGAGATGGTATGGACTATATTGCGCAATTTCGGGTAATGAACCCTCATCAGTAGCCCTTTTTAAACCGGCAACTAAAGCCAGACTATTGTACTGCAAATTTCGAAAATTTACACGGGAAGTCTAACTCAAAGACACATTACTAAACGGGGTCAAATAATTTAAATACTGCTTAGAAGTATGTTTCTAAACGTAAGTGTTTTGAACACTCTGAGTACCTTTACTGATCTCAAAGGACCCAAATAAAAATATAATCTGCACTATGGATGCTGTACATGGAGTCTTTTAGGACCGCCACACTGCACAACACCAGCTGCGTTAATAGGTAAAGGTTACCACATGGTCATTATTTATATATATATTGTAGTACTTGAGTCATCGATGCTTCATGTCAAGTTTCGTTGAAATCGGTAAACCTATTCCGGAGAAGCAGATTTTTAATTTTTTTTTTACAATATATGGGCATGGTGACCATCTTGGTCATGAGACCTGGATTATTTATATACACATTGGTTCCCCATCCAATAGATGTTTCTCATAAAATTTGGCTTTGATCGACCAAACGGTTTCAGAAAAGGTGTTAGAATATAATGGTTATATACATGTATATTGCCCCAGGGTGGGCGCATATGCGCCCCTGGGGTCCATTTTTAATCATTAATATTCAGTCCTACTGCCAATCTCCTGTAAGATTTTCACTTTCAATGACTTTTTAACAGTTTTCTCCATTCAAATACATTAGTGACCTATGTTGATCTTGCCGTAAAATAGGTCAAGGTCATCACAGGGTCATGATTTATATACACATTGTATCATTTTGCTATCAATGTTTCACGCTATGTTTCGTTGAAATCAGTCCACCGTTCTGGAGAACACATTGGTTCCCCATCCAATAGATGATTCACATAGAATTTTGCTTTAATCGACCAAGCGGTTTCAGAAAAGGTGTTTGAATATTATGGTTATATACATGTATATTGCCACAGGGAGGAGAAGATTTTTGAAGTATTCGTGACTCATGTTGACCTTGCCGTGAAATATTTCGTGGACATGTTATCCTGATGGTACAGGCACATAAAACAGGTTGAGTATTTAACATTTGGATTCAAGTAGCCGGTAAGGCCCACCATATTATATATAAGAAGGTAGAAGTAAGCAATGATCAGGAAAATGGCGCAATCAGACAGGAACTCCCACTCCAGCAACAGAGGTGGTAAAAAAAAACTAGACAATCAGGTACTATTACAACTCTGTAAAGACCCAGGCTTATTTATTAGATCACCTGAGTCGTTAGGCTCGAGCTTATAGGATGGTAATGCTCTGGCGTCCGTCCGTCCGTCGTCCGTCCACAATTTCAAAGATCTCCTCTGAAACTGCATGGCCAATTTAGACCAAATTTTATATGAAGCATCTATAGGAAGGGAGAACCAATGCGTATATAGATAATCTGGGCCATAGACCTTAAAACAGAAATGGATTTCCTTTTTTCCTTATTATGTAGGAGTATGGATTCATATTCTTACATACAGATGGTGGTAAGATGACGTCATTTGTTATGCAAATATTGAATTAAGCGTTTATTTATCGTATGTCATCAGGATAACATGTTTTTAATGTGTAACCCCTTAAAATCTTTTTATACAGTAAAACTGGAATATACAGGGATAATTATACAATTCATTCTTAGTTGTTTTTTTTTTTTTTTTTTTTTTTTTTTTTTTGGTACGCAAAGCGGTTCTATCGTGTACCCACGATCCGTACGTTTTGTACAAAACACATGACGGAACATCTAAAATTGAATAAAAGTTTTGATTTTTACAGGTGTAAAACAGTGTATCATATTATTGTTAGGATTATAAAGCATATCTTTCAGCGGCGAATAACAATTGAATTTGCCACTCCAATAGTTCTCTTTCCTAAGGCGTTTATTTCTCAGCAATGGCCTATATACACGGGTAGTGGACTCGGGCCAGTGTTATTCTTTGTCTTTCATCAGGAAAACATGTCCGTAAAATGTATATCCCTCACATCCCACTTTTATATAGAAAAACTGGGGTTTGCAGGGTGTACATAATTTTCTTATTTTTGGTCCAAAACATACATTGTGGGTACTCGTTAGAACTGCCTCGGCGAGGCGATTCTAACGTGTATTCATAATGTATGTTTTGAGCGAAAATGTAAAAAAAAAAAAAAAAAAAAAAAATCAAAAATTTTCCAATGAAATTTTCAAATTTTTCTTCTGACAAAATGTCTGTATGGGCAAATTTTCGTACGGATTAATAATTTTCGGGATGTTATAAATGTGCTCATAAAGGTATTCGCGGATGACACAAATCTGTATACTGTTGTTACCAGTAACAACGGCAACCGGGTTCAATTCAGTCTTAACAACGCAGATGATTGGGCTAATGGTTGGAGGATGGTCATACTGGGAAGAATATTACTGGGACCAGATATACAACAGTATAAAAAATGAGGAAGTTGAACGGGAAAAGGTCAAAAATGAAAAAGACTTGGGTGTCATTATAGATCAGAACTTAATCTTTACAGACTACATCACATTTTAAGTCAACACAGCAAACAGAAATTTGGGAATCATATTTAGAACATTCACCTATAAAGATGAAGGTATGTTCCTGAATCTACGCAAAAGCCTGGTCCGTCCACATGTGGAATATGCTACACCAATTATCACCCCGCTCCCCCTGTATAAAAAGGACAAAATAATCACTGAGAATGTCCAAAGACGCGCAACAAAACTTGTTTCACCGTGCAAGAACTCACCATACACAGAAAGTTTGCGAATACTTGGGCTACCGGCCCTGAAATATAGAAGGAAGAGGACAGACATGATCCAAACATATAAAATTCTGCATGGTACCGACAATGTTGACAAGGATATACTTTTCATAATGGCCCAATTGTGTGCCACTAGAGGTCATTCATATAAATTGCACAAAAAAGATCAAGACTAAACGTTAGAACAAATTCATTCCGTAACCGTGTCGCGGATACTTGGAATAGCCTGCCTGAAAATGTAGTAAATGTACCTCCGTTTACGCATTAAGAGTGGACTGAATAAACACTGGCACGGGCACCCAACCACGGGTAACCTGTTACCAACCTGGCCATCCGCCTAGAGGAATTCGTACACAGTATCGACAAGCATCATTACAAGTCAGATGATTTACTACGATGTCGAGTATGGTGAGTTATGGTGAGTTATAAAATAAGTAAAGAAATGCAAATGTCTAGTTTTAGATTGTTGAGCAAATTTTCAATAATTTGTTCAAGGCATTTACAACCTTCATAAACGGTGAAAAGTGCCAACTTCCATTGAAGATCAAAACATTTCCATTGAATACAAATACTTGAATCTTGCGATGTCGTGAGTTTGCTTTTCACTTTAGGTGAAGGTAAAGATGGCCAGGAATCACAATCATTATTACTCAAGTTGTTAACATGTCTGGTCGAAGGTCACTTTTCGTAGGCCTCTTTCCCACGGACAATTTTTCTTTGACAAAGTAGGTTTGTAGCAGAAAAATATGTTCGTGTAAATTCAATTATCTGTGGCGAATTTTGTCAAATATCTGTGACAAAGGTTAGCGAGCTAAGTGACATAAGTAATCTTTGCTGTGTGTGAACGCAACCTCATTGCCAAAGTTTCTGTGACTAATAATCTTCGGCAAAGAAAAATTGTCCGTGGGAACAAGGCCTTTAACTAAGAAATGATGCATAGTTTGAAAAAAATCCCACGTCCATCATGAGTTTCGAACCCGGATCGCAGGGTAGAAATCCAATGCTCTAACCATTGAGCCAAAGAGTCGACCCTCACGAAGGGTGTCAGAGATTGAAATACTTATATGATACATTGAATCGAATAGCTGACCTGTGCTATTTATAGAAGCTACGCATCATGAAATCTGCCAACCCGACCTTCCAACCACGGCAGATAACCTCGAATGAATGAGTGCTCACAGTAGGGGAGCGGAAGTGAACGAAAGTAATGGCACTTGCGAATGTACAGTGGAAGGACCGGTCACTTGCTCATTGTACAATAGACGCTCGGTCACTTGCTTTTTACGTCATCAAAGCATGTGGCTGTACAAATCTTGGGTTTTACATGTGTTATGTTTTCCATATATTTTGCATCCTTGGACAGTTTTGTAACTATTTTGTTTCATTTTCTCAGCAAGTAGATTCTATTACCATTTTATGACTAAAGCTTTTAATGCCAGGTGTTTTTTTTTTCGACTTTACACATATTTTATTCGTGTTTACAATTTCAAAAAGCATATATCGAACCATGATAAACAAATGATCAAAGGTCTATTTAATGTAAAGCAAGGGATGAAATAGCAAGTTCATGTGGTCAAAATGAAGTGCATAATTATATGTAACTTACCTATAATCGAAATAAAACGGGTCTGGCTACTTTTCCGTGCATTTGAGAGAACGTTTTATTAGGTGTAAACAAATAATCAATGCCGCAAGTGACCGATTCTCCACTGTACATGATCGCAAGTGACATGACTTTCCGGCCAGTAGCAACTGTCCGTTCACTCCCGCCCCCCTACTATGGTGCTGCAATGGGACATAACACTTTGCGTAGTAGACTCATGTCACAGATTTATCGTCATGAATATAACGGCACGCCTCTTCTTACTGATCAAAATGTATTTACTACTACTACTACTACTACTACTAATAATAATAATAATCTTTATTTAGAGTCGGTTACATGTATTAACAATCAACATAAGCTCTGTAATGCTTGTTATTGCAACTAACATAGAACATAATGTGTTAATACATATTTATATTTATATATTGGCGGCCCCCGTGGCCGAGCGGTTAAGAGCGCTGTTTAAGAAAAAAATGTAGAATACATTGAAAAAAAAAAAAAAAAAAAAAAAAAAAAAGATCCCCAATACCTCACTTTTCGTCCCATTGTTGCATGTCCCAATTGTGAAACTAGCCATTTAAGCCTTCTATTAGACATACTACTTAAACCATTTCTAGAACATGTTAAAAGTTACTAACGAGATTATATTGACTTTCTCAAATTCCTTCCGAAAGATGCACCTGAAGATGCCTTGCTAGTTTCCTTTGATGTTGTAAGTTTGTATTCAATTATACCTCATGATCTGGGTCGAACCAGAAGAATTTTGGTAAGAAAGACATCAGAACAGACCCACAACCGTTTTTCAAAAGATTTTATTCTTGAAGGTTTAAGTGTTATTTTAGAAAACAACATTTTTTCATACAATGGATCTTTATTTAACCAACAGAAGGGCACTGCAATGGGGACCAAGGTAGCACCGACGTACGCTCATCTAGCATTAGCGTTTAGAGCTCATGTACGAAAAAATTACACTGGAAAAGGGGGCACAATTTTGGACAATACATTATAGAAAACTGGAAAAGATTTTTAGACGATTGCTTTTCAATCTGACCATTTTCTCTTGAAGATCTTAACTACTTCGAAAATGTACTGAATAGCTTACATAAACATAAAGATATACAACTTAAGCCAATGATCAGATCTACACATTTACCGTTTTTGGATGTACTTGTGTTTAAATCTGGAATTTCAATAGTTACTAATATTTTTCATAAAGTAACTGATTCTCAACAATGTCTCAATTTTAAGTAAATAAAATGAAACAAAAACACTGCAAAAATACACAGAAATCATAGAAAAAGTCGTATACCCACTGCTGAATATACGTTGGTGTCAACTTTGACACGTTTTATGAGATTGTTGTGTATTTTTGCAGTGTTTTTGTTTCATTTTATTTATTTACCTATTTCTTTCCAGTTTTTACCTGCAAATACACATTGACTCTGAAGAAGGCGAAAGCCGAAAGCGCTCAGTTTGATTTGTTCTTGCACTGACGAACGTTAATCAATGGAACAATGCATGTCACGGGGTGATAATGAACATTGCGTTTTTTTTATTATGAATATACGTCTCTCTCTCTCTCTCTCTCTCTCTCTCTCTCTCTCTCTCTCTAAAAAGCCAATGCAAGCACCACCAAAATTTTCCTTTTTTGCATGGTGGCGTTTCTTGCCGTGCATATATTTTGCAGCTTATTAGGTTTGCTAAAGTCCACAATATTATGTTACGGACTTCAACACGAGAAACAAATGTTTGACTTATCTAGCATGGATTTCGGTATCATAAACTTAGAAAAACAATTTCTAAATTTTATCGCAGATTCTATGAATTGATTTCCTAGTATAATGATGAGAAAAAAGACTCCTTACGGGCCTTACGAAACCTGTATTGTATGATGATTCGGTTTATAAGTTTTTTAAACTTATAGGAAGGAATGTTTTGTTTTTGTTTTGTCTTTTCTTATCAGTTGAGAAAAATCATTACATTATTACTTTACAAACATATATAATATAAATTCAGTGTGATGCGACAGTTTGCAGACTTAGTTTTTAACTCATTCATGGTAGACAACTGTGCTTCTTTCCTTAATTGCACGCCAGTGGGTAGGGCGTCAGACTCTATGATGGCCCCGACTTAAAGCTGTTAATTCTATAGATGGTTGGGACCGGAGCTTCTTACCTGTTTCTCGGCCTCACGAGATTCAACTGGTGTTTTTCTTTTGCTCCAGATTTTCAGTGATGTTGTTTGCCTTCCAGGAATCTCCAACTGCCGGGCAGCATAGTATATTCATTATGAAAACTTTCCCATGCAATATACAGATATTTTCAAGAAGAAAAAAAATGAAAATTTCATTTGATTTTTTTTATTTATTTAATATTTTTGTTCAAAACGTACATTGTGGGTACACGTTAGAACCGCCTCGCCGAGGCGGTTCTAACGAGTACCCACAATGTATGTTTTGGATCAAAAATAAGAAAATTAGATATACCCCTGCAAACCCCAGTTTTGCTACATTAAAGTGAGGTTCAAGTGGGTATAGATTACACGGACATGTTTTCATGATGTCTGTGAGCCTGCACCAACATCACTTGTAAACACTTCCACTTTGAATTCTCTGTCAAAGCATGGTGCTAATAGAAATGGAGCACTTTTAAGTATCATGTCCTTTTGTGCTCTTTGCGTCTTATGTGCTTTTTCATATATTTAACAGAAAGGTCACCTATTGGCAAATAGTCGCTCGTGTGGCATATAGATGCGTTTCCTTTCTGTGTTAGTACCAGGGACCAGTTGTTCAAAATTAACGATATCGTTAGTTAAAGATTCGTTAAAATTTCAAACATGAATATTACAAACACGCTGTTATTTTTTTTTGATGAATCTCACATTTTATCAACAAAAAATAACAGTGTATTTGCTTATGCAGTCGGCATTTACTTAACAATTTGAGGTCTTAATGATGACGTAAAGCTAACGAATTTTAGAACAACTGAGCCCTGATTGTCACTTTAGTTTTTCCCACCTCGGTTTTTGAAGTGGAATTTCTATCTGACTGCGTCATTTGCTGATCATTGCTTGATTCACCTTTCTTTATCTTTGCTGGTTGCAATGTAATGCTCTCTAAATTCAGGGTGTTATTTAATTCTACGTTTGTTGAAGAAAAAACCCTACAAGGCTTATGTTATATGTTTGTAATATTCGACACAAAATAAATCTTCTATGGCTATGTCTGTTTATATTTATATGATGTTCCAACGAAAAGTGCAACTCATTTTCAGGATGCTTGCATACAACCCAGAACATATTCCGTTGTGTACCTGGACATTTGACATTGCTCATTACCGCTTTACAATGTCAACAGTAAGTCGCTCTTAAAGTTCCATGTCCCATGTTTCAAGTCCATGTCCCAGGTTTCAAGTTAATGCCCCAGGTTCCAAGTTCATTTCCCAGGTTTCAAGTTACCACTTGCCTGAGACAACAACTTCTCCTTAGCTTTAATACTTTCGCACATCTCTTGGTGTCTACTTAGGTACGACTTTTGTCCGTAGAAGTCCGCAAACTTGGAGGCAATCACGGCTATCGGCAGAGCCAGCAGCATGATGCCACTTATAGCGCACAGTGACCCAATAATTCTTCCCGGTAGATCTGTTGGATAGTAATCCCCGTATCCTACCGTAGAAATTGTGATCAGCGCCCACCACAGAGATATACCCATATCCGGGTACTGGTCGGTATGCATCTCCGCGCAAAACATTAGTCCCCCAAATATACACATAGCCATTATTAAAGAAAATACTAGGAGAAATAACTCTCTAGCGCTTTCTTTAACAGATAGTATAAGGATTTTCAAGCCCATGAACGTTTTCTCCAGTCTTAAAAGAAGTAGCAATCGAAAAACGTATGTGCTCTTGGTAATGTAATAAAATAGTCCCATCGCGTGAGAATGTATCAGATCCTTGCGCACCTCAAGGATAAAAGCTATAACCGATGTGCCGACCAGAACGGCATTCATAACGTTGAACCATTTGGTAAAAAACTTAAGTTTCTGCGGGCACGTTGCCAAACGTAAGAAAAAATCAACGATGAATACAACAATGCATAGAAAGTCTATGATAAATAGCACAATGTGTGGATCTGTCTCGACCATTTTGTTGATTTTTGCGTTTGAGTGGTTGTGATCAAACTCAACATGTTGGAGGTATGGTTCTACCCGAAGTTGCGGTACCATCCACAACAAGTATACAAGAACGCTGATCCAGACCACCACGAGGTAACTGTAAAACCATATCTGAAAAATAAAAAATGAATAAATAAATAAAAAAAAAAAAATAAAAAAATAATAAAAAAAAAATAGAAATAAAAAAAACGAATGTACACCGTGCAGACGTAAGCAAACAAAAAACAAATTGTTGCTTTTCTTAATTAAATACTTTTGTTTTCGTCAAACATTCCTTAATTCCATTATCTACGTATAATGCAATATTATTGCATAAATACCCGTGACAGCCACTGCTGGGAATCACGTGATACGCAATGTTTATGATATGTGCAAATTGTAAACAAGAAGCCGCCATTTTCCACCGGGTCTGGGTAAGTCTATCGAGTTTTGTTTCAAATTCCGAGGGATAATGATGGATGAATATGCCCAGTCCATGCAGATACATCAGATTTATTTAACCATGTGCGAGCTAATCTTTCAAAGTGTTTTGTTTGTGTAAACACTTCATTACCATCATCAAAATTGTTTGTTGCCATGTACACCAAATATTTATTTTGGGCCTTATTCATTCTTCCAGCAACAATGCGTCCTTTCTTAGAGGTAAAATAACATTTTTTTCGAAGGACAATTACCTCCATTTTACAGAAATATGCTAAGTGCCACATGAAAAAAGATAATCAACATCATTGACATTGCATCCCTATACACATGCAATGTGGATTGATACCCTCCACACTAAAACAATAGTCATCATGTTTCTATTCTTTCGTCGATAAATGTATTGATTGCTAATGCACCAGTCCTTTGTAACCATTGCCCCCCCTCACACATACCTACGGTGAAGGGTGGGGGATAGCCGGGCTTAAGTGCAGAGCAATTACTTGTCGAGTGTATCCGCAGTGCAGGGGGTATGACGAGGTGTTTTATGCATTAGGATCCTTACTCCAGGGCGATTTTCTATTTCTAAGGTGAGGCCAAAGATCAAAGTTTTGACCCCCCAGTTTGCCCCCTGTGTGTGCGGCTTATAGCAGGGCACTGAAAGCAGAAATGCCACAATCACCGCCCTTCCCCGTAGGTGGATGAGCAGTGGTTACAAATGACTTGTGCACAATTGCAGCTAAAATATGATCAAAAAAAAGAAAAAATAGACATTCTCGGTTTTGTTCAATATTGAGAACGAATCTTTGAATGCTTTCCTGGCTTTATTATATATCAGCAGTCACACATTAGCGTATAACCCAAACGCGCTTCTGGCGTATGAATACTCTCAACATGCTTAAGATTTTGGACGTATAAAAATAATTTGTCCCTTTAACTCGCTTTAGCAGTCACACATTAGCGCCTGACTGAGACGTATGCCGGACGTACAAAAATCTCAAAGTGTTGAAGTACGGCAGTTTGTGTTACTTCCCAGACGCGCTAAGCATGTGCTACAGGCGCACAGCAAACGTTCAACGCGCGTCTCACAAACGCTTAGGGCACGCTACGGAAGCAATATCTCATAAAATCTGAAAACGCATGTGGCGTATACTAGCGTGCATTACACGTGCTCCAAATGCGTTCATAGCGTATTCAACGCGTCTGTCATGGAACTTATTCGAAACGTAAAAGACATTCGCACAAGACACGCCCAGCTTCTGGAAAAAAATTAAGCATGATTAAACACATACGTGCCTAGAGCGCGCACCGACCTTTAGCGACGTATATCAACGTACACCCAGCGTACACCCAGCATACACCAAAAACGCACATGTAGCGTGTTTCTAATGTGTCTCCGACGTGCTCCTGACGTAGGTTGAATCATTCAAAGTTTACATTTTTGTCAACACGCCCGGCGCGCGTTGGCTTATTCTGCTATTTTAAACAGCAGTCACACACTAGCATATAATCCAAACGCGCGCCGGGCGTGTCGACAAAAATGTAAAATTCAAAAAACGCCAGGAGCACGTTGGAGACACGTTAGAAACGCGTTAAACGCGCGTTTTTTAAAGCTTGGTGTACGCTTGTTGCATACGTCGCTGTAAGTCGCTGCGCGCTCTTGGCGCGTTTGCCCCCCCCCCCCAAAAAAAAATCAAACATGCTTAAAAACTTTCTAGAAGTTCGGTGTGTCGCGGGTGTGTGTCTTATACGTTTCGAATAAGTTCCATGCGCGTAACATGCAAATTAAGCATGACCTGAAACAGACAAGCTACTTTCAAACTAGATGCACTGCGACAGATAAAATGCCAGGTTTGTCGGACGCGCACATTTAACATATCGCAAATTTTACACCCATGTACACCACATTAATTATGAGAAATGTGACATTTATTTTGCATATGCCAGTTTCGATAAGTTTTTGGGTATCATGTATGCTCCAATTTAATACGTTTTTATCATTGTCGTGTGAAGAATTTGTACGTATCCATCACATCTGTGAAGAACTTTTTTTAATATATAGAAACGGTACCAAGATTCACGTGTGAATTTTTGACATGTAAAGAATTGGTGCGTATTCTGCAAATTTTCTGTCAAGAACTGTTGAATTAAACTGTGCGTATGTTCATTTTCTGGGGCACATGGCGCTCTTGACGGTAGAAAAGTCTATGCTTTTACATGTCAAAAGTGAGTACAAAAAGGTAAGGAGAAGTTTTTTATATGTGTAAAAAGCTAACTGATACTTTTTGCATACTTTTTGCATTAATTTAGAAGCGTGTGAACTTGTCTTTGAGAGACTCTAAAAACTGGTTTAAAGCCCCCAGTATTTTTTGTATTACTGATTGTTCCAAGGCGATACGTCTGTTGTGGTTCTATTTGTTTCATGTTTTGGAGTCGAATTTTCGTGCTGTTTGAACCTTATGTACGTTTTCATAGTTTTGGTAAAGTTCGGGTTACTGTTTGGCACTTATTGGGAAATAGCTGCTAATTCGGCTTAAAGGGAAACATAATTATTAAATTCCCGCATATAATTTTCATGAAATTTCACATGCTTCAAGATAATTGTATCCTTGGACTAAAATCGAAATAAAAGTGGGATGTCACCGGCCTCGTTTCCATGGTATCAGAACTTTTTGAATGTGTCTCGTGCATTTCATAAAAAAGCGTTCATAGCGGACATGTGTTTTAATATATGTGTTATTTTTGCATAAACAACTTAAACATACGATCAGTGATATTTTCTTAAATTTTGATACTATTTGCTTTTAAACTGAGGAGATTACAAGCAAAATTAACTTTCCCGCCATGTTTTCAAACCTGGAAAAAATATGTATTTTTGCGATATCTCCTAAACTACGCATATGATTTTATTTAAATTAAACCAATAGATATAAAAGGATGTAACCATTCAAAAGTTGAAATAAAAAGTGGGGGTCATCGAATTGCGTTGGAAGATTTAGAGAAAACCCGTTCTTTTTCGTTTTAATGTCAAACGTTGCACTGACGTCGCGTATATTAATGCGACGTCATCAACAGCGAAATAACCGTTTTTCACATGCAATTAACCTTATACAAGAATGAGGGTATATCAATTGTCGCATAACTAATTTAAAATAAAAAATGAACAATATGTTTACCCGCTTTAGGACTTAATTATGCAGAAACAAACAAAATAAGATTCTACAGCTTGAAACGTCATTTGAAAATCAAAATAAAACGACGCTAAAAGCTACGCGTAACATAGTAAATCAATAGTACAAAAAGTGTAACAAAAACTAACAGAAAAGTATTAATAAGGTTTCATTATTATTAATCATGCATATTAAAGTAGAACTTTATGACGGCATTAAGCCTAATGAATATCCAAAGGTACAAGTAGGCAAAGATCAGGAAAAGGCGCAATCAGAAAAAAATTCCCACTCCAAAAACCGAGGTGGGAAAAAACCAAACTAACAATCAGGTACTTATACCATGAAACATATCGTAAGCCGAATGAGCAGCTATTTTCCCAATAGGTGGCCACTCAGTTACCTTAACTTAACTAAAAATATGAAAACATACATAAGGCGCCAACAGCACAAAAAATTTTAAACACCAAGACATAAAACAAAAAGAACCACTACAGAAGTATCGACTTGGAACGATCAGTAACACAAAGTTACTGGCGGGCTTAAACCGGTTTTACAGGTACCTAACCTCACCCTCAGCTTCTGCAGTGGTTCATAACATTTAGTTAGTTCTTCGGTCCTCGTGGTGAATCTCTAACTAGTAAATGAATCATCAAGAACAAACAAATAAATCATGATAAACATCCTGATGAATCAAAAACCAGGACTCACAGATTGAGTAAGCTGCCCGACGATGGAGATCCCTGGGCGCCGAATAACCTACTAACTCCGGAGCAAAAGAAAAACACCAGTTGGACCCCGGTGGGCCAAGCAACAGACAAGAAGCTCCGGCCCCAACCAACTAAAATGAATAGCTTTAAGTCGGGGCCATCATAGAGTCTGACGCCCGACCCACCGGCGTGCAATTAAAGAAGGCAGCATAGTTATCAACCATGATTGGGTTAAAAACTAAGCATGCAGACTGTCGCATGACATTCAAGTTATAACCTATACGTCTGTAACGTGATATGATTCTTCCGAACTGAAGAGAAAAATCATTTATTCCTTTAAGTTTCTTTAATTTGTAAACCAAGTCACCATAAAATTCAGGTTCCGAAAGGCCCTCAATTAAAAGTGTCTTTAACCCAACATTATATTTGGAAATCAATTCATAGTGTCTACGATAAAATTTAGAAAAGGTTTTTCGAAGTTTATGATACCGATAGCCCTGTTGGAGAAGTTTTGCCGTTAAACATTTATTTCGAGCGTTGAAGTCTGTAACATGATTGCAGACTCTAGCAAACCTAATAAGTTGCGAAATGTATACACCATAAGAAGCACGACGAGGAACGTCACCATCCAAAAAAGGAAAATTTACTATATCAAAATCAAAGTCATCGCGCTTATCATAAATTTTAGAAGAAACAAATCCATTTGCAACAGAAAGATGTAACAGAAATTAATGTATATTCAAACCAACACAACTTTCTCAATATCCATCTGATTTTAATAAAACTTGTACCAAATTGTTAAGAGAGGCAACCACTTTCATTTAAGATGCATTGTGTTTTAACCTTGCCTTTCCCTTTAAGAGTCCATGTTAGAACAAAATGAGAATAAAAGATGCAAAGAGTGTGTGTCTGGGGTCGTTGAAGTGTACTCAAAAGATTCTAAACATCTAAAGCAAATACCAAAGTGAGGGTGAAAAAAGGTGCAATTTTAAAGTGACTTAACATATGACCCCCACCTGGTTGATGGCTAATTTTTTGAAGCACAGTTTTTGTCCCTTGTTCAATAGTGTGATCGAATAGCATATCTATGAAATGGAATCCATAAAATTTTGTTAATTCTTATGAGCTTTATGGAAAATTGGTTAATGGCATCATTACGTTTCTAATTTTGTCGGTATAGTAAATAAAGAAATGAAGAAAGAAAAAGGTATTCAACATGAAACATTTAAAATACCATTGATGGATATGAGTGGTAAAGAGTCAAACAGTTTGTATGATCTATTACTTTCTGAACTAGCGAAAAACATGGCTTTGTCCGTCACTGTATTGGACCTAATCAATTTTAGAGAGCCAAAATTAATCTACTTAAATATTAGACTGACAGAAAATAAGAACACAATTTATTTGTGTGGAAGGAATCAATTTGGTTTGCTGTGTACATGGTATCTAGCAAAGTAATCTGCTCGTAAAATTGCAGAATTTGGTTTTATCCGTTATGAAACAACTTCCCACGTTTTTATAATACCACAGCAGTATGTAATGAATTTCAATGTCATGATTAACATTTAATATTTAAGATATTGAAGGAAATAAAGCTTATGTGTGTAGGGTAACAGCGTATTTTAAGCGAATTTTTGAAGTGTTTGAAACACTGGCCAGGTGAAATGCCACAAACTATGGCTCAAATTCTTCCAAATAGGGTTGTCCATGGAATGCACTAGGTGGCGTAAAAATCAACAAGCGTATCTTGAAGTTATTTGGAAAGAAAACAAAACTGATGACATCATTTGTTTACATTTTGGTGTATATGGAAACACTTGCGGTCACATGATTCCCAGCAGTGCATTTATTAATGAAGAGAAAGTCAGGCATTAATACTGTAATTCACGCACACATGGCTTTTACTTATGCTCGTTACCGGGTGCTACGCAAAGCAAGTACGCAAAGCAAGTGCTACGCAAAGCATGTGCTAATAATGAGAAACTGAAGTCCGCCCCTAACGAACATTATGAAAATGTGATGAGGCTGTAAAATATAGTAAATATAGTACACCAATGTTTCTTTCGTTTGTGCTGAATTTATGCAATAATAGCGATCAAAAATGATTTTGATCGTTAACAGATTTTGCTAGGTCCCGAGCGGAGTGTTGAAAACCGAGGGCGTAGCATATATTAAACTATCTGCTCTTTTTTGTTCCATGAACAATTTTGTTTCAGATATTGTGTCAAATCAAATATTGGCTGCAAAACCTGGCTCTGGTCTTAATATACGGCTGCTTTACGACTTTGGTTTTGCATATATGCAGAAAACAGGGTCAGTAATATCGTGAAAGATTTCTGCATATAAATCATGAGAGAAGAAGATGTATCGTACGTCGAGGAGCTATAACAATTAACAAATTACCAACCGTGGATGCTTTAGAGGAATATGGTTCGTCTATAAAACGCCAAACTCTTTCTTGCAGACTTAGTTTGTCAGCATCTAGGCGTGTGATTTCTGATTGGGTCGTCACTTCTGATACCTTTTCCAATGTCTCGAGAACATCATCAGCTCTGTAAAATGTTGACCAACAGCATGGCGCAATTTTTTCTACAGGAATGTTCCAATATTGCAGTTCTCGCAGAAATTCTCGAGGACAAATGAGACTTGGGACGTGTACCTCACCAGAGCGATAGCATCGTAAAATGTGGCCGAATAAAGTTGCATCTTGGTCAAAGAAATACGTCTTTTTATCCGTAGGTTTCTCACCACTGACAAGTTTTCCAAGACGACTGTCAGGAAATCGTAGCAAGGTTGTTGGCTCTACTTGAAAAATAGTTCCTGAGATATTTATGCGCAATGTGTTGACGTCATTCTCAGTAACGTGATATTCTTTCTTTTCCAAAAAGCCTTCAGACATTGTAACAGCTTACCACTGAACCTGCTGAAATTACAATAATGCGAGCATGGTTAGACCTATTAAGCACACGTGTACATTGAGGCAAATACACTACTGAGAAGCATGTGGTATTGTATGCATACATGTACAAACGTGACACACACTGCAACTGAGACAGAAGGTTGAGGTAAGATTTTCGAGTTTTCTCCTATTGCGTTTACTCTACTTACTGATAGACAGGTGCGCTCAATGCAGAAATTGAACATTTATTGAAAGAAAGTAAAATAAGAAATCCCCGTTAATTCGTTTTCGCAAACACTTCAATCCCCGGGACTTCAATGTTATAATTGTGATGGTAGTACTATATGTTCATTTTGCTGAAGTGTTCGCGAAATGAAATAACCTGGATTCCTTATGTTTCTTTCATTCAATAAATGTTCAATTTCTGGATTGACTGCACCTATCAATCAGTCAATAGAGTAAACGCTATAGGAGAAAACTTGAATTTCTCATCTCAACGTCGGGCAGAATTGCATTGTGCTTCACCCATTCCGTACCACGTGTTTCTCAGCTGTGAAATATACTGACAGAAAATTCGTCGTGTTTTTGTTTACGTAAGTATAATAAAAAATAAAAATAAATAATGCGTCAATGTTTCATTGAGCCATTTTTAACATCTGCAAGGAATATAGACCTCCTTTGCATATATGAAATATATATTATTATTATTTTTATTTTATTAATACATTGTGTTTGGTCTTAGAACCTCAATCAACTTACACATCGTTCCTCGTCGGTAGTTCTTTTGAAGTCACCCTCAGTGCGTACATGTTTTAACGGATAACACATAAAATGTATTTATTGTCCTTTCGTTTAACTGACCAGCAACTCTTGCTGCTTGTCCGAATGCTTACCTTTAATCCCTTAGCTTCGAGAATTTGATTTTACTCAGTCTTTACACGTAAATACCAGACTGTAGTTTTAATATATGAAGCGTCTATTCCATTATGTGTTATGTATTTTGGCTTCAAGCAAGCCATACAACGCGAAAGCAGTCATTGCCAATTATTAAACAATTTTAGCTCACCTGAGCCGAATGCCCACAGGGTGAGCTTAAAGGATGGTACTCGAGCCGGCGTCCGTCTGTCCGTTCACCTGTTAAAACATGGATACAGTATCTCTAAAACCAGCATACGAATTGCAGAAGCATCTATGAGGAGAGAGATAGGTTGCGCTATGTTTTAAAACGGATTGAATCAATTCTGGTTTTCATAGCAACAGATATTCCCCCACATGGTTGTAATGGAGAAATTATTGTTAACACTTTAGCACCTACACTTTCCATCGGATATTCTTTTCGAGTCTGCTTTATTCTTAGTAAGTAAGTAAGTAAGTAAGTAAGTAAGTAAGTAAGTAAGTAAGTAAATTCTTTATTTAAAGAGGGTGTCCCAATTGGTAAGAACCAATCTTCCTCGGGGCCCTCTACAATTATTTACAAACTCATAACATAATTGATCTGCGGGTAACAAAGATAGATGTGTTTAACTTCATTTGAACAAATGCTACTTGTTGCTGTGGAATTAGCTGTCTTTGCGTGTTTCAATAATTAGTGTGCTACTGGTTCTCCGATGAGCGATGGTTGCCCTCTTGGTTACTTGTTATTTATTATATAATATTGTCTACAGAGACTCGATTAATTTGCTAATGGTGGAATGGCGTTGCTACGCATAATGGCCACGATCAACAAGAGAGTAGCATTATTGCAAAACACAACATTACAGACTTGAACAAAACCCATAAGGTCCACACTATTATACTCACTCAGTCGTGCATTTTAAGCTCATGAATCATTGAGGCCCTCCCAGGGGTTTTGGGGATTCAGGGAGAAGGGATATTTATTTTCAGGGATTTGGGGAGATTTTGGAGTTTTAGGGAGCAGGGAGCAGGGGGCTGAGGAAAAACATTTTAGGGAGCTGGGGAGAAAGTTCATTTTTCTTTCAGGGAGCAGGGAGCAAAGACCCCCCCCCCCTGGGGGGCCTCATCATCATTCGTGTAGACCACAAACATTGAAGTGTTTCATTATGACGCGTCTCTCTGTCTCTCTAATGAAGTATTCCCATATATCTGAGCATGCGGACATCGCAATCACTTTAGTTATCTGTGTTTAGTGTTGTGAAAATATATAACGATCTGTATTGAAATTCTTTAAGGACTAGTAACACTAATAAAGAAGACAACTGTAACGAGCTAAAAAAAACCCAAGAGTTGTCATTCTTTATTAGTTACATATACTTTTTGACAATAATTGAAGGATATTAATTTTCCGATATTTTATCCCATTTATAAATTCAACTCTTCATTCTAACTTATTTCAATCTGGGCGCCGAATAACTTACTTAAATCCGGAGCAAAAGAAAAACACCAGTTGAACCCCGGTGGACCAAGCAACAGGCAAGAATAGAAGCTCCGGCCCCAACCAACCAAAATGAATAGCTTTATGTCGGAGACATTATAGAGTCTGACGCCCGACCCATCGGCGTGCAATTAAAGAAGGCAGCATAGTTATCAACCATAATTGATCATAATTGGGTTAAAAACTAAGCATGCAGACTGTCGCATGACAATTAAGTTATGACCTACGTCTGTAACGTGTATTTTTTCTGAACTGAAAAGATAAAAATCCTTCCTTCTTATTAGTTTCTTAAATTTGTAAACCAAGTCACCATAGCCCTACATTAAATTTAGAAATCAATTCATAGTGTCTCCGATAAAATTTAGAAAATGTTTTTCGAAGTATATGATACCAATAGCCCTGCTGGAGATTTCGCTCGTTGAAGTCCGCAACATGATTGCAGACTCTAGCAAACCTAATAAGTTGCGAAATGTATACACCATAAGAAGCACAGCGAGGAACGTCACCATCAAAAAACGGAAATTTTTCAAAAAACGGAAATTTTACTGTATCAAAATCAAAGTCATCGCGTTTATCATAAATTTTAGAAGAAACAAATCCATTTGCAATTTGCAAAAGAAATGTAAAATCTTAAAAGGAGGCTTCGGTATTTGTGGTGTTGGCTTTATTCAACTGTAGTTCAGGTGGATAAATTTGATTGACCATGCCTCCAAAATAAGGATTGTCAATGTTCAAAAGGTCAACGAGGTACCTAGAGGTCGAATTAAAAGCCTCGATAACAGCTTGATTGTCATGGTTGAGAGATTCCATGAAATCTCTTTCGTAGCAGTATAAAAATAAATCAGCTACGAGAGGGGCGCAATTTGTACCCATTAAAATTCCAACAATTTGTCTGTATAACTTGGTACCGAATCTAATATAAATATTATCCAGGAGATAGGATAAGGTATCGCATACATTCTGACATGACCAAAGTGTATACATTGTATCGACTTTGGTCAGAGTAAGTGAAAAAAAAACTTTGTCATTACAGGCCAAATATAGTGAACAATAGTTTTAATGCTCTTTTGAAGGTCCACTCTATCAAATCGAGACTGAATGTTTTCTTTAATCAGATTATGTGGTAATGTGGTATACAGGGTAGAAAAATCGTATTTTGGACAAGCTCGTCTCACGGAACCCTCTACACATCAATTTACTGATCACCTCGCCAGAATTTTTTATTGACCAAACCAATGTGTATTTGAAGTTCATACACCGTCTCAAAGTATCGTATGGCATGAGATTTGATAGCAGTAAGACAGGAGTTTAATAATTTAGAAAGTTCAGTGGTAGTACAATAACTAGAACTTGCAATAAATCTAGCGTAATACGGTCTTTTGTGAAGCTTTGGTAACCAATACATCGTATGAAGAACAGAAAACTTAACAGGTAATTCGTTTAAGTGAGCAGTAACTACAGTACAGACATTTCATCACTATCTGTCTCCTGATAAGCCCTTGTACCATCAAGCTCTGTTTTAAGGTGTTAGTATAATGAAGCCAACAACAACATCGTTTGCGGCCTTGTCTGCTGGAGCCAAGGCATACTTTTTATGAAATTCTTGGATACCCTGCTTCAAACGACTAAAGGATGATTTAAGTGGTAAAATGGTAAAAGATTAGTATTTTGTGAATAAAACTTTATACGTTTATCCATAATTAAGTGAAGATACCCCTTTTTCCTGCTTTAAGAGCCCTCTCGTTTACAACATCGATTACCGAAATAATTCAATGCAGATGCAATCTCCTCCCTACATTTGTTGAAATTAATGTAGGAAGGGAATCTATATGTCAGAGCTTTAGAAATAATTTTGCGAATTCCAGTATCCGAAATTATTTTAAATTTTCCAGTTACTTCATGTATATGTCCGGCGGGTTGATAAAAATATTTTGAATCTTTACAATCTCAAGACGTAGAAGTATTAGCATGACTATCAAGATAAGAAACAAGTTTATTGAAATTAAAAATAGTATTTCTGATTGGTTTATTACATTTGTAACAAATAATAGGAGGTTCTGAATTTTGGAAGTACGTAGGTATAGACTGTGTCACTGATTTGTCCTGGAATATGCTGGTCAATTCCTTTATTAATGAAAGGAATTTTAATAAAATGCCTAATGTGATTTGATTCGTAATCGATAAATGGACGAAGAGCATGCCACAATAGCAAACTACATGTACACAGACTATGAAAACCAAGCATATAAACATAGCACATTATTCTAATCTACATAATGGCAAGCTTAATCTGCTCGTTATATATATTGTAAAAAAATAGTTTTTGTTTTACAATCTGCAGCTATATTTCAAGATTTCTTTAAGATTTGAGGCAAAATAATTTAACTCCTTTGAAAATAAATTAAAGCAGAATCCAGCAAAGTTAATTTTCGTAGCACCGAGAAACCAACCTAGTGTCTGACTTACCTAAAGTTGAACTAAATTACTAAATCCGATTTTTTCTTGTTGTTTTATGTGATATTTGAGCCAGATTATTGATAGGATCATTATTTGTAAGAATCTACGTACATCAGATCAAATTTAATATATCTGGGAAGCATCGAGAGTAAAGGTTTGTCTCGTAAAATTAAAAAAATATGGGATTTTTATCATTTTTGAAACAAATCGATATTTCCATAACCTTTAATAAAAGTCCATGCATACGGTTGCTGCATAGATAGCACTGTCAATCCAAAGTCTTTTCCCGACATTTCAAAGCAAGTAAACTTGACTACTGAAGCTGAGATGTTTTACCTGGCGGTACATCTCTAAGAGATTTGTTTATGACATCGCTCAATTGATCTTGACATGGCAACATCTTGCATTTTGAGCTCTTATACAATTTAGTCAATAAAAATCCTATATCTTTCACGCCTGATTTTAACCATGATATATGGGTAAATAAGATCATTTCAAGAGTTTAATATTGCAGTCACCGATGTTCATATTGACTTTTTAAATATCGAGTCCATAGGTTTGTAATTTAGGTCAGGTGGAACTAAATAAATGCCGTCGAAGTCGTTATGTTGATAACTACAAGTCATTTATCTTTATCAACATCAACAAGTTTAACATTACGTTGATTTTAAAACATTATCAGCTGCATGCACAGTAAACTGAGAGCAATTAGTAGAAAACAGAAACATGCATTGTGCTTTTTACCATTTTGGCTTTGACGTAAAATTTGGCTTCGACTTTACGCGAAGCTTTAGTGGTGTGAATTAACTATTTTTGGAATTGATTTGCTATTTTAAGGATCTAGGTTTCAAGTCTTTGCCGAGTTTCTCTAATTCTTTAACTGTAACGGACGGAAACCAGAGAAACTGATGACGTTTTAGGGAAAGACCTGAGCATTACTATTTTCGGAATCGATTTACTTTTTTGAAGTTCATTCTGTCTACATGTATATGAATTAATTACATGTAGGTATAAATAGCGACCGTTCAGCCCAGATCGCAATCTTAAGACTTTAAGAGTTTAAACATTGACTATTGTAACTCTACTCTTTGAAGAATAAAAAGGCAATGTTTCAATTTTTGTTTTTCTTTAATGTCCATTTTATTTTTATCTAGTTATACAAGTATTAATAATATAACCAATGCCAAAGGAACATCAGTCTTACAAAACTATGTTCAACTGCATGCACTGTTATTAAACCATTAATACATACTGTTTTCATTAGACCAGAGTCCAGGTTTTGATATAATTAAAAACTAAATTATATTTTGTTATATTATATTATTTTGATATAATTAAAAACTTTTTTTGATATAGTTAAATTTAAAATTCCATGCAAGGGACCAGAAAAAAGGACAAACATCCGATTCAATCAGTCGCATAAAGAGCAACGAATTCTTATCTTCTAAAACTGATGACTGGTGTTAACAGCTCAGATGGTCTGAGTCTGCCTGGAAAAGAAGTTCAAGTCAAACTGTCCATACATATAATTACGTCTTAGTCGAGTAGGCCTACTTGGCCGGTTATATTTCAAGCAAAATTATTCTAATATTTGATAGAAGTCTCATAAAATGGGGGCAACGTCCCAACATGGCCACACTTGTTGACTGTCCCGACATAAAGCCACAAATTAAGCAAACAATCTTCTAAAACAGGTGAAGACTTCCTTTTAAAAGGAAATTTTATGAATCTATTAGGCGCAGCAGTTGAATAGGTTAACAGACTCCTTTACAAACTGCGGTGCCGGTGTAAAGATTGGGTTCGCTCAGTTTAACTAAAATACGTCTTATTGCTTTGGCGTTATCAGGAGATTGAATGAAAAATGTCTTACCTATGTCAATCCAATGTTTGAAGAAATTCTTGGAAGTATATTTCCAGGGAAAGAACTGAGCTGCGTCACAAAGAAACATACCTTTGGTGTTTCACACCTCCCCGACACAAAAAAGACTATTCAGCAACACAAGACGGTTAAAGGCTGAAGTGGGTAGAGGTATTCTGCCGTATATGCGACTGTGCTGCTGCTATTCTACGTCTTTTTGCTGATTATAAAAATATGATACAGTGTAATAATAATAATGTTTCACAAATGACTCGGCGTATATTGGTTTTTCATTTCAGACATTGGTAAGTCCGAATTGTTGCCGTACAAATACTGAATAAAAAATGAAACAACTTGATACAATATGACAAGAATATGAATAATTAAGCACAATTATCGACTGACATGGCTAAGGTCCGTCAATACTGAACAATTAAATAAAATGAGCGATCAAATATCAACACTTAAAATCAAGTTTCTTCCTTGAAATAATTGGGATCAACCCTTACTTTCCTTCAATACGCACTCACAGCCCAGCAGGCACATGACGTCAGAATGATGTCAGATCGCCGTCGATGCGACATCATGATGTCGCATCGGCATTGATATGACGTCATTTTGACGTCATGTGCCCGCTATTAATGCCCCATCGGGGTTTTGAAAACCCAACCAGTGATGACGGAGTTTGTTCTGTTTTTATTATCTGCTTACAATATGTGACCGCATACTGATTTCTTATTTTGAGCAAAAATAAGTGGTTGGATTATTCACGTGATAAAGAATCTTAGTGCAGAACATACCAAGCAAAGTACCTAATGTCTGTACACCATATTTCATCTAACATCCAAAATTTTGCTATCGATATATCGCAGAACCAGCATCGTGCAAACATTCTTTTTCTTTCGCTTTACCTGCGAGTGATTCTTGCAGAAACGATGGAACCCCCCTGAAATTAAAGTTGTCACTGTTTCATACCCTATCCAATTCTGTCATTCGTCTCCTCTTACTGGTTCATTCAATTGCAAAACTCTTTTGAAAGTCGACATGTCGATACTTTTGGGTCTAAAATGCACTTTTGGAAAAATTTAGAAATCTGTGATTTTTGGTTAAAAACACGATTTTTTACCATTTTTTTCGCTTAAAATGTTGTCCTTTGCACAGTGAACATGAAACTGAAAACCGTTTTTGAATACGCACTCTGGTTGGCTGAAACCAGCGTTTTTAAATATGTTTTCAAATGGTTTAACGTAATGCAATCTTCCATTAAGAAAATGTTCAGTCCAATGATGAATGTTTTAAAACGATGTAAAATCTAAACCAATGCCCGTAGCTCAAATCGGTTTTCTGTTCCAAACTCGCAGCCTAAAGGACAATGTTTTAAGCGAAAAAAATTTTTTTGGTAAAGAATCGTGTTTTTAAACCCAAAATCACAGATTTCTGAAATTTTCCAAATGTGCATTTTTAGCTCACCTGAACAGAAGGCTCACAGGTGAGCTTATTGTATACCAATGCTCCGTCGTTCGTCGTTGTTGTTGTCCACATTTTTCAAACGTCTTCTTCTCTGAAACGGCTTGGCCAATCAAAGCCAAACTTCATGTGGAGCATCCTAAGGATGTAAGAACTAAAGTTTGTATAAATTGTCTAGGTCACATGACCAAGATGGCCGCCATGGCTATAAATAGCAAAAACATTTAAAAATCGTCTTCTCCAGAACCAAACGGCCTATGATCTTGAAATTTGCCATGAAGCATCAGGGAGAGGAGCTCTACAAAGATTGTATAAATCGTGACCCTCAGATGACCTTGCGCGAGCTATTTTACGGCAAGGTCAACATAGGTCGCCCATGCATTTGAATGGGGAAAATTGTAAAAAAAAATGTGATTTGAAGGGCAAAACTTGTAGGAAACGGACAAATGGACAGAATATCTATGTTTATGAAAAAAAAATGTCCCCTGGGGGTTGTCTGCCCCTGCCCTGGGGCTATAAACATGTTTCAGACCATTATATTCAAACATCTTCTTCTCTGAAACCGCTTGGCCAATCAAAGCCAAACTTTATGTGGAGCATCGTTAGGAAGGGATAATGAAAATTTATATAAATGGTCAAGGTCACATAACCAAGATGGCCGCCATGGCCATAAATAGCAAAAACCTGTAAAAATCGTTTTCTCCAAAACCAGAAGGCATATTAATTTGAAACTTGGCATGAAGCATTAGGCAATAGAGCTCTACAAAGTTTACATAAATCATGACCCATGGATGACCTTGACATATTTTATGACAAGGTCAACATAGGTCGTCCATGTATTTGAATGGAGAATTTTTTTTTTTTTTTTTTTTTTTTTTTTTTTGAATGGAGAAAATTGTTAATATGGGATTTGAAGGAAAAAACTTGCATGAAATGGGTAAATGAACTAAAGATTTAAGATTCTGAAAAGTAGTTGGTCCCCAGGGGGTTGTCTGTCCCTGCCCCGGGACTATATACATATGCATGACCATAATATTCAAACATCATCTTCTCTAAAACCGCTTTGCCAATCAAAACCAAGCTTTATGTGGAGCATCGTTAGGAAGGAGCAATGAAAGTTTGTATAAATGGTCAAGGTCACATGAGCAAGATGGCCACCATGGCTATGTGACGGGATAGCCTTCCTTGAAAAAATACGTTGGTGCAACGTATTAGCGGCATATTGAGTGCTTGTAATATGCAAATTTCAAACTCGAAATTTTGTAAATTGAGTAAGTATTGAGTATATAACACAGTAAACCACCCTTGGTGGATGAGCATGCTTTTCCACCGACGGGGTTTGCTGTGGCTTTGTTCGGCTGTCGTTACATTTGGTGGCAGCGGTGGGATAATGACAACTGCCAGACCGGAGTTGCCTTACCCACGTAGTCCAAAGGCCAAGACTCGGGACGAGTCTTCTCGGAGGGGGAAGTAATGTGACGGGATAGCCTCCCTTGGAAAAATACGTTGGTGCAACGTATTAGCGGCATATTGAGTGCTTGTAATACGCAAATTTCAAACTCGAAACTTTGTGAATCGAGTAAGTGTTGAGTATATAGCGCAGTAAACCACCCTTGGTGGATGAGCATGCTTTTCCACCGACGGGGTTTGCCGTGGCTCGGCTCGGCCGTTCGTTACATTTGGTGGCAGCGGTGGGATGGTGACAACTGCCAGAACGGAGTTGCCTTACCCATGTAGTCCCCAGGCCAAGACTCGGGACGAGTCTTCTCGGAGGGGGAAGTAATGTGACGGGATAGCCTCCCTTGAAAGAATACTTTGGTACAACGTATTAGCGGCATATTGAGTGCTTGTAATACGCAAATTTCAAACTCGAAACTTTGTTAATCGAGTAAGTGTTGAGTATATAGCGCAGTAAACCACCCTTGGTGGATGAGCATGCTTTTCCGCCGACGGTGTTTGCTGTGGCTTTGTTCGGCTATCGTTACAGCTATAAATAGCAAAAACATGTAAAAATCTTTTTCTCCAGAACCAGAAGGCCTATGATTTTGAAACTTGGCATGTTGCATCAGACAATGGAGCTCTACAAAGTTTATATAAATCATGACTCTTGGATGACCCTGACCTATTTTACGGCAAGGTCAGCATAGGTCTCCTATGCATCTGAATGGGGAAAATTGTTAAAGTTGGATTTGAAGGGCAAACCTTGCAGGAAATGGGTAAATGAGCTGGAGATTTAAGGTTCTCAAAAGAATTTGGGGTGGGTCTGCCCCTGCCCCGGGGCATTATACATTTATATAACCATAATACTCAAAGATCTTCTCCTTTAAAACCGCTTGGCCAATCAAAGTAAAATTTTATAGGAAGCATTTGTATGAAGGGGGAACCAATTTGAATATAAATAAACCAGGTCACATGACCAAGATGGCCGCCATGCCCGTATATGGTAAAAACCATTAAAAATCTTCTTTGCAAGAACTGCTGAACATATTGCAACAAAACTTGACATGCAGCAATTAAGACTAGAGTACTACAATATATGTATAAATCATGACCCTGTAAAGACCTTGACATACTTTTCAGCAAGGTCAACATAGGTCACATATGCAGAAACTGTTAAAATGACTCTGTATGGAAAAACTTTCAAGAAATGGACAAGTGAACAGAATATTTATGAATTTGAAAAAGAAATTAAACCAAGGGGTTGTTCTGGTACTAGGGCTATATACATGTATATGACCTTTATAGTCAAACAAGTTTATTGGTATATATCTTAGATCTCAGGTGAGCGTTTACAGGACCATTGGTCCTCTGATAGACACCGAAGTATTGATATTTCGATTATCAAAACAGTTTTGTAGTTGAATGAACCAGTAAGAAGGGATGAATGACAGATTCTGATAGTAGGCAAAAGTATGCAAAAGTGACAACTTTAATTTAAGGGGTATTCCATCGTTTCTGCAAGTCTGCGAGAAGCGAGAACGCGAAAAAAGATGGACTGTTTGCACAGATGTTGCTCTGCTACATATATATACCAAAAGTTTGGGTGTTAGATTACACGTATGTCCTGTTAACAAAAAGTTTGATGCTTATCAAGATTCGAGTAGTATACCACGAAAACATATCGTATGCCGAATGAGCAGCTATTTTCCCAATAGGTGGCCACTCAGTTACCTAAACTTAACTAAAAATATGATAACATACATAAGGCTCCAACAGCACAAAAAATTTAAACACCAAGACATTAAAACGTGAATAAGAACCACCACAGAAATATCGCCTTGGAACGATCAGTAATATAAAATAATATTTACTGGCCGGCTTAAATCGATTTTACAGGTACCCAACCTCACCCTCAGCTTCTGCAGTGGTTCACAACATTTAGTTAGTTTTTCGGTCCTCGTGGTGAATCTCTAGCTAGTCAATGAATCATCATGGAAAAACAAATAAATCATGATAAATACCATGATGAACCACAGACTGAGTAAGCTGCCCAACGATGGAGATCCCTGGGTGCAAAATAACTTACTAATTCCGGAGCAAAAGAAAAACACCAGTTGAACCCCGATGGGCCAAGCAACAGACAAGAAGCTCCGGCCCCAACCAACTAACATGAATAGCTTTATGTCGGGGCCATCATAGAGTGTGACGCCCGACCCACCGGCGTGCAATTAAAGAAGCAGCATAGTTATCAACCATGATTGGGTTAAAAACTAAGCATGCAGACTGTCGCATAACATTTAAGTTATATCCTATACGTCTCTAATGTGTTATGATTTTTCTGAATTGAAAAAAAAATCATTCCTTCCAATAAGTTTCTTAAATTTGTAAACCAAATCACCATAAACTTCTGGTTCCGATAGGCCCTCGCCTAAAAGGGTCTTTATCCCAACATCAAATTTGGAAATCAATTCATAGTCTCTGCGATAAAATTTAGAAAATGTTTTTCGAAGTTTATGATACCGATAGCCCTGCTGGAGAAGTTTAGCTATAAAACATTTATTTCGTGCATTGAAGTCCGCAACATGATTGCAGACTCTAGCAAACCTTATAAGTTGCGAAATGTATACATCATAATAAGCACGGCGAGGAACGTCACCATCCAAAAAACGGAAAGTTTACTATATCAAAATCAAAGTCATCGCGTTTATATAATAAATTTTAGAAGAAACAAATCAATTTGCAATAAAAGATGCAAATCTAAAAAGGGGGCTTCGGTATCTGTGTTGTTTGCTTTATTCAACTGTAAATCAGGGGGATAAATTTGTTTGACTATGCCTTCAAGATAAGGATTGTCAATGTTCAAAAGGTCATCGAGGTACCTATAAAAGTCGAATTAAAAGCCTCGATAACATCAGCTTGATTGTCATGGTTAAGCGAATCCATGAAATCTCTTTCGTAGCAGTATAAAAATAGATCAGCTTCGACAGGGGCGCTATTTGTACCCATCGGGATTCCAACACTTGGTTCCGAATCTAATATAAATATTATCCAGGAGATAGGATAAGGCGTCGCATACATTCTGACATGACCAAGTATATCGACTTTGGTCAGAGGAAGTGAAAAAAGCTTTTCGGTCATTACAGGTCAAATAAAGTGAACCATAGGTTTTAATGCTCTTTTGAATGTCCACTCTGTCAAATCGAGTAGTTTTTCTTTAATCAGATTATGTGGCAATGTGGTATACAGAGGAGAAACCCTCTACATTCTTGAACCCTGCATTCTACTACTACTAATCTCATTTAGACACCAACATGTCAACATCTCTCTGAGCTCTCCAATATACAACAACACTAGCAATAGTCAATTCTGATTGGATATTGCTTCAGGGAGTAAACTTATCTGTGGAATTTTGAAAGCTCTTATCAGCTGATTAAACATGACAGATATTCAATTTAGTAAAGACATCGGGTTTTGGCTCTTTCACCTCGCCATACAAAGGAAGCTGCACACAAAACATCGGTTCGTCCTCAGCTCGAGTATGCATCTCCTATTTGGCACCCCTTTAATTACACTGAGGCAGATACTTAAGGCGGAGAAAGTGCATAGGACAGCAGCCAGGTAGGCCTTCAGGCGATGGAGGAACAGGTGTAGCGTCGACGATATTTTGGACAAACTCGAGTGGCCATCCCTGGAGGGCCGCAGGTTGAAGTCCTCCTTAACTTTCTTTTACAAAATTCACTCCGGTAAAGTGTCTCTTGATAAAGATAGATATCTGACCCCATCATCCATCTTAAGAAGTACCAGGGCATCTCATGATTCACAATACATGTACATGTAATAAGTGATGCTCTGAAGAATTCTTTCTTCCCTAGGAGAATAGTCTTCCCTCTTCAGTGGTCTAATCAAAGATTGCTGAAAAATTCAAGGCTCTTATTTTGTTCAGACGTTCAGAGGAATACGTTTAAGTATGCCTCTGTTTAACTTCTTGTTAATAATTTTAATGGCCCATTCCAAATGTCTTGGAGATCTCCATATTAAAACTAAACTCAAAATTTAGCCACCCACCTAACCACCAAATACCTTGGATTTACTATTACCGACAACTTGGAGTGGGGTAAACTAAGACTTTGGGTTTTCTTCGGCGCAATTTGGCACTTGCACCTAGGCACATACCAAACATTGGTGCGCCCTCAGCTCGAGTATGCAGCTCCTATTTGGCATTCCTATATAATGAAACTGAGACAAAAAAAGGTGGAGAACGTGCAGAAGACAGCAGCCAGGTGGGTCTGCGGGCGATGGCATAATACCAGTAGCGTCGATGACATGCTTGATGAACTTGATTAGCCATCCCTGGAGGACCGCAGGCTAAAGTCTTCATTTAACTTTCTTTTACAAGATTCACTCCGGTACAGTGTCTCTTAACAAAGATAAATATCTGACCCAGGCACCCAGGTTCAGATATACCAGCTAGGGCGCATCTCATGATTCACAGTACACAAGATACATGTCCTATAGTGATGCCCTGAATAATTCATTCTTCCCATAACTTAACTTACGGTTAACTTAAAGGCAGTGGCTAGGGATACGGTACCGTATCTTTAGCCTGTGGGCTAGGGATACGGTACCGTATCCCTAGCCTGGCGGCTAGAGATACGGTACCGTATGTGTAGCCTATATATCGGAAATGGCTAAAGGTACGGTATAGATTAAAAATCGATAATAAAATATTTCCAGGTGAGTTTTAAGTTGAATCATTGCAAGTATCCAAAATGGCTAAAGGTACGGAAGACTAGAGACACAGACTTAAAAAAAAAAAAAAAAAAAAAAAAAATGTTAATGTATAAAGTTGAGAGATTTCAGTTTTATTTCTAACCCCGTGTAACGAAATTTTCAACTGTTATATATTTGAGTGTGTGTTTGTGCACAATATCGATATCGCCATTATCTACAATCATTTGACCGACATCAAAGGATATAAAAAAAACAACAAGATAGTATTAGCCTCAATTAGTTGCTTAACCATCAATACGATGTCCGCGCCTCAATGTGCGAACAACAAACAAAACAGAAATGAAGTGTTGATTTATTTTGTCCTACCGCTAAACCTGGAGTAAGACATTGGCATTGTTTAATTTGCCAATTATTATTCGGCGAATGCTTTTAACTTTTGTTATGGTTAAGTAAGTAACTGCAATATTTTCAAGATACAAGATACAAATATTTTATGGCATTAAACACAAAAGGCTTTTAGCCAAAATACAATATACACAAATGAGCTCAAATACATAATACAACAGATTTGCAGAGAAGCACATGTGGCATAGGAGGTAAATTATGTACAAATGTTTGCGTTACAATACCTAACAAATAGCAATGTAACTAAATATTGTTTCGTTTTTGAAAAGCAAAATATATATACTTGCTTAAATTAGTAATATCTTTCTTCGAAGATGTAGACATTAGTTGATCAAATTTGTTTAATGTTGGCCAGCGACAAAAATATCTTTTTAAATATTTTCTGCGTAAATCAGTATAATGTGGGCAGACAAGTAGGAAGTGGAATTCATCTTCTATTTTTCGCATATTACAAAAGTAACAGATACGTTCGTCGACATATATATCAGCATAACGGCCCGTTTCTATAGAGAGGGAATGAGAGCTTAGTCGAAATTTGCTTAGTGCTATTTTATACCTTTTATTACTGATTGAACTTAAGTATTTTTCTATCTTCATATCTTTTTTATATCGCCTATATAAGACTAATTTACGAGAATCGTTTACTGATGCGATTATCGATTGCGTTGCCTGGTCTATCAATCTTTGTCTAATTTGTGTCAAGGGAATGTCTGTTAATAGGTCTTGATCGCGCCATACGGTTGCAAAACCAAGTTGTTCAAGCAGCGATTTTATATGGAAAGCCCAATTCTGATTATCATAGTACTTAATGTCTTGGTTTGCATCATCTCGTAACATCGTATATGTAGCTCGTAAAAGCGGATCGTCTGATTTGATTAATTTAGTCCAATAAGTAAGCATTCTAATTTGTTGAAATATCATGAGTGGAAAACGACCCAATTCCATATAAAGTCCTGCAGTATTTGTAGAACGTTTAAGGTAAAGAACCATAAAAACCGTGGCGCTTAAAGGTCCGTGCGTCGCGAAGGACGAAATGCCATAACGTCGCGCCAATGACGTCGTTTTCAAGATGGCGTCGGCAGTAGGTGTGCGGTCCGAACACACAGTAAAAATATCGACAGAAGCAAAGAAACGGATCGCTTTTATTGTTAATTTATACGAACAAACGCATTGAAATGGAGAGAAAAGAAGGTCCAGAAAACGATAACGGCGATAGTCGAATGCCGTTTCCAATTTTATGCGTATTTTATTTATTTTTATTTATTTATTTATTTATTTTTTTATTTTTTATTTTTTTTTTCAGATTACGAGCGTGTGATTTCGGTTTATAGTATAAAACTGGCGACTTAAAGACAAAAAATGAATTTATAGAATTTCCAGAAAGCTGGTGTACCTTATTACGTACACCCATTCAGTTCGGTCGGCTTGTGGAAGAGATGTGCGCGACTCGAGGATCGAACCAGCCAATCCACATTATTATCATTTATTTATTCATTCTCTTCATTCGCCTGATTTTTTTTAATAATTTTTTAAAATTTTATTTATTTATTTATTTATTTATTTATTTGTTCGTGGTGTTTTCAGTGGTGGCTTATCCGATTGTGCTTTCAAGCCTCGTGGAAGGAACTTTTGGCTCTGCATGAGAAAACCAACAATCGGGGTTTCCAACCAGGTCTGACACAATCCAGACTGTACAGCCACACAAGCAGGATAGAAGCTTTATATTTAAGATATAAATGGAAGAGCAATTGTAATATCCGAGTAAGGAAAACACTGGTGCTGATCAGCTGTGTAGTTACTGCTTTAATTAACGCGCTTAACCATTCGATCTTCTCATCGCTGTGTCTGGTATTGGTTCGAGCCCCACATCAAGCACATGTGAGACAAGCCAAGTTCGGCTTGCGGGTGTGCCAGATGGTTTTTCTAGGGATTATCCCGTTTTTCCACTTTCGTTTGTAAGAAGTCACCCGAGGGAAATGATAAAACTAAATCAGACACATTATATACAATACACGCAGTGGTTTGTGCAAAAAGACATACCTTACGTGGCATGCATTGCGCATTTGATGAAATGGTATTTATGTTGAACTGAACAACTGAATAAGTTTGATTGAAGGCCATCTGATTACTGGTTAACCACTCAGGTTTGAGCCTGTCCAGGAAACGTGGTTTCAAGTCAAACAATCAATACATATACGCATTATTAACTTAAGCTAGTATCTCACTGGTATGCGAATTTCTCGTGACTGTTTTGCGAATTTTGTCGCGGACATTCGCATGACATTCGTTCGAGTGTCGCACGAATGTCGTGAGAATTTTCATGTGTCGCGAACTGGTCGCGAATGTTTTAAACATGTTTGAAAATTTTATGCGAATTTTTTCGCCAAAATATTTCGCAAGACTGTCGTGCGACGGTCGCGCGACTTTCGTGCGAGTGTCGCGAACTTGTCGCCGCAAAATTTTGGCAAATTTACAGTACGAAATTTTCGCGACACTCGTACTAGTACGAATGTCGCACAACGGTCGCGCGACAGTGTTGCGACAACATGCGAAACCCTCGCGACAATCTGATGAGACGGACAATAACACTATCGCGCGACAGTCGCGAGATATATTTTCAAAATTAGACCGAAATTCGCGAATTTGTCGCATAAAGGTCTATTCAGTGAGACTGCAACATGAAAGTTGTGTTTATGTCGTTAATCTTTGTCGCGAAATAATCGCGAACTAGTCTCCAAGTGTCGCATTCCAGTGATATAGGGGCTTTAGTTGGGTGGTTATATTTTAAGCCCTAATTTTGACATCCTTATTTTGGATAAAAGTCCAATAAAATGAAGGCAACGTCACGGCATGACCATAGCTGTTGACTGGGGCGTTAAGCATCTATTCAAACAATTAAACACATTTGATTGAAACTTAGGATCAAAGATTTTGAACAGTACCGCTATACATCCTGTTGAACTAAGGCTAGATTTGAACCATTCACCGTTCGTGATATTACTGAAAGGTCATTCAGGATAAAAATTACTCAGTCAGATACAAGCACCCGTTAATGATCTTAAGGATTTATCAATATTGACATGAGTGGGTGGGGTATGTAAAACAGAAATCTACTGTTTTCTTGAATCTGTCAATCAAATGATGATGTGTATTTATTGCTAATAGACGTCACTGATACTAGGAATGAGTCAATATAGTTATTATTTTAAAATTTTAAATAGCTTGGTGTAAAATTGGAAATGTAACTGGTTTACGTGGGACCCATTTCCTGGAAAATGGAATGCATTTGAATAAAAATTACGCAAAGTCTAAATAACTAGGATACATAATCTGACAAATTAAAAATTATTTTGGGGTCATGGAAATGTATTTCTCTGGGAAAAGTTAGTGTAAACATTTTTTTCTGGAAAATTCTGAAAGTGGGTAACTTGGGGCGGATCGTGTGCGCTTACTGTTTGCTGAAAGATGACATGCCTTTTGTTTCAGGTTCTTATATGATTGAAGTCAATGACTACATCGAAAAATCTGTCTTATTGTTTTCAAAAAGCTAAGAAAAATGGGTCCGACGATTTCAACCCGGAAGTAACTGAAAAATTACTCACTTGCTCTGAGCTGACCACTCATTCCACAATCATGTATACACAAATCCATGTATTTGCAACATATTCAATAGTCCCATGATAAAGCATGCTAAAGAATGTAGCATTGTTGACAAAATAAACAATGTTTTTTATACAGGTAAATCTTCAATTATGTATATACAGTGACCGGCTATAAGTCCTTAAATTCGCCGCCTAAAACTCATTCTAATAAAACAAATGCCTAACGTTTATGAAACACGTCCAAAAAGTCAAAAGGCGTCATTCTCATGACGTCAACGTCACTTACGAAAAATTAAGATTTTTAGCTTACCTGTCTTCATTCGTTGACAAATACCGCCGAAACCAACTTGGTAGTCAAGGACTTTTATTTTATTTTTTTACTCACAATATAAAAACGAGACTATATTTAGTTTTTAAAAAAAATCTATGGATTAGTTCTCTTGTAAACGACGCTCATGTGCAAAAAGCGACTCGTTTTTATTACTTTCCCATTACGTCACGTACAAATAAAGGCATTTTTAGCCATTTGAGGGGAGCGATTGGCAGGAAAACCAATCTGGTAACCATGCTTTTTATTACACGAATCGATAGATATAAATATTTTCTCGAAAATATCAAAAAATAAAAAAATTCTATGGACCAGCATTTTTATGGTTCTTTACCTTAACGCCCAATTTAGATCTACAGAAACGCGCGTGTACTCGTTCTATATTTTCTGCTTTATGGTATCCCCAGACTTCCGAAGCAGAACTTAAGACAGAACCGACTAAAGAATCAAACAACCTAAATTGTTCTGAGATTGGCAATTCAATATTCGACAATGTCTTGTATAAATTATGTAAAGCGTATGTACCATATTTGGCAATACATTTTTGAGTCCGATTCCAATTTCCGTTTTTGTAAAATGTAACTCCAAGATACTTAAACGATATAAACAGTATAAAAGAATTAAGCCCTCAGTTCAATAGCCGTACAATTTTAAAACATGCATGCAAATCTTGATTCATACCGTCAGAATGGCTCGTATACTTCACATCGGGCAAAAAGTTGAAACCTTTCAAGCATTTGAAAGTGCTAATGAGCGCTATCAGAATGCCGAAAGCGTTCAGTTTTGTAAGAGAGATAGAAGTGTAGAAAAGGCGCAAGTGCGTATTTCGTATAAGCTGAGCGAAAGACTAAAATTTTGTGAGGTTACATTGAGGTGTATTCACGGCGGCAAGAACTTCAAGTCTCGAGGGACAGGAGTGAGAGAATCTATCTATCTATGTAAAACATGGCTTTATCAAAGCACTGCAGATAAAGACACGGCGTGAATTTGAATTGCGGCTCTCCACGTCAGTGCATTTACTTGAAAATTGAAAACAAAATAATTTGGCATTTTCTAAGACTTGACTGCGCTTTCAAAGTTAGAATTTGCAGTTGAAAAAAAAAGAACTCTTTCCGTGATTTATGATAATATTTTACGCTTGGTTTACACGTTTTCTTGTTCACGTGATTGTTCTTTATGCGCTTATATTAAATTGGAAATCATGTTGTGATACTATGGCAATTACTGTTTGATTTAAGATGTCGATCGATTTTTTTTTCTTTTTGCGTCGAAATGATTGAGATACATGTATGTTCCTTTATCTAAGGAGCTTTTTTTTATTTAAAAGTTTACAAGCGATTTTTCATTAAATCAAGTAATAAATTGTCTAAAATGCAATCGAAATATAACATTTTTATACCAGATCTAATGACCAAGACTAGCCAAATTGATACTCCAAGAATATGTTTGAAAAACATGCAAATCGCCTTTGTCTCGTACGTTTTTTAGTTGTTATATATATGCATAATTTCCCAAGCAATCAAAAACAATTAACGCTGCTACTGTTAAGATTGTGCATGTGTAGAGCTTGCCCAACAATGAAACTGTGAGAAAAGTAAGACACCCGTAAATGTTTAGTTTTATGATTCATTAGGAAACTTGCAATGCTTCAACTTAAAACTCACCTGAAAATATTAAATCATCGACTTCTGATCTATACCGTACCTTTAGCCATTTCCGATATATAGGCTACAGATACGGTACCGTATCTCTAGCCGCCAGGCTAGGGATACGGTACAGGATACGGTACCGTATCCCTAACCCACAGGCTAAAGATACGGTACCGTATCCCTAGCCACTGCCTAACTTAATTACGGTTCCCGAGACCTTATTTTAAGCAATACTGCTTGTAGAGGTCCATCACAGCAGCTGATCAATCTTCTTGGTTAAAATCATTAACTTGTTTGCCGTTGTGGAATAGTCTACCTACTTCAGTTGTCGCATCTAAGACCACAGAAGAATTCAAGGCTCTTATTTAAACCATGGGTCCAGAGGTACCGTATACGTTTTAGTATGCCTCTGGCCCATCCCGAATGTTTCCCCCTATTTTGCTAAATTCAAAATTTAGCCACCCACCCCACACCTGAGCTAGGTCATCAGAAATTGATCGACTCAGTATCTGAAGAAAGGAAGAAAACTTCTTCTGCTTCGTATGAGCCTCCTATATGTAGGAGCACCCTTTTACTCGCGGTAGGTTTTCGTCGGTAGTCGTTGAGTGTCAGACGATGACTGGAAATTGATCGACCAAGAATATCTTTCCTTTTAAAAGGAAACTTTATAAATGTTGATAAACATTGGTCCCGGATTTTTTTTCTTGGTACCGGGTTTTATTACTACCCGGTGGTGTTCATTCGCGATGACTGTGTAAAGATAAACACGGAAGAAATTTTTGAAAAACACCTAAATTTTAAAATGTCATGCAGAAACGATTTGTGTTCTTGAGATGATTTAGTGAATCATTAAGTGTGTTGGTCCTAATGTCCTATGGCTTCTTTTCTGAGGAGGATTATCGATGCTTTTGTAAGTGTCAGTTCAAAAAAAAAAAAAAAAAAAAAAAAAAAATGGGTGGTGTCTCCAGATTCCTGGTCAGTGCAGGCCAAACGTTAAAACCAATTAGCCAATCTTGCTCCATCTTCGACGAAAATGACTTTTAATAATAAAATGAATATATAAGTCTGTTGTCACTGGTCTGTAATGCACCTGTAATTTGTAAACACTGCCCCCCCCCCCCCCCCCCCCGCCCCCAACACCTACAGGGAAGGGTGGGGATAGCTTGGTTAAAGTGCGGGGCAATTACTTTTCAAGTGTCCCCGCAGTCCAGAGCAAATGACTGGTTTTGACATTCGGGTCCTTACCCCAGGGAGATTTTCTATTGCGAAGGGCGTGGTATTGTCAGTTTGACGCTTCACCAGTAAAGTATTCTGATTCTGAGGGCGAGGCAAAGAGCAAAGTTTTGACCGCCAGATTGCCCTCTGGGGGTGGGGCTCATAGCAGGGCAACGAAAGCTGAAAGTCATAATCCCCGCCCTTCCCCGTAGGTAGGAGAGCAGTGGGTACAAATGACTGGTGCATAACCATGTTTTCTGTCCTGACATTTTTATTGGTATTTATTGAAGTCTCACTGTTGCACTTTCTATCTCCTACATTCTTTCATTTATTCTTGCAGTGACAGCGCAACTGCACATAAGAGGGTGCTGCAGTATGAAATTGGTGGGGTATGAAAGCCCTTGCTGAGCCCGAGCTGCCTAGCTGGTATGCTGAGCAAGGTTTTAGGCTAACAATTGCCAATACTATATTGCTGAAAATATAAAAAGAATGGTGTCATATGATATTTTAAAGCAGATTAGATCGAACAGCTGATAAAAACAGTTTTGGTCATACTTTGAAAATGAATTTTAGTCGGCTGAGTATTCTGTTCTATCTCCACTTTTTGAAGAATAATGGGTGCTTATATTATGATACTGTTTGATTCAGAATAAAATTTTCTATCTCCTCAGCAACTTAGAGTGTATCCATTAAGCAAAACTTGCCCATGCAATGTACAGAGATTTTTAAAGTGGTTGAAAATGAAAAATTTCAGCAGAAAATTTTTGATATTTTTCTTATTGTTGCTCAAAACATAGATTGTGGGTACTCATTAGAACTCTGTTTTAGAGCAAAAATAAGAAAAATAGGTATACCCTTGCATACCCTGGTTTTAGTATATAAAAGTGGGGTATATTTAGGGGTATTTATTTCAGGGACGTGTTTTTTTATGTAACCTGTGTGGACAGTCACTGGACATTTATAATTAGCCCGACAGCACAAAGTGCATAAAGCTATTGTAAACATCTTGGTCATCCACCTTAGTATATGGGTGCATGTTTCTGTGCTCGTCACACTGGCTGTATAGCTTTTAGATGTCCATATCTTGACAACAGCTCATCAGAAAGCATTAATTATTACCAGGATTATAGATACCCTGTAGGGTTGGCTTTTGACCCCCGGGTCCATGCCAGGGGATTGCACAAGAATGGTAAAATCTATACCACCATCATAAAATGGCTTTTCTGTGGTAAACTTTTCTAGAAGTCTATATCCTGACAACCCCTTATCAGAAAGCATTCATATATGTACTATGTACCATAGATACTCTGTAGGGTATTTCTTTGTGTGTTGAGGATTGCCGAAGATTTTGAATACAATTTGATAACTGCAGAATTTTCAGTATGAACAACCCTCACAGTGATGTAACATGTTGACATTCGTTTATAGTATCAGTGAGGCTTAAGCTGTTCAATACAAATGCATATAGACACCACAACCACTAATCAGTAGAAGAGCTAAGGAAGGCCTGAGTGCAAATTATCAGTAGGAGGGCACTGTAGACTGATATTTTTGAGTTGTCTTGTTAAAAAGGTCACATGGTCACCTGTATAGTAAAATTATCAGCCCTATTTAACCATTATTTAGAGACTATAACTATAGTCATCATTTTATGGTTAAGGGCTCAGGGCTTTCAAAATTAGTTAGCATGAATTAACTAGTACAGGTCAACCTCATTATAACGCTATCTTTGGGGTCCATAGAATCAGACCGTGTTTTAAGTGAATCATGTTATAATGAGGTTATTTTCTATAGACATATAGTAAAATAATTGATTTGGCAGCCATGACATATTATATTGAAAACTGCATAATAATGAGGCGTGTTATAATGAGGTTGAAGTGCAGTAGAATTATTGCATAAATACCAGTGACACATGTTCCAGTTGACAGATATGTCCTTATCTAAAATAGATATATCAGCCATCGTTCCAAGTATCCTTATTATTTTTCTTCAAAACTTGACTTTTGTTGAGCAAAAAAAAGGCAGCAAATACAAAGATACCTGAAGGTAGAGATAAATGGAATCACCCATTTGGACTCGTATATTTTTAGGGGTTTCAGGTGTGATTTTAAAATTTTATTCCAGTTTTCGATGAAATTCCTCTAACCAAATAGAATAATCCCAAATGGGACGCTGCGTTCTGTTTAGCTTCACATCTGGGTCTATACTGTTTGCCTAGATGTCACATAAAAAAGATGACAGGTTAATATGAGTTAAAGACTTTCAAGTAATATTTCATTATTCATAGTCACAAGTATCAGAAGGATAAAATTTTGTGTTGTTGATTATGTGTGTTCACATGGTTTGCGTTAAGATCAGCATATAATCCGAACAAATTAAATTCAGCTGCCGCACCAGAAAAAAAATCAACAATCTGCATGTGCAAAAACAAAGACGCAGACCAGCTTCGCGGTATCTGCAAAGCTGATCAGCACTTTTGTTTTCACTACAGGAATAGTACAATTCCTCTACTTTCCAAATCCAAAATTTGAAGCCTCCAGTCATCTTCTGTGGCCACACAGCCTGGTTTGTGTCAGACCTGGTCGGAAACCCAGATTGGTGGTTTTCTCACATGAAGGCTCAAATTGTTTTAATTGCAGCCCAGCCCATTTGCAGTGCCGGTACCGCTCGGTGACAGGAGGGTTTATGTGGACAATAAACCCCCAGCAGATGAGGAGGTGATCATAGCGGAAATCTACCCTAAGAACAGGATTATCTCATCTAGGGTAGGTGAAAATAGCCGATTTCGCAATTTTTCCTATTTACAAATAACATGTATAAGCAGTTTGTTGCACATGTTAATGAGTGCTCTTGAAGTCTATAAAGCTTTTAAATAGTGCATGTAAGTCTTTATCACCAAAAACTTTGAATATGCAATTAACAAATATAAGCCAAAATAAAATTATTGTGACCATTTCTGACACTATAGAAATAAAGAATCATAGCATAGATCAAAAGAATCTGACGCATAAATCATAAACAATCTGTAGCATAGCTCATAAAGAATCTGTAGCATAGCTCATAAAGAATCTGTAGCATAGATCATAAAGAATCTGTAACTTGTATCACAAGGAATCTGTACTCCTCATAGATCATAAAGAATCTGTAGTATAGATCATATCTTTAGTAACTGTGATCATCATTTGTCTCAAGGGATGAAAAATCTTTTTCAGCTACATGTGTTCAAGATGCACATGTATTCTTGTCCAATAAAAAAAAAAACTGGTAGAACAAATGACCTAATGACCAAGCACAAGACTTATTGGTTTAGTTTTAACATGAGCCGTGGCATGAGAAAACGAACATTTTGCATATGCAAAAAGAAAGTTGCAGATCAGCTTTGCAGTAACTGCCAAAGCTGATCAGCACCTTTTTTCAGTACACGGATAGTACAATACCTCTTCTTTCTAAATCTAACATTCCCAGCGTCTAGTCATCTTTTGTGCTTGTACAGCCCGGTTTGTGTCGGACCTGTACAGGATCCACATAAGTGGTGTTTGCATGAGGCAGCTGTCAACTTGTTTCGGTGTCACAACCTTTATCAGGATAAAATTTATATAAAAGTTTTCACTGACCACACAATCGAGCTTTAGTGGAAGTTCTTCTAATCTTTTTGATGATAACAACATGTAACTGTGGTTCTCTTTAACCTTTAGCATGCTGTAGGCGACTGCGGTCGACCGTGGAATACCTATCTGTGCCAACTAGAGGCGACTGCGGTCGACAAGAAAAACCACTTTCAAATTTCCCGCACTTTTCGCCCACTGCCTACTTATGAATATTAATGAGCGATGCCCAGACAGTTGCGCATGAAAACAACATGGCGGCTTGTGGTTTTGGGACCGATTTGTCGGCCGATTTTGATCGGATTTTCGTTATTTTTATTTTTGCATTAGAAATGCATTTTCAGCGCTTTTGTCGCTGGTAAATGGAAAATTGGGTGCATTTACACCCGAAATATGACATCGTAACGGTACGTATGATGAATTTTTAGGCTAGAAATCGGCGTAACAAAGACTTCCGAAACCGAAAGTAGATTTGTTTACTGCGTTTGTTAAATTTATTCAGCTGTTTTTATGGCTCAAAAATTAAGAAAACACGGAAAAAAATTGGAAAAAACGTCAGTGGGCTGCGATATCAATTTCACTATATTGCTCAGCATGCTAAAGGTTAACATGTTTAAACTATATATCTCTTGGGTATGATACCATTTGAGCTGTGGTATGAGAAAACTGGTTTTTGAGGTTTCTGACCAGGTCAGACACAAACCGCCCTGTACAATCTCAGAAAAAGGCTAGAAGATTGAAATTTCGGATTTAACAAGAGGAGTGATTATCTCTGTAGCGAAAACAAAGCCACTGAATAGCTCTGCAGTTACTGTACAACTGCTCTGCACCTTTGTTTTTCGCCTAGGCAGAAATGCGATTTTGTCATGACAGAGCTCATTTCACACCAACACCTGCTATAATAAAGATCTTTGCATATAAAGTAGACATGATGTGGCCTTGTATTTGGGTGGTTTTCAAAAAAATGAAGTATTTTTTAATATTAAAGCTGGACTGATAAGCTTCATACATATAAGGTCTCATTTATACCTTAAATGTGTGTTATCAAGGTGTCAAACTCCATGCAAAATTTCATAAAAAAAGATGGATCTATACCAGATTTATTCAACAATATATACCTAAAAATGTCACAAGTGCAACGTTTTAGCGTGACATTTTGAGTAGTAAGTCATTTTCAAATGGTCAGAAAACAAGTATCTGATTACCTAACAAAACAAAATCTCTAAAAAGTTACAAACAATTAGGTACTTGAGAGTTGCAACTGCAACATGCATGTATTTCGCCTTTGTTGCCTCTTCAGCATTTATAAATAATAACCATACCCCTAATAATAAACTACAGTAAAAATAGCTTAGCTTAAACTTGTGAAAGGCAGTGTTCAATCATTGTAAGCCCTACATCTATTGTATGCTCTTACTGATCAAGTCCGATGTATCTGGTTTGATTATCAGAGGTTCTTTATTAAAAACCCTTTCGTATATTTTGAAGAGTAGCTGATCTAATCAGTTAACCATATTTGTCACAAGTGCAACGTTTTGTATTTCTTGACTGACCATATAAGCATATCATGTAAGACATGTTATTTTGCTTTATATTTTAGTCTAGCAGGTCAGAAAGAAACCAACAAAAACAACCCTTTGTCTACAGTATGCATATTGGTTTCTAATAATTAACAAAAGTGATGTCACAAGTGCAACGCATATTTTCTAGTCTAAAAAATTGAACGCTAATTCCCAACGATACATATTACTTTCACTCTTATAAATTTATATGGCAATCACAGGAAGCATTGTACACTTGTAAGATACTGTTCATCATTAAATACATTGATCATTTGAGTGGTTATGGAAAAATTTATAAGTGAAGACAGCAATTTTAGGGTCAGTTTTATCAAATAAGTGTGTGAAAAAAAAAAATTCTTGGAGAATTTTCTCAAATTAATGGCATAGAGTCTAGTCCCAATATAGGGACTATAAAACTAAGAACAAATTTGAAACACAAAGTGTATGTTACAAATGTAGCACTACTTATAAGGTATATCACCAGTTTTGGAAATAAACAACAAAAAGCACATAAACATGAAAATCACAAAAATGGCCGTTGTCAAAAAGATTTGAATGTTGTTTTCTCTTATTTTGATATCCATAGAAAAACCAGGAACAAAAATTAAAAAGAAAAATGCACATCTCAATTTTGACCCAAAATGGGTCAATGTCACACTTTTACTTCATTTTTTTGAAAATCACCCATTTTGACTTTGGACAGGTTTGTCTTGATTTTAAGCACTAATAATGGTGACTATAACACTTGACTCCATTCCACTCAAAGATTCTACAAGATTCCTCTCAAAGGTTATATTCTGATACTCCAGTCCGCTCAAGTCCTGCCCAGGAAAAGTGGTTTAGTCAAACCATCCATACATATACTCCTTACTCACTGGTTTGCTTCGATGGCTATATTTATGAAGCACATTTTGAGTGTCATGAAGTCCTAATGTTGGGTAAAAGTCCCATAAAACATGTAAAATGGAGGCAACGTCCTGACATGACCATCGCTGTTGACTGGGACGTAAACCATTAATTCGAACAAACAAACATACTCTGCAGAGTGCCCATTGACATATATATAGATATATTTTTGTGTGAAGTGCTGTTCCTATATCTTTGCAATGATAATGGCCTGGACACGATGAAGTGTCTTCAGATAAAGGAGGGTTTAATTTTTCTAAATTACTTTAAAGTTTTATTTTATTAAGAGCCGCATTATGAGAAAACCAACAATTTGCATAGGTGAAAACAAAGGCACAGATTAGGTCAATGCCTTTTCATTGAAAGGAAAGTAAAATATCTCTTAAATTCAAAATTTCAAGCTTCTATCTAAGCCTGCCTCTGTGGCTGTGCAGCTTGGTTTGTGACGGACCTGGTCAGAAACTCAGATTGTTGGTTTTCTCATTCGAGGGCTCATTTTTCAGACAATCATACTATATGAGCTGCCTCATGAGAAAACCAATAATCTGCATATGCGAAAACAAGGATGCAGATCAGCTTGCTTTGTGGTAACCGTGAAGCTGATTAGCGCCTTTTTTTACGCTACATGGATAGTACACTTCCTCTTCTTCTTAAATCCCAAGTTTCAAGCTTCTAGCCTGCTTCTGTGACTGTACAGCCTGATTTGTGTGGGACATATTCAGAAACCACATTGCTGCTTTTCTCACGAGATGGCTTATATTATAAAGGAAGTTTAAAAAGTTTGAGGACAATAAATTTAAAGTATTCATTAAAACTTCAGCATTAATTGTAAGCAAAGTAAACACCATGATGTCAATGCAGTATTAAATAACTGCTACAATGTCTTATTTGGCTTAATAAGCAGTAAAACTTCAAGGACACTGTCCGTCATCAATGGGGTAAGAACCCTGGAAAGCGCGATTCAGAGGTTGACAAACTACCACCAGGCCACCATACCCCCTTTTGGAGATTGATTGGATTTTTTTATAGAATGATTTGTCTTTCACTCTTTCCCGCTTGATAAGACTCACCCGTAACAGTTATACAGTACCCAGTGACCATCCTTTCTTAATTGAGCAACGATCCAAAAAAAACCGGTCTTCGGCATTTCCCACCATGTCGGACACAAATCGGTCTGTACAGTCAGAGAAGATGGCTAGAAGTTTGATATTTATTTAAGAAGTACAGAGATTGTACTATCCATGTAGCGAAAAAGAAGGCACTGATTGGCTGTGCAGTTACTGCACAGCTGATCTGCGTCTTTGTTTTTGCAGAGTCCGGTTACCTCATTGGTCCCGTGTGATTTTTTCTGTTTTTTGTTTCAGTACACAGTATGGAATTTCCTACCAAAGAATCTATTTGAGCAGTTCCGTAGAATTGCCAACTTTTACTTCCTTGTTGTTGGAATTGTACAGGTAAGTTTCCATACAAGCTGCGATGCCAGAAAATCGGTCTTCATGGTTTCCAACCAGGTCTGATACAAACTAGCTGGTACAATCACAAGAGAATGCTAGATACTTGATCATTTTGGATTTAAGTAGAAGAGCAATTGTATGTGTAGCAAAAAGAAAGATGCTGATCAGCCGTGCATTTAATGCACAGCTGACCTGCGTCTTTGTTTTCTCATATTTCTTTGTGATCTCATATCATCAATGATGTTTAATAATATTATATTGTGTCTCATGCATATCTGACCTATTGATTACATGTCAATGCTTGAAACACCATGATATGTGTACATTTCAAGTGCTTATTGATACACCAGCGATCTATGTACATTTCACTTGACTATTGATACACCAGTGATCTTTGTCCATTTTCAGTTGACTTTGATACACCAGTGATCTTTGTCCATTTTCAGTTGACTTTGATACACCAGTGATCTTTGTACACTTCCGTTGACTATTGATGCACAAGTGATCTGTGTACATTTCAGTCGACTATTTGATACACCAGTGATCTGTGTACATTTTCAGTTGACTTTGATACACCAGTGATCTTTGTACATTTCAGTTGACTATTGATACACCAGTGATCTATTTACATTTTCAGTCAACTTTGATACACCAGTGATCTACATATATGTACATTTTCAGTTGACTTTGATACACCACTTATCTGTGTACGTTTCAGTTGACTTTGATACACCAGTGATCTGTGAACATTTTCAGTCGACTATTGATACACCAGTGATCTGTGTACATTTCAGTTGACTATTTATAATACATGTACCGGTGATCTGTGTACATTTCATTTGACTATTGATATGCCAGTGATCTGTGTACATTTCAATTGACTATTGATACACAAGTGATCTGTGTACACGTCAGTTGACTATTGATACACAAGTGATCTACACGTACATTTTCATTTGACTTTGATACACAAGTGATTTTTGTACATTTCAGTTGACTCTGATACACCAGTGATCTGTGTATGTTTCATTTGACTATAGATATACACCAGTGATCTATGTACATTTTCAGTTGACTTTGATACACCAGTGATATGTGTACATTATCAGTTGACTATTGATACACAAGTGGTCTGTGAACATTTTCAGTTGACTATTGATACACCAGTGATCTATGTATGTTTTCAGTGATGTGTGTACATTTCAGTTGACTATTGATACACCAGTGATATGTGTATGTTTCATTTGACTATAGATTTACGAGTGATCTATGTTCATTTTCAGTTGACTATTGATGTGTATGTTTCATTTGACTATAGATTTACGAGTGATCTATTACTATTGATGTGTATGTTTCATTTGACTACAGATTTACGAGTGATCTATGTTCATTTTCAGTTGACTATTGATACCCCAGTGATATGTGTATGTTTCATTTGACTACAGATTTACAAGTGACCTATGTTCATTTTCAGTTGACTATTGATACTCCAGTGAGTCCAGCTACCAGCATTGTGCCACTAGTGTTTGTCATCTCTGTCACTGCCATTAAACACCAGCGATTATATGTGTATGTTTCATTTGTCTATAGATTAACAAGTGATCTATGTTCATTTTCAGATGACTATTGATGTGTATGTTTCATTTGACTATAGATTTACGAGTGACTGATGTTCATTTTCAGTTGACTATTGATACCCCAGTGATATGTGTATGTTTCATTTGACTATAGATTTACAAGTGACCTATGTTCATTTTCAGTTGACTATTGATACCCCAGTGAGTCCAGCGACCAGCATTGTGCCACTAGTGTTTGTCATCTCTGTCACTGCCATCAAACAGGTAAAGCATAAAATATTATAGTTTGTATGAGAAAACAATCTGGGTATCCGACCAGGCCCCGAGGTTATATAACCTTTTTCATGCTCAGCTCAGCTGAGACTAAAGTTTATCCTGCTCTTAAATGTTAAAATGCCAACAATTGTTGGCATTTTAACATTTATTAGCAGGATAAATTACAGGCTTTGATGATCTAAACCTGAAATTTTAATTTATTTGGACTATTTCAGAATTTATGAGCAGTTGAAATTTTATGCTGAGCTGAGCATGAAAAAAGTTATATTTCCTCAGGACCAGGTCTGACACAAACCAAGCTGTACTAGCACAGAAGATAACTAGAGGCTGGAAATTTTGGATTTAGAGAGTAGAGGAATTATTCTATCTATGTAGCAAAAAAACAAAGGCGCTGACTCGATCTGTGCCTTTGTTTTGGATTATGCAAAATGTTGCTTTTCTTATGACACGGCTCATTTTTGTGACCAAAATCATTGGTGAAATGTAGTCCATGATTCAAATGACCATTCGATTCCCTTTGTCTTCTGTTATGCATAGACTTTCATGCTCAAGTATCCACAGTCACATGCTTCATAAAAAAAAAATGAAAATACATGTAGTGTTACATTACGAAAACAAACCCATGTAATATACAGATGTTTTCCCAGTTGGAAAAATTGAAAATTTTCAGTAGGAAATTTTTGATTATTTTCTTATTATTGCTCAAAACATACATTGTGGGGACAGGTTTAGAACCGCCTCGGTGATAGAACTGCCTCCCCGAGGCAGTTCTAATGAGTACCCACAGTCTATGCTTTGGAGCAAAAATATGAAAAATAGTACACCCCTGCATACCCCAGTTTTGCTGTATAAAAGTGGGGTATAAGGGGAGATATATTACACGGAAATGTTATCCTGATGAGTTGATGAGGAACTAGTTAGCTAGTACTAAGTTTTTGAAACTCAAATCATAAGCGCCTGTGCAGCAATTTTCATGAATATGATTCCATTTGGCTACAACAAGTGTATTGGCTTTGGTCTCTAGGAATAGGGTTATAAAGTGGATGAGATGTACTTTACAAGTGATTATTTCATGTCAACAACTGCTAACAAATCGATAATGTACATGTTTAGGGTTATGAGGACTGGTTGCGGCACAAGGCCGACAGAGAGGTGAACAATCGAGACTTCCAGGTCATTCGAGATGGCGTTGCTACTGACGTCAAGTCTATGGACATCAAGGTAATCCTTCACTGCTCATTTATTATGCCCCCAACTTTGAAAAAGTTGGAAGGGCATATTGCTTTCGGCTTGTCTGTGTGTACGTACGTACGTGCGTCTTTTGTAACTTCTGAATGGTACATGCTAGGGATTTAAAATTTCATATGCATATTCCTCATGAAAAAATAGTTGACCCGTATTTTTTTTAATGTCCCAGTTATGCCCCTTTTCTGAGTTATGTCCCTTTGAAAACAAAATTTGAAAATTTTGTGTGCAACATCTCTCAAAAAGTACTTAAGCTAGAGCCTTCATATTTGGTACACTTGTTGGGGCTGAGGAGTAGATGACCTGATTAACTTTTGAGAACTTTCCGTCAAATTTTTACAAAAATACGGAATTTTGAAATTTTGATTGATTTTTCCACTTTTCGGTGAAATTTGAACTTTTGAACGGTGAATGCTAGGGTTTTGAAATTTCATATACACATTCCTCATGATAAAATAGATGACCCGTATTTTTTTGTCTGGCCAAGTTATGCCCCTTTTTTGAGTTATGTCCCTTTGAAAACAAAATTTGAAAAATTTTGTGTGCAAGATATCTCAAAAAGTATTTAAGCTAGAGCCTTCATATTTGGTACACTGGTTGGGGCTGAGAAGTAGATGACCTGATTAACTTTTGAGAACTTTCCGTCAAATTTTTACAAAAATACTGAATTTTGAAATTTTGATTGATTTTTCCACTTTTCGGTGAAATTTGAAACTTTTGAACGGTGAATGCTAGGGTTTTGAAATTTCATATACACATTCCTCATGATAAATTAGTTGACCCGTATTTTTTTGTATGGCCAAGTTATGCCCCTTTTCTGAGTTATGTCCCTTTGAAAACAAAATTTGAAAATTTTGTGTGCAAGATATCTCAAAAAGTATTGAAGCTAGAGCCTACATATTTGGTACACTTGTTGGGGCTGAAAAGTAGATGACCTGATTAACTTTTGAGAACTTTCCGTCAAATTTTTACAAAAATACTGAATTTTGAAATTTTGATTGATTTTTCCACTGTTTGGTGAAATTTGAAACTTTTGAACGGTGAATGCTAGGGTTTTGAAGTTTCATATACACATTCCTCTGACATGATAAAATAGTTGACCCGTATTTTTTGTATGGCCAAGTTATGCCTTTTTTGAGTTATGTCCCTTTGAAAACAAAATTTGAAAATTTTGTGTGCAAGATATCTCAAAAAGTGTGGAAGCTAGAGCCTTCATATTTGGTACACTTGTTGGGGCTGAGAAGTAGATGACCTGATTAACTTTTGAGAACTTTTTGTCAAATTTTTACAAAAATACAGAATTTTGAAATTTTGATTGATTTTTCCACTTTTCGGTGAAATTTGAAACATTTGAACGGTGAATGATAGGGTTTTGAAATTTCATATACAGATTCCTCATGAAAAAATAGTTGGCCTGTATTTTTTCATGTACGTGTAATGCCCCTTGTTGGAATAATGTCCCTTTGAAAACAAATTTTGAAAATCTTGTGTGCAAGATATCTCAAAACGTATTTGAGCTAGCTTGCTAGAGCCTTCATATTTGGTATGCTGGTTGGGGCTGAGAAGATCACCTGATTGACTTTTGAGGACTCTGTGTCAAATTTTGACAAAATTATTGCATTTTAAAATTTTTACTTCATTTTTAAGTCGCATGCAAAAAAGCTTACATTCTGTTTCTGGATTGAGGTCAAAACAGACGCAACCGAACAGCTCCTTCAGGAAATTAAATTTGACTGCATTCGAATGAAATAAATGATTCATACAAACTGCCAGTTTAGGGACAAGCATGCAGTTGGGGGCATAGTGTTTTACAAACACGCATTTCTAATTCTATAATATTTACATTTTTTACGCAAAGTCTTAATGAATTAAGCTAAAGAACTAAAATGCGGTTCATAGTTCCATGAACAACATTGTGTCACACGGCATCACAAACTTGACTTCAAAAAGAAATATGGCTCTTACCAATTTGATTGGATGGTGTAAATTTCATGACGTCATCAATGCTGTTCCGCTGTTTGAACATGCACTGTGTGTAAATTCACTATTTTCTTATGTATGATTGCTATGATAACTTCAAAAAGCGATAGAGAGAAATGAATGTAAATATAAGCAACAAGTTTCATTTTTCGGATGTTCACAGAGCTATGAACCACAGTTGGTCGCTAGCAAAGCTGGGGTTCATTCACTTTCCACGCAACTCACTGTGGTTGATAGCTCCATGAACATCAGAAAAATGAAATTCATTTCTGAAGTAACCATCGAGTAATGACTCTGACAATGGGTTTTTGGAAAGTCTTGAAAGTTAAAGAGATGCTTATACAAAGGTATGTGAGTATTCAAGGTCATTTCCTGACGCAAGGTTGATTACACATTTAAATCGCAATCTGAAAGGTTTTTGAAAAAGGGTCTGACACAAACTGGTCTGTTCAAGTACAAAATATTTGGATTTAGAAAGCTGACATATTTAACTGCTTGTAACTAGGACCACTAATTAGTGGTGCAGCTGATCTGCACCTATGTTTTATCAAATGCACTAATAAGCAAGTTATCTCTTGAAATGTGTATTTCTGTTGTGTGAGCCGCTATGTGAGAAAACTGGTCTTAGGGGTTTCCAACACAAACCAGCCTGTACAGTCGAAGGAAAAGGTTAGAAGCTTGAAATTTGGGATTTAAGAAGAAGAGGCATAGTACCATCTGTGTAGCGAAAACAAATGTGCTGATCAGCTGTGCAGTTACTGCACAGCTGATCTGCACCTTTGTTTTCGCCTAGGCAAAAGTCTGATTTTCTCATTAATTTTATTTATGAGGTTCGTATGATGTGTGTATAGGTTGGTGACATTGTGAAAGTTTACATGAAGAAAGCTTTCCCGTGTGATCTTGTGATGTTGTCTTCCCATGATGCTGAAGGAAACTGTTACATCAACACAGCCAATCTGGATGGAGAAACAAATCTTAAGGTATGTCCGCCCCCCTGCGCTCACACCCTTCCCCCTCCCCCCTCACCCACATGAAGAAAGCTTTCCTGTGTGATCTTGTGATGTTGTCTTCCCATGATGCTGAAGGAAACTGTTACATCAACACAGCCAATCTGGATGGAGAAACAAATCTTAAGGTATGTCCGCCCCCCTGCGCTCACACCCTTCCCCCTCCCCCCTCACCCACATGAAGAAAGCTTTCCTGTGTGATCTTGTGATGTTGTCATCCCATGATGCTGAAGGAAACTGTTACATCAACACAGCCAATCTGGATGGAGAAACAAATCTTAAGGTATGTCCGCCCCCCTGCGCTCACACCCTTCCCCCTCCCCCCTCACCCACATGAAGAAAGCTTTCCCGTGTGATCTTGTGATGTTGTCTTCCCATGATGCTGAAGGAAACTGTTACATCAACACAGCCAATCTGGATGGAGAAACAAATTTTAAGGTATGTCCTACCCCTCTCCTCCTCCCCCTCCCCCCCCCCCACCACCCACCCCACATGAAGAAAGCTTTCCCGTGTGATCTTGTGATGTTGTCCAGCCATGATATGTCCTGCCTCCTTTCACTCACACATGACAAATTCTGAGTTGATCATATTTGTTCCATGTGTTTAGTGTCTTAAATGGTACTTTCTGTACATAAACCAGAAGCCTAAGATCCTCTATTTCTAGGAATAAGTTTGATGATGTAGACTTTGGCCTGCCAAATAATAAAATACAGGTTAACCTCACTATAAGGCTATCTTTGGGGTCCATAGAAACAGGCTGTGTAATAAGTGAAACCATGTTATAATGAGGTTACTTACTTTAGACATTTAGCAAAATAAACAACTTGGGAGCCATGATATGATCGTGTTATATTGAAAGCCACATTATAGTGATGCACATTATAATGAGGGTTGAACTGTAGATAAAACAAACCATACTCTTGTTGCTGCAGAAGCACTATTGCCTATCTGAGACTCGACGCTACCAACAAGACGGTGATTTCCTGAAGCTACGTGCCTATATTGACTGTCAACAGCCTATACCTGATCTATACACCTTCGTAGGAAACCTAACGGTCGTTAAAGAAACTGGAGAAATATCGCATAAGCCACTAGGACCAGAAAATGTTCTCCTGAGAGGGGCCAGACTGAAAAATACTCCTTTTGTTTACGGTGTGTTGATCATTTTATTGCGTATGTGTAGCAAACAGATTCTTTGAATATTGGGGCTGATGATGATGATGATGATGATGATGATGATGATGATGATGATGATGATGATGATGATGATGATGATGATGATAATGATAATAAAATTAATAATAAGAATACTAATAAAGGCTTTATAATTGAGCCGCCTCGTGGGAAAACCAACAATCTGCATAGGCGAAAACAAAGATGCAGATCAGCTTCGCGGTAACCGCGAAGCTGATCAGCGCCTTTGTTTTCGCTACTCGAATAGTACAATTCCTCTTCTACTTAAATCCAATATTTCAAGCTTCTAGCTCTTTTCTGTGCTTGTACAGGCGGGTTTGTGTTGGACCTGTTTGGAAACCACATTGTTGGTTTTCCCACGAGACGGCTCATTAAAGAGGTAACAGGTGCTGTAAGCTTTTAATCAGCAGCGTCTCAGAAGCCTTAAACCATCAGCAATTCAGCATCTGCAGATGAGAAGATGAGTAGTTGAGAAAATGAACTTACCACAAAATGTATTATTTTTACATGTGTAGACTGTTATTGTATGATGTGTTTTGTTCCAGGGTGCGCTATCTACACTGGCAATGAGACCAAAATGGCCTTGAACTCTAAAGCTAAAGTTACCAAGTTCTCAAGAGTTGAAAAGTAGGTTCATAGTTCGATATTAGGTTTTATGAAATTTTTAAAAAATGTGACTGTCATGCTTGAAAGACGTCTTGTTTGGTCCTTTAAATTTCTATTAATAAATATCATTTTAAATGAAAAGGGAGCTGAAGATGCTTAATTTGCTTTATGCCTAGAACATCATTGTTTTGATAAGGCCAAAAATAAAACTGATGTTTCGTTTGTTTACCCACTCCAAATTATAAGTTCACAACTTTTCTATATATATACATATATATATTCATATATTCTATATACAGGCCACCTGCGCTATCTCAAACTCGGTTGTCTCGAAAACCCCACTTATTATATATCGAAGTGATCTCTCACTCCCAAGCCTCTCTCCCTATATGTTATTGTATTTCAACCTTGCTTGTGTCGAACATGGTTATGACGAAAACTCGGCTGTGTCGAAGTGATAATTCACTCCCCACAGAAAAAGAACATTAGTTTCACCCTTCCTGTGTCAAACTTCGAAGTCAAAAATCGGTCTTTGATATCTACACACAATCTTTCATCACCGGAATTGTTAAAGAACGTTTTGAAATCATGTGTCAGGTCGGGGAATATACGTTTGAAATCACTATTGATGTGGTAAACATGGTGGAAAGGACAACCACTCAGTCCGAGAATGTGAAAGAGTTGAGATTTTCTAAGAACATTGGCTGGTCTCAATTTGCTTATCTCAAACTTCGCAAAACTCGAAGTGGTTTCTCCATTCCCCTTGATTTCGAGATAGCGAAGGTGGCCTGTATATACAGAGTAGGGAGAGGGAAAACAGAAGTAATGTGGCCTAAACTTGTAACCTATCTTAACCTATGATGTACATTTGTATTTGGGTTGTTCAGTTTTGAGATATCCAAGTTAGGGGTTACTGTTAATTTATTTTCCATTTCAACATTATTCTTGAGGTCAAATTAAAGAACGAGTGTTGGTATAGTTTATGGCATATAGAGATTATTTATTAGCGAGAACTTTGAATTTGCAAGGCACAAAATTCACGAATATTCACCAAAATTAGGTTCTCGTGAGCTTCTCCGAATTCACAATATATTTATTTTTCCAGGAGAATGAATACATTCTTGATAATCTTCCTGATTATCCTACTGGTAGAGGCCGTGTTTGCTACCGCTATGAAGTACTGGTATGTGTTCAGACCTCGCATTGGGCAGCCTTGGTATGTGCCGGAAGTCTATAAGGACGCAGATCTCTCGGTGGGTTTATACTTATATAAGTAGAAGAATATGGCTTCTTATTGATCTAGACACAAAGGTTATCTTGGGATGTAATATACATGTAGTAATGAAAAGGTACACATGTACGAGTAAGCAATGATAAGGAAATTGCGCAGTCAGAATGAAAGTCCCTCTATAAAAACCAAGGAAAAAACTAAGTTGACATTCAGGTTCCTACACAAATTGAACATATCTAAGCTGAGTGAGCAGCTATTTCCCAATAGGCTGCCACTCAGTTACCAAAACGTAATTAAATATATGAAAACATACATATGGTGCAAACAGCACAAAAATTCAACACCAAAACATAAAACAATAAAAACCACAACAGAAGTATTGTTTTCGAATGATTAGTAGTTTAAAAGGACCATTGACCATGTCCTGTAAAATATGCCTTGTTTTCGAAAGCCCAAAACTCCGTTTTAAAGCAATTTCTACTAAACCTTTGCAATGGGGAAGGTAGTATGATGTCTTAAGAGCGGATAAATGCTATAATGTATGAAGCATTCCTCCACATACTGTAGAAATGGCTAGCAAAGCGGAGGTGGGGGTGAACAATTTGAAAATATAAATTGGTATAAAAATCATTTTTTTTGTTGCATGTCTGTATTCAGTTCCACCATTGTTATGATTTTTAAACATGTAGGTCAGTGTCAAGGGTCATAGACACCCTAAAATTTATCTCAACATTTTGATGTTTAATAAGAGACATTATTTTCATAAATCATTTTGGGAGTTACCTGTATATCATTGCTAACAATGACAAGTATTGAGCAAATTCATGAGAAAATCTGTCATTTGTTTTCAAACAGGTAGACCGTAAACCCAAGTTATGTAGCCAAAACATGACAAAATATTTCACAAATCAGGGTTTAAAACACAGAGGAAGCAAAATATGTCCATGCGACTATGACACTGATCTGTTCTTTAAGTTTGGTACATGTATCTGCAAAGCACATTTTCTCATGGATGTTTCAATTACTGTATGCTTTTGGCAAACATAAAATGACACAGAATTTATTTGCAAGTCTGGAATGAATGAATGCATGCATGCCACCATTCAATTTAAATACATATGAAATCTAAATCTTTTCTGTTGTTAAAATGTTCCTACAGTGATCAAATATTTTTCAATGTTAAAACTATGGCATATACACATGGTATACATGCACCTGTTCAGCTATAACACGCCCTGCTATCTCTCTCATGATACACATCAATGAGAAGTACTTCAGTGAAATATTGTTGGTCTGAACGAGTCAAGACATACTGCCAAGAGTAAACCAAAGTTAAGTATTTGACTAGATTCACAGACCTTAATTCCCTGTATGGAAAATCATGGATTAAGAAGTTTAATAAAGCAAATGCCTGAAGTAGTCAAAATCTTCATGACATGATGCTGACACCAAATGTACATGTACTAAGAGATCATCCATTACACAATGTTAATACTGACAACTTTCCAATGTATAGTCTAAGTGCAATAGAGGACAAATGCCCCGTTATTTGTCCCAGACTTATCAAGACTTATCTCTCCACATGTTGAACAGTTATGTGCTTTGAAAGATTAGGGGGCGTGTATGTTTTAACTTGTATTTGTATAGACTGGTGCAAAAGTTTGTTCCATGAAATGTTATTTCTCTATTTTTTGAATGAATCAAAAATTAAAACTGGTTAAAAATCAATTATTTTCCCGTAACGGATGACGAAACTAGTACATGTTTGTCTCGCTTAATTGCACTTGATAGAAAAGAACCTAATTTCTACCATTCTCACTGTATTAAGTACTTATAACTATTTTATATACATGTACACAGTTTTGGTGTTACATGTTTGGCTGGGCAACATTGTTCCCCCCCCCGAGTACCAACAAGCCATTCAAATATAATATGTATTTTATGATGAACTATCTACATGCAAAAGGATTTGTTGGTACTCGGGGGGGAACAATGTTCAAAAAATAGTTTTCTGTTTTCTTATATGTCCAATACAAAAAGTAGCTGTTTCAGCCCAAAAATAAAGCCATACATGTATCAAAAGGGGACCAAAGTCCAATATGTTAAAACATGGACTGACAGTGAACTAACGTGTGATGGATGAAGCATTTTACTCACTTTTATTTTTTTCAAAATACAGGGCAGCTGTACATTGTGACTCCCATTATCACTGTCAAAGATCCTTACTGGGGGGCTTAAATGGATTTTACAGACGCCTAGCCTGGACCTCAGTTACATTTTCCATTGTACCTATTTTCCATTTTTCTTATGTTCTTACTATTCACTATTTACTAAGGTTGCAATACAAAAGGCAATAAGATCATAATTACCTGGACATGTTTCAAATTAGCTAAATGGAGGACAAATAGCCTTGGTCTATAGCCTTGGTCTATTTCTGTACTTCAAGTATGCTGTATTAAATATATGACATAATTTCTGTTCCGCTGTGTTTCATTGCATATTGGAGCCGCTGCATCAGAAAACCTGCATTAGTAATACAACAATTTCCATTCTGCTGCGTTTTATTACATATTAGAGCTGCTGCATCAGAAAACCAAAATTTTGCAAATGCAAACCAAAGGTTCAGATTAGCTTTGTAGTAACTGCACAGCTGATCAGCACCTTTGTTTTCACAAATCAGATAGTACAATTCCTCTTCTACTTTAAGGCAAAATTTCAAGCCTTTAGCGCGCTTATGTAACTGTACAGCCTGTTTTGTGTCAGACCTTGTCAAATACCCAGATTGTTCATATTTCCACGCGAAGTCTAACATATTTTGTGTGTTTATTTCAGTTCAAACATATCTTAGAAGATTTCCTGGCCTTTGTGATTTTGTTCAACTACGTCATTCCAATATCATTGTATGTAACAGTAGGTATGTTGAACAATTTTGAAGTTTTTTTGACATGTGCATTAACATCAGAAAAACATGTCCGTGAAATGTATACCCCCTTAAACCCCACTTTTATATAGAAACTTTATATACAACTTTAAAAATCTCTGTATATTGCATGGGCATGTTTTTGTAATGAACAGTGAAGTTATGTCATATACAGGGCTCCTGATAATTGGGGCTTAAGCAAATTGATGAGCTGCTCCAGGCAAAGCTTACATGCTACTGACTGACCATCTGATTACTGGTTAACCGCTCAGGTCTGAGTCTGCCCAGGAAAAGTTGTGAGGTCAAACCATCCATACATATAATCCTTATTGGCTTACTTTGGTGGTCATATTTAAAGCACTTTTTCGATGTCATGACATCCTAATTTTAGGTAATAGTCCAGTAAAATGATGGCAATGTCCTGACATTACCATGACTGTTGACTGGGACATAAATCATCAATTCTAACAAACATTTTATACAATCAATGTGCTTTTTTGGTGAATTGTTATAATTGTTACATTGTGATGATGTGTATCTATAATATAGATCAACCTCATTATAACACTATCTTTGAGGTCAATAAACAGACTGTGTTATAGGTGAAACAGTGTTATAATGAGGTTATTTGCAATATACATATAGCAAAAAATTAATTTTGGGAGCCATGGCATGGCTGTGTTATATTGTAAACTGCAGTATAGTGAGGCCCATTATGATGGGGTTGAATTGTATCTATAATATTGATTTTTTTCTGATTTCAGAACTTCAGAAGTTTATCGGTTCCATGTTGTTTGGTGTTGATATAGACCTGTATGATGAAGCCACCAATCAGAGAGCTAAAGCAAACACCTCAGACCTCAATGAAGAGTTAGGACAGGTAAAGTCATTGTTATATGAGCCACCATATCAGAAAACCAACAATTTGCATATGCGAAAACAAAGGTGCAAATCAGCTGTGCAGTAACTGCACAGCGCATCAGCGCCTTTGTTTCAGCTGTACAGTAACTGTGCAGTAACTGCACAGCTGATCAGCGCCTTTGTTTTCGCGACTCAGATAGTACAATCCCTCTTCTTCTTAAACCCAAAATTTGTTTTCGCTACACAGATAGTACAATCTCTCTTCTTCTTAAACCAAAAATTCCAAGCTTCCAGCCTTCTTCTGTGATTGTACAGGCCAGTTTGTGTCAGACCTGGTCGGAAACAAAAATGATTAGTTTCCTCATGTGAAGGCTCATATTTTTGTTTTCTAGGTTGAGTACCTGTTCACAGACAAGACGGGTACTCTGACAGAGAACGACATGCAGTTCCGACGTTGTTCTATCAATGGTGTCAAGTACGAGGAAGTTGGTGGAATGTTGTGTGAATGCTCTCACCTTGGTGCCCAGCCATCACCTGTTGCTGTCTTCACGGTCAGTTTATCACGAGCATTTGGGGGTTTATTCTTTTAACCCATTTTTGACAAATGGCTTTTCCCATCATTGTCATTTGGGTGAGTCCATTTTCATTTTCAGGGGCATCAGGAGTGACTTTAAATTTTCATATAGGTTTTTGATGAAAATCCTCTTAACAAACAGAATACCCCCAGATGGGACGCTGGGTTCTGCGGCATCACATCACAAAGAAGTTTTATAACCTTGGGACCCAGGGTTCCCACGGGCACTGGAAAATCTGGAAAACATGGAAAATGGCTAAAAAAATTCCATGTATGGAAAAATCATGGAATTTGAAAAATCATGAAATATTATGAAAAAATCATGGAATTTTGTTATTGAAATGCCAGCTTGGATGTCTTTGGGATTCATTTTATTTTCCTCGCTCGCTTATGCTTGATAAAAGGACATTCAAACTAATTTGTCTTCATGAGGAAACAAGAAAAAACCTTGAAGTAAGTTACTTTTGCAATATTATGTCTCCCCCCCGACAGGGTCGGGAGACATATTGTTTTACCCCGTGCGTCCGTCCGTCCGTCTGTCCGTCACAAATCGTGTCCGCCCTATAACTTGAAAACCGTTAAAGATTTTTCAATGAAACTTGGTACACTTGTAAACCACGATGAGACGATGTGTCATGCACAAGAACAATAACTCTAGCTTGAGTGTTTTTGGAGTTATTTCCCTTTGATTATTTTCGATACAATTTCATGTCCGTACTATGACTTTAAAACCATTTAAGATTTTTCAAAAAAACTTGGTACACTTATTAAGCATGATCAGACGATGTGTCATGCATAAGAACCATAACTCTGGCTTGAGTATTTTATGAGTTATTTCCCTTTGATTATTTTCCATACAATTTTGTGTACGCTCTATAACTCGAAAACCGTAAGAGATATTTCAATGAAACTTGGTACACTTATAAAGCACGATGAGATGATGTGTCATGCAAAAGAACCATAACTCTTGCTTGCATATCTTTGGAGTAATTTCCCTTTGATTATTTTCCATACAATTTTGTGTCCACTCTATAACTTGAAAACCGTAAGAGAAATTTCAGTGAAACTTTGTACACTTATAAAGCACGATGAGACGATGTGTCATGCACAAGAATTATAACTCTTGCTTTCATATCGTTGGAGTTATTTCCCTTTGATTATTTTTCCATACAATTTCGTGTCCACTCTATGACTTGAAAACCATAAGAAATATTTCAATGAAACTTGGTACACTTATAAAGCACGATGAGATGATGTGTCATGCAAAAATACCATAATTCTTGCTTGCATATCTTTGGAGTTATTTCCCTTTGATTTTTTTTCATACAATTTTGTGTCTGCTCTATAGCTCAAAAACCATTTGAGATTTTTCAATGAAACATGGTTCACTAATAAAGCATGATGAGACGATGTGTCATGCACAAGAATCATTACTCTTGCTTTCATATCTTTGGAGTTATTTCCCTTTGATTATTTTCCAATTTTGTGCCCACTCTATAACTTGAAAACCGTAAGAGATATTTCAACGAAACTTGGTACACTTGTAAAACAGAATGACAGGATATGTGATGCACAAGAACTATAACTCTTGCTTGCATATTTTGGACATGCACATAGAAAGGGGGGAGACATCAGTTTTCACATAGAAAACAAATTCTAGTTATTATCTGTTCTTGCCTTTTAAAAAGTGTTATATGACAAAAAGATAAATAAATAAACAGAAAAATTAGTCCTTGAAATTTAACTCCGATCATGGAATTATCATGGAAAAGTCATGGAATTTTTATCGCACCTGCTTATAGCAGGGTGCGATATAAGCAGGTGCGATATAGGAGTCCAAATTTCCGTCCATCCGTTCGTTCATCCGTCCGTCAACATTTACGTCGAAAATGGGTTTGCTCTACATCAGTGATAGCTAGGAGTGTGAAACCTTGCATTGTAATTGTCCTTGACATACCCTTCAAGCACGCACCTTGATCCAGTGCCCTTGACCTATATTTCACGGTCCATTGACTTTGTGAATTTTTACGTCGAAGTTTCATTTTCTCTGTATCAGTGATAGCTGTGAGTGTGAAACCTTGCATAGTAATTGTCCTTGACATACCCTTCAAGCATGCACCTTGACCCGCTGACCTTGACCTATATTTCATGGTCCATTGACTTTGTTAATTTTTACGTCGAAGTTTGGTTTTCTCTGCATCAGTGATAGCTGTGAGTGTGAAACCTTGCATAGTAATTGTCCTTGACATACCCTTCAAGCACGCACCTTGACCCGCTGACCTTGACCTATATTTCATGGTCCATTGACTTTGTTAATTTTTACGTCAAAGTTTTTTTTTTCTGCATCAGTGATAGCAGCAAGTGTGAAACCTTGCATAGTAAATGTCCTTCACATACCCTTTCTTTTAGAACCTGGTGCCCTTGACCTATATTTTACATTTTTAGTTATTTTGCCCGATGCAGGTGCGATATCGACCTCCGCGGAGTTCTTGTATTTTATACTTTCCGTGAGAACCCTGGGGACCTGATTACATGTACTTGTGTTTATTTGTAGGAAGAAATTGAGACATTTTTGACGATATTATCCCTGTGCCATAATGTTCGAGTTGATCACCCATCTGCCTTAACACTTGGTGCATCAACAGTGTATAGTTACGATGGTGGATTTGATTACGAGTATCAGGCATCGTCTCCAGATGAAAAAGCTTTTGTTGAGGCTTGTAGAAGGTAAACAATATTTTTTAGTTATTAGAAATTGGTCATTAAAGTCAGGCATTCATTATGAAAACACAGCCATGTAATAAACAGATTTTTTCTAAGCTGTATTGATAATTTTCAGTTGAAAAGTTTTGATATTTTGATTTTTTCTTATTTTTGCTCAAAACATTGATTGTGGGTACACATTAGAACCGCAATACTTAATGGATAGAAAAATTCAAATGATTGCATGTGCGGGGAGACTTTTTTTGAAAATGTCGAAATTAAAAAAAAAGTGGTTTCCAAAAGGTATTGTAAGGTGATTAATTATTTTTACCATTCAGGTATGATGTTATATTTTATTGTATCCATGATGGCCGTTTAGAGGTTACATTATTAATTATTTTTACCCTTCAGGTATGGTGTTATATTTCATGGTATTCATGATGGTCGTTTAGAGGTTACGTTTAAAAGAGAAATGAGGAGATACAAGCTCTTACATTCCCTAGAGTTTGACCCAACCAGGAAAAGAATGAGTGTGATAGTGCAGAATGAAAAAGGTATGTATTGATCAACATAGCATAGCCCTCACTTTTCAACACTACCAGAGGGACATTGCAAATGCTAATGAATGACAAAGTCACTATTATTGCATAAATTCTGTGAAAACGAAAGAATTAATGGTGCATATTTGAGTCTTGTCACATTTTCATACACATCAAATTAGCATGTGTTTTGCATGGCCCTTGGTAACAAGCATAAGTAAAAACTGTGTATTAACAGCATGGACACAGGAATTGTCTGATTATACCCCCCGCCAAAACGAAGTTTTAAGGGGGGTATACTGTTTTCACGTTGTCCGTCCGTCCGTGCGTGTGTCCGTCCGTGCGTCCGTCCGTCCGTCCGTCCGTAACGTTTTGTTTCTTTAATATCTTGAAGATCCATTGATGGAAGTTCATGAAACTTTGCAGGCATCTGTATATCTATGGGGCAAATATGTACATGCAAAAATTAAGGGCTAGAGGCCAGTCCCTTTTGAGTTACTTCCCTTTATAGTTCTTGATGGCTTTTGTATACAGTGAAGATGGTGCATTTACGGGCCGATCAACTCCTACAACAGTTTTTGTTGGAACTTTTTGATATTATGCCTAAATGATGTAGGCCCATTGGACATTTGCATGAAGAAATGTTATCGCGAAAAAATAATTTTTGACAAAATGACAGCTATGAGAACTTAGGCAATTTTTTTACTTTTTTTTTTTTTTACAGGTAAGGGCTTTCACGGGCCGATCAACTCCTACCACAGTTTTTGATGGAACAATATGATATCATGCCTACATGATGTACACCCACTGGACATTTGCATGAAGAAATTTTATCGTGAAAAAATAATTTCTGTTAAAATTACCGCAATGAGAACTTAGACAATTTTTCTTAGTTTTTTTTACAGGTAAGGGCTTTCACGGGCCGATCAACTCCTACCACAGTTTTTGATGGAACAATTTGATATCATGCCTACATGATGTACACCCATTGGACATTTGCATGAAGAAATTTTATTGTGAAAAAATAATTTTTGTTAAAATTACAGCAATGAGAACTTAGACAATTTTTCTTATTTTTTTTTATAGGTAAGGGCTTTCACGGGCCGATCAACTCCTATCACAGTTTTTGATGGAACAATTTGATATTATGCCTACATGATGTACTTCGATTGGACATTTGCATTAAGAATTGTTATTGTGAAAAAATAATTTTTGATAAAATGACAGCTATGAGAACTTAGACAATTTTTCTTAGTTGTCTTTTCTTTTTTTTTTTTTCTTGATGTACACCCATTGGACATTTGCATGAAGAAATTTTATTGCCAAAATAATTTTTGTGGTAAACAGTTACCCTGCGGGGGGTATTTAATAAGCATTGCTTATTGTCTCTGTTTTCATTAATACACAGTTTCCTCTTTATTATAATACACCTGTTAATATCGTGTGACACTAGTATTTATGCAATAATGGACATTCCAATTGAGTCTTTCATTTAGGAGTTTGCGTCATGCAATGTCAGTGAAACTATATTTTTAAGTGAAGTTAATAATAAAGCCAGTGCTTGCCCAATAAGGTGTGTGCCAAGGAAGTTGCACAAGCAGACATTATAACCACCAAGTTGTTGATTAGCTATGACCAAATGAGCCTCATCATGAGAAAACCAGATTTATGCATGTGCGAAAACAAAGGCGCAGATCAGCATTGCAGTAACTGCGAAGCTGATCAGCACCTTAGTTTTCGCTACACGGATATTACAATTTCTCTTCTATTTAAATCCGAAATTTCAAGCTCCTAGCCTGCTTCTGTGACTGTACAGGTCGGTTTGTCTCAGGCTTGGTTGGAAATCCCGAAGACCGGTTTTCTCGCGTCGCGGCTCAAATCTTATGTAAGCTTGCAGTTTGAAAGATTGATTTTCAGCCGCGATGCCAGAATACCAGTCTTCGAGATTTCCAACCAGGTCCAACACAAATCGACCTGTACAGCTTTGGAAAAAGCTTGAAGTTTGATATTTCAGAGTTAACAAGAGGGACTATACTATTCATGTAGCAAAAACAAGGGCGCTTATCAGCTGTGCAATTACTGCACATCTGATCTGCGCCTTTATTTTTGCACAGGCAAAAAACATTTTTCTTGTGATGAGGCTCATTTATGCCTAATGTTTTGTTTGTGTCATTCTTTTAGACGAGATCTACCTACTCTGTAAGGGAGCGGAGTCTGCCATGCTGGACAGGGCAGTCGACGGGGACTGTGTCACCACACTACAACATATCAATGACTACGCAGTGGTACGTTGTCATCAGCATATCGTTGGTCGGGTACCAAAACCTTGTAACTCGACTTGTGGCCAAGATGCTTTTTTTTTACACCGCTGGAATATAAACCATTCAGCGTACATTCTATCAAATTATCGTAGTCGTAGGCCAATCAGAACACATAAAAGATTACAAAAATTACTTGAGTTACGAGCATTTGGCACAATATTTTCACCAATTTGTAGGTAAAAGGTTGTATTTCATGCTAAAATAGGGTCAAAAAGTTGCATCTCATCCAATGTATTTGCAAAAAACTGGGACAAAAAGTCCATTCTCATTTTTTTATACCCCCCGCAAAACGAAGTTTTAGGGGGGTATACTGTTTTCAGCCTGTCCGTGATTCCGTGACTCCGTGATTCCGTAATTCCGTGATTCCGTCATTCCGTCAACATTTTGACATCTTTGCTGAATAACTTAAGTAGTTTTTGCTCTATGTTCTTCAAATTTTCAACACACCTGCACCATTAGACAACACATGTGTGATATGAATTTAGGGGCCAAAGGGTCAGTTTTGCAAGAGTTATGGGACTTTTTAAACCTATACATAGAATGTTTGCAATAGTGCTAATAGTGCATACTTTGTGAAATCAACTCCTCCTACAGCTTTCAATATTCTCTTTTGATACTTTGCAGATATGTGCCAGAGATATTGAAGATATGCATGAAGAAGTATTATGCTGAAAAAATGAATTTTGACAAATTTACAGCATTTTGAACTTAGCCAATTTTTGATAATTGCCATATTCAACAATGATTGGTAGTGCATAGTTTGTGAAATCAACTCCTCCTAGGGCTTTCAGTATTTCTTTTCAATACTTTACATACATGTTCCACACATATTGAAGATGTGCATGAAGAATTATAATGCTGAAAAAATAATTTTTGACAAATTTACAGCATTTTTCAACATAGCCATTTTTTGACCATTGCTTATACATGTATACAATAATGGTTGGTAGTGCATACTTTGTGAAATCAACTTCTCCTAAGGCTTTCAGTATTTCTTTTCAATACTTTGCTGACATGTTCCACACATATTGAAGATGTGCATGAAGAATTATAATGATGAAAAAATAATTTTTGACAAATTTACAGCATTTTTCAACATAGTCATTTTTGACCATTGCTTATATACAATAATGGTTGATAGTGCATACTTTGTGAAATCAACTCCTACAAGGGCTTTCAGTATTTCTTTTCAATACTTTGCAGACATGTTCCACACATATTGAAGATGTGCATGAAGAATTATAATACTGAAAAATTAATTTCTGACAAATTTACAGCATTTTTTAACATAGCCATTTTTTGACCATTGCTTATACAATAATGGTTGGTAGTGCATACTTTGTGAAATCAACTCCTCCTAGGGCTTTCAGTATTTCTTTTCAATACTTTGCAGACATGTTCCACACATATTGAAGATGTGCATGAGTAATTATAATACTGAAAAAGTGATTTTAGACAAATTTACATCATTTTTCAACATAGTTATTTCTTGACCATTGTATGTATAAAATAATGATTGATAGTGCATACTTTGTGAAATCAACTCCTCTTAGGGCTTTCAGTGTTTCTTTTAAATTCTTTGTAGATTTGTCCCAGATATATTTTAGATGTGCATGAATAATTTTCATGCTGAAAAGTTAATTTTTGACAAATTTACAGCTTTATTTAACTTAGTCATTTTTTTAACATTTCTCGTGATACGAGGGTGGGTCAGAAAGTTCTGTCATAGGTGTTATAACTTTGTCAATAGACATGATATGTTGCTGTATTATACCTTGATTGAAAGGGCCACATTTCTTCTTTACAATAATGCCAAAAGAATGCCCGAAAAAAATGAATACTTCGAAACAGACGCCTTGAAAGACACCTGGGGTAAAACCAATGGCACATTTTCTTGAATTTGTGAATATTCTTTAAAGAAAAACGACTCGAAAAAATATAACCCATGCAATATATTTTTCAAACATAGATGAATATATCCTGCAAAAATCAAAATTATTCAATTAAATTTAATTGAGTTATAGCAAATTGAAATATTGAAATTGGCTTGTTGTACATACATTAAAATTATAGTTTAAATTCAAAGGGCATTTATTGACATCTACACGTAGACCAGGGACCTTAAAATGCATTTAACCATTTAATTGTTTCATCCTAGTGTGCCCTGTAGTAAACTCGTAAAAAAGTAAGCAAAAATAATGGCCCAGCGGTGCCAGAAATTCTATAGGGGTACGTATTTTAATGACGTCATATATATCGCTTTATTATAAAGTCACCATAGCATCGATAACGGTAATTTTTGTCACATTGCGTTTCTAAATATACTATTATTTATCACTGTAAAGTTGGAGAATATTTGATCAGTAGTTATGAAGATATGTCGCATGAAACGTACACAATAATATTCACAAATTCTAGAAAATGTGCCATTGGTTTTACCCCATGTGTCTTTCAAGGCGTCTTTTTCTAAGTATTTATTTCTTTCAGACATTATTTTGGCATCATTATAAAGAAGAAATGTAGCCCTTTCAATCAAGGTATAATACAGCAATCTATCATGTCTATTAACAAAGTTACAACACCTATGACAGAACTTTCTGACCCACCCTCGTAAACAATGATCATAGTGCATACAGTGAAATCAACCTCAAGCTTTCACTATATACTTTTAATATCACATAGATGTGACTGGCATGCTGAGGATGTACATGAAGAATTATAATGCTGAAAAGATATCTTTGGCAAATTTTCTGCATGTTTGACTTAGGAAGTTATTGGCCAGCTTCAGATAATTTTGCGGGGGGTATACTGAAAGCCTTGCTTGCAGCCAATTTCTAGTTTTTCCATGATCCTTTTCATTAATTTAAGAAAGAAAAAATCTGTAATAGGATTTTTTTTGTAAATATTATTATTGCTGGGTTTCATAAACATTGACAGCATCTATCAAAATTTTTTCTCTCTCCTGAACAGCTGGAGGATTTGGTACCAACGATACCAACGATATGTGCCATCATGAGAAACCTGACTTTTTGCCTATGCTAAAAACAAAGATGCAGATTAGCTATGCAGTTATTAGCTCTGCATTATCCCACCACACTCTCTGGGTTGGTGGGTTAGTTCAGTTAAAATGTTAATAATGAGCCTGTGCGTGAGAAAACCAACAATTTGGGATTCCGACCAGGTCTAACACAAACCGGGCTGTACAGTCACAGAACATTGTTAGAGGCTGGAAATTTTGTATTTTAGTAGAAGAGGGATTTTACTATCCATGTAGCGAAAACAAAGGCGCTGATCAGCTTCGCGGTTACCGCGAAGCTGATCTGCGGCTTTGTTTTCGCCTATGCAAATTGTTGTTTTTCTCATGCACAGGCTCAATTATATTTGGTCAAGTGATGTGTCTATTTTGTGAGTTTTACTTGCTTGTTGAGACAGTACAATAAGCGGACACTGCTATATATATTGATATTGATTCAACCACATGAACATTGCCTGGAATGTGTTGTATGCTTGTAGCTTGGTCTACGTACCCTAGTGCTAGGGCTACGCCGTCTCGAGCCCGAGGAATACAAACAAATCGACGATAAACTGTCGGTGGCTCGGAAAGCTATGGTGGATAGAGAGAAGAAGGTCAAGGACGCCATAGAGGAAGTAGAATGTGAGCTGAGGATTCTGGGAGCTACTGCTGTCGAGGATAGGCTACAGGAAGAAGTCCCAGAGACCATTTCTGCTCTACTGGCTGCCGGCATTAAGGTACATAAATATAACACAGACAGTCAGGCAATCAGGCCCCTTGGTTATAAAACTTTTTTTATGCTTAACTTAGCTGAGCATGAAAGTACAATAATTCCTCATAAATATTGAACTAGCAAAAATGTGTGGAAATGTTATGTAATCACAGCAAAAGCCAATATTTTATCCTGCTTACAAATGTTAACAATGTTTTAACTTTTATGAGCAGGATAAATGTTACAGCTGAGTTGAGCATGAAAAAAGTTTTATAACCTCTGGCCAGTTAGCTGGAATCAATCCATTAGCTGGAATCAATCTAAAACTCTGAATTAAATAATCATAGTAGTAGATTGAAGATCTCTTATTTGAGCCACGTCACGAGAAAACCGGATTTTTGCATATGCGAAAACAAAGCTGCAGATCAGCTGTGCAATAACTGCACAGCTGATCAGCACCTTTGTTTTCGCTACTCAGATAGTACAATCCCTCTTCTTCCTAAATCCTAATGTTCAAGCTTCTAGCCTGCTACTTTGACTGTACAGGTTGGTTTGTGTCAGACCAGGTCGGAAACCCAAAGACTGGGTTTCTCGCGTCGTGGCACATTATGGATCATGGTGATGCCTTGATTACATTTGGCTTGTGATCAGCTGTCCTGTTTCTGTGTGGTCTTAGGGTGTGGGCAGTTTGGGTGAAGCCTTGGTTTCAAAGCCATGTCACCTTACTAGGATGAACATGCCCACCATAACAAAGTGCAGCTTCCACATGGTGGCTGTGGCTGTATGGAGACCACAATAGCGCAGTCACAGATTTCATGGACTCAATATGCACGTAGCATGGGCTTGGTGTGGAAGCCATAATGAGTACCCACAATCTTTGTTTTGGATCAAAAATAAGAAAGAATGTATGCCACTGTAAACCCCAGTTTTACTATATTAAAGTGGGGTAGAAGGGGTACATTACACAGACATGATATCCTGACGTATAAATAGTGCATAATATTGCTTTACTTAGGTCTGGGTGCTGACCGGTGACAAGGAAGAGACCGCTGTCAATATCAGTCATTCCGCAGGCCACTTTGACCCCAGTATGGTGGAACTACGCATCACACAACTACAGTCATCCATACAGTGTGCTGAACAAATTACTAGTCATATGCATAGGTGAGTAGTGTACAACAACAATCTTACACTGTCGTCCAACTCTCTGAAACAGCTTGACCAATCTCATTATCTGTCAAATTTTATTAGCTCACCTGAGCCGAAGGCTCACAGGTGAGCTTATAGGATAGGCAGGCATCCGTCGTCGTCGTCGTCCGTCGTCTGTCGTCCGTCGTCGTCCGTCGTCGTCCGTCGTCGTCCGTCCACAATTTCAAAGAAGAATATTTCTGAAGCTAGTAGGCCGATCTTGATCAAATTTAATGTGAACCATAATTGGGTTGGGGGATTGATGGCATTAGGTTTTGGAGCAGATTGTATCAAAATTGTGGTTTCCATGGCAACAGATAGGTCCCATAGACTTACAATGGGAAAAACTAAAAAAATCTTCTTCTCTGAAACCACTAGGCCCACAGCTTTGATATTTGGTATGTAGCAATGGCTAATGGTCCTCTACATAAATTGTGCCATTCATGCCCCTGGGGTCAAATTTGGCCACGCCCCGGGGGTCGATAGTCTCCATAGACTTAACTATGGGAAAAAAATTAAAAAATCTTCTTCTCTGAAACCACTAGGCCATCAGCTTTGATATTTGGTATGTAGCAATGGCTAATGGTCCTCTACATAAATTGTGCCATTCATGCCCCTGGGGTCAAATTTGGCCACGCCCTGGGGGTTGATAGTCTCCATAGACTTACTATGGGAAAAAAATTCAAACATCTTCTTCTCCGAAACCACAGGGCCCACAGCTTTGATATTTTGTATGTGGCAATGGCTAATGGTCCTCTACATAAATTGTGCCAATCATGTCCCCGGGGTCAAATTTGGCCATGCCCCGGGGGTCGATAGTCTCCATAGACCTACAATAGGAAAAATCAAAAAAATCTTCTTCTCTGAAACCACTAGGCCCACAGCTTTGATATTTGGTATGTAGCAATGGCTAATGGTCCTCTACATAAATTGTGCCATTCATGCCCCTGGGGTCAAATTTGGCCACGCCCCGGGGGTCGATAGTCTCCATAGACGTAACTATGGGAAAAAAATTAACAAATCTTCTTCTCTGAAACCACAGGGCCCACAGCTTTGATATTTGGTATGTGTCAATGGCTAATGGTCCTCTACATAAATTGTGCCAGCCATGCCCCTGGGGTCAAATTTGGCCACGCCCCGGGGGTGGATAGTCTCCATAGATTTACAATTGGAAAAACTAAAAAAATCTTCTTCTCTGAAACCACTAGGCCCACAGCTTTGATATTTGGTATGTAGCAATGGCTAATGGTCCTCTACATAAATTGTGCCATTCATGCCCCTGGGGTCAAATTTGGCCACGCCCTGGGGGTTGATAGTCTCCATAGACTTACTATGGGAAAAAAATTAAAAAATCTTCTTCTCTGAAACCACAGGGCCCACAGCTTTGATATTTTGTACGTGGCAATGGCTAATGGTCCTCTACATAAATTGTGCCAATCATGCCCCTGGGGTCAAATTTGGCCATGCCCCGGGGGGTCGATAGTCTCCATAGACCTACAATAGGAAAAAAACTAAAAACATCTTCTTCTCTGAAACCACTAGGCCAACAGCTTTGATATTTGGTATGTAGCAATGGCTAATGGTCCTCTACATAAATTGTGCCATTCATGCCCCTGGGGTCAAATTTGGCCACGCCCCGGGGGTTGATAGTCTCCATAGACTTACTATGGGAAAAAAATTCAAAAATCTTCTTCTCCGAAACCACAGGGCCCACAGCTTTGATATTTTGTATGTGGCAATGGCATATGGTCCTCTACATAAATTGTGCCATTCATGCCCCTGGGGTCAAATTTGGCCAGGTCCCGGAGGTTGATAGTCTCAATAAACTCGCTATGGGAAAAAAATTCAAAAATCTTCTTCTCTGAAACCACAGGGCACACAGCTTTGATATTTTGTATGTGGCAATGGCTAATGGTCCTCTACATAAATTGTGCCAGCCATGCCCCTGGGGTCAAATTTGGCCACGCCCCGGGGGTAGATAGTCTTCATAGACTTACAATGGGAAAAACAAAAAAAAAACTTCTTCTCTTAAACCAAAAAGCCCAGAGCTTCTATATTTTGTATGTAGCAATGTTTGGTAGTCCCCATTATAAATTGTGCCAGTCATGCCCCTGGGTCAAATTTGGCGATGCCCCGGGGGTCAATAGTGTCCATGCATAGACTTTCATTGGTCGATTCTCAATTAATTTAAATCTCATGAGCTTACAATGTGATAATCTCTCAGGTGAGCTACAGGACCAATGGTCCTCTAGTTAGCTCACCTGAGCCGAAGGCTCACAGGTGAGCTTATAGGATAGGCAGGCGTCCGTCGTCGTCGTCGTCCGTCGTCGTCGTCCGTCGTCGTCGTCCGTCGTCGTCCGTCCACAATTTCAAAGAAGAATATTTCTGAAGCTAGTAGGCCGATCTTGATCAAATTTAATGTGAACCATAATTGTGTTGGGGGATTGATGGCATTAGGTTTTGGAGCAGATTGTATCAAAATTGTGGTTTCCATGGCAACAGATAGGTCCCATAGACTTACAATGGGAAAAACTAAAAAAATCTTCTTCTCTGAAACCACTAGGCCCACAGCTTTGATATTTGGTATGTAGCAATGGCTAATGGTCCTCTACATAAATTGTGCCATTCATGCCCCTGGGGTCAAATTTGGCCACGCCCCGGGGGGTCGATAGTCTCCATAGACTTACTATGGGAGAAAAATTAAAAAATCTTCTTCTCTGAAACCACAGGGCCCACAGCTTTGATATTTGGTATGTGGCAATGGCTAATGGTCCTCTACATAAATTATGCCAGCCATGCCCCTGGGGTCAAATTTGGCCACGCCCCGGGGGTCGATAGTCTTTATAGACTTACAATTGGAAAAACTAAAAAAATCTTCTTCTCTGAAACCACTAGGCCCACAGCTTTGATATTTGGTATGTAGCAATGGCTAATGGTCCTCTACATAAATTGTGCCATTCATGCCCCTGGGGTCAAATTTGGCCACGCCCCGGGGGTTGATAGTCTCCATAGACTTACTATGGGAAAAAAAATTAAAAAATCTTCTTCTCTGAAACCACAGGGCCCACAGCTTTGATATTTTGTACGTGGCAATGGCTAATAGTCCTCTACATAAATTGTGCCAATCATGCCCCTGGGGTCAAATTTGGCCACGCCCCGGGGGTCAATAGTCTCCATAGACCTACAATAGGAAAAAAATTAAAAAAATCTTCTTCTCTGAAAGCACTAGGCCAACAGCTTTGATATTTGGTATGTAGCAATGGCTAATGGTCCTCTACATAAATTGTGCCATTCATGCCCCTTGGGTCAAATTTGGCCACGTCCCGGGGGTTGATAGTCTCCATAGACTTACTATGGGAAAAAATTTAAAAAATCTTCTTCTCTGAAACCACAGGGCCCACAGCTTTGATATTTTGTATGTGGCAATGGCTAATGGTCCTCTACATAAATTGTGCCAATCATGTCCCCGGGGTCAAATTTGGCCACGCCCCGGGGGTCGATAGTCTCCATAGACCTACAATAGGAAAAACTAAAAAAATCTTCTTCTCTGAAACCACAAGGCCCACAGCTTTGATATTTGGTATGTAGCAATGGCTAATGGTCCTCTACATAAATTGTGCCATTCATGCCCCTGGGGTCAAATTTGGCCAGGTCCCGGAGGTTGATAGTCTCAATAGACTTGCTATGGGAAAAAAATTCAAAAATCTTCTTCTCTGAAACCACAGGACACACAGCTTTGATATTTTGTATGTGGCAATGGCTAATGGTCCTCTACATAAATTGTGCCAGCCATGCCCCTGGGGTCAAATTTGGCCACGCCCCGGGTGTAGTTAGTCTCCATAGACTTACAATGGGAAAAACTAAAAAAACTTCTTCTCTGAAACCAAAAGGCCCAGAGCTTCTATATTTTGTAGGTAGCAATGTTTGGTAGTCCCCATTATAAATTGTGCCAGTCATGCCCCTGGGTCAAATTTGGCCATGCCCCAGTGGTCAATAGTGTCCATACATAGACTTTCATTGGTCGATTCTCAATTAATTAGCTCACCTGAGCCGAAGGCTCACAGGTGAGCTTATAGGATAGGCAGGCATCCGTCGTCCGTCGTCGTCCGTCGTCCGTCCGTCGTCCGTCCGTCGTCCGTCCACAATTTCAAAGAAGAATATTTCTGAAGCTAGTAGGCCGATCTTGATCAAATTTAATGTGAACCATAATTGGGTTGGGGGATTGATGGCATTAGGTCTTGGAGCAGATTGTATCAAAATTGTGGTTTCCATGGCAACAGATAGGTCCCATAGACTTACAATGTGAAAAACTAAAAAAATCTTCTTCTCTGAAACCACTAGGCCCACAGCTTTGATATTTGGTATGTAGCAATGGCTAATGGTCCTCTACATAAATTGTGCCATTCATGCCCCTGGGGTCAAATTTGGCCACGCCCCGGGGGTCGATAGTCTCCATAGACTTACTATGGGAAAAAAATTCAAAAATCTTCTTCTCTGAAACCACAGGGCCCACAGCTTTGATATTTGGTATGTGGCAATGGCTAATGGTCCTCTACATAAATTGTGCCAGCCATGCCCCTGGGGTCAAATTTGGCCACGCCCCGGGGGTCGATTACAATTGGAAAAACTAAAAAAATCTTCTTCTCTGAAACCACTAGGCCCACAGCTTTGATATTTGGTATGTAGCAAACGCTTATGGTCCTCTACATAAATTGTGCCATTCATGCCCCAGGGGTCAAATTTGGCCACGCCCCGGGGGTTGATAGTCTCCATTGATTTACTATGGGAAAAAAATAAAAAAATCTTCTTCTCTGAAACCACAGGGCCCACAGCTTTGATATTTTGTAGGTGGCAATGGCTAATGGTCCTCTACATAAATTGTGCCAATCATGCCCCTGGGGTCAAATTTGGCCACGCCCCGGGGGTCGATAGTCTCCATAGACCTACAATAGGAAAAAAACTAAAAAAATCTTCTTCTCTGAAACCACTAGGCCAACAGCTTTGATATTTGGTATGTAGCAATGGCTAATGGTCCTCTACATAAATTGTGCCATTCATGCCCCTGGGGTCAAATTTGGCCACACCCCGGGGGTTGATAGTCTCCATAGACTTACTATGGGAAAAAATTAAAAAATCTTCTTCTCTGAAACCACAGGGCCCACAGCTTTGATATTTTGTATGTGGCAATGGCTAATGGTCCTCTACATAAATTGTGCCAATCATGTCCCCGGGGTCAAATTTGGCCACGCCTCGGGGGTTGATAGTCTCCATAGACCTACAATAGGAAAAACTAAAAAAATCTTCTTCTCTGAAACCACTAGGCCCACAGCTTTGATATTTGGTATGTAGCAATGGCTAATGGTCCTCTACATAAATTGTGCCATTCATGCCCCTGGGGTCAAATTTGGCCACGCCCCGGGGGTTGATAGTCTCCATAGACTTACTATGGGAAAAAAAATTAAAAAATCTTCTTCTCTGAAACCACTAGGCCCACAGCTTTGATATTTGGTATGTAGCAATGGCTAATGGTCCTCTACATAAATTGTGCCATTCATGCCCCTGGGGTCAAATTTGGCCAGGCCCCGGAGGTTGATAATCTCAATAGACTTGCTATGGGAAAAAAATTCAAAAATCTTCTTCTCTGAAACCACAGGGCACACAGCTTTGAATTGTGCCAATCATGTCCCCGGGGTCAAATTTGGCCACGCCTCGGGGGTTGATAGTCTCCATAGACCTACAATAGGAAAAACTAAAAAAATCTTCTTCTCTGAAACCACTAGGCCCACAGCTTTGATATTTGGTATGTAGCAATGGCTAATGGTCCTCTACATAAATTGTGCCATTCATGCCCCTGGGGTCAAATTTGGCCACGCCCCGGGGGTTGATAGTCTCCATAGACTTACTATGGGAAAAAAAATTAAAAAATCTTCTTCTCTGAAACCACTAGGCCCACAGCTTTGATATTTGGTATGTAGCAATGGCTAATGGTCCTCTACATAAATTGTGCCAGCCATGCCCCTGGGGTCAAATTTGGCCACGCCCCGGGGGTAGATAGTCTCCATAGACTTACAATGGGAAAAACTAACTAAAATCTTCTTCTCTGAAACCAAAAGGCCCAGAGCTTCTATATTTTGTATGTAGCAATGTTTGGTAGTCCCCATTATAAATTGTGCCAGTCATGCCCCTGGGTCAAATTTGGCCATGCCCCGGGGGTCAATAGTGTCCATGCATAGACTTTCATTGGTCGATTCTCAATTAATTTAAATCTCATGAGCTTACAATGTGATAATCTCTCAGGTGAGCTACAGGACCAATGGTCCTCTAGTTTAAATCTCATGAGCTTACAATGTGATAATCTCTCAGGTGAGCTACAGGACCAATGGTCCTCTAGTTTGAACCATCTATAGGATAGGGGAACCAATGTGTGTAGAAATGATTCAGGTCACATGACCAAGATGGCCGCAGTGGCCATATAGGGTAAAAAACTTCAAAAATATTTTTGGAACCGCTGAATCTATTGCAATGAAACTTGGCATGTAGCATTAAGGAATAGAGTATTACAAGGTGTTTATAAATCATGACCCAATTGGGCAAACAGACTGAAGGTTTATGATTCATAAAAAAATTTGGACCTCAGAGGTTGGTCTTCAGTATGCATGTACATTTCCATAATCTACTACTCTGAAACCATTAGACCAATCAATGCCAAATTTTAATTGAAGCCTCTGTAGGAAGGGGCAATGAATGTGTATATAAATAATCCAGGTCACATGATCAAGATGGCCACCATGGTAAAAGCTCTTCAAAATCTTTGAACCGGTGGATGGATTTCAACCAAATTTTGCATGTAGCCTTGGGGACTAGTGGAGTACTATAGCGTGATTATAAATCATGACCCTGTGAGGACCTTGACCTACATTTACTTTAGGGCAAGGTCAACATCAATTGCCTATGTATTTGTATGGGGAAAACTAACTTTGTTTGAATGTCATTGGCATTGAAAAACTTACAGGACATCGGAAAATAGACAGAATATTTATTTAAAAAAAAAAAATGTCCCCAGGGGTTCATCTGTCCCCGCCCTTGGGCTGTATATATGTATGTATGACCATAAACATGATTTTGGGGGAGGGAGGTGGCCTGATGGTAGAGCATTGTACTCCGAATGGACAGGTTGAATCCAGGTGCTGTCTTGTGTCCTTGAGCAATAAGACACATTACCTCCCCAGAGTACTGGTAAATACCTAAGATTGACTGGGAAGTTAAACAATTAGTATATATACCAGATCTCAGGTGATTTTTTTACAGAACCATTTTCTCTGTTTCATTTTCAGGATAGCCAATGAAGAGGGTTCTGGTCACAAGTTTGCCATGATAATAGATGGTATGAGCCTGGCCTATGCTCTCATGGAACATTCCAGTATGCTTAGAAAACTGTGTAGACGGTGTGCAGCAGTGCTGTGTTGTAGAATGACTCCGCTGCAGAAAGCTGAGGTTTGTTGCCCATGCAATATTCAGTGATCATTACGAAAACTTGCCTAGGCAATATACAGGGAAGTTTATCAGCCATAAAAATTGAAAATCTCATTGGAAAAAATTGTGATTGTTTTAATATTTTCACTCAAAACATAGATTGTGTGTACACGTTAGAACTGCCTCGGCGAGGCGGTTCTAACAAGTACTCACAATCAATGTTTTGGAGCAAAAATAAGAAAAATGGGTATACCCCTGTATACCCCAGTTTTGCTATTTAAAAGAGGGGTATAAGGGGGTATACATCGCACAGACATTTTATCCTGATGTTTTTCTGCTGAAAAAAAAATATATAAATTTTCATGATATTTTGGTTATTTTTGCAATAAACATCAATTGTGCATAGAGAGTAGAACTGCCTCACAGAGGGGTGTCAGGCCTGTGACTGCTGCCATTGAAGATGGTGCCAATGATGTCAGTATATTTTTGATTGCAGGTAGTTAAATTGATCAAGACTGGTGATGATCAGCCTGTGACTGCAGCCATTGGAGTTGGTGCCAATGATGTCAGTATATTTGTTATTGCAGGTAGTTAAGTTGATAAAGACCGGTGATGATCAGCCTGTGACTGCAGCCATTGGAGATGGTGCCAATGATGTCAGTGTATTTATGATTGCAGGTAGTTAAGTTGATAAAGACCGGTGATGATCAGCCTGTGACTGCAGCCATTGGAGAGGTGCCAATGATGTCAGTATATTTATGATTGCAGGTAGTTAAGTTGATAAAGACCGGTGATGATCAGCCTGTGACTGCAGCCATTGGAGTTGGTGCCAATGTTGTCAGTATATTTATGATTGCAGGTAGTTAAGTTGATAAAGACCGGTGATGATCAGCCTGTGACTGCAGCCATTGGAGATGGTGCCAATGATGTCAGTATATTTGTGATTGCAGGTAGTTAAATTGATCAAGACTGGTGATGATCAGCCAGTGACTGTTGCCATTGGAGATGGTGCCAATGATGTCAGTATATTTGTTATTGCAGGTAGTTAAGTTGATAAAGACCGGTGATGATCAGCCTGTGACTGCAGCCATTGGAGTTGGTGCCAATGTTGTCAGTATATTTGTGATTGCAGGTAGTTAAATTGATCAAGACTGGTGATGATCAGCCTGTGACTGCAGCCATTGGAGTTGGTGCCAATGATGTCAGTATATTTATGATTGCAGGTAGTTAAGTTGATCAAGACTGGTGATGATCAGCCTGTGACTGCAGCCATTGGAGTTGGTGCCAATGATGTCAGTATATTTATGATTGCAGTTAGTTAAATTGATCAAGACTGGTGATGATCAGCCTGTGACTGCAGCCATTGGAGTTGGTGCCAATGATGTCAGTATATTTATGATTGCAGGTAGTTAAGTTGATCAAGACTGGTGATGATCAGCCTGTGACTGCAGCCATTGGAGATGATGCCAATGATATCGGTATATTTATGATTGCAGGTAGTTAAATTGATCAAGACTGGTGATGATCAGCCAGTGACTGCAGCCATTGGAGTTGGTGCCAATGTTGTCAGTATATTTATGATTGCAGGTAGTTAAGTTGATCAAGACTGGTGATGATCAGCCTGTGACTGCAGCCATTGGAGTTGGTGCCAATGTTGTCAGTATATTTATGATTGCAGGTAGTTCAGTTGATCAAGACCGGTGATGATCAGCCTGTGACTGCAGCCATTGGAGTTGGTGCCAATGTTGTCAGTATATTTATGATTGCTGGTAGTTCAGTTGATCAAGACCGGTGATGATCAGCCAGTGACTGCAGCCATTGGAGATGGTGCCAATGATGTCAGTATATTTATGATTGCAGGTAGTTAAGTTGATCAAGACCGGTGACTGTGGCCATTGGAGATGATGCCAATGATGTCAGTATATTTATGATTGCAGGTATATATTTATGATTGCAGGTAGTTCAGTTGATCAAGACCGGTGATGATCAGCCAGTGACTGCTGCCATTGGAGATGGTGCCAATGATGTCAGCATGATACAGGAGGCTGATGTGGGACTGGGTTAGTACTGGCCTCAAAGTTATTAAACTTTTTTCATGCTCACCTCAGTGAGTATTAAATTTAAACTGATCAAAAATAGCCCAAATAAATTGAAATTTCACTGATGCAACATTTCACAATACTTGACATAATGGAATGCATTGATTGGAAGCCTGATCGATTTGAATGCAACTAACAGTGATACAATGAACTCTTCGCCATAGATTGCAGCCAAATTGATCAGGCATCCAATCACCATACTCCATTTCATCATGTGTCGTGGAATGTAGCATCAGTCTGCGCTGTAAGAATCTTGGGTGTATTGGATAAAAATTATAGCCTTAGGTTTTGCCGATATTTATGATGAACAGTGTCAGGGTAGGTTAGTTGGCTCTACAATAAATAAAACCGGTCTTCGGGGTTTCTGACCGGGTCTGACACAAACCGTCCTGTGCATCACTGAAAATAGTTAGAAACTTGAAATTTGGATTTAAGTAGATGAGGAATTGCACTATCCAAGTGGTGAAAACAAAGGCGCTGATCAGCTGCGCCTTTGTTTTCGCCAAGGCAAAAATCCGGTTTTCATGTGTTGCGGCTCAAATAAACCAAGTCACCACAACCTCTTTATAATACTAGTGATGGGGTCCAGGACAGTAAAATGTATAGATACATTTCAACCTCATTATAGCGTGCCTCACTATAATGTGGCTATCAATAAAGCGCGGCCATGTCATGGCTCCCAAATTGATTATTTTGCTATATGTCTATAGTAAATAACCTGAATATAATACGGTTTCGCTTATTTTACGGTCTGCGTCTATGGACCCCAAAGAGGTACTGTATATAGAAAAAATAGTGTAAAATGGTCATTTGGATTGCATGTATGATCTGTGTTACATCCAAAACTGTGCTGTAATGAACAGTATTATAAAGAGGTTGAGGTGTATATGAGCCATATCGTGAGAAGACCGAATTATTGCCTATGCAAAAACAAAGGCGCAAATCAGCTTTGCAGTAACTGCGAAGCTGATCAGCGCCTTTGTTTTCGCTAAACGGATAGTACAATTTCTCTTGTTCTTAAAACCGGAATTTCAAGCTTCTAGCCTGCTTCTGTGACTGTACAGGCCAGTTTGCGTCAGACCTGGTCAGGAACCCCGAAGACGCCTCGTGTCGCGGCTCATACATATGTATTTGTAGGAATCATGGGTAAAGAAGGTCGTCAGGCGGTGAGAAACAGCGACTATGCCTTCGCTAGATTCAAGTTCCTACAGAAAGTCTTGCTAGTTCACGGCCATTTCTACTACGTCAGAATAGCCAATTTAGTCCAATATTTTTTCTACAAGGTAATTTTGCATTTTGCTGTCATTCAATTTGACCATCAGTTTGACTATAAATTTGAGACAGCCACCGTACATTGGGGTCTAAAGAAATAAATTGGCTGCTTGTACCACCAGGCAAAGCTTATAGGCCACTGACTGTCAATCTGATTACCGGTTAACCGCTCAGGTCTGAGCCTGCCCAGTAAAAATTTGGTTCCAGTCCATCTACACACATATAAGCTTTAGTGGCTTATTGGTTGGTTATATTTGAACCATGTTTTGTATTTGTTTGTATTGAGGCTTAACATTCCAAGCAACAATTTTTCAGTCATGTCGGGACGAAGCCAACGCTTCCTGGGTTTAACCAGTACTGTAGGGAGTTAATGTGTCTTGCTCAAGGACACAGCAGGGTGCCGCTTGTGGGGATCGAACCCAGGACCTCTCGTTTCGGAGTCGGACGCTCTACCACTACACCACCGCCCTCCCTGAACCGTGTTTTGGATGTGAATAATCAGAGATCTAGACAACAGTGCTCTACATATTTCAAGACAATCTCTGTGTTGATTTTAAGCATTGTAATGCCACGATTTGTTTAGGTATATTTAGTTTAACTCATACCAGCCTGGCGTTCTTCTTATGGGACATAGGCAAACAGTATAGCCCCAGATGTGATGCCCCAGAACAGGGTGTCCCATCTGGAGCTATTCTGTTTGCATAGAGAAAGTTCATCCAAAAATTTGAATAAAGTTTGAAAATCACTCCTGATGCCCCTTAAAATGAAAGTGGATTAACCCAAATGAAAATTCATTTATGACTATTAAATGGGTAAAGGATTATAAACATTTTTATTCTCATTTTTATTATTTCTTTTCAGAATGTTGCCTTCATCACAGCTCAACTTTTTTACACATTTTTCTCAGCTTTTTCTGAACAGGTATGTTGTTCAGTCCTACCTCTCTATAACACTGTCTTTTGGTCGACAGAAACAGACAGTGTTATTAGTGAATCTGTGTTTTTTACTGAAGGAATGAAAGAAAATAATCATTTGGGAGTCACAAAATGACAGTGTTTTATATCAAAACATGATATCGTAAGGCACATTATATTGACAGAAGTTGAAATTTTGTGTTTAATCGTAAGTGTAAGTGTTTCACTGTCGGGGAACAAACTCCGTGTAAGCTATCATTTGCACACACAACGCTGACGCCACAGAGAATTTTAATGGTTCGGACTAAACCTAAGTTCGGAAAATTTGTGGTGCCGTTTGCATTAGTTATTTGTGAAATATTTTAAATATCCTATCATATGCAGCACACATTTTTGGTTGAATAACTGTAAAAATTTTACAATTCATCATCTGGTCGCAGATAACACTTCCGAAAGTTTAAAGTTCCGAAGTGTTCTAAATGTTGATAATTGTTTGAAAGAAAGAAACTATTGCTAATGAGTGATTATTATCTGCCGCATATGAAAGGATATGTGTAAAGCATCTATAATATGAAAATAGCAAAGCATGATTTCCGAAATTATGTGTAGTACGAATGTGCCCTCTGTCGTATGACGTATACACAAATAATAGCATACACAGACTTTGTTTCCAGACACTGAGTGAGTGTAATTGCAAGTAAAATATTGAATCTAATTGTAAGTGTAACTTAGTGTAATTGTAAGTAAAATATTGAATCTAATTGTAAGTGTAACTTAGTGTAATTGTAAGTGAAATATTGAATCTAATTGAAAGTGTAACTTAGCAGAGTTCTCACTAGGATTTTGAAAAATGGAGTAAAAATGTGGTCTTTCTTAAAATGTTGGATTCTTCCCATACTTTACTATTGGGGCTTTCCAAAAAGTTGGAGTCAGAATCAAAAAGTTGGAGTCTAAAACTCCGATATTGGAGTTAAGGAGAACTCTGCTTAGTGTAATAGCAAGTAAAATATTGAATCTAGTTGTAAGTGTAACTTAGTGTAATTGTAAGTAAAATATTGAACCTAATTATAAGTGTAACTTAGTGTAATTGTAAGTGAAATATTGAATCTAATTGAAAGTGTAACTTTGTGTAATTGTAAGTGAAATATTGAATCTAATTGTATGTGTAACTTAGTGTAATTGTAAGTGAAATATTGAACCTAATTGTAAGTGTAACTTAGTGTAATTTTAAGTGAAATATTGAACCTAATTGTAAGTGTAACTTAGTGTAATTGTAAGTAAAATATTGGATCTAATTGTATGTGTAACTTAGTGTAATTGTAAGTGAAATATTGAACCTAATTGTAAGTGTAACTTAGTGTAATTGTAAGTGAAATATTGAACCTAATTGTAAGTGTAACTTAGTGTAATAGCAAGTAAAATATTGAATCTAATTGTTTGTGTAACTTAGTGTAATTGTAAGTGAAATATTGAACCTAATTGTAATTGTAACTTACTGTAATAGCATATTGAATCTAATTGTATGTGTAACTTAGTGTAATTGTAAGTGAAATATTGAACCTAATTGTAACTTAGTGTAAGTGAAATATTGAACCTAATTGTAAGTGTAACTTAGTGTGATTGTAAGTAAAATATTGAATCTAATTGTATGTGTAACTTAGTGTAATTGTAAGTGAAATATTGAACCTAATTGTTAGTGTAACTTAGTGTAATAGCAAGTAAAATATTGAATCTAATTGTAAGTGTAACTTAGTGTAATTGTAAGTGAAATATTGAACCTAATTGTAAGTGTAACTTAGTGTAATTCTAAGTGAAATATTGAATCTAATTGTATGTCTAACTTAGTGTAATTGTAAGTGAAATATTGAATCTAATTGTATGTGTAACTTAGTGTAATTGTAAGTGAAATATTGAACCTAATTGTAAGTGTAACTTAGTGTAATTGAAAGTGAAATATTGAACCTAATTGTAAGTGTAACTTAGTGTAATTGTAAGTGAAATATTGAACCTAATTGTAAGTGTAACTTAGTGTAATTGTAAGTGAAATATTGAGTTTAATTGTAAGTGTAACTAGTCTAATGTAAGAATAACTAGTGTAAATGTAAGTGAAATATTGAGTTTAATTGTTAATGTAACTAAGTGATATTGTAAGTGAAATTTTGAGTTTAATTGTAAGTGTAACTTAGTGTAATTGTAAGTGAAATATTGAGTTTAATTGTAAGTATAACTAGTGTAAATGTAAGTAAAATACTGAATCTAATTGTAAGTGTATCTAGTGTAAATGTAAGTGAAATATTGAGTTAAATTGTAAGTGTAACTAGTGTAACTGTAAGTGAAATATTGAGTTTAATCGTAAGTGTAACTAGTGTAAATGTAAGTAAAATATTGAATCTAATTGTAAGTGTAATTAGTGTAAATGTAAGTGAAATATTGAGTTTAATTGTAAGTGTAACTAGTGTAAATGTAGGTGAAATATTGAATCTAATTATTAATGTTATAGTAATTATTTTCCTCTCTTATTTCAGTCCCTGTATGAAAGTTTTTATTTGATGTTTTTCAACATGGTCATCACAGCTTTACCTATTTTGTTATATGGTATTTTTGAACAACATATCCAACCAAAGATCCTATTAGAAAATCCAAGATTATATAAGTAAGTTGTCATGTGCACTTTTCAACAAATTTTGTATTTATTCGGTCACCTTAATTTTGCTTGAAGCTTCTTTTACGTGTAAACAGACTGGCAAATAGTTATGGTTCTGATCAGATTGTAGGGCGAGTTGCTAGATCCAGATCTATCTGAAGCAGCTAAGGGCATAAGGAAAATAGTACAGTAAGCATATTTGTTGACCCGATTGGATTAGTTTTTCCTGTGTTTTGAATAAGTGTAATTTAAAGAATGAACTTTTAACTCATTTAAGCCTGGTGGTCATTTTCTGGGACATAGGCAAACAGCATAGTCCCAGATGTGACGCCGCAGAACGCAGCGTCCAATTTGGGGCTATTCTGTTTGTTTAGAGAAATTGAAAAATGAGATAAACAAATAAAAACCGCTCCTAACACCCCAAAAAAATGAAAGTGGACTCACCCAATTGATACTGATGGGAGAATCCATTTGTCAAAAATGGGTTAATAACAGGTTATGGACAGAAAGTATTGTATCATATAAAAACATAGTGTAACCCTACATTGTAGTAAATGATCTCTTTTTTAGCTCACCTGAACCGTTAGGCTCACAAGGTGAGCTTATAGGATGGCCATGATCCGGCGTCCGGCGTCCGTCCGTCCACAATTTCAAAGATCTTCTACTCTGAAACCGCTTGGCCAACCAAAGCCAAATTTTATATGAAGCATCTATAGGAAGGGGGAACCAATGTGTATATAAGAAATCCAGGTCACATGACAAAGATGGCCGCCATGCCCATATATGGTAAAAACCCTTCAAAAATCTTCTCCAGAACCGGTGGACTGATTTCAATGAAACTTGGCATGAAGCATTGATGGCTCAAGCACTACAGTGTATATATAAATCATGACCCTGTGATGACCGTGACTTATTTTACGGCAAGGTCAACATAGGTCGCCAATGCATTTGAATGGGGAAAACTTTTAAAATGTCATTTAAAGTGAAAGTCTTGCAGGAAATGGGCAGTAGGACTGAATATTAATGATTCTGAAAAAAATTGGACCCCAGGGTCCCATATGCCCCCACCCCGGGGCAATATACATGTATATTACCATAATATTCAAACATCATCTCCTCTGAAACCGCTTGGCCAATCAAAGCCATATTTTATGTGAAGCATCAATTGGAAGGGGTAATCAATGTATATATAAATAATCCAGGTCACATGACCAAGATGGCCGCGATGCCCATATATGGTAGAAACCTTTCAAAAATCTTCTTCTCCAGAACAGTTGGATCGATTTCAAAGAAACTTGGCATGAAGCATCGATGGCTCAAGCACTACAATGTATATATAAATCATGACCCTGTGATGACCTTGACTTATTTTACGGCAAGGTCAACATAGGTCGCCAATGCATTTGAATGGGGAAAACTTTTAAAATGTCATTTAAAGTCATTTAAAGTGAAAGACTTGCAGGAAATGGGCAGTAGGACTGAATAGTAATGATTCTGAAAAAAATTGGACCCCAGGGGCTCATATGCCCCCACCCCGGGGCAATATACATGTATATTACCATAATATTCAAACATCATCTCCTCTGAAACTGCTTGGCCAATCAAAGCCAAATTTTATGTGAAGCATCAATAGGAAGGGGTAATCAATGTGTATATAAATAATCCAGGTCACGTGACCAAGATGGCCGTGATGCCCATATATGGTAAAAACCCTTCAAAAATCTTCTTCTCAAGAACAGGTGGATCGATTTCAAAGAAACTTGGCATGAAGCATCAATGGCTGAAGTACTACAATGTGCATATATATCATGACCCTGTGATGACCTTGACCTTTTTTTATGGCAAGGTCAACATAGGTTGCCAATGCATTTGAATAGGGAAAACTTTTAAAATGTCATTTAAAGTGAAAATCTTGCAGGAAATGGGCAGTAGGACTGAATATTAATGATTCTGAAAAAAATTGGACCCCAGGGCCTCATCTGCCCCCACCCCGGGGCAATATACATGTATATTACCATAATATTCGAACATCTTCTCCTCTGAAACCGCTTGGCGAATCAAAGCCAAATTGTATGTGAAGCATCTATGGAATGGGGGAATTAATGTATATATAAATTATCTAGTTCACATAACCAAGATGGCTGCCATGCCCATATATGGTAAAAACCCTTCAAAAATCTTCTTCTCTGAATTTTGAGGACCGATTTCAAAGAAACTTGGTATGAAGCACCAATGGCTGAAGTACTACAATGTATATATAAATCATGACCCTGTGGTGACCTTGACCTATTTTACGACAAGGTCAACATAGGTCGCCAATGCATTGGAATGGGGAAAACTTTTAAAAAGTCATTTGAGGTGAAAATCTTGCAGGAAATGGGTAGTAGGACTAAATATTAATGATTCTGAAAAAAAATGGACCTAAGGGCTCATATGTCCACACCCCGGGGCAATATACATGTATATTACCATAATATTCAAACATCTTCTCCTCTAAAACCACTTGGCCAATTGAAGCCAAATTTTATGTGAAGCATCTATAGTATGGGGGAACCAATGTGTATATTTTTTTTTTTTCAGAAAAATTTCCCACAATGAAGCTCTATCCATACCAAACTTTGTTCTCTGGAATAGCTTAGGTAAGTCAAATGAGCCTTCGCATGATAAAACTAACAAACTTCGTTTTCAACCAGGTTCCACACAGAACCAGTCTGTACAGTTACAGAAGCAGGCTAGAAGGTTGAAATTTCAGATTTAAGTAGAAGAGGAATCATACTATCTGTGTTTTTCCATTTTACCCAATTGATTGAAAACAGAGTGGGTAAAAATATTGAACATACCCAATTAGGATACCCAATTGAATGAAAAAGGGGTGGGTAAATACCCAATGGTCTAAAAAATTAAAGTACTGTTCTACTGAAATCCAAAATTGCAAGCCTCTAGCTATCTTCTATGGCTGTACAGGCCAGTTTGTGTTGGGCCTGGTCGGAAACCAAAATTGTTGGTTTTCACATGGGAAGGCTCAAATTTGGTTTCTGTGCCATCTTAGGGGTAAATTAGATTGGACTATGTTGTGCCTAATGAGTTAGTCCAAGGGACTTAGTTCTTTGACCTGACTTATAGAGACAAACTGTAGCACACACAGACATTAGTGTAAAACTTAATAGCAGGGAAGTTTTGAAGTCCTGGGATGCTACATGTATCTGATAAAAACCATTATTGCCTATGCAAGGATTATTTTCTGTGAGATTTTGAAAGATTTGTTCCTTTGATTGCCAAAAATCTCATTGAAATTGGCTAAAAGGTAGTAAAATCTCGCAAATTTAGGCTGAATGGACGATTTTCTCATCATATTTCGGGACAAGAATAAGCATCATTGCTTTGGCTGTTTCAGGTTTATGGCACTGTGTAGTGTGTTTCTTTGGCGCTGTACTTTTGCTAGGAGAGGAAGTCTCGTTATATCCCTCAGGCCAGGTGAGTTAGACTAAACAGATTACATTGTATAATGCAAGCTTGCAGGACACCGCAAGCATTATGAAAACATGTCCATGTAATATATAGAGATTTTTAAAGTCATAAAAAAGGAAAATTTTTAGCAGAATTTTTTTCTATTTTTTTCTTATTTTTGCTCAAAACAAAGATTGTGGGTGCAAGTTAGAACCGCCTCGGCATGTGGAGCTCTACATAAATCCTGCCAATCATGCCCCTGGGGTCAAATATGGCCCCACCCCGGGGGTTATTATAGGACCCTGACCTTCTATATAAAAGTGGGGTTCAAGGGGGTATCCATTTCATGGACATGTTTTCCTGATGGATGAGATAAATGTTTTCATTCTCAGGTGTTACATTTTGGTCCACTGACCACATTTTGAGGATAAATTTAATTTACCAGCACACTTTTGCTTTATCCTTTTACACTTCAACCTCAGTATATCTTATCTTTGGGTTCTATTGGACTAGACAGCATTCTATATGAAACTGTGTTATAAAGAGGTATTCATGCATAGATATCTCTTCCCATAGCTGTTTGAAGCCATTTTCAATTGGTCGAAAGCCGTGTTCAAACAGCAAAATCCATGACTGTTCAAATCATGAAATTCAAGTGCCGTTTGAACATGGGTTTTGGCAGACGCCATTGGTCAATGCGACTTGATGTCACTGTGTTCCATAGAAACAAAATGGCCGATGTTGAAGAAGCTCTGCTATTTTCGGTGATTTTTACGTTTAACAGATTTTAAGTGAATTAGTGTGGAAATGTAAGAATAGCAATCAACCATGCTATGTTTCAGTGTTCAAACATTTGCTGGATCACTCAAAAGTGATTTGAACACGCGGCCTGCAGCCTTGTGTTCAAACACCTTCCTCGTGATCCATTGAATGTTTGAACACTGAAAACCATGGTTGATCCCAATTATTTACAATAGCATGAAAGGAAAATAGCCATTTTGGCAGACTAAGACATGATTTTAACCATTCAAATCTTTGTTATAGCCAGATGCATCATTTTGAGGTTGAACTGTAAAACATTTTTCACCTTTCCTTATTTTCATATGCATAAGTACCCTTAAATACGTATGTGCTGCCACATTAGAAAACCAACAATCTGCATACATGTATGCAAAAACAAAGACACAGATCAGCTTTGCAGTACTTCCTAAATCCAAAATTTCAAGCTTCTTGCCATTTTCTTTGGATGTAGAGGCCAGTTTATGCCGTACCTGGTTGGAAAACCCAGATTGTTGGTTTTCTTAACTGAATGCTCATATTTTTATGTTCTTTAGGTTTCGTTTCATGAAGTCTTCACTTTCATCTATAAAACAAAGACAAAGCTCTGAGATTTTGCAACTTTTTTCCAGTTTAGCTGTCTTAATGGTTTAAATGTTGAGTAAAATGCAAATGGAGACGACTGTTCAAAAAGCATGTTTAATTTTTTTAACAAAAGTGAAAATGATACACATATATTCTTACACAAATTTCTGTCTCTTATTGCAATGCAAAACTTTTCATAACACATAAAACTTTCATTCTTTGGACTTTGAATCATTTCTGTAAAAGCAAACAGAGCTGAACTACATGCATTTTAACAAGTATAGGGTCAGCAAAATAACTATGTTATTTCTGTAGAACATGAAATAGAACTATACAAATTTAGCTGAAGTGCAAGTTACAGCCAAAGAATCAAAGTCTGATGTGTGAAAAGGTTTTCTGCAGTCAAATGAAATCCAGGCTAAACATTTGTATAAGAATTGAATAAAATGATGTGTAGCGATGTCACGTTTGTTCTGTATATTTGTGGTATAAAGAAGTAACAATTTGTCTTTATTTTACACAATTAATTACCCAATGTGTTTTTTTTTCCATGCACACACTCTTTAAAATTTTGGACTGTTTCGCCCACACCTGAATGTTATCACATGAAATGATTTTGTTGACCACCATAATCTCTTATTGAGCTGCTCCGCAAGATCTTACCCATTCACCCTATTACACCATTTGAGCCACCCCATGGGAAAACCAACAATCTGCATAGGCGAAAACAAAGGCGCAGATCAGCTTCGCGGTAACCGCGAAGCTGATCAGCGCCATTGTTTTCGCTACTCGGATAGTACTATTCCTCTTCTACTTAAATCCGAAATTTCAAGCTTCTGGCTCTTTTCTGTGCTTGTACAGGTCGGTTTGTGTCGGACCTGTTCGGAAACCACATTTTTGGTTTTCCCACGAGGCGGCTCATTCCTCAGTGAGTTTTTGATTGTTTACCCTCACCATCATTATGTTTTCTCCCCTAGATGATTGGCAACTGGACACTGGGATCTATTGTTTATTTTGCTGTTGTTGTTATAGTCAGTTTAAAGGTTAGTACACAAGTGCACATTATAATCCTTGCATTGTTGATTGTCACCTCACTGTGACCAACTTTGTTCCGTTTACCTGTTAAGTTAACACAGAACTAAAGTGATCTTTGCCACGACATATTTACATAACAGGATTATAAGTCAGTTTAAAGGTTAGTACACAAGTGCACATTACAATAATGTTTATTTTGCTGTTGTTGTTATAGTCAGTTTAAAAGTTAGTACACAAGTGCACATTAAGTCAGTTTAAAGGTTAGTACACAGGTGCACATTAAGTCAGATTAAAGGTTAATACACAAGTGCACATTAAGTCAGTTTAAAGTTTAGTACACGAGTGCACATTAAGTCAGTTTAAAGGTTAGTACACAAGTGCACATTAAGCCAGTTTAAAGGTTAGTACACAAGTGCATGTTAAGTCAGTTTAAAGGTTAGTACGTCAAGTGCTTATTACAAACATTTATTTAACAAGAAAAACGAAATATACAAGCATGTAGAGTACTTATAGACTCTGGGTGTAGCCATTTGATACCAAAGTTACCCTTGTACACACTGCCAATAAGTTTGAAAAATAAGACAACTATCAAATATTATCAGCAGAAAATTTTCATGTTTTACAGTTGAAAAATTGCTGTATACATTCATTTTTTCATAATATTTGAGCCACCACATGAGAAAACTAACAATCTGCATCTGCGAAAGCAAAGGTCCAGATCAGCTACTGCACAGCTGATCAGTGCCTTTGGTTTGGCTACCCGGATAGTACACTCCCATTTCTTCATAAATCCGAAATTACTAGCTCATCACAAAAACATGTCCGTGAAATGAATACCCCCATAAACCCCACTTTTATATAGCAAAAATGGGGTTTGCAAGGGTATACCTATTTTTCTTGTTTTTGCTCCAAAACATAGATTGTGGGTGTATCCACATTCTATGTTTTGAGCAAAAATACGAAAAATATCAAAAATTTTATGCTGAAAATTTTCATTTTTATTAGCTCGCCTGCACGAAGTGCACAGAGCTATTGTTGTCACCTCGGTCGTATCCGTTTACGTTTACGTGTACGTGTACGTCCGCGTCACACTTTCGGTTAAAGTTTTTAAAATTGTTATATCTTGATAGTCACTGACCAGAAATTGTTCATATATTTGGAACATTGCTGCATATGAGGGTCCTCTGTGATTTAGTGTGAAGGGACCCGTGGGGTCGTGCCTGGGGGGGGGGGGGGGGGGGGGGGGGCTAGAGGTCAATATCTAGAACACCTTTGTACAATGCTCAGATGCTGTGTTAGTTTCTCATCAACTGTAAAGCCTAGAACTGTCAAACCTTACATATGACTTCTCCTCGATGTCCCGACTCGGCACCCACATTGACCTACTGACCTTGACCTATATTTCATGCTCCAGTGACTTTGTCATTTTTTAAGCCAACCCTTAATATCTCATCAACTATAAAGCCTACAACCATCAAACCTTGCATATGGCTTCTCCTCGATGTCCCGACTCGGCACCCACATTGACATACTGACCTTGACCTATATTTCGTGCTCTAGTGACTTTGTCATTTTTTAAGCCAACCCTTAATATCTCATCAACTATACAGCCTACAACCATCAAACCTTGCATATGGCTTCTCCTCGATGTCCCGACTTTGCACCCACATTGATCTAGTGACCTTGACCTATATTTCGTGCTCTAGTGACTTTGTCATTTTTGAAGCCAACTCTTAATATCTCATCAGCTATAAAGCCTACAACCATCAAACCTTGCATATGACATCTCCTCGATGTCCCGTCTCGGCACCCACATTTACCTAGTGACCTTGACCTATATTTCGTGCTCCAGTGACTTTGTCATTTTTGAAGCCAACCCTTAATATCTAATCAACTATAAAGCCTACAATCATCAAACCTTGCATATGGCTTCTCCTCGATGTCCCCACTCGGCACCCACATCGACCTACTGACCTTGACCTATATTTCATGCTCCAGTGACTTTGTCATTTTTGAAGCCAACCCTTAATATCTAATCAACTATAAAGCCTACAACCATCAAACCTTGCATATGGCTTCTCCTTGATGTCCCGACTTTGCACCCACATTGATCTTGTGACCTTCTTGACCTATATTTCGCGCTCTAGTGACTTTTTCATTAAAGTTTTTAGAAGTCTATATCTCTTGAACATGTTGATGGATCAAGTTGATACTTTGCATGTTGGTAGATATCGGTATGAAGTTTTATGCAGTACCATCATGACCCACCCTTGGTGACCTTGAGGTCAAGGTCACAGACTTAGAATTTTTTTTGTTAAAGTTTTCGGTTAAAGTTTTTAGAAGTCTACATCTCGTGAACATGTATGTACATTGATCAAGTTGATACTTTGCATGTTGGTAGATATTGGTCTGAAGTTTTATACTGTACCATTATGACCCACCCTGGGTGAACTTGAGGTCAAAGTCATGGCCTTAGAAATTTTTGGTTAAAGTTTTGGGTTAAAGATTTTTGAAGTCTATATATCTCTATGTTGATGGATCAAGTTTAAACTTTGCATGTTTGTGGATATTGGTCTGAAATTTTATGCTGTACCATCACAACCTACCTGAGCGACCTTGAGGTCAAGGTCATTGGTCATAGATTTTGATAAGTTTAGTGGCAAAGCACAAGTCAGGCGAGCTACGCTGTCCTGCGACAGCTCTTATTAGAACTTTAAAAATCTCAAGTATATTGCATGGGCATGTTTTCGTAATGTCTTGCCTGCTTCTGTGACTTTACAGGCCAGTTTGTGTTGGACCTTGTTGGAAACCAAATTGCTGGTTTTCTCATAAGATCTATGTTTTGAGCAAAAATAAGAAAAATATAAAAGATTTTCTACTGAAAATTTTCATTTTTAATGCTGAAATAATTCTCTGTATATTGCTTGGCAAGTTTTCTTAATGTCTGTTTTCAGCTTGCTCTGTATATCTACTACTGGTCTCCTCCCATCTTTGTGGGCTTTTTATTATCAGCATTGGCGTACTTTGTTGGAACAACAATCTACAATTCTATATGGTGGCCGTAAGTAGTCATATTTGAGCCGCCTCGTGGGAAAACCAACAATGTGGTTTCCGACCAGGTCTGACACAAACCGGCCTGTACAGTCACAGAAGCAGGCTAGAAGCTTGAAATTTCGGATTTAAGTAGAAGAGGAATTGTACTATCCGAGAAGCGAAAACAAAGGCGCTGATCAGCTTCGCGGTTACCGCGAAGCTGATCTGCGTCTTTGTTTTCGCAAATGCAGATTGTTGGTTTCCCATGAGGCGGCTCATTTATGTTATCTTTGAATTTTGTTTTATATGATTAGAGATGATCATATGGACATTTTGGTTATCGCCTGCAGTATCAACCCAGTACTCCATTATCAAGCCAGAGAGCTTTGGCTTAAGGGCTGATAATGGTCGAGGGTTGATACTAAGCAATGACCAAAATGACCATGTTATAATCTGTTGACAACATCTATAAAATCTTCTGTTCAAAGAATCTGTTGAAATGCAAAAAATTGTCAATTTCTGCCTTGAAATAGAAAATGACACCATCAAAAAGATGTAACATCATTTCACCTGACATACAATATTCCATGGCGTGACAGCATCTCATGCAGGCATGATCTCCATTTAAAATACATGATTACCGGTTATCAGCATGTCCTTGCTGATAACCAAAGGGCGAGAAACAAATTATTGCAAACTTCAGGTCTCAGGTCTTCTTACCTATAACTGCCTTACCACATTTGAAAATGAGACTTGTTTTCTGTCAAAGAAGCTTCAATAAACCCACATTACCTACAATACTGTGATGTTGTAATTACAGGTGTTTTGTGATGGACCACCAGTACCTGTACTTGGCCTATAACACTATATTGTAATTACAGGAGTTTTTTAATGGACCACCAGTACCTGTACCTGGCCTATAACACTATATTGTAATTACAGGAGTTTTGTAATGGACCACCAGTACCTGTATCTGGCCTATTACACTATGTTGTAATTACAGGAGTTTTGTAATGGACCACCAGTACCTGTACCTGGCCTATAACACTATGATGTAATTACAGGAGTTTTGTGATGGACCACCAGTACCTGTATCTGGCCTATAACACTATATTGTAATTACAGGAGTTTTGTAATGGACCACCAGTACCTGTATCTGGCCTATAACACTATGTTGTAATTATAGGAGTTTTGTAATGGACCACCAGTACCTGTACCTAGCCTATAACACTATGTTGTAATTACAGGAGTTTTGTAATGGACCACCAGTACCTGTACTTGGCCTATAACACTATGTTGTAATTACAGGAGTTTTGTAATGGACCACCAGTACCTGTGCCTGGTCTATAACACTATGTTGTAATTACAGGAGTTTTGTAATGGACCACCAGTACCTGTACCAGGCCTATAACACTATATTGTAATTACAGGAGTTTTGTAATGGACCACCAGTACCTGTACCTGGTCTATAACACTATGTTGTAATTACAGGAGTTTTGTAATGGACCACCAGTACCTGTACTTGGCCTATAACACTATGTTGGAGAGTCCGACAATCTGGCTGGCTGAGATCATGTTTATTATTCTTGCACTCCTGCCTGATATCGTACACAGGGCTTATAGAGATATCAAACATCATAGACAGCTGGGACGTCACACTCAGGTATCTACTTTTCACAAACTTTTACCCTGGTCAAATTTTGCGAAACCAAACTCTACCTATGTGTATGTTCTTTGTTAGAAGTTATCATTCAATGACTATATTGTGGTTAGACCATAATTATGGCTATGCAATATTCTGGCTAAAAGCTTCAGAATTTTCGTTTCTTTTACACTTGCTCTACATCTTTTGAATCAGAGTTTTGACCAGTTCATTTTTATGAACAGCAAGGGTAGTTTCTTATATAGATTGATTAAATTAGAAGTGGGTCTTATTACCACTGGTAATGCTTTGATGTTTAATTACATCTGATATTCAAAAAGCGCAATAGGCATTGTCTGAAATAGAACTGTAATTTAAATGTTACTTTCATCATTGAAAAAACTTCAGAGAGCATACACTTTGTCTTTTTTTTCCACCAAGTTCTACATATGCTTCATTTTCCACAATTTCGCAATGATAATGTTTTTCAAGTTGATTTACAGCTGTTGTGTACCAAAATTTTCCTGAATCATCCACAAGGTGCCATATTTTTGATGCAGTAAGTAGAATTTATAGAGAACAAAACCATAATTCTCTATGAGTCTGATCTGGGTTTTCACTGTTTACTCCAGCACATCCGTCTTAAAATTTAGGAAAATTATGGTACTTTGCCTTCAATTAATCAGATCCCCTTGAAAATAGAAAAGTTATAAAATTCTTGGGAAAGTGTTAAAAAAGAAATTTAATAATTTGCAATTGTTTTTCTTTATTTTCAAAGACAAAGTATAATTCACACTATTCTTTACTATGTATGGAGCATGGACTGTTAATGTGGGACAGGGTAGTAACCAGATATGCATTGCCTGTATAGCTCGTCATTCTGAGAAATAAATATACATTTAATTTTTTAGATTTGAAAAATATCTATATTTATCGGGTGAATGGTTGTATGCATTCATACTAATGTAATAGGGAAAGCATGTGCATTGTGTGCATTTTGCCTGTCCTCTTGACTGGACCTGTGAGTAAATCATGACAGTTCATGAACTTGGGGATAATAAACTGGCAATAAAATGGCATACTTGAGTTTATGATAAGATTTGAGTTTATGATAAGATTTGAGCCGCCCCATGGGAAAACCAACAATCTACCTAGGCAAAAACAAAGGAGCAGATCAGCTTTGCGGTAACCGCGAAGCTGATCAGTGCCTTTGTTTTCGCTACTCGGATAGTTTAATTCCTCCTCTACTTAACTCCAAAATTTCAAGCTTCTAGCTCTTTTCTGTGACTGTACAGATCGATTTGTGTCGGACCTGGTCGGAAACCACATTGTTGGTTTTCCTACGAGACGGCTCATTTAATTATGGTAAGTTGTAGCCATGGTACTACAGCTCACGTTTTGGTGGCCCCTGCTCATTTGGACTTTACATACATTTTACACCTCACTTTGATTAAGTTATTCCCCTCTTGAAATGACAAAAACTTGATGTATGCATTATGAACCAATTACATGTATAATTTCATTTCATGCTGAATGACATAATGCATTTGCATTATTAGGTTTATTAATAGATTCAAAAGATATTATTGAAGTAACACAGTATCATATTTCTTAGAATAAAGCAAAACAAAAGCATAAAATGCAAAAAAAAAAAAATAATAATAATAATTAAAAAATGAATAGATAAATAAATAAATAAAAAACAACAAAAAGAAGAGACAATGTTTTTCACTAGTTTACTTTTCTTATATCTAGCCATTTCCTCATACATGTATATATAACAGTCTTTTTATGATAATACATCTATGAGGCCGCCTATAATAACATGCTAGTTCATGTTATAATTTTTCTCAATGCTTGAGTTGCTGTATAAAGCCTGTCCTGAGAGAACCTGTCTTACACCAACTGTGAACCACAGAGCCTACCAGTTTGCACACCTGTGCAGACTGATCAGACTCTTTGTCTTCACTGTCTAGATTGTATATGAGCCCTCGCATGAGAAAACTTCCCACCAGGTCTAAAACAAACCAACCTTTGCAGTTACAGAAGCAGGCTAGAAGCTAGAAATTTCGGATTTAAGAAGAAGGGAAATTATTCTAGTATCCATGTAGCGAAAACAAAGGCACTGATCAGCTGTGCAGTCACTGCACAGCTGATCTGCATCTTTGTTTTCACATAGGCAAAAATCCGGTTTTGTCATGATGTGGCTCATATTAACCTGATGTTAGGCAGGTTTTATTGTGATGTGCAATATTTTATCCTGTTATTTCCCTATTCTCTTTTCTCTAGTCATACATTGGATTTCTATAGGTGAGACATAATGAATATCTTAGACATCAGTTGAACATGACTGTTGTGAAACAAGTTAATACAAAATATGGCAAACGCATTGTAATACATGTACTTATTTAAAAATTGTTGACTGCGAGATTAAACCTCAATACATACAAATTATTTAAAAAGTGTCATTTTGAAAAAAAAGTACTCAGACCAAACTTATTATAGTATGGCTGTCTTAAAGTTTTAAGTACAATACAATGATATGTTTTCATGTTGTGTAACCTATTCATCCCATGCTTATTGTGCCAAAACATCATTGTGCATGTAAACAACCAATTACTTGTACTTTGGCAGCCCCTGTGGTTGTGTGGTTAAGGTCGCTGATTTCTTTGCAACTCTATCATTTGATAATCTCACCATCAGGTGTGGGTTCAAACCCCAGATGGTACATGTGAGACAAGCCAAGTTATGCTTGCAAGTGTGTGTCAGGTGTTCTTTCGCAGGTTATTCCATATTTCATCCCTGCCACTGATTGGCCACTCTCATATGAGTTGAAATAATCTTGAAATTAATGTAAAAATGTTTTTTGTGAGGTACAAAAATAAGTGGGTGTAATTTTCCTTTTGCCAATGCAGCGTGCCTACTGTGAAATAGTGTGAGGTTACATAAAGCAGTGTAGGTATTGATGGTATCTATGTAGCCATGATTATACAGGCACAGAACTACCTCAGATAAATGTTAACATCTCTTCTTTAGTTAATGCTGACAGATATATGTGTTAACAGACTTACAAGGTTATGGTTACAGTCAAAGAAAGTTAAATTGACTAAATATTCTTGTAAAGCATCCACATGTGCTTAGCATGTCGCATATCAGTTGCCTGAAAATGTCTCCTATAAATTATTGTCTAAAAGCATGTTAGGACCGGATTAAGCCTATGCGAAAACAAAGGCGCAGATCAGCTTCGCAGTAACTGCGAAGCTGATCAGCGCCTTTGTTTTCGCTACACGGATAGTACAATCTCTCTTCTTCTTTAATCTGAAATTTCAAGCTTCTAGCCTGCTTCTGTGACTGTACAGGCCGATTTGTGTCAGACTGGGTTGGAAACCCCAAAGACCGGTTTAAGCACATTTTATGCACATGTACTCCTAACTTAGGAGTACATGTGCTTAAAAATGATTTTGGCTCTTTAAAGTAAGTTTTGTTGGTTTTTAGACACCAAGAATTAATTGATTCCTGGAATATATAATTTTCATTTTTTTCTGTCTAACTATAGGGCCAACTAGACAAGGTATCAACAGTAACAATTTATTTTGAAGCCTTTTCACACGATTATGGTACCTTTAGTATTGCAGAATCTGCTCACTGTTCAAGCCCCAATGACTGGCTGGCTGTATGTAAACAATTGCTGCAAATGCTGAAAATTATATCCCAGATTTTATTTTTGATGGAATTGTATGCTTTCATTTTAAATGCTGTCGATAAATTACACAAAACAGTGTCATGGAGAAAAAACACCATAGGATTTTTTCTTTGTCAGGTTTTGGGTTTCCCAATTAGGACCAAAATTATCGTGAGTTTCACGGTCAGTCAGGAGATATCATATGTATGTGCTTTGAAAATAAAAATGTCCTATTACCTGGGATTACTATCATGACGAAGCTTCCATTATCCATTACGAAAACTTGCCCATGCAATATACAGAGAATTTTTGAGCTTTAAAAATTGAAAATTTTTAGCTGCAAAATTTTGATATTTTTCTTATTTTTGCTCAAAACATAAATTGTGGGTACGCGTTAGAACCACCTCGGCGAGGCGGTTCTAACGAGTACCCACAATCTATGTTTTGGAGCAAAAATAAGAAAAATAGGTATACCCTGCATACCCTAGTTTTGCTATATAGAAGTGGGGTTCAAGGGGGTATACATTACAGGGACATGTTTTCGTGATGAAAAGAGCAAGAAAGGTACCTTTATTATCTGAAATGGCTTCTACGAGGGGTGATCGGAAAGTACGTATAAAAATGCTGTAAAATAAGTTTGCGTCAACCGACTGATATGAAATTTAGTACGAATAAACATTGGTCCTTTTGTAATTAAATGCCATTCTCATTTTAAAACAATGACGTCAGATGTTCATGCACGAGGCAGCGTAATGACGTCACTTCACGTGACCCGGCGCACCTGTACCCCTGGGTTGACTTTGTTAGTGTATTTGATGGGGTTGGGAAAGTTGGTCGACATTTTTAATGGAAACTAATTTTCCAACATTAGTCCGGTGGAAAAGAGCTGAATTCAGAGAGGACCTGGAATTGAGTTCTAAACTTTTTTTTCTTTATTGAATCTTGTTTAGCAGACCTTGCCCTTGAAGAATCCAAGTGATGCCACTTTGGCATCATTGAGCATTTAGATATATTCAAGATGGTGTCCAAGATGGAAGCCAGATATAGCAAAAAACAATATTTTGCATATGAGAGGACCTGGAATTAAGTTCTAAAGTGTTTTTCTTTACTGAATCTTGTTTATCAGACATAGCCATTGAAGAATCCAAGTGATGCCACTTTGGCATCATTGTGCATTTTGATATTTTCAAGATAGTATCCAAAATGGAAGCCAGAAATAGCAAAAATCAATAGTTTTACATATATGGGACAAATCTATCATTGATTTATTGGTTTGCTCTTGAGTAAGACATGGATAAAGAAGTTATGAAACATAACAGTTCATAACAGGTCATAGCATTTTTTGTAGCTTTAAGAAACTAAGATGGCATTCAAGATGGCGGCAATGATAAGAAGCACAATAACACAATTTTACCTGTTCACATTTGAGATGTTGTGCTAATGTAAACATTTTGTGTAAGGCATAGCATTTTAAGAAATGGAGGCATGTCTATTATCTAATTACAATATGCAGGATGGCATCCAAGATGGTAGTCAAACATCAAAACTGTATTTCATGTATTTTTACACTTGTATTAACTGTGCAATACTTCATTTCTTTGGCAACCTGCATAATAATATACATGTCATCCATTTGTGTATCATGTCAGTCAAGTCTACTTTTGGCCATAATCCATTCAGTGCTAAGAGCTTAGATGTTTTCTAAAATTTTGCCAAGTAGTAGCGGATCAGACAAAAGAGGTCTGGGCAGTAAAGTACATTGTATACTATTAAGATTAAAAAAACAAATAAATTTGAAATATTTGGCATGCTCTGATATTTATGCCAAACTGTTTTGATATTGTAAAACAATCCAAGACACATATCTTATGGAACAAAGATATTAGTATCACACACATTGCCATGGCAACCGTCGTGCCATACGGAATACCCACATTAAAAAAAAGGTACGCTCTTTGTTGTACATATTTTATCAAATTGTGTGTGAATTTGTGCCTACTTCATAATCTGAACAGTGGTATAGGTGTTGAATTTCAAGGAGCACATAGAAGTTTGAGAATTTCAGTCATAGATTCTTTACTGTAAAATGTTATAAAGATGTTAACATCATCAATGTCAAAACGACATCAATATTTTTATGGCGTCATGTTTAGATTGCTACACGCCTTTTGATTCTCATATATTTATGGAGATAATTTCTTCAAATTTTCAGGAAATACTCAGCTTAACCTGGTCTTTCACATTGTTATTTATTATATATATTAATTTTGAATTTTTAGGACATAAGATCCCTCTTGTCAGATCTTGGCCCATATATATTAAGCCACGCAGGACAGGAATCACAAAGGTTTGTAAGACGACACAGTAGCCCATACTCTGAATTGAGGGGTTGGTGTTTGAGCCCGCCACCACAGAGTTGTGGATGCCATGTTAAACTTTCCATGGTGCTGGTTATAATAGTACTGGCTCATACCAAAGAAATATAAGCTCCATCTCAACATGACTGATTGTTTATTTAATGGAATGTTAAACCACAATACAAGCAAACCAAACAAATATGTATCTAACAAAATACAATTTTACACAGTTTAAAGCTCCATTATGTGTCTTCCAGTCATGAAGAAGAAAAAAGGTAAAGCTAGCCATTATAATGATTGTTTAGACCAACATAATGTATGAAAGATGAATGTTCAATTCGCTGCAAACATTTTTTAAAACACAACTGTCTGTTCATTTATGCATACCTTGTTGTCTTGGCAAGAATGAAGATTGTACAACCAAGTCCTGCTCAGCGGCAACCGCAGCACATAGAAGCACATGGCTTATTCTTAAACCATAAATGATAATGTGACACCAGTGTCACCCAGAATTGGAAGTAAATAACCATCCTGCAATACCTTGATCACAATGCCATTACCAATGACATAACAATAGCTGACTGTGTCGCATCCCGAAAGGGCATGCACACTAAATTAAATCAGGTAAGGATCAATAGCTTCATTTATTCCCTATTGTTTCTCTACACCAATCATGGCAGACCTCTTTTTTACTGGTGATGACTTTACCTACCACAACTATGCTTAGCCTGTGAGTCAGGTACTGAAAACATAACAGTACAAATGCATTTGTGACATCTATAGTGGCTGAATTCCTTTTCAGATTTTCAAGTGCTGCCAACACCATTTGCTGCATACGGATGCCCCCTTCTTCATGGGCGCTTTTCATATCACTTCTTTCAATGACAATACCCTTGCAAACTTCTGAAAGAACATGTCATCTTCTCCCTTTTAAACTATCAACTTAGAATTCTGATCGTCTGCTACTGTGTGTAACACTAATTTACTTATAAGTTTAATCAGCTACTATTGGTTTTCTATCACTGTCTGTACAACACTTTGTGGGAACAATAATTGCATGTCTTGTGACATTGTTGTGCTAAAATTTTATCTACCAAATACCAGGTAAACATCATTCACTTTTGGGTTAGTTTGGAAATTGTCCACATTGTACTTTGACGGATCATTAGTAGACCAGTATATAAAATGACAGATCGAATCATCTGATATAAAACATGTGATTTTCCTTTTATTTGACCCTTATATACTTTTGTTTGTGATATTCTCTTCGTCTTGCTTTGAATATCACTTGTATATATATCTGCAAATATCATGGTTGTCTCTAGTGCAAACTCATGTGCTAATGTGTTTATGCCTATGTCATATGGCCTTGCCTGTTGTCCAATCACTCTAGTGTTAATTAAGATGGTAGCTACTGCTTCATCATTACCAACTGTAAAGTCATTTATACTGCTGCTTGAGTTTCTACATCTTAAAAATTTCCTTATTAAAGCTTGTATGTTATTTGCTTTCAAACCGTTTCATTGTTTTTGTACCTAGTTCAAGATCTTTATCAACACCACCCTTCCACCATCTTGAAATACACAATATTAAAATACAAACATGCTCTATTATCCTTTATCTTGATAAGGCAAACGTCTAGAGAAATGACTTTTAAGTGCTTAGTGTATTCAGTGCGGGAAAATATTAAAACTCAATTCTAGGTCAAATTCGTTTTGCGCAAGAAATCATGACTGCCTTCTTGAATGCCATCTTGAATATGATAATCACTGCATCTTGATAAGGCAAACTAGCTTGAGCAATGGTTCTCACAAAGTTAAAGTGCTAATTGTATGAATCAACACAATTGAAAGTAAACCAAAAACATGAAAAACCTTGACTTATTTCATATATACAGTGTTTTATGAGAAAATGAGAAAGCTGACAGCCATCTTGTATCCTATCTTAAAAAACTGTGATAAAATTTACATACTTACACAAATCTGATACCTAGTCATCATTTTGCACTGAAATAACCACAGTTTTACCAGATAAAAACAATCAGAGACCCCTATTAAATACTATTTTATATTCTGGTCGCCATCTTAAACGCCATCTTGAAAATACAAAAATGCTCAATGATGCCAAGGTGGCATCATTCAGATTCTTCAAAAGCAATGTCTACTGAACATGATTCAGTAAAGAAAAAAACTTTAGAACTCAATTCCAGGTCAATTTTGTTTTCTGCCGGACTACATCAGTTGACCATTTTTCGAAAATATATGGCATTCTGATGCTTTATCTACTAATACGGTGAAATTGAATGCAACAGGTTAGGGTAAAATATGCAAGAACGTCGATTTCATTTTGTAAACTTAAATTCAATACCTTGTTTTCTGGCCGATGCTTAACGAAATGATAAAAGACTGGCATAAACTATAAGTAGTAGAGACAATGTCAAGAATAGATATGTTTCAAGCGTGCAGTAAATATATACTTTTAAAGCAATGACTTCCCGAAACTGCAACATTTTCGAAAATCTTAACAGTTTTGTCTATTTGACACAGTCGGTATTTGCAAGACTCTACAGACAAATCCATTCAATAAACAACCTCGTAACTTTACAAATATAAGCTGTGTACGTTGCAGTTAATCAGTATTAAATAAAATGTGGGCATACGCAATCAAAACGGGTGTTACAATACTTTGAACTAAGAAGTATTTTGAAATACAAATAAAATTTCGACGTTACGTTGCGCCGCATAACGATATGCGGTGTTTCCATAACGACAGCTGCAACGCACGTGCGCGTTTTATACATGCGTTATTGCAATGGATTAATTGCATATATATTGCTGCATTATTTGATGAAATTTCATCTCGAAATAACAAAAGATAAAGAAATGACAACATTTTTATACGTACTTTCCGATCACCCCACGTATATGGCACTTAACTTTCAACAAAATCTTATTACCTATAGCTTGGAATGGGTGCAGTAATATACAGGCTGTCAACCAATTCCTATATTCCTATTAAACTCCTATATTTTGGGTCCAAATCCTATATTTTTAAGCACCTCCTATATTCCTATAAATTCTCCTATATTTTGCCTCTTTATTGTTCATTCTTTATTTTTTAAAAGAAAATCATATTCATACTGTATATTATATAGTGCATAAATGGTCATTATGTCACTCCTTAGGGTTGCTTTTAAGTCCAAAGCATGTTCCATTTTCATAACAATTAATAAATATCTTAGTTTCCATGAAAGTTGTCATGTTTTTATATCGTTTTTTTTTTCTATTTTCTTTCTTCCTATGCCTTAATTTTGTTGTAAATCATTGTACAATTGATCCCAGGAAAGGCTGAGATCACAGGAGACAAAGGTATGTACTCTAGAGCTACTGGGGGCCTAGGCGGCCCCCAGACCCCCGCTTAACTTCAAGAGATTATTACATACAGTACATTTATTAATAAACATTTAATTCTGTATTATGGACTTTGGAATTTCAGCTAAGATTCAGAGTTGTGGATTTATTTTACCTTTGGGAAAGAATATGATAACTCACTCTTCCACTACGAAATTTTTATGTTTTCTACTATTATAAACGATCAGTGTGAAAAATAAAAGTAGGTCTAAGATGTAGAGAAAAAGTTGACTTTAATTTTCTCTCTATTCTTTGTATATATACTCATCAAAAGAAGTTTTGCACCAGTTAATATTTTTTTCATTTTAAAGTAATGTCTAGTATAGATATTTTTCAAATAAACTTTTAAAACTTAATACCATCTTAAAGTTCTAGACTTCCTGAATAACAACTCAATATTTTTTCTTAAAAAGATTAAATAAAAATGTGCAAAAATGCATGTTTTTGAAAACACCAAAACTTGGGATGCAGTAAAAAGCCCACATATTTATTTCTGGGCTTCCAAACCCGAATTCGTTTCACATCCTCATTCGAGATACTGAAAGCAATCATTTAAAGCAAAAAACTAAAAATTGATTTTTTTTTACAAAAACACTATTTTTGACCAAAAATAACGATTTTTGAGATTTTGTTTAAATTCTAAGATAAAGCTTAGGAACTCGTCTCTCCAATAAAATGGGTTGTTTTTCTTTCAAACACAGCATGCAGCACCATTAATGTTCAACTGGAGGTACTGGTTTTCAACCCATCCAAATTCAGAATTTTTAAAAAGCTGCCTGTCAAAAAAGTACTCATGCAGCATCTTTGACATGAGATTGCCTTTAACAGAAAGAACACAGGTGACAGGTTTTGGTGTCAAAACATCTCATAGTGATCCAAAATTGAAATGCATTTCGATTTTACTCATTTTTTCAATATTTATCATTTTTTCTCAAAAAATGCAATTTTGTCATAAAATGAATTTTTACTAAAATATTGAGATTTTTAAAATTGTTTTTAGGCTAAATCATTAACTTTGGAGCTCTTGTGTGTAAATTTGGAAGCAAAAATGTGTTCGCAATGCTGTGACATTTTTTGTGTAATTTTTTCGATTTTCCAATTTTCAGCATTTACAGAAAATGGGAATTTTAAATTTTTCCTAAAATCGTTTCCGCAACGATTTTTGGTCTTATCACACACATTATCAAACTCTTTCAGACTGTGCGAATTCAAAACGCTAGGTTATAAATTTGTAAGTTAAAATGTCACTTAAAAATATGAAAAAATCTAAATGGTGCAAAACTTCTTTTGATGAGTATATATTTTTTATGCCCCCAACTTTGAAAAAGTTGGAAGGGCATATTGCTTTCGGCTTGTCTGTCTGTCTGTATGTCTGTCTGTGCGTGTGTGAGTGGGTGCGTCTGTTAGTCACTTTTTTAAACTTCTGAATGGTGCATGATAGGGATTTGAAATTTCATGTGTGTATTCCTCATGAAAAAATAGTTGACCCGTATTTTTTTTCTTGTCCGAGTTATGCCCCTTTTCTGAGTTATTTCCCTTTGAAAACAAAATTTGAAAATCTTGTGTGCAAGATATCTGGAAAAGTATTTAAGCTAGAACCTTCATATTTAGTATACTGGTTGGGTCTGATGAGTAGATGACCTGATTAACTTTTGAGAACTTTCCGTCAAATTTCGACAAAAATACAGAATTTTTAAATTTTGATTGATTTTTCCACTTTTCGGTGAAATTTGAAACTTTTGAAATGTGAATGCTAGGGTTTTGAAATTTCATGTACAGATTCCTCATGAAAAAATAGTTGACCCATATTTTTTTTCATGTTCAAGTTATGCCCCTTTTCTGAGTTATGTCCCTTTGAAAACAAAATTTGAAAATCTTGTGTGCAAGATATCTCAAAAAGTATTTGAGCTAGAGCCTTCATATTTGGTATACTGGTTGGGGCTGAGGAGTAGATGACCTGATTGACTTTTGAGAACTTTCTATCAAATTTTGACAAAAATACAGAATTTTGAAATTTTGATTCATTTTTCACTTTTCGATGAAATATGAAACTTTTGAACGGTGAATGTTAGGGTTTTGAAATTTCATATACAGATTCCTTATGAAAATATAGTTGACCCGTATTTTAGTTTATGTTCAAGTCATGTGCCTTTTTGGAGTTATGCCCCTTTTAAAACAAAATTTGAATATCTTTTGTGCAATACATCTCAAAAAGTATTTAAGCTAGAGCCTTCATATTCGGTTGGGGCAGAGAAGAAGATCACCTGATTACATTTTGAAGACTTTACGTCAAATTTTGACAAAATTACTCCATTTTGAAATTTTTACTCCATTTTAATTTATCTGCAAAAAGCTTACATTCTGTTTCTGGATCAAGGTCCAAACAGAGGCTTCAGGAAATAAAATTTCACTTCATTCAAATGAAATAAATGAATCATACAATCTGCCAGTTTAGGGACAAGCATACAGTTGGGGGCATAGTGTTTTACAAACACGCATTTCTAGTTTTTCAATGAAAAAGCCTTTATTTTGCCAAAAGAATGCCTTTATATAAAAAAAAACCCTTTAATTCTGTGAGAGTCAGCTAATGGGCCCGTGTAGTATCACCATCCTGCATAATTCTTCAGCACAATTCATCATCACATGAATGGTCACCTGTCTGCATTGTGATGCTGTGGGACTGAATGAAATTATCTAGATATTTTAGACATTAATTAATGTGGAAAAAGTGAGTGTGGAGGTAAGGATTGTTAGTATAAGAGCATAGAATGAAGCGATTTTCACGAGAAAACTCCTATATTTTTACCTCAAAATGAGCTAAAACCTCCTATATTTCTCAGAAAAATTTCCTATATAAACTCCTATATTTTTTAGAAGACTTGGTTGACAGCCTGAATATAGGATCAATTTCATCTTGCTTTAAACTGGAAATTATAGTTCCTCTAAAGTAGTCTTTGATTTGAAGTTAGACAGAAATGTGACACAGATTTTGCTGTTCTATTCAAAATCTCAGACTATAGATGGCATCTTGAGAGCTCAGATGTGAGCCACTACGCGAGAAAACCGGATTTGGGTTTCCACAAACTGGCCTGTGCAGTCACAGAAGAGAAGAGGAATTGTTCTACCTTTGTAGCAAAACAAAGGCACTGATCAGCATCATTGTTTTCGCATAGGCAAAAGTCCAGTTTTTTCATGACACGGCTCTTGTATAATAAGTAAATAAATGATTATAAGATAATGAATAATGATCACTTACATACTTATCAATATATAAAACAAGATATTTGATTTTTTATATGGGCATGAAGTTAAAAAGAAACTGTCCCATAAAGTTAAAAGAAATTGTCTTGATCTTCTCAAAAATATATTTCAATCCTGTTATTTCAGCAATGCTTAACATGCACTTTTTCTTCAAACTTTGGGCATAATTTTCTCAATCTAAATGCATAATCCCTCTGCATATAGATGCAATGAAAAGCTTTTGCTAGAAATTATGTTAATTGTGGATTTAATTCTCTTTGTATTTCTATCTTGAACTTCTTAAATCTTTCATATATTTCTTCCTTTCCCTCTGCAAATTTTCTGCTTTTTGTATTTTTATCATGCCCACTTATTATGTAACAGTTCAACATTAGGTCCATCTATTCATTTGTTTGTCAATCTGTCAACACTTTATGTAAATTCTATCAAAGTAACTAACTTTAGCATGCTGCCCCTATACCCAAATGATTTTGAACTGCATTACAATGCCCTTAGCTTATCACGCATATACTGTTAAAAAAAATAATGTAGTTATTTCTCCCAATGCAGGTATGATACAGTGTAGTGTATTTGATTACTTTTTTCTTTCATTTATGACCTTACATTAAGTGACCTTACATTTAGCAAGAAACCAAAATAATAATATTAGTAGTAAAATCCTAACTTATTACATGCGTGGGTCATAATTACCACACAAGTGTACAATCAAATAGCCCCCATCCCCCACCCCATTTTTCTTGTGCTGAAATAGTTTCCCCCAAAATCATATTATAGTGGCTTCTTTTAATAAGTGTTTAGGAGTTTAAATTCTAATCTCCACTCATACAAAGAAAGCACTGTAGATATGATCAGAATATTTGTCTAATAGCATCTGACAGTGTAACATTGAAACAGAAAGAAAGGATATCTGCCGTCTAACTACATATATAACCCAATGACTGATGGCCTTTTTCCCAATGTTTAGGTGAAACCGTCTGCCTTAGGTTAGGTAAGTTAGTTACAAATCTGATATTGTGTTGTGTTATGTGTGAAGTTTTATCATCATCATCTTGCATACTGTGAATGCTGAAATCTGAGAACAAAAGTGTTCTATGTTCATCCAAGGTCTCTATAGAAAAAGGGACCTTGGTTTATCAGAGATCAATGGATACAAAATTTTGATCTTCACTGAGCAGCAACACATTGGAAACACACTGTTTTTGTGTTGTTGTTGTTTTTTTTCTGTGCATTGTATAAATTATCCCATGGTTGGACAAGGTGCGCATATGATGATAGTTAAGTACACACTATATTCTAATGCTGTTCTGAATATCAAGAAAAGTATATCGTAAAAAAGAACATTTTCATATTGTATGACAAGAAAAGATTTCAGCATTTACAGTTAAGTTACTTAAGTTGAAATTAAAGCATATAAAGATTCCTATATTGAATACTTTATTAATTACTGAGTTCTGATTTAATTTATTCAGGGAAAGAAACCATTGAAAGACAATTTGACTGTCAGTTTTACGAAACGTTCAGCAAAACTGACATTATCACAAATACATATAGTAGCAGATGACCAATTGTCAATAGGTAATGTCAATTGTCAATAGGTAATGTCAATTGTCAATAGGTAATGTCAATTGTCAATAGGTAATGTGTACAGTGATCAATACTAACACATCAGGAAAACATGTCCGTGCAATGAATACCCCCTTAAACCCCACTTTTATATAGTAAAACTGGGGTATGCAGGGGTATACCTATTTTTCTTATTTTTGCTTCAAAACATAGATTGTGGGTACTCATTAGAACCGCCTCGCTGAGGCGGTTCTAATGTGTACCCACAATCTGTGTTTTGAGCAAAAATAAGAAAAATATCCAAATTTTTCTACAGAAAATTTTCATTTTTTACAACTTTAAAAATTTCTGTGTATTGCATGGGCATGTTTTCGTAATGACAAACTGCCTTGTAGTATTTTTCTGTTTTGCTTTCTAATTCTGTTCTGTTACTGTTTCTGCTTGCTTTGGTTTGATTATTGGAATTTGTCTTAATTAACTTTGTTGTCTCTTACATAGGCCGCTTTAACCATATCAAAAATAGGAACACCTTTTTTGTTGATTGCACAATGTGCTATAGTAGACACTTGTTTTATGTGCATTCCTATTTCATCAATATCTGTAAGTCCATATGTCAGAAAGCTTTCATACATCGGCCGGGCCAGTGTTTGCTTTCATCATAGCACAGAACATCAGGCTTCATCCTGTCAAGTTGCCAGGTTTGAGGTCAAAATCTCTAACACATCAAATAAATGGATGTAGATCAGCAATGTTTTTTTTTTTTTAGTTCAGCAATAGTTTGAATTTTGTTGTTTGTTTTTTTTTCATCCTTAAAACCATTTTATTATGAGAAGGAAAATTGATTGTATTATACACTTTGACCCCTATCTGATTTATGACCAATTTTCATGACCAGTATTAAAGGTTGTTCGGAAAGTTGAGTAAAATGTCTTTTTAAAGAATATGAGTAATATTTTGACAGTACTCTGATCTTTCGGGGAAAAACAGAGAAGTAATGCAGTAGTCATTTGTAACCCCCCACCCCCACCCCACACCCATGGTGGAGGGAGTGGGATAGCCGTGGAAATTAGCGGGGCTACGGCCAAGTTTTGCCACAGCAGTGCGGGGGAAATACCTTGGGTTTGCTTACTTATTATATAGGCAAAAAGGGCCATGAAATGAAAAGATAGCAGACTGCAGGGGAAAACTGCAGTGGTTTTACCAATGAGCAGTCCCTGCAGGGTGGTGTTTTTAGAGGGGATTTGCTGGACCAAAAGTCAAAGTCCCTGCTATTCCCCAGGGGTAGGGGCTTCGTGATTACAAATGACTAGTGCATGAACAATATGTGTTTCTTTTTTGTTTGGTATATTTGTATTTATAATTTAAGGTTCCATAATCATGTACATATATTTAATTAGGAAGAAAGATTGTGTTGACATGGTACTTGATAGTCATATACATGTAATTAAATAAAATGAATAAATAGACAATTATTCCAAAATTTTTCTATCCTTCTTTCTGAATTCTTTGCACTTGCACATATAGATTGTTTTACAAAGTCATTTCCATTATTGCATTTTATTTTGATGAGATAACTTGAAGGTGGCCAGCAAGTGTTTTAACCTATTTTTGACGAATGGATTTTCCCATCATCATCATCATTTGGGTGAGTCCGGTAACTTTCATTTTTAGGGGCATCAGGTGTGATTTTAAATTATCATATAAATTTTTCGATGAGATTCCTTTAAGCAAACAGGAAAGTGCCAGATGGGACTCTGTATTCTGCGGTATCACATCTGGGGCTATACTGTTTGCCCATGTCCCATAAAAAAGATGCCAGACTTAAAGGAGTTAAATTACCACATATTAGTTTTTTGTCCAGGAAACTTTGAAAAACAGATTTATGACTTCTATGTTCTTTGTTATTTTAGGATTTTCAGATGAATAAAACAGAAAGAAATGGCAATGAGATTTGTAAGTGTTTTACAGTGGCCATTAACATTATAAACCTCCTGACTTTTTGTGACTAGGTAGTCCTTGCTTGCTATTAACTGCCATGATAACAGTTTGTTGTGCTGCACATTTTTGCCAGGTTTTTAGATCACCTGAGCCGAAGGCTCACAAGGTGAGCTTATAGGATGGCCATGCTCCGGCGTCCGTCTGGTGTCCGTCGTCGTTGTCGTCCACAATTTCAAAGATCTTCTCCTCTGAAACCGCTTGGCCAATCAAAGCCAAACTTCATGTGGAGCACCTTGAGGAAGGGGGAGCGAAAGTTAATATAAATAATCAAGGTCACATGACCAAGATGGCCTCCATGGCTATAAATAGCAAAAAGCCTTTAAAAATCTTCTTGTCCAGAACCAGAAGGCCTATTATTTTGAGACTTTGCATGAAGCATCAGGCAGAGGAGCTTTTCAAAGTATATATAAATCATGACCCTGGGGTGACCTTGACTTATTTTACAGCAAGGTCAACAAAGGTCACACATGCATCTGAATGGGAAAAATTGTTAAAATGTCATTTGAAGGAAAAAATTTGGACCCCAGGGGCTGCTCTGCCCCGTGACCCAGATGCAGTATACATGTATATTATCATATTATTCAAAGATCTTTGTCACTGAAACTGCTTGGCCAATCAAAGCCAAATCTTATATGAAGCATTTTGAGGAAGGGGGAACCAATGTGAACATAAAAATAATCCAGGTCACATGACCAAGATGGCCGTCATGTCCATACATGTATATGGTAAAAACCCTTCAAAAATCTTCTTATCCGAAACTGGTGGACCAATTTCAACAAAACTTGAAATGTAGCATTGGGGACTAGATTACAACAATGGTTAAATAAATTATGACCTGTGATGACCTGTGATGACCTATTTTACGGCAAGGTTAACATAGGTCACCCATGGATTTGAATGGGGAAAATTGTTAAAATGTCATTTGAAGGGAAAAACTTGAAGGATTTAGGAAGATGGACTGAAGATTTATGCTTCTAAAAAAATTTGATCCCCAAGGTTTGGTCTGGCCCCACCCTGGTGCAATATACAGTTTGTATATTACCATAATATTCAAAGATCTTCTCTGAAACTGCTGGGTGGAGAAAAGCCAAATTTCATATGAAGCATCTGTAGAAAGGGGGAAGCAATGAAACTTGGCATGTTGCATGGGGGACTAGAGTCCTGCAGTGAGTACACAAATTATGACCCTGTAATGACCTTGACCTATTTTATGGCAAGGTCAGCTTAGGTCGCATATGCAGTAAACTGTTAAAATGTCATTGAAGGGAAAAACTTCTAGGAAATGGGCAAATTGACAGAATATTTATGTTTCTGAAAACAAAATTGACCCAGGGGTTCATCTGTCCTTATACATGTGTATGCCCATAATAGTCAAACAAGTTTATTGTTATGTATCCCAGATCTCAGGTGAGCGTTTACAGGACCATTGGTTGTCTGGTTTAGTATGCTTTGCAACATGTGAATATGAATTTGAAAGATGCTAAGATAACATGGTAACAGTTTGTTGTGCTGCACATTTTTGCCAGGTTTCAAAGTACGCTTTGTGAATATGAATTTGACAGATGCTTATGAATAACACATATTTTCTCATATACTGATTAAAAATTCCTGATTTTCATACAAAAAACATGGTTTGAATTTGTAAAACAATCTATATAATTTTATATAAGCTATGCCATGAGAGCACCTATCTTTAGTTTTTGCTTTACACAAAACAGACAGCTGATCAAGCTTTAGTTGGGTTATTCCATGACAGTTTTTTAACCCATATTTGATGAATGGATCATTTAGGCAAGTCCACTTCAGTTCTTAGGGGCATCAGGTGTGATTTTTAATTTATTTTCAATTTTTCTATGAAAATTCTATTAGCAAACAGAATAGCCCCAGATGGGATGCTGCGTTCTGCGGCGTCCCATCTGAGGCTATTCTGTTTGCCTATTTCCCATAAAAGGGACGCCAGGCTAAATGAGTTAATGGCATGAACTGTATTGTGTACTTTTATCTCTTAAATATTATTTGTGTGATTTGACAGTAATATTTTCTGCATGCAATTTTAATGTTTAGGCATGAACAATTCTATTAGGTGTTTGAAAAAGTGTTTGTGGCACCATCTATAACTATGTCTAGACCTTTCATTATTATATAGCTATAAATATCAAATGATTAAAACTTAGGGATAAAAGCCGAGTAACAAGTGTGCAGATGTCAGACGATATCTGCACACTTACTTGATATTGCACACTTTGTTAAAAGGGAAAAATTCTTTTTTTAATTTTGCAGCATTGCCAAATTCTTAACTTGAGGGTCACTGTGCAAAATTGTAAAATTGGGAAGTCAACTCCAATGACATCATCCTGATCTGACGTCACGTTGAAAATGACGTCATACCGGGCCGAAACATCAGCTGAAGTTTGTCACTTCTAGATTTAAGCAATTTAAGCCGAAAACAGAAAACAAAATGTCACCAATATTGATTCAGTTGCAAACTGTGCTTCCGAAAAGTAACAGTGCAAAAATGATATTATCTGATATTGCACTAGTGCAAAAATGATATCACTTTTGGATATTATGGCGGCCTTCTTGTAGATATTTCAATTTTGTAAGGCTAACTCTCAACAAAACATCAAATATGAGAAGCAGATATTTATAGCTATATAATAAAAGGGTTATCGCACTGATATCGGTGAATATTGTCCCTCGTTGGGATATCTACGGACGCTCGCAAGCTCGCGTCCTTCGATATCCCAACTCGGTACAATATTCACCGATATCAGTGCAATAACCCTATATTATTAATCTGCATGCACTGTCACTAATTCTTCACTAGCATTTATACATGTACCACACTCACCTCTATTCCAGAAGTAACATTACGAAAACACGCCCATGCAATATACAGAGATTTTTTTACCTGTAAAAATTGAAAATTTTATAAGAAAAATTTTGATTTTTTTCTTATTTTTGCTCAAAACATACATTGTGGGTACACGTTAGAACGGCCTCGCCGAGGTGGTTCTAACGAGTACCCACATTGTATGTTTTGGATCAAAAATAAGAAAAATAGGTATACCCCAGCAAACCCCAGTTTTTCTATTTAAAAGTGGGGTTTAAAGGGGTATACATTTCACGGATATGTTTTCCTGATGAGTTTGTCAGCTTTCTTGAGAAGAGAGAATGACAATGTGAAAACTAAAAAAAAAACAATGAGAAATTATAACTTTTTATTGTCTTATAATAGTGATTTTGTTGAGCATGTTCGATATCAGGGCTTTTTCTCCATACAAAAAGGTACAAGTAGGCAAAGATCAGGGAAAGGCGCAATCAGAAAAAGATTCCCACTCCAAAAACCGAGGTGGGAAAAAACCAAACTAACAATCAGGTACTTTATACCATGAAACATATCGTAAGCCGAATGAGCAGCTATTTTCCCAATAGGTGGCCACTCAGTTACATTAACTTAACTAAAAATATGAAAACATACATTAAAGGCGCCAACAGCACAAAAAATTTTAAACACCAAGACATTAAACAAAAAGAACCACTACAGAAGTATCGACTTGGAACAATCAGTAACACAAAGTTACTGGCGGGCTTAAACCGGTTTTACAGGTACCTAACCTCACCCTCAGCTTCTGCAGTGGTTCATAACATTTAGTTAGTTATTTGGTCCTTGTGGTGAATCTCTAACTAGTCAATGAATCATCAAGAACGAACAAATAAATCATGATAAACATCCTGATGAATCAAAACCCAGGACTCACAGATTGAGTAAGCTGCCCGACGATGGAGATCCCTGGGCACCGAATAACCTACTAACTCCAGAGCAAAAGAAAAACACCAGTTGGACCCCGGTGGGCCAAGCAACAGACAAGAAGCTCCGGCCCCAACCAACTAAAATCAATAGCTTTAAGTCGGGGCCATCATAGAGTCTGACACCCGACCCACCGGCGTGCAATTAAAGAAGGCAGCATAGTTATCAACCATGATTGGGTTAAAATCTAAGCATGCAGACTGTCGCAAAACTGGTTCTGGTTTCTGGTACACATTATTCCCAAATGGATAAAGAAAAATTCCCAATTAACCTGAAACATTCCCATTTAGCAGAACAATCGAAATTTAAAAGGTAAATTTAAAAGGTAAATTTTTCCATTTTGGCTAAAAATTGCACTAAATTGTGCTATTTGTCTCAATTTCATCAGTACCAAAAATTTCCTTAAAAGGTCAGAAGAAGCCCTGAATGTCATGGTAAAAACTATCATTTAAATCCAGTCTCATCAGAAAAACAAGTCCGTGCAATATATACCCCCTTAAACCCCACTTTTATAAAGTAAAACTGGGGTTTGCGGGGGTATACCTATTTTTCTTATTTTTGCTCCAAAACATAGATTGTGGGTACTCGTTAGAACCGCCTCGACGTCGAGGCGGTTCTAACGTGTACACACAATCTATGTTTTGGAGCAAAAATAAGAAAAATATCAAAATTTTTCAGCTGAATTTTTCCAATTTTTAAAGCTCAAACATTTTCTGTATATTGCACGGGCAAGTTTTCGTAATGTCATTTCAAACGATTCTCATTGATAATACCCGTTTGTAAACTGTTGGTGAACAAAGTCGTGTTTTATGTCATTTGCATTTACATTTAATATATAGTGTACAAAGTGCACCAGATTTTGAAAACATGTACTCCATGTGTTATCATATCTTAAAAGGTTTCACATACTCAATTTTATACATCTAAATAATATCTCTTCAATATAGTTATATGTGTTTTTTAAACAGTTGCTGACATACATTTTGACACATCCACGGTTCTTACCCCTGTTCTTAGGTCCTACTGATTTTGTTTAATCATTTTCTTTTCAATCTATGATTGCTGTTTGTAGAATGTTTTTCACATAGACAAGATGCATGGTTTGCCTGGTACTAAACAAATATTTTAAGCATGCAGTTAGCACTAACCTTAATCTTCAGAATTTTAGAAAAACTCTCTGTATTTTATTTGAACCTGTGCCTTAAAAAAACAACAATTTGGGTTCTGACCAGGTCCGACACAAACCAGGCTGAACAGTGACAGCATAAAGCAGAAGCTTGAACCTTTGGATATAAGTAGACGAGGAATAGTACTATCCATGTGGCCAAAACAAAGGCATTGATTTGCTGTGCAGTTACTGCACAGCTGATCCGTGTCTTTGTTTTCGCATATGCGAATCGTTGGTTTTTTCATGCGAAGGCTCAATTATAATTGATGTCTATAGAATGTCTTCACATAGACAAGATGCATGTTCTGCTTACTAAAGCATGCAGTTAACTCTTAATCAGCAGAATTTTGGAAGAAAAAAAAGCTGAATATTTTGTATATATGTCATTTCTTGACAAAACTGATATGTCTTATTCTATCAGCAAACCACGAAGACTCAGGGATGAGCATACTCTGCATTTGTGTTTGATTTCCATGCAAGCTCTGTAGCAATGCTGCGATGGCTTTTAGGATATTGCAAGAGGCCTTTTTTATAAAAAAATCATTCTTTTCTTTCTTAATAAGGGCTCTGAAATAATTCACAACTCTGTGCCAAAGCACAGAAACTTAATTTGGTGTGATACGGCGGTCATGTAACTCAAGTCTCCTCACATATGATGTATGATTTGTAAATCAAATTTTAGAACAGAAATGGCACTTATAAAAGCAAGTAAGAAATGACATTTTTATATCATGATTGTCTAATTATTGTTGATTCTAAACAGGGCTTAGTAATAATGTGGGGCATCTTAATTTAAAAGAAAAGCACGAAAGAATGATCATTATGTCTAATCAGTGGAATGTAATACTGTTGTGTTTATGCTATTTCACCTGTGTACCTAGAACATATGACAGTGAAGTATAACTGCTGGTGTTTCAGATTCGGCGCGACTCTAGTCTAGTACCACTCCGCCGGCTCTCTTCAGACAAAGTTAGAAAGTTTGTGTACCCTGACTTCCCTGGTCCCGGGCACAGCTCTAGCTATGTTCCTCCCAGGGTATACGAGGCCAGGAGCGAGAGGACAATGAAGGACAACGTTTTGTGACGTCACGACGAGGAAGAGACATGGGAGATCAGCAGGGTTTCTGAAAATCAAGATATCTCAGTAGTGGCTAGTTGGTGAGAACTTGCTGGCTACTTGCTGTGTTGAAGAAGTACAAAAGTGCCTATCCATAGATTATATTGATTTTATTTTTGTATTTGAAATTTAATATGAAAGAAAAAACAAAAAAAAAACACACACCAACAACTAGCTTATGGCAAATTTCTGTCTGCGTCCCTTTTAGCCGAGCGGTTAAGAGTACTGTTATTTCATTACTGCACTTAATCATTCGATCATTTCACCACTGTGTCTCTTGTGGGTTTGAGCCCACAGGGGGCACATGTGAGACATGCGAATTTCTGATTGCGGGTGTTCCAGGTGATGTGCCAGGTGGCTTCTCTTATGAAACAATTTTCCCTGTCTCTGTTCCTCATTAACAAATTATGTGTTATGGATGTACATGTATAAAGACGGGTATTTGATGATTAAATGGCTTATCAGCTTTTGTACTGAAATATGTACAATCTGGGGCCAGTTGTTCAAAATTAACGATATTGTTAGTTAACAATTTGTTAAAATTTCAAATGGCATTATTACAAAATTAATACACTGTTATTTTTTGTTGAAAAAATGTGAGAATCCTTTGCAATGCAGTGTATTTGCTTTTGAAGTCGATATATAGTTAACAAATTGAGGGCTTAACGACAGCTTTAAGCTAACGAAGTTTTGAACAACTGGGCCCAGGTGGCTACTGAGTAGGTCCTAGCTAATCCCACTTTGGCCTTTAAAGTCATGCTGTTTCCTGGCATGGCTTAACATTACGAAAACATGCCCATGCAATATACAGAGATTTTTGAAGTTGTAAAAAATGAAAATTTTCAGCTGAAAAATTTTGTTATTTTTCTTATTTTTGCTCAAAACATAGATTGTGGGTACACGTTAGAACCGCCTCGCCGAGGCGGTTCTAAGGAGTACCCACAATCTATGTTTTGGAGCAAAAATAAGAAAAATAGGTATACCCCTGCATACCCCAGTTTTGCTATATAAAAGTGGGGTTTAAGGGGGTAGATATTGCACGGACATGTTTTTCTGATGAACTGATGTTACTGATCTTTAAAATTGGAAGGGGAGCACTGTAGCAAAATAATAGCAATTAGCAGATACCCTCCATAGCTGGTAAGCCACTAGTGATCTTAGAATAAAAGTTTATCTACAGGGTGAAAGTAAATAGTATCTAGATGTTTTTCTGTTCAATTTTACATCATGCAAACATGTCCATGCAATGAATACCCATAATAACCCACTTTTATTCAGCCAAAACAGGGCTGGATATGCAGGGGTAAACTTAATTTTTGTTATTTTTGCTACAAAACATAGGTTGTGGGTACATGTTAGAACCACCTTGGTGAGGCGGTATTAACGTGTACCCACAATCTATGTTTTGAAGCAAAAATAACAGAAAAAAAGTTTACCCCTGTATACCCAGTTTTATAGTTTTACTATATAAAAGTGGGTATAAGGTGTTATTCATTACACGGACATGTTTTTCATGATGTGCACAATTTTAGGTAAAAGAGCTAGTCAGACTATAGTGCTTTTTGTTGATTTTGAATTTCTTGCTTGATATAATCCTACACCTTAATGTGTATCATGCATGTACTCAAGATAGTATTCTGTCATGTTTTATTTACGTTTTCACAGACACAATTTTGTCAGCATGAGACACCACATATTGGTACCAAAATACAACAATTTGGTACCAAAATGCCTTATCTTGGCCTGAAATGTTGTAATTGAGGCAGTGTACTCAAGATATTAGTCTGTCACGTTTTATTATGTTTTCACCCACACAATTTTGTCAGCACGAGACACCACATTTTGGTACAAAATACAACAATTTGGTACCAAAATGCCTTATCTCGGCCTGAAATGTTGCCTTGGAGGCAGTGTACTCAAGATATGAGCCGCCTAGTGGGAAAACCAACAATGTGGTTTTTGAACAGGTCCGACACAAACCGAGCTGTACAAACACAGAGGATGGCTAGAGACTGTAAATTTTGGATTTAGAAAGTAGAGGAATTGTACTATCCGTGTAGCGAAAATAAAGGCGTTGATCAGCTTTGCGGTTACCGCGAAGCTGATCTGCGCCTTTGTTTTCGCATATGCAAATTGTTGGTTTTCCCATGAGGCGGCTCATATTTAGTCTGTCATGCTTAATTATGTTTTCTTAGACACCACAGATGAATTCATTGCTCGGGAGTCAAAACCTTGTGTGTCTGATTTTGTAACTTTTCCAGGAAAGAAAAAAACATTTATTATTCTGGCAAGGAGTGACCAAGGGGAAATTCAGGCATAATGATAGTTCGAAAAATCCATATTTGCAGTTGTTTTCATTATTCAGTTGTATAAAACACCATGCAAATAACTAAAAAAATCTACAAGATACAAAATTTTGATCAATTTTTTCTCAGCAGTAAATAAGGCATTTTGATACCAAAATACAATACAACATTTTGGTACCAGAATACAATACAACATTTTGGTACCAAAATACAATACAACATTTTGGTACCAAAATACATGTACCTTATCTCTGACCGAAATGTTGGGTTGGAAGTGATTTTTTTTTCAAGAGTTTGTAACTTAATGAATAAAGTTCCAATTGTTCTAATTGGCCTAGGAATACAATAATTTGAGACCATTATGAAAACATGCCCATGTAAAATACAGATTTTTCTTAAGTTGTCAAGTTAAAAATTTTCAGTTAAAAATTTTGGATATTTTTCTTATTTTTGCTCAAAACATAGATTGTGGGTACAAGTACCCACAATCTATGTTTTAGAGCAAAAATAAGAAAAATAGGTATACCCCTCCCTACCCCAGTTTTACTATATAAAATTGGGGTATAAGGGGGTATACATTACACGGACATGTTTTCTTGATGTGTGTGCTGTATGGTATGCAATCCAAATGTGTCAAAAAGCTATTTTGGCAAACATATGAGTTAATAGAAGGTTTTGTCTCTTGAGCGACAAAGTGTTATTATACATAGTGCTAAAATGCCTGTATTATATAGAGGGTTCATGATATCACTTCAGTCCAAAGCAGTCTCGGCACAGGACCCCTCAGCCCATATTGGTTGTTTCTTTAAAGCATCATTGTCCTGTACTTGTATATCATGTGCTGTAGCTGGGTAATATAAAAAACAAATGCATATCTGCCATTGCTTTAGCTGTGTCAAATTTCTTGTAGATATATATTTATTTTGTTCTTATTTTTTGTATTGTAGCTGTATCCACAATCTTTGATGTTTTTCACTTTATTAAACCATCTGAAATTGTCATGAAAATCCAAAATGTATATTTAATGTGCACGATGCCGTACTGTGGAACAGATGACACAAATTATTTATACCATCTCCAGGTGTCCTTAGCTGTTGATGGGATGTTAGACCCCAATCAACCAACCAACCAAATGATTTATTTCAGAATTATTCAGTTCTTGAATACTCAAACTAGTATTCTGTTAAGAACTTTGAATTCACAAGGTAATTAGTGAAACTTGACTGATTTTTTTTCATTTGTGCACATGGCTTCAATTATTGCACATTCAGTTTTTAAAATGTTAAGACAATAGTAAACCTAATCCTTAATAATTTCAAACACCGAATACAAATACAAATAACAGATACTGTAAAATTCTATTAAACGCCTGGGCATTTATTGTAAACAAAGCCTTTCCTATAGAAGGGGATGGGCGTTTGTTTGAGGCTACACTGTTTGGCAACATTCAAGCATTCATATGTAGGATCTTAAATTATTGGTGGTCCTTGATCTACCCAAGGCAGGACTTTTGTTTATAATTGCCATTTATTCAGACTCCAAGAGAAAAAAAATGGACTTGTGTGTTATATGTTTAAGAGCAAAGTTAGAAATTTACTGCTTAAAATATTGGATTGTTCCCAACATTTTCAAAGTGGGCGTTAAATAGAGGTTCCTGGAATTCCAAAACTCACAGATAAAATGGTCATTAGGGGCATCCAAATAGGGGGATGGGTGTTTATTAGAGTGTGGGCATTCAATAGAATTTTTACAGTACTTGTAAATGCCTTAAAGAAACCGGTGAAATGATTTACTGTAAGTTCTTGAATGGTCGCGTGACTTCGATTTCACAATTTTCCTATTTTCAATAATTGGCAGTACTTTACTTAGCGAGTGCATGCTATAAAGCTTATACTCAAAAACCTCTTTATAACACAGTTCATTATGAAAACACACCCATGTGATAAACAGATTTTTCTAAGTTGTAAAAACTGAAAATATTCAGAAGAAAAAATTTGATTTTTTTTCATATTTTGGCTCAAAACATACATTGTGGGTACAAGTTAGAACCGCCTCGGCATTCATTGTGGGTACTCGTTAGAACCGCCTCAGCGAGGCGGTTCTAACTTGTACCCACAATGTATGTTTTGGATCAAAAATAAGAATACCCCTGCAAACCCCAGTTTTTCTATATAAAAGTGGGGTTGAAGGGGGTATACATTTTACGGACATGTTTTCCAGAGGTGTTGCGGTCCAAGCCATATTCAATTCATGCGATAAGAGTAGAATGTACACCTAGACATATGACAAAATCGTCTAAAATTACCATCTGGGGCCCAATAATGATCATTGTTGTATCCAAAACTGTGTTATAACTAACTGTGTTATAAAGAGGTCCGGGTTCATAAGCAAAAACTTTAAAATTGTGAGGCAGCAAATTCACAAATATAAGTATTATTTCTCTCGAATGTGTACAAATTTACAGTTACAAAAATCAGTCATTCCATAATCATGTTGTTTTCTGCAAATAAACTGGCCAAAATAAGTTAAACCCAAGCATTTATTTTTCCATAGACATAATGTAAAAACCCTCAACTTTGTTTTCTCACAACTTTTGACAGAATTAACGCTTTTACATGCAATTTTCAGCAATTAACATGAATTATTTGTCTAATGATGGGTTGATTTTTATTGATTTCAGTAAGTTTTTCTATAGAGTGGCACATTTTTCAGTAGATGTCGAGAAAAGCTCCTTGTTACTCCTATAGTAAAATTGGTAAAAAACTGGACATTCTTGAATAATTAAGCACACATCGAAAGACAAGCTGATATCAGCTTGACACTTTGAATGATCATGCTCAAGTTGTTATTGTCTAACTTGGATTTGGTATGCGTTTTCAATTGCATTTGAAAGTTTGGAAACAAACAGTGAAAAGAAGGCAATTTAATATTATGCCTATTGAGAACAAATGGCATGGGGCTTAATTTATTTTGACCAGTTTAAATGAACTACCGTAAAAAGATAAAGGAGCTTGGTAACAGATGATCTGTATCCAAACAATATGATGACTGCTCAGCTATGAGCGCACCCATCAAGTATTAGTGCAGCTTTTGAAAATATTTTTGTTACGTTTTTATTAGCTCAGCTGAGCTGAAGGCTCACAAGCTAAGCTTATAGTATACCCAGGATCCTGTCATCCATCCGTCATTGTCCACAAAGTCAAATAGGAACATTTCTAAAGCTAGTGGGCCAGACTTGCTCAAATTTTGTGTGAACCAGCAATGGGTTGGGGATTGACTGCATATAATAAGGCTAGGAGCAGAAAGTATTAAAACAGTTATAGTGGTTACCATGTCAACAGATAACTCCCATAGAGCATCATTCAGAAATGGGAACAAAATGTATGTCACATGACCAAGATGGCTGCCATTCCCATATTTGCTAAAACTTTTTAAGGCTCTAAGAACCTTAAAATTTTATGATCTTGAATATCAGTATGTAACATCAGAAACTTTTGTATAAATGGTTGTCCTGTGTGTTATTTTGAAAGGATCCAATTTGGTTTGCTTTGTATTGATTTTGGCCATACATAAAACCTTCAAGGCAAATTTTCAACAAAAACAACAGTGTCAGGTGAGCATTTATAGGACCATTGGTCCTCTGTTTTTGTTTTGTTTGACTATTGTGATATGTTTGTGTATGTATATTTGCTACCATGTGATAAATACAAAGTTGCCATATTCTCTGATGTCTCCCATATTGGCGAAATGTATGGTAAGAGTTACTACCTACGAGTTCTTATTATTTTCTCTTTATTAATGACATGAATAGTATACCTGAGAGCCTCTTGTGTTGTCTAAATTTGATATTTCTAAATTACATACATGTATTGTGACACAATAAATGACATTTTTTACAGACACAATATTCTACAAAATCTTAACCTATTGGGCATGCAAATCATGTACAAAATCATGAGAGTATTTCATGTTGACTTGATTCAAGCATATTTAGAAAAAGATTATACATACGCTACTGGCTTAATGTTAAGCAAATTTTGACAATAGTGATTTTAATTTCTAGAACTATTCAACAACCAGATTGATTTTGAATGGTCTAAGCAAAGAAACACATAAATTTTACAGTAAGCTATAGCTGTAAACTCAGGTGAGCTTCGTGGCCTATGGGCCTCTGGTTTTCTGTATGTGTTCAAAATATTACAGCATACATATTTTATGTATGTTACATCAGGAAAACATGTCTGTGAAATGTATAACCCCTTGAACCCCACTTTTATACAGAAAAATTGGGGTTTGCAGGGGTATACATATTTTTCTTATTTTTGCTCCAAAACATGGATTGTGGGTACGTTAGAACCGCCTCTGCGAGGCGGTTCTAACGTGTACCCACAATCTATGTTTTGAGCAAAAATAAGAAAAATATCCAATTTTTTCTGCTGAAAATTTTCAATTTTCAAAGCTAATTTTCAATTTTCAAAGCTCAAAAAATCTTTGTATATCGCATGGGCAAGTTTTCGTAATGTATGTTTTATGTATGTTAATTTGCATTTTTAAGAAATTTGGTACAATCAAGTATGAAATTACACTAAAATACTTATTATTACATGTTCTTATTATTCAAACAACATTTCACTGATTCAGTATGGTAATGTTTTTTATTTGTCATTGTATTATGTCCATGTATTTATTGTTCAGCATTATGTATAGTGCCAGACATCCATGTTGTGCTTCCAATAATGCCATACAGGGTAATCAGGGTGCACTTATTATAATTCACAATCAGGTTGAGTCAATTAAGCAGAGATGATTTTTTCTTTGTATGTTGTGATAATCAGTAATATACAGATATTGATATGGATACTTTCTGGAATGAAATGTATTGTTAGTACATAAGACAAGTTTTTGAGAATCACACACCATACCACTAGTTTGAAAGCTTTTTAAATATAACCCATAGCTCTAATGGTTAATGCCTCAAAACAGAGATGACATCTTTTAGGCTGTTTACATGCAGTAGAGAAACCTCAAGGGTGTTATTCGCAATGTGCTACGAAAACATGTTTCTCTGAAAAAAAAAATATTTTTGTGGTAGATTTATCAGTCCCAAATAGCTTATATGTATAGTGAAGTCACTTTAACCTTGCCGGTTGACCTCAAGAGTTAAAGTTTTGAAAACACTAGAAAGGGACACCTACTTGTTTAGTCATTTTTCAAGTGTAACATGAAGTCATCAGGAAAACATATCCATGCAATAAATACCCCCTTATACCCCACTTTTATATAGTGAAAATGGGGTTTGCAGGGGTATTCCTATTTTTAGCTCACCTGAGCCGTTAGGCTCACAAGGTGAGCTTATAGGATGGCCATGATCCGGCGTCCGTCCGTCCGTCGTCCGTCCACAATTTCAAAGATCTTCTCCTCTGAAACCGCTTGGCCAATCAAAGCCAAATTTTATATGAAGCATCTATAGGAAGGGGGAACCAATGTGTATATAAGAAATCCAGGTCACATGACCAAGATGGCCGCCATGCCCATATATGGTAAAAACCCTTCAAAAATCTTCTTCTCCCGAACCAGTGGACCGATTTCAACGAAACTTGGCATGAAGCATCAATGGCTCAAGCACTACAATGTGTATATAAATTATGACCCTGTGAAGACCTTGACCTATTTTACAGCAAGGTCAACATAAGTCACCAATGCATTTGAATGGGGAAAACTTTTAAAATGTCATTTAAAGTGAAAGTCTTGCAGGAAATGGGCAGTAGGACTGAATATTAATGATTCTGAAAAAAATTGGACCCCAGGGGCTCATGTGCCCCCACACTGGGGCAATATACATGTATATCTTCACTATATTCAAATGTCTTCTCCTCTGAAACCGCTTGACCAATCAAAGCCAAATTTTACGTAAAGCATCAATAGGAAGGGATAACCAATGTGTATATAAATAATCCAGGTCACATGACCAAGATGGCAGCCATGCCCATATATGGTAAAAACCCTTCAAAAATCTTTTTCTCTGGAACCGGTGGACCAATTTCAATGAATCTGGGCATGAAGCATCAATGGCTAAAGCACTACAATGTATATATAAATCATGACCCTGTGATGACCTTGACCTATTTTACGGCAAGCTCAACATAGGTCGCCAATGCATTTGAATGGGGAAAGCTTTTAAAATGACATTTAAAGTGAAAGTCTTGCAGGAAATGGGCAGTAGGACTGAATATTAATGATTCTGAAAAAAAATGGACCCCAGGGGCTCATGTGCCCCAACCCCGGGGCAATATACATGTATATCTTCACTATATTCAAACGTCTGCTCCTCTGAAACCGCTTGACCAATCAAAGCCAAATTTTATGTAATGCATCAATAGGAAGGGATAACCAATGTATATATAAATAATCCAGGTCACATGACCAAGATGGCCGCCATGCCCAAATATGGTAAAAACCCTTCAAAAATTTTTTCTCTGGAACCGTTGGACCAATTTCAATGAAACTTGGCATGAAACATCGATGGCTTAAGCACTACAGTGTATATATAAATCATGACCCTGTGATGACCTTGACCTATTTTATGGCAAGGTCAACATAGGTCACCAATGCATTTGAATGGGGAAAACTTTTAAAATGTCATTTAAAGTGAAAGTCTTGCAGGAAATGGGCTAAAGGACTGACTATTAATGATTCTGACAAAAAATGGACCACAGGGGCTCATATGCCCCCACCCCGGGGCAATATACTTGTATATCTCCATAATATTCAAACATGTGCTCCTCTGAAACCACTTGGCCAATCAAAGCCAAATTTTATGTGAAGCATCTAAAGGATGGGGTAATCAATGTTTATATAAATAATCCAGGTCACATGACCAAGATGGCCACCAGGCCCATATATGGTAAAAATCTCTCAAAAATCTTCTTCTCCGGAACCAGTGGACAGATTTCAAGGAAACTTGGCTTGAAGCATCGATGGCTCAAGTACTACAATGTATATATAAATCATGACCCTGTGATGACCTTGACCCAGTTTATGGCAAGGTCAACATGGGTTGCCAATGCATTTGAATGGGAATAACTGTTAAAATGTCATTTGAAGGAAAAAGCCAGCAGGAAATTGGCAAATGGACAAAATATTGATTATTCTGAAAAAGAAAATGGCCCAAGGGCTTCATCTGCCCCTGCACTGGGATTAAATACCATAATATTCAAACATGTTTATTGGTATATGCTGCAGATCTCAGGTGAGCGTTTACAGGACCATTGGTCCTCTGGTCTTATTTTTGATCCAAAACATAGATTGTGGGTACTCGTTAGGCGAGGCGGTTCTAACGTGTACCCACAATCAATGTTCAAATATATTAACAATATCAAAAATTTTCTAAAGAAGTTTTCAATTTATATTGCTGAAAAAATGCTCTGTATATTGCATGGGTAAGTTTTCGTAATGTCTTATCGGCCTAGTGTCTTTACTTTAAATGTCTATTTGAAGCAGTCTGATCAAGAAGTACATATCTGTTATCAAAGGTCAACCGAGAGGTCAAAGAAATTGCACTATACACTTAACATTGTTTGAAAGGTTAATTACACTTTGTTATCATGTACAGCATATATCTATGCAATTTATTGTATATGTTTTGTATGTTAAGATTATTTTTCTATTTCCTAGTAACTGTTATCTATCAGACATGTTTAAAATATGCTTGCAACAAATAAAGTAATTCCATACTTATATGTTTGTTTCATTTGTTCCAAACCAAAGTACAGCCAGAGACAAAAAACTCATGTCTACAAGGAGACAGCAGAAACAGCCAAATGCCTCTCATCATGAAAACGTCTGTAAAATAAATACCCCCAAACCCCACTTTTGTGTACCGAAACTGGGGTTACGGGGATAAAACTTTTTTTCTTCAACTTATATCCATCTGTAGTTGTTTAATTATTTATTAATTTCCCTAACATCGCCTATACTGCAAAAACTGGTCCCGGGTCTGAATTCCTCAATGGGGTCCTGTATTTTGGTCAAAATCCCCAAAATATTGAATGTTTTTTTAAAACAAATATTTGGATCTTTGAGAAGACACATTAAACTATATATGGCGTAATTTTCATGTAAATGTCTTCATGCATAGTGCCTTTTTGGTGCCAATAAAAAATTGTCCTGGATTTTGGTCCCCGGTCCCGGTCGTTGGTCCTGGGTTTTACTCCCATTTATTTGGCTGGTCTTGCTAAAAATGCTAATACCACAAACTGAACTGTATTGACTATACCTGATTATACAGAGGTTAATCCATTTTATAGGATGGCCATGCTCCGGCGTCCGTCTGTCCGTCGTCCACAATTTCAAAGATTTCTCCGCTGAAACGGCTTGGCCAACAATCAAAGCCAAACTTCATGTGGAGCATCCTTAAGGAAGGGGGTTTATATAAAATTTGTCCAGGTCACATGACCAAGATGGCCGCTATGCCCATATATGGTAAAAACCATAAAAAAATCTTCTCCGGAACCGCTGGACCGATTTCAACTGAACTTGGTATGTAGCATTGGGGACTCTGGCCCATCATAGTTTACTTTGGTTGACCTTGATCTATTTTACGGCAAGCTCAATTTTGGCAACATAGGCTTTTCAATGGAAAAAAGTGAAAACATTGATTTTTTTCAGGAAGTTTTGTAGCCTGTGACCTGAAAGTTGATAGATATAGATACAGACAACATATTCAGCTGATGAAGTGGTGTGAGTATAAAATGTCAAGGTCATTTCTTGACCTTGGCCAAAGGTCATTTTCAAATTAAATGTAAAACTTAATTTTTTCAGTAACCACGTGACCAATCAAAGCCAAATTTTATATGTAGTATCCTTGTAATGAAGGAACAAAAGTTTATATAAATGGTCAAGGTCACATGATCAAGATGGCCGCCATGGCTATAAATAGCAAAAACCTTTAACAATCTTCTCCAGAACCAGGAGGCCTATGATTTTGAAATTTGCCATGAAGCATCATGGGGAGGAGCTCTACAAAGTTTATATAAAATCATGACCCTGGGATGACCTTGACCTATTTTACGGCAAGGTCACCATGCATTTGAAAATTGTCATAATGTCATTTGAAGGGAAAAACTTTATGGAAATGGGCAAATGGACAGAAAATTTATGATTCTGAACGAAATGGATCCCAGGGGCAGGTCTGCCTTCACCCCGGGGCAATTTACATGTATATTACCATAACATTCAAAGATCTTCTCTGGAACCGGTTGGCCAATCAAAGCCATACGTCATGTGGAGCATTCTTATGAAGGAAGAATGAAAGTTTATATAAATGGTCATGGTCACATGACCAAGATGGCCGCCATGGCTATAAATAGCAAAAACCTTTAAAAAATCAGAAGGCCTATGATTTTGAAACCTTGCATGAAGCATCAGATCTACAAAGTTTGTATAAATCATGATGACCTTGAGACAAAGTTTATATAAATCATGACCATGGGATGACCTTGTCCTATTTTGTGGCAAGGCCAACATAGGTTGTCCATGCATTTGAATGGGGAAAATTAGTAAAATGTAATTAAATGGAGGAAAACTTGCTGGCAGTATGCAAATGGACAGAAGATTTATGTTACTGGAAAAAATGTCATCAGGGGGTTGTCTGCCCCCGCCCCTTGGCTATATACATATACATGTATATGACCAATATTCAAACATCTTCTCTGAAACTGCTTTGCCAATCAAAGCCATACTTTATGTGTAGCATCCTTAGGAAAGGGGAATGAAAGTTAATATAAATGGTCAAGGTCACATGACCAAGATGGCCACCATGGCTATAAATAGCAAAACGTTTATAAATCTTATTCTTCAGAACTGGAAGACCTATGATTTTGAAACTGCCTGAAGCATCAGTGAATGGAGCTCTACAAAGTTTATAATCATTACCCCCCAGATGACATTGACCTATTTTATGGCAAGGTCAGCTGAGGTCGCATATCCCAGATCTCAGGTGAGCGTTTACAGGACCATTGGTCCTCTGGTTAGCTCACCTGAGCGGAAGGCTCACAGAAGAACATATAGGATAGGCAGCGTTATAAGGATCTCTAAAACCGCTTGGTCAATCAAAGCCAAACTTCATGTGGGTCACCCTTAGGAAGGGGGAACTAAAGTACCATAAAAATTCTAATACATGACCATGCTCTAATTAAGACACCCCCCCCCCCACACACACACACTTTTTGCGCCAAAATTGGACGATTTTTTGGCCATATTTAGATCACCGAAGCCCTTAGGCTCACAAGGTGAGCTTATAGAATACCCATGTTCTGTCGTCCGTCATCGTTGTAGTCGTTCACAATGTTCAAAGGGTACAAGTAGGCAAAGATCAGGAAAAGGCGCAGTCAGAAAGAGATTCCCACTCCAAAAACCGAGGTGGGAAAAAAACAAACTAACAATCAGGCACTTATACCATGAAACATATCGTAAGCCGAATGAGCAGCTATTTTCCCAATAGGTGGCCACTCAGTTACCTTAACTTAATTAAGGTATGAAAACATACATAAGGCGCCAACAGCACAAAAAATTTTAAACACCAAGACATAAAAAGAACCACCACAGAAGTATCGCCTTGGAACGATCAGTAACACAAAATTACTTGCGGGCTTAAACCGGTTTTACAGGATCCTAACCTCACCCTCAGCTTCTGCAGTGGTTCATAACATCAAGGACACTCTATCGACTCGATAGAGTGTCCTTGATAACATTTAGTAAGTTCTTCGGTCCTCGTGGTGAATCTCTAACTAGTCAATGAATCATCAAGAACAAACAAATAAATCATGATAAACATCCTGATGAATCAAAAACAAGGACTCACAGATTGAGTAAGCTGCCCGACGATGGAGATCCCTGGACGCCGAATAACTTACTAACTCCGGAGCAAAAGAAAAACACCAGTTGGACCCCGGTGGGCCAAGCAACAGACAAGAAGCTCCGGCCCCAACCAACTAAAATGAATAGCTTTAAGTCGGGGCCATCATAGAGTCTGACGCCCGACCCACCGGCGTGCAATTAAAGAAGGCAGCATAGTTATCAACCATGATTGGGTTAAAAACTAAGCATGCAGACTGTCACATAACATTCAAGTTATAACCTATACGTCTGTAACGTGTTATGATTTTTCTGAACTGAAAAGAAATGTTCAAACCTCTTTTCCTCTGAAATCGTTGGGCCAATCAAAGGCAAACTTCATAAAAAATCATCCTCAGGAAGGGGGAACGAATTTTTGTACATCATACATGTGATGACTTTGAAAGGGGAATCGGAGATTTGTCCTTCATTTCAATCACCCTGCGATATTTCTAGCTTCAGATCTCAAAGTATACTAGCATACAAACAGCTTGTGGTTCCTGAGCCTAAATTTTTATAAACCAACGTTTTTACTTCATTTTTATCTTCATTTTCATTTTGAAACAATTTTACTATGCACTGTTCCATTGTTTATATGGGTGTGATGATAATTCGGGAAATAGTCGATATCATTTTTTCGGAACTTTTATTCAAAGTGGAAAAAAAACTTTGAAAATTTGGTATTGCCATTTTTTATTTTTTTTTTCAACGTGTTTAGAATATATGCGAGGGTACTTGAATTGTGTTATAAATGTTACACTTGCATGTACCACGGACGTTTTGGACTCAGTTTAAACCAAAAGAAACTCATAACAGATCCACACACTGCGGAAAAATATTAAAATCTGCAATCGTCGTAAGCTTATTTAAAACAGCTTTAAAGTTTAACAAGTTAGTGTAAGGCACTGAATAAATGACTACACTAAAATATATAGAATGAGACAAAAATATGATGAAATACCCTTATTACCCTGGTGGGGTTGGAACGTCTGCAAGTTTGCTTAATTCAGTTTGCTTAATATGAAACAGCGAAACGGCGTCTGTAACCACTCAACTATGTTTTGGGCCTAAAGAGATTATATGTTGCAATCCCCTTTACAACAGTTTTTGAATTAAAGGGAAAGTAGTCGATCTGTTAAACTTCTAGAAAGTTTTCATATCATACGTGCTACGTGCAATGGCTGCATCGAATATGGATGCCTTTTACTCTGTTATTATAATTTTAAATTTTGGAAACAGAAATACACATTCCTAACAGTCGTAATAACGTAGTTTAATGGTAAACAATATATAAATTTCTACACCTTCCTCAACTAATATTTTTTCCTCTAAAGCTTGCTTCGACCCAGAAATTTTAACTTGGTTTTTATCCAAGGCGTTAATGACCTTTTCTTGCTTTTTGCTAAAATGGGTTCTAGTGCCAATGAGGTATATCCAACGTCTGGTTATCTCTATTGCACTACTGCAAAATGACGGAAAAGGTATCTTCAACGTAACGTTGTAAAAAGTTCCGCTCATGCTTTTAGTCTGAGCGAAGAGCGTTGGCATTTTACCATCGCTTCAACTAAGCGGTTTCCTCGATGGGGATCCGCATCATTCTCTCTCTCTCTCTCTCTCTCTCTCTCTCTCTCTCTCTTAACATTTTCTTTCATCTTCTGACTTACTTTCCCTTTTCTGATATCCATTCACCTTTAGACCATTTTCTTCCTGTAGAGAAAACTTGAAGCAGTGGTTCTAAATAAAATTAAATAAAACAGAAGTTGTCAGAGTCGTTCAACATATCAGTAGGATACACTGTACGTCCGATAATCAAGGTCTCTTCATAGAAATGTTTATAGAAAGACCATGGTGTAATTTTGCAAAATCATGTTAACATATTGATTGGCTTTCGCGTCTTTTAGCGTCATCAAGTGTGACCATGTACTTCATTTGTAACTATTTTAGAAATCATCGAGTATCAGTTTTCATACTCGTTAGAAAGTATTCAATTAATACAAATGAGCCGCGACGCGAGAAAACCGGTCTTCGGGGTTTCCGACCAGGTCTGACACAAACTGACCTGTACAGTCACAGGAGCAGGCTAGATACTTGAAATTTTGGCTATAAGTAGAAGAGGAATTATACTATCCGAGTAGCGAAAACAAAGGCGCTGATCAGCTTCGCGGTTACCGCGAAGCTGATCTGCGCCTTTGTTTTCGCCTAGGCAAAAATCCGGTTTTCTCACGATGCGGCTCAAATGGTATTATGAAGTGTAAAACAATAACTCGTTAAGCTTATTGACATTTTTTTCTTTTCTTTATACTCGTGGCCAAATGTTGTATACTTGCACCGAGCACTGAGACAAGACAATCGAAAATGCGCAATGGAACTTCACAAGAAAGGCTCTCACGTTCTATATACTTATTCTGGCGATTTTAGCAGGATCCAGATGTTTTTAAATGTACTAGCTTAGTAGTTAAGTCCGTTGCCTGGCTTCCTACGATTATAAGTGGCATTGCTACCTTCCGATTTGCGGGCGGTTATTACCGGAATGACCACATATATTAAACATTTACTGAGTGCTTAAGACGACACTCTATTCTTAGCCAGGCTTTGATGCTCGTTGCTGCTCGAATATTTTCGTAATATTTCCCGGCGCTATAATACCACCGCCTCCCACCATACCCACCTACCCTCCACATTTCTTATACTTATACTTATGAAATAATAAACACGGAATAAACCTAATTTGCATATTATTTTCTTATTAAATTGCAAAGAGGAACAACTTTCTGGATGTAGTTTATTCCGTGACTCTCCGTAACGAGTATCAAAGTCCTGGCTTAGAAAGTCTGTGGATATAAACTGTCAAAGTTAACACCCGAGTGAATAGGGTAAACTATTTCGTGTGGAAGTAAGTTCGTGTGGAATTCATTTAGTCAGGAGAATCTAGAGATAGTCTAGTTAAGCCAACTCGCTTTCGACAGAATTCATAGATATTCCTATATCCAGCACTTTATTTTTCATCCTGTGTATATAAATGTCACTGTCAAGTTTTAAAGTGTTTTCTTTTTTACACCTACTCGTTTCTTTAGCTATTATAGAAAAGAGTGTGGAAAACAACAAGAAAAGGTGTGGAACGTACTTGTAAGTTGCATTATAAACATCTATATATGTTATATATTTGTCAATATATGTTAGATATTTGTCAAAGTTTGATAGACTTTTATTCGCATTTTTTTTGTTGACCTTGGTTATAATCAGTTCACTATTTTGCAGATAACATGTCGGCAGTATCAGCGAATGGCGGCCTTATAGCAGTGATAAGTGTCGAAGCGTTCCTATTCGTCTGCTGCGTAGTCGCTTTAATCATTGTCGTATACGGTTACGTCAAACGGCGGAAACAGACGGAACCTAAGAGCAGCCTACGTCCGTGGCCTTACGTTCTACCACTCTACTGGTACCTATCTTACTACGATAGTATGGTGGACAGATGCTTTAGGGTCGAACCGAGGCTCAAGATGTACCAAAACATACCAAATCCTCCGGAAAAAGTTAAGCCATTAGTTAAACTGTTTGCAGAACTGGAAAAAGAAATACAATCCAATTTAAATTTATATGCAGAAACAGCTGACGAGATGCCTAATCAGATGCGGACTGTTGACGAAGAAGCTTGTTATCCTGAAAGAGTCGCTCAACTGTATGAGTCGGATGAAATGGTGAAACATTATCAAGAGTTGGAGGAGTTGTACTCTATTCTAGAATCTGGAGGTGTTACAGATAAACATGTTAACGCCGAATGCAAAGTCGAGGAAGAAGGCGAGGATGAGGCAAGTCGTTATGATGTAGGAGAGATACGGGGTATACAGTCGGGCATAGAAATGTCCGGTGAACGAGACATAACAAGTCATACGAAGTCAAAGGGTGCTGTACTGCTAAAAGAAATTAAACTAAGTTTGGATGTTCTAAGAACGGAAGAAGATACAGAAAATCGCATGATAACTGTAGCTAATAGCGAAACTGATGCACAGTGTAATGCGAGATGTTTTAAAGAGCATGAGGATATCAAAGCCATAAATGCAAAAGGCAAAAGAACAAAGAAGAGGGAAATGAAACATAGTATAAGAAAGAAAAAACATATACCGAGAAAGCCTCGTAATCGAAGAAAGAACAGGACTGATATTGTCATGTTATAGCGTTTGACTGCCTCACCACCTCGTCTCGAGGTTATAAAACGTTTGTCAAGCTCAGCTCAGCTGAACATGAAATTTCAACTGCTCATAAATGTTAAAATGCCTACAATTGTTGGCATTTTCACTTTTATGAGCAGGATAAATTTTAGTCTCAATTGAGTTGAGCATGAAAAAGGTTTTATAACCATGACAACGGCGCTTTCAATCTCCACAACGAAAAATGTTTTGAAAACAAATGTTCTACTTGTTCGATATATAAATGCCTTTTGTTTGGTTAGAGCCTGAAATACAATGTACATAGATTCTGAGGATTTAGTTTTGTGCTGTGGCAGATAAATATACGCCTTACGTAAATTATATAAACATAACAACACTGAAATGTTACCAACTAAACATGTTCCCTGAACGCGAGACACACTTTAGATATTTGCATGAAGAAATTCGACAGTGAAAATATACGGCAAAGGATTCTCACATTTTTTCAACAAAAAATAACAGTGTATTTGTAATATTAATGTTTGAAATTTTAACGAAACGTTAACTAACGACGTCGTTAGTTTTGAACAACTGGGCCCAGAAAGAAAAAGATTTTAACAACAAAAACAATGCGCAAATTATTCTGCAGTGCACAATGCAATTTAATATATCGAAGCTTCAAGTTTTGCACAAAACCATAAACGCCTTTGTGAAAACCTTTTTAAAAAGGCATCTGTGACATCTATTTTTTTTTCTTTTCATCTTGTAACGTATTATGTTCCTTGTTTCTAAATGGTGTATAGTCTGCCATACCCAGGGAGCTAATTTGTCCTACCTTGCATCTCCCAGGGCAATTTTTCATGGGTTTATTGGGACCTCTGAAATACAAAAAAAAAAATTTTTGGTCCTTAAAGATAAACTTATTTGCACTATGAAAAATGCATGGTTTCCATGGCAACCGTTACTGGTGTCATTTTTTGAGCATGGGAGTATACATACAAATTTTATCTTATCGCCGCTGTTACTATATTATAGACCACTGAGCTTGGTCTCATTTCAAAGCTTAGACATTGCCCTTTCATCCTATGATAAGTAATGCAAATGGTCTTATTAGCATATTCATGAATTTAAATTAATACATTAAAGATGGCAGACAAAAATCGTTAAAATCCATAATTAACTAATTTCAGTTCCAAACTAAGGTTATTACACCAGCAATACCATTTGGTATAATGCAAATGTGTTGAGGGCAATATTTTATAGCATTTAGACGGTCCATCGACCAAACTGACAGCCATGAGAATTTGATGATTATTTTGGTTCCGAGAAATAAGCTTATCTTTGGGAATATTTTGTTTTATTTTTTTTATTTATTTTTTTTTTTTTTTTATTATTTTTATTTTTTTTTTTTTTTTTTTATTTTTTTTTTTTTTTTTTTTTTTTTTTCATTTCAGGAGCCCCAATGAACGATTTGGCACGCATGAAAAATTGTCCTGTGGGGATGCAATGTAGGTCAAATTAGCTCCCTGGGAATCGGAAACGTATACGCTATTTCAAACACGTACGCTATATCCATTACAGCAGAATGGGCACATGCTCTACTTAACTGTTAATCTGACCACGCGACCAGCAGACACGAGCGGTTGTTAATATCAGAATCATGACAGAATCCAACATTTATATAGTTTTCTATTGTCTTTTCATTTAATTATTCCTCCAGAAATGTGCAATAATGTGGAATTTTGTCATAGTTAAAGTGAGAATTAAGACTTAACGGTCTTAAAGGTAATGAAAACAGAACTACTTGGTAATTAGTGTGGGATGGACATAAGACGAGGTGAAGAAAAATGATACGCAAATCTTTCGAACAATGAAAGTAATACTATGCTTGGGAAACAACTGAAGGATATACATGTAGAACTTCGCGCGGCTGTATTACGATTGAGGTAGTGTTTTCAACAAAATTATTTATGAATTTGATAGAACAATGACATAACGATTTCCCACATCACTGGCTATAAACATTATGATGCAGCAAAGTCACATGTACGATTTTTTTTTTAATTTCTCTTTCGCAGTTTCCTGGTCTCTTTTCAATTTTTTAACTTACAACATTACACCTCGGTAAAGTGTTTACACCTATCCATGCGAAAGTAAGACGAACAAATTTAAATGCATGCAAGTAAACCTACAACAGTTATTACTGGCCGACTCTAACAAATAATAATTACAAACCGACCTGTACAGCTCCAGAAGCTAGATGGTCAAAATTCGGGATGTTAGAAGAGGAGGAATTGTACTATCTGTATAGCTAAAGTCAGCTGTGCAGTAACTGCACAGCGGATCTGCGTCTTTCTTCTAGTCTATACATGTCTTATTTTTGCTCCAAAACATAAATTGTGGGTACTCGTTAGAACCGCAATCTATGTGTTGAGCAAAAATATGGAAAATTTCTTTTTTTATATGATTTTTTCAAATTTTTACAGCTGAAAAAAGTCTCTGTTTTTGCATGGACAAGTTTTCATAATGTTTTATATTTTCCTGGTCATTGCCCACTTGTTTTCTTTTATACAAATGGCATTTCCTCCAATTAGCAATAGCCTATGCTGCGCATTACTATATATTTCAAAAAAAAAATATTTCATTATCAGATAAAATGTTGGGGCCGTGGGGGATCAATGGACAGATGATGCGATTGGCAGCATACTTAACCAATAGAAAGGTTTAAAAATAAGATTTGGGTCCCATGGCATGGGTATCTGGTTAGTAAATTATCTGCATATGCGAAAATGCAAAAATAAGTCGTGGCTTTCGATCGCTGACTGAAAAAGGACCGGGGAAATATTTTAAAGAATCGTCTTGCAGAAAAGATGAACAATAAAAACAATAATGCAGATTATTCTGCAATACACGATGCGGAAACAATAAAGATTTGCACAAAAAAAAAATAAACGTCTATGTGAAGACACCTCTGACAAAACACCGCATTCGTATAAAAGGGGTGGTCAATGGGGACATTTCAAAATGGTACAAAATGGAAAAGAATGGCAAAAATAATGTCTGAGACGTAAACAACAATAACAATAACAATAACATTCAAACGATTTTCGCAATATCATTCATCAAACACACACGAACGGGAAAGAGCACCCGTATTTCAATCATTTTAAAGTGATCTCAGTCAGTTGGCGATAACTTAAAAGACTTAGCTCCTGAAAGAGCTATATTGGTACCACTGTTTATTCGGTTAATCACCCCTAATGATCCTTAGATCAAAGGACTGTCATAATGAGGTATTTATCACACCTCTGCAGGTGGTATTAAAGCAGAGGCCCCTAAAGGATAATAGCTGTAGTTCCACTGTTTATTGGTTTTATGGTCCCTGATAACCTGTGCAACAAAACTGCCTCCCTCTGCAATCAATATTGATTTTTCCTGTTTTTGGCCCCTACCTGTATTCTGAGTCATTGTCATGCCACTAGGTTTTCTAGTGCCCTGTCCCTTATCTAATGACAGGGAAATAGGTCTGTAAAAAGTATTATACTCCACAAAAAAATCTAAGGGCCACTATATTATTTTCCATATATCGCAATGGCACAAGTTAAGGCACCCAAACTAAACCCATATTTAATCTGAGATAAAGATTCATCTTTATCTCAGATTTAATGGACTTCCAAAAGGACGCAGAATAGCCGTTTCATTTGTATTTTTATAGGTATTGTCCCAAAGTAGTACAAGACATTTGAAAAAAAAAAAAAAAAAAAAAAAAAAAAAAAAAAAAAAAAAAAAAAACGCCATGCCAAAGCCCAGATAACAGTTTTTACATTTTTTGAAAAGTATAAAATTTTGGCATTTTTGTGAAATACCATAAAATGCATTGCGGCAAATGTTGTTTGTGTAAAATTTATTTTTGCTAATGATGGTGATGTTTGAGCTAAATTTGAATTTTTAACAATATCCCTTTCGCTGTTCTGCTTGCGCGTGACGATTCTGAAAACAGAAAGTAAAGTTTTGTTCTATAAAGACGGGTGTGTTAATGACGGAAAACTGAGATAAAGATCTCAGCGGAAAGGTAAAACATGAAGGCCCGGTAGGATGGTTTTAAACAAATAACCTCTAGTAACAAACGGAGGTGGAATTGAATGAAAACTGTTAATGTGGTGCAGGAGTGCCCATAGTAATGCACCGTACAAAGAAATCCAACTGAAACCCCACTGCTGATCTACGCCTTTGTTTTCGCATAGGCAATAATCCAATTTTCTCACGATGCGGCTCAAATTTTATTTGCTTCCATTAGTGCATTTTACCTATCATGTAGCACGTTTAATACAAACTTGGTCAAAAGAAGGAAAATACAAGACTTTCTCTCTTATGGTAAAAATGGACAGACGTTATTAAGAGTCAAATTTGCTAATATAAAGTATATTCATGTATTGATTAATTGAACAGCATGTATATAATTTAAATCACCATTTGTGCCTCTTTAATTTGGGCTTGAGTATTCATAAGCTACATAATCTTTGTAATTTACGTCCTCCATGTATGTTCATTGTGATAAAACTGAACATTATAAAATGTATAGAGCACGTATGTTGGTCTCTATTTTAAACGCCGGTGTGATCTATTGTCTTCTCTTCCTGAAATAGTACAATTGTATAGTAAAAACGGTATGATGAAATGATGTTGAACTTTGTTTTTCTTTGAAATTTTCTCAGACTGGACACGCCATTGAACACGTGAGCACGCGATCCACTAGATCTGGCAGGCGGCTATTTTAAGCCGCAAATTTCACATTTCTGAAATGTTACATTGTGAATTAAGGATGTTTGCTGCTAACAACATATGTTTTAGAGCAAAAATAAGAAAAATGGTTATACCCCTGCATACCCTAGTTTTTCTTTTCAAAAGTAGGGTTTAAGGGGCTTTAAGGGGGTATTCATTGCATGGACATGTTATTCTGATGTTCGATTGATTTTAGCTCATTTGGACCGAAGGCCCATAGGTGAGCCTATAGGATAGGCAGGTTCCCGGCGTCCTTCCGTCCGCCAATGAATTCTAATTGCTACGGCAACTTGAATTTTCCGTAACCTTATAATGGGAAAAGTGGACATTTGCTCATTGCAGTCTCATTTGGAAAATTTGAATTTTGTTTGTTTGTTTGTTTGTCGTTTAGGCTTCCAGTCAGTAGTTACGATCATTTAGGGATATTGCCTAAATTTTATTGGACATCAACCCAACATTAGACCCTCATGACACCCAAAATGTACTTGAAGATATAACAAACCAAATAAACAACTACTGCTGAATTTTATTTTCGTGCCCTATGAATCAGGAAAACTTGTTTGTGAAATATGTACCCCCTCAAACCCCACTTTTATATAGCAAAACTGTGGTATGCAGGGGTATACCTATTTTTCTATGCATAGATTGTGGGTACTCGCTAGAACCGCCTCGGCGAGGCAGTTCTAACGTGTGCCCACAATCTATTTTTTGAGCAAAAATTAGAAAAATATCAAAAATTATCTACAAAAAATTTCCTTTTTTACTACTTTAAAAATCTCTGTATATTGCATTGGCGTGTTTTCATAGTGCGTTATGAAATTAGCCTAAGATTCTTTGTAACTTAATGTGGCTCTTACACTGTACGTAGTTTGTAACATAATGTGGCTCTTACACTCGTCTCAGCTACGATCAGAAGCAAATTTTTGTTTCACCTGTTTTCAGAGGTGTTTTGTAAAAGTTGTACCCTTGGCTTTGTTTCACTTTTTCCGAAATCTGTGAGTTAAACAGTTTCGGAAAATATATACCTTTTTATTATTCTATGCCACAGAATTCCGTTATATCCAAAACTCTATTTCATCTTCAAAATCATGAAAAATTAAGAAAGGGGAGCTAACTTCTTACTTAGGAATCGGATTTGGCCGAAACTTAATATACTTAAAGCTGGTGTGTATATCCTGGTTATGAATAAGTTTGAACAGAATCAGATTAATGGCTAGCTAGAAAATAAGAAAACATTGTTTTCACCATTATAACCCTATGGGACCTATCCGTTGCCATGGTAACCAGAGTTTTGATCCATTCCACCCTATATTGTAATAAAAGTTGTGTTCTGATAAAAAGATGTGTCATGTGAAATTTGATGGTTCTGGGTTCATTGGTTTTAGAAATTTTGGACTTTTTGTTGTAGATTTTTTCTCTACGGACAGGACATTTTTGACCAAAATATAATTTCTATAATTCTACATTGTCATTGGCGTTGGTATAATATTTTTCTCATGACAATTATCAGCTCATAAGACTCCATTTCCCAATGTGATTTAAACTTCCAGAAGTATGTGACGTCATAGAGAAATGACATCTTACGGACAGGACACTTTTTGTTACATTGTCCTCAGTAATTTGGGATATAAATATCTATCCAGTGATAAAAGTAAGTCACGCGACTGGTTATTTTTATCGATAAGGTATGTCCAAATATTGTTTATAACACATTGGAAGTAGTATTGGATGTAACAGTCTGACTTATCTGGCAGGTCACTTTTCTCACTTTAAAATACCTCATTTTGGCACATGTCATCAGCTTAAGTAATCATGGCATAACTCAAAAACAAATAGTCGTAGCCCATTCAAAAAACGGCAGAATAAAGGGGATATGGCCACTTACTAGCCACAGAATATTTTATATGCAAATAACAGTAAAGTGTCAGTTTCAATCCCCTTACACATAAAAAGAAGCAATTTTCAAGTGAGACAGTATAACACCTGTTTTGGGGGTATTTTTGGCTATTTAAACTTATACTGTGAAAAGATGGCTTGTCCAATCAACATGATTTTTTAGGCCAGTGAGAATTAATTGATCTTGACATCCTGCAATTCAATTTAAGTAAGTTAGTGTCGAAGAATTCGTTACACAACCGCATAACACTTGGTAAATTTAAAATTGTCATCTGATCTTAGCTGACCCGACTGTATGTAGTTTGTAACGTAATGTGGCTCTTACACGTAATGTGGCTCTTACGCTGTACGTGGTTGGTAACGTAATGTGGCTCTTACACTGTACGTAGTTGGTAACGTAATGTGGCTCTTAGTAAGTAAGTAAGTAAGTAAATACTTTATTTTACGAGGGTAGCCCAATTAGCAGAGCCAATCTTCCTTACACGTAATGTGGCTCTTACACTGTACGTAGTTGGTAACGTAATGTGGCTCTCACACTGTACGTAGTTTGTAACGTAATGTGGCTCTTACACTGTACGTAGTTTGTAACGTAATGTGGCTCTTACAATGAACGTAGTTTGTAACGTAATGTGGCTCATACAATGAACGTAGTTTGTAACGTAATGTGGCTCTTACACTGTACGTAGTTTGTAACGTTATGTGGCTCTTACACTGTACGTAGTTTGTAACGTAATGTGGTAGTTGGTAACGTGATGTGGCTCTTACACTGTACGTAGTTTGTAACGTAATGTTGCTCGTACATGTACACTGTACGTAGTTTGTAACGTAATGTGTTTCTTACACTGTACGTAGTTTATAAGGTAATGTTGCGCCTACACTGTATGTAGTTTGTAACGTAATGTGGCTCTTACACTGTACATAGTTACCGTAATGTAGTTTGTAGCGTGATGTGGCTCTTACACTGTACGTAGTTTGTAACGTAATGTGGCTCTTACACTGTACGTAGTTTGTAACGTAATGTGGCTCTCGCACTGTACGTAGTTTGTAACGTTATGTGGCTCTTACACTGTACGTAGTTTGTAACGTTATGTGGCTCTTACACTGTACGTAGTTTGTAACGTAATGTGGCTCTTATACTGTACGTAGTTTGTAACGTAATGTGGCTCTTACACTGTACGTAGTTTGTAACGTAATGTGGCTCTTATACTGTACGTAGTACGTAACGTAATGTGGCTCTTATACTGTGCATAGTTTGTAACGTTATGTGTCTCTAATACTGTATGTAGTTTGTGACGTAATGTGGTTCTCACATTGTACGTAGTTTGTAACGTAATGTGGCTCTTATACTGTACATAGTTTGTAACGTAATGTGGCTCTTACACTGGACGTAGTTTGTTACGTAATGTGGCTCTCACATTGCACGTAGTTTGTAACGTAATGTGGCTCTTATACTGTGCATAGTTTGTAACGTAATGTGTCTCTAATACTGTATGTAGTTTGTGACGTAATGTGGTTCTCACATTGTACTTAGTTTGTAACGTAATGTGGCTCTTATACTGTACATAGTTTGTAACGTAATGTGGCTCTTACACTGGACGTAGTTTGTTACGTAATGTGGCTCTCACATTGTACGTAGTTTGTAACGTAATGTGGCTCTTACATTGTACGTAGTTTGTAACGTAATGTGGCTCTTACACTGTACGTAGTTTGTAACGTAATGTGGCTCCCATACTGTACGTAGTTTGTAACGTGATGTGGCTCTTATACTGTACATAGTTTGTAACGTAATGTGGCTCTTATACTGTACATAGTTTGTAACGTAATAGGGCTCTTATACTGTACGTAGTTTGTAACGTAATGTGGCTCTTACACGATGTGGACTCGAACCCACTGTGTTAGAGAACTCAAAAGAGATGCAAGCAACACGATTAGTTTTGTGAACACAACACATTGTCACGGAGTTTTAGAAAAACAAAACAATGCAACAAACGCAGATTAAAATATATAACATGAGTTTTAATCAAACAAAACAATGAAACATACGCAGCGTAAAATATATAAATAGTTCATTATAATAGTCTCGTGATGGGTACTCCTCCCAATAATAGCATTGTGTACATTAAAATATCAAATCAAATATATACAACGATGTCAGACCTACAAAGAAAGTAGCATGGGTATATAGTGTTAACGAGATTACAAAAAAAGGAATTATAAATAATGGATTTTGGGTCGGGCGTCAGACTCTATTAGACTTAAAGCCGTTGGGGCTGGAGATTCTTGTCAGTTGCTTTTCTTCGGTGATGCTGTTTGGCACTCAGGGATCTAAATGTATCTGTGAGTCCTTCATGGTATTTATTATGATTTATTTGTATGTCCTAAATGATTCATTGACTATTGCCATTGTGTAAACAATTTAAAAAAAAATGAGACAATGCAGGTCACGGGGAGGTGACAACAAACAATGCGACCTAGATATAGATTCACCACGGCGATCGAACAAATTCTGAGAATCAGTGCAAAAGCTGAGGGTGAGGTTAGGGCCATGTAAAACCGTTTTAAGCTTCGCTTTATGTTTTGGTGTTGATTGTTTGTGCTGTTTGCACCATATGTATATTTTCATATTTTTAGTTACACTGTAAGTACCGGATTGTCAATTTAGTTTTTCCCACCTCGGTTTTAGAATGGGAATTTTTCTCTGATTGCGCCATTTCCTGACCATTGCCCACTTTTATCTTTCCTTTTACACTATGCACTTGTACATCCTCTATACATAGATGTATACAAAATATGAAGGCGCAGACTGAAATAAAAGCCGACCAATATGTAAAAGAACCATCTTGTTGACGTTGTTGTATTAAAAACTGGACCCAGTTGTTCAAAGCATAGTTAGCTTAACGATATCGTTAAGACATAAATTTGTTAAGCAAATATCAGCTAAAGTAACAAATACACTGTTATTTTTTGTTGAAAGAATGTGAAAATCCTTTGCAGTGCAAAGGATTCTCACATTTTTTCAACAAAAAATAACAGTGTATTTGTAATATTAATGTTTGAAATTTTAACGAAACGTTAACTAACGACGTCGTTAGTTTTGAACAACTGGGCCCAGAAAGAAAAAGATTTTAACAACAAAAACAATGCGCAGATTATTCTGTAGTGCACAATGCAACTTAATACATGTAAATCGAAGCTTAAAGTTTTTACACAAAACCATAAACGCCTTAAAAAAGTTTGTGAAAACCTTTTAAAGACATCTGTGACAACATACCGCATTATGGGGGAGTGGTGAATGGGAACATTTCAAAATGGACACTAAATGGAAAAAGATGGCAAAAATAATATTTGAGACGTAACCAACAATAACAATAATTATTATTGCATAAATACCCGTGTCACACGATATTAACAGCCATTTATTAATGAAGAGAAAGCCATTTATTAATATTGCAATTCACGCGCGCACGTGCTGTTAATACATGGCTTTTACTTATGCTCGTTACCGGGCTCCACGCAAAGCACGTGCTAATAATGAGAAACTAAAGCCGGCCCGGAATGAACATCAAAATGAAAGTTTTTACGCGTATGAAAATGTGATGAGGCTATAAAATAAAGTGCACAATTATTTCTTTCGTTTATGCAGAATTTGTTCAATAATAGCGATCAAAAATGATTTTGTCATTCATTAACATTCGCTAGGTCCCTCGGGGAGTGTTGAAAACCTCGGGCTACGCCCTCGGTTTTCAACATCCCCTCGGGACCTAGCGAATGTTAATGAATGAAAAATCATGTTTGACCCCTATATAGAAAAACATTCAAACAATTTCACAGGATCATTTTTTCCCATAAAGGGATAGTAAAACCCTGAGCAATTATATTTTAGTCATTTTACAGTGATCACAGTCAGTTGGCGATAACTTGAATATATTATTATTATTATTATTATTATTATTATTATTATCATTATCATTATTATGTTAAAATTTTTCCATATAGTTAATGCTAAAACTTTCAAAGCTGTTTTGCATGCAGTTTGAAGCGATAAAAAGGCAAATTCTGAAATCATACTAAACAAGGGCTTATTTCATTTGAGAAGGGACTTGATCCTTTGCTCAAGGCCTCGTCAAGCATAAGCGAAAACCCCTTGACGTGGACTTGCGTAGATTTGCGTTTTATTGCTAACAGGGTTTTTGTTTGTTTGGGTTTTTGCTTTACACACCTTTCAACGGCTAACGTTCAGACATTACCATAACTGCTGACTGAGACGTAAAGCAATAAATCACACACGCAAAAATCGTTTAATAAACGGAAGATTTTCGCCTATAGATGTGTGACGAGGTCTTTATGTAACTTCCTGTGTCAAATATGCAAAACGTATTTGAAAAGAATTTCGCCTTGAACAAATTAAAACATTTCGCCTTGGGACCAGTCAAAATATGTTTTACCTCCCCCGCGGTTCTAAAAGCTGAGAAGAAATCCTCTGAAGTTCTATTGACACTGTGACAAGTTGTTATATTTATATATCTTACACGATTTGTCATTTGGCACATGCGGTGTGTACGTAATATCCGTCACACGTAAGATTCGTTTGATGACCCTGTTGAACTCGACGAATCGCCTTTAATTCGTATTGTTGTAAGTACACTGCTCGGACTGCTGGGGTCACTCTTGGGTGACGTGGAACTTTCACTGTTTCTATGTGAGCCGAGACTTCTCCTGAGCGACGCCGAAGGTGAACACTGCGGCGAACTCCGCAAACTTACGGATGCTGAGTTACATATACTGTGCCGACACAAACTTTTAACAATTTGATTTAACATTGGTTGAAATTTCTTGCTCATCAGGACGTATATGACGGGATTAACAACCGTGGACGATTTCGCCGTTAAGACGGCCATGACAGTCTTTCTTGTCGGTAGTTTTGTTGGATCGCCGTAGGCAGTCCACATACTAACAATGGCGTAGGGCATCCACGTCATCAGGAAACCCCAGCACATGGCAAACGTCATCTGAAAAAAGGGAGTGTCATAAATTTGTCAAGAATAAATTTAAACCTGAACAATTATACATTTAAACGATTCTTTCCGTGACGTTTGTTTGACTTTAAAACACGCATGAAAATTCTAACAAAAGCAGCTTGAAATGCTTGGAATCACGATTTCCTTTTACTAGGTTGCTTAAGTCAGGTGCATTGCCAGAAGCACGATTACATTTGAGCCTGTGCGTGAGAAAACCAACAATTTAAGTTCCCATCAGGTCCGACACAAACCAGGCTGTACATTTACAGAAACAGGCTAGAAGCTTGAAATTTGAGATTTTAGAAGAAGAGAGATTGTACAATCCGTGTAGCGAAAACAAAGGCGCTGATCAACTGTGCAGCTACTGCACAGCTGATCTGTGCCTTTGGTTTCGTATATGCAAAGTGCTGGTTTTCTGATGCATTGGCTCATATGTGAAATTATATTATCTTTTTCTTTATATTTATCAAATCAACGTTAAGTTAGATGCTTACCTTGATCAGATATCCTTCTTTTCTTGAAACATTTTTCGACAGCCTCTGACCCCAGCTACTGAGTTTTCTGGAACTTTTACGGCACTTCAACAAGATCAGACCGTAAGACACAGCAATGATCACTGAAGGTGTCATGATACAGAATAGCGACATGAGCGTGACGAAAGACTTGTTCTCGTTCCATTGGATGGTGCATGAGGTACCGTAGGCTTCCAGTGTGTAGCTACCCCACCCAGTAAATGGCGCCAGGGACCAGAGCAGGGAGTAGACGTAGGCACATAATATTACTTTCGCTGTTCTGTTTGCGCTAGACGATTCTGAAAACAGAAAATAAAATTAAAAGTAAAGTACATCACGAAAACATGTCCGTGTAATGTATACCCCCTTGAACCCCACTTTTTTATATAGAAAAACAGGGGTTTGCAGGATTATACCTAATAATCTTATTTTTGATTCAAAACATACATTGTGGGTACTCGTTAGAACCGCCTCGCCGAGGCGGTTCTAACGTGTACACACAATGTATGTTTTGAGCAAAAATATTTAAAAAAAAAAAAAAAAAAAAAAAAAAAAAAATCCAATGAGTTTTTCAATTTTTACAGATGAAAAAAATCTCTGTATATTGCATGGGCAAGTTTTCGTATTGAAGACGGGTGAGTTAATGGCAGAAAGGGAAAACATAAAGGTAGGATTGTTTTAAAAATAACCTCCAATAGGAAACGGAGATAAAATGGAATCAAAATTGCCAATGAGCAGGAGTGAGCATAGTAGTGTCTCCAAGTATCATAGTCACTGACGATCCCAATAGCAAGCCAAATGCCGGGAAACATAGTCTGCGTGAGACTTGCCGGGCCCGGAAACACAGTCCGCGTGAGATGTTTGGACGTTCGGCAATAAACAAAATAAAAGAAGGTACACGTCAGCCTGACAGGAAAAGGCGCAATCAGAAAGAGAATCCCACTCCAAAAACCGAGGTGGGAAAAAAGCTAAAATAACAATCAGGTACTTATATGTACCATGGAAACACATCGTAAGCCAAATGAGCAGCGATTTTCCCAATAGGTGGCCACTATCGCATATTGCTTGAAAACATTATTTATTTTGATCAGGCGTCAATTTTTTTCACGGCCGCGCAATTGCCTTCAGCGTATCCGTTCTCGTCATATAAAAACAAGAATAACGAAAACGAAAAAACAGCTTAGTAATTTCAAACCACAAAAAGATGTGTATAAACAAATTCTTAAAATGGCGATTTATGATATGAGAATTGTCAGATATTAGATGTGAGTTTTAAATGTCATTAACAAGCAAAAACAAAGCTTCATCAAATGTCGTTATATAAATTTACATCATTAGAGCGCCTACGATAGTTTCATGGAGTCTTTTCATGCAAAAAGTCGGTTTTACGCCTTTTTTGTTTTTAAACACCTAGGGGACAGAGCGGTCTCTTATCATCCGTGAAATGATACCCCCTTAAATCCCACTTTTATATAACAAAACTGGGGTAACCGTATGCGGGGGTATAACTATTTTTCTTATATATGCTCCAAAACATAGATTGTGGGTACTCGTTAGAACCGCCTCGCGTACTAACGCGTACCCACAATCTATGTTTTGAGCAAAAATAAGAAAACTACCAAACTTTTTCCAGTGAAAATTTTCATTTTTACAACCAAAAAGAATTAAGAATTTCTATATATTGCATGGGAGTGTTTTCGCTGACAGTCTGGTCAGCACATGTGTACAAATTTTATATAATGTTTTCTACCTTAAGTACATTCCTCTTCTTAGTGATTATTTTCATTACGCTGACATGTCCGTGAAATGTATACCCCGCCCCCTCATATCCCACTTTCATACAGTAAATCTGGGGCTTACAGGGGTATAGCTATTTTTCTTATCTTTTATCTAAAATATAGATTGTGGGTACTCGTTAGAACCGCCTCACCCACAATCAATGTTTTGAGCTAAAATATTAAAAATATTCTATTTTTCTTCGAATAATTTCATTTTTTACAGCTGAAAAATATCCATGTACTGAGTTTTACTTTGTCTGAAACCCCTAACTCATTTCGTGTCCGCTTCGCCGTGTGGCACATCTTGTATCGGTATACAAAATGTCAAGGCCATTTTCTCGAATTTCATTTGATCTTGGATCTTGGTTTAAAACATATTATGTGGGAGTCAACTGAAGTTCTTACGATAAACAGTTTCAACATTATCAGTTTTATCACAGACTGCTTGTGTTTCTGCGAGAAGCTGGGGATAGGTGCGAATTTGTCTACGAAACAAACGACTGAATACTTGTTTTCGCTTACACATTTGAGCTACTGCATAAGAAAACCAACAAAATGCTTTGGCGAAAACAAAGGCGCAGATCAGCTTCGCAGTAACCGCGAAGCTGATCAGCGCCTTTGTTTTCGCTACTCGGAAAGTATGATCCCTCTTCTTCTTTAATAAATCCGAAATTTCAAGCTTTTAGCCTGCTTCTGTGGCTGCACAGGCCGGTTTATGCCAGACCTGGTCAGGAACCCAAATTGTTGGTTTTCTCACGCACAGACTCATTGTATCACGAAGGTATAGCTTCGTGACTTTACCAATCCTGTACATAACACTTTAAATACAAATTTGGAAAAAACAGTCATAATCGAAAAAAAGATGTTTGAAAAAAAGATGGACAGGTTTGAAGATCAAACTCGCTATACAGTGTAGTATGACTGATTGAACGGCATAACTATAATTTTACCTCTTATATTTGAAAAGTTCTGCGTATTTTAAAGTGTACGTAGATTGCCCGCATGGCCAAAGATCACTAACTTATACTCTTACAGGCCTGTCACACACGAGTTGAAGCTACGGGCACGAGTCATAAGTCGCCGCTTGTCGAGTGAGATGCCGCGAGTTAAGTTGGAAAAATGTTTTATACTCATAGTACAATAAAACTTAACCTGTTAACATTATCAAATGTGTAGAACAAGAATGCAGCGGGCCTACGTTACTCTGTCATATAAGCCTTGCGTCTATTTATGTGACAGAGACAAACAGTAAATAGCGTTCTGCTGCGTCACATATGGGGCTATTCTGTTTGCTTGGAATAATTTCATCGAAAAAGGAATAGAATTTTAAAATCACACCTGAAGCCCCTAAAAACTAACTTGATTGGCACACCCGAATGATAATGATGTGTGAATCCATTCGCCGTTAATGGGTTAAGAAGCTGTGGCCAGTTACTTCGTTAGCTTAACGTCATCGTTAAGAGCTCAATTCAGTAAATTCCGACTACATAAGCAAATACACTGTTTTTTTTTTTTTTTTTTTTTTTTTTTTTTTGTTTTTTGTTTTTGTTTTTTGTTGATAAAATGTGAGAATGCAAAGGATTTTCACATTTTTCAGCAACAAAATAACAGTGTATCTGTAATATTGCCATTTGAAATTTTAACGAATCGTTAACTAACGACATCGTTAATTTTGAACAACTGGTCCGTGATGTTTACCTTTATCCGGGTGGCAGATGCTAATATATCTTGTTGTTCCCATTATTGTCAGTGTTGTAATGCTCACCAAACCGAAGAAAAAACCCAGAAAACCATACAGTTTACATCCTGAAATATCAAGACAATAGTAGCCTACAGCATAAAAAGATGAATTATGAAATGTTATTTCTCTCACAGAACACGCCAAAGAAAACGTGAGCGTTATAAGATTCATTAGATCTGGGAAGAATCATTAGATCTGGTAGGCGGCTACATTGGAGTTACTGGTTACTGTTGACTTGAGGAGCATTATCCAATGCCTTAAAATGAATGGTATCATATGACATGGCATCGCATGGTATGGCATGGCAAGGCATACAATACTTTAAAAAGGTAAAAGAAGGCGATGATCAGGAAACATCGTAATCAGAAACAAATTCCCGCTCAAAATCAGAGGTGGAAAAAACTAAATTGACAGTCAGGTACTTATACCAAGAGAACATAGCATAAGCCAACAGGCGGACACTCACTTACCACAACTTGAATATAAATATATGAAAACGCACATATGGTGCACACAGCACAAAAACATCAACACCAAAACATAAAACAATATGAAGTAAAACAGAAGTATCACATTGGAACGATCAGTTATATGAAATTACTGGGGGTGGCTTAACGGAAAACTTGACGCATTTCGTACTGGTTTACCTTTCACGCTCTTCATTGACTCGTCGATATTTTGACGCATCTGAGGTCAAAATGGAGCTATAGTCAATGAATCATCAAGGGCAAACAAATAAATTTAATAAACACCATGATGAATCATAAATGAGGACTCACAGATACAATAAGTTCACTGTGCTTTAAACGGCACTGAACCACTGCTGGGCTAAAGAGGCATTCTTTTAATATATGGAATAATATGACAAGTCGTGCGCTGCGCATATATAAAATTTATATATATATATATAACAAGCGATGCGTGCAAATGGTTATTTTATACTTAAATTAGCATTCCAAATTTGACTGAAATTGTGTATGCGTTGTGTCACAGTACACCTACCTATATCGCCAAATATCCAGGAATGTCTGTATGATGAAGATATAGCCAATGGAAACGCACACATCGGTAAGATGATGTCACTGCACGCTAAATTTAGGATGTAATAGTCTGACGTCACTAGGGAGTTCCAATTCCTAAAGCACGTGTATATAACAAGGCTGTTCAACAGTATCGCCAGAATCGCTGTAAAATAAAATAAAATCAATCTCTTTAATATTACGAAAACTTGCCCATGCAGCATACACAGAGATTTTTTAAGTGTTAAAAATTCAAAATTTTCAGTAGATTTTTTTATTGTTATTTTTCTTATTTTTGCTCAAAACGTAGATTGTGGGTACACGTTAGAACCGCCTCGCCGAGGCGGTTCTAACGAGTACCCACAGTCTATGTTTTGGAGCAAAAATAAGAAAAATAGGTATACCCCTGCATACCCCAGTTTTGCTTTACGAAAGTGGGTTTTCAGGGGGTACACATTTCACGGACATGTTTTCCCGTTCATTGGATAATGCGCAGACATCTTTGCAAGGCGTACTACAGGCCAGCTGCGATATTCTGTCGCAAACAATTCTTTGTTTATTTACAGTTTTACTTTTTATACAACCGCAGTATTTCTTTAACGGAGATATCGGTAAAATGTAAATAAACAATGGATTGTTTTGTGCCACTAATCTTCGTTTATTTACATTTTTTTACTTTTTATACAACCGCAGTATTTCTTTAACGGAGATATCGGTAAAATGTAAATAAACAATGGATTGTTCTGTGCCACTAGTCTTTGTTTATTTACATTTTTACTTTTTATACAACCGCAGTAATTTTTTAACGGAGATATCGGTAAAATGTAAATAAACAATGGATTGTTCTGTGCCACTAGTCTTTGTTTATTTACAGTTTTACTTTTTATACAACCGCAGTATTTCTTTATAATTCTTGCATTGCTTATTGTCGCACCCCCTTGACCGCCTTTATCCCGTCTGCCTGTTAAGTTAACGGGACAAGGAACCAATGTGACCTTTGCCTAGACATGTTTACATAATGAGATTATAACGGAGATATCGGTAAAATGTAGTGCCACTAGAAATCGTGAGGCTTTTAAGTCCTCTTCGTTTGTGGACTTGGCGAAGATGATGCAGACAATGCTACTCGGAGACGAGGATTTAAACTTGATCAGCATGTAGCGCGTGAAGACAGTTGCTGAAATGTTCATGATGCTCAGTCCATCGCAACTTAATGGTACAGTCAGCCAAGAGCTACATGTAACTGAAGGCGGTCCTATTCATCTACGTTTGGTAAAACATCATAGACACCCGTCATTGAAACCAAAACAGTAAATGATAACGGCGAATATAAATGCAAACATTTGGTAGACCATGGAGCAACGATATCTCCAAGCATGGTCACTAATATACATTAACGGATAAGTATATATCTATGAACAAAAAAGTGATATATTGATTGATGAATCACAACAGAATGCGCTCCTTTATTTTTTTTTTATTAAGTCACAGCACTTTACAGTTTACTGGCCGTTCCATCGCTGCCAGGTACTACAAGGGTCACTGCAGTCCACAAATATTGTTTCATTAATTATACACGCCGGTTCAGGCCCAGTGCAATGAGTACACATTACGAAAACTTGCCCATGCAATAAACAGAAATTTTTGAGCTTTAAAGATTGAAATTTTTTCAGCTGAAAAATTTTGATTTTTTTTTCTTATTTTTGCTCAAAACATAGATTGTGGGTACACGTTAGGACCGCCTCAGCGACCCACAATCTGTTTTGGATCAAAAATAAGAAAAATAATAGGTATACCCCTGCATACCCCAGTTTTGCTATATATGTAAAAGTGGGTTTCAGTGGGGTATACATTACACGGACATGTTTTCGTGATGATCTGTAAACCTATTGAGACTGCGGTTGACTCTTGTTATAAATTCTGATAATTATCAATGTTAATTATACTGTAATTATCAATGTTAATTAGTCCTATGTTGAAAGTCATCAGTAGAGTATGAAGTTTTGATCTACAGCTCCCAAGTCTCGCGGTGCGTGACAGCAAGTTTGAGTTGATGGGAGCTGCATTTAGCTTTCAACGGGTAAGATACGCCCATCCGTCGATTTTTAATTAGTTCAACGGGTGCTTCTGCATTGGTTCACAACATTTAGTTAGTTGTTCGGTTCTCGTGGTGAATCTCTAACTCGTCAATGAATCATCAAGGGTGAACAAATAAATCATGATAACGTCCTTGATGAACAAAAAACGAGGACTCTCCGATACGCGATGGAGAGCCCTGGGCGCCTAACAACATCACTGAAAATTCTGGAGCAAACGAAAAACACCAGCTGACACCGGTGGGCCAAGATCCGACCCAAACCAACTGAAATGAATAGCTTTAAGTCGGAGCCTATTGAAGAAAAATAGGTTTACTCTTAAATACCCCAGTTTAAATATATGGAAAGGGGGTTTAAGGGAGTATTATTTCTCGGACATGTCGTCATGACGTTTCGATAAAAAAGGAGAAAAAAAAGATAGAAAAGAAAAAAAGAAAAAAAAATCAGAAAAATTATCCTTGGATTTTGTATACGTAAGGACAATATCTGTTTCAAAGTTCTTATAGTTAGTGACTTTGAGACCTGATGGAAATGGGGAGAGTATTCTTGGGGCTAGGCATTAAATTTTGGTTAAATTTCGGATTTGATACACCAGTTGAAAATATTGGAAATTTTGTTGAGCCAACTTACAGACAGTTGTGAGGTAAGAGCCGACGATGTAGTCCTCCCAGTCGACTAGTTGGGAGTTGTACCTCTCGTCTATAGCAGGATCCCGGTACAGGGACGCGTTTACTCCTAACACTCTACTAGCAGCAACACGCAACATGCTGACGCCTAGCTGAAAATTGAAATTACAGCATATTCAGTAGATGGTATAGGGACGCGTTTACTCCTAACACTCTACTAGCAGCAACACGCAATATGCTGACGCCTTGCCGAAAATTGAAATCATGGCAAATTAAGTAAGACGGTTCGTGAATGAATGCAACTGAATTTAAAATCGCATCAGTCGACCAGTTGGGAGTTGTATCTCTCGTCTACAGCAGGATGGTACAGAGACGCGTTCTCTCCTAACACTCTACTAGCAGCAACACGCAACATACTGACGCCTAGCTGAAAAATGAAATCATAACAAATTCAGTAGATGGTACATGGACGCGTTCACTCAAGACACTTATCTGGCAGCAACACGCAACATGCTGACGCCTAGCTGAAACTTGAAATCATCGCATATTCAGTAAGGGGGTTCAGGAATATATGCAATTAAGTCTAAATCCCATGCAAAATCAAATAGACAAGAGATCACAAGACGTATACATCAGGAAAACATGTCCGTGAAATGAATACCCCCTTAAACCCCAATTAATTTTATATAGTAAAACTGGGGTATGCAGAGTACATGTATACCATTTTTTCTTATATTTGGTCCAAAACATAGATTGCGGGTACTCGTTAGAACCGCCTCGCCGACATGCTAACATGCAGCCACGATCTATGTTTTGAGCAAAAATATCAAAAATTTTCTGATGAAATTTTCATTTTTACAGTTGAAAAAAAAAATCTGTTTATTGCACGGGCAAGTTTTCGTAATGTAGGAATTAACAACAGGTTGCATTACAAAACATTATAACACGCATAAAGGGCAATATAACTATAAAGAACTTGATGATGGCCTCCATTTATAATACTATATCCCTCTACACCATTTCAACAAAACAATTATTCTTAGAATTATAGAATAATTATTATTTCAATAAAATTGTGCCTATGCATGAGAAAACCAACAATTTGATTTGGCGAAAACAAAGGCGCAGATCAGCTGATCAGTGCCTTTGTTTTCGCTACATGGATGCTACAGTTTATCTACTTTCTAAAACCAAAATTTCCAGCTTCTAGCCATCTTCTGTGATTGTACAGCCCGGTTTGTGTTGGACCTGATCGAAAACCAAATTTTTGGTTTTCTGATACGGAGGCTCAAATAATAAAAGAAGATAAAACTTACATATGCCTAAAGCTAAAACGCTTAACTGCATATAACAATTCGTTCAAGTTGCTTTTTCTATTTATACGAAATTGTTAACAAGGATCGCCAATCAAGTTTTTTCCTTGTAATCTGCAGGAGGCAATAATGACTCAAAACTTTTTAGCAGGTTTATCGCACTTCCTACATAATATTTAGCATGTTTAGGAATAATATTTTTTTGTTTGCTCGTTGTTTTTGTTGCTTGTCGCACCAGTCAACAGTTATGGTCATCATGACTGGCGAGGAATCCTACCCAACATTGCCATGGCAACCGAAATGTGCTTCAAAAATATAACCACTCAAGTAAACCACAGCATGTTTGGAGCGTTTCACATAACCACTTTTTTCTGAGCAGGCTTAGACCTTACAAGCAGCTAATCAGTAATTAGATGGCCGTTTTTGTGTACGGTGATGGTGGATGTATTTCGCAAAAGATGAATTTGGGGGTAATTGTAGAATACGATTGGGTGACATATTCCGACACATTTTAGTCAAACGACATGTATACCCATTTATTCACTGCTGACAAAATTAATATTTGGTCGACGCTCATTGGGGCCTAAAGACATAGATGGACTGCTTGTGCCTCCCCAGCAGGCACCTGACGTCTGTTCGACGTCAGATATTGGTTATATTTTGGTCGCGACGTCATATAACCAATTTCCAACGTCTATCAGACGTCATTTCCTGACGTCTTTTGGACGTCTGGATTGGACGTTGTTTTGACGTCCAACTAGTTCGTCAGTTTGACGTCGTAATCAAGACGTGATTTAGACCTTGTGTTTTTCATACTTCTGACCATGTGTGGTGTGCAAATTAATGAAACTTCACTTTGGGTAAAAATCAGATTATTCGTTTCGTGTGTTTCTTTTGCTTTCTTTCTTTCTTTTTTCTTTTTTTCTATGTTACTTCCAGCAGACATTTGACGTCCGTTGGACGTCAGTTTGACGTCAGACTCCAACGTCATAATAACGTTGGAGTAAGGTTGATTTTGAAAGTTTGTTTGTTGTCAAAACTTGACGTCAATCTGACGTGCTAAAGCCAACGTCGGTTTAACGTCTGAAAGCTGACGTTAATCTGACGTCCTAAAAACGACGTTTGAATTAATGTCATATAAATAGTTTAAGGTGTATATTTTTTCGCATTTTTGAATAACAGTGGATTCAGAAGAGCAGTGATGCACTTTTGATAGTCCCTTTCACTTCTTTGATAGAGTTTTTCGGGACATACACAATGTTCAAGATATTAATTCAGCCTGATGTTGATACAATATTTAAGCAAAATTTTATTGCTTTATGGTGCTAAAACCAATAAGACATTAGTGTGAGAAATAAGATTATTCTGAACAAATAATTATTTAAAATGGTGAAATTAATATTAAAATATACAAATTTTATTTTCATCTTAATTGAAAGTTTGATAATTTAGTGAAAGACTTTATTTTGATTAATAAATAATCATTTTTTCTACATTAATTAAGTATCAGTCACACCAGGCGAACGGACGTCAAACGGGTTAAGTCCGTTGGTGTCCGTTGGCATCCGTTCCTTATCCGGTGAACCCGTTCCGTGTCCGTTGATGTCCGTTTTACCCGTTGGTGTCCGTTGACAAGTTTTGTGCATGTTAGACGACCGTTTTGCCCGTTTCTCGTGCGGTTCATGTTCGTTCTGTCCGGTATACATCCGTTCCTCATCCGGTAATATCCGTTAGTTAAACGTTCCTTGTCCGTTCTGTCCGTTGGTTAACCGTTCCTTGTCCGTTACAAATGCGGTTCTCGTCCGGTTTACACGTTCCTGAAATCTTCCGCGATGGTCTTCACCGCCCTCGAGACGACTTTTGGGAACGGATATCAACGGACAAGTATTTTTTGCATATTTTCTGTCCGTTCGGCATCCGTTGGAACCCGTTCTCTGGTCTGACTGATCCTTTAAGCATGAGGGCGAAATATGGGATTTCCCATACGAGACTCAGATATGACTTTTAAGTGGCAAGGTTGAAATTATTATTTGAATTTGATATTATTACATAATATGTGTAAGAAATTATGTCAGTTTAAGGGCAGCTAACTCTGACGACATATACGAAAAACACGTCCCCAGCATGCATCTGACGTCAACTTGTCGTCGGATATTGGTTGTATTTTGGTCACGACGTCATACATACTCATTATTACTTCAGTAACTTGATCTGATGGGTCGGATCACGTCGAGTAGCTGCGACAGGAAAGACAAGATCACGCGAGTCGGAGACGAGCGTGATCCGGTCTTTCCTGGCGCAGCTACGAGACGTGATCCGACCCATCAGATCAAGTTACTGAAGTAATAACGCGTTTATTATATACCTACAAAAGTAATCAGCCACAAGAATTCAAATCATAAATTTGCGACGTTATGACGACGTACCATACGACGTTGCGTCAAATCTTTGATGACGTAACATTGTGCCAGTTCTTACGTCAAAGCTAGAAAAGTCGTCATTTTTTTGTTAATTATGTTGCTTTGATGACAAGCGAACCTCTTTAACTTCTGAAACAGTTGTTGTTTTATAAATTAAAATAGAAAATACTCTGGTTGTCATTCAGATTTAGATGCCGGCTTTAGGTGCTGGATTTTATATTTTTGGGTAAAAAATGGAGGATGGTGATACGGAATCGTATCAGGACAGTGTGGTGATACAAGATTCCGTATTTTTGTGTCGGAAAATGGGTAGTATCAATGGTTATTTTTGGTAGGTATATAATAAATAGAGGATATTTGCTTTTTTGAGGTGAATACCAAATATATTTCATCGAGTGAGTTGAAAACATCAGAATTTTCACGAGTGCGCAGCACGAGTGAAAATTATTATGTTTTCAACTCACGAGATGAAATATATTTGGTATTCACCGAAAAAAAGCAAATTTTCTTTTTATTTTATACAATACACGGGCATTTTCCAATTCACAAGGCAGGCGGTATAAATGCAAAAACCAAAAATTTTTGAAAACACAAATAATTTTGGTACCACATTGTTCCTTACGTTCTAACTAAGAAAATGAATACCCACACTTTATGTTTTCCTTCATAAATAACGGAGTTATAGGCGTTTGAATTTCTGAAGTGAGGCACATTTCATGACGTCAAGTAAATGGAAACGTCAGAAGTATTCCAAAAAATCTGACGTCATTACAGTGACGATATAGGCTGATATCAGTCACTAGTGACTTTTGATATCAGTGAGATTTGATATCAGTGAAATTTCATATCAATGAAAATACCAATTTTATCAAGTTTTGATATACATTGGGTTTCACTGTAAAGTATAAAATAAAACCAATAATCAACGTCCACCTGACGTCCAGTCCTGACGTCAGTGGACGTATTGATATGACGTCGAAATGACGCCGGATTCAAACGTAAGTCTAACGTCATATGTCGACAGAGTTAGCTGCCCTTGAACTGACATAATTTCTTGCGCAAATTATGTAACAAAATCAAATTCAAATAATAATTTCAACATTGCCACTTTTAAAAAAGTCATATCTAGGTCTCGTATCGGAAATCACATATTTCGCCCACCATGCTTAATTTAGAAAAAATAATTATTTGTTAATCAAAATAAAGTCTTTCACTAAATTATTAAACCTTCTATTAAGACGAAAATGAAATTTGTATATTTTAATACTTATTTCACCATAATTAAATTATTGATTGTTCACAATAGTCTTATTATTTACACTAATGTCTTATTTGTTTTAGCACCATATAGCAATAAAATTTGACATAAATAAGATATACCAACATCAGAGTCAATTCACATCGTAAACATTTTGTATATCCTGAATAACTCTATCAAAGGAGTGAAAGGGAATAACAATAGTGCATCACTGCACTTCTGAATCAACTTCAGGATTTCAGAATGTTAATTATAATGCGAACAAACATTTACGATATCGGTTTTAGCACGTCAGATTTAGGTCTGTTTTTGACGTCAAACAAACTTTCAAAATCAAACTAACCCCAGCGTCATTATGACGTCACATTTGAGACATCAAACCAACGTTGTTTTTCTGACGTCAGAATGACGTCTGTTTTTGACGTCAGAATGACGTCTGTTTTTGACGTCAGAATGACGTCTGTTTTTGACGTCAAACAAACTTTCAAAATCAACCTAAATCCAACGTCATTACGACGTCGGAGTCTGACGTCTATCTGACGTCCAACCGACGTCAAATGTCTGCTGGGTCCTGCTGCTGGCTGACCATCACCGCTCAGGAAAATGGTTCAAGTTAAACCATCCATACAATATTAGCCTTGGTGGCATACTTGGGTGGTAATATTTGCAGCCATTTTAGTCATGACATCCTAATTTTGAGTAAAATTCCCATAAACGTCCCAGCATGACCATAGCTGTTGACTGAGACGTTACAAACATTATTTATATTCAACATCAATCTATACCATTTAGTGAGACCTTTACTGCATAGCTATATCCAGAAAAGAAAAAAGTATTCACAATCATGTACGTCACCGATTTTAAAACACTTACCCATGTCCTTATTTATTAAGAGAGCGTGGGTTGACATGCAATACTCTATTGTCCTGACATTTATTTCTATTCCAACGTTCACAATTCAGATTTTGGTTCTATCTTTCAGAGTTCTCCCTTTTTTGAGTTTGAAACTCCAACTTTTTAATCCTGTTTCCAACTTTTTTAAAAGCCCCAATTGTAAAGTATGGGAAGAATCCAACATTTTATGAAACACCTCAAGTCAGATTTAGTGATTGTATCTTTAATGGCAAAGCATAAAGGATTTTTGTGAGTTTATATAAATTCTTGAGAGCTGTAACAATCCGTAAAATTATAACAAAATCGAAATCCTTCTTTGGCATGAAAACGAGTGTGTGTCTCGTGCCTTTGTCACCTGACTTATTTATATACTCTGAAATTAACCAATAATGGAATTGGCACCGACTCGTGAAAACCTCTATAATACATACTAAATTCTTCAAAAGACAGAAGTCCAAGATGTGCATAATATACAGAACCGAGACGTTATTCAAGTTAAGAAATAGCCCATACTACTAGCTGCTAGAACCAAGCTATTAATTAAAAATGTCAAGCTTGGTGTTTGTTGTTTGCAGATTGCAGCGGTCTTGACAACGGGTACAGAGCAACACAAGCGGGGTTGTGCCAGGTTACATCATAGGAAATTGAATAATGTGAGATGAGCGTCCATAGAAATGAAAACAAATGTATGCAATGACATCTACCGGTCTGCTCTGCGTGTCGTCCACGTAAAGAAACATCAAATGAGCCGCATCGTGAGAAAACGAGATTATTGCCTATGCGAAAACAAAGGCGCAGATCAGCTTCGCAGTAACTGCGAAGCTGATCAGCGCCTTTGTTTTCGCTACTCGGATAGTACAATTCCTCATCTACTTAAATCCGAAATTTCAAGCTTCTAGCTCTTTTCTGAGCTTGTACAGGCCGGTTTGTGTCGGACCTGGTCGGAAACCCCGAAGACCGGTTTTCTCGCGTCGCAGCTCAAATGAGACTAAGTAAATAATGATCTAACTCCCCCGCCAAACTACATGTAAAATGTAAATGGCTGGTAATTTTATATTTACTGATCGTTCCTAGGCGACGCTTCTGTTGTGGATCTATTTGTCTTATGTTTTAGTGTTGATTTTTATACTATTTGCACCTTGTCTGTATGTTTTCATATATTTGGTTAAGTTCTTGTAACTGAGTGGTCGCCTATTGGGAAATAGCTGCTCACTCGGCTTTCGATATGTTCACTTAGTATAATTACGTTATTGTCAGTTTAGTTTTTTCCCTTCCTCGTTTTTTTAATTGGGGATTTCTTTCTGATTGCGCCATTTCCTGATCATTGCCTACTTTTACCTTTTCATATTAACGATTACCTGTTCATAAATACTGAAAAAACCCAAAAGCATCGTAATTTATGGTTAAAATCAACAAAATCTGTAATTTAGCCTGCTTATAATATAAATGTTAAAACGCATTTAACATTTATGAGCAGGATAATTAGAATTTTAGTCACAGATGAATTGAGCATGAAAAAGTTTAATTCATAACCCATTTACTTTATAATTAGTAACCTCGGAACATGTACATGTACATCATCAGGATAGCATGCCCATGTCCATGTAATATATACCCCTTTTACCCTACTTTTATATAGCAAAACTGGGGTATACAGCGGTATACCTTATTTCCTTATTTTTGATCCAAAACATACATTGTGGGTACTCGTTAGAACCGCATCGCCAAGGCGGTTCGAATGTGTAACCACAATGTATGTTTTGAGCATAAATATTAAAAATATCAACATTTTTCTGATGAAAATTTCCAGTTTTTACAACTTAAGAAAATTCTGCTGTGACTTTAGAGGTTGGTATTGCACTAGCGTTTGACAGAGTCAGATACGTACTTTAGTGCAGGTTATATTTTCTTTTTGGTCCTTTGAGATCAGCGAAGATATTCTGAGAACTCAAAAATTTATTATCGGTTAAGATTCATTTTCTTACCAATGTTTAACATATTTGGCCCCATTTAGATAATACTAGACTTTGTATCGACTACCTTGTTGAAAGTTGCAAAATTTCAGTAACATGTTGCCAAATCTAAAGGGTCACTGACGAGACTTCAATAGTCGAAACCGCGGTATAGCCCATCACCTTTCTCATTAATGTATTCACTGTTCTTAAAGGATCTCAGTTTTCATTTTTATTTGCTATTACTGCAGCTGGTGTTGTGCCGTGTGGCGGCCCTAAAAAGTCTCCCCGTACATCATCCATAGTGCAGGTTATATTTTCTTTTTGGTCCTTTGAGATCAGCGAAGATATCCTGAGAACTCAAAAATTTATTATCGGTTAAGATTCATTTTCTTACCAATGTTTAACATATTTGGCCCCATTTAGATAATACTAGACTTTGTATCGACTATATATATACCTTGTTGAAAGTTGCAAAATTTCAGTAATTGTCTTTGGCTCCATGTTGCCAAATCTAAAGGGTCACTGACGAGACTTCAATAGTCGAAACCGCGGTATGGCCCATCACCTTTCTCATTAATGTATTCACTGTTCTTAAAGGATCTCAGTTTTAATTTTCTAGGCGGAATAATTCATTAAATATCAATTAATGGAAAAGAAACTGTCCTATCAATTAATTGATAAGGGGTTTTTCGGTATTAGTATAAGAAGCTCTATTTGGAAGCGGAAAAAAAGGCTCAATACGGGGTGCTGGAAATTATCTAAAGCTAGTTCTTCTTGGGTTTGTAGCGAATTGTTTAATTACAGCTTGTTGATATATCACGTAAACATATTTGAAGGAATTTTCTTTGTTCTTAACAGTTTTCTTGTTTATTTACTTGTTTATTTACTTGTCACTTTTACTTATGTACTTGTTCTGTCTATTTTCATGGTCAATCTGTTTTCCCTGTATGGGGCCTCTATTTGCCTCTCCACAGCCTAAAACAAAATGTCTGCCATTAATAATTAGAAATATTTTTTTGTTTTATTAGTTACTGGATATCAGTTTTGTCAAATCAGAGGATAGGGAGAAGGATTAATGTGCTTAGTTTTTCTAACAATAGTTCTTATTAATGAGATTTATTTTGCTTCATGTAAATCATTGACTCATAGACTGTGACTGTATAAGCTGACCTACTTTTCATCAATAACTTGACAAAGGAATTTCTACTAGGTAAAGCACAGGCGCTTGAAGTTATGGCCGTAAATCATAAAAATAATGCATCAAATAAGTGTCTACGTAGCAATACTGTAAGTATTGCCAGGTGTGCAAGCCCAATTAACGAGCCATTACGTATTGGCATTTCCGGCAAGGTTCTTGGAGTCGGAGCAAATGTTGCACGGCAACCTAAAACGTTCGATTGCAAATCAAAATGGGTTCAATCGGCTCCTACCTGACACTTTTTTCTCTGTCCAAACAAAAGAAGTCATTGATAATCCTTTAAATGTCCATCTTATAAACCTTTTTCATGATATTTGTCCAGTCGTGTTGTTTTTATTGACAATATGGCTTCCCTTTGACCTTTATGTCGTCACAGTGCGTGCGGTGACGTCGGCAACATTGTATGACAAGAGAGGCCCAAGAGAGGGATTTAATGAATAGAATAGAACAGAATATTGTGCTCTCTGCGGAGGGCACCATTGGCTGGACTCGGTGCTCATAGATTCTTTGGTGCAAATCAGTCGCAGCCAATTGGTGTTCGTTACTGGCTCGTTTGCCAAAAGCTCTGCATAGATGAAAATGTACCACACCACCAAAGCATGAGGGATCGGGTTGGCGTAGTGGTAGAGCGTCGGACACCGAATCGAGAGATCCTGAGTTCGATCCCCACAGCCGTCATCGTGTTGTGTCCTTGAAGAGCTCCCAACAGTAGGGTAAATCCGTCAAAAGTCGGACATTTTTTTATTATTTTTTCTTTTTTATTATTATTTTTTCAACTAGATCTATGATATGTCCGAGATATCAGTATCAGAAATTTCGCATTCATGGTAACGGTAAGGTCAGAAGTTGGCCGAAAAATAAAAATAAAACACTGGGTATGACTGGGACAGCTGTAGGATAACCTCAGACACGGCATCGTAAAACTCGGACAAAAAATTTCTGATATCTCAGACATATGACAAAAAAAAAAAAAAAAAAAAAAAAAAAAAATAGCTCGACTTTGACATCAGACACGTCAAAGGATCGACGAATCTACTAAGTAGCACGTGAAAGGCAAATCAATAGGAAATGTCGCACGTTTTCTGTTACACTTTGGTTGCAAGCACAGTAAGTACGTGTACTGTTACAATCTGAATATCCTATCACTGAGTGGACTCGTCGATCTTTTGACGCATCTGAGGTCAAAATCGAGCTGTATGATACTATCCTTTTCAGTTTGAATGTAACTCTAAATAATGTGAAAATCGCAGCTATATTTATACCATACCAAACATGAAAAGCAGGTGGAAAACGTATCATGAGGTGCTAAAGATAATCATGCAAAGCTCTGGCGGAATTGATAAAATATCTCGCGCAGTATAATAAAGAACTAAAATGAATGTTACATGCACTCAAAAGTTGGAAACGGAGCAAATACTCGTAAAATATGCGACACGTCAAGTTTTGGTGGTAAAAATACGTCATCAACTGCTTCAGATATAGACAAACTATCGTTTTGCATGCTTTGCGTGCCAAACCGTCCCTGAAAACATCACCAGAAACTCAGTTCAGGCCTTGGTTTAATATGTTTAGGCATCACATACGGAAATAAACATGGAGTTTGTCGGTAGCTTTAACAGTTTATTATAAATTATACCTATTTGTTCATTTAAGAAATGTTTATATTATAATCGTGCAGAGATGTAAATGCTTGCCATTTAGAAGCCCCTATGGTGTAAAACAGGGATCGTGAGTTCGATCCCTGGCCTCTTCTTTCTTTCTAATTCTTAACCGTGGACCTGTCTCCGCATAAATAGCTGTTGTGACGTTTTACAAGTATACGAAAATGATGTATCACATTTAATTTTTTATTCAATTTAAATAACGTCCCTTCCATCATTATTTCGGCTCATATGAAACTCGGGCCAAACAGTAGGTGGGGCGAAAACGGGGAAAACCCCGAGAAAAACCACCTGACACACCTGCAAGAAAAACTTTGCTTGTCTCGCATGTGTCCCATGTTGGACTCGAACTCACACCAGACATAGAGGTGAAATGGTCGAATGATTAAGCGCTCTAAACCACTCGGCCACGGGGGCTATTGAATTGCCCAGGGCAAAACTTGAATAAGGGGCATAATACATTTGAGCCGCCCCATGGGAAAACCAACAATTTGCATAGGCAAAAACAAAGGCGCAGATCAGCTTCGCGGCAAACGCGAAGCTGATCAGCATATTTGTTATCGCTTCTCGGACTTACAATTCCTTCTCTACTACGTAATCCCAAAATTTCAAGCTTCTAGCCTGCTTCTGTAGCTGTACAGGCCGGTTTGTGTCAGACCTGTTCGGAAACCACATTGTTGGTTTTCCCACGAAGTGGCTCATTTATTTTAAATCCGAGTAATGAAAAAGAAATAGTCTGAACACGTCGTAAGCGATTTTAACTTTTTATTATGCCTGTGTCTCTGTCGTGCTCGTTGCCTATCGTTCCTGTTGAAACTTGGCCGGATAGATACCTTGTTGGGAAAGAGCTAGTCATTCTGCTCTTCGAGAGTGTTGTCGGAAAATGTTTTGTTGTGTTTTATGTATTTTCTTTCCCACCCGCTGTCTATGATGGGACTTTAAATTTAATTGCATCGATTCCTGGTCCCTCTATTTTTACTCTAGAAGTCATCGGTACTGATTACAGTTGTTAAATCATTCTTTCCCTGTTCCAGCGAAAAATTGAATAGCCTTATTATCATCATCACTGAATCGACTGTAGAAATATGAAAAAAAAATCATTTGACCATATGAAAAGAGACTTAGATTTCCAACCTACCAACGGTTAACCTGTGATGCTACTCTCTCGTACATCACCGAGCACTGTGTTTCCATCCTTATTTGAGCGTGCACACTGCATGACTTTTGATATGCGTTTGTGAACATGCGCCACGCAAAACACGTGCTGAATTAAGAATTGTGTGTATGCTATTTTTAGCAGCCGAAATAAACATAGCTACTGTTCTATTGACTACGTATAAAAGATGTGTGCATGTATGGTCATGTATTAATCATGCACACTTGGCTCGTAACCATTGGAACCAAAACGTTGTTATGACGGATCATGTTCGAAGCCCGTTTCACTCGCCGAGGACAACAGAGCCAGATCGCAGACTGCATTTTCCAGATAGAACCAAACATGGGTCGGATTATGTAAAAGAATAAACTGAATATTAAATAAATCATAGAATAAAAATCTTTATGAAATTCGAAAAAAATATGAAGACTTGCTTACGTCTCACTGCAGCAGTGCCGGACAAAGATCGGAAAGAGAATGCTATTGCGACAGCTGTACGTTACATAATTGAGCCGCCCCATGGGAAAACCAACAATCTGCATAGGCGAAAACAAAGGCGCAGATCAGCTTCGCGGTAACTGCGAAGCTCATCAGCGCCTTTGTTTTCACTACTCGGATAGTACAATTCCTCCTCTTCAATGTCAAGCTTCTAGCCTGCTTCTGTAGCTATACAGGCCGGTTTGTGTCAGACCTGTTCGGACACCACATTGTTGGTAACTTCTCCACGAGGCGGCTCATTATACACCGCATGGCTGCCACCAGTGGAAATTCATCGTCACAGACAGTAGTACGGATGTGACTGAACAGGCTGACAATAGCATGCACAGGGAAGCAAATTTCAGTCTTAACACCAGTTTAGCTGCATAGATTTTTAAGAAAGCATATTTGTCATACCCATAAAAATAGCCATATTTTCTGCCCCTGCCCCGCCACCGAATTCGACAAAAAAAAAAAAAAAAAAAAAAAAAAAAAAAAAAAAACTTAATAGATAAAATATACGAGGTCGTAAAATTCGGACAAGGCTATATATATGCATCAAAATTTAGAAAAGTCTCCTCTCCTAAAAGCCATGTTTTTTGTCGAACTTTTTCCTTGTTTAATAAGATTCTTGCGTGACTTTTTATGCCGTTCTTTGAATGTCTAAGAAATCATCATACCCAGTCATCATAATAGAAATGACGATAGTCCTATGGTTTGTTACTGTGTTACGATTGTGTGACCATCAAATGGGATGGTGTTACTTTTAAGCTTTTGACCGTGTCCTGAATAATATAATAGGGGACTCCTGAACTTTAACAACAATAAGCCAAATATAACACGAAAACATGGTGTGGTGTTGAAGTAGCACCACCTCCACCCACCCCCCCCCCCCTCCCACAGTGAATGTTTCCCCCGCTCACTGGGTCCTAAAGAAAAAGATGGACTGCTTGTGCCTCCCGGCAAAGTTTCTGCGCTACTGACTGACCTAGACAGAAAATTTCCATCGGTGGTTCCGTTAGATCTCTCCTCACGGAAGTGGTGCGATGTCACGAAGTGTATCGGAATGCAGGTTAGCCAGCTGGTCTATGACTGACCATCTGATTATACTGGTTAATCACTCAGGTCTGAGCCTGCTCAGGAAAAGTGGTTCATGTCAAACCAACCATACATATATGCCTTATTGGCTTAGGCGTTGGGTAGTTATATTTGAAGCACTTTTTGGACCTCATGACATCCTAATTTTGGGTAAAAGTCCCATAAAATGGAGGCAACGTCCCGACATGACCATAGCCGTTGACTGGAACGCTAAACTACAACTCAACTAAAAATATTGTCATAATCAAATAGCGACGGCTTCCTATAACATTAAGCCTTGTGACCATTATTTTTTCCCACTTGCCACACCCGAAAACTTGAAGTGCGTCAATATATTTTGTGGGCAGACTTGCAGTCGTTTAAGAAAAGCGACGGCTGGATTTTCTCTTGGAAGGTATGATTATTCAGCAGCGAAACACACTTAGACGGTCTTAATCGTCAAGTGCGAGGCGCGGTATTACGTTTGACGTCGTGTTTCGCATTTCCCCATTTAACGCCCCACAGACGTAGCGCGTGACGTTTGACGCTTTCAAAACAACAAACAAAAGTGGAAGTCGTGTTTTAACCGCATTTGAATGCAAACAAGTGTTTTGGAAGAACATTTTAGATGATAAAGAAGTGAGCAAAGAATTGTTTTCATGGTTACCTTGATTATTACGTAAATAAATTTAAGCCACATCTGGCAGCAGTATTCATTCACTGCGGAATCTGGAGCCAAACCGGAACTTACTGAGCGAATGGCTAGGAAAATTTGGACAGAAATTTAAGTTCCAACTACGTTTGCTAGCAAGCAGATTTGAAAAAGTTATCCATGCCTCCGAAAAGCTCTTGATCTGATTCTTCAGGAAAACAAAGGAAACCTCCATACTGCGTCAGGTAAGGTCGCAAAAGACTCTCCAATTTTGGCATGTTTTACTTGCATACCTGGCAATACCTACGGTATTGCTATGTAGACACTATTGTTTTAGGGCATATTTTAATGATTTATGGTAATAACTTCAAGCGCCTGTGGGTAAAGTCACTTGCATGGTTTGTCAGATGTATAATATCTTGATATATTTATTATGAAGTTTTTCTTTGTTTACCATTGCTGCTTTATCTGAATCTGAATAGTTTACTGGTGAGACCCCAAATGACAATATTTCACCAGGGTTTAAGTTTTAAGACTTTCATATACCGGTAGGTACCGTAGATTATCAAATCCACCATTTTCTAGATTGATGATTACCTTACGTGAAAAAAGAACAGATTAAAGAAATGTGAGTTTAAAACTGTATCCCTCTTTCTATTTATAAATGATTGTCAATGCAGAGAACTGTTGAATATTTGGAAATACAAATGTGGGATATTTCATGATTTTTAGGTCACCAGGTGACTATTTCTTGCAAAAAAGTATTCTGTCTGTATATAAAAGTACAAGCTTTTCAAAAAAGCTTGTCAAAAAAAGCTTGTCATCAGAATCAATAGTTTACTTGTGAAACTTTAAATTGACTAACAATACCACACTAGGGGGATGAGGCTTGACCGGTCGGGATTAGTCCTGAGCTCTCACCATGCTTACAAGAAAAGTAAATGTAGACACTGATACACAATCATCATCTGCAGGGATTATTCTGGCATTCAGTTGCGTCTCCTGAAGTTGCACAGCACATGGACAGCACATGTCGAATTTTTTAATGTGTCAAAGTTTACACATTGTTTGTTTCATGTATTAACATTTTGTCGACAAACTTCGTTCTACAAAGTGGTCTAGTGAAAACAAGATCAAGTGCCTTAGGGACGAGGGGGGGGGGGGGAGTAAGAGAGTGGGGTTTCCCCTTCTCGTAAGGGGGATTCGGCCGATCTCTCCCGAGAAATATATTTTTATTTATTGATGCTTCTAAACGCATTCTGTATGTATCTTTGTCTTTGAATTAAACTAGTTTTTGTTGACAAAAATGACCGATATTCAAATATAATATGAAAAAATAAAGAAGAGCTAAAATACTGATATGAATTTTCATATTTTTGGGGTTTCCAGAAAAATTGCCCCACTCATTGGGACCATGAGAAATAGATAGGCTGCTCGTGCCTCCAAGCAAAGCCTGTTATCAGCTGCCCGACCATCTGGTCACTACTTATACAGCTAAGCTCAGTGGTCTGAGTATGCCTATGAAACGTGATTAAGTCAAATTCGTTATTATATTCAAAGCACATTTCGGATGTCAGGCATGTTGATTAGAAGTCCCATAAAAAGGAAGAAATATCATGTCATGATCATAGCTGTTGACTGGGACGTAAAACGTCAAATCAAACAAATTTTCCAGTAAAGGACTAGGGCATTTAACTCCTGATTTTGGTCTCAGATTTGGCTAAAAATTAAATTTTGGAATTTAGGTGAGAAAACTATTCCTTAAAACATTCATATGTCTCCTGTATTAAAAACAAGAACAAATACTGCATTTATCCTACAAGCATTGCCATGGCAAGCCCCAGAAGAACCATATATAGAGCACATTTTGCACTTTTTGGTCTACTTTTGACAATTTCTGAACACATAAGTGCCAGCCCACACGACCAACAAAATGATACTTAGCAACCAATATCTCTGGATGATACTTCATAATTATTTCATAATAAGACATTTTTATTCGCATGGGCTGGAAGTTGAAAATGATATTGAAAAAAGGACCCAAAATTGTAAAAAAATGGTATGTATATATGCTTTTCGGAGCATTGCCATGGCAACATGTGTAATTTGAATGTGATAGTTCTGCTAGAATTTATAAGCAAGGACCTATATACTTCTCTCCTCAAAGTTGCAAAATTCAATTTTTTACCAAAGCATGAGGCCGAAATCAGGCCTTAAATTCCCTAGGCCTTGGAACAATTATTTTATGGATATTTTTGTGGGAACATTGTTTGTTTTAGGTTTCGGTATATTTTTGGGTTATGTGACAAAAAAGGAATATATATATATTTTAGGTTTTAATTACAATATTTGACCCTCTATGAATCTCATGAGGCGGTGGCACAACAATTTTATTACGACTATGATATATCGCTTAGCTGAACATAACTCTTTACAAATGACGAATCTAACAGTCTGTTTAGACGGGTTCGAACCAGGTCTGATCTATATTGGACCGGTCCAAGTTAGTCCGGAATAAATCTATCTTGCTGTTTACATTGAATTATTTAGATCGGAACAAATGACTCACAATATTCAGCGCACTAGATATAAGCTGTTAGAAAGAACCTATTTTAATACATGTATGACTTGCATATCTCGTATACTAAATCAAAGTATGTCGCGGGAAAACGCTCAGTTTTTCGATTATTTAAGCTGTGCATTCTAAACTATAGACAAATAACCGTAGGTGCATAAAATAAACATGACTGTCTGTAAACAGTTTAATATAATTTGATTAATTCCATTGCAGGTATTTTGCAAGATCTTTCTCCAATTATATTTTTATGGTACCGGCGTACGTCAGTCGGAAAAAATGTGTGAAACTGGACTTTTGCGGGAAAATCTGAGTAAATACACAACCTACATTTGGCACAGTTTCATTACTCAGAAATTTTGTGCAAATTTCCAGATTGTCTAAAATCAATATTGATTCTAAGTTGGACCGAACCAAAGCGTTTAGACGGAATATTTGTACCGAACCAGGATCAGAACATGATTTGTACTGGACCAGGTCCTAGGTTATGTACCGGGCCAAGTTGGACCGTTCCAAAATTTTTGAGCGAACCAAATGTGTTCGTCTAAACACACTTGGACCGAACCAGGTCCAGTCCTGGTTCGGAACAAATTCGTCGTGTAAACAGCATATAATTAACAAGGTGTTGTTTCAATGATAGTACTGTTTTTACACAATTTGTGATTCCTTAAGGCTAAGCTGTTTATTTTTATACCTTTGCCTCGATGACACAAGGGTCAAATGTTGATAATGACAATAAGATGAGATTCGTATAATGATGCCATTAAGCGGTGTTCAGAAAATACCATGCTTGGCCAAATAAGTGGTCCGGGCGCTGGCTGGACCTGTCGCATCGACGACAACCTTGATTCTATTTTATTACCGGTGTCAGAAGATAAACAGACTTTGTTTTAATTTTCTAAAGCTGCGTCAAAGCATCTATTGGAAAGGTGGAACTGACTTGTAAAACACAGTCAGTGTGAAAACGCCTAAGCATGAAAAAAAAAAAAATACCCATTAAATGGGCACCAGTAATTTTTCTTCATGTTTAGGCCTTTCACATATTGGCCATTAATCTATAACATAGGAACCATCAGTATCATATTTCACACCACTTGTTAAAATTAAGTGCTTCATGATGCATAGCGTTTACATTTGTAGAAATACTGATTCTGACAGATGTTTTCAGGGGAGCCTGGTGGACTGGTAGGGCATCAGACCCAAATTGAAGGGTCTTGGGTTCAATACCCACTTGGATAGCCTTGCTGTGTCCTTGAGCAAGACACAGTAACTCCCTAGAGTACTGGTTAATACCCAGGAAGCGAAGGCTCTATCCCAACATAACTGAAAATTTGTTGAGTGGGATGTACAAACCTCAATATCCCCCCCCCCCCCCATGTACAATTACATATGAGCCACGTCAAGAGAAAACCAGGTTTTTGTCTATGCGAAAACAAAAGCAGATCAGCTCTGCAGTAACTGCACAGCTGATCAGCATCTTTGTTTTAGTACAATTCCGTTTCTACTTATAGCAAAACTTCAAGCCTCAAGCCTGCTTCTGTGACTGTACAGGCTGATCAGTGTCAGACCTGGTCGGAAACCCCAAAGACCGGTTTTCTCTTGATGCGGCTGATAGGTATTTTGTTCGCTGTGTCATGTTGCTGGTATTTTCTGGTGTGTAGGTTGTGCTAGAACAGAGGGGTATTATAAACAGAGTATGAAGGAAAAGGCGTAATATCTTCAGGGTGCTTATAACCAACAGCTAGATGCAGAGAAAGCCAAACAATTGGTATCGGTAGGTTTAGAAGTCATTAGCTTTCAAAATGAATGTTTTCTGTATCTCCGGGAGCATGGTTGCAAAGTGATAGAAAGTTGTGTTGGACTCCAGATAGAGAAGTCGGGGATTTAAGTTCAAGTTAATACATATAGCCAGTCTTCGCGAAATCTTTTTATTAGCTGCATGACAGCTGTCTGGCAGACTGCATTTTGTTGCTGGACAAAACCCAATTTTGGCAGATCTATATGTTATCATTGTAATTATGATAATTTTTGTTGGACTGTTGTCTGACAGAATAAAATATTTTGTCAGTCAGAATGAAATTTCGCTGGTTTTGACCAACAGACCGGCACTTTTCGTGAAGACTGCATAGCTTTTGATTTTGACTCCCAATTTTTAGTAAAGCCCCATAGAAAGTACAGGTCAACCATGTAGTATATTTCTGTCTTTGGGGTCCATAGTCACAGACAATAAGTGAAAGCTTGTTATATTGACATGTTACATGTATACTTAAGGAATTAAAATACGCAACACATTAAATTTCATCGTTTGCGTATGTATTTGATATTTTGATAAAATCATTTATGAAATGAACTACTGACTGCTTTTTGCACGTGATGAAATGAGAAAACGTCATTTTATTGACCAAATTAACGACAAAACGTCAAAAGACCATGAATAACGAAAATTGTGACGTCAACGTCGGGGTGAAGGTAGAGATGCCAAATTCTTAGCTTGCTGGGTTATGTGACGTCGACTTGATAATGTGCAATAAAGACTACCGTCATTGCATACTTAAGTGCCATCCCATGTTGCGTTAAAACTGGTTAACGGAATGATGAAGTTTACAATAACGAAAAATGAGCAATAAATGTCATTTAAATTATTCAATGTGGGCCATTTGTATCTAAACAGTGTTTATCGAAGCAATGCTCTTTAATCAACAATGACGTCACAGGTACCGTAGAAATAGGTCACCGGAGCGTTTGTTTTGACGCTTGTAAAACAGAATATGACGTTATGTAAATGAGCGAAAACGGATAATATGCGTTGAGTTATCACTCGATTAACACACTTAATTAAATCAAAATTGTGGCCATTGATCATTTTTAAATCAGAAAATTCGGAAAACATAATGAGACTCTTTAACTTTGTGTTACTGATCGTTCCAAGTCGATACTTCTGTAGTGGTTCTTTTTGTTTTATGTCTTGGTGTTTAAAATTTTTTGTGCTGTTGGCGCCTTATGTATGTTTTCATATTTTTAGTTAAGTTAAGGTAACTGAGTGGCCACCTATTGGGAAAATAGCTGCTCATTCGGCTTACGATATGTTTCATGGTATAAGTACCTGATTGTTAGTTTGGTTTTTTCCCACCTCGGTTTTTGGAGTGGGAATCTTTTTCTGATTGCGCCTTTTCCTGATCTTTGCCTACTTGTACCTCTTTAAAATGTATGATGTTGGATTTTGACGTTATTATAAACGTTTTTATTGACGTTTGAAGTTCAGATGTCATAGTGTTTACAGAAATAATCATTTTATTGAATATAACGCAAGTTGAATGAAATTGTGCTGTTTTTTAACGCATTTTTTCGATTGACGTTGGTGACGTTAAACATCCCTTTACATACTCAAATGTTACCGACTTATCAATGGTTACACCTGTAATCACTTTTAGGGGGGTTGGAAACAAAATATTGGTTTTGGTTTCAAATTTGACATTTATTGATCATGGTTACAGGCTGTGCTACTGTAGGTCAGTGTGGTTACGCGCACGCCATTAAGCTTACGTAACCGACATAGTGGCTCAACCTGCTGCAATTTGACGTTTAGATATTGCTTTTATATAATACGTTCAGTAACACCACAGACTTGCATTACAAAGCATGCTTTTAGTGACACTAAGTATTTGTTGCGTTTCTTTATTCCTTAAGTATATATTGAAAACTACATTATAGTGAGGCACTTTATAATGAGGTTTACCTGTGGAGCAAAAATCCAACATTTAATAACAGGCCTTAGTTTTAGTCAAAGGTCTTATGTGAATCCTAGTGAGAAGTCACTGAGTTATGTCGTGTAGCACATTGATTTCAAGTAATTCCATAGAGAACTGGTTAGATACCCAGGAAATGATGGCTCTGTTTCAGCAGTTATGAGTTAAACATGCTCGGATGTTTAACAGTAATACAAACAAACTATTAAGACTTCGGTCAACCAGGGCATCTGTCCAGTCTGTTCTGAACTATGCTGTTTGAGTAAGGGCATTAGTTTCATCATGTTGGCATTAAAAAACTTATCAGATTGTCAGAATCTCTTTAAATTGTATCCTGCTTAATCCATCACGACCATGCAATACCAGTGATTGATTTAATCAAAGCATTGTCTCTATTTTAGGAGGGTGGTGCCTCCAAAACAGCTCAGCAACAGTCCCAACAGGCATCCCTTGTGGCTTGGCACAACAGACCACATACTTATTACGCAGATCTCAATCTCGGAGAATTACTCGGGGTTTAACCAGCTCAAGGTAAGAAATGAGCCATCATGGGAGAAAACTGGCCTCAAGGATAAAAAACTTTTTTCCATGCTCAGCTCAGCTGAAGCTAAAACTTATAATGCTCATAAATATAAAAATACAATAAAGGAAATGTTTATGGGCAGGATAAATTACTAGTTGTTGAGTACTGAACCTGAATTTTCCACTAATTTCTACTATTTCAGCATTTATGAGCAGTTGACATTTCATGCTCAGCTGATCTTAAAAAAAGTTTTATAACCTCAGGGCCTGGTCTTCAGTGTTCTGGACAAGGCCTTGAGGTTATAAAGCTTTTTTTGGTGCTCAACTCAGCTGAGACAAAAAATTTATACAGCTCTTAAATGTTACCTTTACCATTTTAGCATTTATACGCAGGATAAATTCTAGTTTTTTTTGTTGTTGTTGTTTTTAAGATAAAGATACCAAATGCTTTGGCTACGCTTTTAATTTAGGAGTTCCTAAAATTTCAAGATTACTGACTGTATTGAGCATGAAAAAGTTTTTTAACCATGTGGCCTGGTCCTACACAAACCTGTCTATACAGTTACAAGAGAAAGCCAACAGCTCGAAATTTCAGATTTAACTAAATAATAATAGGGATTATACTATCATTGAAGCTAAAACAAAGGCAGCGATCAGCTGTGCAGTTACTGAACAGCTGATCGGCTTCTTTGTTTTAGCATATTATGAGAAGTTCTGGGTTTCTCTTGGCACAGCTGAAAAAGATGTAAATGAAAATAATGTCTTTTTTGATGGTTTTGACCCTTATGGTTTGGAAATAATTTGTTTCATTTTTTCTGTTTTTGTGAAAAACAACAACAACCAAAAATGATAAATTTATCAATACCAGTAGAAAATCTTTGGATTTGGAAATCAAGGGCCCTTAATGCACTTCCTTGTCAATTTTATCATATCAGAAAATAAATACCAAGGTCATACTTCCTACATAAGAACAGTCTATACTGAAACATTGCTTTTGAAAATCTAGTTGTAGCTATTGTTGCATGTAATCATCATCTGACATTAAAGAAATCTGGGCTTTGACTAGGCTTATTTTATATTCAATTTTTCAGTTCCACATAAAAGATCTGTAGTATCCACCACTGAGGCCTTTTTGTCCTGGAGCTGATAGCACCGGATGGAAATAATGGGACTGGGAGACAAAATATAGTGGAGGAAAAAAGACTTGAACCTCAACGCGACAAAATGTACCTTCGGACATTCTGACATTACTAGTAGAAAGCAGCAAAAAGCGGAAAAAAGATGCAATATACATTTTAGAAATAACACTGTATTTGTAATCTTTGAACATTGGGCTACCAAATGAATGACTCTTAAAACATATTTATTTTCAATATTTGGAGTTATCTGCCCTTGTTTTAGCGTATAATACACATAATTTTCCTATATCTGTCGTTAAACGGTAGCCATGGCAACCGCATTATCATGAAAATAGACAAAATAATTACGACATATTGCCTGTAAGGATGGTATGCTTCTATCTTAACAACAGGTTCTGACCAGTGCTTAAACAGTTTTAAGCTTATGCATCGAGTTTTATTAGCTCTACTAACATGCAGAAATATATTACGCAACTTTGACGTCATTTTTCAGGACAATGACGTCCCTAGGGTTCATGTAGTAAATTGGTCATGACTCACAAGCAACTGAAATAATCTGGTCAAATAAAGACTTACAGACTCTACAAACATAATACATTCAAAGTAACTTTGTTTTTTTTAATACTCAAAATATTGTCCGAAGGTACATTTTCTCACGTTGTGGCCCACTTATGTTTACATTACAATAATTCAGGTTTCAAGGCCTAGCTGTATACTTGTATATCAGAGCTAAACTATATGTGTTGTAAATTACCTTTGAATACACATAAGGAGCATTAAGCTCAACATTGCAAAAACATGGGACACTCATTTTACAGCCCCTTTCACTCAAGCTTGCCATTTGTGCGTTTAGGTTTATCAAGTTTGTATGTTAATCAGGTAACTTTATTTTAGCTCACCTGAGCTTTTCGGCTTACAAGGTGAGCTTATAGTATAGGCATGATCCGGCGTTGGCGTCTGTCAGCGTCCACAATTTCAAAGATCTTCTCTGAAACGGATTGGCCGATCAAGTTGAAATTCTATGTGGAGCCTCCACATAAATTGTTTGGTTAAAGCACATTTTTATTTCCAAATTCTTTGCACATATTAAGAACACACATTTGAAATAAGATAGGGACAAAAACAGAATTTTATCAATTTTAGCAGGTAAGTATCAGTATCAGTCTACATGGCCAAAATTCCACATGGACCGATAAAAATTACACTTGAGTTTGCTGTTTTGAAGGTCATTTAGTTTGAAACTCACTCAAATCAGCTGATCAATCAATCTAGATGTCCTTGTGGACAACATGAGAAGAAACTAAGATCTTCACAACTCATGGTCTTCTTGCATTATGTAAATGGTAAATGGCAAACTTGAGTGAAAGGGGTTGTATTTATGATAGATGGCAACTAATCATGATGATAAGAGTTGTGTCGAGTGAATTGCCGTCTTATTTTAAACTTGTGTTGTTATACCGATGGGAATATAGTTTTCGCTTTTCTGATCGTCTGTTTGTTTCTTTGTTCGTAATTCCAGAACGTTTGTAGTTTGGGTTACATAGTCCGGCACAAAATCAATTTGACCTGGAATTGTGGTATAAAGTTTTTTTCTTTACAGATTCTTGTAGGTTAGACATTACCATTAAGGATTCTGGATGATGACAGCCTGTCATCATTGAGCATTTTGAGAAATTCAAGATGGCGTCCAAGATGTCAGAAAATAATGAAAATACATATATTATTGTACAATGTGCCCGTTAAAATGAATAAAAATGCTATGTTTCCTCACAACTTAAGCACGTATTATTATATCTGACATAAGTTATTGTTGCCTGGTTGAAGGATCAAAATTGACATCCAAGATGGCCGCCAAAATAAGATTTCTTGACGAATACAAATGTCTGCACAGGATATACATATTTGAGCTTCTTATGTATACATATTTTGATCAATTAGGCCTGAACATGACCTATTAAGTTTTGTTTTCTTTATAAAGCCATGCATGTAAGACCTTGTCAATATAGAATCCAACTTCTGACACCCTGTCAGCATTAAACAATTTGATCAAGATGATATCTGAAAATAATTTTTACCGCTGTTTTAAAGTTTGTCTCTAACTGAATGAAAAATGCTGTTTTATCCCACCATTTAATACATATTGACATATCTAACATTATTTACCTTTTCCAGACTTGAGTACAATATGGAATCCAAGATGGCTGTCAGAACATTTAAATATTATAAACATTTTCCTAAAACATGTACACTGTTAAACCTTTTGTATATTTCTGATTTTAATGCACCATAAAACGCGTTTAATTCTTAGGAATACTAATGAAAAAATAACAAGAACTCCGCTGTATAGTTGGCGCTCACATAGTCTGTATTCATAGTCTGTGGTCAGTATTCATTTTATTGTTGTTTGCTGTTACTGAGAACAAACAGTAGCTTATTAAATCTATAGGCTATGGTCTTACACAGGATGCTTAGATTTATAAAGGGAGCAATGATATCCACAAACTAGTTGATACAGGGAAAAAAGCGAACAAAATGTGTAAAAATGTATTTCAATTGAAAGTATTGACATAAACACACGTAAAAGCAGACAGATAATATCCTTGTATACCATATAGTCACTTCTGTACTTCATTAAAATCGAAAAGGAGTTTCAATTGTTGCGGATGACACTGATGTACTTTTTTGTTACTTTAAATCTCAACACCTCACGATTCCTGGTATCATAAGAACTGTCATAAGCCGACAGACTAGGTATAAAAGACTGGTGAACTAACAACTGATTTAATTAACGCTCATGTTCTATAAAGATTGGTCACTATTGCACGTTTTTAGCTCGACTGCACGAAGTGCATAGAGCTATTGCAGTCACCCCGGTCGTCCACGTTCCCGTTCCCGTGCGCGTGCGCGTGCGCGTTCCCGTGCGCGTCACACTTGCGTTAAAGTTTTCTAGAAGTCCATATCTTGACAACCACTCATCAGAAAGCATTCATACTTGGAACATAGATACCCTGTAGGGTTAGCTTTCATTCCTTGGCATCGGGCCCCTGGGTCCAGGCCAGGGGGTGGGGCTGGAGGTTAAAATCTAGAACACCTTCAAAAATGGCAATTCTTGTGTTAAAATTTTCTAGAAGTCCATATCTTGACAACCACTCATCAGAAAGCATTGATACTTGGGCCATTGACACCCTGTAGGGTCGGCTTTCATTCCATGGCATCAGATCCCTGGGTCCATGCCAGGGGGTGGGGCTAGAGGTTAAAATCTAGAACACCATTAATAATAATGGCTTTTCTGTGATATAGTATTCTAGAAGTCTATATCTTGAAAACTTTTTATCAGAGGGCTTTCATACTCGGACCATAGGTACTCTGTAGGGTTGAGTTTCATTTCATGGCATCGGATCTCTGGGTCCATGCCTGGGGGGTGGGGCTGGAGGTTAAAAACTAGAACACTGTAAAAAATAGATGTACTGCTGTGTAACTTTTACAAGGAGTCCATATCTTGACAACAACTTATAAAGCATTCATACTTCATACACTTTAGGTACCATGACATCGAACCTCTGGGTCGGAGTCAGGGGGGCGGGGCTAGAGGTCAAAATCTAGAACTCCCCGATTTTTTTTTCTTTTTATTTCTTAATAGAAACAACTTAGGAAGATGGTTGGTCATTCATCTTTTGACTTTGTGACACTGACTTGTGTGTCATGACGGTAAGGGTCGGTTGACCTACTTTCCATGGTTCAGTGATTTTGCCTTATATCTTGACACTCAATTAGTATATGTTCTTACTTCTTTCAGATTTTGAGTGAGTATGACCAGGCCTTTGACCCCAATATACTTATAGGTCACTGTGACCTAATTTCACGGTTCAGTGATTTTTGCCTTATATCTTGACACTCAATTAGTATATTTTCATACTTTTTTCAGATTATGAGTGAGTACGACCAGACCTTTGACCCCAATATACTTATAGGTCACTGTGACCTAATTTCACGGTTCATTGATTTTGCCTTATATCTCGGTACTCAAATGGTTTATGAACATACTCCTTTCTAAGTATGTTTGCATATGACAAGACCTTTGACCCTGAAGTAGTCCTAGGTCACTGTGACCTAATTTCATGGTTCAGTGATTTTGCCTTATATCTTGACACTCAATTAGTATATTTTCATACTTTTTTCAGATTATGAGTGAGTATGACCAGACTTTTGACCCCAGTATACTTATAGGTCACTGTGACCTAATTTCACGGTTCAGTGACTTTGCCTTATATCTCAACACTCAAGTGGTTTATGACCAAACTTCTTTCACACTATGTTTGCATATGACAAGACCTTTGACCCTAAAGTAGTCCTAGGTCAATATGACCTAATTTCACGGTTCAGTGATTTTCCTTTATATCTCGGCACTCAATTGGTATATGGACATACTTCTTTCACCATATGTATGAGTATGACAAGACCTTTGACCGTTAAGTATTCCTGGGTCACTGTGACCTAATTTCATGGTTCAGTGATTTTGCCTTATATCTGGACACTCAGTTGTTTTTTTTTCATACTTCATTCTGATTATGAATGAGTATGACCAGACATTTAACCCAAACATACGTGGCTTGTCCCAAAAGTCCCGTTACAAATACATTTTATTCTGAACTCATAGCAGGAACCAACAACAGTTACTCATGCAGAATAATTGGCAATATTGGAACTTATTTTACTGTTCAAAATGATACTCACTTCAATGACCTCACTGCTACAGTTACCTTGGTTACCATAAGTAGGCATGACCGGAGCAAGTCAAATTATGAAAAATGTTTCCGTAATTTCTATTTTTCGCAATCAGCTAAATCAACATAGATATAATGTGATCATTTAGAAAAATATGCCAGCCTAACTACTATTCTATGAGCATCATTCAGTGATAATTTTATGAAATTTGAGAAACATGTGATACTTGGGGAGACCTATACAGAAGCTTACCTGTAAAAATTCAACGCCAAAATTACGACGTCGGCAAAAACATGCGGAGCAAAAATACAGGGTCGTTATATTTAAACATCTAAACTGTGTTTTTTAATGGAAACCAAGCAAAGGTTTAGCTTGATATTAGTTGGGGACTTCAATACTAGAACACAACACCTACTTTTAAAACGATATATCAGCTAACAGTAATATTACTTGACCTAATGAAACATGTGCAGTAGTTAAAAGTGGTTAGCATTTGGTTAATTATTCTTATTTTGCATGGCTGATCTTTATAGCATTATTTTGACGATTTGCTTATAAATATTTTACTCAGATTTCCAAATATATGCTAAGGTATTGTATAGCTAGATATAAATCTAATTTTGAAATAGATACTTTTTGTTTGTAGTGTATTTATCCATACGGCAAAATATTAAGAAAAATCAAAATTAACGGCAACGTCATTAGACCTGCTCCGCTGAAGTAGGGGAACAAGGGTTCAAACCTCCACTGCATTTTAACAAATGCGCGCAGCAGTACGAAAATTTGCTCCCAAAGCCCTTAGATATAGTACTTGGTGATCATAAGTGTTGTAAGCTCTAACGTGTTGTTAGCAAGGCAAAACAGTAAGTGTAATGGAACTTTTGGGACAACCCTCGTACTTATAGGTCACTATGACCTAATTTCATGGTTCAGTGATTTTGCTTTATATCTCAACACTGAATGGGTATATGATCATATTTCTTTCACATTATGAGTAAGTATCACTAGACCTTTGACCCTTAAATACTTATAGGTCAATGTGACCTTATTTCACGCTTCAGTGATTTTGCCTTGTGTCTTGGCACTTAGTTGGTATATGAACACACTTCTCTCACAATGTGAGTGAGACCTCTAAATCTTAGGTAGTTATAGTTAACTTTCATGGTTCAGTGATTTGCCTTATTGCATCAAGGCAAAAAGATGTATGAGCATAATGCTTTGGGTTACTGGTCGGGTTTGACCTTATGTTTGACAAAGGTCAGAAGCAGTCGAGCACGCTGTCCTGCGACAGCTCTTATTATACTTTGACCTCCTATATAACTGAAATTGTCAGTCATGCCTTTTAAAATCAGATCTGCTAAATGTGTTGCCAGAGTCATTTTGGTGGCTGACAAATGAGGCGAAACTTGAACTGTACCTCTGACCACCAAATCGCCTTCCTAAATCAACTGAATTGCATTTTTGGAAGTGAAACTGAAAATCATAGCGCCACATAGTGCTGTGGTAAGGCTTAGGCTTGTAGGAAATAAATTACACAAAACTGCGAGACAAATGGTTTTTAGACTGCGTCCTTAGCTGCATAATTGTGGTTTTATTGCATCTGCTTATAGCATGGGGTGATATAAGAGCTCAACTTTTCGGATGTAATAATTTTCTTTGGCTAAACATACTTTCAAGTATGCATATTGACCAGGTATCATTGGTCTATTTTGTATGTTCCAGTCACTTTGACTGTTGAATGTTTTGCCAAAGTATGTTTAGTCTAGCATTAAAGGGTGTTTATCAGAAACTTAGCTGTAATTGTGAAACCTTGCTTATCTTTTTATTATTAAGTATTTGTCCTTTATATACATGAACATGCTTCTATGTTTCAAACACATTCCTTCTGCTGATGCCATTGACATATATTTCATGCCCCTCTGACTCTGGCCAAATTAATGTCATATTACTTAGCTGGCTGAATGTGTAACTGTCTTTGAACTATTCTTAAGCAAACTCTTACACTTGGAACCCTTGATTTCATGCCCGGCCATTGATATTTTAAGTAGAGGCTAACATTTGGATTGAGTAATCGTGTCTGTTAATTGTCATTGATATACTTTTAAAGCATGCACCATAGCCTGGTATTCCCCTTGATCTGATTTTCATGCTCTGTTGACATTGACAATATTTATGTCACGGCTTGCACTAAGGTGTGTATTTTTGCACCATTGTTAGACAGCTTGGTGTGAATCCGTAAATAGTAATTTCCCCAGGACATTGATCTATATTGTCCAGTATGCTACCTAGAGTTCGTTGAAATTTACATAGATTTTCGCATTTAAGTGTGTTTCCTGTAACACCGATATCTGCAGATATATAGATCTTTAGATATAAAAGGTCCTTTGTACTTCCTTCGGCTGAAGCACTCCTTGTACACATGACCTACACTGTGTTTTGTAATTATTTCATCCACTGCAGTTGCAATATCGGCAAGGACGTTTTTATCATCAATGCTGTTGATTTTTGACAGTATATATCTTCTAGATCTTAATCCTGTCCATTTGTTCTGAAGCTATATAAATCAATATACTTTCAGTAAAAGTAGCTAAGCTTGAGTATATAACAAGTCATACCCGATACGACTTATTAATAAGAAAAAAAAAACTGTACAAACGTCTCCACTGTGCACTTAATATGTTAGCTAGTTTCTTAGCTTTATTTGTGTGGAGGAAATGCATCTGATTATATTGGTATTCAATTCAAGCGCAAATATTTTTTATACTATTATAAATCTTATAAATGCCAATTTGAAGATTTTACATGTATCATGCTGCTGATGAATCTATGAATGAATGGTAATGCAATTTTCATCATCATTTTACACTGTGACCATTTATTATGGATCCTTTTCATAATATATGTAAAAATAAACTGAAATTACAGTAACAGAATAACAGCAATGCAGTGTGTTAAATCTGCACATTTAATAGCTTCAAAGATAATTCAAAGTGATTAATTACTTAAAATATATTCAAAACATTTGTTTAGATGAACCATGTGGTATTTTTGTGTCTATTTTACAGCAACTTATACAGAAAGAGAATAAATTGTGGTGTTGTTTTTCTGGTTGCCATTTTGGATGCCATCTTAAATATGATAATTTTACAGCTTGCAAAAATATGTAAGCTTCAACAGTCCTATAACTTCCCTTCCAGATTTGATCAAAATGCAAACAAACATTCAAACAACATTCACTTTCAGATCAGTGTAATTGACTTTTTAGTTCTAAATCTGTATCTGGTAGACATTTTGGATGCCATCTAGAATTTCTGACAAGGTTCAATGATGCCATGAGTTCATTATTTTGATTCTATAATGTCAGTGTCTAATCCAGAAGAAGCTCAAATATGTATACCGTATAAATATATGGTAAAACAATTAAAATCTTTAAAATAAATCTTATTTTGGCAGCCATCTTGGATGCCATCCTTGGTTTTCAAACCAGAATTCATTAGCTGAAGACAGTTGAGTTAATACCTAATAAAGTTGTGAGGCAACATAGCATTTTCATTCATTTTATGGACAAAGTGTATAGCAGACCATATGTATTTTCATCATTTTAGACATCTTGGACGCCATCTTAAATTTCTCAAAATGCTCAATGATGACAGGCTGTCATCATCAAGAATCTTAAATTGCAATGTCTTACCTACAAGAATCCATCAAGAAAAAAACTTTATACCTGACTTCCAGGTCCATCGAAAATATGCCATATTCGTGCCGGACTAACAGTTTCTCTGGTGGTTTATATCTCATGAACCAATGTTCAGAAACCATTCATATTTGGACCATAGGTACACTATAGGGTTTGCTTTGTTTCCATGAGTTAGGACTCCAGGGTCCATGCCCATGGGTGGGGCTAGAGGTCAAAATCTAGGTCACCTTTAATTTTGGTCAAAGTTTTGGTTAAAGTTTCTCTGGTGGTGTATATTTTATGAGCTAACTGTCAGAAATCATTCATATTTGGACTTAAGGTACCCTATAAGGTTTGCTTTGTTTCAAGGAGTTCGGACCCGAGGGTCGATGCCCATGGATGGGGCTAGAGTTCAAAATCTAGGTCATCTTAAAAATGTGCTTTTTACATAGTGTTTTTCTTCTGTAAGTTATATCTTAACAAATACTCATAGGAAGATATTCCTATTTAGATCATAGATGCCCTGTAGGGTTGAATTACCGTTAGTATTCTATTAAACGCCCATACTCTAATAAATGCCCCCTAGTTTGATGCCCCAAATGGCCATTTTGTCTGCAAGTTTTGGAATTCCAGGAACCTCTAATTAACGTCCACTTTTGAAATATTTGGGAAAATCCTACATGTATATTATTAAGCAGTAAATTTCTAACTGCGCTTAAACCATATAAGTAAAAAAAAACAAGTCATTTTTTCTCTTGTAGTCCGAATAAATGGCAATTATAAATTCAGACAACTTATACCACAAAATCAACTTACCATCCTTTACCTGAAAATCGATAGACAGACAATTTGTTTCCAGGCGAAAAAACATGCTATTTAGGACCACCAATGATTTCAAATCCTTTAAATATGAATGCTTGGATGTTGCCAAACAGTGTAGCCTCCAATAAATGCCCATCCCCTTCTATAGAAAGTGCATTGTTTATGATAAATGCACGGGCATTAAATAGAATGTTAAGGTATATTCCATGGCATCAAACAATAGGGGTGGGGCTGGAGGTCAAAATCTAGGACACATTTATGTAATACAATAGTTACCAAGATTAATATTCTGTAGGTTTATATCTTGACAACCATGTGACAGAAAGCATTCCTGCATACACCATAAGTGCCACATAAGGGTTAGACCCAACCCTAGGGTTCATGCATTGTGGTGGGGGGGGATCTATGAGGTCAAGATCTAGGACATTTTTTTTAAGAATGACTATCCTATTTTCATTTCAATCTAGGACTGAGGACCTGACCCACAATGTCTGTGCTTATGTCTTAGATTGGGTATACATGTCAGCTCTGTATACCACTCTAAAAATATCTGTCATTCTAAAACTACACTCCCCCATCTTTATACGTAAAGTCCTTTACAGTGCTTATTTCTAAATTGTACTTGATAAGGGAAGGCACTGTCTTTCATTAGGGATTTGAGGTTCAATTTCAGGCGTGAACATGTGCAGGGTTGTTTTGATAGGGAGGGAAGCTTGGTGGCTACCAGCCAGGGGTATACATGCCTCTCAAGGCACTTTTTCTAGTTTTATTTAGAAAATGGTTCATCTTCTGAATGTAACTTTATATGCATTGTTGTCTGACTCTGTATGAAAACTGGAATTACAAGCGTTAAGTCGGTTAAAAAGCTCATCAGAGCTTATGTTGTACTGTTGTGATACTTGTAGACTCAAAATAAATCTTATCTTATCTTATCTTATCTTATCTTATCTTATCTTATCTTATCTTATCTTATCTTATCTTAAGCTCAACATTGAAAAAAAAATCATGAGAGACTCATTTTATTGATACAAAGTAGATAGATATGAGATGTGTCAAGTGAAATATCATCATCAGGATTTCAATAAAAGTTGAAAATTTTACAAAAATGTGTCAGATAATTTCTGGACCATTGGTCCTCTGATTGACATGAGTACTTGTCAATTTCAGTTAAATAGATAAGCAGTGACTCTTCGAACTATCATGTGCTCATAACATTAAATTAGAACAAAATACATAATTTAGTTTTCATTTATACCATCCTAACCCCACCGCCTATTTTTATACATGTGTAAACATGTTAAAGCTTTTCTTGTTATTTATTATGCAAGAACTAGTCTTGGAAAAGACACACACACACACACACACACACACACACACACACACACACACACAGAGAGAGAGAGAGAGAGAGAGAGAGAGAGAGAGAGAAAAGCAGAAGTTAACTCACCTTGATTGATATTTTATCAGTTCGGTAATGATGGTTCATACCCTATATAATGTACTTATACCAGACTTACATTACTTTTACACCATTCTTCAACAGAATATTGAGTAGCGTGAAAAGTAACGTGATGTGTTTTCGGGCGTAGTTCATTATTGATCTCCAACACATTCTTATATGTTTATTATACATATTTTTTTTTATCTAAAATGAGGAAAGAATTCAAAAGGAAGAAAAAAGTGAAGAAAACAAATCTTCTTCTTCTTCTAATTCTAAGGACACGTTTTATCAATAATTTTCCACGTGAATAGTTATAAGCGTTTGGTCAAGTCCAAATAGAGCTGCGGCAAATCTATCAGGAATCTGTAATAGAATACAAAAACTTGCCCATGAAATATACAGAGAATTTTTTCAGCATTAAAAATTTAAAATTTCATTGAAAAAAAAAGTTAATTTTAATATGTTCGCTCAAAACATTGATTGTGGGTACTCGTTAGAACCGCCTCGACGAGGTTCTAACGAGTACCCACAATCTATGTTTTGGAACAGAAATAAGAAAAATAGGTATACCTCTGAAGACCCCAGTTTTGCTATATAAAAGTGGGGTATGAGGGGGTATACTTTTCATGGACATGTTTTCCTGATGTGGACTGCTAAATAGAATTCAATACCCTTCCAAAAGTCATTCTGAGATTATTTGGTCTTTGACATTTATTATTTGGTCTTTGACATTTATTTTCCATTTCTGGCCATACAGTATGTGTGCATCGTGAAGATGAAGGTACGGTCACAATTATTTTCAGTATGGCTGCGCTGACCTGTTTTTGTTTTTTAATAAATGAGCCGCCTCGTGGGAAAACCAGCAATGTGGTTTCCGTACAGGTCCGACACAAACCGGCCTGTACAGTCACAGAAAAGAGCTAGAAGCTTGAAATTTTGGAGTAAAGGAGAGGAGGAATTGTACTATCCGAGTAGCGAAAACAAAGGCACTGATCAGCTTCGCGGTTACCGCGAAGCTGATCTGCGTCTTTGTTTTCGCCTTTGCAGATTGTTGGTTTTCCCATGAGGCGGCTCAAATGTTGTTGTTGTTTTTTATATACTAAAGTGCGTTTTATTTGTCTCATATCAATGATTTCACATAAAAAAATGTTTTTGTTTTTCCGCATTTCCATATCGTACAGTAGTGTACCTGTAGTGTATCCCAGCTCTTCAGACGAGTTGATTTATCGTTTTGGAGGAGTCATTTTTCTGACAATCGCGCGTGCGCTTCTTTCACGGGTCGTAATTAGGACTTTGTTTAATTTGCTGTTTTGTATTATGAATATATTGTCTTATGCATGTATCATGAAATGTTTAAATGTGTTTGTCCCTTTGCCTTGTTATAATTGGAACCGACATCCATGGCTATTGCTTATTTTAACTGACGTAGCCCTTGATTGGCCTTTGATTGTTATCTTGATTGTTATCTGATCATTGCTTATTCTAACCCCGACCTACTAGGTTTGCAAATCTTCTGTCCTAAACATTCATATCGCTGCTTTGTGTTTTGTTTTTTTTTTCATCAGTACTTTTATGGTAGTTTAAACTTTATTTCAACTGTATAAATACATCAAAAACAATAAACATGTGACAATAATACAACTTATTATACAATTAGGATTCGGAAGGAAGTCAAATAGACTTTTGTTATCCGTTTCCCAAAAGATGAAAACGTGCACTAGCTTTTGACTCATGAGACAAACATGTACAAATACAACCTAGGAATAGATACACTACATAAAAGCGCGAAGTGGTAGTATTATACAGCAAAAAATCGTGATTTATTTGACATACTTAAATTTGAAAAAAAACGTTGAGTTTTGTAAGTTTTTATAGTTTGAAACAAAACAACTTGATGAAAAACGAGGAAAAAAGCTCAGTTTGCTCCACGGGGAAGGAAGGAGCCACGCAACCGCAAGAATACTAGTAAGACATAAAGAGGTATGTGTGAGATTATCCTTCATAGTTCAATTATCTAGAATTCAAAGGCACTACTATTTACGTATAGCTGAAATGTTTGGATTTTGATATAAATTTCTGGACAGCCTTAAATTTAGATCGCAATGTTGTCATCAATTGATACGTCTTGACATACCTAAATTTGGACGACAGATGTCCGATATGGTTGCCATCATGTCTAGACGAATATCATGATAGAGAGCGCATTCAAAAAGAAAATGGTGAGAGTTTTCGATTCCACCACACGAGCATAATGGACTCGGTACGACTTTTTTGGAAAACAAATGTTGATTTAAGGCACTACAGCGTGTTCTGATTCTGGTATGGTTAATTTGGTCTTGTCGATTTCCCGTTGTGTAATACACTGGGGGTTTCGTTAAATTACTGTTCAACTGATATCTAAAACTGGACAGCGAGGGAGAATCTTGGATTTGACGAGGTAATGTGTTCCACTCTCGTATAGTAGAGGGTAAGAACGAGTGGAAATACAGTTCTGAGTTTGTTTTGATTGTCCTAATGGCATTCACATTGCGCAGACTATAATGAGTTGCTGATCCAACGTTTGTTGGTGTGAGAGAAGACAGATACTCTGGGCATAGATCGTTTTTCATTTTGTAGAATAAGATGAGCTTGTGCTTTCTCCTCCTGTCACTAAGAGTTTCCCAGCCTGTTTCAGTAAGAAGAGATTCAATAGATGTTAATCTGGTTGCCCCGGTTACGATACGTGCTGCCTCATTCTGAATAAGATCTAATGCTTCGGCTTCGTATTTCGCGCAGTTGTTCCAAACTACATCTGCATATTCTAGAAGTGGTCTTATAAAGGAGAAATAAATAGTTTGAAGAGATTTTCGGTCAAGAAGAAATTTACAACGACGCATGATATAGATGCGTTGCCAAGCTTTATTCTTTATGTATTCAATATGTTCATGCCATGTGCACGTGCTGGAAAGGTATATTCCGAGATGTTTGTGGTTAGTAACTTCTGTAACTTGCTGATAGTTCATGGACAAGGGTGGGTGGTAGAGTGTGTTAACTTTCCTGGAGAAAAGAACTGATTCCGATTTAGAAGGGTTAAATGTAACGAGCCATTGGGTGGCCCATCTATGGATTCTGGAGAGGTCTATATTTAGAGTGACTGCTGCATCGAGTGGATCTTCAACTATTATGTAGAGACTTGTGTCGTCAGCAAATAATCTAATTGAGGACTGTACATCTTCTACAATATCATTAATATAAAGTAAGAAGAGTAAGGGGCCTAATATAGATCCCTAGGGAACACCAGCCTTTACTGTAGACCAGTTAGATGAAGCACCAGGAAGGACAACGCGTTGTTTTCTGTCTTGAAGATAGTCAGAAAACCAAGCAAGAAGGGAACCAGTTATGCCAGAACGCCTTAGCTTATACAATAGGCCTCTATGCCAGACTCTGTCAAAAGCCTTACTGATATCGCAAAATATGGCACGGACTTCCTTGCCATCGTCAAGAGCTTTACAAAAGGTATTGTACAGGTCTACAAGCTGGTTAACAGTAGAGTCCCCTGGGACAAATCCAGATTGGAGGGAAGTAAGAATATTATTGTCTCGAAAGAAATTGAATGCGTGTTTGTGAACGATCTTTTCAAACACTTTACCAATAGTATTTAGTAACGAGATCGGACGATAGTTAGAGACATCAGATGGATCACCTTTCTTGTGTATAGGAGTAATGTTTGCTTCTTTCCAAGAGTTAGGAAATTAACCGTGTTGAAGAGAGAAATTAAATAGGTCACGAAGAGGCAAAGACAAAGGAGCCGCAAGTTCTTTTAATAGTTTATTACTTATAGAATCCGGTCCCACTGCTTTACTCACGTTTAGGCATTTTAAGATCTCGCTGACTTCTTCTTGGGTGATTATTAGAGAATTAAGGGTACTGTTGTTTTCAAGTGGCGTGGCCGGCAGTGATGCATGTGTGTCGTCTAGAGATGTTTGTTGTGTAAAATAATCATTCAAAAGGTTTGCTTTGTCAGTTTCGTCGTCAATGATTGAGTCATCTGTTTTTAAGGGTGGAACAGAAGAACGCTGTTGGGGTTTTATAAACTGTTTAAGTGTTCGCCAATAATCTTCAGGTTGAAGACTTGAGTCCTGGAGTTTATTTGAAATTTTATCTGTTACTGACTTTCTAGATTTTCTTATTTCTTTTATAACTTTGTTTCTGTACGTCTTGTAATTCGTATGGTTTGTTTCAGTTTTAGATCGCATGAATTTGTCATATAGGTGTTTGCGTTTGCGTTTCATTTTCTTAATTTTAGAGGTCAGCCATGGAGGATCGGTTTCACGAATAATCACTTTTTTGTTGGGAATGTAATTTTTCGATGTGTTCAAGATCATGTCCGTAACTTGTTTAGCATAAATATCAATATTTTGGTGTTTTACTGCCTCCCAATTCGCATCCGAAAGTGCATTACGCAGGTCGTTGTAATTGCCTTTATCATAGAGCCAGATGTGTCTTGTAAAAACCTTTGAAGTGTATTTGCTGAAGTCAAGAACACAAAAAACAGGGCAGTGATACCTGATATTTTGTTCAAGAATTGGTTCCCCTACCCCACTAAGAAGAACAGAATTTTTGTTAGATGTTAGTACAAGATCTATGATGGAAGACGAAATTTCAGTAAAGTGTGTATGTTCATGTATCAGATTGTGGAGATCAAACTGTTGGCAGATATTATTAATTTTGTTTCTAGATACGTGCTTCAGCATGTCAAAATTGAAGTCGCCGACAATCAATATATCCTTAATATTTGTATCATAAGCAAGGCCGATTGATGCTTCTATTGATGTTAGGGTAGATGCAGGCGACTCGGGAGGTCTGTAGAATGTACCAATTAGTATTTTACTATGGTTTAGTAAGACTTCTATCCAGAGGCATTCAATATTCTGCAATTCAAGGTCTAATCTTCGTTTGGCAATTATGTTTTGCTTTACATATACGCAAATGCCGCCATGGCTATCTTCTATACGGTCACGTCTAAACGGAGGTTTATAGTCAGAAATCTTGATGTCATCATCGAGTATCGTGTAGTTCAGCCAAGTTTCGGTGAAGCAAAGAATTTGAAATGAAGAAAGTTCAGATTCAAGCAAAGGTATCTTATGTTGTATGCTATGAACATTATAATGAAGGACAGAAAACTTAGTATTAATGAGGTCGTTATTGGTTTGAATAGAGCTATCGATGGATGCAGATGATATTGAAGTGACACTGGAATTATGCTCATCGGACGATACTGATCCTATGGAAGATGGTCCTGGGTTTGGTTTGACATCACCACATCTAAGTAAAATTATAGAAAACATCACTAAAAGTTCAAAACTTGTTAAATGACTAATGCCCTTGACTTTAAAGTGTGTCAGATAATGCAAACCTATACGTGCCCTATAAATTGCTATATCAATCACTCAAGTTATGCAATCAACGATTGCATGGAAATAACTGATGGACACGGACAGGTCACATATCAGTTTGAAGGTACATACTTGAGGATTCTGGAGGTTACGTGGCAAGATAGCAAAAGGTTCCCCGTGGAAAGCAACATGAGCATGATTTAACATTTTAAAGTAGTTCGTGTGTAGAAGAAAAGGTTGTATGGGTATCATTATTTTGGAGTTTTCGCGTTGAGTATTAAAAGACTATACACTTATATGTGAAATAACCATTTACAAAAAACAGTCTTGGAAGAAAAAATGACAATAAAATGTCACAAGATTCTATTTGAGTCGTAATATACATATAAAATAACGACATTCACTGTATGCATTGTCGCATTCGAGCAAGAATGGCCCAGCCAAGTTCACGCAATCGCACAAACTTGTATGTGCCCTTATTGCTGATTGCTTCAATGGAAATAAGCATCAAATATTATTTATGCATGTTATTGCGATCCTAATAAATCGGGCAGGCATGGGAGTGGTCTGGTCAACAAGACTATACAGTTCATTTAACAACACATCTTAGACGTAGCTTGCATCAAGGCGATGAACACACTGACGTACGTTGTTTTCCAAACGATCCAACCTATGTGTGTTAACACCGTATTGTGCAAAAGTCGACTTGAGTTCATGATTATCTTTTGGTGGTATGAAACAAGGAATGATTCCGGTATATACCGAAACTTTGACATTGACAAACGATGACGAAGAATTCGAGCAATTAGCAAACGTAATCAATTTTCGTGTCTCTGGTGGCATATTTCTCCAATAAAATGTATATTTTCTGTCACAAGGTAAGGTTTTTTAACGAACTACTTATGGCAAAAAATGAAGGCATCCTTATTGTGGTTTCCCTAAAACTCACGACTCAGACATCGTCACATTAATGCAAGTAAAATTGAAATTATCGTCAACTTACCGTTTTACATTCCTCACTAACCTCGTGAAATGTTGCATCAATCTGTGCCGTAACATATTCAGTTGCATCAACGGTATACAGGGTGATTTATGGCCACTCACAATGAATACCAATTTCTGGCGTTAAGCCGTAGGTTTCCACATTGCAATTGGCATACTCATCGGGTGATCTTCCAATTTTAAAAATGAATCATACATTTTTTGGCATCTTTTCTAAAACATCACGAGCTTGCATGCGCGAGACACGGAAAATGCACATTTGTATCCCGAGGCATGTTCCCCTGCATGCGCACTAAAATCCTGGATTAGAAGAAAAATGAACATTTTCGGGTCATTGTGATGCTGATTGGGCCCAAAAGTTTTCACATAATTGACCGATTTAAAAGATGAGCACACTGATCAATAGAAACGCATAGGCTTCCTAAGAAGTAATAAAGTTGTGTTGTCTTAGGAACTCAGTATATATACATGGACCTGATTTAGATAGTGTCTATTTTTGTCATTAATGTCTTCAAAGGTATTTTGTGCTTTACGACGCCAGTTTTGTGTTAATATTATTGAAATGCTTCTTAAAATTTCATCAAACTAAAGAAGTATATTTATAAATGATAACACATAGCAATACCATCCTTTAAAATGATTATGTTTTATATCATTATTGTATGTTTCTACATGTATGTATATATATGTGTGTGTGTGTTTAAACTGTATTCATAGTGTCTCATAAGCCTAATTTTGGCTGGGTAACAACTGATAGTCTTTCACTAGATAATTATGTTGTATACTTGTGATGTTGATATGTGACACTTTAATCAATCAATCAATCAATCAAATTTATTAGCAAAATCAGCAAAATGCCTTTGGCTATAAACATTTACAAATATGGGAATACAAATTTATGCAATTACATACAGCAAATTCAGAAATATTACAAACAATTTCTACTGGTGAAGTCTTTGGTTGGTTATACGGAGTCAGAGATACCATTAATGGCATCTGATCTGCGAGACATTGCAAAATAGACATACTTTGATAGTCTTATAATAAAATTTCTAGAAGAACAATCCATAATGTTAATAAACGTTAACATAGACGGCCATGGTGTGCGCCCTACATATGACTGTCTTAAAGCAGCATAAAACGTACATATCAATAGAAAGTGGTATTCTGATTCTACCTGTTTAAGTTACAAAGATTACAGAGTCTCCGTTCTCTATTTACTTTTTTTAAATTAAGCTCATTTAGTCAAAAACACATGTTCAAAATGCATGTTCTATCTAAATATGAACATTTTGACATTATTTGAGGGTCTCTTAAAATTTTTGAACCCAATTTTCTCGAGATTTTTAAAAATGGTGATAGAACACTATAGCACGCAGCCGACGAAGTGTAATTAGCACTACAAGGGAAGTTAGAATTAAAGATGCATTCCTAGACGGGGTCAAATAATTAAAACATTGTTTAAAATACATTTGAGCCGCCTCATGAAAAAAAAAAAAAAAAAAAAAAAAGAAAATCTGCATATACAAAAACAAAGACGCAGATCAGCTTCGCGGTAACCAGGAAAAGAGATTGCCCAATTGGGCAACACAAAATATTAGAAGGTTTACAGCTAATTTCTCCTACTTTTCATTGATTGTTGCCCAATTGGGCAATTAAACAATCATTTTGGGGGCGTTCTCATTAAAATTAGCCTGTGCAAAAGACCAAACGAAATTGATGAAAAATAGACACACATGCATGTAGGGGAGATATAAATCCAAAAATTGTCCGTTCAAATGTTTTTAAAAACTGATTTGTCATTAAATAATACAACTTTGAAAATTGGTTTTGTTTGAAATGAATTGGTATGACAATCTGTTTCCATTTGGGCAACAAAAATCTTAGTTTGGAGCTCAAATGGGCAACGCCATATAATTTTGTTATCTAGGAGCCCAAATGGGGAACAACTGTCAAGATTATTTATTCTGGTATGCTGAACAAATAAATTAGATTTAGAAATAAGATAACAAATTGTAATCATATCTTTTAAATGCACCTTAAAAAGGTACAAGTAGGCAACGATCAGGAAAAGGCGCAATCAGAAAAACATTCCCACTCCAAAAACCGAGGCAGGAAAAAAACCAAACTAACAATAAGGTGAAAACATTTCGTAAGCTGAATGAGCAGCTATTTTCCCAATAGGTGGCCACTCAGTTACCTAAACTTAACTAAAAATATGATAACATACATAAGGCGCCAACAGCACAAAAATTTAAACACCAAGACATAAAACAATAAGAACCACCACAGAAGTATCGCCTTGGAACGATTAGTAAAATAAAATTACTGGCGGGCTTAAACCGGTTTTACAGGATCCTAACCTCACCCTCAGATGCTGCTGTGGTTCATAACATTTAGTTAGTTGTTTGGTCCTTAAGTTGAAATATATGATCATTCCCATTTTGTTATAAGGCTTAAGCTGTACAACAAAGTAGCTGGGACATTTCTAAAATGGCCAAATTTGTGAAGAAATGTGGAGATGATTTTAAACATAGAGAATGGGGAATATCTGAGGTCCATTCTGTCAAAGTCAGGCGTTATATACCAAGAGAAACGCTGTGTGCTCTTGATCGAGTCCTTATTAGTAAAAATCATGTGACAACCGTCTCATACTGTTGCGATCATGCCAACAAAAATTGCGTCGAATGTGGCAAAGACAAAGAAGTGCCAATACAAAACGAAGTACATTGTCAAACAACACCATCGGAATTCCAGACTGATACAGAATGCCAAACAGATTTTCCAAAATATACAGATCGGAGAGGTAACTAAATAAACCATATACCTTGGGGTGGTAAGAAAACATTTTTATTGAATCAAAGAGTTGTAAACAATATTCTCAACAACTTGCACATGCATTCACTCACACATGTTAGGTCAGCTCTAGATCCGCCTATGCTATGTTTTTGGTGTGTCCAAGGATCTTAATGCGATTAAATGTTACCAAACTGCTTGGGTATGCAGACTGCAGAGCCATTGCTTTCATGTGTAACAAAAGCAATGCTTTGTGCCCTGGCTCAATGCTGAAGTAAATTTTTTCACTCCAGATTTTTTTTATATTTAGTTTTACGTCCCTTTCAAGCTTTTTCACTTATATCGAGAAGAATCAATCGGTAGGTGGGGCGAAAACGGGAGTATCCTGAGAAAAAAGAACTGACACACCCGCAAGCAGAACCTGGCTTGTCACACATGACCCGTGCTCCCAGCAAGGCGCAAACCCACAGCGGTGAGATGATCGAATGACCAAGAGCACTGAAGTCAGAGACCTTCACTCTGCAACAGGGCCGCCTATATTAAATTAAGTGCCACAGATGGGTGTTTCAGTTCTGTATGATAACACTCTTCATAGTCCATAAAAACTTATTTTTTTTTAAGAAAAACATGTGATGATGAAGCATTGGATGTTGATCTGAGTACATGTAGTTGCTTAGTCCCGTTTTGTGAACACATGTATTTTGAAGATATAATTAAGGCCTAATTTTTTAATTTCTTGGTTTACGGATTATTTTTCAAAACAGATTTTGATCAGAGGTCCAAAAAATAAAAAGGTAATATTTATTTTTACGTATTGACAAAATGCCAAGTCTGAGGGGAAAAAGACAAAGCCTATCGAAGAAGTCAGAGTTTGTACTTCTTTGTTTACAGCATAATGTCACCGATGACGCTTTAGAGCCCTTTCACACAAATGTGTCTCTCTTGATCAGAATGCAAGTAATTTATGAAGTGTATGGTTCTCTGTTTCAGGTAAAGAGGCCAGGTGAAAGCACTCCTCCTCCTATGCAGTTGTCTGATGATCCAAACATCCGGGACACCCCACAACTTGCAAAATATACACCTTGATTTATCATGTGATTTTACTTTTAATACAATTATAATATTATGATGATAACATTGTGTGCTTTTCATTGTTATTTCATTCTCATTGATCAGCACTCCAGGAGGTCATACCTTTAAGGCCCAATCACATAATATATAACGACCTAATATGGCATGTCCATGGACTAATAAGAGATTATTATATGACAATTTTCATATCATACCCCGTATCAACCTGAGACTTCCGTATCAGCCAGAGACTCCCATATCAGCCTGAGGGCCGAAGGCCCGAGGGCTGATATGGGAGTCGAGGGCTGATACGGAAGTCGAGGGTTGATACGGAGTATGATATGAAAATTGCCATATCATGATCTCTTTATCATATATTTTTATTGAAAAAAAAAGTGTTGGATACAGTTCAATGCACAAAATGTTTCCCAACATAATTTCAAGTGGAAAAAAGAAAGAATGAAAAAAAAATTCTGGGGTGTGATATGGGGGTGTGATATGAGTCCATATCTCTCTAGGGAGATATGGATTTTGACAAATTTTGAACTGATACAGCTTTCCCAACATAATTTCAAGTGGAAAAAAGAGAGAATGAAAAAAAATTCTGGGGTGTGATATGGGGGTGTGATATGAGTCCATATCTCCCTAGGGAGATATGGATTTTGACAAATTTTGAACTGATACAGCTTTCGAGATATGGTGTCCCGATACGTGCATAGGACTTGCGCCTGTATCGCATATGTAAAAAGAACGTATTTTACAGTAAATATATGATAACAGAGTGTAAATAGCCATATTTTATTTGATTCATAAAGTGTACTTAAATGGGCAACAAAACATTTCATAAACTCTGTTTTTAAATTGACCGTTGCCCATTTGGGCAACCGAAAATAAAACTGCGTCAAAATGGGCAACAAATCACAAAATAATTTTCTTTAAAAAAATGCCAATTTTCAAACCTACATAACGTTTTTAAAAAGTAATTTTAAAAAAAATTGAACAGACAAAATTTAGATAAATTCTTCTTCTTTTTGCTCCAATTAGTTTTTGATTACATATATTAACATTTTGCACAGATCGTTTTTATGAGAGATATCAAAAAGGGCAGTTTGTTTCCCATTTGGGCAACAAAATGCGATAACAAGTACATAAGTAAAAGTGACAAGCAAATAAACAAGTAAATAAACAAGAAAACTGTTAAGAACAAAGAAAAATCATTCAAATATGTTTACGTGATATATCAACAAGCTGTAATTAAACAATTCGCTACAAACCCAAGAAGAACTAGCTTTAGATAATTTCCAGCACCCCGTATTGAGCCTTTTTTTCTGCTTCCAAATAGAGCTTCTTATACTAATACCGAAAAACCCCTTATCAATTAATTGATAGGACAGTTTCTTTTCCATTAATTGATATTTTATGAATTATTCCGCCTAGAAAAGGGAAGTTTGATGTAAACCTTCTGAAAAAATGATGTTGCCCAATTGGGCAATCTCTTCTCCTGGTAACCGCGAAACTGATCAGCGCTTTTGTTTTCGCTACACGGATAGTACTATTTCTCCTCTATTTAAATCCAAAATTTCGAACTTCTAGCCTGCTTCTGTGACTGTACAGCCTGATTTGTGTCAGACCTGTTCGGAAATCAAATTGTTGGTTTTCTCACGAGACGGCATTGCCCCTAGCTAAAGACAGACCAGTGGGATATATGCACTTCGTCGCGTTTCTGATTTGTTACATAAGTATTTGTCCTCATTTTGGCTCCATGCTGAATTTGAACTTGACACAAAAACCGAAATAAACCGACAAAAACAATTACGTTATATTTAGAGAATTGTTTCTACGAGTAATTGATATAAACTACGAGGGGGCGGAGCCCCCGAGTAGTTTATATCAATTACGAGTAGAACAATTTTCTAAATGTTTTGTATCATGGTCCAACCAGAATCAAGCATTCAATTTTCCCATGACTTCATTGTTTTAGATTGTCAGTTAATTACCAAGAATGACAGGTTTAATGTTTTTTTTTTCTTTTCTGCTTATCTTGCTGATAAGCTGATTTATTGTTTGACCTAAAACACAGCAACTTTTCAATTTCAAATTCTGGTATGTCACGTGACATAATTTGAAAACTTTAGTTGTTCATTTACAAAAAAATGGATGTGCTAGATGATGAAAATGACAAATTGATTTTAAGCCAAATTGCTGATGCATTGGAAAATAATTATTTGGAGATAAACCCATTTGAGGACAAGCATGAGGATATATTTCTCTGAATGCACCTTCAATTTCTGTATTTTCTGATAAACCAATTTAGCTTGATTAAAGCTGTGTAGGCTTTGGGACTAGTTGTGCTGAATTTTCATATCTTATATATTTCTTTTTTTATTTTTATCATTCACATTGGATATCTATTGCTGTAAATAAAATACATGCTTGAAAACTTCTTTAATTTTTCCACTCATAGGCAACAGGTGTCTGGCAAACAAATCAATTCTGACATATCAGTGCTCTAACTTCCCTGTGCAGTGTATCAGGTAGTAAGAGCACGACCTAGATAACAGACTCAGTACAAGCCATAGGAAATTTTAGCTCCGCCTACTTACTAAGAAAGGCTGGATTTTCTCATAGCCATGGTTTACTCACATATTGCACAAGCAACATCAAAGAGAAAACTCTAGACCATGATACAAATTGTTTTAGATTGTCAGTTAATTACCAAGAATGACAGGTATAATGTTTTTTTTTCTTTTCTGCTTATCGTGCTGATAAGCTGATTTTATTGTTTGACCTAAAACACAGCAACTTTTGAATTTGAAATTCTGGTATGTCACGTGACATAATTTGAAAACTTTAGTTGTTCATTTACAAAAAAATGGATGTGCTAGATGATGAAAATGACAAATTGATTTTAAGCCAAATTGCTGATGCATTGGAAAATAATTATTTGGAGATAAACCCATTTGAGGATAAGCATGAGGATATATTTCTCCCAGGGGGGGTACTCTGAAATTTTCTGTATACATAGGCGAGGCTGACTTTTTTGGGGTCAAAATTTTGAATTTCCGTATTTTTTTGAGTTTTCAGAAAAACTAGTTATTTTTTTAGGGTAGTGAGCTTTTTATGGATATTTTTTTGGGGTCATGCCTTTTCTGAATTATTTTTTTGGGGTCATCTATAATTCTAAGTAAATTTTTTTGGGTTTTGCACATTTCTTGGAAATCTCTTTATTTCTATAAAGATAAGAGTGGCTTACACTTATGTCTTACAAGGCCTTAAGATTCAATTTTGTTTGCGACCATGCCTTATGACTTTTGGAAGCTTGATCATGATGATGTTGTATGGATTGCAAATCAAATGTTATCAAAACCATCATAAGACTTACACTTTGAGAATAAATAAAATCTTTAAATTTTATCCAACTTGGTTACCCCGGTACTTCCTAGTTCCTACATATACTAACTGTATTGTGACGTGTTCTGTTGGCTGGTTGATTTGGGATTTAACGTCCCACCAACAGCTTAGATCATAATATTTCATCAATAGGCATAAAAAGATGAATACATGTAATTTTTTGGGGTAAGCTAAAAGTTCAAGTATTTTTTTTGGTATGCCTGATAGGACTGGTATTTTTTGGGGTGGTCAGCAAATCTCAGTAATTTTTTGGGTTTGGGGGTAGAAGCTGGGGCCTCGCCTATGTATCCACAAAAAATGAGAGTACCCCCCCTGGGATATTTCTCTGGATGCACCTTCAATTTCTGATAAACCAATTTAGCTTGATTAAAGCTGTGTAGGCTTTGGGACTAGTTGTGCTGAATTTTCATATCTTATATATTTCTTTTTTTTATTTTTATCATTCACATTGGATATCTATTGCTGTAAATAAAATACATGCTTGAAAACTTCTTTAATTTTTCCACTCATAGGCAACAGGTGTCTGGCAAACAAATCAATTCTGACATATCAGTGCTCTAACTTCCCTGTGCAGTGTATCAGGTAGTAAGAGCACGACCTAGATAACAGACTCAGTACAAGCCATAGGAAATTTTAGCTCCGCCTACTTACTAAGAAAGGCTGGATTTTCTCATAGCCATGGTTTACTCACATATTGCACAAGCAACATCAAAGAGAAAACTCTAGACCATGATACAAATCACAATTAGAAGCTGTTTCATGATGGGTGGCATTAGAATTTGAGATTTAAATGTGCTTTCCTGACGACATTTAAATAATTAGATGGAGATAAAGGATTGGTTTACGAAGACTGTCTCAGCATGACACACAAACAGCAAATATTAGTGGTTTTAACCAAGAGACGATTACTTCGTTGTGTGGTCACGCGAGGAACACTTTTACACGTGTTTAAGTGATACACTTGCATGGTATGCATGTACTTCACAAAATATTTCAAGAACCTGTGTTCTAATAGGTCATATATGGTGTAGGCCTTGCATCGCCTTTTTTATCTTATTTTTTTATTTTTTATTTTTTATTTATTTATTTATTTATATTTTTTTCAAGTTTTTTTATTTTTATTTTTATTTATTTTTAAAGGTACAAGTAGGCAAAGATCAGGAAAGGGCGCAATCAGAAAAAGATTCCCACTCCAAAAACCGAGGTGGGAAAAAAAACCAACAATCAGCAACAATCAGGTACTTATACCATGAAAACATTTCGTCAGCCGAATGAGCAGCTATTTTCCCAACTGGTGGCCACTCAGTTACCTTATATGAAAACACACATAAGGCGCCAACAGCACAAAAAATTTTAACACCAAGACATTAAACAAAAAGAACCACCACAGAAGCAATCGATTTTACATGGCCATAACCTCACCCTCCGCTTCTGCAGTGGTTCATAACATTAAGCTAGTTCTTCGATCCTCGTGGTGAATCTCTAACAAGTCAATGAAAATAAATCATGATAAACATCCTGGACTCACAGATTCAGTAAGTTGCCCGACGATAGAGATCCCTGGGCGCCGAATAACTTACTAACTCCGGAGCAAAAGAAACTGATGTTGCAACTTTAAGCTGCAACGCTTAAAGAAACACAGTCTGATAGGAATTATTATTTACAGGATCTGCCTTTTATGGCTGTGGTTTGTACCGCAGTTAACCAAAACTCGATCACAAAAACAGACCATCTAACGTCTCTGAATGACTTCTGGTATTCTCGCAGATTTCCTGGATTCCACGGACATGGACATGTTGACACTGACGGTTGCGGACGCGCCACTTAGTGTAAACGCCGGTTCAAATTACATTTTTAAGCGGTGCAGCTGCAACCGCGGCTTACTGTCAACAGGGTTGGGTGATAATGTAGTCAGCTGTCGATGAATGCCAGCATTGTTCATGATTGGTGTGCACAGACTTGTTACTGATCGTTCCAAGTCGATACTTCTGTGGTGGTTCTTTTTGTTTTATGTCTTGGTGTTTAAAATATTTTTGTGATGTTGGCGCCTTATGTATGTTTGCATATTTTTAGTTAAGTTAAGGTAACTGAGTGGCCACCTATTGGGAAAATAGCTGCTCATTCGGCTTACGAAATGTTTTCATGGTATAAGTACCTGATTGTTAGTTTGGTTTTTTCCCACCTTGGTTTTTGGAGTGGGAGTCTTTTTCTGATTGCGCCTTTTCCTGATCTTTGCCTGCTTGTACTTTTTTACACTGATTTGGTTTGGTATGTTCGTCGACAGAGCTTCAAGTGACCCAGCATTACGAAAACACGCCCATGCAATATACAGCAATTTTTAAAGTTGTAAAAAAAAACCCGAAAATTTTCAGTAGAATTTGTTTTGCCATTTTTCTTATTTTTGCTCAAAACGGCGAGGCGATTCTAACGAGTACCCACAATCTATGTTTTGGAGCAAAAATAAGAAAAATAGGTATATACCCCTGCGTTCCCCCCAGTTCTACTATAAAAAAGTGGGGTTCAAGGGGGTATACATTTCACGGACATGTTTTCCTGATTAGTCAAAAATGTTGTGTTGTAATTCATTTGAGCAGTAGGCGAGATGAGCTTTTGGTATACGGCGTCCATCCGTCGTCCGTCCTTCGTCGTTCTCACTTGGCCAATCAAAGACAAATTTTATGCGGAACCTCTTGGGAAGGGGGAGCGTAGGTTTGTTAAATGGTATAAATGATGCACGTCTCATTAAATGAGAACCGCCACACCTATACGAGTATTCAAAATAAAAGCTCATTTCTTGGTCTTGGCCAAAGGCCATTTGATAAAAATTGAAACTTAATTTTCTCAGAAACTGACAATCAAAGCCAAAAGTAGCACCTCGATAAAACTGAATAAAAATAACCCAGGAATCTAAGCTGTTGACTGTGCCGTTAAAACCTCAAAATGGAGTCAACGCGCTTTTTGGGGCTGTGACAAAAAAATGATTGACTGCTTATGCCTCCAGACATAGTCTGGCGGGTCAGCCGTCAAAATGAATTTTTGATAACTGATTTATCATTTTGACGTCTGACTCCAACACTATCAAAATTTCCCAAGTTCTATTAATATCTCTGCAAGCTGTTTTTAGACATTGATTTTATGGGAATTCCTAATCTGATTGGTTGATGGCTGGGTGCTGAGGTCATGCACTCTCTAAGAGCCAATCAGAAGCTCGCAGTTAGAATTGTCTCCCCTCTCAGATGACTTTTTTGTCAGCCATGTTGAATGAATTCTTTTAAAAAATCATCAAAATAAACAAAATTTGGATATGTTTTATGAATTTTCAAATGGAGGTTTGTTTATTTTTTGTTTTACAATGTTTTACACCATTTGTTTATATAAAAACTTGTTATTCTGTAAATAATGACTTTCACCCAAAAGTGGCTGACAGCTTGGCTTTTTGACAATGTGCTGGAGTCAGACGGCAAAATGAACCACTGGGTATGATACTTCATTTTGACGGCTGACCAGTCAGACTACTCCAGACAAAGCCAGAAAGACGATCTGATTCACCGTTGAGCCTGCCCAAGAAAAGATGTTATGTCAAACCATCTATACACATCTAAGCCCTAGTTTACTTGGGCTGTTGTACTTGGAAGCAGATTGCGAATGCCATCATATCCCAATGTTAGGAATAAGTGCATTGAAATAGAGGGAATGTCCCGAAATGTCAAAATATGTTGATTGTGACGCTAAAATGGTTCTGCACGAGTATGTCTGAAATGTTACCTTTCAGTTCTAACTAAATGGTCATGAAAAAGTATGGAGTTTGGCATTGCTTGTGTCGATTTCTAATCTTGGCTTTTCACTTTCGTAAGATAATCTGTCAGGGTCTTGTGTATTATGCAAAGCATTTAAGTTCACCACTAAGGTCCAGTCCACATGAAACTTGATATAATTGTTACAATGAGCCACCTCGTGGGAAAACCAACAATGTGGTTTCCAAACAGGTCCGACACAAACTGACCTGTACAAGCACAGAAAAGAGCTAGAAGCTTGAAATTTCGGATTTAAGTAGAAGAGGAATTGTACTATCCGAGTAGCGAAAACAAAGGCGCTGATCAGCTTCGCGGTTACCGCGAAGCTGATCTGCGTCTTTGTTTTCGCATATGCAGATTGTTGGTTTTCCCATGAGGCGGCTCACAATGTTTTAAATACCATACATGCAGATTATAATACTTAGCATACATGTATTACACGCAGATATGTTACAGTTAAAAATACATGTATTTTTGTGACAAACATGAAAGCGTGTTTCAATGCATTTTTTATTTTGACCACGTTTCAGTGCCGTGAGTAAAGTTTAACGCTTTTTTCTAATTGACGTAGTCCGTTAATTTGATATATCTATAGAGGATGTTGAATATGGCTTTTATTTCACAAGTGAAGTGAAAAATATTTATATTTCATGAGTGGTGAAGAGTTATGAACAATGTTTAAGGTGGCGTCATACCTAGCCGATTTTGACACACGATGGCCACACGAATATGATTTTTTCAATTTCGCGCGATTTTCCTCACGAATTTGGTAAAAAGCCAATATTGAGCCGACGCATACACGAAGCCTGCCGATTGCAACACGATGGACACACGATGGACACACGAATAGCTCACGATTATACCCGAAGGACTCGCGAAGATAGAGGAACTGGCAGTTTTGCATACGATGTTGTTGCGAATGATACACGAAGGCCTCACGATGGCTTCACGATGGCCTGACGACATCGCGTTAAGTGTTAAATGTATTCCCGATTGTGTCCCGAAGGCATCACGTGAATTAGGAATTTATTATCGGTTAAGATTCATTTTCTTATAAATGTTTAATATGTTTGGCCCCATTTAGATAATATTAGTCTTTGTATCGACAACCCTGTTGAAAGTTGCAAAATTTCAGTAATTCTCTTTGGCTCCATGTTGCCATACCTAAAGCGTCACTGACGAGACTTAAATAGTCGAAACCGCGGCATGGCCCATCCCCTTTCTCATTAATGTGCTAGCTGCTCTTAGAGGATCTCAAGTTTTAATCTTTATTTATGGGTTGGAGTCAAGGCTTGGAGTCTTGGAGTGGTCTTAGGCTGCCGTATTGGAGTGGATTCTTGAAGTGGAACCCTGGAGGGAATGTTGCGAGTGGCACAGGAACTACATTTTTTTTTTTTTTTTTTTTTTTTTTTTTAATACAAAGAAACTTTCCGATATGGGTGTTAATTTCAATCATAGCCATACCATGATCAAACAGATTATCTAAGATAAGGATCTACCAAAATGTACATGAATGATGTGCTAAGACATTAACAGTCATCTCCAAAATAACGTTTTATCTGTTTTGTTTTGATATAGTTTTTTGCTCAACTCTGCAGTTCCACTGCAGTCCATGTCTCCATAAAATACACGGTACCTGCATATACTGTAGGCTGGTGGTTGAACGAGCCCCAGTCTCATTTGCGTGCAAACATGGTTTCTTTTGAGAAAGCATTTTTGTATGCTTTCGTTGTTGACGTCCATATAGTAATAAGTTAATTAATATCAGTAACTTTACAACACTGTTCAAGCTTCACGGTGACAGTTTTCTAGTACTTAAAATCCATCTTTCACATGAAACTGGCACAAAACTGTTCTTGTTTAAACGCTCGTTTGTCGAACTCTGCAATGGGTTTGTCTGTTAGAAGAAAAACGGGCGCTGCTTTAAAGACAGAGTAATGAACAAGCCAAATACATGTACCTGTAAGAGATGATGTTGCTCCTGCAGGCAGGAGTTTTTTGTCATGCACCAGCTTGATGTATAGCAGCAGTGCTATCGGGATGTTTATCATGATTTATTTGTTTGTTCTTGATGATTCATTGACTAGTTAGAGATTCACCACGAGGACCGAAGAACTAAATGTTATGAACCACTGCAGAAGCTGAGGGCGAGGTTAGGCGCCTGTAAAACCGGTTAAGCCCGCCAGTAACTTTGTGTTACTGATCGTTACCAGGCGAAACTTCTGTGGTGGTTCTTTTTGTTTTATGTCTTGGTGTTTAAATTTTTTTTGTGCTGTTGGCGCCTTATGTGTGTCTTCATAGTTTTAGTTAAGTTAAGGTAACTGAATGGCCACCTATTGGGAAAATAGCTGCTCATTCGGCTTACGATATGTTTCATGGTATAAGTACCTGATTGTTAGTTTGGTTTTTTCCCACCTCGGTTTTTGGAGTGGGAATCTTTTTCTGATTGCGCCTTTTCCTGGTCTTTGCCTATTTGTACCTTCTTTTTCCTAATTGTTTTTTTTTTCATCGAAATACGGCATGATTTAAAAGTATTCCACTTGAGGCTTCTGAGAAAATGTTGTGTGGGTGCTAATTGTTTTTGTTTTGTATGTCCACGTTATCCGGGGAAGTATTATAACAGTTTTGGTTAGTATCGTGTTTCCATCTTAGTGCCATCGTGTTCTAGATTTTTCAAATACGATGCTTATACGATGGCGTTGCGAAGGCCACCCGATGTCGTGTTGCCTTCGTAACACTATCGGGCAGCATCGTGTGTCCCTCGTAGTGCCATCGTGTAGCAAAACCTAGCCGATGGTGCCGATGACCACACGACACAAGTACGATGTAGTCCCGATGTGAGAAGATGGCCTCACGATGGCTTTACGATGGCCAAGATGTACTCGCGAACTCAACACGAAATTGAACCATCGTGTGTCCTTCCTATATTTTTTTGGCATGTCGAAGATTTTGATGCCGCTCGCGATGGTACTGCCGAAGGCTTAAAAAATCTCCCGATGGACATACGATGGGTAACGATGCACTCACGAATAGCCCGATGTCTTCACGATCCCCGCCGAATTTGAAAATTTTCATAATCGTGTGTCCATCGCGTGTTAACATCGGCTAGGTATGACGCCTACATTAGAACAATCATTTCAGCATATGAAAGCATAAATATCTATGTGCGGGTTTTTACAACGCTCTGGCATTTGAAATGAGCATGCAAACATGTCAAATGATTGTAAATGATTACTGGTGACAACTTTGTTCGTTCAAATTAGTTTGCATGTTTATTGTACATGTATGTATGTATTTTGAAATCGAATAAAACTTTTAAAATAAAATTCGTATTTCAGTAGTGCATGGTCAGAGTATAGTTGGAGACCAACCAGATGGTGTGTCGGGAGTTAAAGTAGTACATGGCCATAGTACGGGAGTTAAAGTAGTACATGGCCAGAGTACGGGAGTTAAAGTAGTACATGGCCAGAGTACGGGAGTTAAAGTAGTACATGACCAGAGTACGGGAGTTAAAGTAGCAATGAAACATGGCTGTCCTCGACGATACTACATATGTCTCATTCACTGTCTGAGAGAGAAATACAACTTCGCCTTGTGTTCCCTCACAGGCTGTCATTGTTTCTTCCGCAGAAACTACATGGAGGATGAACCTAATAATAGAGAGGTATAGTGCAATTTCTTTGACCATGCCGGTTTTCCTTTGACATAGAATTGCATTTGTTGATCAGGGGCCAGTTGTTCAAAATTAATGATGTCGTTAGTTAACGTTTCGTTAAAATTCAAATGGCAATATTACAAATAGACTTATATTTTGTTGATAAAATGTGGGAATCCTTTGCATTGCAAAGGATTCTCATATTTTATCAACAAAAAATAACAGTCTGTTTGCTTATGTAGTCGGCATTTACTAAACGAATTGAGATCTTAACGATGACGTTAAGCTAACGAAGTTTTGAACAACTGTCCCCAGACTGTTTCAAATGGATAATATGTTTTCAACAATGCGATCCTTATATCATAGCATTATGTAAACAAAACATGCCCACGTGCTTCACATGGCACTGGAAAAAATGTCTAAAGCAAGTAGATACCCATTTTCTGTTTACGAAACTTGACCAGGTGAGGTAAACTGGCATGGTCGGAATGTTTTACCATAGCATTTATCATCTAAGGTTTACCTTACTATAATTGGAAAAATAATAAGAAAAAAGCAGTAAATAAACTGGTTAATGAGACAATTCACGTAAGCACGTGCTTGTTAATACACCGCATTCATTTATGCTCGTTACTGGCCGCCAAGCAAAACACTTGCTAATATAGGGATCAAATATTATTTTCCATTCATTAACATTCGCTAGGTCCCGAGGGGAGTGTTGAAAACCGAGGGCGTAGCCCATTCGCTAGGTCCGAGGGAAGTGTTGAAAACCGAGGGCGTAGCCCGAGGTTTTCAACACTCCCCGAGGGACCTAGCGAATGTTAATGAATGACAAAATCATTTTTGATCGCTATTATTGCATAAATTCTACAGAAACGAAAGAAATAAGGTGGAGAAACGAAAGAAATGTGGTGCACTTTATTTTACAGCATCATCACATTTTCATACGCGTAAAAGCTTTCATTTTTGTGCTCGTTCCGGGCGGACTTCAGTTTCTCATTACTAGCACGTGCTTTGCGTGGCGCCCGGTAACGAGCATAAGTAAAAGCCATGTATTAACAGCAAGTGCGCTCGTGAATTGCAATATTAATGCATGGCTTACTCTTCATTAATAAATGACTGTTAATATCGTGTCACACGGTTATTTATGCAATAATAATGAATAATGAATTCAGACCGGAACGCGAAAGTTTTTACGCTTATTAAAATACCACACTGGTAAATGTAAAAGTACTCAGTGGAGCTAGTTGCAACGCACTGGTGCAGATTAAATTACGATCTGGAGTAAGATTAAAATGGCGGAAAAGGTAAACAAAACTTATACCTCTCTTCATTATCATTCCCTTATAAATTTGTGTGTGTGTTATTTGCCATGTCACCTGGCGCAGAGAAGGGCGGAAGCGTTGTAGTTTATGATTTTATCACGCAATATGTGATTTATTTCATGGGTTAGAAGCCAAATCCGATACAGTTTTACCAATATGACTGGTGGCATGTATTTTGTGCCAAAATTGAGGTAAAAATGCATGCATGGGCATATTTTTTGTTATATTATCATGTATTTATGAATAAACATTCAAGAAACACGATTTCCGTTAGCCAATTTTTTCTTGGTACCAAAGCAAAAGTTTTATCGCGGATTTTATATTACAACGCACTGGGAGCATTTTTGAATCATTGGTACAACGCACTGGTGGTTACACAAACTTGTTGATTTCACATAGACAAAACGCTCAGAAAGAAAAACATACATTATATTTTAATGTGGTCAATTACTAAAATCCTATGTAAACTACATCATAAACGTGTCTTTACGAGTCAACATACCATTTTTAGCTCACCTGAGCCGAAGGCTCACAAGGTGAGCTTACAGGATGGCCATTCTCCGTCGTCCGTCCGTCCACAATTTCAAAGATCTTCTCCTCTGAAACCGCTTTGCCAATCAAAGCCTTACTTCATGTGGAGCATCCTTAGGAAGTGGGAACGAAAGTTTATGTAAATGGTCCAGGTCACATGACCAAGATGGCCGCCATGCCCATATATGGTAAAAACCATAAAACCCTTCTTCTCTGGAACCGGTGGACCGATTTCAACGAAACTTGGTATGTAGCATCGGGGACTTTGGCCCATCATACTTTATATAAATGGCCTTGGGTTGACCTTGACTTATTTTATGGCAAGGTCAATTATGGTTACATAGGCTTTTCAATGGAAGAAAGTGAAAACATTGAATTTTTCAGGAAGTTTTGTAGCCTGTGACCTGAAAGTTGGTTGATACACACAACATGTTGAGCTAATGAAGTGTTGTGAGTATCAAAGGTCAAGGTCATTTCTTGACCTTGGCCAAAGGTCATTTACAATTAAATGTAAAATTTAAGTTTCTCAGTAACCGCTTGACCAATCAAAGCCAAATTTTATATGTAGTATCCTTGAAATGGGGGGACGAAAGTATATATAAATGGTCAAGGTCACATGACCAAGATGGCCGCCATGGTTATAAATAGCGAAAACCTTTAAAAATCTTCTCCAGATCCACAAGGCCTACGATTTCGAAACTTGGTATAAAGCATCAGGGAGAGGAGCTCTAAATAGTTTATATAAATCATGAGCTTTGGACGACCTTGACCTATTTTACGGCAAGGTCAACATAGGTTGCCCATGCATTTGAATGGGAAAAATTGTCAAAATGTCATTTGCTTAACCTTAGTAACAACCACAGTCCCAGATTTACATCCACGTCTCACTAGATGGCAGTTTAAAGTTCCATGACAGTATGGAAAACAATAGGAATTTGCTGGACAAGCCAGTATCAGCCAGAGCATCTGCAGACCAACCAAAAAACCACCAATTAGCCCCAAAAATATGAATAGTTGTCAGCATTAATAAAACAAGGCACAGTCTTCGCCATATCCAGTTAAATAAAGTCCTTAAAACTTAGATGGGCCTATTTGAAAACTAGGACATAATGCATTTGTACCTTTCTTTTTTCTGGCTGATCTGGGTGATGGACAAGGACTGTTAATAGGATGATGAGGATAAATGTGTTCTAGTTCTGAAAACATGGAAAGTAAAGCAAGAAAATGCCTCAAAATTATGTCCGATAACCCCAGACCCCACATTATATAGCTTAACAGGTTGTACAGGGGTAGACATTTTTTTTTATATATTTTTTTGCTTGACACACAGATTGTGCGTACTCTAAGAATCGCCACTGACGTGTTTTGTTTAAGCAAGAAGAGAACAAAAATCAAATTTTCATCTAAAATTGTCATTAAGAGCCTTGTAAGTCTTTGCATATTAGAAAGCGTAATGAAAACACAGTTGTGGTCAATGCAATGTATGAAAAATCAGTGTTACGGCTTTTTTCATAAATGAACACTGTAAAATAATGTCTCTGTTTTTCTGGACGAGTTAGACGCAACCCTGAAGCAAGTTTGTGTAACCGCCAGTGCGTTGTATCAATGCTTCAAAAAATGCTCCCGGTGCGTTGTAATAGAAAATCCTCGATAAAACGTTTGTTTCGGTACCAAGAAAAAAATTGGCAATCGGAAATTGTGTTTCTTGAATGTTTATTCATATATACATTGATAATATAACAAAAACTATGCTCATACATGCATTTTTCCCTCAGTTTTGGCACGAAAACACATGCCACCAGTCATGTTGGTAAAACTGTATCGGATTTGGCTTCTAACCCATGAAATAAATCACATATTGCGTGATAAAATCATAAACTACAACCCTTCCGCCCTTCTCTGCGCCAGGTGACATGGCAAATAATACACACACAAATTTATGCGGGAATGATAATGAAGAGAGGTAAAAGTTTTGTTTACCTTTTCCACCATTTTAATCTTACTCCAGTCCGTAATTTAATCTGCACCAGTGCGTTGCAACTAGCTCCAGTACTTTTACATTTACCAGTGTGAATTCAACGATGCTTTAAAGTATAGCGCACCATTTATTCTTTCGTTTGTGCAGAATTCATGCTATAATAGCGATCAAAAATGATATTGTCATTCGTTTACATTCGCTAGGTCCCGATGGGAGTATTGAAAACCTCGGGCTACGCCCTCGATTTTAAACACTCCTCTCGGGACTTAGCGAAGGAATGGAAAATCATGTTCGATCCCTATATTAATTGACACCTTTTCATGTTTTTGTACAGTGGTCACAGGCAGGATATTGACAACTGCAGAATTGTGTTTATATATTTTGTAAAGTATGAGTGCCAATATTTACCTCTACCGTAAAACTAGACGGAATATTTCCATCGGTCACAAAGTGTATCTACCGTAAAACTTGCAGATGTAGTGATAAGGTGATGCTTTGTTCCTGATTTGATTATATACATTACGAAAACTTGCCCATGCAATATATAGAGATTTTTTAGCTTTAAAAATTGAAAATTTTCAGCTGAAACATTTTGATATTTTTCTTATTTTTGCTCAAAACAGCCGAGGCGGTTCTAACGAGTACCCACAATATATGTTTTGGAGCAAAAATAAGAAAAAATAGGTATACCCCTGCATACCCCAGTTTTGCTATATAAATGTGGGGAATGAGGGGGTATACATAACACGGACATGTTTTCATGATGATTATAATGACCGACAAAAGAAACCCGACACGTATACTTGTAGGTAAAACTCGCAAAAACAAATGACAATAAACTACTTATTTATATACTGTAGCATTGAAGGCAATTCATATTTACACAATTTTATTTAAAAATTCCACTTTGTCACCCCTTTCTGTAACACACACAAAGATTAAAGCAACCAAGAGGGTCATTTTGAAAATCACAAATAAAACCCTTTAACATTACACTGAGACATCGGTAAAGTTGAGCTGAATTAAAACAATAATTCATTGTTAATGACTCTTCAAGAAAGACATGTTTCATGGAAAGACACGTCAAAAAGTGAATTTGCTCCATAAATTGATTTTAGACATCATCTATTGCCTTGTCCAAAATGGAAGTGGTAAAATTCTTTATAGCGGTTTCATTACCTAGACCAGCAATTACGGCTGAAAACCCGGCTGATAATTTGCAAACAGCGCGACTTCTTTAGTGTTATAAATATATATGTTGAGGACGGGTCGTTTTTTGTCTATTTTCGCATAGATTTTTAGTTTTATTTATGTTTTTCGAATAATAAGCATGGTAAAATACTGACATCTGATTTTCCGACTTTTGACTCCACAAGACCCAAAACGCTAGATACTAGCACATATTTATACGAAGTTTTGTTTTTACAAAAATCTATCATATTTGATGTTCAAATATTCAACAAAGAACCGCATGGATAACGTATACCATCACCAGTTGTCCATTGTCTGTCAGTAACGATCAAGAAGAGTTGTCAATTTATGTAGATCTATAATAGCGTTTAATTTGTCAATAGGTTAAGGAGAAAAGAGCTACTTATCGGCGCAAAAATAGACTGATATAGCCCAGCAGGCACCTGACGTCTGTTTGACGTCAGATATTGGTTATATTTTGGTCGCGACGTCATATAACCAATTTCCAACGTCTATCAGACGTCATTTCCTGACGTCTTTTGGGCGTCTGGATTGGAAGTTGTTTTGACGTCAAACTAGTTCGTCAGTTAGACGTCGTAATCAAGACGTGATTTAGACCTTGTGTTTTTCATACTTCTGACCATGTGTGGTGTGCAAATTAATGAAACTTCACTTTGGGTAAAAATCAGATCATTCGTTTCGTGTGTTTCTTTTGCTTTCTTTCTTTCTTTTTTTTCTATGTTACTTCCAGCAGACATTTGACGTCCGTTGGACGTCAGATTGACGTCAGACTCCAACGTCATAATAACGTTGGAGTTAAGTTGATTTTGAAAGTTTGTTTGTTGTCAAAACTAGACGTCAATCTGACGTGCTAAAGCCAACGTCGGTTTAACGTCTGAAAGCTGACGTCAATCTGACGTCCTAAAAACGACGTTTGAATTCATGTCATATAAATAGTTTAAGGTGTATTTTTTCTCGCATTTTTGAATAACAGTGGATTCAGAAGAGCAGTGATGCACTTTTGATAGTCCCTTTCACTCCTTTGATAGAGTTTTTCGGAACATACAAAATGTTCAAGATATTAATTCAGCCTGATGTTGGTACATCTTATTTAAGCAAAATTTTATTGCTTTATGGTGCTAAAACCAATAAGACATTAGTGTGAGAAATAAGATTATTCTGAACAATGGTGAAATAAATATTAAAATATACAAATTTTATTTTCATCTTAATTGAAAGTTTTATAATTTAGTGAAAGACTTTATTTTGATTAATAGATAATCATTTTTTTCTACATTAATTAAGCATGAGGGCGAAATATGGGATTTCCCATACGAGACTCAGATATGACTTTTAAGTGGCAATTAGGTTGAAATTATTATTTGAATTTGATATACACGAGTGGTCATTTCATATAAAATTTATTAAACGAGCCTTCAGCGAGTTTAATAAATTTCATATGAAATGACCACGAGTGTAAGATTCGTTTTATCATATGACTTCTAAAATAGGATTTTATCGCCTTCGAAGTGGACATATTTTCAATGAAAATTTACATTGTTGTTACGGACGTCGTCAATGACGTTACGTATTCCCGCAAAAGTGTTATTACACGTGTGGTCATACGATTTTTATGACATGACGTTATCCACTGGAAAACAGCGACGTCATATGATAATACATAATATATGTAAGAAATTATGTCAGTTTAAGGGCAGCTAACTCTGTCGACATATATGAAAAACACGTCCCCAGCAGGCATCTGACGTCAACTTGACGTCGGATATTGGTTGTATTTTGGTCACGACGTCATACAACCAATAACCAACGTCCACCTGACGTCCAGTCCTGACGTCAGTGGACGTACTGATATGACGTCGAAATGACGCCGGATTCAAACGTAAGTCTAACGTCATATGTCGACAGAGTTAGCTGCCCTTGAACTGACATAATTTCTTGCGCAAAAGTAACAACATCAAATTCAAATAATAATTTCAACATAGCCACTTTTAAAGCCAGATGTACGTAATTGACCTCACGGTAGAATTTTTTTATTTTTTTGCATGTGAGTGTATTTTGATGTCCTGCATACGAAAATGAAAAGAAATCGATACCGTTCCGAGCTTGTTTTCGAGATATCGGCCTTCGAAATCGTCAAATTTGAGAGCGAAAATACATTGACGTCAACGTAAAATGCGATTTTAGACCCCTATTTTTGTTGATTTTCTTGATATATTTTAAAAAATACACGGTAGGATTTTTTTGAAAAAGTGATATGCATTAGGGAAATTCCTGAACTACAGGTAGATAACGAGAAAGTCCTTAGTAACCGGATTCGTTTTCCTGCTATAAGCGTGCGAAGAGAGGTAGTCGTTGCTGAATTCAGTACGTTTTACGCGCGACGTAGAATTTGCGCCAAAATCTCCGACGCTATATAGTATTCAGTATTTCTAACTGTCATGCAAATGCTGTTTTCCTCGGGATAATATGTCCACAATCTATTTTTTGAGCAAAAATAATAAATAATATCAAAATGTTTACATTTCTGAAGTCCGCTGCATAATTGTATATACATAGTTTCGTATTCCGAACGTAAACTGACGCTTGAAATGACGTTTCGAGCGAAAACTGACGTTACGAATGCGGCGTAAAAATGACGTTTCGAGCCTTAGATACGCACGTTCCTTTGAGCGCCTTCAATTACGTACATCTGGCTTTAAAAACGCCATATCTAGGTCTCGTATCGGAAATCACCATGCTTAATTAATTTAGAAAAAAAAATAATTATTTGTTAATCAAAATAAAGTCTTTCACTAAATTATTAAACCTTCTATTAAGACGAAAATGAAATTTGTATATTTTAATACTTATTTCACCATTTTAAATTATTGATTGCTCACAATAGTCTTATTATTTACACTAATGTCTTATTTGTTTTAGCACCATATAGCAATAAAATTTGACATGAATAAGATATACCAACATCAAAGTGATTTAACTTCTTAAACATTTTGTATAACTCTATCAAAGGAGTGAAAGGGAATAACAATAGTGCATCACCGCACTACTGAATCCACTTCAGGATTTCAGAATGTTAATTTAACTGCGAACAAACATTCACGATATCGGTTTTAGCACGTCACATTGACGTCTGTTTTTGACGTCAAACAAACTTTCAAAATCAACCTAACCCCAACGTCATTATGACGTCACATTTGAGACATCAAACCAACGTTGTTTTTCTGACGTCAGAATGACGTCTGTTTTTGACGTCAGAATGACGTCTGTTTTTGACGTCAAACAAACTTTCAAAATCAACCTAAATCCAACGTCATTATGACGTCGGAGTATGACGTCAATGTGACGTCCAACTGACGTCAAATGTCTGCTGGGAGTGTGCACTTACTAACGGTAAGCCACATATCCTACCTCGATGATGATGATGATGATGATGATGATGATGATGATGATGATGATGATGGCGGTTAAACAGTAATCAGATGGTCAGTCAGTAGTTTTTCAGCTTTAGCTGGAGGCACAAGCAGCCCATCCATTTATCACGGCCCAAATGAGCGGCGGTCCTTAGTAATATTCTTTGATAACATTGCAAATACATGTAAAAACATTGCACAGTTTAGCAAATGTTTTTGAATGTGTGTGAGGTTTTGTTACCCACTCTATCAATAGTAATGCATCAGATACGTTCTTACCATTTATACACAAAAGCTGCAAAAAAGATAAATTGTTACCCTTTCCTAAAATATTTGTAGTTTGTTTGTTTTTTAATCTCAGACTTCTGGTAAATCAAGACTTATCTCTTTTTTCAGGCCTCTTTGATGAAGTCGAGCAAGAGCGCCTACAAGCAGTGTGACTTGGCTGACAAAACTTGTTAACCAGTTGGCTCAATTAGTGAAACACCAACAAACTATGTTACATCATTGCGTATCATGTGACTCGATTGCCAACGCATGCATATATCATCTCATCATAGGATAAAGCACCATGGCCAGTCATCTGCAACCTCGGCTCCCCCACCTACGGGGAATGGCGGTGATTATGACTTTTCTGTATTCAATGCCACCCCCAGATGACAAAATGATGGTCAAAACTCTGCTCTTTACCCTGCCTTCGCAAAAGAAAATCTCCCTGGTGTAAGAATCTTGATATGAAAGCTCTGTCATTTCCCCTGCAGTGCCGGGACATTAAAATAGTAATTGCCATATGTGCACTTAAGTCCGGATTTCCCGCACCCTTCCCAATAGGTGTGTGGGGGGCAGTGGTTACAAATGACTGGTGCATAACATATCCATGAAATGTATACCCCATCATACCCCATTATAGAAAAACGGGGGTTTACAGCGGTATGCCTATTTTTCTTATTTTTGATCCAAAAAATAGATTGTGGGTACGAGGCGGTTCTAATGTGTACCCGCAATCAATGTTTTGAGCGAAAATGTTAAAATATCATTTTTTTCTAATGAAATTTTCAATTTTTTACATCTGAAAAAAAAAAATGTCTGTAAAGTGCATTGGCAAAATTTTGTAATGTGCAGTCAAAATGGCTTGATTGCCAATGCTAATTAATGCGTGGTCATGCCATTGGGTTTCACCATGCCCATGATAATATTTGCCAATAAAATATTAATCGAGAAAAGTACTTTTAGTAGAAAGAGGTCGGCCAGACCGCGGTGACGGTAATGGAAACCTCGTCGGTGAATCTATAGCTATATATAGAACTGAAAAGATACCGTAAAATGACGATTTTCATCATGAAAGTCGACAGTACTGGTGCAGTATGTTCAGACAATGGATTCAGAATACCCCATCTAATCTTAAAAGTCATAGCGCCTTCTTTAATGTGACTCGCGTGTTAATGTCATTTGGCCGCCAAAGCTTACCCCGAAAAAAATCGTCAGTAGTTTGTCCCGAAAAATGTCACTTGACACCGTATGAAAGACAGGAAAAGCCCGCGACCGAACACACTACCGCTGCCTTGCGTTCTAGTTATGGGCAGTATATCCCCCAGATGTGACGCAGCAGAACGCGGCGTCCCATACGGGACTATTCTGTTTGCTTAGAGAAAAATCACAGAAAATGTGAGTAAAATTTTAAAACCAATCCTGAATCCCCTAAAATGAAAGTGGATTCCCCCAATTGATAATGATGGGCGAGTTAATTCGTCATTAATAGGTGTACCAGAGTACCAATGGTCCTGATTTCGCTCACCTGATATTTGGTCTCTGATAAATGACCTTTGGCTAAGGTCTTGTTGGTCAAGGTAAAAAGGCACATAATTAGTAACACTATAAAGTGTCTATATCTACCAATTTTCAGGTCACAGGCCACAAAACTTTCCGGAAAATCCAGTGTTTCCATTTTTTTCCCATTGAAAAGCGTATGTAACAATATTTGACCTTGCTGTTAAATAGATTAAGGTTAATCCAAGGTCATGATTTATACAACCAAGATTGGCCAAAGTCCAAGATGGTACATATCAAGTTTCATTGAAAATCGGTCCTCAAGATATTTACCATATATGGGCATGGCGGCTATCTTGGTCATGTGACCTGGAACAATTATACAAACTTTGCCCCCCGCCCCCCCCCCCCCTTTCTGACATTCTGAAGGGTACTATATATAAAATTTGGCTTTGATTGGTCAAGCGGTTTCTGAGAAAATTAAGGTTTACATTTAATATGTAAATGATATTTGGTAAAGTTCACGAAATGACATTGACCTTGAATACTCACAGAACTTCATTAGCTCATTAGCGGCCATCTTGATCATGTGACCATGTGACCTGGACCATTTATATAAACTTTGGTTCAGAGTTTTGCGTTTCAGAGGTTTGGCTTTGATTGACACATGAGTTTCAGAGGAGAAAATGTTTGAACATTGTGAATGACTAAGACAACAACGACGACGACGACGGAGCAGGTGTATACTATAAGCTCACTTTGTGAGCCCAACGGCCCAGGTGAACTAATAACACTACGGGTAACCTTGTAAAATTGGGAGTGCAATGGTTCTAATTACATGTAACTTACAAACATCTGCATAAGTTTATGCTTTTGGTACCATTTGACGTTAATACTCTTTCTGGAGAGCAAATATTGTTTTGCAGCACACACACACACACACACACACACACACACACACATGTTATTTGCATAGCATTAATATTTTTGACCATTCAGCTTTCATCTTGTGAAATCTCGTCACGATTCCGATATTCTTGCCATTTCTACGACATTTTCCCAGCGGGCACATGCGTTAAAAAGGCGTCATGACGTCGCATTGACGTCGATCTGACGTCATTTTGACGTCATGTGCCTGCTGGGTTGAAACTCGATGGGCATATATTTCAGTCCAGTAATAGACGTAACACACCAGCGATGAATGAAATTATACCAAAGACAAAATTAATGAATATCTCACACAACAAATTTTCAAAGTTTCTAAACATTCAACATGTTCAATGTCATTTCTCATCTGCCAGCGAAAGATGTTCTAGACGAAATGTGCATGATACAGACTTCATGAAGCGGCGACTTTGTTACCGGGTTAGGGTTAGGGTTGAGCGTTGTGCAACTCAGTAAAATAACAACTGGCCTGTAAATCAGGGGCCACTTGTTCAGAATTAATAATGCCGTTAGTTAACCGGTTCGTTAAAATTTCAAATGACAATATTACAAATGTTGAAAACATGTACATTGCAAATGATTCTCACAAAGGATTCTCACATTTTTTTTTTCAACAAAAATACAGTGTATTGATTAAAGTTAACATTTAGGGCTTAACGACAGCGTTAAGCTATCGAAGTTTTGAACAGAATTATAACACGCATAAAATGCTTGAATAAATCACACTTATCCTACGAGTACATGGTCTCCAGCCTCGTCACAGTATGTCATTTTCAGCTCTTTGTCCTGGCCTGAAAATCACTGAGCACCGAGCAAGGTAGTCACTGATGCAATTTCAACGTCATACGTCGGTATGACACCACCCGGGTTCGAACACACGACCTTCCGTCCCGACGCGGACGCTCTTTCCATTGCGCCCTAATACACGAATCAGCTCCTATGCTGCTGTACGGAAGTCTACATGCGCACGTTTAGTTAGTACGTCAGTGACGGTACAATCCCATTATGTAAACATGTCGTGGCAAAGGTCACTTTGGTTCCGTGTTCCGTCAACAGGTAAACGGGACAAAGTTGGTCACGGGAACTGCAAGGATTCTATTTGGAGTGGGTAGTGTACCAGAAGCCACAATATTTGAGCCGCCACATGGGAAAACCAACAATTTGCGTATGCGAAAACAAAGTCGCAGATCAGCTTCGCGTTAACCGCGAAGCTGATCAGCACCTTTGTTTTCGCTACTTGGAAAGTACAATTCCTCTTCTACTTAAATCCGAAATTTCAAGCCTCTAGCTCTCTTCTAGCTCTTGCACAGGTCGGTTTGTGTCGGACCTGTTCGGAAACCACATTGTTGGTTTTCCCACGAGGCGGCTCATTTTGTGACCACTGCGCGTGATTACTGACGCATTTTGAAAAATCAAATAAACTAGAAACATTATACAATGTCCACTTGTGAAATATGTAATGAAAGCATCAGATTACAATATTACGTATACTGCGAAATGCTGGGGTGAAATTCAATATTGGGTTGATGTAGCAAATTGTTTTGTAGAAATAAAGCACACATTTAAACAATAGAATAAAATATATTAGCACAACGAAATTGCTTATTCTTAAAAAATGTAATTTCTGTGAGTAACATAATAAATTATATAATGCAGTAATTATGTTACGCGGTAGCCATAGTAACGCTACACTTCTCTCGGAAGGCCAACATATCGTAAACAACTTTTTTGACATCAATTTTGTGAAGTCTTCGTGTTCTTCGGTTATGCAAACTCTGACTGAAAAGCCTGGCCACGGTCCTTTTAATGGGACATAGGCAAACAGTATAGCCCCAGATGTGACGCCGCGTTTTATTCTGTTTGCTAAAGCTGAATTTTATCGAAAAATTTCATGGAATAAAGATTCAAAATCACTCCTGATGGCGCTATAAACGACAATGGACTCACCCAAATGATAATGAACGGCAAGTCCATTCATCATTAAAGGATTAAGTAGGCAGTTGTGATGCAGAATCATCGAAGGCTGCCAACATACATTTAAAAAAAAAAAAAAAAAAAAAAAAAGAAATGTGAAAAAAAAAAACTTGTTTTGCACATTAGAGATCAGGTGTTATACAATTCTTGGAACAATCAAGTAGATCTAGTACACAAAAAGCCAAAGCACTCACCTGTTTACAATTAAGACGTCTCTTTATTTTGTTTGTTTGTTTGTATTGATGTTTAAATGTCCCAGTCAACAATTTTTCAGTCATGTCGGGACGAAGCCGCCGCTTTCTGGGTTTTAACCGGTACTCTGGGGAGTGTCTTGCTCAAGGACACAACACAGTGTCCCGCCATTGGGGATCGAACCCAGGACCTCTCGATTTGGAGTCCGATGCTCTACCACTATGCCACCGCGCTCCCAGCGTCTCTCTCCCAGCGTCTCTTTATGACATTGACTTTAAATTAGTCATTTGGACGAAACACGTTTCAATCCTAATAGTTAGGATTGAAACGTGTTTCGTCCAAATGACTAATTTAAAGTCAAACTATAAATATGTTTCTGCCAGGGTAAACCCACGTCAAACATTTAACTTTTCCAACATGGTTGGTTGGTTGATTTGGGTTTAACGTCACACCAACAGATAGGGACATATGGAGACGGGACCTCGGTTTAAAGTCCAATCCGGCAGATTGGAGAAGCCCGTTTTGTGCTGCGTGAGAAAATGAAAGGAAGAGTTGAGCAACTGCTGCAAATGTGGGAATGTTGGCCGTGGAACCTCAGCTCAAGTGAGCCACAATGTTGGAATACTAGAAATACGCCTTACGTACGTGCCATGGCGGCTTGTCCAAATACCCTACAATTCTCGAAATGTGAAATTAAAAGTTCTATTCACCAATCAATTTGTTGGTTCATGTGTACCTGAATCTAGACCAAATCGCCCACGTTGTTTTGGATTTTTTTCGACTAGAAAGGTTATTAGGGGTCATGAACAAAAGAAAACGTTTAAGTGGATCCATGTTTCTTTTCATTTATCAGTTTTTTCATCAGATTGCCTTTGGTTTTGCGTGGCTCTTTTTGCGTTGGCATTTCGCCTACGCGATTTCATAGCTATTCAATTCTATAAATCCTGTAATAACAACTTTACAGACACAAAACTTAAACAAAATGGAAGCACGTGATTCGAAATCCACGTGAATGAAGTCCATGGTAAGGGTCTGCAGTATATTGCCCACATGGCAAGGATTTGCAACGTATCCCCAACGGCAAGGCAAGAGTTTTCAACATATCCCCAACACGGGAGTATTTGCTCTTAACAAACTGATGGAATTTCAAATCTAAATGACCGACAGTTTTCAGTATTTCTCCATACAAACAATGGGCGTATTTCAAATAGTATAGAAGGAGAGTGCGGTGGTCGAATGTAGGTATACTACGGAAATTCTTATCGATTTCTCTTCCGCAAACACTTTCCTGATCATTGCCAACATTGTTATTTGAACGGAACAAAACCTTTATCTTAACACAAAGGATTACGAACAAAATGTCTCCAAACATGCGCATGCGTAATTGGGATAATAATCGCCGACTCTAGCAATTGCAGCAAGACATTGAAGTTGTGATGATTTGAGCCGCGACGTGAGAAAACCGGTCTTCGGGGTTGCCGACCACGTCCGACACAAACCGAGCTGTACAAGCACAGAAGATGACTAGAGACTGGAAATTTTGGATTTAGAAAGAGGAGGAATTATACTATCCGAGTAGTGAAAACAAAGGCGCAGATCAGCTTGGCAGTTACTGAGAAGCTGATCTGCGCCTTTGCTTTCGCATGCGGGCAGTTTTTTTTTTTTAAAAATGGCCCCGGCCCATTTTGAGGCTTTAGACCCCAGTGAGACTGTACTGTATGCATGGAAATTGTCACTTGAAGTGATATACCAAAATAACAAGTACCCAGACGGGTCTGATCTGACAAAAAAATTTTATGATGTAACTTTACAAATAAAAAAAAGTTATGCTGATACTTGATGCAAGGAATGCAACATTTTTGAGTTGCATTTTTCATTGAAGTCAAATTTGAAAGCTACCATACTGAATCAATTTAAGAAATAGAAATTGAAGAGATACAAAAAAAATCAAACATATGAGTATAGAGATAAAAACAATGAACAACTTAGCCACTCTGGTATTTTCAGATTTTTATATCACCGCGCGCATATCAACTGGGAGTCAAAATGTAAAGAGTGTAAGATTTCAAGGTTTTTGATCACCAAATTTTGACGCGTCTCATTTCACAGACAGACTTGCTTTTAAACAAAAGTTAATTTACGAACATTCGATATAGAGGGTTATACCATTAAGAATTGTTTGCAATTCTCTCTTGTCTTCAAACTAGACATAACCCTCCTTCACAACAGGGGGGAATTTTCTACACTATGATTTTCTAACTGAAGTATATTCAAAAAGCTTTCAATTCCTGTTTGCTGCCACTTTGAAGTGGAAGCGTTAAAATACTCTATGTTTACCTACGGAAGCCGATAGGGGACATTCATTTCTCTATTAATGAGTATTTATTTTAGGATAAATGTGGTTTATTTGATAGTTTGACATTTCAATTACAGGGCTCAATATAACTATTTGTCAGTCGCTAAGTGCAGCAGTTCAGTTTATGATTCCAGGGTGTTTAAAGCTGGATTAATTTTCATGAAACTTAAAAAGTTTTAAAAAGAAGACAAAATCAAAATCTCACATGACTTCCATTATTTGTGTTGAGGATTATACATGACATTACACATGTTACAAAGAACATTTGATTCGGTTATATTTATGAAATACTATGGCTTCAAGGAAATCAAGGAAAAAGCCATATGACACAGATAATCCTTCTAACTGGACAGCTGCACAGCTACGTTCTGAACTTGACAAACTAGGACTACATTTAAACAGCTCTGTACCAAGAACTGCATTGAAACAAATCTATGATCAGATTAGCAAAACTTCTAACAATGCTGGACCTAGGGAGAATGCCAGTGATACAAATCAGGAATCTAGTGCAGCAAATAGAATTCAGAGACGTGCCGCCACGGAACTTATTGATCATAGAGAGGCAGCAGACATGGGGACAAATAGGCAGAATAATAACATAACTGCTGTCCCAGACCCTCTCACAGGACAGAATGATAACACTAGTAGAAATCAGTTGTTGGACAGAGTGACATCTACTAATGTGACCCCTGTGACCCCTGTTATTGTGACTTCAGCGGCATCCAGTAACGATGTCACAACTGTATTAGTGCAGAACACCCTGGGAATGATGTCGACTATGCAAACTGCAATTACATCGTTACAGTCCACAGTTAATACTCTAGTTGCAAAACAATCAGCAACAGGACCTGATCCAAAGAATAACTTGGAAACATTTTACAATGCTGTTCCAGGGACAGAACAACCAGTGACAACTGGTTTGTCGACAACTAATCACGGAGTACCAGCGGATGAACTGCCCCATATAGACATTGTGACGGAATCTGTAAAACGTAATATTATTGCCGGGAAATATGTGAACTTGGCATGCCTTCTCATTCCAAACTTTGAGGCACCAAAAGCATCTACCGAGGCTTTGAATGGGCTAGAGTTCCTGAAGAGAGACAGGAAAGATCACCGTCTTGACCGAGCATTAAATATAAGTCAGTTTTATAAGGCTTTCGGAATTTATAAAAGAATCATGAGTGAAGCTTACCCTTTGCGGAGAAAGGAGCTTGATCTATATGAAGCAGACATTGGAAACATATTTGAGCATTACGGAGATGTGTTTTACCAATACCACGTTCAGTTTTCAAAACAAGCAGCTGCGTATTTAGAAAAGGGTATTAAGGTCGACTGGTCGAAACGACACAAGGACCTTTTCCAACTCATTGTCGGGGGTGCAAAAACAAAGGTTTGTGACCACTGTGGTCAAGCTGACCACCAAAGTCCTTTCTGTCCCTCTCAAATAGAGATTTCTCTCCCATCAGGTGTTCGGAGACCTAATGAAGGTGCAAGGTCTAATGTAAAAAGAGACCCAACCCATGATAAACAAGGTAGATTACGGATTGTACATCAAGGCAGAGAAATCTGTAATAACTTCAACAGTGTCAGAGGATGCACTAAATCAGTGTGCAATTTTCTTCATATTTGCACGAAATGTAGGAAGACTGGCCATGGTGAAGGTTCTTGTGAAACTCATTCTAAATTGGTCCCTTCAGTGACCATTAGATCAGATAAAACAAAAAAGTCGGAATGACTAGGTCTGTTTGAATCTAGAACCCCATCCACTCCTGTTGACATAGATCGACTTGAATATGAGTTGAGGAATCACCCTGATGAAACTTTTGTAACTTACCTTGTTTCTGGCTTACGGTATGGTTTTGATACCATGGTGCCGTCAGTAACCCTACCAAACAAGATATGTCGGAATTTATTTTCTGCTCTTAAACATTCTGATTCAGTGAAGGAACTTATTGATACTGAATGTAAAAATGGTTGTCTGTATGGTCCTTTTGACCAGCCTCCATTCAAACACTATAGAGTTAGTCCCCTTGGTGTAGCAGTGGGGAAATACTCTGGGAAGAAGCGGTTGATTGTTGACTTGTCCTCCCCTCACGATGACCTTCGACATGTCAGTATAAATGACCTTCTTGACAAAGACTCATGTAGTTTAACTTATGTGAGAATAGATGATGCCATCAATGCTATTAAAAAATGTGGAAAAGGGGCCCTTCTCACAAAGCATGACATCTCGAATGCATTCAAGGTCATACCTATCCGTCCTGACCAATGGCCGTACTTCTGTGTCAAATGGGACAAGAAATTTTATGTTTTTGTTAGGCTCGTATTCGGCTGTAGATCATCACCCTGCATCTTTGACACTTTGTCACAGGCTATTTGCTGGATTGCCAGTACCAATTATGGTGTTGAAACTATTTTCCATCTTTTAGATGACTTTTTGTCAGTAGATAGTCCTGATGCTTGCACTGGTGAGAGAACCATGGCTATTCTCTCTCTTGTTTTTAACAGACTTAAGATTCCCCTTGCAAAACACAAATGCATAGGCCCTGCTACATGTTTAGAATATCTTGGCATCATCCTAGACAGTATAAAGATGGAGGCTAGGTTGCCCTTGGAGAAAGTTCAGAGAATTTTGGAATTTATTGACTTCTTTATTGAAAAGCGCCACTGTACTAAGCGTGAAATTCTGCAGCTGTTGGGTCACTTCAATTTTGCATCAAGAGTGATCTTACCCGGAAGGTCATTTGTTTCCCATTTGCTGAACATAGCCGTTTCTGTTCGCGATCTACATCAGAAAGTCAAGTTAGATGAACATTGTTTTGAGGACTTACTTATGTGGCGCAAGTTTTTACAAGACTGGAATGGTGTTTCCTTATTCTATGAAAAGGATTTTACTACCAATTTTGACATGCAATTGTTCAGTGATGCATCATTGATAGGTTTTGGTTCAATATTTGGCACTCAGTGGCTTTATTCAACATGGCCCACACAATTGCCAGCCATTGCAGACGGTGATCTTTCCATGGCTTTCCGGGAGCTTTACCCCATAGTTGCAGCAGCTATTGTGTGGGGGAAATACTGGAAGACAAAACGTATCTTGTTCATGTGTGACAATCAAGCAACTGTGAGAATAATTCAGAAAGCTCGATCCCGATGTCTAGCTATCATGAGATTAATGAGGACACTTACATGGACAGCTGCTGTCAATAACTTCCATTTTTCTGCCAGATTTTTGCCAGGCTCTACGAACTTGGCAGCAGATAGTTTGAGTAGATTATTATTTCAGAAGTTCCGTATGGTAGCCCCATATGCAGATCCTTACCCACAAACATGCCCAACACCAGAAACAATATTGTGGAAGTGAATGAGTTGCGGGAAACTATCAATCATTTATGGGACAATGCAGTGAGTGGCAGAACGATGTCAGCATACCAGACGGGACTTAGAAGTTTTCAAACATTTCTGTTGATGAACAATATAACCCAACATATAGACCCCTTACCAGGAGTGTCGGAGGATGTTTTGTGTTTGTATATAGCACATTGTTTTAAGACTTTACAATTACGATACACAACTATAAAGTTGTATTTGTGTGGAATACGATTTGCTTACTTACGAACCGGTGTTCAATGTCCTTTAATTGGATTTGAAACTTCTAGTGTAAGGATTTCGGCATTGCTGAATGCTGTTAAGCGTATACAAGGTCAGGGTAAACGTCCAAGACACCCAATTGACAGTTCAATATTAACCAAGATTTGTGACATTTTGGACACTGGTTATATGTCTCCATATATTGATTGTTTACTACATGCAGCCTGTGTTACAGCTTTTTTCGGATTCCTACGTTGCGGGGAATTGACCATAAACCAACATGAATTTGATCCAAATATTCATTTATGTCTTGGGGATTTGACATTTATGGATAATCATGTACAGTTACATCTGAAGGCTTCAAAAACAGATCCATTCAGACAAGGAATAAATATACCACTATTTAAATTAACTAACAGTTCAAAACTTTGTCCTTTCACATCGCTATTGACGTACGTGAACAAACGAAACAAAATATTTAAGTTGAAGACTACACCTACTGACCCATTGTTTTTGAACGAGTCAGGTGATGCTTTGAGCCGATCAACCTTTCTTTTTCATGTCAAACAAATCCTACGTCGTTTGGGAATAGACTCAGCAGGGATCCAAGGACACTCGTTTCGGATCGGTGCCAGCAGTTCAGCATGTAGAGCTCGGCTGGAAGATCATTTGATTAAAACACTAGGACGATGGTCATCTGACTGTTATAGAACCTACATTCGTACACCAGAGCATGTCATACAAAGTGCACAAAGTGCTCTCATTTCATAGGAAATTTACACTATGAATCACTGCTGTGTTAATTCTGATTAGCTTTTAGCCCAATGTAGTTGACAGAATTTTATGGTGCAGAGTCAGTCCTTACAATCTCTAATTATTAGTCTCAATCTGCATAGAGACAGAACTGTGTCTGCACTAGGATTATTGTTACACTGCTTGTGCTGGAATGCTAATAAGTCTTGGAGTTACATTCTTTCTTTCATAATTGATACTCACTTGATACATGTGTTTAATTTGTAGAGGTAAAGATTATTCACAGTGAAATGTTTTTACAGAGTTTACGGTTCTATGTCATTACCAAATACTTGCTGGTGACATTTGAAACAACCATCCTAGATTTTGTTGGCAGACAAATTAACAGCCAGCATTTTTGAACAAACAAATACTATAGTTCATTTCCAGCAGAAATTATTTTACAGACATGATTCTGCAGTATTTCACCCCTGGAGTTTTGACATTTTAATGAATGTTTATATGCAGTTTTGATCTTTACAGGGTTTTCATGTAACCTAATTTGCTATTAATCATTCTTTATTATACTTTCAATTTGTTGCTTTGTTAAACATAATGTCAGTGAAACTGATAACGGTTGGTTATAAACAACTTCTCACTCTACCTTACATACCTACTCCTTGGGGACCAATCAGCTGTGAACCAAACAACTGTTTCCCAACTGATTGCTTTTGGGGATATAGCTACATTTCTACCTGAAATTTAGCTATTTACATTCCCCAAGTCTTTGGTATGTACTCAATCCCTGCCCTACCTGCTTGGCCTCCATACTTATATAGCACTACATTGACAGCCTGATCTACTGTACACTACTCAGCTACACGCTTTCCAGCACACAATACTGCCACCTGCGGCACCATCACGCAACTACGACTGCCACCAGCGGCGGTACCCACAATTGCCACCAGCGGCAAACCACATAACACTGTGTACCCCACACACTCCTACAGTCTGTCAAGGTATGTGCTCATGTAAGATTAGCAAGCTACATGTTTACTAGATGGCAGTTTCGGTGGGGACTGCAAACTTAGGTTTATGCATACTAGCTTGATTTTGCAGGTGATGGCCGGTTCACTCCAAACTGGAAGCTGCTACGCCTTGCGCCGTCAGCAGTTTTCCGACTCGGAGGTCAAACTCAAGCTAGTATTCTTTGGTTCACACTGAGCTGGTTCTTATATGCCAAAGATATATACTTAAGTTGGTATGTAAATAAATAGAGAAAATATAGACCATCTTCTTTCTCGAGTTATTCCAAGCATTATACAAGTCAAATAAATGAGTATTTATTTTAGGATAAATGTGGTTTATTTGATAGTTTGACATTTCAATTACAGGGCTCAATATAACTATTTGTCAGTCGCTAAGTGCAGCAGTTCAGTTTATGATTCCAGGGTGTTTAAAGCTGGCCACCACCACCCCACCTGACCAACCTTTATCTGTTTCCTAATGAGAACCAGTTTAGTTTTGTGTGTGTTTGTTTTAATTTGTTCCAAGTTTGAACCCATCTTCATTTTTTTTTTCTTTTCTGTCTCTCGATGTTACTGTTGGAAAGGGGGATATAGCTACATTTCTACCTGAAATTTAGCTATTTACATTCCCCAAGTCTTTGGTATGTACTCAATCCCTGCCCTACCTGCTTGGCCTCCATACTTATATAGCACTACATTGACAGCCTGATCTACTGTACACTACTCAGCTACACGCTTTCCAGCACACAATACTGCCACCTGCGGCACCATCACGCAACTACGACTGCCACCAGCGGCGGTACCCACAATTGCCACCAGCGGCAAACCACATAACACTGTGTACCCCACACACTCCTACAGTCTGTCAAGGTATGTGCTCATGTAAGATTAGCAAGCTACATGTTTACTAGATGGCAGTTTCGGCGGGGACTGCAAACTTAGGTTTATGCATACTAGCTTGATTTTGCAGGTGATGGCCGGTTCACTCCAAACTGGAAGCTGCTACGCCTTGCGCCGTCAGCAGTTTTCCGACTCGGAGGTCAAACTCAAGCTAGTATTCTTTGGTTCACACTGAGCTGGTTCTTATATGCCAAAGATATATACTTAAGTTGGTATGTAAATAAATAGAGAAAATATAGACCATCTTCTTTCTCGAGTTATTCCAAGCATTATACAAGTCAAATAAACTTTTAGTTCTATGACAAGTTAATAGAGAAATGAATGTCCCCTATCGGCTTCCGTAGTTTACCCTTTCATTTTTTTGTGTATTAATAATGGGATTACATGTCGAAATTTGATAATATCTCTGCTGTTTCTTATCATAGACTTCTGAACCTGGTCTCATTTTAAAGCTAAGGCATACCCTTTTATCATACACTGTCCCTCTTTTTAGGTCCCTATTATTTCTATAAAAATATTTAATAAATAACGAATACGGTAATGTAATAAAACATCGTAAAACGCAAACGCTTCCACTTCAAGTGGCAGAAACCAGGATTTATAAAGGGTCACTGATGAGGGTTCAGTACCTGAAATTTGTGCAATATGGCCCATACTACATCCCTTTGAACGTTTTCACTACTTTCAAAAGATCAAGCTTTCATATTGTATTTGACAGCTTTTTCACCTGAATACTTACAGAAAATCAAAGCGCAGAAAATTCGGCGTTTTCACCTACTATTGGCAGGCAGGCTACTTTTGATCTTAACTGCATTATTGTATTGCCCATTACGCTGTTATCTGTCTTTATTGCCTCACGACATTTGACTAAATAGTTCTATAAATGTTCATTTTTACCAGAAATAGCCACTCGAATGGAGATATTCTAGGAAATTTGTCATTATAAGCAAATGTGAAGAAACCTAATATTCATCTTAAACTTGACATATATTTAAGAAAACCACAGGAAAAACAATAACAATATAAAAGTCTCTCATTTTTTTATTTATTTATTTATTTTTTCAAATATATACTGCAACACCCCCTCACAAGGATTACGTGCAGGTAACGAATTGAGAAGTAAGAGATCTCCAATAAGGGATCGGTAATCTGGTAATTGGCACACTTACATTTGTTTTTCTTTTTCTTTTCTTTTTCTTTTCTTTTCTTTTTTTTTTTTTTTTTTGTTGTTTTCTGTGTGTTTTGGTAGCCGGGCACCAGAGGTACTAAGGGTCTACCCCCAGTCCGCCTACTTGGCCCGTAGCATCAGGCACTCAATATGGTCCAGTACCAAGCCTGATGTTAATATTCCGGTCGGTCTTGCCTGTATCACGATATCACTGAGCCCGTTCCCCATCCATGGTACAATGATGGGGAATGTATTTGTTTAAGTTTGACAGCAACTCATGCTTTAAGGCGCTGTCACATATACGTAATAGCGAAAATCCCTTGAAGCAGACTTGCGTAAAAATGTTATTCTGTCATGTCATTTTTTTTTTTTTATTTTATTTTATTTAATTTTTTTTTATTTATTTATTTATTTATTTATTTTTATTTTTTTTTTTTTTTTTTTTTTTTTGCACAAGTCTGTGTCGATGGATTTTCGCTTATGTGCGAGACCTTAAAATGTCATGTAGTAAAAAAACATGTTCTAAAAGGAAAGCAATGACCAGAAACTGGCATAGTTATACTTTTTAAATGACTTGTTGTATATAAATTATATAGAATCCACCTTTAAACATTTTGTCTGTTTACACTTTGGTGACTGGCGCACCACCTCACCACCTATATAGTGTGACAGTTATACTTAGAAACTATATAGAAACAATATAGAGAGAGACCACTACGGCCAATTAGTACTAACCTACAACGACACACCGATTGTGGTAACTCTTGACTGTTGGAGTTTTTTGCCGCTTCGCTGTTATTGGGGTTATTTGCATGCATGGATATACGGGCAATACCTGCTCCAATTGTGATCCTTGGAGTTCTGCGTGGAAAGTGATGAACTCCAATATATTAATTCACGTGGATTTATATCGGCGCATCAGTAAACTGGTGCCCCGTTATCACCCAAAGTGACAAATAAGGCAGGTACAAGTCCAATGAAAGTCCGGGTCCGCCAAACGGGAACTGTGTGACCCAGACAACATTCTCGCTATTGATGTTGAGACCAAGCCCAGGAAAGTCAGGAAGAAGTCTATCTTATTCTCGCGAATTTTGAGGGGACCTCGTCAGTGCTTGAGCGCCACCTGGCGGCGACAGTGATCATAACGCATACGAATGTGCTATGTAGATCCACGCAAACGTGATAGGAAGAAGAAAGGTGCCATAAAAGCTGCTTCTCGCCAACGTGAGTAAACGTCCTGGGACTCTGAAAAGGATGAAACTGCCGCTCCTATGGGGCTAGAATCTTTAGCCCCACAATCACCTTCTCCAGATTGTGGAGAAATATACCAACAACCGAAATAGACCGCGGACTGAAGACAGCCTAGTATGTTATATGGGTAATGAAAGGCTACATTCACGGTAACTTCAGTACCTACTTTTTCCAGATTGTTTACCATATTTGGTACCAGCGCATACAAGAGATATTGTGACGGGACAAATACGTTGGTGCAACGTATAAGCGGCATATGGAGTGCTTGTAATACGCAAATTAGAAACTCGAAACTTTGTGAAGCGAGTAAGTGTTGACTATTTAGCAGAGTAATCCACCCTTGGTTGATACTGTGGCTTGGCTCGGCTGCGCGTTACATTTGGTGGCAGCGGTGGGATACTGACAACTGCCAGACCGGGGTTGCCTTACTCATGTAGTCCCCAGGCCAAGACTCGAGGCAAGTCTTCTCGGAGGGGGAAGTAATGTGACGGGATTGCCTCCCTTGGTAGAATACGTTGGTGCAACGTATTAGCGGCATCTGGAGTGCCTGTAATATGCATTAGAAACTCGAAACTTTGTGAAGCAAGTAAGTGTGACTATATGGCACAGTAAACCACCCTTGGTGGATGAGCATGCTTTTCCACCGACGTGGTTTGCTGTGGCTTGGCTCGGCTGTACGTTACAATATTCTTAGAAGGAATCTCCCTATGTAAAAAAGTAAATTTCCCTATTTGGAATTTTAGAATTTCCTTATAAAATTTATAAATCACCTTATTCGGAATTTCAGATCTCCCTACCTAATAAAGAATTATCTTCTTTGTTTAACCAATTTTCTTATCTCTAAATCTGAATGGTTAACTGGTGACACGCCAAACCGACAATTCACCATTTTTGCATTAGCTACTGGTTCCTAGCTGACTGAAATCAATATTTGAAATACAGGTAACCAAAATCCCCCTTGGATTATTGGTTTTTTTCGCAGGGGGGGGGGGGGGGGGGGTAAGGGGGCTACCTGTATTTCCAATATTGGTTATGTGTAAGCTGGGAACCAGCAGATAATGAAAACAAATGGTAAATACTTCATCGGGGTGGGGGGGGGGGGGCAGGAGGGACATCAGTCCCTGGCTGTCACATGAGATGCGAAGTTGGACACACAGTCATCAGATACTTCAGCAGAGGAGATATCAGAGAATCTGTGGCAAGAAACTACTTTTGCACGCTTCTTTGCCAGCTCTATTTGTGTTAAATGCAAAGACCTGGTTTGAGATATGTTAAGCGTGTTTCAGGAAGTTTGAATGTGTTTAAGATGAAGTTTGGGGTGGTTTTGGAGTGGTTTGATATGTTTTTGGAGTGGTTTGGGGTGTTTTCACGGTCCGCAACAAAACTATGGTGACAAGTTCTACTTCTACTTCCAACAATCAATTGCTGATTATTACTGGGAGGCGCTGTCGGGAACAGCTGGAAAATGATGAAAATGGGTGATGTTAAGGCATTGATGAAATGAAGTTTGCTGTCTTTACAAAGATTTTCGAAGGTGTTTAATATGAAAACTGTGTGCGATTTGCTTAAGTAACTGAGTGAACATCTCGAAAAATATATGCGACGAGGTGCGCTCCATTTCTCTGCATTCTTGATCAAGGGTCGAAATGGCTCGGTATTGTTGTTGTTGTTGTTGTTGTTGTCTTGTAGAGTTCCGCCGGTTACTTTGCGGCGAACCGTCGTTTCGACGTTGATTTTTTCTTGAGTTGCTTTCTGGTTTTCTGCTGTCTGCTGAAATTGGCTTGGGAGATTTTAGAGACAGAAACCGCGAGACTCTGTTGTTTTTCTAGACCGGACAAAAGTTTATTACGTGTTCGATGTAAGGACGAGATCAGTTCTCTACTATAGAGTTCAATTAAGTCAATGTCTGCCTTGCTCGAGCAATACACACTTGGGTCAAGGATCAGCTGGGTGAGTTCACTGGATGTTAAGCTGTCTAGGAAGCTAGAATTCACAAAACCCAAGACTCTGGACCGAAATTTCTGGTGTAAGTGCTTTAAGGCTTGGCATTCAGTCAGGAAGCGTTGTCTGGTTTCAGGACACTGTTCACATAGCTTACAGGTTGGATCTACAGCAAACTGGTTGAAAACGGCACGATTACTCTATCTATCTTCTGATACTGAGTCGATCAATTTCTGATCATCACCTCAGGTGTGGGGTGGGTGGCTAAATTTAGAATTTAGTCAAGGGAAAATAAAACATTTGGGGTGGACCATTAAAACTATTTACAAGATATAGATGAGAGGCATACTAAAACGCATGCCTCTGGGCTAATGATTTAAATAGAAGCCTTAAATTCCTCAATGGTCTTAGATAGGACCACTGAAGAAGGGAGACTATTCCAAACCGGAATAGTTCTGGGGAAAAAGGAATTTTTCAGGGCATCACTATAGGCAAATGGTCTTGTGTATTGTGATTCATGTGATGCCCGAGTATGCCTTAGATTGGGTGCCGGGGTCAGGTATTTGTCTTTATCAAGAGACACTGTACCGGAATGTATCTTGTAGAAGAAGGTTAAGGAGGACCGCTCCCTGCGAGACTCCAGGGATGGCCACTCAAGTTCGTCTAGCATTTCACCGACGCTACTGGTGTTCCTCCATCGCCTGCAGGTCCACCGGGCAGCAGTCCTCTGCACCTTCTCCACCATCTCAATCTGAGTTTCATGATAGGGATGCCAAATAGGAGCTGCATACTCAAGTTGAGGCCGAACCAATGTTTTGTATGCAACTTCCTTAGTATGCCTAGGTGCCAGTGCCAAATTGCGCCGAAGAAAACCCAAAGTCTTAGTTGCCTTGCATGTAATTTCAGAAATGTGTTGACCCCAATCAAGATCATCTGTGATAGTTAAACCGAGGTATTTAGCGGACTGAACCTGTTCTAATGTTTGCTGATGCAGTGTGTAATTGAAATCTATATGCCTGCTTGGATGTAGCCGCGTCACCCTCATTGAATGACATTTGCTAACATTGAATTTCATTTGCCAATCCATTTCCCATTTGGCCAAGCTATTCAGGTCATCTTGTAAAATTTGACAATCCAATGGTGACTTGACATTTCTGTATAAAACACAATCATCAGCAAATAGCCGAACAGATGACCTGATGTTGTCAGGAAGATCATTAATGAAAATAAGAAATAGGACCGGTCCTAAGACCGATCCTTGTGGGACACCAGAAAGAACCGGGACTGGATCTGAGGCACGGCCATCTAATACCACTTTTTGAGAGCGCTCAGAGAGCCACGAGTCGATCCACTTATGTGTAGATCCTCTAATCCCGTAGAAGTCAAGTTTGTATAATAACCTTTTATGTGGGACCTTGTCAAAGGCCTTAGCGAAATCCATGACAATCACATCCGTCTGCCTGTGGCCACGACCCACTGCTCGGTCCAGATTACTAACCAAATCATGATAAAACTGAACTAACTGGGTTTCGCAAGACCTTTGACTTCGGAACCCGTGCTGACAGTCAGCAAGAATGTTTTCAAGAGCCAAGTGTTTGTTTATGTTGCTGACTATTATATGCTCTAGAGTTTTGCAACAGATACAAGTAAGCGACACCGGTCGATAATTAGCTGCATCGTATTTCTCACCTTTCTTAAATACCGGGGCTACATTTGCCTGTCGCCAATCGTCTGGTACAGCACCCTGAGCAAGCGACTCATTGAAGATATAGGTCAGTACAGGAGCAATTTCAGAACTACATTCCTTCAACACCCTAGCACTCAGGCCATCTGGCCCAGGCGCCTTATGTATATTCAAATTATTCAACAGTTTAATGACCCCATTGGGGTCAACTGTAATTTCACCCATAGCGGTGAAAGGACTTGTGCCTTTGGAGGGGATTTCATCATCTGATTCGCGAGTGAAGGCTGACTGAAACTGCCTATTACAAATATTAGCCTTATCCAAAGTGTCAGTCTTCAAGATACCATTTTCTCTAAGAGTATTGATCCCAGACGCGTCTTTCTTAAGGGACTTGACAAATGACCAAAACTTTTTTGCCTTTTCATTTTTTCGGGGACAATCGGGATCAGGGTTATCATTTTCAAAGGAGAAGATATTGGTAATATGCTTCCAATATGCATCTCTAATGCTCTTTTGAACATGTGCTCTGAACCGTTTGTAATGGTTCTTAATGTCAGGGCTGCTTGACTTGCTCTGTAGGGTATATGTACCAGTAAGAATTCGTGCTTTCAGCTGTGCTCTACGGCTGTCATGTAGACTGTTGCGTACCGAAGACCATAGGTGATGGGCACTTCCCACTTTAACACTCTCTGGATTAAGGTATTTCAGAGATGGACTATTGCACGGTGTCTAGGCAAACAGCCCCGTCATTTTCCGGGCAGCGCTCGGGAATTTCCGGACTGCAATTAGCGAATTATTAATCTTGCAATTATTATTCTGGACTACACAAGCTGTTTAGATGTGGTACAATGCTTTCTGAGGCATCAAGAGCAGGTCTTTCACCTGAAGAGCTCAGAGAATTATCCAAATATGACAGGTTCGTTCGGTTGCGGTAATGTCATAGGTTTACGCGACCATTCAAATTGCAAGTTCAACTTCAAGCTATTCATAAAAGCCTGCGGCCTTTCAGCTACTCAATATCCAAACATAACCGAAGGTGTTTTTTGGGGGTGGTTCTACGGAATGCTGTTTATTCATCCGGTCGGCAAGCTACTCTTTCTTGAGAAGAAATCAGTATGGGTCACCGGAACTGCTACTTTCCTGCCGGCGGTTTATTTATTCTGTCGGCGTGACGTCATAGGTCATTCGTATGAGGTGAATTACCCGGTGTTTATCGCTGTAACCATACTGAATTAAAAGCAGAAAATATGAAAACAAAATAAAAATATTTTTTTTTTTTTTTTTTTTTTTACTGTTTACTGAGTCGATCAATTTCTGACCATTACCCCAGGAGCTGTGGAAATGTGACTTGCTCAAGGCCACAACGAAAGGCGCCCCGGCTGAGGATTGAACCCGGGACCTCTGGGACCGAAGTCAACCACTCTACCCCTGCGCCAGTCCGCTTTGTAGATGTGGTACAATGCTTTCTGAGGCATCAAGAGCAGGTCTTTTACCTGAAGAGCTCAGAGAATATGGATAAAGGCTTTGCATGTATTTTTAGATCTTCATTATTTCTTCAACTCAGGGTATGAACACTGTTATATTTCAAACAAATTATGATTTTATAAGCGTCTTAAAATGATTAAATCACAACGATATTGACCCAGTTGTACCCTCGACCGAATGAGCGAAGAGGTCGGAAAGGTGCAGTTCCGGTAACCAATATTGATTTTTTCTCACGAAAGAGTAGATTGCCAACCAGGTCAATAAATTTATAGATTTGTTAAATTTATAGAATGTCTATATTCACAGTATTTCATTCAATTTCAGAATATAACGAGTATTCACAATCCATTTTAAACGCAGTAGCTTGTCCTATATGCAGGTTGAAAAGGTGGCCTTTTTAACAAGTACTGATAGAAAATAATTACTACATAAATTCATTTTCTGGTTTTCTCCCTTATACTATACACCTCAACAGTGCTCCAGATAGCGTCCGTACAGCCGTAATTTACGGACTTCATTTTACCAAATATGGTAGAAATTGATTTTTTGTCAGTACCAAATACGGGAACGAAATGACCGTTACGGTTCGGTAATAGTTTGTTGACCGTACCCTAAAACGGATTTTGTACCAATAGTTGTTTTGACCGGTTTAACAAACTTTACTTTTATTTGCTGTTTTCGTGGAAGCGTAGGGCAAATTTTCGTAAACCAGTCTAGAATCGAAACTGAAAGTAGAACAAACGGCGCAATGGCGAAACAGCTTTCCATCCTGAAGTTTCGCAAGACAGAAATTAGTGAAAATGAGCCTAGACAGATGGCGGCTTCGCTCATCAACAGTATCATTGATACTGTCATTCAGCTTGCGGTTAAAAAACAGAAGAGGCACACTGGTTGGTACCGATCAATCTGAGTTTAAATAGAATGTTTCCCCCATTTTGCTAAATTCAAAATTTAGCCACCCACCCCACACCTGAGGTGATGATCAGAAATTGATCGACTCAGTATCTGAAGAAAAGAAAAGAAAGGTTGTGCATTGGATGCAGAGTTGCTGACACTAAGTCAAGACTTGCAAGTCTTATGAGCCAATGTACTCCTCCCACCTTCCCTTTTACTTCTGCCTTGCCCATATCTTTCAATAGGCCTGGGTTATTTGGGAGGGGTGAAAAATCAAATGCAAAATACAGGGGAACCTATGCCCTAATTTTTTACAGGGTTGGACTTTATTTTTTTGTGGGTAAATTATAAGGGGGCGAGAAGAAAATGCAAATTTCAGGGGAACCTATGCCCAATTTTTCTCCTTGCACATTAACTTTATCCTCAAATCTCAATTTACATTATTTAAACATTTATACATGTGTAAATAGCATACATGTACTTAAACGGTCAGTGTCCATGAAGCAGGTTAGTCTTGGAGCAGATACTGAAGCCAAAACCTCGATACTGACTGGCTCAAATTTCGACCAGTACTGTACTGACTGAGCTAAAAATTATCTGGAACTGATGGGTCCCTGCCCATTGGGGCTTAGGAGAAATAGATAGGCAAAGCTTTAAAACTATTGACCGACCGACCATCTGATTACTGGTTACAGGGTTTCCAGAGGGTCTGGAAAACATGGAAAATGGCTAATAAAATTCCATGCATGGAAAAGTCATGGAATTTGAAAAATGATGAAATATCATGGAATTGTGTTATGAAATGCCAGTTTGAATGTTTTTTAGATTCATTTTTTTTACTCGCTCGCTCGATAAGTATCAATAAAAAAGTTCAGTTTTTCAACAGGGCATTCAAACCAATTTGTCTTCATCAGAAAACAAGAAAATACCTTGAAGTAAGTTACTTTTGCAGCATAGGCATACCACCAATTACGCACAGTACGCAAGTGCGTAATGTAAAAAGTTAGAAGTAGCTAAAATTATGGCCTTTTTTGTCATTTTTTCGATCAAAAATTAACTTTTTTGCCCTTGGGGCGTATAAATTGAAATTTTCTGGTTACGCCTATGTGCAGTATAACTATCTGTTCTTGCCTTTTAAAAACTTTTAAAGGAAAAAAAAAAATAAATAAACAGAAAAATAGTCCTGGAAATTTAACTCCAATCATGGAATTATCATGGAAAAGTCATGGAATTTTATTTTACACTTACCATGGGAACCCTGTGGTTAACGGTTAACAGGGAATGTGGTTTAGTCAAACCATCCATACATCATATGCAATAAGCCTTGTCAGTTTGCATGGGTGGTTATATTTATGAAGCACATTTTGAGTGTCAGGACATCCCAATGTTGGGTAAAAGTACAATAAAATGGAGGCAGCGTCCCAACATGACCATTGCCATTGACTGGGATGTTAAGCATCAATTATAACAAACAAACCAACAACTGATAATGCATGCTATCAACTGATCTCGTGACAGGTGGGTGAAGGGAGAAAACCTGAGCAGGAGTATTTGTGGTCCATATTTTCTGTCAGTATTAGTAGGTAAGACTACATTTTCAAACAAATTTTGAACAATGAAATTCATATGCATATATACTTAGAAAAACAATTGAGGGATATGGATTTTCTTTCGATTTCATTGTTATTAAAAGGTATAATTTTTTCTACCCAAATAATTAATAGATATGTAGCAGAACCATCACTGTGCAAAGATTCCATAAAATTTTCTCGTTGCCTGGAAGCGCTTCTCGCAGACTTGCAGAAATGTTGGAACACCCCTGAAATTGAAGTTCCAACTGTTGCCTACCCTACCCAACTCTGCCATTCCTCCCCTCTTACTGGTTCATTCAACTGCGAAACTGTTTTGATAATCGAAATGGCGGTACTTGTATGTCTAAAATGCATATTGGAAAAATTTCAGAAATCTGTGATTTTTGGTTAAAATTACGATTTTTTACCAAAAAAATTTTTTTTGCTTAAAACGTTGCCCTTTAAGCTGCGAGTTTGGTACAGAAAACAGATTTGAGCTAGGGGCATTAGTTTAGATTTTACAGCATTTCAAAACATATGCTAAAGAACTGAACATTACCTTAATGGGAATTTGCATTATGAGATTAAAATTTGTCAACACATTTTAAAAAACGCTGTTTTGAGAAAACCAGAGCGCACATTCAAAAACGGATTTCAGTGTCATACTCACAGTGCAAAGGGAAACATTTTAAACGAAAAACAAATTTTTGGTTAAAAAATGTGTTTTTTTTACCAAAAATCACAGATTTCTGAAGTTTCCCCAAAGTGCATTTTAGACTTAAAAGTGTCACCATTTCGATTATCAAAACAGTTTTGCATTTGGATGAACCAGTAAGAGGGGGTGAATGAAAGATTTGGATAGGGTAGGGAGCAGTGATAACTTTAATTTTAGGGGTGTTCCATCATTTCTGCAAGTCTGCGAGAAGCGCTTCCAGGTAACGCGAAAATTTTATGGAATCCTTGCACAGTGATGGTTATGCTACATATCTATTAATTATTTGGGTAGAAAAAAATTATACCTTTAGGAATGAAATCGAAACAAAAACCATATCCCTCAATTGTTTTTCTAAGTATAGGTGATGCAGTTACCTTTAGTATAGATTGTGAATTTTCTTGACATTTCGAAAATGACAGAAATACTGCGCAAGTGTATAAATCTAAAGACTTACAACTAACAAGTCTTTGAATTTATAGACACTAGACAGTCTATAAATATAGCAAATAAAAATAATTGTTAGATCCTTTGGAAGCAGTAAAAATACAAAGCTAGAAGATTTACCATATTGTACAATTTCGGGTAATGAACCTTCATCACTGACCCTTTATAAAACTGGCAGCGAAAGCCAGACATTTTGCTGCAATTTCAAGAATTTACATCTGTGTAGTCTAAATCAAAGACTCAAATTCCCAGAGTGGCCAAATAATCAAAATACTGGTTAAGAAGATGATTCTTAACATATAAAAATTTGAAATGCTTCATATATATTCACTGATCCCAAAGGATCAAAAGAAAAATATAAAGTCTATAAATTTATGTCAGCTCTTAGACCTGAACATTGTTATGATTTAATCATTTTTAAACGACATAAAATCATAGTTTGCCAAAAATATCACGAGGAGTTCATACCTTGAGTTGAAGAAATGATAACGATCTAAAGATACATGCAAAGCTATTATGAATATTTTAGTTTTGTTTTCATATTTTCTGCTTTGAATTTACCGGTAGTAAGGTCATAGCGATAAAAACACAGAGTAATTCACCTCATATGAATGACCGATGACATCATTTTGCCTGGATCTGTGTTTGGTAATTCATGGTGCCTCCCAAGACAAGAAAAGCATGCACAATAGCTCAACTGGCTCTGGTTCTATTTCTATACTCAGTTGACATTTTGCCAGCAAGAATGTCTAGACCTGTTTATAATAGATGGAAGCGGTAATGCACGTCACTACAGTTTTTAAACCTGATTTATAACATTTATATTATGCGAAACACTAAAAAGCACTGCATTCTGAGCTGGTACAATTGTTGTTTACAGGTGAATTTGTCAAGTTGGGCATTAAAATGATGGATAGAATATTTTTTTCTAGAAATTTTTTAGTATGCTTATATGCTGAAAGCCTGAATGGCCTTTCATAGACACTCAAGTGTATTGCATTAGTCACTCTGTAAACAACATCGCCTTATATGCTTTAGCTGTCTGTTTGGATATATGTTTTAGCTGTCTGTCTGAATACATCAGGGCTGTGGCTGAATACATCAGGGCTGTGGTCAACTTGTCCAGGGACAAGTAATTTTGGAAATTTCACTTGCCCTGTGGACATGGTGGAAGAACACATTTGTTCGACAAGGCTTATATTCATTATTTCGTCAAGAGATTTAATGAAATTCTTAACTCAGCTTGACTAATACGCTCTATATATTATAAATAAATTGGCATTTGGTCACCATTCACCGAAATGTTCAAAGTAATGTCAAAAGTTTTGGATGCAACATTTTAAAGACACAATTCTTGTTTTAGGCATTTAGTAATTTAATGAGTTTCAAGTATGAGGGCAAGCAGTTCTTAAAAATCCACTTGTCCGGCGCTCTTTAGTACCAGGTCGGACAAGTCGGGCAGGCTATTTCCACAGGCCTGAATATATGTTTCAGCTGTCTGTTAGGCTATATGTTTCAGTTTCAGCTGTCTGTTTGGCTATATGGTTCAACTGTCTGTTTGGCTATATGTTTCAACTGTCTATTTGGCTATTACTGTCTGTTTGGCCTTATGGTTCAACTGTCTGTTTGGCTATATGTTTCAGCTGTTTGTTTGGCTATATGTTTTAGCTGTCTGTTTGGATATATATTTCAGCTGTCTTTCTGAATATAACTATATGTTTCTGCTGTCTGTTTTGCTATATGTTTCAGTTGTCTGTTTGGCTATATGTTTCAGCTGTCTGTTAGGCTATATGTTTCAGTTTTGTGTTTGGCTATATTTCAGCTGTCTGTTTGGCTATAAGCTTCATTTGTTTGTTTGGCTATATTTCAGCTGTATGTTTGGCTATACATGTTTGTTTCAGATGTCTGTTTGTCTATATTTTTCAGCTGTCTGTTTGACTATATTTTTCAGCTGTCTGTTTGACTATATTTTTCAGCTGTCTGTTTGACTATATTTTTCAGATGTCTGTTTGTCTATATTTCAGCTGTCTGTTTGGTTATATTTTTCAGCTGTCTGTTTGGCTTCTTCAAAGTGGAAAAAGAAGATGCTGCTAAAGCTCTGCTGGAAAAGGTATGTATGTTTACTAGGGATGTCAACGAATGCCGAAATTGGTATTCGAATATTCGCATAGGATATTCGAATATATTCGAATATTCGAATGATATACACATCTATGCCCAATAGACCCATTACGATGACTTACTTGGTGGTACATGTATTGAAAATATGAGGTACATGTATATGCATTTATGTGGGCTATACCAATGGCGCCATGTAAGAAAATCAACAAATTTTGCACAGAAAACTAGACAATCTGGAGGTGTTTAATAATGACAAATCTCTGGGGTTCTGTCTGAGAAAGCAATGACACACCATTATTGTCAAGCCAAGACTAAGTTCTGCATGCATGTCGTTGATATACGCCACCAAGAATGCTTAGAGTCTATTGTAATCGTGTGACCTACATGGATATTCGAATATATTCGAATATTCGAATGATATACTATGCCCAATAGACCCATTACGATGACTTACTTGGTGGTACATGTATTGAAAATATGAGGTACATGTATATGCATTTATGTGGGCTATACCAATGGCGCCATGTAAGAAAATCAACAAATTTTGCACAGAAAACTAGACAATCTGGAGGTGTTTAATAATGACAAATCTCTGGGGTTCTGTCTGAGAAAGCAATGACACACCATTATTGTCAAGCCAAGACTAAGTTCTGCATGCATGTCGTTGATATACGCCACCAAGAATGCTTAGAGTCTATTGTAATCGTGTGGCCTACATGTATTTTGTGAAAGGTCTGTTGTGACTGTGTTGTTCCTAAAGGATTGCGTTGTCAATCTATCCAGCCATCTTAAGTTTTCACACGACACAGCTCAAACTGTAGGACTTTCACACCTTAAAATATTTATTGAAACCAACTAGAATCAACAAAGTGTCACTTGAATCAACAAAGTGTCACTTGAATCAGCAAAGTGTCAATTGAATCAACAAAGTGTCACTTGAATCATCAAAGTGTCACTTGAATCAACAAAATGTCAAACTGCTAATTGAGCAATCTCAATTTGCAAGTGTGTCAAAATGTTGACCATCTTGAATTACTCAACAGACAAACAGGATTACTGGTCATATTATTTTTCGACCTTTGGCCTTAGATTTGAGTCCTCATGATACATAATAATATTACAGGTTAGAAAATTATGCGAATATTCGAATCCAGAAATCGCATTCGAATATTCATATGAAATGCGACTATTCGAACATTCGAATATTCTTTGACATCCCTAATGTTTACACCTTTAATTTTAATTTTAAAATACATTGTATTATTATGGATCTATGTTGGAAACATTTTTAGCTCATCTGAGCATTACTTGGCTTGCATTACAAAAAACATGCCCATGTTATATACAGAGATTTTTAAAGTTGTGAAAATGAAAATTTTCAGCGGAAACGTAGATTTTGGGTACACATTTCTAACAAGTACGCACAATCTATGTTTTGGATAAAAAATGAGAAAAATAGGTTTTACCCCTGCAAACCTCATTTCAGTATATAAAAGTGGGGTTTGAGGGGGTATTTATTGCATGGACATGTTTTCCTTATGCCTCACATGTGCCTGTGCAGGATTCGAACCCACACTGGTGAAATGATTGGATGAGTAAGAGTTGTATTATAACAAAATCAGTAACCTTATCCACCAGATGCCTGATGATGGAGATAATTTGACTAGTTTTCCTGTATACACGTGTCCTTAAAATATAAAACTCACTAGTACATTTTGTTTGTTATAGGCTGTACAGTTTTATGAGTCACTAATAGTTGCTGCGAGTAAGGACAATGAGAAAGACGTGGACCCCAATATCTATTGTAGACTGGGCCATTTTCTATTGCTGCTGAATCACTTTGGTAAAGGTATGTTCTGTAGACTGGTCAAGAGGTTATAAAACTTTTTTCAAGCTTATTTCAGCTGAGACTACAATTTATCCTGCTCATAAATGTTAAAATGCATTTTAACATATTTCAGCAGGATAAATGGCAAGCTTATGTGGTTTAATCATTAAAGTCTAATGATTTTATATACGAGCCTATAAAATTTCAAGCTCAGCTGTGCTGAGCATGAAAAACATTTTATAACCTTTGGTCCTGATCTTAGTTTATCTTGACAGAACATTTAACTTGATGGCATATATATTGACTGTCAGCATTTCTCAGATAGAAAAAGGTTCAGTTATACTTTGAGCTGATACATAATCAAACAGATCTTAGGGGTTTCGGGCTAGGTGTAACACAAACAGGCATGGGCACCTAAAGAAGATGGCTAGAAACTTAAAATTTCGGATTCAGGAAGACAAAAAATTGTAAGTTATCCATGTAGCGAAAACAATGGCACTGATTCAGCCGTGCAGTAACTGCACAGCTTATCTGTGCCTTTTGTTTTGCATGAGCAAATCCAGTTTTCTCATGACACGGTTAACTAAATAAATAGATAGTGTTATGATGAGTTTGACATGTGAAGTAAGGTTTTGTCTCCATACTTCAGGGTTGTTTGTATTTGTTTGTATCGAGGCTTAACGACTTAACGTCCCAGTCAACAATTTTTAAGTCCTGTCGGGACGGAGCCAACTCTTCCTGGGTTTAACCAGTACTGTAGGGAGTTAATGTGTCTTGCTCTAGGACACAACAGGGTGACGCCTGTGGGGATCGAACCCAGGACTTCACGATTCGGAGTCAGATGCTCTACTACTATGCCACGGTTGGAAAGGAAAGTTTTCACAAGTCTTATAGTGATTGTGTTTTGTGTGTTTCAGCATTGTCAGCCTATCAGAAATTCTATCAACTCCAGCCCAATAACTGGAAGGTAAGATTACATTCCTTACAACTTAGAAAAAGAATCGATTATTGTTGTTCAGTGGAGACGGGAACAATTCCGATCCTCGGGCCCTTTCAGTGGGAAACTTGGCATGCCTCATTTCCCATTGAAACGTTGGACTCCCAGGCTGAAATTTTCCTTTGTCCACTTACTGTCAGCAAATGCCCTGAATTCATTGTGGAATGAAATATTTTGCCATCAAAGGGAAACAAGCAGTTTATATATATATATGCATTCCTGTAAATGGAAAGCAGTAACAAGATGCAATACCCAAGCATTTTCAAGCTTTTATTCTGCCTTAAAAAGGTTATTAAGTGGTGAAAGTAATGTTGATTATCAGAAAATCGTTAAAACGTTTATTAAAATGGACAAAAAGTGATGAAAAATAGAATATTTTTTCCAAAAAAAGGGAGTGAAAAGTCATCAAGTGTGTCATGTAAAAATTTTCGTTACTCCGAAAGCGGCCATTTACAATAATGGTGGTCTTTTCAGATATTAGTTGTAGTAAGGAATTGCAATTTATATATAAGTTAATAATATAACTTAAGACATTGTTTTGAAGCATTCTCCTGCTATGTTTCATTGAGTTACCTGTAAAAATGAAATAAATAATAAACATATATTTTAGCGGCTACGTTTTTTTTGGGACACCCTCTCTCTATATATATATATAAAGTAGAGAAATAAAGATGTACTAAATTGGCGAAGGTAGGTTTCGAACCCGCAGACTTCGGCTTCGGCGCCTAGCTATACAGGGCCATCCCCTCTACCGACTGCGCTACTACACTCCTTATAAAAGGAGTTATCATAGCTCAGGTTTAGAGGCGATTTCCCTGCATAACCCGTCGATAGGTTGCTATTTTCGTTGTGCAAGCACACTCGTCTATATACATGGAATAACTGGATCCTGTGGATAGGATGCCAAAGCTTGGAAATAATATTTTCATATCAAAGATATACAAACTTCAACAGCTATTCCTACCAAGATCATTTCTGATACAAGTACATTGGAAAAATTATAAAGTAGAGAAATAAAGATGTACTAAATTGGCGAAGGTAGGTTTTGAACCCGCAGACTTCGGCTTCGGCGCCTAGCTATACAGGGCCATCCCCTCTACCGACTGCGCTACTACGCTCCTTATAAAAGGAGTTATCATAGCTCAGGTTTAGAGGCGATTTCCCTGCATAACCCGTCTGATAGGTTACTATTTTCGTTGTGCAAGCACACTCGTCTATATACATGGAATAACTGGATCCTGTGGATAGGATGCCAAAGCTTGGAAATAATATTTTCATATCAAAGATATACAAACTTCAACTTCAATATATATACCTAGGTTAGTGTAGGTGGACTTTGATGCTAATATACATGTACTTGAGCAGTGCCTTTGAGTTCTTCCCATTGTTTTTCCTCTTGTGTGTTTCAGAACTCCCCATTTCTGTACGGACTTGGCATGGTTTACTTCCACTTCAACTCCTACCAACAGTAAGTACACCTTTACACAGGTCATCATCATCATCAGAAAGGTGCAGATCTGCTGTGCTGTAAGTGCATAGCTGATGTTGCCTTTGTTTTTGGTACATGGCTTGTACACTGATCTCGCCTTTGTTTTCGCTACACTGATAGTACAATCACTCTTCTTGTTTGCAATTGTGGCGGTTTTAGAACATGATATTATATGGTAATATTGAACATAGGACAGGAGCCGGTCTAAATTGTCATCAAGTTCCTATTATTCCTTGTCCATTGTCTTGTCAGTATTAGTATACTGTAACAGATACAGTATTTATATTCACAGATACCATTTGGTGGAATAAGCCTTTTTCTTACATACCTCTATCATAAAGACAGAAATTCCGGTATTTTGGTGGTGGTAGATAAATCGATCTTACACTGCTGGCTTGGTTGCTCATACAAGATAAGAAAAGCACGCGACTAATTTCGATCGTTTCTAACCCAAAGCAGCTGCTTGCAGCAATAATGTTCAACAAAACTAGACTAAACTGGTGTGAATTCATTGGGTATAATCTTGATTCACACTCGTTTTCAACGAAAAACAAATCAAAACTGCATCTCTTTTGACTTTGACAACGATTTATTTACATTTGACGTCATATCCGTAATAAACACTACGTCATCAGAGTTAAAGCACGGTACCAGGTTACTTTACCGGAATTTAGGCCTAATCGGGGTATGCAAGAAAAAGAATCCAATAGTGGTGTTCAGTGGAGAAAGGAAAATCTCAACCCTCGGGTCCATCGTTCCAGTGGGAAACTCGGCGAGCCTCGTTTCCCACTGGAACGGGTGGACCCTCGGGTTGAGATTTTCCTGTCTCCACTGACCACCCATGATGGATTCAATTTATCTATATTAGTGATGGCTTTTAGTATGAAACCCTTGGCATTCTCTTTAGGCATGTACCTTAAAACAGTGCCCATGTCGCTTGTTGGTATATATTTCATTTTCTTGCACACCAGATAGAGAAATCCTATGTTTTACCCCATGTGAGAAATTCTTATCCCACCCTCGTTATCTCACCCCAGTCGCACCCTGCGTTCAAGTGTTCTTTTTTAACATTGGTTGTATAGGACGTCACGTAATTTCGTCGTTAAGCGCACACGTCACAATGACGTCAAAACGTTTTAAATCAAAATGGCGGACGCCGCGATTGTAGCGTTTTTCTAGGTAAATAGAATGAAAATCAAGCTTCGCCACATTAAAGCGTGCAAGAAAAAGAATCCATCATTCGTGTAAGGTATGGATAGACAAATCTGTCCCGAGGGTCACAATTTGGCATCACTCGGCGAGCCTCGTGATGCCAAGATGTGACCCTTGGGACAGATTTGTCTATCCATACCTGACATTCATGTAAGATTCTTATAGTCCATAGACTCAGTGGTTACTTCTTAAATTTCTTCAATTTGAAATCTAGAGTACCGGGTAGTGTTATGCAACGTTGCATTGTAATTTTACTTGATATACACTTCAAAGCAACCATTAAAAGCTCACCTGATCAAATGGCTAAATTTTCAGATTATAGGACAGACAGCCGGTATATGTGCATCTGTTCATACTTCCAAACTTAAGTATTTCCAAGACCAGCAGGCTGATCATAATTAAACTTTATCAGAAGCCCATTGTGGTTCAGGATTGCTTGGTTTATGTTTTCAAGCAGATTAAATCAGACCTCTGGTAATCGTTAGGAAAACAAGTCGGTGTAATGTATACCCCCTTAAACCCCACTTTTACATAGAAAAACTGGGATTTCCAGGAGTATACCTAATCTTCTTATTTTTGGTCCAAAACATACATAGTGGGTACTCGTTAGAACTGCCTCGGTGAGGCGGTTCTAACTTGTACCCACAATGTATGTTTTGAGAGAAAATATTAAAAACAATTTTTTTCTGATTAAATTTTCAATATTTACAACAGAAAAAAAAATTGCTATAGGGATCAAACATGATTTTCCATTCATTAACATTCGCTAGGTCCCGAGGGGAGTGTTGAAAACCTCGGGATATGCCCTCGGTTTTCAACACTCCCACCGGGACCTAGCGAATGTTAATGAATGACAAAATCATAATCCTCACTTTAATTTTTATCACGTTTTCGAAATTTGAACTTAAGTCGTTTTTCAGGCATTTACATAAAGAAAGTGCATGTGGTTTGGATATATATGTTATTCTAAGATTATATTTGTGTAACTAAACTATCAAGGCGGGGGACATAAATTCTCTGAATTTGCTTGTTGATGTGATCTTTATCATACTTGCAAGGAACATGAACACACATAAGAGATTGGATGAGTCATAAATTTGTCCAGATCCAGCCTGAAATTGCGGACACAACCCAATGTGGTGAATCTACATTATTTAAGGCCGTCTCACACAGAACACGGTTGGGCACACGGTTCCAATACGGTTTACTCGATTATACACGGATTGAATGGTACGAGTATTGAGCTCCAACCGTGCCTGAGGTACGATTTAGACTCGAATGTAGCAAGAGTGAGTACGATCAAAGCACGGGTATACTCGATCAAGCAATGTGTGTCACGGTTTGAACACGATTTGCCAACGATTTTCATACGATTGTTTTACGGTTCCAAGTACGGTCTAGTTCGATCTGTTACGGCCTAGTACGATTAAACACGACGTTTACAGGGTTTATATACGGTCGATTCCATACGATTTATATACGATTTTGACACGGCTGAGCTTACGTTGCTTTGTGCTTCATGTACGGTTGTATATACGGTCTCGTAGGGGCTCACACGGTCTTTCACGGTCTTGTACGACCGCTTATACGATTATACACGGACATCGTACCCGTGCTAGTTTTTTAAAAGTTTTAAAAATCATACACGGCTTACACGGATACACTCGAATGGCCCGAGTGCAAGTCGGATAAGGCCACGGTTTATTCGGTTGTATGTACGGTTTACACGGGTGACCAACCGTGTAAACCGTGTGTTCTGTGTGAGACGGGCTTTAGATACTGTGTTGATTGAATGTGCATTATTTAGATATTGGGTTGATTGAATAAGACATGGTCATTCTACAGAAAAAATATAGTATATGTACTTTATTCTGTCCAAATTGTAGTAGTTTGTCATACAGTGTGCTGTTCTGTTATTCCTTCATATTCTCAACACATGTACTTGTAAAGGGAAGTAATGCAATGGAGCATAACTGTTGCTAGTAGAAAATAGTGGTCTTTCATGAATAATAATTAGAAAAGATTAGAGCAGAGTCATGAGATAACGGGAATTTTGCGATTTTGTGTCAGACTTGGTAGGAAACCCCAAAGCCTGGTTTTCTTGCACCACGGCTCAAATAGGAAATGATATTTTTGCATTTAAAGACACCCTTGCTTGTAGGGTATTAGCCATGTGAAAGAAAGAAAAAGACATTGTGTCTAGATGCAAGCTTTAGAAACCATCATGATATGAGCCGTGATGCAAGAAAACCTGTCTTCGGGGTTTCCGACTAGGTCCGACAACACAAACTGGTCTGTGCAGCTACAGAAGGTGGCTAGAAACTTGAAATTTCGGATTATTAAAGAAGACGAATTGTACTATCCGTATAGGGAAAACACGGCCGCTTATCTCCTTTCGCACTACACCGTGTTGTGAATTGAGAAAAGTGAAGGAGACTTCCGGTGGTCCTAAAGGCGATTCGAAGAGTGTACACACAAAAGGTAAGGGTGTCGGATTATCTGAGATTTAATATTTCCCAGTCCAAAACAAAAGAAACCGAGAATGTCCTGCAACCCTCTAATAGTGTTTTGATTGATACATGTTTCATTGGCAGCCAAATCTGCAATAATACGAAAGATATACGTTTTCTACCGTAGCGAGTTGGTGGTTTTGTTGACGTGCAAACATTTTGACTTTGCATTGCTGAAGTCGCCGAGCATTATTGTTTGCATCTATCATCGGTACATTAAAGGCCTTCCATATCAATGTTATTTACCACCCTAAATATATTTCGATACCTTCCCTCAGCCTAGAAAATGACTGCTGTATTAGAGTTTGTGATGAAGGAGATCGGTGGTGAAAAAGGAGATCGGTGGTGCTAAAGGAGACGATGTATTTCAATGCCAATTACTCATTATTTTGTCTTTTTAGGCATGCATGTTGTAAACGACACAACAGAACTAAACAAGACCTTTGCTACACATCGGATGGTATCTGATGGTATCTGATCGCCCTTTCACGTGCTACAAACGTACATTTTGAACTTGTTCAACTTTAAATCTAGGTTCGAATCAGGACTATTTTAAGGGTGTAATAAACCTCTTCATGATAAAATATACACATGAATACGAATATATGGGTAATAGTAAAACAAAATTACAGCAGACAAGCAATGTATTCATTTTCGCTCCACAGAAAATCAATCGATAAACATAATTTTAGCCCTTCACATGCCACCAGCAAGACCATGAAGTTAAAAACACCAGCATTATTTGCAAACCGGACGTACAGTGCGATTGGTATGACGTCAAGCGGTCCGGCCAAAGTAATAACACTATACACGTATTCTAAATTTGGTATACCACCAGTAAACGATTCAATATTCAGACAAAATAAACATAGACTAGGCAGTCAGTCCAACGCCACACGTTATCATTTTAAGGGCATGTCTGTCATTTTCCAAATACACAAGTATATTTGAAAGTATAAGGACCAACCTGACTCAATGGCCGCAAAATAGACCTGAAATTATTGAAACGATCGGTTTAAATGGCATTGAAATACATCGACTCCTTTAGCACCACCGATTTCCTTTTTCACCACCGATCTCCTTCATCACAAACTTTAATACAGCAGTCATTTTCTAGGCTGAGGGAAGGTATCGAAATATAAATAGGGTGGTAAATAACATTGATATGGAAGGCCTTTAATGTGCCGGTGATAGATGCAAACAATAATGCTCGGCGACTTCAGCAATGCAAAGTCAAAATGTTTGCACGTCAACAAAACCACCAACTCGCTACGGTAGAAAACGTATATCTTTCGTATTATTGAAGATTTGGCTGCCAATGAAACATGCATCAATCAAAAAACTATCAGAGGGTTGCAGGACATTCTCGGTTTCTTTTGTTTTGGGCTGGGAAATATTAAATCTCAGATAAACCGACACCCTTACCTTTTGTGTGTACACTCTTCGAATCGCCTTCAGGACCACCGGAAGTCTCCTTCACTTTTCTCAATTCACAACACGGTGTAGTGCGAAAGAAGATAAGCGGCCGTGGAAAACAAAGGCGCTGATCAGCTTCGCAGTTACTGCGAAGCTGATCTGCGCCTTTGTTTTCGCATAGGCAAAAAGCCAGTTTTCCCATGATGCGGCTCATTTATGCTTTTTACAACTTTTAATGTATGTAAAACAGCTTTTCTGATAACTGAATACTGAAAGTAATATTCATTGAAAAAAACAGCACTCTTGATGATGAAATCAAATACAGTTACGTGCAGTAGAGCATACTATGAAGATTCTTAAAGAGGTTGTCACATCTTTTAAATACATCTGTGTTCATTTGAGCAAAATGTTTGTGCCTACTTCTGGTGAGAAAATCAGAGTTTTGCCTATGCGAAAATAAAGGCGTAGATCAGCTGTGCAGTAACTGCACAGCTGATCAGCGCCTTTGTTATACTGCACAGCTGATCTACGCCTTCGTTTTCGCCACACGGATAATACAATTCCTCCTCTGCTTCCACCCAAAATTTCAAGATTATAGCTTTCTTCTATATGCCAGTTTGTGTGGGACCTGATTGGAAACCCCAAAGACCAGTTTTCTCGTGACAAGGCTCAAATAATGCCTACCCAACCTACCCAGCAACATTCGGAGGTAGGGGAACAGCAGGTCTAATTTAGTACTATTTGATTGCCCCTTTCCTTCTTTCCCCCCCCCCCCCTCTGCTGGAAAAATAACTGTTTTGTCATTAGGATCCTTACCTAAGATTCTCTGTTATGCCAGGCTGGGCAAAAATCAGTTTTTGTCTCTGGGGTGGAGTCAATAGCAGGACAGTCATAATCCCAACTAGGCTGCCATGGTTGTAAATAACTTGTGCTGTGGTGATTTTGCTTGCATATATGCCCCCCCCCCCCACCAACTGTTCCGCGATTGCTGTAAGACACTTAAACAGTCTTGAGACATTTGAAAGAATGTCTCATGATGTTGGCTTTGATGTTGCTCAGTTTCATTTTCGCTGGTACTACAATCGCGAGACATTCGTGAGAGTCTGACAACATTCACACAAATGTTGCTTAGCTTTATACTTTCGCACCAAATAAGGTAGTTGCTAGTTGTTCGCAATTTTTCTCATGACTCTTATGTGGCAGTTGTACATCATTCATGTGAGTGTTGCAAATTTATCGGTGACAGAGTTGTGAGGGATTAGCGACAGTTCCTGAATTGACCTTGCAACGGGTTTGCCAGTATTTTGTCGCATGAATTGCATAAAATTTTAAGCATGTTTAAAACTTGCCAAATTTTAGTTGACTGGTTTGCTGCACATAAAAGTCCTTGCACAAATGTCATACCATAGTTCAGAAACTCAATTTGCAAAACAGTCACAACAAATTTGCATGTCAGGCAGATAGGGGTTTTAACAATAATGAATGAAAAGTTTAAGTTTAGAGGGACAGTCCCTTTAATAATTGTAATTTTCTTTGTTCAGCCTGAGATTTTGCTCTCTGTGACTTGAAAGAATGTGTTAAAGAGATAAATCAAGACTAACTTATCTTCACAGCTGTTCAGTTTGACATGTGAAACTGTGAATATTGTCTGAAACATGTTTTGTTGAATGAAACAAAGAACTTTAGTATAGGATGTGTAATGTTTCTATATCTGTCTGACCTTTGACCCAGTTAGTAAATAGTGTGTAGTAACCGGCTAGTACTACAGTTGTAAATGTAGGCCAGTCATTTCTACCTGAGATAAAGCTATTTGGTATATATTTATCTATTTATTTTATCAGGGGAGTTTATCTATGTGATTTGCTGTGTGTTGCATTGTCAAATGTGTTGATTTAGATCATGTTTGATTGACAGATATTGTGCTATTTTATAATTCTATTGTTTGACTTTTGCTGTTTGATCTTTGTCCCGTTCAGTGACTAATATTGGATTAGTTTTTTCATTATTCTGGTGGATTTGTACCATTCTTTGTGCTTAGTCTGGTGGATTTGTAGCATTCTTGTGTTAAATTTGCACAAAAGATTCCCAAGTTGGAAACAACATCATTTGGAGTAATATTTTAAACTGTGAGTATATAAATGCACAAGTATAATGATACCTTTATCTAATTGTCTCTTCCTCAGCCCCCTCCCAGCCATTTTTCATACTATTGCTCTGCCTCTCATTAAAATCCAGGACAAACAAGGATGAAGCTGTATAATTTACCATGCTTTATAATGTAACATGTATTCACAATTAGCCATGTGCATTTATTTGTTCTAGATTTTTGTCACAAATTTACGCAACAGTCATTTCTAAGCACTGGCCCCCTCCCCACCTCACACCTACGGGGAAGGGTGGGGGATAGCCGGGCTAAAGTGCAGGGCAATTACTTTTCAAGTGTCCTCCCAGTGCAGGGGAAATGACAGGAATTTGACATTACAATCCCTTTCACTCGAGTTTGCCGTTTGAGCATTTAGGTCAATCAAATTTGTTCACTCGAGTTTGCCGTTTGTTTGTAAATCAGGTAACTTTGTATTATATTTTAGAACTGAAACAGTGTCCCAGGTGCCAGGTGTTCTTAAAATCTATTCAGCATTTATCTTTAGGTAATGATGTCACCTCTTCTGATAAAAACGTAGTAATTGCTTGGTTAAAGCACATTTTTATTTCAAAATTCTTTGCACAACATTTACAATACATATTAAGAACACACATTTGTAACAGGATAGAGACAAAAGCAGAATTTTATCAATTTAAGCAGTTACCTGATCGGTATCTACATGGTAAAAATTCCACATTGGAAGTTAAAAATTTCACTCGAGTTTGCCGTTTTTAACGGTCATTTAGTTTGAAGCTGTCACTCAAATCAGCAGATCAATCAGTCCAGATGTCTTTGAGGACAACATGAAAAGAAACTCAGATCTTCGGAACACATGGTCTTCTTGTGTGATGCAAATGCTCAAACGGCAAACTCGAGTGAAAGGGGCTGTAAGATCCTTTCTGGTTATTGTATATTTTTATTGACAGCTAGGTGGCATTTGGTTGAAGTTGAGCTTCGAATTCCTGCTAAAAGTCATTTACTGGGCTAGGTTCACTGCCCTCCCCTCTTAGGGCTGAAGGGCATGATGACGAGCATGAGCTTACTTTCGGCTGTTGAATGCTTTATGTCCCAGTCAACAGCATAGTCATGTTGGGACGTTGTCCCATAAAATGGAGGCAATGCCCATTTAATGCATAATCCATACTTCATTAATATAACACACCCAGGAAGTGTATCTGGAGCATTGTGTGTAATGCACTAGTCATCAGTAACCACGCCCCCTCCCCCCCCAGGCCCGGGGAATAGCGGGGACTTTGACCTTTGGTCCAGCTAATTCCCGCTGAAAGCCCCACTATGCTCGTTGGTAAAACCACCACTGTTTTCCCCCACAGCCTGCTATCTTTTCAATTACGGCCCTTTTTGCATATATAAAGCAAACCCCGGGTATTTCCCCCACACTGCCGTGGCAAAACTTTGATTAAAGCCCCGCTCATTTCTACAGCTATCCCCTGTCCTCCCCCGGGCCTGTGGGGGGGGGGGGCTGTGGTTACAAATGACTGAGTGCATCACTAAATAGTCTCTGCCTGTGCTGAGACTCACATGCCATTTTGTATGGTCACACTGCAGTATATATTGTAAGGAAGTAACTTTGATGTTTTATGATTTTGGTAGTGACATCCTGACAAAACCAACAAAATGTAAAAACACAGATGAAGCTATACATTCATGCAGGCAAATCAAAGTCGGTGGATAGATATTTATTGCTTATCAGTCTGTGCTTTCTATCTAGACTAAAGATGAGAAGACTGTGCTCCTGCCAATGACTGCATGGGGATTTGCCGTTGTAAGGCTGATTTGTTAATTTTGTCTAGCTGTTGTCCATTTGTAACAAAGAACACTGTAACAGATAATGTTTTCCTGTTTGGACATGCACATCAAACAGACAAAACTGCTGTATTTTCACAAAAAACGAGGATACTGTGTTGAGAAAATGTATTTTGTACAGATGTTAGTCTCTTGGCCGAGCATGATAGTAAGTGAGTTCTATGGATTTGCCATGCAGATTTGGTCATAAAATTTATTTCTATGGCCATTCTCACTTTCCATCAATTCAATTGAGAATTTTTCAGTTAGTGGTGAAAAAATGTGCACAATGTATTGGCTATGTCCCCCAAGGAGGCTTGCCCAGGAACAGTGCACAGATGGCTGAAATGACCTTGTTCTGTTGACAAAACAAACTTATGCACCAGTCATTTGTAACAACTGCTCCCCCACCTACGGGGAAGGGCGGGGCTTATGACTTTTCAGTTTCAGTGCCCTGCTATGAGCCCCACCACCAGGGGGCAAACTGGAGGTCAAAACTTTGCTCTTTGCCCCGCCTTTTGCAATAGAAAATCTCCCTTGGGTAAGGATCCTTATGTCAAAACCCTGTCATTTTCCCTGCAGGGACATTTGAAAAATAATTGCCCCTCACTTTAGCCCGGCTATCCCCCACCCTTCCCCGTAGGTGGGGGAAGTGGGGGGGGGGGAGCAGTGGTTACAAATGACCAGTGCATTACAGTCAGTTTTGGTGTCATAACCTAATGTGGTTTGAACACCCACTCAATCATGTGGCATACATTTGGTTAAGTATTATTAAACCACAAAACTGCTCCCTGGCAATCAGGTGGTTGATTTTAATTTGTTGGTCTTGGGGTTAAAGACGCTCCTTGGAGCACATATTAAATCAGTAGCGACATGAGAAAACTGGTCTTCGAGGTTTCCGACCAGGTTTGACATAAACCAGCCTGTACATAATAAGAAGAAGGCTAGAAGCTTGAAATTTCGGATTTAAGAAGAAGAGAGATTAATTGTACTATATGTATGAGACTATAAGTATGAGGCGAATACAAAGGCAGATACTGCACAGCTGATCTTCGCCTTTGTTTTCACCTAAGCTGTCTGTTGGTTCTCTTATGTGGCGGCTCAAATGTTAAAGTGAGTCAAGTCTTGAAAATATAAAGAAATTTGATTTTTATGACATGTTCTGATTAATACGATAAAAACATTCAAAATGTAAAACATTTTTATTCAAGTGAATGGGTTTCACTCAAACGAACTATCAAATGTTTTTAAACCAGTGCCTCTCATTTTCATCGTTTTTCATCAGTTATTTAGAGCCAGTCTGATTTTACTGCACCAATGCAGTACAGCAATCCTCAAATGCAGCTGTGCGACTGGTAAATTTAGTAATACAACCACCCCCTCTCTCTGCCTCCCTCCCCCCCCCCCCACACACACACACACCCACACCCCAAAAAAGCTTTGGTGGGTATAAGTCTGATATTGGTCAGTATTGGTCGATTGAGTATCATTTCTATGTGCAAATAAACATGCATCATTATACTTCTGTTCAGGAATGTTGTATGTTTTCATTGACCTTAAAGTTATAAATCTGCAGCTTGGCATATGTCCAGTGCTTATAGGCCAGTATGTCAATTTCTATGTTTATTTTTGCATACCTGGCCTGGCATGTGTTGGACTATTTACCATCACCTGAGGCCAGCTTTAATTACCAGAAACTCCCCAAAAACTGTGACTGTTTTAGAGGCCTCACTTATTCAACTAAAGGTACTGAAGTTTAGAAATGTCCACATGAATATAATTTTTCTAACCATCTTCTGTGACTGTACAGCCCAGCTTGTGTCGGACCTGGTCGGAACCCAAATTGTTGGTTTTCTTACACACAAGCTCATTTGAAACTACAAGAATCTGAATCTAGAGTATTGATTGACCAATCTTAGAGCTCAAACTCACTGTAGTCAAAGCTTCAAGTGATGTCCTCTTATTGTTCATTGACCTCTGTGGAATAATTGTGCTAACATATTGATTGACTAGCCGAGTTCAGTGACATCTCTGTACAGTACTAAGACAGCATGGAGAGAATAATGACTGCAGCCAACAGAATGATAACGGCCAGTAGCCTGGCAAACACAGCGGCAAACAGAACATAATGGCCAATAGCCTGGCAAACAAACTGCAGCCAACAGAACATAACGGCCAGTAGCCTGGCAAACAAACTGCAGCCACCAGAACATAATGGCCAGTAGCCTGGCAAACTAACTGCAGCCTCCAGAACATAACAGCCAAGTAGCCTGGCAAACAATCTGCAGCCACCAGAACATAACGGCCAGTAGCCTGGCAAACAAACTGCAGCCACCAAAACATAACGGCCAGTAGCCTGACAAACAAACTGCAGCCACCAGAATATAACGGCCAGTAGCCTGGCAAACTAACTGCAGCCACCAGAATATAACGGCCAGTAGCCTGGCAAACAAACTGCAGCCACCAGAATATAACGGCCAGTAGCCTGGCAAACAAACTGCAGCCACCAGAATATAACGGCCAGTAGCCTGGCAAACTAACTGCAGCCACCAGAATATAACTTTCAGTAGCCTGGCAAACAAACTGCAGCCACCAGAACATAATGGCCAGTAGCCTGGCAAGGATTCTCACATTTTTTCAACAAAAAATAACAGTATTTGCTTATGTCGTCAGCATTTACTTAACAAGTTGAGGTCTTAACGATGACGTTAGGCTAACAAAGTTTTGTTGAACAACGGGCCCCAGGAAGTCAGTGGTTATATACAGTCTTAAGTTTGATAATTCAAAGTGCAAGGGTTTGCCCTAATTTCTGTAGCAGACTATGGCAGCGATCATAATTAATGCTAATATAGCATGTTACTACAAGTAGTAGATAGAACTTCACCTGTGTTACTTTGTAGATAGATCAAGGTGACATTCCTGACCTGTTGAGTCAGCAGATTTCTTATTGATTACAATGAATGTATGATATTATTAATGGAAAATATTTTATTGAAATGAATATACAGCACAAGACCTAAATTGAGTAAAATTCAATTGAATTAAAGTCAGCCTTTTGATCCAGAATTTTGCTGTTGTGTGATGCACCAGTCATTTGTATCCACGGCCCCCCTGGGGCCGGGGAATAGCGGGGTGTTTAACTTTTCTGTTTTTAAAGCCTTGCTAAAAACCGGGCACTGCGGTGTCAAATTATGGTAAAGTACTTGCTAAAAGTCCCGGCTCCCCAGAGACGACTGACAACAATGTGGAACAACAGCTGAGAGTTGTTCTAATGAAAAAATATGAGAGAGGGGCTTAAATTTCTGCATGTAAATGTACAGATACATTTGCAAATGAAATATTATCTAAGGACCATCAAAGTAATTAATTGTTAAAATACAACTAATAACTAATTTGGATTAATGTGACCATATATTTTGGCAAGAAATTAAAAGACCGGCACATCCCGGGCACTGCCGGGACTCATCAGAGGTTGAATCCCGGCACTTTAGCCCCGCTTTGTCCCCCCTATCCCTGCCCTAGGGGGGCCCTGGCCCTAGGGGGGCTGGGGATACAAATGACTGGTGCATAAAGTTCAACCTCATTATAACAGGCCTTACTATAATGCGGTTTTCAATATATTAACATGGTCATGTCGACTATTTTGCTATATGTTTAATGTAAGTAACCTCATTATGTCTCCCCCCGACAGGGTCGGGAGACATATTGTTTTTCCCCGTGCGTCTGTCCATCCGTCTGTCTGTCCGTCCGTCCGTCTGTCCGTCCGTCACAAATCGTGTTCGCTCTATAACTTGAAAACCGTTAAAGATTTTTCAATGAAACTTGGTACACTTGTAAACCACGATGAGACGATGTGTCATGCACATGAACCATAACTCTAGCTTGAGTATTTTTGGAGTTATTTCCCTTTGATTATTTTCGATACAATTTCGTGTCCGCACTATAACTTGAAAACCATTTATGATTTTTCAATAAAACTTGGTACACTTATTAAGCATGATCAGACGATGAGTCATGCACAAGAACCATAACTCTGGCTTGAGTATTTTATGAGTTATTTCCCTTTGATTATTTTCCATACAATTTCGTGTCCGCTCTATAACTCGAAAACCGTAAGAGATATTTCATTGAAACTTGGTACACTTATAAAGCACGATGAGATAATGTGTCTTGCAAAAGAACCATAACTCTTGCTTGCATATCTTTGGAGAAATTTCCCTTTGATTATTTTCCATGCAATTTCGTGTCCACTCTATAACTTGAAAACCGTAAGAGAAATTTCAGTGAAACTTGGTACACTTATAAAGCACGATGAGACGATGTGTCATGCACAAGAATTATAACTCTTGCTTTCATATCGTTGGAGTTATTTCCCTTTGATTATTTTTTTCATACAATTTCATGTCCACTCTATAACTTGAAAACCATAAGAAATATTTCAATGAAACTTGGTACACTTATAAAGCACGATGAGATAATGTGTCATGCTTAAGAACCATAACTCTTGCTTGCATATCTTTAGAGTTATTTCCCTTTGATTTTTTTTTCATACAATTTTGTGTCTGCTCTATAGCTCAAAAACCTTTAGAGATTTTTCATTGAAACATAGTACACTTATAAAGCATGATGAGACGATGTGTCATGCACAAGAATCATTACTCTTGCTTTCATATCTTTGGAGTTATTTCCCTTTGATTATTTTCCATACAATTTCGTGCCCACTCTATAACTTGAAAACCGTAAGAGATATTTCAATGAAACTTGGTACACTTATAAAACAGAATGACAGGATATGTGATGCACAAGAACTATAACTCTTGCTTGCATATTTTGGACATGCACGTACAAAGGGGGGAAACATCAGTTTTCACATAGAAAACAAATTCTAGTTATAACATGGTTTCACAACATGATCTGTTTCTAAGAACCCCAAATATAACTTTACATTGAGGTTGACCTGTATTTGTTTGTATTTAGATTTGTTAGGAATTTGATTGTGTTTTAATTTAAAACGACAAAGTTACTGTTTTTTACTCACAATGGAACAGAGCCATATATAGCTTCCAAGGTATTAATTAACCAGTGCTATGGGGAGTTTATGGGTGTTGCCTACGCAGAGACTCAGTGCCATTTTGCTTTGAACTGAGGAATTCTCGATTCTGAGTCTGATACGTACCACTTAGTTTGCTGGGGGCGGTGGGGGTGCCATGGCTGCATAGCTCCCTGATCCAAACATATTGGAAAACACGTCCGTGAAATGTATACCCCCTTTGAACCCCACCTTTATATAGCAAAACTGGGGTATGCAGGGGTATACCTATTTTTCTTATTTTTGGTCCAAAACATAGATTGTGGGCACTCGTCAGAACTACCTCAATTTTTCCGGTGAAATTTTCATTTTTTACAGGCAAAAAAAATCTCTGTATATTGCATGGGCAAGTTTTCATATGGCTTGTAATATAACTACAAACAAAGACTATTCATTAATGAATCAAAAGTATAAAATGACAATTTGTTGGCAATTAGCTTTTCAGACTCAGAAATGCATGCGTAAATGATGCAATTTTCCTTTTGTTGCAGTGCAGAGCTATTGATTGTCACCAGCCAAGCCATGCATCTGTTCACACACCTAAAATGCATTAAATAAATGAGCCGCATCATGAGAAAACAAGATTTTTGCCTATGTAAAAACAAAGGCAGTACCTGTGCAGTACCTGCACAGCTGGTGCAGTACCTGCACAGCTGGTGCAGTACCTGCACAGCTGATCAGGCTGCCTTTGTTTTCGCTACACAGATTAGTACAATTCCTCCTCTACTTATACCAAAAATTTAAAGATTCTAGCTTTCTTCAGTGCATGTATAGGATGCATCTGTGCATGTGTCGGACCTGGTCGAAAATTTCAAAGACTGGTTTTCTGGCGTTACGGCTCAAATTTATCTGCTTATTGCACTATCATGATGAAGATATCAAAAGATGTCTTTTTCAATGATTATTGATCAAGGATAACGATATTGATTCCATATCTTTACCAGAAATGCACTTAATTAACTTGGATGAAGTGGCCACAATGAACCGAATCATTAGAATATTTTCAATATACCATGAAATGTCTTGAAGTTCTTACACCTGATGACTTCAGGGGATTTAGTTTTACCCATTAGTGACAAATTGACTTTCCCATCATTATAATTTGGGTGAGTCCACTTTCGTTTTAAGGGGAATCTAGTAATCATAGGATGAGTCCACTGTCATTATGAAGTACGTCATGATCAGGAGTGATTTTGAATTTTTATTCCATTTTTCGATGAAATTCATAACAGAATAGCCCCAGATGGGATACCGCATCCTGCGGCGTCCCATCTGTGGCTATACTGTTTGCCTATATGTCCCATAAATAGGATGCATGAGGCTTATATGACATATGGAAAGGAAAAGAACTAAATAAACCATGTAAGGTACATTGTGACATTACCAAGCAAGCTGTGGTTAAGTAAGCCGGTGCAACATTGATTAGAAGTTTATTGTCATGATTCATGGGTAAAACTTTGTCTTGGTCTCTTACTAATGAGAAAGACCATCATTCTATATTTCTTGATTATTAGATTGTTCATGTGTTTAGATGAGTTCTTTGATGGCTGACTAGGCCTATTTTAGCTCTGAATTCTAAACTTTTTGCACAAAACGTAGATTGTTGGTAGCTCGGCAGTTTAAATACCCACAATCTATGTTTTGGATCAGAAATAAGAAAAATAGGTTTTACTATATAAAAGTGGGGGTATAAGAGGGTATACATTAAAATGAAATGTTATCCCGATGCGTGAAGAGCTATGGTGCTCTCCCATGCGTCATGTCAGTGTTGGTGTCCATGTCTGCTTTTCTCAAGTTTTTGGTCAAAGTATCTCTTGAAGATGTGGATGGATCTAGTGAATATCATGCTTGCTGTTATAATTTTTATACGGTTCTGGTTTAATACTGTACCAACTCGACCCAGCTGAGTGACCTTGAGGTCAAGGTCATGGACTTCGAAATTTTATGTTAAGGTTTTTGATTTAACTTCATATACATGCACATGCCTGTTAATGTTATATCTTGGTCTGAAGTTTTGTGTTTTACCGTCCCAACGGAACTGAATGACCAGAGGTAATGGACTAAAATATTACATTTTGATAGTTTTAGAGGCATGATTTTAAGCATGATTCAAGGGAGCTAAGCTGTCGTGTGACAGAAGGGAGCTAAGCTGATGTGTGAGAGCCATCGATCATTATAAATTTCACTATTGTAAGTATGACATTCAAATGGGCTAAAATTGTAGATTAAGTTTGCCTTTAAAAATCTTTGAAATCAAGTGACAGTATGCATTACGCCTACACATTTTGATAAACCTTGAATAACTTCAAATATAATTCAAAAGTTTACTTTGCGATTTGAAATTTTATCAATGATTTTATTGAATTAAATATTGAACATAGACTCAACTCATATAAGCCTGGCGTCCTTTTTGTGGGACATAGGCAAACAGTATAGCCCCAGATGTGATGCCGCAGAATGCAGCGTCCCATCTGGGCCTATTCTGTTTGCTTTAAGGAATTTCATCAAAAATGAAATAAAAATATACACACTTGATGTCTCCAAAAATGAAAGTGGACTCACACATTGGATAATAGTGGGAGAATCCATTCGTCACATTGAAAGAGTTAGATATTTCTTTGCTTGTCAGTGTAATCTGCTGATCATGATCTTTGCAAATTGGTACCAGATCAGGCCAGTTTAAAATATCAGGTTTTGTCCCCACCAGTGGAAGCTCCTAGAAATGGGTGGGCTGCTTGATGCCACCCTGCAAAGCCACAGCAAACTAAACACCTAGAAAGTCTTAAGCTGAATATATCAAGTTGTCCGTAAATATTGGCCTTCATCATTGCCTACTTGGGAAGGACATTGGTGAATAGCTTTTATGTCTTCAAATAAATTTTCCTTGTTAAAAGGAACGCTTGGCTGGTCTATATATACCATTATTTGTCCGTGTGTTGTGGTTTTCCTTAGGTTTGTGCAGTTTTTCGGTAACTTGATGAATCGCATCGGTCATGAACACTTCCTCGCTACGGTGGATTTCAAGCCTTCGTACTCGGTCGGACCTACGAAAAAGTTCCGGGTTTTAGCATTATCCGTCCAGAACGCCAACTAAATGTTAAACGTTAGATCCAAGTACGTCATTCTTCCCACAAGTCCTAATGAAAACGGCGGAGACCAAGTTTGGTTTCCGTCTTCAATTGCTTTATTATGCAAGAAGTGTAGCAAACTATTGCTACTGGAACCAGGCCCCTGGATGTCAAAGGGAAACCCCACAGATTGAAGGAAAAAACCACAGACTGAGGAGAAATCCTCGTTCCGTTTCAATTGCTTGACGCTGTCGCGCCAAGCAAAAATGGATGCATGTATTCAGACATGAATTGATAATGATGTTATTGAAACAGACTATAGCCTCACTAAACTGTAGAACAAACTATAGAGTTGTGTATTGATTTCTTGCAACCAATCAGTTTGGTGTGTGTGACCTGATTCCCAATATAGGGAGAGTGGGGGCTGAGATAGTGTGTGTAGGGACACAGGAATGTGTTGACTGGGTGCTATTTATAGCTCAGTGTGTAAAAAATAGAATGAATGAAGGGAATGTAAACAAAGGAAGCATAGTTGCAGGTAAAAATATCTATTCATTCTAGATTTCATTGACTTTTTAACTGCAGTTTTATCTATACTGACAGACAAAAGAAAACTGACACTTATATTTGGATGTAAAAATCGATAATTGTTTGTCAATCTCACACCGTTTTCAAATTAAATCCCTATTTGCAACTAGCAAAAATTTAACAAAGGGGGTCATGTTGAAAATCAATCAGGATGTCAGTGTAGGTTCACAATACACAAGCACAATGTCATTGTAGGTTCACATGCAGGAAGTCAGTATGGGTTCACATGCAGGATGTCAGTTTAGGTTTACATGTACAATGTAGGAAATCACTGTAGGTTTACTTGTAGGAAGTCAGTGTAGGTTTACATGTAAGAAGTCAATGTTGGTTCACATGTAGGAAGTCACTGTAGGTTTATGTGCAGGAAGTCACTGTAGGTTCACGTGTAGGAAGTCACTGTAGGTCTACGTGTAGGAAGTCTGTGTAGGTTTACTTGTAGGAAGTAATTGTAGGTTCACATGTAGGAAGTCAGTGCAGGTTAACATGTAGGAAGTCAGTCTAGGTTTACATGTAGGAAGTCAGTCTAGATTTACATTTTGGAAGTCAGTCTAGGTTTATGTGTAGGAAGTCAGTGTCGGTTCACATGTAGGATGTCAGTGTAGGTTCACATGGAGGATGTCAGTGTAGGTTCACATGTAGGATATCAGTGTAGGTTCACATGCAGGATGTCAGTGTAGGTTCACATGTAGGATGTCAGTGTAGGTTCACATGCAGGATGTCAGTGTAGGTTAACATGTAGGATGTCAGTGTAGGTTCACATGCAGCATAACAGTGTAGGTTCACATGTAGGATATCAGTGTAGGTTCACATGCAGGATGTCAGTGTAGGTTCACATGTAGGATATCAGTGTAGGTTCACATGCAGGATGTCAGTGTAGGTTAACATGTAGGATGTCAGTGTAGGTTCACATGTAGGAAGTCAGTGTAGGTTCACATGCAGTAAATCAGTGTATGTTCACATGCAGAATGTCAGTGTAGGTTCACATGCAGGATGTCATTGTAGGTTCACATGCAGGATGTCAGTGTAGGTTCACATGCAGGATGTCAGTGTAGGTTCACCTGTAGGATGTCAGTGTAGGTTCACATGCAGGATGTCAGTGTAGGTTCACATGCAGGATGTCAGTGTAGGTTCACATGCAGGATGTCAGTGTAGGTTCACATGTAGGGTGTCAGTTTATGTTCACATGCAGGATGTCAGTGTAGGTTCACATGCAGGATGTCAGTGTAGGTTCACATGTAGGATATCAGTGTAGGTTCACATGCAGGATGTCAGTGTAGGTTCACATGCAGGATGTCAGTGTTGGTTCACATGTAGGATATCAGTGTAGGTTCACATGCAGGATGTCGGTGTAGGTTCACATGCAGGATGTCAGTGTTGGTTCACATTCAGGATGTCATTGTAGGTTCACGTGTAGGATGTCAGTGTAGGTTCACATGTAGGATATCAGTGTAGGTTCACATGTAGGATGTCAGCGTAGGTTCACGTGTAGGATATCAGTGTAGGTTCACATGCAGGATGTCAGTGTAGGTTCACATGTAGGATATCAGTGTAGGTTTACATGCAGGATATCAGTGTTGGTTCACATGTAGGATATCAGTGTCGGTTCACATGTAGGATGTCAGTGTAGGTTAACGTGTACGTTCACATGTAGGATATCAGTGTAGGTTCACATGCAGGATTTCAGTGTAGGTTCACATGTAGGATGTCAGTGTAGGTTCACATGCAGGATGTCAGTGTAGGTTCACATGTAGGGTGTCAGTGTATGTTCACATGCAGGAAGTCAGTGTAGGTTCACATGCAGGATGTCAGTGTAGGTTCACATGCAGGGTGTCAGTGTAGGTTCACATGCAGGATGTCAGTGTTGGTTCACATGCAGGATGTCAGTGTAGGTTCACATGCAGGATGTCAGTGTAGGTTCACATGCAGGATGTCAGTGTAGGTTCACATGCAGGGTGTCAGTGTAGGTTCACATGTAGGATGTCAGTGTAGGTTCACATGCAGGATGTTAGTGTAGGTTCGCATGCAGGATGTCAGTGTAGGTTCACATGGAGGATGTCAATGTAGATTCACATGCAGGATGTCAGTGTAGGTTCACATGCAGGATGTCACTCAGTGTAGGTTCACATGCAGGATGTCAGTGTAGGTTCGCATGCAGGAAGTCAGTGTAGGTTCACATGCAGGATGTCAGTGTAGGTTCACATGCAGGATGTCAGTGTAGGTTCACATGGAGGATGTCAATGTAGGTTCACATGCAGGATGTCAGTGTAGGTTCACATGGAGGATGTCAATGTAGGTTCACATGCAGGATGTCAGTGTAGGTTCACATGGAGGATGTCAATGTAGGTTCACATGCAGGATGTCAGTGTAGATTCACATGTAGGATGTCAGTGTAGGTTCACATGCAGTATAACAGTGTAGGTTCACATGCAGGATGTCGGTGTAGATTCACATGCAGGATGTCAGTGTAGGTTCACATTTAGGATGTCAGTGCAGGTTTACATGCAGGATGTCAGTGTAGATTCACACTATGCAGGGTGTAAATGTAGGTACACATGTAGGGTATCAGTGTAGATATACACGTTGGGTGTCAGTTTGAACCCCCAATTCAGGTTCAGTGTATATTGTTATTTCATACATTACATAATTATGTGCCCTGTAGGGTGACATTCCAGCTGAGTAAAATGCAATTATATGGACTTATACATTTGCCATCTAAGTTTCACAAGTCCATTGTCAGTGTTGATCCACATTCACTGTGTCAGGGGTATACGAAATCTAAGGATGGAAATCTAATTGTTGATGTTTACCCCACTGAGAGCCTCCTATTTGATTGCCCCTCTAATGACCTCCGCCATAGCTTTATTGGCTACACTGGTCAATGACCATTAAATGATCTGACCGGCATTTCAAACTGATTTTATAGTCAGATGGACCAGACAAGAATCAAAGAGCATCATTTGAACCAGTATTGATCCTGAATAGATTCAGCAGAATGTCTGAGTTTTTTCCAGAGCTTAATTAATGCAGCAGGTAACTGATATTGGAATAGTTTTTTCATCCAAGTTTTGTGTTAATTCATCTTCAGATCATTAAACCTGCCAGCTAAGCAAGAATATTGTAGAACTTATTTCACTGAGTTTGGTATGTGCACAAATTGTTTAAAGGTACCGTCTCTTACCTTATTATGTCTGGATACTTACCCCCCCCCCCCATCAGCCCCCCTGCTTCCCCCCAATCACCCACCTCCACCCCCCCCCCCCCCTGGGCTTCCCCCGATCACCCGCCTCACCCTCTCAGTCCCACCTACTGATCACCCTACCCCATAGTCTTAGTCCTGTTTATGCAGTTTTCTTACTATAATATTACACCAAGTTTAAGCTTTTCACTTTCCAAGCATTATTTGCTCTGCATGACCAAATGTGTATGCTCGTGGTGATATGCTGCAACAAACAAGAGATTTTACTTTAAATTGGTGTAATTTGTGATTCCATATTCAATCTTGTAAAATTTGGCAGTGAACTGGTACTGGTGATTTTGTGCGCCCATACCCAGGCCAAATGGGCTTATGTGGCCAAAATGAGCCTGGTTCTGCAGTAGAAGGTTGTCAGCTGGGCTTTGCTTGGGCTTTTATACCCAACCTTTCCAGTGTCACGTGAAAAATGGACAGGTGATGGACTGAGGACTAAGCCTGAGGTCATAAAACCTTTTTCATGCTCAACTCAGCTGAGACAAAATTTATCCTGCTCATAAATGTTAAAATGCCAACAATTGTTGGCATGTTAACATTTATGGGCAGGATAAATTACTAGATATTGAATATTGAACCTGCATTTTCCACTAATTTTGACTATTTTAACATTTATGGGCAGTCAAAATTTCATGCTCAGCTGAGCTGAGCTTGAAAAAAGTTTTGCAACCTTGAGGCCTTATCAGCAAGTCAGCAGTGCCATTTCTTATAGCTGCAATGCAGTGTCTAGAATTATTTGCACCTGCATCAGTGTTGCATACATGTGTATGTTGTGAAAACATTGCCATTCTAGGTTAGGATATTACGGTTCTGAAGAAACCACAAAACCACACACTAACTGTATTGTGGCTTGGCACAGCATTTTGCTAGTTTTTGTAATGCTGTGGTTTTGGAGAAAGCTATTACATGTATCTAGAGTATTCATTACGAAAACTTGCCCAAGCGATAGAGCATTTTTTCAGCAGTAAAAAATGAAAATTTCATTGGAATAATTTCAATATCTTTAATGTTTTTGCTCAAAACATTGGTTGTACAGTAGGTATATCTCAGCGAGGCGGTACTGACGAGTACCCACAGTCTATGTGTTGAATCAAAATTAAGAAAAAATAGGACAGGTCTACCCAGGTACACCCCAGTTTTACTAGATAAAAGTGGGGTAAAAGGGGTATACATTTCAGGGACATGTTATCCTGCTGATTCATATGATAATAGTATGTTCCATGGTGTGTTTCAGAGCCACACGGGCGTTCCAGCAGGTCCTCTATGTAGACCCCAGCTTCTCCAAGGCTAACGAGATACACATACGACTTGGCTTCATATTCAAAGTTGGCAAAGACTTTGAGAAAAGTTTAAAGGTACAATCTCTCCTACATTCCATCTATACTGCTACTGAACTAGGCTGAAGTCAAGCAAGGCTTTGCCCAGCCCAGATGGTTGCTATAAACTGTTGCATACGTAGCAAGAAAAATATAGACTTATCAGTGGTAGAGCTTAGAAGGGCGTCAAAGGGGGCTCCAGCACCCTGGCTTCATTTTGAAAATGCACCCTGTCCTTTTGGACTCCAGACCTTTTCAGAACATTTAGATAATAAAAAATACAAAATATTTGACATCTCTATTTAAGATTTGTGTTGTCCTTTGATTATAAAACTATAATTCCAACTTTACTAATTTCCTACATTCTGATTAGTTGTTTGGAAGACTTTATACTTCGATAAAAGCAATGCATAAGAATACTCAGTTTTCACCTTAAAAACGGCGCGACATTACGTGATAACGTGACGTTTCTTCTCAAAAACGTTGACGTCATCAAATCTAAACGTCATAAAAACAATGGATGAACGTGTTTTGAAGGCATCGAAATGAATATTTGGAATTTTTATTAACATGGACGCATTTTCTTTTAACAGAACATAGTACGGTAAGTGTGTTAATCTTCCTGTTGTGTGTTGGAATTTGATGTTTGAATTTCTAATATTCCGAGCCCCAGTTCAAAATCGACATGTCTTTCTATCGGTCCAGACGGCGATATTTTCTCCCAAAAGCACAATTTTGAATGAAGGGGGGCGTTTTAAAGCTCCCGCTTTGACAGCCTGCTTATAGCAAGCCAGTTATAGCTTCTATTTATTGCGAGAAGTGAGTTTTATGCTTTGGAAATTTTCAAGATGGCTGCCTCATGAAGATCCGTTTTGCTCTATTTTCCTTCCGCTGGCTATAAAAAATTAAATCAATGTAGACAAATGCAGTGTAATGAGACAAAGTTGGAATTATAAGGAATGAATTATTATTTTTGTTGATTTTATCGATGTGTAAACTCAGGCAAATCACTCACAAACTTTTTCATAAAGCCCTTCGGGCTTTATTTAGTTTGTGAGTGATTCGCCTGAGTTTACACATCGATAAAATCAACAAAAATAAAATTCATTCCTATATTAAATGAGTGGAAGTAGCTGAATTTAAAGTAGCCCTTTGTAATGAGAAAATGGTGCTTTCTGTGCCCTCATAGAAGAATTTCGCGTACAAAGTGCCCTTGCACTGACAATATGCTCCCTGTTATGATTATGTACAGTTGAAGATACATCATCAACAGTCAATGTCAATCAATCACATAATACTGAATATATTATAAACTGGACATAATCATGATCAGAAAATGTAAAAGGAAATTTGTATTGGGGAAACACTTGAACATATTTTAAAACAAAGTCACGAAAAGAACTATCAAGGAAATTTTTTTTCTGAGTATTTTCTGTTTATAATGCAATGATTGTATTGTTTCAGCATTTCCGACATGCTCTAGCAGATTCCAGCCCATGCTCCCTGACTAATGCTCAAAGTAAGTAAAAGTTTAAACATGTACTGTAAGTTCGGAAATTTTTATGTGACTTTTATTTTGCGATTTTCCTCTTTCCTTTTTATTAGCCATTTCTTGAATTTGTGTATGCAGTCTATAAAGTTTATAGTAATTCTTCAATAGCGAGAACTTTGAGCTCGCGAGACAACAAATTCGCAAATATTAGCGAAAATTAAGTTCTCGCAAATATTTTTCAATTTACAGTAATTTACCCCAATTACTCAGAAAACTCATGGAACTTATAAGTGAGCCATGTCATGAGGAAACCAACAATGTGGTTTCGAAACAGGTGCGATAAAACCGAACTGTACAAGCACAGAATATAACTAGATGCTGAGAGTTTTGGATGTAGAAAGTAGAGGAACTGTACTAATCCGTGTAGCGAAAAGAAAGGCGCTGATCAGCATTCCCAGTGTTACCTGCTGACAGCTGATCTGCATTTGAGCCGCCTCATGAGAAAACCAACAATATGCTTATGCGAAAACAAAGGCGCAGATCAGCTTCGCAGTAACTGCGAAGCTGATCAGCGCCTTTGTTTTCGCTACTCAGAAAGTGCAATCCCTCTTCTTCTTAAATCTGAAATTTCAAGCTTCTAGCTGTCATCTGTGTTTGTACAGCTTGGTTTGTGTCGGACCTGTTCAAAAACCACATTGTTGGTTTTCCCACGAGGCGGCTCATTTGTTGCAAGAAACGGGTTGTCCCACAATTTTACAAGTTAGTTGCTCGAACATTAGTATAACATTGAGGGCAGAAATGTAAGAATTTCAACAGTTCATTGAAGCAGATATGAGCCGCCTCGTGGGAAAACCAGCAATGTGGTTTCCGAACAGGTCCGACATAAATCAGGCTGTACAGTCACAGAAGCAGGCTAGAAGCTTGAAATTTTGGATTTAGAAAGTAGAGGAATTGTACTATCCGTGTGGCGAAAACAAAGGCGCTGATCAGCTTCGCGGTTACCGCGAAGCTGATCTGCGTCTTTGTTTTCGCATATGCAGAGTGTTGGTTTTCTCATGAGGCGGCTCATATGATATTTACCACAGGTATTAATTAGGTGTAGAGGTGAATAAAAATATGGCTTATGATGTGTGTTTATATCTCTACATATGACAATAACATTCCTGTATGTCTGAGTAATACAACTGTTAGAATCAGTCTTGAGAAAGTCTGCTAGGTGTTAGTCCAACTGATACGGAAGTTCCTTAACCTGGGGACAACAGACTGACAGTGTATGAAATTCCGAGACAGTAGACATCAGCTTTACGTCCGATAAAAATGGAGACTAATACTTTTCAGCAACTAGTAACGAAAAACATTGTTTTGCAGTGCAGTAATTTGAGTATAGCACTTCCTGGTCTCTATATTCATAAAATGAGCGCGACACGAGAAAACCATCTTCGGAGTTTCCGTCCAGATCCGACACAAACTGGCCTTATACACCCACAGAGAAAAACAAGAGTCTTGAAATTTTGGTTTTATGTAGAGGAGGAATTGTACTATCTGTGTACATGGTGTAGCGAAAACAAAGGCGCTGATCAGCTAGGCAGTAACTGCACAGCTGATCTGCGCCTTTGTTTCCGCATAGGCAGAAATTCCAGTTTTCTCATGACACAGTTCAAATAAAACCTGTGTAGCTAACAATTGGCTTGATGCTTTTAACATTTCATACTTACCCGATTTTATTTGTCTTTTCAGTAAAGCTACATATTGCCCACCTCTATGAAGTTCAGGTAGGTGGACATTGTTTCTGTGATTCAGTTGATCATCTGATTACTGGTTAAAAGCTCCAGTCTGAGCCTGTCCAGGTAAAGTGGTTCAAGTCCTACCAGCCATATGTATAAGCCTTTTGTGGCTTTAATAGTTGGATGGTTATGTCTGAAGCACTTGTTGGATGTCACGACATCCTCATTAATGGAGGCAAAGTCCCGACATGACCATGCCTTTCGACTAGGACGTTAAGGATCAATTCAAACAAACAAACAAGTTTTAACATCGCATTCAAGATGATTTCAGCATATTATGAGGCAGGCCAATCTGTAGGTGGGGTGAAACATGAGTACCGTACCCCACAAAAGAAACACCTGACACACCTGCAATCAAATCTTTGCTTATCTCACATGTCCCATGTGGGGCTCGAACCCACACTATACACAGCGATACTATGAAATCATTGTCTTAACCACTACGCCAAGGTTCCTGCGGTCAATGTTGTAGCAGTGATGAGCCTATTGTTGTAGGTCTGTTGAAAAACTAAAATGTGAACCACAAAATGTATGGAGGAAGTTAAAATCTGTTATCATGGTTATGGTGAAAGAGTTTTAGGTTTTGTTGCTGCTACATGTGTATATGAGCCGTGTCGTGAGAAAACGGGATTATTGCCTGTGTGAAAACAAAGGCGCAGATCATCTTCACTGTAACTGTGTAGCTGATCAGCGCCTTTGTTTTCGCTACATGGTTAGTACAGTTTCTCTTCTTCTTTAATCCGAAATTTCAAGCTTCTAGCCTGCTTCTGTGACTGTACAGCCTGATTTGTGTCAGACCTGGTCGGAAACCCCGAAGACCAGTTTTCTCGCATTGCAGTTCATATTATACATGCAGATCATTGACCACTTTTGCAAAACTAAAATTCATAAAAAGCTGACATTGCCTGCAAATGCCTGCAAATGTTATTGGAACTGTATGTGGCATGTCACATAAAACTGATTTTGCCTGTTTGAAAAAAAAAAAAAAAAACAACACAAAAAACAGAAACAACACAAGTACATGCTAGTTCTAGAGACCAGTCTGTGCCTGGGTAGCAAGGTCCCTGGTGGGAGCATTTATGAAAGAAAATAGCTTGTGTCTCGACCTTACCTGCTGGTTTTGTGTTGGACCTGGCCGACAAGTCAGGTTTTCTGGTTGCCAGGCTGGACAGCTGAATCTGAGCTTTGCTGCTATTTTCAGAGTTGGTGTATAGAGTTTTGAGTATTGATTGAGTCTTGAGTTAACATGAGCAATGTCATGTAGCAGCCTTGAGGAATCTTAACTCACTGCTCTCCCTTTAGCTGTTAAAAGACGATGTATAGGCATAAAGCAAAGGATCAAATAAAGATAGGGTTTCAGCAGACCCCATGGTGGAAGGGTTAAGGTTAATGATTTTATTGCCCCCTTTTCAATCATCACCGCTGTGTCCAATGTGAGTTTGAATGGGACACATAGCATGTGAGACAAGCTAACTCAACCAAGTTCTGCTTGCAGGTGTGTTGAATGGGGTGGGATGTGGGGAGGGGAGGGGGTTCATATGGTACTCCTTTTTGCGCCTCACCTACTGAATGACCCGTCTCACATGAGCTGAAATGTACAATGTACTTGAAATGGACGTAAAACTGAAAGAAAAAGAAATGAAAATTTTCGATCGGCAGGACTTACAATGATGAGTTCCCTGTAGGTTAAATAGATCATTGATCTATAACACATTGTCCTGTGCAATAATTGCTAATAATTGCTTACCAGACAGAATAAACTACAAAAGTACATTAACCCACTTGTCACAGTGGATTCAACCATCATTATCATTTGGGTGAGTCCACTTTCATTTTTAGGGGCGCTAGTAGTGATTTTCAATTTTCATCCCATTTTTCAATGAAATTTCTGTACACAAACAGAATAGCCCCAGATGGGAAGCCGCATTTTGCGGCATTCCATCTGCGGCTATACTGTTTGCCTGTGTCCGATATATCAGGCTTACGCGAACCCTACTGATAAAACTACGAAAGCACCTGCAACCGATGATGTAAATACAGATTTTTTCTGGCTTTGGCTTACAAATTCAGTTAAACATTAAGACTCCTGTAAAGCCTCTTACTTCTTTGAAGGGTTGAAAGCAAAAGACTAGCCCGACATTTGGCCCGGTTTCATATTTCTTGTCTGTTCAGACATGTTTACTGACCTATATTTACACAATGACATTATTGACTAAACTGTGTCAATTATTTTGACATGATCATTCTTGCATATTTAAATGTTCATGTTAGTAGACAGTTATAAGTTTATTTACTCCTTGGGGTCAATGTATTATCTGAGCCGCGACGCGAGAAAACCGGTCTACGGGTGTTCCGACAAGGTCCGACACAAACCGGCCTGTACATTCATAGAAGAATGCTAGATGCTTGAAATTTTGGATATAAGTAGAAGAGCAATTGTACTATCCGTGAAGCGAAAACAAAGGCGCTGATCAGCTTCGCAGTTACTGCGAAGCTGATCCGCGCCTTTGTTTTCGCATAGGCAAAAATCAGGTTTTCTCATGACGCGGCTCATTTATAAAGGATGATAACCTGTGTATATGAGTCACATCTTGAGAAAACCTGCTTTATACATATGTGAAAACAAAGACGCAGATCAGCCATGCAATAACCTAAAAGCTGATCAGTGTCTTAGATAGTGCAATCTCCATATTATTATACATCTAAAAAATTATTAGCTGGAGCCTGGTTTGTGCTAGACCTGTTCTGAAACACCTCATGATAGGACTCATATTCAACTTTAAACCATCCTTATTTAGATACATTTATGCGCTAGTAATTTGTAACCACGCCCCCCCCCCCCCCCCCCCCCCCAACCCTTCAGGGAATAGCAGGGACTTTGACTTTTGGTCCAGCAAATCCCCTCTAAAATCTCCACCCTGAGGGACTGCTCATTTGTAAAACCACTGCTGCTTTCCCCCCGCAGCATGCTATCTTTTCATTTCACAGCCCTTTTTGCCTATATAAAGCAAATCCGGGGTATTTTCCCCACACTGCTGTGGTAAAACTTTGGTCAGAGCCCCGCTCATTTCCACGGCTATCCCCCCCATCCCCAGGGGACAAAGTTAAGACATTGCTCTTTTCCCTGTCCTTGGCAGTAGAAAATCTCCTCTGGGTAAGGATCCTTATGTCAAAACCCCACCATTTCCACAGCACTGCCGGGTCAATTTGATAGTAATTGCCCCCCATTTTAGCCCGGCTATCCCCCATCTTTCCCAGTAGGGAGTGGGGCGCATGGTTACAAATGACTGGTGCATAAGAAAGACTTAATTTTTTTGCGCTTTCAAAATTTTATACATTTTACTGTCATTGGTTTCTAGATTAACTGTCTAGACAATGTGTGATTTCTGTCACGAATACTCTTAAGAATTGCCCCTGATTTAGTCTTAGAAATGTGATAAGTACGCTGGATGCCTATATCTAGTCTGATCAAAATGGTCCCCTTTTAGCTCATGAAGACGGACTCCAGCTGAGCTTATAGTGTAGCATCATCCATCGTCCACCATTTTCAAAGATCTCTTCCCAAGGTTATAAAACTTTTTTCATGCTCAACTCAGCTGAGACTAAAATTTATCTTGCTCATAAATGTTAAAATGCCAACAATTGTTGGCATTTTAACATTTATGAGTAGGATAAATTTCAAGTTTTTGAGTTTTGAACCCGAGTTGTCCACTAATTTTGACTATTTCAGCATTTATGGGCATTTGAAATTTCATGCTCAGCTGAGTTGAGCTTGAAAAAAGTTTAATAACTTCGATCCCTGGAGCCATCTAATTTCATTGAAGCCTGATACACTGACTATTTATGGAGTAGTGTACTTGTAAACTTGCATCTAATTGCAGCCAATTAGTAGTGCCAGGATGTTGCAAGTGGCTTGTCATTACGAAAACTTGCCCATGCAATATACAGAGATTTAATTTTTTCAGCTTTAAAAATTGAAAATTTCATTCTAAAATTTTTGATAATTTTAATATGTTTGCTCAAAACATTGATTGTGGGTACATGTTAGAACTGCCTCGAAACCAACCGTATGCATTTCACCTTTTCCAGAAGCACCACTAATACTTTATTATGATGTTACTATATCCTTTGCATTTTAAATATCGTCAAAAGTATTTTGGAATACAAAAAGATGACAATATCAGGTGTTTCTGTCTGAAAAATGTAAAATATGAAAAGGTGGTTTCCAAAAGACGATATTGAGTCAGATCACTATGGCACCGTTATGTCAGTATTGTAACCTTGATGTGATTGTTACAGGGGAAGTACAAGCAAGCCAAGGAAGCCTATGAACAGTTTGTACAGTGTGAAGGGATAGAAGATAGCCACAAAGCCACTGCTCATAAACAATTAGGTAATGAGCCACCTCGTGGGTAAACCAACAATGTGGTTTTTGAACAGGTCTGGCACAAACCGGTCTGTACAGTCACAGAAGCAGGCTAGAAGCTTGAAATTTCGGATTTAAGAAGAAGAGGAAATGTACTATCTGTGTAGCGAAAACAAAGGCGCTGATCAGCTTCGCAGTTAATGCGAAGCTGATCTGCGCCTTTGGTTTCGCATATGCAGATTGTTGGTTTTCTTATGAGGTGGCTCAAATGATGATGATAACGTTATAATAATATAGGGATCAAACATTATTTCCCATTCATTAACATTCGCTAGGTCTCTGGGGGAGTGTTGAAAACTGAGGACGTAGCCCAAGGTTTTCAACACTCCCCGAGGGACCTAGCAAATTTTAATGAATTACAAAATCATAATGTTCGCTATTATTGCATAAATTCTGCACAAACGAAAGAAATAATGGTGCCCTATAATTTACAGCCTCATCACATTTTCATATGTGTAAAAGCTTTCGTTTTTATGCTCGTTGCGGGCAGACTTCAGTTTCTCATTATTAGCATTATTAGTGTTTCACGTGTCACCCGGTAACGAGCATAAGTAAAAGCCATGTATTAACAGAATGTGCACGTGTGAATCGCAGTATTAATGCAATGGCTTTCTCTTCATTAATAAATGGCTGTAAATATCGTGTGACACGGGTATTTATGCAATAATACATATAATTTATGCAATAATACATATTATGTATACATACTCTTGAAAATTTGATTAATAATTATGAAAATAATGAAGACATTAATCTAAAGAAGAGCCTGAGTCAAGGACACAACTTGGCCCTGGAAGACTTTGAACCCAGGACCTCTTAGTTCAGAATCCTTCACGCTACCATTTACAATGTTTACCTAGGTTGGTTGTACCACACCATAGACAGCCTTGGAGACAAGCCGAGTCGAGAACAGAAAGCTGTACACCACCTCCAGAAGTCTATTGATGTTGATAACACCAACGGCCAGACCTGGTATCTTCTAGGCAGGTAAGCTGTACACCACCTCCAGAAGTCTATTGATGCTGATAACACTAACGGTCAGACCTGGTATCTTCTAGGCAGGTAAGCTGTACACCACCTCCAGAAGTCTATTGATGTTGATAACACTAACGGTCAGACCTGGTATCTTCTAGGCAGGTAAGCTGTACACCACCTCCAGAAGTCTATTGATGTTGATAACACTAACGGCCAGACTTGGTATCTTCTAGGCAGGTAAGCTGTACACCACCTCCAAAAGTCTATTGATGTTGATAACACCAACGGCCAGACCTGGTATCTTCTAGGCAGGTAAGCTGTACACCACCTCCAGAAGTCTATTGATGTTGATAACACTAACGGTCAGACCTGGTATCTTCTAGGCAGGTAAGCTGTACACCACCTCCAGAAGTCTATTGATGTTGATAACACCAACGGCCAGACCTGGCATCTTCTAGGCAGGTAAGCTGTACACCACCTCCTGAAGTCTATTGATGTTGATAACACTAACGGCCAGACCTGGTATCTTCTAGGCAGGTAAGCTGTACACCACCTCCAGAAGTCTATTGATGTTGATAACACTAACGGTCAGACCTGGTATCTTCTAGGCAGGTAAGCTGTACACCACCTCCAGAAGTCTATTGATGTTGATAACACTAACGGCCAGACCTGGTATCTTCTAGGCAGGTAAGCCGTACACCACCTCCAGAAGTCTATTGATGTTGATAACACTAACGGCCAGACCTGGTATCTTCTAGGCAGGTAAGCTGTACACCACCTCCAGAAGTCTATTGATGTTGATAACACTAACGGCCAGACTTGGTATCTTCTAGGCAGGTAAGCCGTACACCACCTCCAGAAGTCTATTGATGTTGATAACACTAACGGCCAGACCTGGTATCTTCTAGGCAGGTAAGATGTACACCAAGTGCAGAAGTCTATTGATGTTGATAACACCAATGGCCAGACCTGGTATCTTCTAGGCAGGTAAGTTGAACACCAAGTGCAGAAGTCTATTGATGTTGATAACACCAATGGCCAGACCTGGTATCTTCTAGGCAGGTAAGCCGTACACCACCTCCAGAAGTCTATTGATGTTGATAACACTAACGGCCAGACCTGGTATCTTCTAGGCAGGTAAGCTGTACACCACCTCCAGAAGTCTATTGATATTGATAACACTAACGGCCAGACCTGGTATCTTCTAGGCAGGTAAGCTGTACACCGTCTCCAGAAGTCTATTGATGTTGATAACACTAACGGCCAGACCTGGTATCTTCTAGGCAGGTAAGCTGTACACCACCTCCAGAAGTATATTGATGTTGATAACACTAACGGCCAGACCTGGTATCTTCTAGGCAGGTAAGCTGTACACCACCTCCAGAAGTCTATTGATGTTGATAACACAAACGGCCAGACCTGGTATCTTATAGGCAGGTAAGCTGTACACCACCTCCAGAAGTCTATTGATATTGATAACACTAAGAGCCAGACCTGGTATCTTCTAGGCATGTAAGCTGTACACCACCTCCAGAAGTCTATTGATGTTGATAACACCAACGGCCAGACCTGGTATCTTCTAGGCAGGTAAGCTGTACACCACCTCCAGAAGTCTATTGATGTTGATAACACCAACGGCCAGACCTGGTATCTTCTAGGCAGGTAAGCTGTACACCACCTCCAGAAGTCTATTGATATTGATAACACCAACAGCCAGACCTGGTATCTTCTAGGCAGGTAAGCTGTACACCACCTCCAAAAGTCTATTGATGTTGATAACACTAACGGCCAGACCTGGTATCTTCTAGGCAGGTAAGCTGTACACCACCTCCTGAAGTCTATTGATATTGATAACACCAACAGCCAGACCTGGTATCTTCTAGGCAGGTAAGCTGTACACCACCTCCAGAAGTCTATTGATGTTGATAACACCAACGGCCAGACCTGGTATCTTCTAGGCAGGTAAGCTGTACACCACCTCCAGAAGTCTATTGATATTGATAACACTAACGGCCAGACCTGGTATCTTCTAGGCAGGTAAGCTGTACACCACCTCCAGAAGTCTATTGATGTTGATAACACTAACGGCCAGACCTGGTATCTTCTAGGCAGGTAAGCTGTACACCACCTCCAGAAGTCTATTGATGTTGATAACACTAACGGCCAGACCTGGTATCTTCTAGGCAGGTAAGCCGTTCACCACCTCCAGAAGTCTATTGATGTTGATAACACCAACGGTCAGACCTGGTATCTTCTAGGCAGGTAAGCTGTACACCACCTCCAGAAGTCTATTGATATTGATAACACTAACGGCCAGACCTGGTATCTTCTAGGCAGGTAAGCTGTACACCACCTCCAGAAGTCTATTGATGTTGATAACACTAACGTCCAGACCTGGTATCTTCTAGGCAGGTAAGCTGTGCACCACCTCCAGAAGTCTATTGATGTTGATAACACTAACGGCCAGACCTGGTATCTTCTAGGCAGGTAAGCTGTACACCACCTCCAGAAGTCTATTGATGTTGATAACACTAACGGCCAGACCTGGTATCTTCTAGGCAGGTAAGCTGTACACCACCTCCAGAAGTCTATTGATGTTGATAACACCAACGGTCAGACCTGGTATCTTCTAGGCAGGTAAGCTGTACACCACCTCCTGAAGTCTATTGATGTTGATAACACTAACGGCCAGACCTGGTATCTTCTAGGCAGGTAAGCCGTACACCACCTCCAGAAGTCTATTGATGTTGATAACACTAACGGCCAGACTTGGTATCTTCTAGGCAGGTAAGCCGTACACCACCTCCAGAAGTCTATTGATATTGATAACACTAACGTCCAGACCTGGTATCTTCTAGGCAGGTAAGCTGTACACCACCTCCAGAAGTCTATTGATGTTGATAACACTAACGGCCAGACCTGGTATCTTCTAGGCAGGTAAGCTGTACTCCACCTCCAGAAGTCTATTGATGTTGATAACACCAACGTCCAGACCTGGTATCTTCTAGGCAAGTAAGATGTATACTAGTAGTGGATTTAGAGGGGGTTTGAGTGGTCTGCTTGAACACCCGTCTGGGACCCAATTATTTCAGTTTCATGGAGAAATTATGAAAAATTACGTAAAATGTCGAAAAACGAAGCCCCTCTTGATGGATTTGAACTCCCCTTCCAGAAATTCTGGATCCGTCCCTGGTACACCAACTGCAGAGATACAGTATAACGCTATCTTAGGTGTCCAAGACACATATCGTGTTATTAGCGAAACTGAATCAAAATTATTTTCTACTATAAACAGGAGGAGGAGGCATTACAAGGTTGTTAGATTGTAATGTGTCTAGTCTTGTATGTTAATTGGCATAGCTTGATCCAAATCTCCATAAAAGCCTCTTTACTTGTAACATCTTTAAGAAATTATATGAGCCACCTCGTGGGAAAACCAACAATGTGGTTTCCGAACAGGTCTGACACAAACCGGCCTGTACAGTCACAGAAAAGAGCTAGAAGCATGAAATTTCGTATTTAGGAAGTAGAGGGAGTGTACTATCCGTGTAGCAAATACAAAGGCGCTGATCAGCTTCGCGGTTACCGCGAAGCTGATCTGCGCCTTTGTTTTCGCCTATGCAGATTGTTGGTTTTCCCATGGGGCGGCTCAATTATTTAAACATTTCCTGAACTATTGTCATACACTCTTACATTGTGGCTACGATTGATTTTTTTGTTTAATTTTTTGTAGGTGTTTCTCTAGCCTTGGTAAAGTACATGATGCGTTTGTGTCGTACCGGAACTCGATTGACAAGTCCGAGGCCAGTGCCGACACATGGTGCTCTATAGGGTAAATATCTTCTGTGTCATTGTATTTTCATATCGTAGAAAGTGCACTTCATCCATGCTTTGACGTTATAAAACTTTTTTCGTGCTCAACACAGCTGAGACTAAAATTTATCCTGCTCATAAATGTTAAAATGCCAACAATTGTTGTTGGCATTTTAACATTTACAAGCAGGATAAATTACAGGCTTTGGTGATCTAAACCTGAAATTTCAACTGGGCTATTTTGTCATTTATGAGCAGTTTAAAGTTCATGCTCAGCTGAGTTGAGCATGAAAAAGTTTTATAACCTCAGGGCCAGTTCTTAATTAGAGGACAAGTGATCTATCATGCGTGGCACCTTTCCTGTATTAAGATTTTGCCATGGAAATATTCCTACGCCCATTCTTCCTCTCCCACTGATTCAAAAAGTGCATTTGTCAGTCCGTGGTGAATGAAGTTTGCACCAATTACTGGTAATCTGCGTCTAGTAGGCTTCCAAGGAGCAATGTGATAGGGTAATTTACTGTTCTGACATGTTAAGTGTATTTTGATTTTTTTTTCTCCTTTTTCTTTTCCCTTCTTGTGTGCTTCTATTTAGGTCCTGCCATTTAATTGCACATGTTTTGTGGGAGTGTATGTATTTATTAACGTGATTTTTTTTAAAAGACCTTATCACACATAAGAGAAAATCCATCAACATAGACTTGCGTTTTATTGCGAAAAAGGATTTTTGTGTGTTTGATTATTGCTTTACGTCCCTTTCAACATCTAATATCTTGGCACATCCATAGCTGTTGACTGGGACATAAAGCAATAAAACCAACAAACAAAAACAATTTTTAGCAATTAAACGCAATTCTAATGCACTTGAGAATGTAACGCGACGTCTGATTGGATAACGTCAAAACCTTGCGACGGTATATTCTGCGATATACCGTCGGAAACCCAACGTCATGAGCAACGTCGCTTGTGATTGGTTAACGTCGTGTTTTTGTCGCTGGTGACGCTCACGTTTCGCAAAAAACAATGCATTTTTTCGATGTTTATAGTTAAAAAGTACATTAGAATGGGGATAACAATATTCAAATTTTTCATTTGGGGTGGTATATCGTCGGATATACGGTCGGAAATCATGTTTTACGGCTCCGCTGACGCGTCGCCGTAAAACAAAATTTCCGACCGTATATCCGACGATATACCGCCCCAAATGAAAAATTTGAATACAGTTATCCCCTAAGTCTAAGTCAAGAGATTTTCGCTTATGTGTGACGAGTCCTTAAGGAATAGGATGTCAAAACCTACATTTTGAAGGCAGAGAAATCATGTCTTGATGCGAAACACAGCCACTACTAATACTCAGTCAGAAATTTACATAAAATTGTAATTTTAATCATTTTTTTTTTCACTGACAATCCTTTCACTAATAATAACGCTAGAATTTGCATACAAGTGATTTTCACACTACAATTTCAATATTGGCTGAATAAGTCCCTCACTTTACTGCCTCTATGGGTTATATGGGCCGCGAAGTGAAAAACAAGGTCTTCGGGATTTCCGACCAGGTTGACACAAACTGACCTGTACAGACTCTGAAAAAGGCTAGAAATTTCAGAGTTAAGTGGAAGAGGAATTGTACTATCGTTGTAGCAAAAACAAAGGTGCTGATCAGCTGTGCAGTAACTGCACAGCTGATCTGCACCTTTGTTGTTTTCGCATACATAGATTGTTGGTTTTCTGATACGGCAGCTCATGTCTCTATGATCTCTACAGATTGGACAGGAGCACAGCATAGACACAGATCAGACTGCTTTCTCAGAATGTATTTATATTTGAGCCGCTCCATGGGAAAAACAACAATCTGCATATGCAAAAACAAAGGCGCAGATCAGCTTCGCAGTAATCCGGAAGCTGATCAGCGCCTTTTTTTTCGCTACACTGATAGTACACTTCCTCTTCTTCTTAAATCCAAAATTTCAAGCATCTAACCTGCTTCTGTGACTATACAGCCTGATTTGTGTCGGACCCGTTCGGAAACCTTATTGTTGGTTTTCCCACGAGGCAGCTCATTTGTGGTCATTTGCTTAAGGGTTGTGCCTTCTTGTAGAAAAGTTCAGCTTTAAGTAAAAGTATTTTAGAAGTCACAGGTTTTAGATATTTCAAGGCATCTTATTTCTATCAATTTCATTTGAACCGCTTCATGAGAAAACCAGATTTTTTGCCTAAGGGAAAGTAAAAGGCGCAGATCAGCTGTGCAGTTACTGCACAGCTGATCAGCGCCTTTTGTTTTCGCCACATGGATAGTACAATTCCACTTCTTCTTAAATCCAGAATTTCAAGCTTCTAGCCTGCTTCAGTGACTTACAGGCCAGTTTATATCAGACCTGGACAGAATCCCCGAAGACCGGTTTTCTCACATCACAGCTTATTTGTGCTTGCTATATGTGGTTTCCATGACGTAGACTACCTAGTTTTAAAGACAAGATTTTACAACTGTATAGCAAAATAATACCTTATAAGGTCTCATTTATACTTGTTTGTGTGAAAATGCATTAAGGCAAAAATAGACATCAAGAATGGAATTGGATTGGAATATCACCCAGAACACAATCATGATTTCTGGCATATTGAATTACAATGAAATTAAGCGAGTGGGAAGTTGTGGGTGTTTAAAAAATGTTGATTTAGTTTATGCTTGCAAATGAAGGGCTTGCTCTGGGCATCGTATGTTGAAATGCTGCTCATAAAATATCTGTATCATCCCACCTCAGACTTAATGAACTGGCCTGACCAGCCCACAATCAGGGTAATGGCCTAGTGTTATATTAACATTGGGAGTAGCTCTTTCACATCAGAAATAACTAAGGCAAGCATTAGCTCCAATGTTCATATTTTATATGTAGAGGTGAGTGGCTGACAACCTCCAGTCTTTATACATAAACATTGATCCAGACCTGACAGAGAATATCTTAAGATACACCATAGGTGGTGTATGTTTTCTGCTGTCATGTCAAACCGCCTTGTTACAATATCTGGGTCTTTTATTGGTGACACTATGCCTTGCGACGCTATGACATACATTTGTGCTATTTTCAGTAAGCTAGGCCTTCAGCTTACTGACATGTGGCTTGCGGTCTGTGTTGGATTCATGCAATGAACGCCGACGTTGGAGCAACTTGACCGAACGAAATAAAACAATTGAAATGGGGGAAAAAAATTATATTTGTATATGTTTTATGGAGACATATTGGAACTTGTCCTTGTATGTAACCCTCTTCTCAATAAATGATTCCTACAAATAAAGACATTGTAATGCGTTACAGGCTGTGACGCATTACAGTGTCTTTATTTGTAAGGAATCATTGTGTAATCATTGTGGCATTAACTCGGCTGTCAGTACTCGGCAGTCACTTACAGCCGAGTTAATGCCACATTTATTACACAATGTTTTAGGAGCTTGCGTCACATGCAGAATGCACATAGCGTGCTTGTTTTACTTAAATTAATGCTTGCATTACAAAAGATTGAAAAGATAATTATACACGATAATGTCTCTATTTTAGAAATTTTATCCTATTCAAAAGGCTAAGTAATTTTGAAATTCGTACAAAGTTAATTTTAGAATAAAGATATCAAATGTTTTCACATGTGTAAACATTTTGCAATGGCTCGAAGTTGTTTGAAGCTGCGTCTGCTGTTTTTTTTTGTAGCAACTTCAACCTATGTCTACAAGTATGTCCCGAATGGACCACCAGTTATAATCAGATTTCGGTATGATTGATCTTTCTTGATGGATTTATGACATCAAAAGATTTTGAGACATTGAATTTGACCTTCATCTCTGAAACGACAGTCTGTAGTGCCCAGTTTGGCATTCCAGTCTTAAAGAGGAGGACACAGTACTGCATTTTGTAGGTCTCATTTAACACTCTAGACTTAAGTGGTACTCGAGACAGAACATGCTTAATTTTTGCATATTTTCATAGGTTGCTATGACTTTGCACTACTGGTGCCCGGCTGCAGATTTACAGTGTATCCATTCTCGTCCTTTACTTAATGTGCATCACATATGCAGGGTGATTTGGCATACACATAGCAGTATTTAAGGTACAGGTAGTAGTATTTTATGTAGTTTCCACCTACTCCTTCGTGTAGCCTACACAAGTACAAGATGTATACATCTTGATCTATGCAACTTTTGGTACATAGACCTTTAAGAACTACACGGTGCATCAAGCTTTGTACTTTCCTTATCACAAATCTATAACAGGACAATTTAATTTTCAAAATGTTCTTGAATTTTAGCCAGTGCTTTGTGCCTCACATCCTTCTTGTAAAAATCAACCAAACTGACATGCAATAGAATGGGCTCGGGCTAAACAAACTTCCAGTCTGCTAAATCTTGGTTGTCATTTTTTGTGATGCAGTTTTTTTTTTTTTCAGCCATGATGCTACAGAATTGTTTACAAACTTTAAACATGATCCTTTTACCCCATTCCCTGGAATTTCATTAGTCCAAAGATCTTCCATGTACAGTTGATACATATTCAAGCTTCTAGTTTACTATTGTTTACAATTTTGTAATGCCAGTTAAGTCATCACTTTTTCTCCTTCAAAGCATCTTCAAGAGAATATGAGCCGCTGCAGGGGAAAACCAACAATCTGCATAGGCGAAAACAAAGGCGCAGATCTGCTTCGCAGTAACTGCGAAGCTGATCAGCGCCTTTGTTTTCGCTACACGGATAGTACAATTCCTCTACTTTCTAAATACAAAATTTCCAGCCTCTAACGATTTTCTGTGACTGTACAGCCCGGTTTGTGTCGGACCTGGTCGGAACCTAAATTGCTGGTTTTCTCACACACGGGCTCATATACTTTTAACATTAGCTAGAAATGCCACATATACTTTTAAGATTAGCTAGAAATGCCAAAGATGGTTATGTTCTCATATCAGTAGACAGGTTGATAAAGGATAAAATTAAAGAAAAGTTTTCATGATTTCTGCTACTAAAGTTAGAAACTTGTGGGTAATTCAGGAATTATCTGATCAAAAAGATAATAAGAATAACCCACAATCTTGTGTTTTAAAAACAAGATACCTAAAAATGATTTACTTAAAGTTTTCTCAAACACTCTTCTGAACTATACCTCTACCGTAGTGGTTGTGCGGTTTCAGTGCGTAGATGGTGCGTATGATTTCCTGAGAGAGGTGTGGCTTTTGTTGAGCAGAACTATGTCACATAGTCCTAGTCTATTTCTGGCTGATATTGATCTCTGCTGGTTCCTACGGGTTATATATATTGATCATCTCAGTAGCAATGTCAATACTCTCCTGCCTGCTAAGGCGCGAGGCTGTGGAAATCTTAAGGACAATATTGGATTGTGCTAGTGATACAGTTTCAAAAACTTGGCCTAGTTAAACCGTTCTGTGATAATTTCTATTTATAGATTCCACTGGAATATTTGGGGCGTCTGTTTCTAGTCTGGAGAAATTCTCATTTTCATATAATTTGATTAAAAATAATAGACACTATCTATGAAATTTTTGAAAGCAAACAGCGTTGATGTCTCATCGTGTGCTATTTAGGTTGACTTATGATTATCCCCCAAAATAGGATACCAGACTTAAATGAGTCAATTGATTGGTTGAAAGAGAAATAAATCTTGCCCTTCTGTTTCACTTTTTATTCTAGCATGCTAGAGGATGAAACTAAGGAACTATTTGTCCAATGTGGATTCATCTATTTTTGTATGAAATCCTGTTCGGGAATTCCCTCTTGCTATCGTAACTATGTGATGTCATGTGTTTGTTATAGGAGTCGCGTCAGAAAACTGAACTTTTGCATATGCGAAAACAAAGGTGCAGATCAGCTGTGCAGTAACTGCACAGCTGATCAGCACCTTTGTTTTCGCTATACAGATAGTACAATCCTTCCTGTATGTGTATCCAAAATTTCAAGCTATTTGTATTCTTCTGTGACGATACAGACTGGTTTGTGTCAGACCTTTTCCAAAACCCCAAAGACCGTTTTTTCTCAAGTTGAGGCTCGTAGCATACATGACAGTTGTCACACATTTAATAGGAAGTAAATGCATAGTAATTGTGACCTTGAAATCTAACAAAGAGAGATAAAAATAGCGAAATTCCCCCGCACTTTATCACATGGGCTATTTCTAAATATTAACAGTGGATAATTCCTTTCATAATTTTTGGAGAAATTTAAATCATTCTGGCAGCATGGATAACTTTGATCGGTCCTTCTATGAGTTAATGAAAAAGAAATATATTATAGACAGATTAGCCAATGATTTTAATAAACAAAGACTTGAACTAGAAGATTCACTGTATAAACTCGGACAATTAAGGAACAATGGATTAACTCATGGTGTTGAGAAATCAGGAAATAACAATTATTCTGTTGAAATTGAAACTGATAAACGTGTGACAAGTATAGAAAGTGTAGGAACTGAGGCAGATTATGGTGTATTCTGTAGATATAGGGATAAACATTACAGTGGGTTTGATGATGAAATATCAAGGTCAGGCTATGACTCAAGTGGTTCAGTGGAGTTCCATTCGTCAACATTAACTGATAATGAGAGGACAAGTGATATAGAGAACACTGGTGTAGATACTGACACTGGGATAGTTTATGATCTAGAGAATGTTAGTGAGGATGAAGCCTCACATAGTAGGGAGGCAGATTATGAGACTGTGGCTGGTGCTGGGTTTGAGTATGCTTATGGTGGGGTTAGTGGAGAAAACGGTGAACGTCATGTAGAGAATATAGATACTGATCAGTATCATTTACCGGAGCACTGTAGATCAGTGTCTGATCAGGAAAGGAAGAGGGAGGGTGTTTACTATGAGGAGGATGAAGAAACAATCAATTACTCGGAACGGTGGGTAGACATGGTTTATGTCAGGGTTCTAGGTGGAACATTTAATGTACGAGTATGTTGTTGAATTTGGCTGATGGGAGGAGGTGGCAAGGGCCTGTAGGTGTATAAAAAGATATCAGTGACAAAGTCACGGTGTAATGGACATACATGATGTGAATCAAACAAGCACAAAATGTTTTGAGCCAATTTAGAAACTGAGGGTGCTGTCAGGCCTATATAACCATTTTAAGCTCCCCGGCTTACTCTTGTGTCTTTATGGGCTCTTTTGTTTTGACTCATGGCATGAGACCTGTTTTAGCTAGCTTGTGAAGTCTGTCCTTGTAGCTCAGATGAACTGTTACTGGGACGTTTTGTTATTGTGCTGTTTTCAGTAATTTTACCATTTCTATATGTTTCAGTGTGCTGTACCAGCAGCAGAACCAGCCTATGGATGCTCTGCAGGCCTACATATGTGCTGTACAGCTGGACAAATCACACCTCGCCGCCTGGACTGATTTAGGTCTACTCTATGAGACTTGTAGTCAGCCTAAAGACGCACTCACGTGCTATATTGAATCAACAAAACTTGCTAAAGGTAAAGACGCACATTATAAAGTGCTATAGCCAATCAAAAAAACTTGTTAAATGTAAAGACGCACATAATAAAGATGCACTCATGTGCTATATTGAATCAACAAAACTTGCTAAAGGTAAAGATACACTCACATACTAAATTGAATCAGTAAAACTTGCTAAAGGTAAAGACGCACATGCTATATCGAATCAACAAAACTTGCTAAAGGTAAAGACATGCTCTATTGAATCAACAAAACTTGCTAAAGGTAAAGACGCACACACATGCTATATCGAATCAACAAAACTTGCTAAAGGTAAAGACGTGCTATATTGAATCAACAAAACTTGCTAAAGGTAAAGACGCACACATGCTATATTGAATCAACAAAAAGACGCAAACACATGCTACATTGAATCAACAAAACTTGCTAAAGGTAAAGATGTTTTCACATGCTATATAGAATCAACAAAACTTGCTAAAGGTAAAGACACACTCACATGCGATATAGAATCAACAAAACTTGCTAAAGGCAAAGACACACATGAATTGAATCAACAAAACTTTCTGAAGGTAAAGACACGCATGCTTTATTGAATCAAAGAAACTTGCTAAAGGTAAACCTGCTTCTTAGCAACTTGCTGTTTTGCAGTAAACTGTTATGCTCTACCATCACCAAAATAGATTGTTTATGATATCCATTACCTTAAAACAATAGTTTTTTGTGAATAGTAATGTATATTGAAAGAAAATCATAAAAGGCTTTTTTTTTGCGTTAAAAACATCATTAGCATGATACTTCTTTTTCAGCAGACTGTTTCATGAATAGTTTGTTGGCAGCATATATATACTTGTATCAAAAAAGATCTAGTCATGTCTGTTGCTCTTCAAAAGGCTTTCGAGACTTATGCAATAGTCATTTGTAACCATATATATACTTTGTAGCATATATATACCCCCCCACCCACATACAGGGAAGGGCAGGGATTATGACTTTTCAGCTTTCAGTGTCTGCTATGAGACCCACCCCTCAGCTTTCAGTGCCTGCTATGAGCCCCACCCCCTGAAGGCAAACTGGAGGTCAAAACTTTGCTATATTCCCAGCCCTTCGCAATAGAAAAACTCCCTCGGATAAGGATCCTAATGTCAAAACCCCGTCATTTCCCCTGCACTGCGGGGACACTTGAAAAGTAATTGCCCCGCACTTTGGCCCGCCTATCCCCCACCCTTCCCCGTATGTGGGGGTGGAGGGGGGGGGTTGGTGCATTAAGTTATAGTGGAAGCCACAGTTCAGAAAAACGTTAAGAACTGAATGACCTTGTTTTCAACAAGTGTTCCTAACTAGGAGGCGTGTGATAATTGAGCCACACCAATGAGAAAACCGGATTTTTGCCTATGCGAAAACAAAGGCGCAGATCAGCTGTGCAGTAACTGCAAGCTGATCAGCATCTTTGTTTTTGCTACTCGGATAGTACAATTCCTCATCTGCTTATAGCCAATATTTCAAGCCTCTAGCCTGCTTCAGAGACTGTACAGGCTGATTTGTGTCACACCTGATCGGAAACCCCGAAGACCGTTTTTTTCACGGCGGCTCAATTGATGTATCATGCTGTTTAACACTACCTTAATTGTTTGTAGGTGGAGCAGTAAACCCTTGTTTGTCTGGGAAGATAAAGTTCCTACAGCAAAGTCTAGCTAAAATACCAATGCATCATCTACAAAACAAGTAAGTACATATTATAAGAATCCATGAGTGTCAGGGATGGATAGACAAATCAGTCCTGAGTGTTACTTTGGCTTCACGAGGCTCAAGGAATAATGCCAAACTGTGACCAGAGGGACAGATTTGTCTATCCATCCCTGACACGCATGGTAGATTATTTTTCTTGCACGCCTTAATGTGGTGACGTTTGGTGACATTTACATTGAAAAACACTGTAATCTCGTCCGCTATTTTGAAATGGAATGTTTCTGACGTCGTCGTGACGTGTGTGCTTAATGAAGAAGTTATGTGACGTCCTATACAACCAATGTTTAATATGCAAAGATTGAAATCACATCCAGCATGCCTTCCTATGCCTCTGAAAGTTGGGAAGAAATTTCAGAATTCGAGAGACACATGAAAGAAGTCTGGTAATTTCTTAAATGTTATTTCCCCTTTTATAAAAAGTCGGGGAATTTTATAGTACTTTTTGTCTTGGGGGGAAAATACCTACAGGATATATTATATTTCAGACCAAGATTGATATGTTTAAATACAAAAGTGATCTCATGTTATTATTCTTATAGAAAACTTGGGTCGAAGCCTTATTATTAGTGATAGGTGAATCCATGGTATAAGTAGGTATCCGACATCATCTATCAATAGTTTCCCTCTTTTTTAGCGATAATGTTTAAAAGCATCAAGTTAAAGATTGTAATATTGTACAAATAAACCACGATTTCAGACCAAAGACATTACCAAGTATAGAAGAAGCCTGGGCGCTACCAATCCCTGCCGAACTGACCTCCCGCCAGGGTTCTGGAACCCCACTACAGAAGTCTCCCCTACGACCCCCGCAGCAGGGGGCCGGGCTCGGAGGGCCCACTGTGTCCCCAGTACAGCCCAGTATACACTTCTCTGACCTAGCCACTGGGCTTGACGATGGAAAGAAGAAGAAAGCACAGTCTAGGAAGAGGGTGAGGCCTTCATTAGAGTCATGTCATAGGGAACTTTGGCTTAAAGTTTCTGACCAGGTTTGACACAAACGTGGACTTTACAGTCACAACATTTTGGATGTATACTCCTCCTCAAAAAAATCTGGTCACCTAAAGTTGTAAGAATTGTAACACTTGTTAGCATCACTTACATTTTTAGCTCACCTGAGCCGAAGGCTCACAGGTGAGCTTATAGGATAGGCAGGCATCCATCGTCCGTTGTCGTCGTTCTCCGTCCACAATTTCAAAGAAGAATATTTCTGAAGCTAGTGGGCCGATCTTGATCAAATTTAATGTGAACCATAATTGGGTTGGGGGATTGATGGCATTAGGTTTTGGAGCAGATTGTATCAAAATTGTGGTTTCCATGGCAACAGATAGGTCCCATAGACTTACAATGGGAAAAACTAAAAAAAAACTTCTTCTCTGAAACCACTAGGCCCACAGCTTTGATATTTGGTATGTAGCAATGGCTAATGGTCCTCTACATAAATTGTGCCATTCATGCCCCTGGGGTCAAATTTGGCCACGCCCTGGGGGGTGGATAGTCTCCATAGACTTACAATTGGAAAAACTTAAAAAATCTCCGGGGGGGGGGGGGGGGGGGGGGGGGGGGGGGGGGGCGGGGTCGATAGTCTCCATAGACTTACTATGGAAAAAAAATTAAAAAATCTTCTTCTCTGAAACCACAGGGCCCACAGGTTTGATATTTGGTATGTGGCAATGGCTAATGGTCCTCTACATAAATTGTGCCAGCCATGCCCCTGGGGTCAAATTTGGCCACGCCCCGGGGGGTGGATAGTCTCCATAGACTTACAATTGGAAAAACTAAAAAAATCTTCTTCTCTGAAACCACTAGGCCAACAGCTTTGATATTTGGTATGTAGCAATGGCTAATGGTCCTCTACATAAATTGTGCCATTCATGCCCCTTGGGTCAAATTTGGCCACGCCCCAGGGGTTGATAGTCTCCATAGACTATGGGAAAAAATTTCAAAAATCTTCTTCTCTGAAACCACAGGGCCCACAGCTTTGATATTTGGTATGTGGCAATGGCTAATGGTCCTCTACATAAATTGTGCCAGCCATTCCCCTGGGGTCAAATTTGGCCATGCCCCAGGGGTGGATAGTCTCCATAGACTTACAATTGGAAAAACTAAAAAAATCTTCTTCTTTGAAACCACTAGGCCCACAGCTTTGATATTTGGTATGTAGCAATGGCTAATGGTCCTCTACATAAATTGTGCCATTCATGCCCCTGGGGTCAAATTTGGTCACGCCCCGGGGGTTGATAGTCTCCATAGACTTACTATGGGAAAAAAATTAAAAAATCTTCTTCTCTGAAACCACAGGGCCCACAGCTTTGATATTTTGTACGTGGCAATGGCTAATGGTCCTCTACATAAATTGTGTCAATCATGCCCCTGGGGTCAATTTTTGCCATGCCCCGGGGGTGGATAGTCTCCATAGACCTACAATAGGAAAAAAAACAAAAAAAATCTTCTTCTCTGAAACCACTAGGCCAACAGCTTTGATATTTGGTATGTAGCAATGGCTAATGGTCCTCTACATAAATTGTGCCATTCATGCCCCTGGGGTCAAATTTGGCCACGCCCCAGGGGTTGATAGTCTCCATAGACTTACTATGGGAAAAAAATTCAAAAATCCTCTTCTCTGAAACCACTAGGCCCACAGCTTTGATATTTTGTATGTGGCAATGGCTAATGGTCTTCTACATAAATTGTGCCAATCATGTCCCCGGGGTCAAATTTGGCCACGCCCCGGGGGTCGATAGTCTCCATAGACCTACAATAGGAAAAACTAAAAAAATCTTCTTCTCTGAAACCACAGGGCCCACAGCATTGATATTTGGTATGTAGCAATGGCTAATGGTCCTCTACATAAATTGTGCCATTCATGCCCCTGGGGTCAAATTTGGCCAGGTCCCGGAGGTTGATAGTCTCAATAAACTTGCTATGGGAAAAAAATTCAAAAATCTTCTTCTCTGAAACCACAGGGCACACAGCTTTGATATTTTGTATGTGGCAATGGCTAATGGTCCTCTACATAAATTGTGCCAGCCATGCCCCTGGGGTCAAATTTGGCCACGCCCCGGGGGTAGATAGTCTCCATAGACTTAAAATTGGAAAAACTAAAAAAAACTTCTTCTCTGAAACCAAAAGGCCCAGAGCTTCTATATTTTGTATGTAGCAATGTTTGGTAGTCCCCATTATAAATTGTGCCAGTCATGCCCCTGGGTCAAATTTGGCCATGCCACGGGGGTCAATAGTGTCCATGCATAGACTTTCATTGGTCGATTCTCAATTAATTTAAATCTCATGAGCTTACAATGTGATAATCTCTCAGGTGAGCTACAGGACCAATGGTCCTCTAGTTGTATTAATTTGCTTACTATGGCCACACCCTTCAAAACTCTATTCCTAATCCAAATCTGCAATTAATGTTGCTTTGTCAGGGATTTACATCATACAAACAGATAATGTCATATTGGGATAGGGCATGATGGAACTTTCATCCGGAAGGCTGTTAAGGCCCTGGATCAAATCCACAACACCTGAATACAAAGCGAGAAGCTTTATGCTTACAACACAGAGGGGTCTACGTTGCATTTGTATCCGGAGGGAACAAGCATGGGCGGGTCATTAGAATGGAATGGCCTACTAGATACCCCACCCATTTGCACCCTATTTTCCATAGAATATCGGCCTTCGAAACTGAGCAATAGAAGTACAATGTGTGCATATACAGTTTATGCACTTGATTTTGTCAAGGATTATTAAACTGACTAAAAGTGGACAATAATTATGATTATTTGTTGTGTGGTTGACAAACAGTTGTGTGACCGGATTTTTTTGATTGGAGTATAGAAAGAAGAGGAATTGTACTGTCTTTGTAGTGAAAACAAGAAATATTATACAGTTGTTGCCTTGCTGGGGATGACATATGGGTGTATCGCAGGGTTGTATGTTTCCTTGAGGTTGAATGAATCAACAGGCTGCCCTGTGGATTGGACAACCATTGTTTGTTACATCAACTTTTTGAAAACTTTTAGATATTGCCTTTAAACATGCATACCACATTTTATTCTTTTTAACATGAAAATGATAATTAGAGCTTGAAATTTAGATAACACAAAAAAGTCCTTTTAACATTCAGTACCATGTGTAATGCTGTCAATTTGATCAACAAGTAAATAGTAAACTTTGGCCACACCCTTGGATAATAATACTGGCCTCAGGTGAAGACCATGCTGGGGCAACAATTGTATAATGTCTCAAGACTTACATGTACTTGCATAAATAAAATGATACCATAGCATAAATGTATGTTGTAAAGAAAGTCACAGTCAGAAAATTTGACATTTGAAAGCTATTCCATTGCCAGGTTATATTCAAAGCATTTGTTAGTAAGGCCTGTTATAAAAAATAGAAATAGTATTTTATATAGATCACTACTTTAGTAACATAAAATAGAAAAGTACTTTACTGACTATTTCAGCCGTCCAGTGAGCCCCTGGAGCAGCCCTCCCCACCCCCTCAGATGACAGGGGCCCCCCAGCTACTGTCCCCCCAACAGCTACAGTTACTGCAGTACCTACAACAGAATCAGGTTGGTTACCATGCTGACTGGGCACACTAGCTCAATTGGTAATATGTCTGATTTAGACTTGGGCATGGTAGCTCAAGTGGTAATGTGTCTAATTTATCATAAGGCAGACCTGCATACATTAGATCATCATGCCTGAACCTTTCTTTTCATTAAGATTTGGTCTTGAAAATATTTCTACATCAATTCTTCCTCTTCTGCTGATTCAAGATTAGCATTTATCAGTTAGTGGTGAAAAAATGTGCACTAATCTGTTTCTGGGAGGCTTGCTCAGGAACAGTGTAATTTGGACAACTGACCATCCCGACATGTTATCAACTATTGATTTGTGGATATAAAGCATTAACTCAAACAAAGAAACAAACAGTATTGATGTAAGGGAGACAATAATAAGTTGAAAGTAGGGTTAGTAAAAATAATACTTTGTGATATAAACATGGCATGAAATCACTGTACCCTACAAAGTTTCAGGTCTTATATTATCAAAAGTTTTCTTTCATTTTACTATTGTTTTTGCCAGATTTACTGTGCGGTGATGTTATTTTGCTTTAATTAATTGCTGAGAGCTTTTGAAAAATCTTGAATGTCTGAAATATGTAAAAACTGTCAAATGTTTGGGTTTGTTCCAGTCTTGAGTTCTGTAAGATCATATAGATGTATATCACTTCACTTGCAGCATAACCTGGAGCCGCCGCAGCGTCAGTTACTACAGAACCTGCAACATCAGTTCTATCTACAGCAACAACATGCCAAGATGCAGGCCCTACAGCAGCAGGGCACCAGCTCGGGGGCCCAGGGAACCACTCAGGGGCAGCTGTCCGGGACCCAGCCACCGAATCTGTATGGAGCTCGGTTCCCATTTCAAGGATCTAATAGCTTACCATCACCTAATCAGGGAAGGCCACCATCCAATCCACCATTTCATGACAATAATAATCATCCAAATTCATCAGGGACACCTTTAAAAGGACCTGTTTTGCCTTCTGGGTACGCCCCTGGACAGTATGGTTCAAATCTGGGTCCGAGACCAGACTTAAATGTATTGCCTTCTCATTCCTCACTGCCTGGCTCCCATTTACCAAACATTCCACATGATCTAGCATCAGCCACAGCTCAGGAACTGGGAACCAGGCCAGGGGAGCTCACTCATGCTGACTCTTTATCAAAATCTATAAATAGTAACTCAGAACTGAATGACATTGACTTAGCTACCTCCCTTGCTGAAGATCTTTTAAAACAATTCACAGACGGTTCAGATAAAGCAATAAGTAGTGGAAGTGAACTACATTCTAGTCAGGATAGTAAAAATTTACCAAGTGGAAGCTCTGTACATTCCGCTAGTGCTTCCGCGGGAAGTGAAGGGAAAGTTTCTAGTTTGGAACAGTTACTGGACCTAGAGACAGCTAGATGTGATGAAGAACTCTCCAAATTCAGCTCATTACCAAAGTTAAATATTCACATGACAGGAGAACAAGTTATACGTGCTTGCCAGGGAATAGGTAAGGTGAATTTTTCTCCTAACAAGAAAAGAAGTTTCCATTTTAATGGGTAATTTAACATAGTAAGTTACTTCAGGCTGTGTCAAATGCAGGGGCAGTAGGTTTTAATTGAGTCATTCAGTGCTGTATGTGAATTGAAGCTATTATGTAAGCCAGACACAGTCAATCATTAAATCAACACATTTGTAAGGTATTAAATGATAATTAAATGATGGTTTGTTTAAACTTTCTGAGAAATATTGAAGAGAAGACGATAATGATATCTTCATGTACTCTTTTAACCATCCCTGTATTATTGTAGGTAAGACAGGTGTAACAACTGGTGTCCATGGCGACGGACCTCCACCCCGACCCCCCAGTCCCCCACAACCACCACTACCAAAGGACAGCTTGAATCCTCCAACACCAAGTGTCTATGTAAGTTACTCTTAGTCTAATTTATGTGGTTGCATTGTGTTTCAGTCAACAATTTTCAGTCTTCAGCGTTGTTCAAATGGAGACACCGCTTCCTGGGTATTAACCAGTAATTGATGCGTGAATACTGTGTTACATGATATTAACAGGGATATATTAATGAAGTTAAAAGCCATGTATATATGAGGCAATTCGTTAATACACAACTTTTATTTATGCTCTTAACCAGGTGCCTCACAAAATACCTGCTGATAATGAGTAAAAGAACTCCACCCGGAACGAGGATAAAAATGGGATCTTTCATGCATATGAAAATGTGACGTGGCTATAAGATATAGTGTGTCATTATTTCTTTCGTTCTTGCAGATTATTTGCAATAATGGTGATCAAAAATGATTTTGTAATTCATTAACATTCACAAGGTCCCTCGGGTATGCCCTCGGTTTTCCACACTCTTCTCGGGACCTAGTGAGTATTGATAAATGGAAATCATGTTTGATCCCTGTAGTACTTTGGGGAGTTAATCTGTCTTGCTCATAGACACCATGCGGCACCACTGTTTCAATCTAGAACAATAGATATAGAGTCCGATGCTCTGCCACTTTGACAATACGCTCCACCAGATTAAGAATGGAATATTCATATCAGTATATCAAGCTTTTAAGTGATTTTAGTGAAAATAAAATAATCATCCCTTTCAGCCTACAATCTATAGCAGTTATTGTATTTCAGCTGGAGTGTAAGAAGGATGCGTTTTCCCCGGAGTTACAGCAGTACTGTCAGTCTCAGCCTGTGGTCGTTATCAGAGGAATGGCGGCAGCTCTCAAACTTGGTGAGTCCTCGTTATGATGATAATAGTTGGAAAATTGATCACAATTATGCTTACAGAAAGCCTAAAAGTAACTGTTCAAATCTAGATAATTCAGGCCTAGAAAAATCTACACGTCCACTCGTATTTATGAGTGAAAGTTCGATACGGGTGAGTGGAAATTTACCCCGGCTCGCCCGACAGGACGAGTAACATTTTTTGGACTGACTCGAGGCAGTAAATGTCCGTAAATGCAAAATCAGCTGAAGATTTCGTTTTTGATGATTTTTGTCTCTTTGAAATCCAGATTTTAAGGACGAGTGCACCAGCAGTAAGGATGAGTGAAAATTGTTTACAACTCGCCCCACAGGACGAGTAGGTCCTCAGAAAAAACTCTAGGCCTTTAATGACTTGAGATTTCAAACCCAATGTGACCCGCTGGCTGAGTGGTTAAGGCGGCTGATTTCATTACTGAAACAGAAGAGACCTGATAGTTTGACCGTTGGGTTTCCTAGGAGTATTCCTGATTGGCCTGTTTAATATTAGTGAAATAATCTTGAAAGGGATGGAAACAGAATTAAAAAAAAGATATTGCTTTGTTAATTAATAATTCGAGATTCAGTCCTACCTGTATTCTGTATATTGAAAGACAAAAATAAGGCATCACCTGAAATCCAATCGTTTGCCCCATACAGGTTGATTTGAGGTTTTGAAATAAGATATAATTTTGAAGTATAACAAATAATCATTTGCTGTTTTAACTGTGTCAGAGTTAAAGTATTTAATAACAAATAATCATTTGCTGTTATAGCTGTGAGTTCTACATATGAGCCACCTCGCGGAAAAACCAACAATGTGGTTTCCGAACAGGTCCGACACAAACCGATCTGTACAGTCACAGAAAAGAGCTAGAAGCTTGAAATTTTGGAGTTAAGTAGAGGAGGAATTGGGCTATCCGCGTAGCGAAAACAAAGGCGCTGATCAGCTTCGCGGTTACCGCGAAGCTGATCTGCGCCTTTGTTTTCGCCTAGGCAGATTGTTGGTTTTCCCCACGTGGCGGCTCATATCAGGACACTAGTAATTAGTTCATTTTGATGTAATGATATTCTATATTACAGATCTGGGTTTATTCTCTACTAAGAGTCTAGTCGAAGCCAATGCTGATCACCCAGTAGAAGTCAGAACACAGGTAACAAAATACTCTTTTATACTAGATCATTTCAATGATTTAAACACTAATTTCTTATAGCTGGTATGATTTTTATGCAGAGCACAAATAGCTTGTAAAATGTTTTATTCTTATTGTCACCACAGGATTCTATTCTGCTAAGCAAACACTGTTATGTTAAAATGACAAAAGTCTTCAAACTAAACACATTTTTACCATATTATAGAAATAATTGTTGTCTGGGACGTTGGACCATTATACTTGTACTAGCAAAAACCATACTAAATAATGTTCAAATCCTTGCTTCTTATATATCATAAACTCCTCACCTCCTAAATCTGTTACTGTTTCAGAAACGCCAAGCTCCCGATGAGAATAGGGACCAGTTTGGTAACAAAGTGTGGTACTGTCCCAGTACACGGAACCACACAACTGTAGCCAAGTATGCCCAGTACCAGGCTGCGTCCTTCCAAGAATCATTGAGGGTATGTACAAGCTTTGTCCTGAAACCTTCACAAGTTCGGGATTTTGACTAGTCCTGAGGTTATAAAACTTTTTTCATGCTCAACTCAGCTGAGCATAAGATCTGAACTACTCATGAATGACCAAATAGCCCAAATAAATTGAAATTTCAGGTGTAAATTACCAAATCCTGTAATTTATCCTGCTCATAAATGTTAAAACGCCAACAGTTGTTGGCATTTTAACATTTATGAGCAGGATAAATTTTAGTCTCAACTGAGCAGAGCATTCCTGGTCCTGAGGTTATAAAACTTTTTTTATGCTCAACTCAGCTGAGCATAAAATCTGAACTGCTCATGAATGACTAAATAGCCCAAATAAATTGGAATTTCATGTGTAAATCACCAAAGCCTGTAATTTATCCTGCTCATAAATGTTAAAATGCCAACAATATTTGGCATTTTAACACGTATGAGCAGGATAAATTTTAGACTCTTCTGAGCTGAGCATAAAAAAGTTTTATATCCTGGGGGCCTGGAATTTGTAAAATTGACTTTAAAAATGTAACTTGTTTCACTAAAATAAAAATATGATAATTATATTCAATAATTCTGCTGCTTTAAAGTGGAAATAAATGGAAAACACAATTGAGCTGAAAAGTCAAAGAAGTCTTTGAAAAATGATATATATTGATTTAATGGTTACCATAGATCCTTTGGAGGCAGAGACAATATCCACAATGTGCAGTTTTGGGTAATGAATTCCGTCAGTGATAAAAGTTCAAAGTTGATGTAATATTGTGTGTTATATAATTGTAGGAAGAGCAGGATAAAGCAAAGGGACTTCACCGTGACTCTGACAGTGACTCTAACTCATCCACCTCTGCTAGGAAGTAAGTACTCATTACAAAAACAAAACATGCCTATGTGATATCCGGTAAAGTAAAAGGTTATTATTGTTGATATCCTGCCTATGGTCACAAGACGTTTCGCCCCCAAGACGTTTCCCCCCTAGTCGTTTCCCCCCTAGTCGTTTCGCCTCTATTTTCCACCCGAGTCGTTTCGCCCCCAATACCCTAGATGTTTCGCCCCCAATGCCATTTCCCCCCTAGTCGTTTTGCCCCCAATTTTTATTTATTTATTTATTAAGGTCAAAGTTTATTAGGATAGACAAAACGAATAGATAGGTTGGATGGATGGATGGATGGATGGATGGATGGATGGATGGATGGATGGATGGATGGATGGATGGATGGATGGACGGACGGATGGATGGATGGATGGATGGATGGACGGACGGACGGACGGACGGACGGACGGACGGACGGACGGATGATTTGGTGTGGTAATAAAGTGAAGGTGTGAAAAACTTACGGTATAATAATGCGCAGAATTAATGCCATTAATTATTGACACCGACTTCTGAAGGATGATTAACTAAAGTGTGAAAAAATAGATTCTTTAATCAAAGATTGCTTTCCGAATCCTATGGTTTTGTCGGCATGCGGCAGGCTTTGTCTTTAAAAGAACATAATAATAATAATAATAATAATAATAATAATAATAATAATGACTTTATTTATAGAGGAAACTCAGTTGGAGTGATCCAATCTTCCCTGAGGTCCTCTCTTCAACATAGTACATATGTACGAGGGGCGTTCGGAAAGTTCGAATAATTGTTTGATCATTCACATAATATTCATAGTAAAACAAAAAGAAACATACCTACTTTAACTTCAACATGTCCTGTATGAATGCTATGAAAACCAAGGTGATGCACTGAGACATAATAAAAATATATTCATTACAAAAAGGTGCGGTATGGGTACCCGGAGCACGCCAACGTCAAAAAGACGTTGCGAAAACGTCATACATCATTTTAATCCAGTTGGCGATGATCACACTTTCTCAGCATAAACACCAACAATATCTACGCATTTCATGTGTCTGACCATTCTTTTGTAATAAGTTTTCGTAATCAGTATCAGTATTTGGCGATACATCTCCCTGAGTCTTTTTTGCTCATATTCTCCGCTGAATCACCCAATTTTTCGCAATTCTTAATGGATCACAATTCCACAGTCGGTTAGTTACTTCTAAAATCGCAATTAGTTGCTTTAATTCCATTCTTCAAACATGAGAATCATTTATACATAAATGCTGGACTACATTATTCATAGATTTCCAGTTTATATGACCATCTTAAGTATTTCTGAGGATGTTTTATGAAGAAAATATAGAAGTTTATAATCTTTTGCAACGCAACGGCACAGTTTGACGTCATGGTTTCCCCATACAACCCTCGAAATAAAGGACCATAACTTTTTAGCGGAACATCAAATTGATTTTAAATTTTCAGGACACAATGTCATGTTGTTGAAATATTACGAGGCGATTCCATGCTTTCCTGACGATGAGCAAACAGTCAGAAGTGATGTTTATTTCTTTAAGATTTCGTTTGAAAAAGTGATAGTTTTCGGACTGCTCCGGGTACCGATGATGACGTTGCCACGACAACCTGTATTTTTGGTTTCTATGCTCGCTTTTCTTTCTTTTTTCTATTAACAATAAAGAGTAAGTGGAAGTTCACGCACACAAACTTTCCAGTAAAATGGATGAAAATTATTAGAGGTATAACACAATTACACGAACTTTCCGAACAACCCACGTACATAAAGATACAAAACAGCAAAAGAACAAAATATACAAGATCATATAACTACAAAACATTTTGTGTGAAAAACCATTCTAAATACCTTTGCTTGAAGTGTGCAACTGATTCAGAATGCTTAATATGTTCTGGAATGGAATTCCAAATCTTTGAGCCGGAATAGGAAAGAGTGTTTCTGAACTGCTCTATGTTTGGCTTAGGTATATACAGGAGATTATCAGAAGTTGATCTTAATGCTCTTTGGTGTATATCAGCTGTGTGTTGGAATAGTCCTTGTAAGTATTCAGGAGCCAGATTGTTAAAGATTTTGTACATCATAATTGCTTTCTGATACTGAACTCGCTGTGGGAATTGCATCCATCTTAATTCAGCAAACATTTGTTCTGAAGATGTGTCAATATCTTTGTCAAGAATGCATCTTGCTGCACGTTTTTGAAATTTTACAATGGACTCCATTTGTTCTACATTCGCATTACCCCATATTGTGCAACAGTAATCTAGGTGGGGCAAGATGTAGGCATTGTAGAACAATTTTCGAACAGATATAGATAGGTAACATTTTATTCGACTAAGAAGATACAACAGTGTGTTGCATTTTTTAATTGTATTTTCAATTTGAGTGATCCAAGAAAGAGTGCTGTCGATATTTATGCCCAAAAGTTTTTCATTGTCTGATATTTCAATTGTCTCATTCCCTATTTTCAGTGTAGGTGGATTTGCCATGATCTGATTTATTTTGTACTTTGTAGACATGAACATTGCTTTGGTTTTGGGAATGTTAACTACCATACCATTACTTTCACACCAGATCTTAAAGTTTTCCAAATCAATATTTAATATTTAATAAGAACTTAATGACTCAGTGGAATTTTAAATCTAATTATCTTTTATTCAGCGATTTCTTTTAATAGACCGATTATCGGGTATATAAGATGTTCTAAGTCATTAAGCATCATTCATATTTTTGTTTTTATTTATCTATTATTTATTGACGTCAATAGCAACGTTGCCAAACATTTGTCGAAAAATTCTTACATTCTCTTTAATTATTTGCAGCTTTAAAACGCATGGATAGAATTTAACGAAAATATGTGGTTTATTGCATAATTCATTTGCCTATCAAATGATACCAAACTCATGAAAATAAGTTTAAAATAAGAAACAGGATAGTTTAGTACACATTGAATTCTATGGAGATTTTGTCGTTGCGGAAATTGATTTGGCACGTAACTGTAATAGAATTCCAAAGGCACTTTACTTTGAACCCATGATTTCTTTTTTCGGCCAATACTTATTAATGGCCCGGTACTGGCCGGTAACTAAGGGAAAGGTACCCATTAACCTTACCCTTAGGCTGACGTGACAGGGCGACGATGCTCCATCATAAATTTCTTTCCAGATATTAATTTACAAAAGCCAGCGAAATGACATGTCTTTTGCAAACAAACTCTTTTACAGCATTGATTGACCAAGTGAACAAGTTAATAAGACTTTACTATACAAGTTTGAATTTTTTATCTGAATCTGCCAAGTACTCTAAACACCTCATAAACAGAGTATTACATGGAGCTCCCATCATTGAAGTTATCTTTTTGAGAGAAGAGAAGCCAGTGCTTGCCTTATTAATGCTGAGCGCCATGCAAGGTAGCCACTGGTACCATTTTTAACGTCTTTGGTATGACGCGGCCCGGATTAGAACCCGCGCGGCCCGCTTTCGAAGCGAACGCTCTAACCATTACGCTATCGGGACCTAGCATGAAGCAAAATGATGTACATAAGGTAATTATACTATTTCTATATATTAGGGGGCGAAACGACTAGGGGGACGAAACGACTAGGGGGGCGAAACGACTAGTGGGGGCGAAACGACTAGGGGGGAAACGACTAGGGGGGAAACGTCTTGGGGGCGAAACGACTAGGGGGCGAAATGGTTTGGGGGCGAAGCGTCCCGGATTCCTGCCTATCAGTGCTAAAGCTTTTATCCAAGGGAGATCATCCAAATATGTAGATACACCAAATATAAAGATGTGGGATAATAGGTACATGTATGGTATGTGAAGAGAGAAGTATACAAAAAGAGATTCTATATCGTTTGAGCCGCGTTGCGAGAAAACCAGAAACCAGGTTTTTGTTTATGAGAAAACAAAGGCCCAGATCAGCTTTGCAGTAACTACAAAGCTGATCAGCATCTTTGTTTTCACTTCACAGATAGTACAATTCCACTACTTTCTCAGTCCAAAATTTCCAGTCTCTAGCCATCTGTGCTTGTATAGCTCGGTTTGTGACAGACCTGGTTGGAAAAGCCGAAGACGGGGTTTTCTCGCGTCACGGCTCATTTGCTGTCGTATTACTTCCAGGAAGAAGCAGAAGATGATAAAGTTTGGAACCAATGTTGACCTGTCGGATGAGAAGAAATGGTTACCACAGCTGAAAGAGTTGGCCAAACTGCCGGCCTTCACACGACTGGTGTCCGGCAACAATCTGCTCAGTCACGTAGGCCACACGATCCTCGGCATGAACACGGTACAGCTATACATGAAGGTTCCCGGCTCTAGGACACCAGGTACAGTAGGGCAGCTTGATACAGAATTGAGATACTCATATTTTGTATGGAACACAATGATTAATTTTGCACTAGTGCTGGTAGCTTGTGATTTTGCTTTTGCTTTCTGACATCAATTTAACCCATATTTGACGAATGGATTTTCCCATTACTATCATTTGGTCGAGTCCGCTTCAGTTCTTAGGGGCATCAGGTGTGATATTTAAATTTTATTCAATTTTTCGATGAAAATTCTCTAAGCAAACAGAATAGCCCCAGATGGGACGCCGCGTTCTGCGGCGTCACATCTGGGGCTATTCTGTTTGCCTATGTCCCATAAAAGGGATGCCAGGTTTAAACGAGTTAAGAACCAGTAGCTTTTCCCCGCATATACATGTATTTCTGCTATGTAGTATTGTTCAGCAATGTATTACATTATCATTTGTGTTTGTTTGTTGCTAAAATGCTTTCTGCTACTGTTGGGGATTTTAATGATGATTAAGGCATAAATTTACTTCCTTTTCCAAATCATGAGTTGTGAGAACTCCAAACATTTTCCTTTGACTCAATTAGCGTGATGTCCTGCAGAATGCAGCTTCCCATCTGGGGCTATTCTGTTTGCATAGAGAAATTACTTTATAAAATCAAATAAAAATTGAAAAATCATTCCTGTCGCCCATATAAATGACAGTGGACTCGCCCAAATGATAATGATGGGCAAGTCCATTTGTTACATATGCGGGAAGCATCTCTGAATCCCCAACATACTGGCTTTGTTGGCTTAAACTGCACATAAAAATTAGTTCTAATTCTGTAATATCTTTGCTTTGCTTAAACCTAGCTTTAAATATTTATATAAATGCTTAACTGGTCAATTTCTAAGAATGTCATATGATAAAATCTACAAACTGATGTAGTGAGCTCTAGTGCAGTTAGCTCGTATATGCCTGACTTTCACTTGTTCTGAGCTGTTTATACAGTGCACAACCTTTTTGTGATCAGTTTGAGGGCTCTCCAAACTGGTCAGAGTCTTACTTCTACCTACTGGTTATCATTTTAATTTTCGGGAGTAGGGGTTGTGTCATTTCTTGTTTGCTTATGCTTCAAATGCTGCTGCTTTTTTCTCTCATTTAAATATTTGTTTTCTGTTCATGTTTGTTTATTTGCATAGTGATGCCTTCTTCCGCCATATTGTACTTAAGCTTTCACCGGGCTTTGCTTTTTTCACCCATTCAGGAATAATTGAATTTATGTCATTTTGCACACTACAGTGGCAGATTCAAAGGGATTATAAAACCGAGAACAAAAAGAAAAAGAAAAACATGCTAGGCCTTGTCACACATAAAGGACTGTTTACACATTCACGATTTTTGGCTACGGTGCTGCTACGATTCGCCGTGATTTGTAAAATTGTCGTGTACTGTGGTGATTCGTAGTAGAATCGTGGTGAATCGTGGTGAATCGTGATGATTCGGGAAACTCCATGGTAGCACTACGGAAGTTTTAAACTGTTTAAAACATTCATGGCGTATTGTGGCAAATTGTGGTGGTTATTGGGTGTGGCCTAATTCGTAGCGCAACCGTAGCGGAATCATGCTTACTCGTACTGACACCATAGCTATATTCGTGGCTATTTGTGAGAGATCGTAGCCAGTCGTGGAGCTCTGTAGCGAAACGGTGGAATCACCACGAACTCTCACGACTCACCACGAATTGTGTAAGGAGCTCCAAGATTGGCCACGACTGCGGTAGCCATGAATTGTACTAGTACCGTATCGAAACGTACAAGCACCATGAGCATTCGTTGTGCCACCGTGGTTAATCCACATTGACCGTAGCGTTGCCGTCATGAATCGTCATTGATTCGTAGCGATACCTTACAGACACCGTACTAATATCGTGGACATTCATACTGGAATCATTGTGACATTGAATATTTCCACTTTTTCACGATTCATCCTGATCCATCCCGATTTTTCTGACTGTGAGAAATCGGAGTGAATCATAGAGAAAATCGTGAATGTGTAAACGGGGCTTAAGCGAAAATCTCTCAAGGGATTTTTGCTCATGTGTTTCAAGGCCAGAAGAATTGGTATTGTGAATTTTGGTCAGTTTTCAAAAAGAAATTTGGGGCTCTATCTTAATTTTTGATGGTACAGCTACTTGTAATAGCAACTTGTTATTATTGGGTATACACACGCTTGAAAAGAACATCAGTTTGTTATACGTTTAAACAGCAATAACCCTCAAGAATCTGCACTGACAATGGCTTTAGTCATTTGTATTAAACAGCCTTAAACCTGTAAATGATGTAAATTTATTTGATGCTTTGACAGTGGTATGCATGAACATTTATTTTATCATATCTTTAGTAGTGAAACATGGTATGATATAGATATGACGCTTTTTATGTGGAAACCTGTTTTCTGACATGCAGCTGGCAAAGTCTGTGTAATTGTGTGATTTATACCCATTTGAGTATCCCTGTTTATTATATGATGTCACTGTATTCCAGTGGATAACCTCATGTAATAAAAAGTGTTAAGACTTGCGGGAATATGTAACGTCATTGACGACGTTCATTGAAGATATGTCCATTTTGAAGTTGATAAAATACTATTTTAAATGTCTTATTATAAAACCAATCTTACACAACTGGTCATTTCGTTTGAAATTTATCAAACAAGTTTGCCAGTTTGATAAATTTCATATGAAATCACCACTCGTGTTAAATCCTCTATTCATTTTACCTAGTCAAAAATTTCAAAGACAGGTTTTCTTGTAATGAGTGTCATATGGTGAATGGCTGAAGAAGGAATCACTTTTTTTTTTTCACCTTTCTTTAACTCAAAAAATTAATATACCATTTTAAAATACACAACCACTCTTCCCCAGAGATTTTTTGTAATTTTAAGTAATTGTTGCCATTTTTTGTTTCCCTATGTTTTCCAGGCCATCAGGAAAATAACAATTTCTGTTCAGTTAATATCAATATTGGACCTGGGGACACGGAGTGGTTCGCGGTGCCCGAACAATACTGGGGAGTTATACATAATGTCTGTGAAAGGTATGTCATATCATTGGGCACGGTACTGTGGGATAACTGTGTTATTACCTGTGGAATATCTTGAGTTATTGCCTGTTTGTTGCAGGACATCAAGAAAATAACAATTTCTGTGCGGTAAATTTCAATATCGGCCCTGGCGATACCGAATGGTTTGCCACACCCGAACAATACTGGGGTGTTATTAACAATATGTGCGAGAGGTGAGTATTGGGCTAACAGATAAGCCAGAATAGGGCAAATACATGAAAACATTGATACATTTTGTGTATACTGGTTGTTTAACATAGATTTCTATGGGCATTGGGGGTCAAATTGTGAGCTTCTAAGTTACCGTGAGACAGATTTGAATAGTTAGTGAAGCCTCATTTTCCCATAATTTTTCTGGCTTATCTGAATGCCTGAATATAAAATATACATGTAGTTAAATAGTTATATATAGTTAGAAGGATTTCATATCAAGCAATATGTACTCTGAAATATTTTCGAGAATTTGATTTTGGCTAAAACTGAGCTTATTCATTGCCTTGTGAATTCAAAGTGCTCACCCTCCTAAACTACAGAATGCAGGGGTACTTGCTCATGAATCTGTAAATAGTTCTGGTATTCAAAGTTTGCATCGTAGAATTTACATGAAAATTTCCCAAGGAAATGTTCGCGAGAACTTATTTTTGCTAATTTTTGCGAATTCAATGACTCGCAAATTCAAAGTTCTCGCTAATAAAATGCTTAAACAAGGCCTTAAGAACGCACAAGCGCCCTCTCGGAATTCAAAGACTTGCTTGTTAATTTGAAATAGATAATTCGTGAAATAAAAGTCACGCGAAAATTTGCGGATTTACAGTATTACATTGATGTTTCAGGAATAATGTGAACTATCTGAGTGGGTCATGGTGGCCTATACTGGAAGATCTTTATGAAGAGGACGTACCTGTGTACAGGTTTATACAGAAACCCGGAGACCTGGTCTGGGTGGGGCCAGGCTGTGTTCACTGGGTACAGGCTATTGTAAGTACAAGTTGTTATCCTCACAGCTTTTTGCTCCAAACTACTGTCCATACCCCATCTTTCAGAAACTGTCTTTTTTGAAAATCGCCTTTTTCTGAAACACCTCCAGAAAATTATGACCCTGTCATGTTTTTGCATTCCAAATGTCTGAGAAAGTACCGCAGAATTTTTGAAAAACTGTTCACTAATATAATATAGATTTAAAGCTCAAAAATATTCATTAATAGGCTTTTTGCATGTACAAGGGAGGTAATCCAAAAATCTTAAAATTGAAATTCTATTGAAATTTGTGGACTAGCCAAGTGTCAAGTATATGGAAAATAGCATTATGAAACTTTAAAAACACACTTAAGTAACCAGACAAAGAATACTACTAGATGGATATGTACAATGTTGGATATATTTGTAGGCTTTGCTAGCATTAGTATATAAGAATCTTACATGAGTGTCGGGTATGGATAGACATCAGGAGGCTTGCCGAGTGATGCCAAACTGTGACCCGAGGAACAGATTTGTCTATCCATACCTTACACGCGTGATGGATTCTTTTTATTGCATGCCTTAATGCGATGACAATTGATTTTCACAACATTTACTTTGAAAAACACTGCAATCGCGTCCACTATTTTGAAACAGAACGTTTCTGATGTCGTTGTGACGTGAGCGCTTAACGACGATGTTACATGACGTCCTATACTACCAGTGTTAAAAAGGAATACAAGCATGCAGTTGCGCCTGGGGTGAGATAACAAGTGTGAGATAAGAATTTCTCACATGGGGTAAAACGTAATTTTTCTCTATCTGTTGTGCAAGAAATATATTTCCCCTCTGTATTCCAGGGTTGGTGCAATAACATAGCGTGGAACGTCGGCCCTATGACGAGTCAGCAGGTGAGACTGGGGCTGGAGAGGTACGAGTGGAACAAACTACAGGGATACAAGTCTATAGTTCCTATGGTACACTTGGTCTGGAACATTGCCAGGAATGTCAAACTCACAGACCCAAAGTTGTTTGAACAGATCAAGTGAGTAGTTTATTTATACAGTATTGTTTGACTTCGGTTACTAAAAGGTATACATGTACATATTATACTAAGTGAACCATACCATGAGATAACAGGATTATTGCATATGCAAAATCAATGGCGCAGATCAGCTGTGCAGTTACTGCCCAGCTGATCAATATCTTTGTTTTTGCTTCTGAGATAGTACAGTTCCTCTTCTTCCTAAATCGGAAATTTCAAGCGTCTAGCCTTTTCTATGACTGTACAGGCCAATTTGTGTCAGACCTTGTAGGAAACCCAGAAGACCATTTTTCCCACGTCATGACTCACATGCCAGGGACCATCGTACTCGTACAGTAGTTCATTATCTCGTATTGTAGGACTTAATTTTCAGTTCATGTTTACTGTACAGTTTATCCTATATTTTCAGGTCATGTTTACCGTACAGTTTACCCTATATTTTCAGGTCATGTTTACGTTACAGTTTACCTTATATTTTCAGATCATGTTTACTGTACAGTTTACCCTATATTTTCAGGTCATGTTTACTGTACATCTCATGTCAAGTACAGTTTACCCTTTATTTTAAGTCATTTTTATAGTTTACCCTATATTTTCAGGTCATGTTTACTGTACAGTTTACCCTTTATTTTAGGTCATGTTTACAGTTTACCCTATATTTTCAGGTCATGTTTACTGTACAGTTTATGTCAAGTACAGTTTACCCTTCATTTTAGGTCATGTTTACCTTACAGTTTACCCTATATTTTCAGGTCATGTTTACTGTACAGTTTATGTCAAGTACAGTTTAACCTTCATTTTAGGTCATGTTTACAGTTTACTCTATATTTTCAGATCATGTTTACTGTACAGTTTACGTCAAGTACAGTTTACACTAGACTTTGTAGAGAACCTGGGACTGGAGGTGAAGTGGCATGGCAAAGCAGAGAATGAGGCAGCTCACTACTGTAATGTCTGTGAGGTAAACCATTGGGTCATAGATTCTGATATAATTCTCCTTCAGTTAAACCTCAGTATAACCAAAGTCGGTAGAAAAGGTCAGCCACTGCATGAGAAAACCAACAATTTGCATAGGCGAAAACAAAGGCGCAGATCAGCTTCGCAGAAAGTGTTTTCGCTGCACGGATAGTACAGTCCATCTTCTTTAATCAGAAACTTTAAGTTCCTAGCCTGCCTCTGTGACTATACAAGCCGGTTTGTGTCGGACCTGGTCGGAACCCAAATTATTGGTTTTCTCACACACAGGCTCAATTGAAACTGTGTAATGATAAGGTAATAACTTACTATAACATTCCTATTACATCACCAGTTTTCACCAGAAATTGAGGAATTGCTGGACCAAAAATGGTTGTTTTAGACTAATTTTGCTATATATCTATACATTTGAGCCACGACGCAAGAAAACCGGGCTTTGGAATTTCCGACCAGGTCTGACACAAACCGGCATGTACAGTCTCAGAAAAAGGCTAGAAGCTTGAAATTTCGGATTTAGGAAGAAGAGGAATTGCACAATCTGTGTAGCGAAAACAAAGATGCTGATCAGCTTTGCAGTTACTGCGAAGCTGATCTGCGACTTTGTTTTCGCATAGGTAAAAATCTAGTTTTCTCGTAACGAGGCTCATTTTACTCTAGTTATAAAACAGAATGGCATCGACCCCAACAATATTGTCATAAGGAGGTTGAGGTGTAGTCACAAACAAGGTTTAGCAAGTTAATAGTTATAAAACTGTGACAAATTCTCAATTTTCAGTTTATCATGCCTACTGTATTTCAGGTGGAGGTATTCAACATTCTGTTTGTGAAGGAACAGGACCAGAAATTTGTGGTACACTGCCAGGACTGCGCGAGGAAGATACATCCTAAACTAGATGGCTTTGTTGTCCTGAATCAGCACCATCTACATGATCTCATATATACCTACGACAACTTTCAACTCAAGGTATGTAGGAGAGGCATTCCAAAACCGTGCAAAATGTCCTATTGTTTTATTATAGGAATTAATTTTATTTTTTGTGGATTTTATGGATGTGTAAACTCTGACAGGTGAATAACTCGCAAACTGAATAAAGCCCAAAGGGCTTTATGTGAAGTTTGTGATTTGCATGAGTTGACTCATCCATAAAATCTACAAAAATAATAATTAATTCCTCCTCATAATTCCAAGTTTAGACCATAGCAGTGCTTTTGTCAACAAGGGTTTAAGTTCATAGTCAGCTTAAGAAAAATAGAACAGAACAGCAGTCAATGAGGCAGCCATTTCTTAAGCTCATAAACCAGTTTTCACAATGTACAGTTGCAATATATTATTTGCAATTAGAAGGCTGTAAACACATGAGCTTTAAAATGCACCACCTCACATCCAAATTTATTTGTTATGGGAAATACAGCATTCTGGACTTACAGGAATGCATGCCAATTTCGAATCGAGGATCTGAATGTTTGGAATTTAAACGTCCAACAAACAGCTAGCAAAATAAAACGCTGTACAATGTCCCATTAATGTACCTGAGTATACCTGAGAAAGTAATATGCAGCAGTCCAGATAACAAAATCCTGTATATTTCTGTTACAGAATGTGCCAAGCTAAATGTGACGTCACGAAACAACCAATCAGGAATTAACATTGTCAATCATCCAATCAGAAGCCTCAAAGAACCATCCCATCAGAAATGTCATTTTCAAACTGTCCAATCAGAAACCCCATTCTGTGAAAAGACTTGACAAGTTGAAGTGTTACATTTAGAATGAATATAGTTTGCATGTATGGAATATTTGCTGGGGTTGGTTACATCAGGGACATCATAAAATTATTTATTGTGGAGAAAATGTTGAAATTGGATTAAAAGATTTCATCAACAAGAGTGTGTAAATTTGATTGATGTGTGCAAATCTTAAGGTACATTTGGATTACATTTGAGTATAAAACGACTACATGTAACTTCTCGATTAATATTTCTGAAAGTGCACATGCTTACTACTGTTATCTGTGTTGAAGAGATGTTTAAGAAATTGAGCAAAAGGATTCTAGCAGTTATGAAATAAGTGTACTGCAAGCGATTTTCTCTGCATTGATGAAAAAGAAAATGAGGTAACATTTGCAGGCGAGCAAATGCCTGACGAATTCCCTCCAAATTGCTCTCCATGGACTTCCATTGCTGTGCAAACTTAATGTGAGAGTTAGACAATATCATTTCCGACGATTATACTTCCAGTGGTTAATGTAATTTTGATTTTTCTTGACTTTGTTTATAGATCTTCATGTACATTTACATGTATGTATGTGTGCATGTATTCATTAGACCAGAAAAGAATAAGTACAGTGGCGGATTTAGAAGGAGTTCGGGGCCCGCTCGAACCCCCCTCTAGAACCAAATTGTTTCAATTTCATGCAGAAATTAAAGGAAATTTAGGAAAAATGTAGAAAACAAAAACTCCCCTTTATGGGTTTGAACCCCACTTCCAGAAATCCTGGATCCACCCTTGAAGTAAGACAGTTGGTGATAACTTTCAGGGTGATCCATGAAAATATTAAATGAGTCATGTTGCAACGGAAGTTCAAATTATGATGAACATGCAAACCCAGTGGTTCCCAGCAAGGATAAATAAATGTTGGAAATGGTTCCAAAGAAATATTGTCAAATAACGTTATTCTTCTCTGGAATTTTTTGTATGTTTTGTAAATTGTTCCTGTGTGATTACAATGCAATATGTGTGCTTAAGCATTATGAAACTGTCTCAGTAGATAACTTCATAGATTATCTCCCCTATAGAAATGGAGCCCCACCCCATGACATGGATTGTATGTGGACCAGGTCCGGAACAAATCAGTTTGTGCAGTCACATATACTAACTATATTTGAAATTTTGACTCACAAAATTACTATTGTGTACATAGGTTTTCTCAAAAACTCTGGCTCTATCCGTTTTTTGATAGCAACTTTATTTATTAAGGTTCTCATGTTTTTGTGTATAGTAATTACTCACTTTTTCTCTCAACTCATGCTTGATAGAGATTTGTAGTTTGTAATAAATGAAATGTAATAACATGGGGATGTCACTTGAGTATTTGTAGATATTGAGGTTGATTATTTATCATTCAGTCATGAATATTTATCATTCAATCATGAATATTTATCATTCAGTCACGAATATTTATCATAAATTCAGCTTTAATCTGGCTGAAGTAAAATGAGTATTTGACCCTGATTGTAATGAGTCTCTATTTATGTGAAAGGTAATAACCTATTGAATGTGCCATACATGTTAGGGAATGACACTGTCGGCTAGAGTTCATCCCCTTTTGAATGCTAGTGCAGCTGATTTGCATATTTATACCAAAGCATTGTGAATATTCATAAGCACTGTGTGTACTTACATTATCAAGCTGAAAATGTGTAATGAAGAAAATTTAGGACAAAAATTTCATTCTGGTCATGCTGTTGAATAGGATCACAAACATGCACATAGACTGTCTATACAAGAGAAAAGATTTCTGAACTTTTTGTTACAAATGTCATGAAAATCTCCTTAAAGAAAGTTGAGCTTGGTCATGAGAAAACCGGACTTTTGCCCATGTGAAAACAAAGGCACAGACCAGCTGTGCAGTAACTGCACAGTTTATCAGCACCTTTGTTTTCACTACACAAATAGAACAATAAAATCTGAAATTTCGAGCTTCTAGCCTTTTTATGAAACTTTGCTGGCCGGTTTGTGTCGGACCTGGTTGGAAATCCAGAAAACTGGTTTTCTCCCGTTGTTGCTCAGTTACATAAACTAAACTAAAAAAAAGATGGTTTGAGCACAATACTTAAAGTAAAGAAACAACCTTTTGCATATAAACAGTAAAGTAAACGCACTGCCAAGTGTTGTCACAATGTGTTTTAATTTTGGTCACTGGATTAGGCTTACAAAATTACGAATGACATTGTCACAGACACTGGCATGTGTACCACCTTTTTTAAAAGAAACTGTCATTTTTAGTGGATCATCAAAAATTTGTCCTAAGTTTGTCTATGTTACACGCCATTAAAATGTGCTGAAGATAATTTGCATTGGCTGTTATGCAATCATCATAGGCCAGTGTAGTCGATACTCAGAGATGTTAATTGATCAGGGAAACTTTTACATTACAATGAAATATTTAGTCATCTTACATTGAAATATTCATATACATTAGAAACTTACATTACAATGAAATGAGCCGCCTCATGGGAAAACCAACAATGTGGTTTCCGAACAGGTCCGACACAAACCGGCCTGTACAGCTACAGAAAACAGCTAGAAGCATGAAAGTTCGTATTTAAGAAGTAGAGGGATTGTACTATCCGTGAAGCGAAAACAAAGGCGCTGATCAGCTTCGCGGTTACCGCGAAGCTGATCTGCGCCTTTGTTTTCGCATATGCAAATTGTTGGTTTTCCCATGAGGCGGCTCAGATTTAGTCATGTTACATCAAGATATTCATTTACAGTAGATCATATGAGCCGCGTCATGAGGAAAGTGGATTTTTGCTTATGCGAAAACAAAGTCCATATTAATTTAGTGTTTCTATTTATTGTGAAACACTTTAAATTTAATAATAATACCATAGTTTTTGTTGAATATGATACAAAGAAATAAAAAAAAATCAAACAATTTCTTTTTCGGCACATGAAGAAAAACATGAAAAAAGTGTTAAATAATAACACTATCTTAATTTTAAGAGGATAACATATTTGGCTCATATGCCAGTCTAACGTATGGTCCTCAATAAAATGCTAGTAAAACATTCAGTCTGCAAACTTGAGATAACACTATTTAACATTTTCTTTGTTTTTAATAGTTTTCTTTTTTTAAGTTCTGTAATGTTCCATTTTGTTAGATGTTTAATGTTTTTGATTCGGTGTATAAATGCTTGAATCTTTGACAATACCTGAGCCACTGCATAAAAAAACCAACAACATACACAGGCAAAACTGCACAGCTGATCAGCGCCTTTGTTTTCGCTTCATAGATAGTATAATGCCTCTTCTTCCTAAACCTGAAATTTCGAGCTTTTAGCTTGCTTCTTTGACTTTGCAGGCTGGTTTGTGTTGGACCTGGTCGGAAACCCAGATTGTTGGTTTGTCATGCAGCGACTCAACTATTGTTGTAGTATTATGCTCAAAATCGTTTACTGTAAAAAGTTTTTTCAGGTATTTTATTTATATTTTCATCTCACTGCACACACAGATTTAGAAAACAGCCGCTAGATATTATTAACTGCAAAATCATGATAATTAATGATAGTTAATGTAATTTTGCATTTAAGAGATTTCAAAAATGTCACTTAAATCTAAAACACATTTACAGACCTTGTTTATTTATTCTTGTATTTAGACAAGTTACGCTAACATAATAATATAATTTAAACAAACTTCAAAACTAAATTTAAGTAAAACTACAGTAGGCAGGGATGTTCGTTTATTTATGGACTTGTCACACGAGTGAAAGTCCCTCGAAGTAGACTTGAGCAGACTTGCGTGTTACTGTAAAAAGTAGTTATTTATTGTTTGATTTATTGCTTTACTAGCCTTTCAACAGCCAATGTCTCAACATGACCATAGCTATTGATTGGAACGTACAGCAGTAAATCATAGAAACAAAAACTAATTTTCACAATTAAACACGTCTGCATCGAGAGATTTACGCTTATGTGTGAGACGAGGCCTTTACTACCTCCTTGCAAATTGGGTTTTAACTATGGCTGTCAATTTTGATAAAATCAACCACTTTTGTGCTTCTTGTCAATTTTATATATGTAAGAATCATAGTGAATTGTATAGGTATGTTCACATAATACAGGCTATGCCAAAACATGGAAGCAGCTGTTTTTTCATTCATCACCACTTGTGTATTTATTCATCATGATTAACTTATTACAAGACTTCAGCAACTGAAGCTATCATAGACCTTATAATTATGATATTTTTGTACAATGTCTAATATAATGTACATGTGTATAGTATATGTATGAGCGTTTAGCTGTAGGTTAGTTCTTTAAGGTGATATAACATACATTCTAATGTACTTGTATATTTAATCTGACACCTGATTGGACAATGTCAAGAATTTGTGACAGGTCATTCTGTCATTGTCAGAACCTGACATCATGAGTATCAAAGCTTGTGATTGGTCAGAACCTGACATCATGAGTATCATAGCTTGTGATTGGTCAGAACCTGACATCATGAGTAACAAAGCTTGTGATTGGTCAGAACCTGACATCATGAGTAACATAGCTTGTGATTGGTCAGAACCTGACATCATGAGTAACAAAGCTTGTGATTGGTCAGAACCTGACATCATGAGTAACATGGCTTGTGATTTAACATCGCGTTACTTGTGATTAGTCAGAACCTGACATCATGAGTAACACAACTTGTGATTGGTCAGAACCTGACATCATGACTCATGAGTAACAAAGCTTGTGATTGGTCAGAACCTGACATCATGAGTAACATGGCTTGTGATTTAACATCGCGTTACTTGTGATTAGTCAGAACCTGACATCATGAGTAACAAAGCTTGTGATTGGTCAGAACCTGACATCATGAGTAACATAGCTTGTGATTGGTCAGAACCTGATATCATGAGTAACATAGCTTGTGATTGGTCACCATGGTGGTTTTATATTGCAGATGTTGAATATACTTTGTTCAAAAGTCTTGGTTTTCTATGCGTAAACATTAAAATGTAGTTTAGAATAAGGCTTAACTTATTCAGATTCCTCATTTTGGCCAATAAATGAGTTTTACAGCAATAATCACTGCAGTAGGAAAGTTTTGACCATATATAGGACAAAACAAATTCTGTATCTATGCTCATTAGTGCAGGCGGATATGTGCAGTTGATGTTCACATCTAAAAAGCGAAATCTCTAAATTATGGTTTGTAAAACTCCCATTGTTGTTCACCACAGTAAAGTGTCAGTCGGTTACAAAAGCAGATTACAGGGAAACAATTTGAGCCGCCTCGTGGGAAAACCAACAATGTGGTTTCTGAACAGGTTTGATACAAACCTGCCTGTACAAGCACAGAAGATGGCTAGAGGCTTCAAATTTTGGTTTTAGAAAGAAGAAGAATTGTACTATCCATGTAGCGAAAACAAAGGCGCTGATCAGCTTCGCGGTGACCGCGAAGCTGATCTGCGTCTTTGTTTTCGCATATGCAGATTGTTGGTTTTCTCATGAGGCGGCTCATTTGTTACTAAACTGTTCCAGTTTATATTTTGATACTGTATGAATAAGTTTGATAATAAAGATACATTTAAGTACATGTAGTAGTCTACATGTAGATCTTTTTGATATAGTGTTGTAATTATGAGGAGCTGCCCTCATGAGAAAAGGCTACATAACTCATTTAATCCTGGCATCCTTTTTATGGGACATAGGCAAACAGTATAGCCTGAGACGTGACGCCGCAGAACACAGATGTGACGACGCAGAACATGGCATCTAATCTGGAGCTATTGTGTTTGCTGAGAGGATTTTCATTAACAATTCACATTTTAAAATTACTCCTGATGCCCATTAAAATGAAAGTGGACTCACCCAAAAGATAATGATGGGCAAGTCCATTCATGGTTTATTGATTAATGATAGTTAAGACTCAAATGAGTTGTTGTATCCACAAATGTGTGGCCTGCACCTACTGACACTCAGGTACCTTTTCTAATGAGCAGCCTGGATTGTGTTTTATTCATAATTCTTTGCTTCTGTACTGTATGAAAGAATAAAATGTGAAGGATATTGCTTTGGTGTGGTGGTTTTTCTCGTATCATTATGAAAACACACCCATGTAATAAACAGATTTTTCTTAGGTTGTAAAAATTGAAAATTTTCAGTATAATTTTTTTGAAAATTTTACATAGATTATGGAGGCGGTTCTAACGAATATCCACAATCCATGTTTTGGATCATGCGCGGATCCAGAAATTTTCATGAGAGGGGGTCCAACGAAAATGGTGATTTTTTGTCACAGACGAGGGGGGGTCCAACCCCCACAAATCCCGAAATTACCTTTTTTTAGGTAAAATTTTCAAATTCCAGGGGGGGTCCGGACCCCCGGTCCCCACCTCTGGATCCGCGCATGTGGATCAATAATAAGAAAAATAGGTATACCTGTGTATACCCCAGTTTTGCTATATAAAAGTGGTGTTCAAGTAGATATACATCACACGGACATGTTATCCTGATGTCCTTTTAAAAACTGTAATAATCTCTGAAACCACATTGGCTGGAGACTTTATATTCATTATATAGCAACGTTTCGTGCTACCCAACACAGATCCTGCCAATTATGCCCCTGGGGTCTGAAATAGCAACACCACAGGGGTTGTTAGCCCCCATACAAACAGGTAAAAAACAACAACAAACAAACAAACAAAATCTTTATTCTGGTATTTGTGTGCAGCACTGGCAATAAGTCTCGTCCGCCTGCAATAGGCTTATAATGAGAGAATCTTGAAAAAAGATCTTTGAAAATACCAGGCCCAGAGCTGTTATATTTTGTGTGTAGCAAAGGCTAGTTGCACATGGTCATGTCTAAAAGTTGTTTGATGCAGTATTTCATTTTTTGCTTAGGGCCGAAACGACTTGTATGCTCGTGTCTTGTATAATTTATGTATACGATAAATCAAGTGCAGCAGCAACTTTATCCGCCTCTAGTGTCTAGTCGTTGTACATTATAATAATAAACAAAATTGTCAAAATTTCAACATTTTGAGGAAAAGTATTCTATTCATGAGTCCCCGCTAGGACCGGTAGTAACATGCGTGACATGCATCTATGTTTGCACATCTAAACTGACTACTACGCCGAGGAGACCTTCTGTGTGCGGTGAGACATTCCATGATTCAACCGGAAGCAAGAAATCTTGTATCTTGTATTTTAATCTTGTTGTATTTTAACTCTGAGTGCCCTGTGGGGGATGTTTTAAATAGAATTTTTGTTTTGAATAGATGTTTTAAATTCTCTAACTAGAATGCCTCATCTGACTCAAATCGCCAGCCGGTATTGAAAGGGAAATAATAACTTTTTTACATTCAAGTTGAAGCTTTTAAAAATGTTACTATAGCAAACCAAATGTCGGGATCGCGGTGTACGACAAGTGGTGGTTTTGGGCCTTATATCTCATCTAATATTTATCAGAATTTGATAATTTTGCTATCATCACATTGGCAATTTTCGAATCTAAACATCCATACATAACAAGCTTTCAAAAATATTTTTGAAAAAAGTCTTAATGAGGTTTGATTAGACGCCGGGATATGCATCTTTTCGAGGGTGGGTGTGGGAAAATGCTTATAGCAGCTTAAAAAGCGTGGAAACACCTACCAATTTATGCATTTCCTTATTTGATAATCATTCCCATGTTTAAAAATCTTTTTTTTTTTTTTTTTTTTTTTTTGTTATTCTCGGAGATGTACTAGACAAATATTTGCCCTAGAATGCATATACTCATTTTTACCTTTCAATTTTGTTATTTGGCAAGTAGCTTGTGAATACATTTACAGTTTAAAACACATTCCGTTTACATATTTTAGATCTATTACGTGAAAAATGAAATTGAAAACATTTCAAAAGGTCTATTTTTCTCAATTTTGAAAATCCGTAACTTTTTAACTTGAAAGCATGGATACCCCCACAAATATTTTGCTTTTTGAGTAGCATTCCACCTATATTTTAAGCTGTCTAAAAATTATAGATTTATTATCAACAAAAATTGGTATCGTTCCAGCTTAACTCAATATACTGTTCGAAAAAAAAAAAAAAAAAAAAAAAAAAAAAAAAAAAAAAAAAGAAACGCAAGGACTACTTCCCAAGTAGTTAAGCTGGGAGTTAAGCATGTTAAGTGCGCATTCCAAGTAAACCACCTAAAAAGATTTCCACTTCGATTGCAAAGCACACAGATTAGTACAGAAAATGCAGCTACGCGGGCGTAGTCTACCACGATGTGTTCATCGAACCATTTTTCATCATAGTAGGCTGAAACGAGACACTACGGGTATTTAACAAAAGATTTTGGATAACACTATTTTTTTCTTCAATACATTTATTTTTAGATCCCGTGTACCCGCAGGTCAGAATTTGGGTAAAACATGGAACGCCGCTGCTGTCTGTTTTGAACTTGAAACTCTGTAGACGTGGTGTAACAACGGTTTATTTTCAGTCTTTAAAAGCATGAACGAGAGTGTAAAGTTTATGCACTAATAATTTGTATCCAAGGCCCAATTGGCTTTTAAAGCCCCGCAAAAAGCCCGGCACTGCGGGGTCAGATTTGTGGTAAAAGTCCTGCCAAAGCCCCGTCTCCCTGGAGGCTGACAACAATGTGGAACAATTGAACAGCTGAGAGTTGTTCTAATGAAACATATGATAGTGGGGGCTCGAATTTTTGCATGTGAATGTACAGGTACATTTGCAAATCAAATAAGGACCATAAAAGTAATTAAATGTTAAAAATACAACCACTATCTGATATGAATTATTGTGACCATGTATTGGCGGGAATTAAACCCCCGGCACTGCCGGGACTCATCGGAGGTTAAATCCCGGCACTTAAGCCCCGCTGTGCCCCCTCTATCCCCCCTCCCCTAGGGCGGGAGATACAAATGACTGGTGCATTACGTTTGTTTGACAGAAATTAGACTGTAGGTCGCATCTGATTACTCATATTATTACTAGTGAAAAGCCAATTGCCGGTTTAGAAATGCATACTGCGAACCCTGATCAATAAAATATTAAATATACATTTTTGTCCCTTGAAGAAAGTTGTCGTTCAAGATACATGTACACGTCCGGGTGTCCATTCCCAGTTTTGAACATGTCCAAAAACCGTCACCGACTGAACTTGTGACGGATCTCACCGGAACCGATTTCAAGAGGGAAGGACAAGAAACGCACGAAACGGATACGCAACGTATTCGAACGCATAACGAACGGACTGGAGCAAAACAAGCCGGAACGCAGAGATTATGGAATAATTTTAAGAAACTTAGGAACAAGGTTATAGCGTCTATCCGTCTATCAAAACAGCAATATTATGATAATCTTTCAAATAAATTAAAATCAAAACCATTAACATCTAAGGATTGGTGGTCTACTCTAAAATCCTTCATAAGCCCTCTTTCTAAGTCATCTGTTCCAACGTTGGAGAAGGATGGTCTCGTTTATAGTGACGACACAGATAAAGCTAACCTGCTCAATGATTTTTTCCGTGACCAGACTCTGCTCGATGATAGTAATGCTGAAGTACCTAATATTAACTGCAATGCAAATTCCATACTTTCCAATCTCGTTATTACTCCAGAAGAAGTAGAATCAGTTTTAAAGAGTCTTCCACTTGGGAAGGCTGTAGGAACGGATGATATCAATAATCGCACTCTTAGGGAACTAGCTCATGAACTGTCTTACCCAGTATGCTCTTTCATTAATCACTCTTTACGACTTGGGATATTTCCTGATATTTGGAAAGATGCGTTAGTCTGCCCCATCCCCAAAGGTGGGAATACAGCTTCTGTCTCTAACTATCGTCCTATTTCCCTTCTCAGTTGCCTAGAAAAGGTTCCAGAAAGAGTAGTTTTCAAACATCTTTACAATCATTTTCGAGATAATGACATCCTTTCACCTCTCCAATCTGGCTTTGTACCTGGAGATTCCACTACAAATCAACTTACGTTTCTCTATAATACCTTTTGCAAAGCCTTGGACTCTGAAAAGGAAGTACGTGTTGTATTTTGTGATGTCAGTAAGGCATTCGACCGTGTCTGGCATAAGGGACTTCTTTGTAAATTGAAAGCAGCAGGAATATCTGGAAGCCTTCAATCTTGGTTCAGCAGCTATCTCTCTGGTAGGAGACAAAGAGTTGTTCTTCCAGGCACCCATTCTGACTGGAACTACATTCAAGCGGGAGTACCTCAGGGATCTATTCTTGGTCCCCTCTTATTTCTGTTATACATAAACGATATCGTTAATGACATTGGTTCAAATATAAGACTCTTTGCTGACGATACTAGCCTTTTCCTCGTTGTTGAAAACCCTGACACTGCCGCTGAAACTCTTAATTCTGATCTTGAAAAAATATCGCAATGGGCGAAAACTTGGCTTGTGAAGTTCAATCCAGCAAAAACAGAATCTCTCCTCATCAGTAGAAAAATCATCCAACCAGCGCACCCGCCTCTCTTAATGCTAAACGAGCAAATCCAAGAAGTAGAAAATCATAAACATCTAGGCATTCACTTTGATAATGATGGAAATTGGCATACACACATAAATTATATCAAAGAAAAAGCATGGAACAGAATAAAAATAATGCGCAAGCTTAAATTTCAACTGGATAGGAAATCTTTAGAAACCATTTACACCTCCTTTATTAGACCTATTTTAGAGTACGCTAACGAAATTTGGGATAATTGTACGGAATATGAACAGGAAGACCTCGAAAAGATCCAAAGGGAAGCAGCTAGAATTGCAACAGGAACTACAAAATTAATATCTCTTGAAAATTTAAATAGCGAAATTGGTTGGGAAACTTTAGATGTCAGAAGGAAAAAACAGAAACTTGTCCTCTTTTACAAAATGGTAAATAACCTTACGCCTAACTATTTAACTTCCCTTGTACCTCCAACTGTCTCTGAATCTTCTAGTTATAATCTCAGAAACTCAAATGATATAAGGACAGTTAATGCAAGAACAGCTCAGTATTTCTCCTCTTTTTTACCTTCAACTATAAGAGCGTGGAACACTCTCCCAGAACAGATCAGAAACTCGTCTACTATCTCTTCTTTTAAATATCAGCTGAACCAGCCTAATAATTGTATACCAAAATATATTTATGTTGGAGATCGTCATGCACAAATATTGCATACACGCTTAAGAACTAAATGTAGCTCTCTAAACTACCATATATTTCTTAGGAAATTAACAGACTCTCCTCTTTGCCGATGTGGCAATATTGAAAACGCAGAACACTATCTTTTACATTGTCACTTGTATCACCAGCAAAGAAATGTAATGATAAATTCTATTTCTCAACTATGTCGTGTATCAGTTGATGTGTTGCTATTTGGTGATTTTTTCTATCTTATGACACAAACACTAAAATATTCCTTTCAGTGCAGAAATTCATCAAAGACTCAAAACGATTCTAACTAAATGCTGAATACAGTATTCATTCCATTTTCTTGGAATTTGCCTCGTCTCTGAAAATCTCTCATCTTGTCTTTATTTTGGATAGCACCGGACAACATGTCCTTACTGTCTACATTGTGCGCCATCTCGCTTGAAGAAAAGAAACTCATTATTGACCTTACTACAAACAACTCGAAATCTTTACAATACAACTACTTGGTAAGTTCAGTCATGAGATTCTTACACATACATAATTGCGTTACATACAATTACAAATTTGCTTAGGATGTTGAACGGGAAGAATGAATAAATTTTTGCACCTTTAATCTCCCTGCTCCCACGATCTGTTCCAAAACCAGCCCCATGCTTCTTCTTTTTTTCCATTTTATTTCACCATACTATTCTTACTTATATGTGTTTTTTTCTCTCTTCTTCTTTTTACTATGAATTTAGTTTACTCCTTTTTTCAATTTTCAATATAGTTAAATCCACGTTTTGGTAAAACACTAAACACTTATAGTGAATGTGATTTCGATCTCTAATTTTGAACACTACTCTAAATAATCACAGTAATGACCTGCCAATATTGTATATTCCATATCAGAAACCACAATAGGAAAGGAACTCTATAAGCTTAAAGCTTTCGTTCTAATCCTACAATTTGCTATTGTATGTATATATGTTTGCATGTCAATTTGAAATTGAGAATAAATATGTTTAAACCAACGGACTGGAGGCAATTCTGTCCGTTGGGCGTCCATTAGTGTAATCCGTTAAAATGTGACTGCTGCTCTAGGCTTACTGGAACAAAACAATTGAAACCAACAGTATCACTCTCCATATTCAGGTTGAAATCAAACACGGTGGTACCACAATTTATGTGAATATTTGGTAATTTTATTGGTTATCAGAATCCATGTACCAAACCTTATTCCGACTATTGTACTGACAGTTCTGATAAACCCATATATGACGAATGGACGTTCCCATTGTTATCATTTGGACGAGTTCACTTTCATTTGTAGGTTTAATCAGGATTGATTGTCATATTTATGAAATTCCGCGGTTTTTGGAGTGGGGGTTTCTTTCTGATTGCGCATTTTCTTGATCGTTGCCTACTTGTACCTCTTTAAGCAAACAGAATAGCCCCAGATGGGACGCCGCGTTCAGCGGTGTCACATCTAGGGCTATACGGCTGGCCTATTCAATTGGAACTTAATTGCACAGACGAAGCAGTCAAGAGTTTCAACAAGATTGTACTTGAAACTGCTAAAGAATCAGTTACTTTTAAATGTAAGAAGAAGCATAACAATAATAAACATAGATATAAAAAATCTTGGATGGATCAAGACTGCTTTAGCTTAAGAAGATCATTAAAGAGTTTAGGCAGGAAAGTATTGAATAATCCAAATAATATTGATTTACGTAAAACATTTATTAAAGTAAGAAATGATTATAACAGACTTCGTAAAAAGAAACGCTCGGAATATGTAAAAAAGATCTCAAATCAGTTAGAAGATACACGTAATAAAAATCCAAAACTTTTCTGGAAAACCTTAAATGACATGAAAGGTCCTAACAATAAATCTAGTAACGTGAAATCCATATCTGAATGGACACATTATTTTGAGGAACTATATAAACCAAATGATAATGAACTTAATTTTGATGAGGAGATAAATGCTTTTTTGTCTGATAAGTCGACATCACATGATCTTGACTTCCCATTCAATTGCAAGGAAGTCAGAAAGGGACTCTCAAACCTTAAGGTAAATAAAAAAGAAGGTATTGATACCATATCAAATGAGATGCTAAAATATGGCTCCTCAGTTCTTACTCTTCCACTTGTAAAATTATTTAATTATATACTAAATAATACAGAGTACCCAGACACTTGGAATATGTCCTTAATATCAACTATATATAAGAAAGGTGATAAAAATAATTGCAATAATTATAGAGGCATAAGTCTATCTAGCTGTCTCAGTAAACTATTTACTAGCCTACTTCAAAACAGGCTTATAACACATTTAGAGTCGCATAATTTTTTCAGTCCTTTTCAAGCTGGTTTCAGACCAGACCATAGAACAACTGATCACATTTGTGCAATTAAAACTATAATAAACAAATATGTGTACAAATTAAGGAAGCCTGTATATGGATGCTTCGTTGATTTTGCTAAAGCTTTTGATTCAGTTTCAAGAAATTCTCTGCTTTATAAGCTCACACAAACTAACATTGGGGGCAATTTTTATAAACTTATTAAAAGTATGTATTCAAGCACAAAATTTCGATTTAAAGCAGACAATAAGTTAGGACCAGCAAGATTTTCTTACAGAGGCGTTAAACAAGGTGATGGATTAAGTCCTCTACTTTTTAATGTTTTTATTAATGACCTATGTGATAGTTTTGACGAAGATTGTAAACCAGTTTTAATTGAAGATGTTAATATAAACTGTTTATTATATGCTGACGATTTACTAATTATATCTGAGTCAGAGGAAGGTTTGCAAAATTGTATATCTATTTTAGAACAGTACTGTAACAGATGGAAACTTGAGGTCAACTTAGATAAAACCAAAGTTATTATATTTAGCAGAAGACGGAAGGTATTCATGGATGATATGAAATATAAGAACTCTTCGATTGAGCAAGTTTACAATTATCAGTATTTAGGAGTCAATATATCTTTCACAGGCAATCTGAAACAGGCTTCAATAGACTTATCAGCCAAAGCAACAAAGGCCTTATTTAGCCTTAACTCAAAAATTAAAGAATACAGTAACATAAATGTTGAAACTTTATCCAAATTATTTGATACACTTATCCAGCCAATATTAACATATGCTAGTGAAATCTGGATTTCTGATTATAAGATAGATTTAATGGATGATAAATATCCATTTGAGCTTGTCCATTTGAAATCTTGCAGATTCTCTTTAGGAGTGCATAATAAAACTTCTAATTTAGCATCGAGATGTGAACTAGGTCGGTTCCCTATATTAATATCAATACTTAAACTTATGCACAGTTACTACTGCAGGCTCATCAAGCTTCCATCTGACAGATTGCTATATAAACTATATCAAACTGACAAACAGCTGTTTCTGCAGGGTAATAATTCGTGGCTCACAAACATCAGACACTTGGAAAAGCTTCTGAATATACAAGAACTTAATAGCTTGAGTAAAGGTGCCTTTATTCAGACTTTACAAGTATTTTATAAGAACAAAGTAGAGACTAACTTAGCACATATCAAGGAATCTTCTGATAGTAAACTCGAACTTTTTAGTACCCTTTATAATAGTTTTAGTGTACCATGTTATTTAAACATGAATTTTAGTAAAGCTAAGAGATCTTTAATTACCAAACTTAGGCTTAGTTGTCATATACTTAATATTGAAACAATGCGTTATTGTAGACCGAAAATTGTAAGACAGAAACGATTCTGTCCCTTCTGTCCGGACACAATAGAATCTGAGGAACATTTCCTTTTAAACTGCAATAAGTATGATTCCAAACGCAAAAACAATAGGTTTATATCAGAAATTGTACATGATTTTGGCAAAGGAATAGACGCAGTTAAACATATTCTTAACCCACAAACTAAACAAAATTGTAAAAGCATTTGTAATTTTATTGGTGACGCTTTACATATTAGAAAGTGTCCACAAAATAAGTAGATGGTTTGGCTATTGTTATTTTCTTATAATAGCCGCTACATAGAAACATCTGTTTTTCTGATAGATTTTGTTACAATGAAGTAGTAACTACTAATATATATGTTTAAATATATACATATAGTCATGTCGTAGGGAACTGTAACATTTTCAATTTTTCAGTTCAGTCTATGTCAGTTCACTATAGCTTAGTTCATATTATGTGTAACTTTTGAAACACACTGATATACTACTTTGGAGATGCCACCTACGTCATGTCATAATCTTGTTATATTACCATTCATATGCTTATCATCCTACATGTATCTGTTTTTCATGCGTATTGGATGTCCGATCTGATCGCAATTTTATGGTTGCTGGCAGACGCAGCCTAGATCAGGGATGCCATATTAGTATAACTGCTCTGGGCACTGCATCAGCATTCCTCAACATTTGCTTTGCGGTCACCCAGTACTCACGATAAAATATGTCAAGTTAGTGTATTTGTGTATTTGTATTGAATGTTTTGTAGATGCGCTAAAATGTATTTGGCAATCTGAATAAAGAATTGAATTGAATTGAAATTGTCAATAAAAGGTACGAGTACGTTTTTGTTTAACACTATAATGTCGCAACTTCTTCCTATACTTTCTCCAAGTAGTTCGATATATGGATTCGATTTTTTCCCAGGATAAAGAAAGTAAATATAGGTTATGTGTGGGGTTATTATTATGTTCAAAGGAGTGTGTTTAACATTTAATACATTTGTAGGTAGCATTACATGAATTTGGAAATAGGCTTCCCTTATGAAACGGAAGGTAAAGTGGCATTTATCTGACAAGGACAGGCTAGGATTTGTACATGTATACAATGTAATTACTACTGTTTTGTGGTAAAAATGTCGTTTTTGCTTCAAATATGTTTTGCGATATTACGTATTAAAGTTCATAAAATGTCAATTTGAAAACGCCCGAAAATTACAAATTTAACTGAGTATGTTTAAGAGCTACCTTTTCAAATATTTTGGTTGGAGAAATTCCATCGGACAGGTAAAGATTTACGATCATTTTCATGCATATCAAGATTTTTTTCTCTAAGACTAAAGTTTTTTTTGCCTCATTCGTGTCCATTTCTGGCTTTTTAATTCCGTCGCACCATTATGACACATCTCAGGTTGCACTTACGAAGCCTACTTTGATATCTATAATATATACATAATAATATTTTAAAAAGCACCATTTTCCCCTCTCGGCATGCATGTTAATATGTTGTCTGTAACTACAAAAAACAACAACAATTTGCATAGGCGAAAACAAAGGCGCAGATCAGCTTCGCAGTAACTGCGAAGCTGATCAGCGCCTTTGTTTTCGCTACATGGATAATACAATTCATCTACTTTTCTAAACTTTCCAAAATTTCCAGCCTGTAACCATGGTCTGTGTCTGTACAGCCCGGTTTGTGTCGGACGTGGTTGGCACCCAAATTGTTGGTTTTCGCACGCACATGCTCAAATGCTAGAGAAGCCTCGTAGATCTCAATAATATTTGCCGCGTCGAATATTTACTTTGGGCGCGTTCACACTAGACTCTTTAAACGGTACGGATCAGTTTGACCCGGATTAAAACGGTCTAGTGTGAACACGCCCTTAATTTTAATAATAATGTTTGCTTTCACATTATACGGTGGAAACAGATTTTCATCATAAAAGGGTGATATAACACTACTAAAGTTCACCAAAACTTGAACTCATAACAAAGAAGATTTGTCTATTTTTCACTGTCGATGAAACTGTGGTCTATAGGCCACAAAGTTTTAAATTTTGTGTTGATTATCATCAAATACAAGTTGAGCACGAAAAAAAAAAAAAAAAAAAAAAAAAAAAAAAAAAAAAAAAAAAAATATACCCACTGGACCTGGTAGACATTATAGGACAATTCGTAGACAAATACGTATAAATGCCATAGACAAATCGATATGTGAAGCTGCCTTGACAATTATAGCAAAATCTATTCATTACGAAAACTTGCCCATGCAATATTTAGAGATTTTTTTTTCAGAAATAAAAATTGAAAATTTCATTGGAAAAAAAATGATATTTAATATTTTTGTTCAAAACATAGATTGTGGGTACACGTTAGAACCGCCTCGCCGAGGCGGTTCTAACGAGTACCCACAATCTATGTTTTGGAGCAAAAATAAGAAAATTAGGTATACCCCTGCAAATTCCAGTTTTAAGGGGGTATTCATTGCACGGACATGTTTTCCTGATGCGTTTCAGATATCACTTTAATATCATGTTCATGATATATGTGGGCGTGAACAATCTCTATAGGCCTTCGTTAGGAAAACTTATGTAATATAATACAAAAATAATGATGCAAAATCATTTTTGTAGTACCGCAGAAAATGTGAAACCTTGAAAACGTACATCTGCAATTGGCATCAGTTGAACGGATACTCAATGCAGATGGTTACCAGACGGACCTGGCATGTTTTGCACAAGGCTTGTTGATGCGCATTAGCATAACTGGTCCTTAATTTGTAATCTATTGACATTTTTAGATTACTTAGTTTAATGACTGATAACCTGACATGATTTTCGACCTGAAATATGTAAACAAACCCACATTTTATATATACAATGAGAATGAATTGAATGAGTATACCTATGAATTTTGAAATACGCATAATAATATTATATCTCGGTTTAACTTTACGGATTATTGAAGTATGACTTACGGTTCTGTCAAGGTAAGTCTAATTTAAAATGCTTACATGCAAAATAGTGCGCGAACCTTCAGCTATCGATCGTGAACTTTACTTAATATTTAAATTTTAATGCACTCGTTTCCCCTTCAAATCAGGCGTGCACATATGAAAACCAGAATTTAACTGACTTAAAGCGTGTGAATGAAAAAAAAAAACAAAAAAAAAAAAAACAAAAACACAAAGATACATTAAAAATTCTGATGCCAAAACTGTGCTTGCTTAATTATTCCCATTTAAAGTTTGCTTTTATTTTCAGATTATTTGACTTCTAAATTGTTGAGGCAGTATTACCCACAAAATGGACGTATACATCAAAGCATTGGATTACATATTTAATACTCAAAACTATGAGAACAAAACAGATGACAATACCACGTAAGTACCTATTTATAAACCTTACGAAAACATAGCCATGCATTGTACAAGAGGTATACGTTTTAGTATGCCTCTGTTTAGCTTCTTGTGAATAGTTTTAATGGCCCATACCGAAGAATGTTCTCTCCATCTTGCTAAATTCGAAATTTAGCACCCACCCCAGAGCTGAGATGATGATCAGAAATTGATCGACTCAGTATATATATATATATATATATATATATATATATATATATATATATATATATATATATATATATATATATATATATATATATATATATATATATATATATATATATATAGATAGATAGATAGATAGATAGATAGATTTTTTTTTCAGCTGTAAAAAATGAAAAATCATCAGAAAAAGTTTGATATTTTTAATATTTTGCTCAAAATATTGATTGTGATACACATTAGAACCGCATAGATTATAACGATTACCCACTATCTATGTTTTGGGATCAAAAATAAGAAAACAATATATACTCCACTCAAAGCACGAAAACTTCTTAGTCACTCTGTGCACTAGGGTACTATAACAGAAAACATGAAACCAAGTTTGCAAAAATCTTAGGCTTAGGGTTGGTTTAAACTTTTACTTTGATCATAATATGATACATACACGTGTCATACATGCATATTTATACAGGATTTGGTCCAAAGCACTTTAGCTTATCTTGACCATTTCCACTAGGCTTAAAGATTTTGTAGCAATGCAGTAAGGCTATGTACCGTGCTGAGTTGAGACTTTTGTCATCTTTTCACATTTCTATGACGCTAGTTTTAATCTTTTTTTTCCAGTGACACAGGAGGGGGTGAGGCAGCAGTATGTAAAACCAAGATACCTTTTGTAGAGTTCCACTTGTACCTACTTATACCATCAGTAAGTTGGTAAACCTCAAATCAGTGGCGTATACATACAGTACACTCTAACCAAAACATAATAATCCAAGATTATTTTTGACTTGAGTCACATGCATTAGCTGCAGCTGTAGTTGTCCTGAGTAGTCGATGACCATTTGTCATAGGTTTAAATTGTGTTTTGCTTAACCTCAGTACCAATGTGTCAATATGTTTTGTCATTTCATGTACCTCATATTGTCATTTGAGTGAAATAAACATTGAATTGAATTGAATAGAAGATCCTGGTTAGTGACATTTTTAGCTCATCTGAGCCGTAAGGCTCACAAGGTGAGCTTATAGGATGGCCATGATCCGGCGTCCGTCCGTCGTCCGTCGTCGTCGTCCACCATTTTCAAAGATCTTCTCCTCTGAAACCGCTTGGCCAATCAAAGCCAAATTTTATATGAAGCATCTATAGGTAGGGGGAACCAACGTGTATATAAATAATTCAGGTCACATGACCAAGATGGCTGCCATGCCCATATATGGTAAAAACCTTTAAAAATCTATATTCTCCAGAACCCAAAGGCCTAGGATCTTGAAACTTGGCATGTAGCATAAGGGACTCAAGGTCCACAATGTGTTTATAAATCATGACCCTGTGATGACCTTGACCTATTTCACGTCAGGGTCAACATAGGTTGCCAATGCATTTGAATGGGGAAAACTTTTAAAATGTCATTTAAAGTGAAAGTCTTGCAGGAAATTGGCAGTAGGACTGAATATTAATGATTCTGAAAAAATGGACCCCAGGGGCTCATATGCCCCCACCCCGGGGCAATATACATGTATATCTCCATAATATTCAAACATCTTCTCCGACAGTGATGTAGATAATTATTTTTCACAATGCGTACTGTACGCATGAAAATAAATGCACACTGCGTACCGACAATACAACTGTGTACACGTTTTCTGAGGATTCTTATTCTAACCTCTCATTTAGAATCCATTAAACTTATAGATAGTACACGTACATGACGTATGGATTAGACAATTTATTTAAGTAATGAAAATTCAAGTTAATTGGTTAAAATCCTGTAATTACATGTTATTCTAATATTTAGGCATGTTAAACCATAAACCCCCTGCACAGATAATAAGAGAGAAAAAAATTAGGAACATATGATAAACTGGGCTGGCTGTAGGACATGGAATACATCAAGTTTTAACTTAAAAAAAATGACCAGAAATCGATGCAAAATGCCTATTCAATAAACAAAAGTGACACACTAAACTTCATGAATAAATCTTTGGTAAACGATTTGTCTGGCCGAGGAACTTAACAGAGAGCACGTGAAGATACATACTATATTGCATGATATGTTAATAGAACGAGTAAAAGCTACATTAATATTGTAACTACTTTTCCATGGTTGACAGAGCAGCCAGACAAAACTAGTTGAAAAATTGTCATTTTGTGATAATTTTAAAGGTTTTTTTTATATTTTTTTTATCTGAGTACGCATAAAACTGAAAACTGTTTGCGTACCACTGATTTTTACTGCGTACGTGGTACGCACAGGTCCGAATTTTCTATGCGTACAGAGCGAAAAATCGCGCGTACATACGCAGTATACATCGTTATCTATTTCGCTGTTCTCCTCTGAAACCGCTTGGCCAATCAAAGCCAAATTTTATGTGAAGCATCTATAGGATGGGGTAATTAATGTATATATAAATAATCCAAGTCACATGACCAAGATGGCCGCCATGCCCATATGGTAAAAACCCTTCAAAAATCTTCTTCTCCAGAACCGGTTGACCGATTTCAACGAAACTTGGCATGAAGTATCGATGACTCAAGTACTATAATGTATATATAAATCATGACCCTGTGATGACCTTGACCTGTTTTACGGCAAGGTCAACATAGGTCGCCAATGCATTTGAATGGGGAAAACTTTTAAAATGTCATTTAAAGTGAAAGTCTTGCAGGAAATGTACAGTAGGACTGAATATTAATGATTCTGAAAAAGATTGATCCCCAGGAGCTCATATGCCCCCACCCTGTGGCAGTATACATGTTTATTTCCATAATATTCAAACATCTCCTCTGAAACCACTTGGCCAATCAAAGCAAAATTTCATGTCAAGCATCTATAGGATGGGGTAACCAATGTGTATATAAATAATCCAGGTCACATAACCAAGATGGCCGCCACGCCCATATATGGTAAAAACCCTTCAAAAATCTTCTCCTCCGGAACCGGTGGACTGATTTCAAAGAAACTTGGCATGGAGCATTGATGGCTAAAGTACTACAATGTATATATAAATCATGATCCTGTGGTGACCTTGACCTATTTGACGACAAGGTCAACATATGTTGCCAGCGCATTTAAATGGGGAAAACTGTTAACATGTCATTTAAAGGGAATAAATAAAATAGAAATTGGCAAATGGACAGAATATTGATTATTCTGAAAACAAATGGCCCAAGGGCTTTATCTGCCCCTGCACTGGGGCTAAATACCATAATATTCAAACATGTTTTTGGCATTTGTAGCAGATCTCAGGTGAGCGTTTACAGGACCACTGGTCCTCTGGTTACGTTTAATATCATGATGACGTTATATATATGTGAAGTATAGTTGTAAATTCTTATTTCAGACGATTATCACCATACTTTTGGCGTTCACCATAAGAAGAAAGTTGATAGGCAAATCATTTCTAGATGGAAGACCGGGTTTTGTCTTGTAAGTATCCACTCTTCCAAGGGGAGGGAGGCAGGGAGGGGTAGTCCCATATAAAACTGGAATGTATTTACCGCGGTATGTAAAAATAAAGGGCTGTCAGAGTGTACCGAAGTGAAAAAGTAGGTGCTTTTGAACTGATCAAACTGAAAACGTTGGAGCTTTCTGGGCATTAGAAAAAGAAAAGGGTGGATTTCTGTATACAGTATAAGGGGGAGTCGGGTTTTGGTAAAAGAGGGGTAAAATTAGTAATGGACAAAGTGAAAAGGGGGGCATTAGCGCGGCACAGACCCATACTGCACCAAAACGGGAGTACCCCCGTGCGCCTGTTGCTCATTACGAAGTCACGTGAGAAATAGGCCGTAGGCTTTTTCATGTCTCCGATCAAAGCTGGTGCGGGACTGGTAGCCTATTTATCGCCTAAAGGGCATGAGCCTAAACAAGAAACATCCAAAATATATGTCTTGATATCCGAATTTTGAGTAGAAATAGGTGCGACGCCGTTGAAGCGACCAGCAACAAAACAAATGAGATAAAATAATTTGGGTTTAAATAGTTTTTAGATTTTTTTTTTTTAGAATAGACACTGTATAATGTTTCTCCTTGCATAAAAGGGTTAATCATGTTGTGGTTAGATGTACCCTCTTGCTTATACATGTACATGTTATGCATATAAACATTTACAGAAACAAAAGTTTTTTAAAATCATCTGAATATGAAATGCTTCGAGCAAAAGCGGCTTGAACAAATCTACTGGGACACGAACTTGTCATGTATAAATTCATGAACAAATAATCTGTTGATTTTAAGAAAGAATTATTAAATCTTGCCCTTGCATTTGAACTTTTATTAAGGCTGAAATTGTAGGCTAATTAGCGAAAATCAAACAATTCCATAATACTTGATAAATAATATTCAATATTTGACTTGTTTCGCTATAAGTTGTTTACAATATAGGGAACAAACATGATTTTCCACTCATTAACATTCGCTAGGTCCCTAGGGGAGTGTTGAAATCCGAGGGCGTAGTCCGAGGTTTTCAACACTCCCCGAGGAACCTAGCGAATGTTATTGAATGACAAAATCATTTTGATCGCTACTATTGCATCAAATTCTGCACAAACGAAAGAAATAATGGTGCACTATATTTTACAGCCTCATCACATTTTCATACGCATAAAGCTCGTTCCGACCGGGCGTACTTCAGTTTCTCATTACTAGCAATTGCTTTGCGTGGCGCCCGGTAATGAGCATAAGTAAAAGTCATGTATTAACAGCACGTGCGCGCGTGAATTGCAATATTAATGTATGGCTTTCTCTTCATTAATAAATGGCTGTTAATATCAATGTGATGCGGATACTTATGCAATGATGCCCTATTCGCATATGTACAGTGACGTTTTGGCTAAACCCAAACTTTTGCTGTGTTCGCGGCGGTTTTTTTTTTACAGTTAATCACCAAATTCTACGATGAAATTGTGAGAAAACTAAAAATCGGCGAGGAAGTTCCCTAATGTAGCTAAAACGCAGAGTACATGCTGCAAATTATGCTTTGAGCTCATCATTTCATTTCATCTGATAAAAAATGTCAGACAAACGATGGTTGTGTTGCTGAGATTAAATGCAACATGTAAAACGAACCGTCAACATCGCCTTCAACACAAACACAAAAATCCCACGAGCGATGGACAGCAAAACATGAGCGATGGACAGCGATGGACAGCAAAGCTAGACACATCGCATTAAATTTTGTTAGCATGCTAAAGGAAAATCTGTCGTTCAGCGTTCTAAGACCAATTCCGTTCAAAGACCAATTCTGTGTAAGTTATTACTTGTCAATGAGCCTAAAAGATCTGCAAGAAGTTTTACCCATTACCGATCGTTCCAAGGCGATACTTCTGTTGTGTTTTTTTATTTTATTTTTTTGTTTGTTTTGTTTTATGTCTTGGTGTTGGATTTTTGTGCTGTTTGCGCCTTATGTACATTTTCATATTTCAGGTTTAGGTAACTGAGTGACCGCCTATTGGGAAATAGCTGCTCGCTCGGCTTACAATGTGTTTTCTTAGTACTCGTATCTAATTGTCAATTTAGTTTTTTCCCACTTCGGTTTTTTGGAGTAGGAATTTCTTTCTAATTGCGCCTTTTCCTGATCATTGCCTCCTTCTACCTTTTTAAGCACTCAAAGACTCAGTAGATCGTGCTAGAACTGAGTTGCTTTGAGCTAATCACACAAATTTTGATTGTTAGACTGACCGCTGATCAAACATGAAAATCCAGATTATAAGAGCGAACCGACTGAGGGTTACGTGTAATTAACTGTGATTTGCCTTTTAAATTGTTGTACTTCAATTACAGATTCAAAGATTCAAAGATTCAAAATTTAATCTGCATTCAATCCAAAACATACATGATTATGACAGAAACATATAACATACATACAAGATGAAAAATGACAACTACATGTACACTACATTTACAGTACATTTGCATTCTACGATGTACAAAACTATACTATGAATATGACTTATGTAAGTGTGACATACCATTACACTTGGCAGTGCAGCCGTAACAGTGTATAAATGTATTTTTATTATGTCCATAAAATGTCAAATAAAACTAGTTGGAAACTAATGTACCTGAATGTTGACTGGAGTCCTGATATTGTTGCCTAATCTTTAAACAATTATCTACATACAGGACAACAATTGGTATCATGTCCAGTTCACTAACTGACATAATATATAAAAACTTATCATAAAGACAAAAATTGTCAAAATTAGGAACTATGGATGACATATCTTTGAACAACTGTTTTCTCAAATCGTCATATGCTTTACAGATGCAAATAAAATGAAACTCGTCTTCTATGGCTTTCAAGTTGCATGTTTTACACAGCCTTAACTGTTTTGCTGTTCTAGCATATCTTCCAACTTCTACCTCTAGTCTATGATTAGATATGCGAAGTTTCGTAAATTTTGCGAGTATAGATCTATCAACAATTTTCGAAGCAGATTTTCTTCTTGAATTCACTGTATGTTAATAACTTATTGTTAGTCTTAACTCTTGTAGAAGTACCTGATATGACGGAATTAAAATATGCTTCGTATCTGTCAAGTAAAATTCGCTTAATAGCATATATTAACTTATTAACAGACATTGTTCCTTTATTATGTCAAACATGGTTAAAGCCGAGATATTTCAGTAGACAATCTATTTGATGGTTAAATGAGCCAAATGCTTCACCATCATTATACGTTAGCGATAAATATGAAAATCTTGTCGCTTTTTCAAATGGGTTTTGTAACAAATATAACCAATATTTAATTGACTGTAATAAGGCAGAGATAGCGATAGGAAAACGACCTAATTCAGCTTTAGGAGCCATGTTACAAGCATACTTGCCCACCCCTAGTATGTACTTACAGTATCGCGTGTGTATTTTTTCTGGTAGAAAGGAATCGAAAGTTTTCTCAAGAGCACACTCTTGTTCACCTGATAACTTTTTCGAAAGATTCAAATTAAATACCGACCATAGTTCGCTTCCATATAAGAGTACAGGCTTGACACATGCATCAAACAGTTTCAATAATAATTTTGCATTCACTTCAGACGTATGAAATCTACTTCTTATCATATATACCACCTTTAAAGCTTTATTAGATAAATGGCATATTCCACTATTAAAATTACCAGATGCTTTTATAATTACCCCTAAATATTTGTATTCTTGCACGTTTTTCAATAAATCATTGCCAAAGTAGAATGAATTATCCTTTATAAGTTGCCCCCCTCCATTAAATGTAATTACTTGAGTTTTTTCTGTATTTACTTTTAGTTTCCATTTCTCGGCATATGCATATAAGGAATTCAAACAATTCTGAAGCCCTTCCCTAGAAGTAGACAACAGTATCACATCATCAGCATACATTAAACAGTTAACTTTATTTGTTCCAATAAACACAGGGTTGTTCTCATTAGATCCTAAACATTCCGGAAGGTCATTAAGAAAAAGATTAAATAAAAGCGGTCTTAAAATACATCCCTGTTTCACTCCAACATTTGATGACAGTGATTTAGTCAATCCAGTAGACAGTTTGACAGAGTATTCTACTGTAGAGTACATACTTTTGATTACTTTATGCAATTTCCCATTAATTCCATATTTCAACATCTTAGCAAACATTGCATTTCTCCAAACTGTGTCAAAAGCTTTACGCAGATCAACGAAACATGCATAAACATGTTGTTTAGATCTAAGATACTTGTCTATAATGGATTTTAAAGTGAATATGTGGTCAGTTGTTCTGTAAGACTTCCTAAATCCGATTTGACATTCACTTAAAATGTTATTCTCACAAACAAACTTATCCATTCTATTATATAGGATTCTAGAAAACAACTTGCTCAAACAGCTTGATATTGCTATACCTCTATAGTTACTAGGATCACATTCATCACCTGCTTTAAATATAGGTTTTATGATGCTTTCAGTCCATTTAGCTGGGTAAATACCTGATTCATATATAAGATTGAATAGTTTGCAGATACATTGCAACATATTTGTACTGCAATTTTTTAGCATTTCATTACTTATGGTATCAAAACCAACACATGTATTATTCCTTAGTGTCCGAATTGCATTAGTAACTTCCTTGACAGTAATATGTTCATCAAAATTATTTTTCAATGTAGCTATGCCAATTTCATAATCACATTCTTCTACCCTTACGCTTAAGAGATTATTAAAATAGCTATGCCATTCATCAGGAGAGATATTTGAGCTAGGGTCATTCTGTTCGGCTTCTCCATTTTTGAATTTATTAATCACATTCCAAAAGGTTTTAGAATCTTTACTCTCTAGATCTACCAGAGATGACAAGAGTTTAGATTTATATTGACGTTGTTTTTTTCTTGTTAATTGTTTATAGCTTTTGCGGAGTTTGTAATAATTCTTCAGCTTGTTTGTATCATTACAGTTGCTAGTAAGAGAACGGGCAGTTGATTTTAAGTTTCTATACAGAGTATCACAATCTTGGTCAAACCATTTTTTATGTTTGCGCACTGTTTTTCGTTTCTTGGTATGTTGCAATGCTAACTTTGAGTGGGTGTTAATATCTGAACTGATTTGTTTAAATATAGATGAAAGTTCTGATGCTGCTTCATTTATACCTTCAGCATTATTCTCCCTAATTGTAAGTTGGAAGTTTTGTAAAAACCTTTCTATGTCTGGAGAAATAATTTTTTCTTGAAATAATTTTTCAGTAAGCTTTGACCATTTTAATCCTACTGGAGGTGGACGACCTAATTTATCCTCCTGTCTGCTTATATTTAAGTTGAGACACGTAGTTATCTGGCTATGATCAGAATGAATAGTAAACTCTTCAACTTTGAAATAACTAATATGATTAATAAGACTTTGGCTTATTATACTATAGTCAACGACTGCACTGCCATTGTACTGATATGATGTAGGTTTGCCTTCTGTATCCCCTAAAGTTCTGCCATTAAGTATGCGACATTGTGAACTTATACACATGTCAAGCAGAGACCTCCCAAAATCATCAGTTTTAGTATTACGCTTCAGTGAATTTCTATTCAAAAGAACTGCATCTCCAATATACGAATTGGGTAATAAATCTTCAGAGTCTTTTTCATAGTCATTTTCAACAAAATCCAAATCTAAAATGTTTGTATGTGCATTAAAATCTCCAACAAACATAATCTCACCTGTAGAAGAAAACTTTGACATATCATCTTCAAGTTTTTCCAAAATTGAGGTAACATCGGTTTGTTTCTTAACAAATGTTGAATTTTTTGGAGCATTATACACGCAACATAAATAAATGTCATTTTTATGATTAAAGAAAGTTTTACTAAGTCTCATCCACAGATATTCAGTGGAGTTGGTCTTTATTAATGTGATTCCTTTTGCAATATTCATTTTTGCATATACAGCTATTCCACCATAAATACCCTTTCCTTTCCTAGGCCTAGTAATATGTTTAAGTAAACGATAACCTTTAAGGGATACATTATCTCCATTATCTGCTTTAGTTTCAAGAAGGCATACAATATCTGATTTTATATGACTTAAAAAATCATCATCATTCAATTTTGAAACCCTTTCATTGTCATTCCTTTTAAACAAACCTTGAACATTCCAAGAACTTATTGTCAATCTTGTTATCAGTGGCATCTTTTCAAATTCCGGCAAAAATGACCATAGAATTAACAAATTACAGGTACCCTGACTGACTCAACACTATAAGACTAAAACACAACAAAAATTTTAGTGCTATAAAGTATAAAATATGATCCTATACCACAACAATACAAAAATCAGACCACTTACACATAAACTTGTAATATCCTCATATTCTAAAAAGAAAGAAATTCAGGGTCTCTATGGGGTAGGTCCAGGCCTGATATAACATTAACATTGTGGTATCATTTTGTAACTTTCGGAAAAAAAAAAAAAAAAAAAAAAAAAAAAAAAAAAAAAAAAAAAAAGTGACCATTATCTTGGTCAAAGGGAGACAACCACAAGTGAGTAAGTGAATTAATTAAAAAAAAAAAAAAAAAAAAAAAAAAAAAAAAAAACCTTGATTTCATTTATGCCATAAGAGAGTCCATATCTAGCCCCTAAATTCATTAATACTACATCTTGGTGAACCGTTTAAATTATATTACAGTGCGATGGATATATTGGGGCGGTCCAACAGGTTCTCATACGCAGCCTCCTGGGGCATGTTGGCCTATCTGGCTGGGGATATTATCTTCGACCAAACCTATGCAGTTAACTTTCAGGGTCCCAGGTATATTACAGGTAAGGCTACCGACCTTAATGACATGGAACGGTTTGTTTGACGGCCATTTTTCATTTTATTTTCATTAGCTTCGTTTGCATTGAATTATGTTTCGATGTTTCACATAGCGCACGATATTACGGATGTATAGCTAAGTTAATAGCTAGCATCAACTGCAAATCTGGGGCCAGTTGTTCAAAATTAACGATGTCGTTAGTTAACGACTAGTTAAAATTTCAAATGGCAATATTACAAATACACTGTTATTTTTTGTTGAAAAATGCGTTGCAAAGGATTCTCACATTTTATCAACATGGTCGGCATTTACTTAACAAGTTGAGGTCTTAACGATGACGTTAAGCTAACGAATTTTTCATCAACTGGCCCCTGAATAAGACTGTTGAACGATGAAAATGCGTTTTGCTCCATTTTCCTCATAGAAATTATACAATGTCGTAAAAGGTGTGGTAATTCCACTGAGCCAACTTCAGTACGCTCTCCTGGAATTCCAAAATATCAACGCCTTCAAAGCTAATCGACAAAAATGAAAAATGGCCTAAAATAAACCGTGTTGCACCAAGCTTAAAAAGCATGGTTTGGTCCATAACATGGCTAATGTTAATTTCCAATGCTTATCCTTTCGTATTCCAAATATTACAGTGCGATGGATATATTGGGGAGATCGAACAGATTCTCCTATGCTGCAGCTTGGGGTACTCTGGCCTACCTAGCTGCAGACATTATCTTCGAACAAAAATACGCCGTGGAGTTCGAGGGGCCAAGATTTGTCACAGGTATCACCCCGGGACGAGTACTAACAAAGCGTGCACTGTGTAGTGCTACCCAACTATTCTTAGACACACAACCCACCCTCCTCTAATGTTTGTAGCTACCTGTAGTTGTCATTAGGCCAGAACTTGTACAGTCATATAGCTAACTGCCCCGCATAACTGGATAGTTTTCAGGATACTAGTACATGTACTTTATTTTGGCTATCCGTTTGGATGCGTGTTCTCTTTGTAGTGTTTTAAACTATTTCTTATGAGCGATATGAGTGGGTTTAATAACATTGTTGATTCTTAGAAAAATGTGTTGTTGTTTTTTCTCTCCTGATTTTTATAGCTAACACTCTCTATCCCTAACATTCAGTCTTTTTAAAATTTCAAGATTCTAGCCTGCTTCCGGACTGTACAGGCCGGTTAGTGGCGGACCTGGTCGGAAACGTAAACTGTTTGTTGTTGTACCACATATTTGAACGTACATATTTGAACGTACATGTATTTGTAGTCAGCTAGCAGCAGATAGGAAACTGGCCAGGAAGAAGTTCTATGTATCATGTATATAGGTACTCGTAAAACATGAACTCGTTAAAAGTAGATTTCCCATAGCTCCCTAACCACATTCACTACAAACACTTTTTCACATTTTATAGCTAGTAAAGAAATCAAAGTGTATGTATTCTGCTTGTATCGGATGTTGTTTAATGCAGGAATTGAGTCACTGTAGATGAATCGCTCAAATATTTATAAATGTTATAGTTGAGGGTTTTCTCCAGAAATGACTAAAAGTGACAAAACATTAAGTTATAAAACCCATTTCTTCCCTTTTGTTTAAAAGTCTCAGTGACATTTACCTTCCGACGTATCAACTTACAGTATGACTAAACCTTCAAGAAAATAATTTTGCAGCAGTCACAAAGAGCTCCACTGTTAATGTGGGATAATAATATACATAAACTGCTTAGAATAGAGGATTTCACGAGTTTCAAGTCATTTTCCAGAGCAATTCATTTGTTTATTTGAAGAGTACTTCATGATATTAGGTCAGCCATTTCGGTACCGATTTGAATAGAAGTCTGCCTTTATGCATTTCTTTATCAGCACCTATGCTCTTATCTGGCATTTTACTTTTCAGTGTTTAAGGCGTTACTTTCTATGGCTATTTACGGCCTGGATTATTTCCCCTTGTTCGCCTCCCTAGCCCTGGAGTCTGCAGTGGGGTACTGTGTGGGGACTGCCTACGCATGGCTGCTCTTCATTCTGGAGGTCTTTATGATATTCGAGTGCCCAATGGAAGGAGTAAGTACCCCATGATCAAAGATATGATCAAAGATCTATTAAAACAACACTTTTCCGACTTATCCAATTGTTGATACACCGTGTTTGCACTGTTGTGCTACTCCTGCCATTTCACTTTATAACTGCAACTGCAGGTGCCTCAACAGCAGCAGGGGCCTCATCTATAGCAGGGGCTTGACCGGCAGCAACTGATTTGAGCCTTACTCAAAGATCTAGCGTCATCTTTACGGAAGGGGAAAGAAATGTATAAATAGAAGTTCCTTATTTTTCTTCAGAACAAAGTTTTCCAAAACCATCAAATTTGAACATCGGGTAGTTTTAAACGTTTGTCAAATAGATCAGCTGCCGAGAAGAACCAAGTCGCTATTCAGCATGTTGTTTGGACAAAATCACTTTATATGACGTTTTTAAAATCGCCATCCGGTTTCTTATTATACAGTGCTATTCTAAGATTTTGTGCAAGCGATTTGGGTACACACATGAATTTGAATGAAGTATGCTTTTCATGTGAATGAAGTATGCTTTTCACATTATTTCAAAATTTATATGCAACAACCCTTAACCCATATGGGTCAAAAATGATGACAAAATCACACATACTTCACATCGGTGCAACTCAGCTCATCTGAACACGATTATTTAAAAAGAGATATATATAGAAATCTCTAACATCATCTTAAAAATTGTTTGTTAATACATTTTTCCAGATTTACCGGATGAATCGTATACTGGGCATGCTACCCAAGCTATTGTGCCTGGGGTACCTTGCGGTCAGTCTACCGGTCAGGCTGGTCCAGGCCATGAGAAATAAGACAACGAACATCCTGTCAGCCAAAGAGATGGTCACATTTCTCAGTATGACAAAGAACCTAGGGCACACAGTAGAGGCTGTACATGTCAAGAAATTGTTACGTCCCACGCCACCACCGCCGTAAGTTGCTGGCAAAATGAGCAAGAAAACCGATCGTAGGTCTGACACAAACCGGCCTTTTGCAGCCACAGATGGTAAGAAGCTTGAATCTGATTTAGGAAGAAGTTGAATTGTACTATCCGTGTATTGAAAACAAAGGCGCTGATCAGATCTGAAGTTTTTGTATGAATGATTTTGATTTTATTTGTTACTGACTTGAAGCAGTCTCGCCAATGCAAAGATATAAATTAAAGCATATCATATTTAAGGTTGCCATTTTGTGTTTGAAACAGCAGTGGAATCTATATTTTAATCTTGTTCTTGAAGCCTCCTTCTTATGTTACAGAGATCCCCAGGAAACCATAGGTGGAAAGATTTTTGGTGTTGTAAAGGGCCTCACAGAAGCCTGGATTTATCGTAGACACTCAAGTGAGTTAAAGCCTCATTCTCGTGAGATCAGACGAGATCTCATCTTGATCTCGCGCATTCGACGCTTTGAATTGTGGGATATAGCCGATTTTGGCTAAAAGTTGTACACGAAGGAAGCAAGAGCATTCCGCATGAATTTACCAGATCCCATTGGCCAACTGCGACAGGTCAGTGCGTGTAGCGCTGCCTGTCAACCTTTGTCTTTCAGTTACTTAAATTAATGTCTAAGACTTACAGGATTAACAAGCCAATTTTATGTGATTCTGATACTCAGAAACCCATCTCTTAAATATAAATTATTAGGAAAAAAAGGCAGACTTTCAATGTGATCACTTTTTGTGTTTTGTTATAAAACACCAGATCCTGTTAGAAATAATCTGAAATATAGGAACTACCTGTCTCATGTAAAATAGTAAAAATACTTATCATCAGCTGCAGGAGGGATAATATGTCTGTGAAATGTATACCCCATAAACCCCACTAAAACTGAGGTGTACAGGGATATACATTCCTGTATTTTTCCTATTTTTGATTCAAGTACTCGTTAGAACTTCCTCGCAGAGTACCACAATCTATGTTTGAGCAAAAATATTAAAAATATCCCATTTTTTCTTATATGCATTTTTCAACTTTAAAGGTGAAAACAATCTCTGAATAAGGCAAGTTTTCGTTTTGCTCTTTCATCGTAACTGTTTTGTATTCTGTGTTTCAGACTTTAGATACTCCGCCCGAGTACTGTCTGTTATGACGATTGGAGTTATTCTGGTTTATAAGGCAAGTTCTTATTCGCGAAGCTGTAAATGCATTATTGTCAAGTGTTTTCTGTGAATAGTGAAACTTGAAATTTTACGAGCTGGACCAAGGTTATCGGGTTATATACTGAAAATCAAAAATCTTGTGCCACCTTTTTTTTTAATTTTAAAATCAACTAGAATTGTTTTTGTTTCTAACATTATTTTTGATTAATTCCAATATCAAATCTTTGACTCGGGATAATAATGCAAAATTTGTTTGGGGAAAAAATGTATAATTGCAACTTTGTGGAAAAATTGATTACCGATGAAAATTTTCAAAAAAGTTTTCATTGTACATGTGATCTACATAATACAGCGGTTAGTTCTCCGAGCATGCCAATTTTCAAAAACTAGATTTTATTACCATGAGCAACAGCATATAAACGAGACATACATCAATTTAGTTCGCTCATTAAAATGTATTGGATTCTTCCAGACAACCTATGAGTTGATGTTTTGGGTGCTGTTTCTGTTGTCTTGGTTTGAAGATCACCTGATAGCACTGTTAGAATTCTGGGGGTGGGAGTATATCCCTGGTGAGATGGAGTTTGCCCAGTACGTCCGGCAAATGCTGTTTTTTGTCTATTATCTACTCATAGCATTCAGAGGTAATATTTTATCATCATCATCATCATCATCATCATCGTCGTCATCGTCGTCGTCGTCGTCGTTTTCGTCGTCGTCGTCGTCGTCGTCATCCTCATCAGCAGCAGCAGCAACAGCAGCAGCAGCAGCATCACCCCATCGTCGTCGTCGTTTTCGTCGTCATCATCATCATCATCATCATCATCATCAAAGGCCTTCACAACAACTTCTATTTACTATAAATGCTGCCTACGCCAAGCGAATATTCTTGACAGCAAAAACGTATTACTTTCAAGATTAAACTTTTAATCTTATTATACTATGCATAGATTTTAGGGGCGTATTTGTTATGTGGTTCGAACTTGTACAAATGATCATTGATTTGAGGAAGGATTGCAATTTTCAGTTCAAAATTTAAGGTACAGCCGAGCCGAGCCACAGAAACCCCGTCAGTGGAAAAGCATGCTCATCCACCAAGGGTGATTTACTGCGCTATATACTTAACACTTACTCGATTCACAAAATTTCGAGTTTGAAATTTGCATATTACAAACACTCATTATGCCGCTAATACGTTGCACCAACGTATTTTTCCCAGGGAGATTATCCCGTCACATTACTTCCCCCTCCGAAAAGACTCGTCCCTAGTCTGGGGACTACATGGGCAAGGCAACCCCGGTCTGGCAGTTGTCATTATCCCACCGCTGCCACCAAATGTAACGTTCAGCCGAGCCGAGCCACAGAAACCCCGTCGGTGGAAAAGCATGCTCATCCACCAAGGGTAGTTATATACTCAACACTTACTCGATTCATAAAGTTTCGAGTTTGAAATTTGCATATTACAAGCACTCAATATGCCGCTAATACGTTGCACCAACGTATTTTATCCAAGGGAGGCTATCCCGTCACATATCTTCAAATGTCTTTCGGCACACGATAATGTCGTCTAGGTATACTAGACAAGTTTCCAAGTGAAGGTCTGTCAACACAATTTCAGTAAGCCTTTCAAATGTGGCGGGGGCTTACATAGTCCGAAGGGTAACACTTTGAACATCCTCAGCAGAATCACCAAATGTGACGGGATAGCATGCTTTTCCACCGACGGGGTTTGCTGTGGCTTGGCTCGGCTGTTTGTTACAAAATATTCAAAAATTCGAATATTTTGTACTGAAAATTGCAATCCTTTTAAAGCATATGAAAAAGATTGCGCGTATATGCAGACAGTTTTAACACTTTCACAGCTACTACATGCATCACTCATAACTCATAAAATGTTACACTTCTATTCCAGGCTGTTTTATAACCTCTCTAAGTCTGTCTGCGGCGTTCAGTTTGCTCATGATATTACATATGCTCTCATCGTACAGGTAAAACACGTGCCTTTATAAGCTCAAAAACCTTAACATGAAGTTTTATCAGGGAAGAAAAAAATAAATACAATATACATATCCAAGGATTAAGTTCAGGTCCGGCAGAAAATTTTACTTTTGATCAAAACTTCGCATTTAAAAATTGAAAGAAAAAAAAAAGAAACACCTGTATCTAAATAGAAAACAGTTTTACATCGGTACTGGTTTGTGGTTTGGTTGTGTTCAGGTTAAAAAGACAAATGAATAAGGCGCCAGTCCTTTATCTCAGTAGAAAATAGTTTTACATCGGCACTGGTTTGGTTCTGTACAGTACAATGTATTGAAACTGGCTTAATACTTTTCAGGAAATTGTACTGGCATCGGCTTAGTACTTTTCAGGACAATATATTATCACTGGCTTAGTACTTTTCATGACAATATATTGACACTGGCATAGTACTTTTCAGGACAATGTATTAGCATCGGCTTAGTACGTTTTAGGACAGACAGTAAATTGACACTGGCTTAGTACTTTTTAGGACAATATATTATCACTGGCTTAGTACTTTTCATGACAATATGTTGACACTAGCTTGGTACTTTTCAGGACAATATATCGACACTGGCTTAGTACATTTCAGAACAATGCATTGACACTGCCTTAGTACTTTTCAGGACAATATATTGACATTCACTGGCTTACTACTTTTCAGGACCAATTTACTGGACCTTTACAGGGGAGATAACTCGCATATACCTCATAGATCTATACGATCAAATCCCTCCTTGTTGGTAAGTTGTGTTTGAGTTAGATATCAATGTTCGAGACAGTTCTTCTCACATACTTCTTTGAGCATTTACCTGGGCCCGAGGTTATAAAACATTTTTCATGCTCAACTCAGCTGAGCAAGAAATTTAAACTACTCATACATCACGAAATAACACATATAAAATTAAATTTCAGGTTTAAATCACCAAATCTTGTTATTTATCCTGCTAATAAATGTGAAAATACCAACAATTGTTGGCATTTTAATATTTATGGATGAATTTTAGTCTCAGCTGAGCTGAGCACGAAAAATCGGACACCGGATTTGTTACAAGATACAAGATTTGTTAATTTACTTAAGTTTGTGTCAGCTTACAAGTGTGCCAGGTAAGAAATTATTTTTACATGAAAACATTTTCTGCATTATGCCTATTGCGTGTCTCTGTATAAAACCAGCTTAGTGGAGCTATCGTTTTTCACTCAAATACTTTCATATCATAGGTAAAATTGTGGCGACTTCTTGCATTTTTTTTGTTCTTCAATCGACACCGAATGTGGCCTAGCTATGGCTGTGACTCTCCTTTGGCAAGCCTCGTGATACCCATTTGATTTTCCCGTAATTTTACAACTTAAATAATATTTAGAAGGGAGCGCGATGGCGTAGTTGTATGATCGGACTCCGAATCGAGAGGTCCTGTGTTCGATCCCCACAGACGGCATCGTGTTGTGTCCTTGAGCAAGACACATTAACTCCCTACAGTTTGTTGACTGGGACGTTAAGCCTAAAAAAAATTAGAAAGAAAAGTGACCACGAATGAATGTTTCATCCACTCTTGCAGGTTGGAAGTATGAGATATGCTGGATACCAAGTCGGATATATTGGCTGGGGTGAGCTACCATGTCTCTTCAAGCAAACAATCTGTCATGAAACAATGCATATTATTGCATAAATGCCCGTGTCACACGATACTAATAGCCACATATTAATGAAAAGAAAGCCATATGTTAATATAGCAATTCTCGTGCGCACTTGCTGTTAATACATGACTTTTATTTATGCTCGTTACCGGGCGCCACGCAAAACACGTGCAAATAATAAGTAACTGAAGTCCGCCCAGAACAAGCATAAGTCTTACAATGATTTTTTTACGTGTATGAAAATGTAATAGGGCTGTAAAATATAGTGCACCATTATTGCTTTCGTTTGTGCAGAATTTATGCAAGATGAATATTAGCGATCGAAAATGAGTTTGTCATTCATTAACATTCGCTAGCTCCCTCGGTGAGTCAACACTTCCCTCGGGACCTAGCGAATTTTAATGAAAGGAATATCCTATTTGATCCCCGTATCGCTAAATGTTACATAATTTTTATTTTTTCTGATGATAGAGTACAATAAGACATACTTGATTCATGAGAATTTCATTTGTTATTTACGCTTAAGTTAAAACTACAATAACTACATCAGGAAAACATGTCCGTGTAATTTATACTCCCTTGAACCCCACTTTTACTTACTTACTGGAGATAGACGTCAAGCTAGGCATTTCTACTTAGCTAAGCAATTCTGCTTCTTAGACGCCGACTGTCTAGTGGTGGGGGAAAGCCAGGGCAGTTCTCGACGTTCGGTCGGGAAATACCCTGTGAAACCACCGCGCCCGGAAGGTGACAGTCAAACCATTGGTACATACCGATGCAGGAACCATTGATAGTTTTTTCAATAATTGATAGTTTTTACTGGCGTCGCCAGTGGGATTCGAACCTGCACGGCAGAGGTATATAGCTAGTCAGAAGTCAAACGCGCTACCGACTGAGCTATCCGGGCGCCCGTAAAACTGGGGTATGCAGGGGCATACCTATTTTTCCTATTATTGAGCCAAAACATAGATTGTGGGTACTCGTTACAGGTGGTTCTAACGTGTACCCACAATATATGTTTTGAGCAATAATAAGAAAACTATCAAAATTTTCCAGCTGAAAATTTTCAATTTTTAAAGCTACTTGAAAAAAAAGTCTGTTTATTGCATGGGCAACTTTACGTAATGAAACGTTTCTTTTTATGTGTATCACCCCCTTTACTTCCGAGCGAGTAGAGTTCCCGAATCTGTCTTGAAATCAGTGTACATATTTCCAGGGTATTTCATCATGTTTCTGGTGCTGTTACTGGTCTCGTGTATTATCGCTGTCATTATCACACTGATTGTCCACATGCATATCTACCAGTGGCTTCTCAATATTCTTCTCTCAGCATGGTGAGTTCAGTACGAAAACACGTATTTTTACTGTTGTTATTGTTGTTGTTGTTGTTGTTTTTTCAGCTGTAAAGCTTGAAAATAGTGTGGATACACTAACAACACATAAACATTACACGTACATGTTGTTATCCGGGTGTACATCTTCTCTATATTGATACATTATATATATTTTTTTTCTAGTGTCAGTAAAATGCTCATGCAATAAGCCATTTGGCCCATGAGTAAACATATATACAACGAAACATATTAAATAATGCAGGATAACAAATACTCAGTAAAATATCATGAATACCGAGAAGAGTGTTATGTCCTAGACGGCTACCAACTTTTTATAAATTAGACCAATAAGCATTCTTCTGCAAGTGTAGGTGACATACATTTTATATACTTTACTTGTCATTTGTAATACCCCCATGTTCCTTTTAGGCCTGTTGTTGCCATGACGCTTATTTTGAACATTGTCCAGTTTGTGGTGGCCAAGTTTGCGTTCCTACAAGGACGAGGGGAATTCTTGGCCATTGATAACAGGTTTGAGTTTAAATAATTCTACATCACTTTCATGTAGTCTTATCTCGGGTTTATTGTCATATAGCTCGGCAAATGGGTCACTGTATGGGCGGCAACTTTAATATTCATATCTGGGCGTGGTCGGCTAGTCCATCTGTTCAAGTAGGGAGATAATAGAAAAGTCGAATTCAGTCAGCCTAGAGCGCCGTCACATATTTTACCGTTAGAGATCAGCTACCTATTTTGTCCAATACAAGCGGAAAGGAAATCCTCAAGTCTGTGACAATCACAGAGGCATCTCCCTCCTATCAATTGCTGGGAAGATACTTGCAAAAATTCTGTTGAATCGTCTGAATGTTCATCTTGATCAGACGGGACTTATCCCAGAAAGTCAATGTGGATTCAGAAAAGACAGAGGGACAATAGACATGATATTCACAGCAAGACAGCTTCAGGAGAAATGCCAAGAACAGAATGTAGATCTATACATGACGTTTGTTGACCTCACCAAAGCTTTTGACACTGTTAGTCGTGATGGACTCTGGAGAATCATGGCCAAGTTTGGCTGTCCACCCAGATTCATAGCAATGGTGCGGCAGTTTCATGATGGCATGCAGGCACGTGTGCAAAATGATGGAGAGTTCTCTGAACCATTTGAAGTAACAAATGGGGTCAAACAAGGCTGTGTTCTGGCACCAACACTGTTCAGCATGATGTTTTCTGCCATGCTTATGGATGCTTTTCAGGACAGTGACACTGGTTTTCCAATCAGGTACCGTTTTGATGGCAACATATTCAACCTCAGAAGGTTGCAAGCCAAAACTAAGGTCCAGACTGATGTGCTAGATGAGCTCCTCTATGCAGATGATATGGATAAGAATGCCAGCACAGAGGCAAAAATGCAAAGAGCCATGGATCAAGTCTCACAGTCATGTGATAACTATGATCTAACAATCAGCACAAAAAAGACAGAGGTTGTACACCAACCAGCGCCCGGAAAGCCATATAATGAACCAACCATCACTGTGAATGGGCAAAAACTGAAAGTTGTTGACAAGTTCACCTACCTGGGAAGCACTCTCTCCAGAGCAGTGCATATTGATGATGAGATCACTGCCAGAATTGCAAAGGCTAGTGTGGCATTCGGACGACTCCGTGCAAATGTCTGGGAGCGAAATGGAATCAAGCTTGACACCAAGCTGAAAGTCTACAAGGCTGTGGTACTGCCAACCCTCTTGTATGCATGTGAGACCTGGACAGTATACCAACGCCATGCAAAGAGACTTAACCATTTCCACTTAAGCTGTTTGAGAAAGTTGTTAAAAATCAAGTGGCAGGACAAGATTCCAGACACAGAGGTCCTGACGAAAGCAGGGATGCAAAGCATGCATACAGTCTTAAAGCTAGCACAGCTAAGATGGACTGGCCATGTTATAAGAATGCCTGATGCGCGACTTCCAAAGAAAGTTTTCTATGGAGAACTACAGGAGGGAAAGCGCTCTCAAGGTGGCCAGAAGAAACGCTACAAAGACACCCTCAAAGCCTCTCTGAAGGATTTCGAAATACCAATGGGGTCCTGGGAACAGACTGCACAGGAGCGATCAAAGTGGCGAGGTCTCATCAACAAAGGAGCAGCTCTTTATGAAAAGAAGAGAATCTGTGAAGCTGAAAGAAAGCGAAGAGAGCGCAAAGCCAAAACAAATGTGCCACCATCAGACTCTATGACATTGACTTGCTCTACTTGCAACCGACAGTTTAGAGCCAGAATTGGCCTAGTCAGCCATCAAAGAACTCACCAACACACATTAGCACTATTCAAGAAATAATGATGGTCTTTCTCATTAGTGAGAGACGAACTATCATTTTGTCCAATCCAGTAAACTAGACAAACTCGGATTTTCATTCTAACGGACAGCATGTGAGTTGTGTCTTTCAACTGTATACCTTTAGCTTTTACCTAGGTCAAAAGTAGACTATACCCAATAACGTATTCATAAGGTAACGCACATACAGTGACCTATTTGCCGAGCTATACTATCTTTTTGTGTTTTTGTGATTTAAGACCACAATGTAACACAGTTTTATATGAAAAACAGTCTATCTGTACGGTTTCTCTACATCTGAGATCCACATTATTCATCCCCGACGAGTAACGCCATACATGTATTTAGATATTAAGATGAATCTTGAAATAGACCATTTAATTATTTTCCATACAACGTATTTCAGTGTTTGTATTATAATTACATGCAGGATCTACTTTTAACATGCTGATTCAGCTGTGAGAATCCAATTTATTACAAATACATAAAACTATTTCGAAAGGTGATTTCTTTTTATCCTTTTTTCTGTGTTTATTTCAGGCGTATTCTGTTCACGTTCACGTTCTTCATGTTTTTCTACAACATATTCATGGGCATTGTCTCTTGTCTTCTCCGGATAATTAAGTCTATGGCAATAGGGACAATGTTCCTCTGTCGCCTTGACAACAGCGCGTTACCAAGGAGATTTCAAATGTTTGACCCAGGTAGGTACACGCTGTGTACATGGCCGAAATGTTAACATAAAGTTGATTAATTCATTTAAATTAATAGCCGTCCAAATAAAATAACCAAAATTGAATGCTCTGTCAGCCACAAGCTTTATTTCATTTTCACACATTGTTTTTAGTTGTTTGTTCATGAAAGTAAAAACAAACAGTATATTATAAACAAATATGATTTGCAAAATTGCTGTGATAAAATTCGTCTCTTTGAACACTCGAAAAATGAAATGCGCGCTGTTTATACTGTATACTGCTCTTTGCGTGTAGGCTACTGTATTGCGTGCACTGTATTTCGTAGACTTATCAAACGAGGGCCTGGATCTGAAGCCTCCCATCAGAATCAACCACATATTGGACCCATATTTGAGCAAGGACCTGTCTTGTTTCAGGTTTCGCGGCATATGTAGGAATGATCCACGTGGAGTGTGTGCACACTCATCCTGTTCTTGTCTGCTTCCTACGGATTCTGCTGATCACTGAGAAGTACTACAAACTGAAGAAAGAAGAAGGAAAGAATCCCAAAGAGCTTGATATAATGGAAAAAGGTTTAAACTCTGTCACTTAGTACATGACGATCTACTTGTAATATCGCCCCGGTATCCGTTTGTTGCTTTCAAGTGTCTTCTTATCAATGTCGATTAGGGACTGGTCTCAAACATCTTAACTTGAAGAGAGTAGAACGCGGCGCTTATAAATCATTCAGATACACGTGACCAAGATGGCCGCCATTATCATGCATTGTAAATCATGGAGAAACTTTAAAATTCTTCTTCAGAATCAAAACTGACCAGGCTTCTCATGCGTTGACTTTAAGAATATTAGACTAGCGTCAAAACATCAAATGCTTAAAGAGACAATGATTAACAATAAAATTGTAGAGCTGTGTCTGATTTGTAATTTTACTTTTGCTAATTTTTTCAGGCCCTAAAGGTAATAAGTACAGATCTGCTGGTGCACGTGTGAGTGCGCGTGCGCGAACACGGTGGTTCCTGCTATATACACTGTACCATAATCCAGGCGTTCGTGTATACAGAAAACAATATATTCAGTATATGAATGATATGAAGGAGCGCCTCTACAGACATTATAATCTCAATAAGACATCTCTGGGGAAATTGATCAAGGGGGTCAATAAATCAGTGGCTCCGATCAGCGCGGCCCATGGGAATGTACCCGAGGAGGCCCTGGGGCTGGGGGCCAACTGGACAGCACTGCTGGGGGCCAACAAATTCTTAATGGCGTTACAACGAGACATGATGAAAAAAGACACGAACTTAGACCAAGGAACGGACGCTACGGAGTTGACTTCAATATTCACAACTGCTAACCTTTTCGGAACATCGAAATCTTCAACGGAATCGAAAGAAAATGGTATTGCCAAATCGGAGTCGAATCAAACAACGAAACCTAGTTTATGGGGAAAGGCAAGAACGTTAGCTTCTAAAGCCCCTGAAACGATAACTGTTGATATAGATGAGGAATACAAAGAGGAAAAATTGTAGGAAGTATTGATCGTAGATATCCCATTATTTTTTAGCATTAGTCATTAGCATCATTACATCAGGAAAACATGTCCGTGAAATGTGTACCCCCTTAATTCCCATTTTATAGAAAAGCTGGGGTTTGCAGGGATATCCTGATTTTCTTATTTTTGATATAAAACATACATTGTGGGTACTCGTTAGAACCGCCTCGGCGAGGCGGTTCTAACGGGTACCCACAATGTATGTTTTAAGTAAAAATATTGAAAATATGATTTTTTTTTTCAATGAAATTTTCAATTTTTATTGTTGAAAAAATTCTCTGTATAATTTTATTATATATGCATGGGCAAGTTTTCGTAATGTATGTACATTTGTAGGATAAGTGGTAAACTAAGCTTTACATGGAAATTTTACTGGAAATTTGGATAGGGTTTAATGTCTCTTCAACACATCTTCAGTCATTTTGTGCATTTAATGACTAATATTTAGACGAGAACTTTGTATTAAAGAACTGTAATGCACTTTTCTTCATTCAGAAAATGAAAAATAAAGCATTTCCTATATGGTCAAGTACTGGCACTGGCCGTATTTTGTACCATATCTGTTGATTTACAATGAAACCAACATACACCGGTGTTAATTTCACCATATGTTTGGGCTCAAAAGCGACCTAATTCATGTAGTAACCGACCATCCACTGGCGTCCATCTACCATCGATCCGGTGGGATATATCAAACCACTTGTCCAATCGCAATCTAATTTGATCCACAGCAGCAGAAACCAACACTCCTAACAATTTCATATTCAAAACCAAAGGCGCAAAACAGCTGTGCAGTAACTGCACATCTGATCAGCATCATTGGTTTCGCCACATAGATTAAAAGAATTTATGATGGGGTTGAGGCCGAGGCAAGGAAATCTCAGGCAAGTTTTCAGATTATTCAAGTCTCATCCGAGGCTCTGCCGAGGATGAGACTTGAATAATCTGAAAACGAGCCTGAGATTTCCTTGTTGAGGCTTCAACACCGTCATTGATTATTTTTCTCACCCACCTTTTAAAACATTTTGACTCTGAATAGGCTTCAAGTTCTGTTCAGGCAGCCATTTTGTTTGGACATAAAACAATATGCAACAGTGAAACAAATAAAAATAATTTTGTATTTGCACTCACCTTACAAAAATATTAAATCATCATTTTGTTTTATTCACAAAATTCCTGGCAAAATTAAATTTTTAGATTTTTATGATAGCAGCAGACTACAATTACTGTTGATATCTTCCTGAAATGAACACCTGCTAGGCTATTTTTGTCTCTTACAGTTGACACCTAGCTCATCACTTCCTTATATGGAAGTAAGCATGAGGTGTACATTTCTATTAGCTACATACAGAAATGATTGACATTTTGAGACAGCTAAAATTGTACTAGTACTGAGACAGAAATATCTCAGACAGGCACACAAAGGGATATGCTTGTCTGGTGGGTGAGAAAGTACAGCCCCTCTTCTTCTTAAATGGCCGAAATCTCAATGTCTAGTCCACTTCTGTGACTAAACAGACTGGTTTGTGTCAGACCTGGTCGGAAGCTCAGATTGTTGGTTTTCTGATGCGAAGGCACGCCCTTTGAAAGTTATGATCTTTCCATGTGTCCAGACTGGTCACCAGGAAAACATGTCCATGAAATGTATACCCCCTTAAACCCCACTTTTATATAGCAAAACGGGTATGCAGGGGTATACCTATTTTTCTTATTTTTGCTCGAAAACATAGATTGGCGAGGCGGTTCTAATGTGCACTCACAATCTATGTTTTGAGCAAAAATAAGAAAAATATCAAAATGTTTCAACTGGAAATTTTCAGTTTTTACAACTTAAGAAAAATCTGTATATATCATGGACGTGCCAGTTTCGTAATGGTGGTCAAAGCACATGGCACCATGGTAAATAAATACCGTGTTTGGCAATGATTTTTCTTTAGATACCTTTAACTTCGCATGTAGCTTCGATGACACATAATCCAGAGTTGATATTGCCAATGCATCAGTAATACTATTCAGGCCTCGTCACTCATTTACAGAAGCGAAAATTCCCCGACTTGCGTACACTTGCGTTTTAAAAGGAATTCTTGTTTGTTTGATTTACTACTTTACATCCCTTTCGACCGAGTAACGTCCCGACATGACCATAGCTGTTGACTGGGAGGCAAGGCAATAAATCAGATAAACAAACATTTTTTTCGCAATCAAACACAAGACTATTTACGTCCAGAGATTTTCGCTTTCGTGTGACGAGGCCTTTAGTCGATGCTTGGTAAATATTGTGTACATAAGCTGGCATTCTTAACTATATTAATTAGGTTTGAGCTTTAACATGACAATACACGGTATATACAGGGTATGTATTATTTTCATGCTCAGTTCAATTGAGAATGAACATTCAGCTGTACAAGAATTGTTCGATTCTCAATCATCCTTCTTGCTTGCTGCCTTCTTTTTTATTTGATATTGTTAGTTGAGCTGAGCGGAAAACATTTTATGTTGTTATTTATGCTTCGTATAGAATGATATTTTGTATTCTGTTGTTCAAATTACTTTTGATAGTACAATGATTATGAAGTTGCTTTATTTTTTGGGACTGCCTTTTTCAAAATCTCACTATTCTGAAACACTTCAAGGAAATAATGATTGTCACCATTTGGTATTCCAAAAGTCTTAAAAACTACCACAAAATTTTTGAAAATCGGTTCACAAATAAAAATTTTATGCCAGAAAATAATTTTGAATAGGGCCTTTTCGACTGTAAAAGGTAAGCAAGGGAAGTAATTATTCTCCCGGAAAATATCTAAATTGGTATTTTTCATTTAAAACGCACTTACTAACCAAAACAAAACTGAATAGTATACATAACTGAGCTCCAAATTCAATTATGCACTAGTCATTTGTAGCCAGTCCGCCCCCAGCCCCGAGGAATAGCGGGGACTTGCCGTTTGGTTACAGCAAATTCCCGCTAAAAGCCCCACCCTGCGGGGACTGCTCGTTAGTAAAATGACTGTTTTCCCCCGCAGCCTGTTATCTTTTCATTTCACGGCCCCTTTTGCCTATATACAGCAAACCTCGGGTATTCCCCCCCCACACTACCGTTGCAAAACTTTGGTCAAAGCCCCACTCATTTCCGTGGCTATTCCCCGCCCTACCCCGGGGCTGGGGGCGTGGTTACAAATGACTAGTGCATTATACCACTGCTTCTAGCGCTAGATTTTCAATTTTAAACTGGATCACCTCCCTTGCACACGAAAAGGGCCTATTCAAAATATTTTTGGGGCATACTTTTTTTTTTATTAGTTAACCGATTTTCAAAATTTTTGAGGCACTTGATGGAAAGGGATGACAGTGTCATAAAATTCTGCAGGTGTTTTAAAAAGGGTGATTTTGAAAAAGACAAGTTTTGGACAGTAATTAATGTATTCGCTTTAACTTTTAAGATGAGTCCATTACATGATGAATGTACATGTATTTTATATTATTTTACAAAGCCAAATAAATATATTTTTCAATATCTGAGTGATATACCATTACGTCCCACCAAACATTCTTCTGGATATGGTGCAGTCCAGCTTATTCCCAGTAAAATGTTAAAACATATGAACCGCCGCATGGGAAAACCAACAATCTGCGTAGGCGAAAACAAAGGCGCAGTAACTGCGATGCTAATCAGCGCCTTTGTTTACGCTACACGGATAGTACACTTTCTCTTCTTCTTAAATCCGAAATTTCAAGCTTGTAGCCTGCTTCCGTGACTGTTCAGGTCGGTTTGTGTCGGAACCCAAATTGTTTGTTTTTCTCACGCACAGGCTCATATGACATGCGTTGCAGGAAGCGACCATTAGCTGTTGATTAACTGATACTTGGTAATTACATAATTTATAAGGATAATGACACTTTGTAGAATTACATCAAATTAGAAACTGGAGGTTGACAAAACTGCTGTGCTTGCATAAAATTATGGCGAATTGACGTCCGCTCCTAATAAGAACGATGAAAACGACGTTGACGTTTTAACGTGCGTTACCAAGCAATACGACGTTATGTTATTCTGAGGTAACGGTTCCGGAACAGCAAGGATGTAATTTTGATCATGGTATTTCATTTCTTTCGGAGGAAGCGATGGAAAAGAATAACGAACCAGAATGTAAGAGGAGGAAGATGGAACCCCACGTTAGTGGGGATGATCTTACGCAAGATTCATCAAGCGTCACCGTAAATACACCACTTGCTTCTAAAGCTTACCTTAATGCCGCAAGCGCTTCTCCCAGCGGGGATTTCAGCAATGGTCCACCGCATCAGTATGTTACCTTTGTGTCAACTGACGAACCAAAGTCGACCTCTAGCCGCGAAGAAACTATGGACTTTGACATCATCAAGCAGTTTTGTGAGGTCGGTGATTCGTGGCACCACAAATACCCGGTTCCACTAAGCTCATTCCCTAGGCGCCCGATCAGGACCGGGAACCTGTATTATGATGGGATAATTTCCGACCTCGAACACCTAGGTTATAAACCTCTACAGGTCATCGCTAAAGGGAGATCAGGAACAGTGCTGTTAGCCCAAGATCTACACAAGGTCGGGGCTTATCAAGAATGCGAAACGGTGCCAGTTGCTTTGAAACTCAACAGTGGTAGAACTAAAAGAGTTGTGCGGACCTTAGGGAAGACTGAAATCATTGACGAACTGTCCATACACCGGCAACTGGTGCATCCAAGCATCGTGACATGGCATGCTAATATCAACTACAATGGTAGGAATGGCATCGTCCTGGAATTCTGCGAGAATGGAACACTCGAACAACTCATAAGAATTCAGGTATGAAATTAAAAACAGTGGAGTATAAAGCTTTATAGTAACTCACCGCTGAAGAATCTCCTAAAAACGTATTTGTGCATTGTCAGAAAACTTAATTGTATTTTGTTTTTCAGATACTGAGTCGATCATTTTCTTATTATCACCTCGGGGCTCTTGATTGCGATTTTTATCTGCATGATGCTTGCGATTTTTATCTGCATGATGCTCTACATACATATATAGGCACTTTTTAATCACTTCGCATCTGAGCCGCCGCATAAGAAAACCTACAATTTGCGTATGCGAAAACAAAGGCACATATCAACCAGTGTGCACTAACTTTGGGTACAAGTCCCATAAAATGGATTGGTTGATTGGGGTTTAACGTCACATAGTCCCATCCGACGGACTGGAGAAGCCCGGGATCGAACCTGCGACCCCTGGTTTACAAGGCGAGTGACATAACCACTGCACCATGGAGGCTTCTACTCATAAAATGGAGGCAATGTGCCGACATGACCATAGTTGTTGACTTGGATGTTAAGCACCAATTCAAACAAACAAACGAACGAACAAACTAATTATCATGCAAGCAGAGACATAAACCTAATGGTGATATCTCATTCATTAAAACATATCCCCAAATAAAAATGGGTGAATATCCCGCATCCCGAAATATTTCAAATACATGTATGTAAAACGCCGAGATACATGTATGTATATATATTTTGAACTGCTCACGAGAATATTGTTAGATAGGGGAAATCCGGTAAAGTTCGGACAGGGTCGGTCCTCTTAACAAGGTTATGCTATGGTGATGGATTTTACCCTTTCGCGGATGTTTCCCGCTTTACATGGGTTGCCAGTCGGGTTTAAGTAGCACTTTCGGCCCTTGAATACCATATTTGCTTGCTGTTACCGCCTTAAAGAACGGGTTCAAGTGCGTTTTAAGACATATACCTCTATTCGGGGAAGTTCGGCCACCCATGGGGAAGTTCGGACGGCATTTATTGTCTCCGACGGGGAAGTTCAGCACGTTTGAGACGCCTCCATGTTACAGTGATTATGTCACTCGCCTTGTAAACTAGTGGTCGCAGGTTCGATACCGGTCTTCTACAGTCGTAGTTTAATAGTGAGGGATGAATGTTTTCGGTGTTTTGTAAAACAGTGCTGTAGAATGGGAATGGCTAATTTCATATGGGCATGTGTATATCGCCGTACGGGCCTAAATCATGTTTTAGGTTTCGCTATGCGTCACCATAAAAAGAATTTTCGACAGTTTATCAGTCGATATACGCCGCGTAATTACGATAGCATATGTAGACAGTGACGTTAGTCAGAAAAATCAACACCATGAGTAGCACGTGAATTGCTACATGTTCATGCTTTTGCAATCTTTGCTATACTTTGCAATGTGTCCGCTATTCGTCAATACTCATTTCACGTGCAACTTTGTGAAAACTTGTTGGTGTGCGAGCCAATAATATAATCCTCTTACAGGCCATATACATGTGCGTACATTCACCTTGTGCTGTTCTTTTGCATGAAATTTGCGGTGGCTCTGTCCCGAAATGGTTGAACGCTTTTGTCTGGGGCCTAAAACCATAACAAAATTATATTTTGTTTTTCAAACGGCATACATGAAAATGTATTGATGTCACAAGAAACCTTCTTATGACTTTTTACATGTACATCACTTTTAAATTATTTAATACCAGATATATATTTCGTCTCTATGTAGAAGACATTAAATTTTCACTCATGTTGCGCACTCGTGAAAATTCTTGATTTCAACAACTCTGTGAAATATATTTGGTATTCGCCTCATAAAAGTAAATGCCTTCCATAAATAGGTTTGGGAAAGATTAAGTTTCCTTGTCGATGTTTTAAAAGTTTAGATCTACCTATGTGCCTTTTTTCGTATTTCTCTGGTATTACAAGAATACAAGCATAGCCACGTTCATGCACATGTAAGAAATATGTGTCAATGTCGCTCAGAGTTCAAACTGACATTTCCTCGACCAAAGAGCGAGCAAGCTTATGGTTCATGCTGTGATGCTATGTACATCCAATAGATTTCAACTACGACAAACGAAACTGGGACGTCATCCAATTTCGTAGATGCAAGTCTGGTCATATTGCGAACGGTTTTAAAGATCCACCATGAGTGCCGAACAACTGACCATAACCCGTCAAGGTTAGAATCCCGTTAAACCGGTCCTCTGCCCTAGTACCGGTCCTAGGCTTTATGCCTAGAAACACTTTAAACGTTCATAGTTATGACATACTGCCAGATCCTTAAACAAGACGGAAGGGAGCATTTCATGTAGTGTTTGTATCTGCGAAGTTGTCGTCAGATAAACGGTCGGAAATTTTGTCAGCGTCGCTGTTAAACAGGATTACTGACTGCTGAGTACGACGAGATGTCTCACAAACAGATAATCTAAAGCCAATGTATATGTATTTTAAAAAGTCTGCGAAATAATGGCGCCCTTCAAATTGACGACAACAGTAGATAAATAGTGTTAAGCAATGGTGCAAACTAACATTCCGATGCATTTTATTGCGGGTGCAGACACACATCGTGGCTCAGGTAATGTGCGGCCGACGTGTCACTGGTTATAAGCTACAACATAAACTCAGCGTGAGTGCATTATCAATATTTTACAATGCAGACTTTTCCCGTTTCCACACATTTGAACAGGTCACCATAAAATTTCTCTTGACCCATGAAACACAGCGCACAGCGCACACGTGTACGTATACATCTATACCAAAGGATAAAAAGACAAGTGATCCGTGCTGACAGCTTCTGTGACGTCGCTATAAAGCCACGTGCAGCACATCTTAAGAATGGCCCGTGCTATCACTGTATATACATGTGTGTGTTGTTTTACATTTTTTCCTCACGATGTCCGATATAAACATGCGAAAGCAGCGACAAAAAGCTAGTGTCGCCCGTTTTATTTGATAATTTTAATATCTAGACCACCATCATTTAGTCCTGCATTGCGTAAGAATGGTTATTCGGCTGAACTAACATGTAGATCAACTGTCTAACCTATGTCGCGTTACACTTTTATACCTCGTTCACCCCATTTGTGTGGATGGCTGTCGGAAATTTTCTGTTGAACATCCTGCCTAATCTAAATACAGAGCCCGAGAGACGAAACGACTCGCAAAACGACCGAACCAGTTTTAAGACCAAAGATATGATTGGTCAAAATAGATCTAGCCAATCTCTTTCTACCTTTCAATAGTCAGTTCCTGTCGGTAAAACATTGCAGAAGGCATTGTTGTCCGAACTTCCCCAGTGCCCTTACTCAACACGCGGGGAAGTTCGGACAATTTTAGCCGTATCATAATTGCACTTTTGATGTGAAAATATGTAAAAGCCAGGTGAAAACTACTAGAAAAAAAGTTAAAATATAATTCGAAAAATAAATTCTTTAAAAATGAACAAGAAATGCCGAGTTTACACCTCAACTAGCATCAATGACAATTGGTGTAATTTTCCACGGGACTGAAGTTTTTGAGGTCAAAATGGAAAGGCTCGAGAAGTCGTGCATCATTGTCGAGACTGTACCCTTAACTATTTCAACGAACCGAAAGGAAACGAAATAGACAATAGTCGATTGCACGGATCAGGGAATCACAATGATTAAGATAGTAATAGTGTCCGAACTTTAGCGCCTGTCCGAACTTCACCGGATTTCCCCTAATATTTTGAGAACCGGTGAGGGTTGATGTTTATCGTATGATTTCAGGAGGCCAGGTTTCTGGCGGAAGGGGTTTCCCGGAAGTATTTCCGGCAGATTTTTGCGGCCCTGGAATATATCCACCAGTCAGGGTTTGCGCACCGTGATATCTGCCTTCAAAACATCTTGATCACCAGGAACAACACGGTAAAATTGTCTGACTTCGGTCATGCTGTCCCATTCACCGGAAGCGATCCTCTCTGCGTAGACGAATGTGGAACTCTGGGATACCAAGCACCGGAAATACTGGAGAAAACACCATACAATCCGAAGCTGGCGGATTTTTGGTCGCTAGGGGCGCTATTACATACAATGTGTATTGGTCGTCTGCCACATGGCATGATACGGACCGACATCATCCGAAATGCGTCGAAACAGCTACGATTCCCTGACGAACGCATTTTGCCCCTGTCCAAAGGTCTGAAAGAACTGTTGAAAGGTGTTCTGGCCTACAATCCGGCTTCCAGGTTTACTCTCAACAGAATTCGACTGAACGACTGGATGCAACCTACTGAAGAGAAAGTGCAGATAGGAAATTTCTACATGATAAGACAGCCACAGAAGCTAGGGGAGGGGCCGTCTGAGATAGATATTAAAACGGCACTCCAGATCTGATATAATGGCATCGATATAATTATGGGTTTAGCCTGTTTTCCATAAACGAACATACAATCTTAGTAAGTCCATGGGTTACTCATGTCATTTAAAATTGTGTTGTTGGCTCTTTAGAAATCTTTGTATTAGTACATGGATGAATTATCATTTAAAACAATACCTTTAACAAGGCGATGGCTCAATAAAACTGCAATAAGGTGCGATTACGCTCCAGAAAAGTCGTAAGCTCAGGTCCCAAGCTTATAAAACTTTTTTTATGCTCAGCTCAGCTGAGACTAAGATTTATCCTGCTCATAAATGTTAAAATGCCAACAATTGTTGTTGGCATTTTAACATTTATCAGCAGGATAAATGATCATAAATTACTGTCTTAAGGGCTTTGTGCCAAAATTTTCAACTGAGTTTGGCTTTTTTCAGTATTTATGAGCAATTCAAATTTCACGCTCAACTGAGCTGAGCTTGAAAAAAAGTTTTATAACCTTGGTCTCTCCCCCAGCATGACTTTTGAGAAGAATTTATTATTCAAAGACCATATAAAAGACTGTCAATATATTCGTCAAAATACGCCACTTGACGGCTGAACTAACAAAGCTGAGCACACGCCATTAAGCCAATGTAATAAAATGCCGTTTCATCAAAATAAAATGTTATTGTGAATATTATTCTAAAGTCTCATGTTATCTTTCTCCTCAGTGTAGTGTCTTTGAGCAAGACTCTTCAAGCTCTCTATATAGCACTCGTTTATATACAGCATCAGGAAAATCCTTGCAATATATACCCCCTTAAACCCCGTTTTTATAGCAAAGCTGGGGTAAACAGGGTCAGTATACCTATTTTCTTATTTTTTGCCACGAAACATAGATTGTGGGCACTCGTTAGATACGCCTCGCCGAGGCGGTTCTAACGTGTGCCCACAATCAATATTTTGAGCAAAAATATTAAAAATATCATTTTCCCCTCGTGCCGACATGATTGGAAGAATACTGTTGAATGGTACGTTAGGCCATATCGAAACCAAAACACAAGTCTTCCTGTCATCGACAAAAATAGGACAAAGATCTACACCATTGTTTTCTTAACTGGGCATTTGGGGATTTTTTTTTTTTTTTTTTTTTTTTTTTTTGATTCAGTTTTACGTCCCTTTCAAGCTTTTTCACTCATATCGAGACGAATCAATCGGTAGGGGGGGGGGGGGGGGCGAAAACCGGAGTACCCGGGGAAAAACCACCTGACACACCCGCAAGCAGAACATGGCTTGTCTCACATATTAATTCGCGCCCCGTGCGAGGCGCGAACCCACATCGGTGAGATAATCGAATGATCAAGAGCACTGAAGTCAGCGGCCACGGGGGCCGCATTTGGGGATTGACTTTGGTTCTGATTGTCACGTTGTGAAACCTATGCTCGAGTGGTTGTTCAACGTCCCGGTCAACAATAGTTCAGTCATATCAAATGAGCCGCGACGCGACAAAATCGGTCTTCGGGGTTTCCGACCAGAGTCTGACACAAACCGGCCTGTACAACCACAGAACCATGCTAGAGACTTGAAATTTCGGATTTAAGAAGAAGAAAAATTGTACTATCAGTGTAGCGAAAACAAAGGTGCTGATCAGCTTCGCAGTTACTGCGAAGCTTCGCAGTTACTGCGAAGCTGATCTGCGTTTTTGTTTTCGCATAGGCAAAAATTCGGTTTTCTCACGATGCTGCTCAAAATGGAGCTACCACTTCATGTGTTATGTGAAGAAAACTTTCCTTATTAAGAACGAATGGTTTTGAACTCCGGCCTCTAGGCCCAGTCCGACGCACTCCAATGTCGAAATATGATGATTGGTTTAAGAAAACGCTTTGATAAACCCATGTACCAAATACATGTAAGTGTATGTGTGGGGTGGGGGTGGGAGAGAGGCGTGAAAATCATATTTGTGTGAGATTTAAAGATCAGTCGATTGTTTAAGTATTTGGTTTAAACAATATTTATTTCAATGAAGTCATACATACAATCATATTATTATATGGTACAGGATTTGATAAAAAGCAAATGCTTATAAACATCATCTCCCGCATGCAATTGTGCCTGTGATGTATGCAGATGATAAGTGAAAAAAAAAAGGTCCATTAGCAAAGAAATGTGAAATAAAAAGAGTGAGGAATAATAATAATAATAATAATAATAATAATAATAATAATAATAATAATAATAATAATAATAAGAGGAAGTAGAAGAAGAAAAGGAAGAAGAAGAAAAAGAAGAAGAAAAAGAAGAAAAAAAAGAAGAAAATGATGATGATGATGATGATGATGATGATGATGATGATGATGATGATATTACACGAAAAAGTGTGTGAAAAAAAACCATGAAAAGCCCATCACCGATCGACAATACCCAGTTAGAGAGGAGGTTAAATTAACCGCAGAGAAAACGTTTCGGTGCCGCTAACATGATATTGAATTAACATGAGATAGCGAGTTTCTGCAACTAGAGTGTAGTGACTCAGGCGAACCTTCCTGAATTCAGTATAAAGTCTTGAACTTTTGAAAAAAGGGTTTCATTTTCTGTTTCTGTTAAGTTTGATTTACCATGCAGTGAGTCGTTTGTATTAAGATCATTAAGGTTGTTCGGGAGGTATCGGTTCCTAATTTGTGAGTAGTTAGGACATTGAAAAAAGAAATGATATGTACTTTCGTAGCTACCACACGAACATGATGAACTAGGTACAATATTCTTCTTGTGAAGATGTGCGTTTAAAGAGCTACATTCTCGTAGCCTGGCGTGTAGAATTTGCCCCTTGTTTAAGTATTTCAAACCATGGTCAAGGATAACAATTTCAAAAGAGATGTATATATGTATATTTTGAATAAATCAAAACATTCGTCGAAGGTTAATAAAGGGATATTTGGATAATCGGCTCTTAAGATTACCCAATAAAACCCACATTCAATTATGTTCATTTCACCCTAACAATTGCTCACGGCAGGTCAAAAGTTTGGAGAAACATAAAAACTGATTCACGAAAAATGAATAATAAAAATCCATTTAAGTTCGAAAGTTAAACCTGTTATTTCTTTATAAGATTTGAAAATACAGTAATACCATTTAGATAGCACAGTCCAACTGTTGTTCAACATCAAAAGTATTTGTATTAAGTTTTACGTCCCTTTCAAGATTATTTCAGCCCATATGAGAGGGACCAGTCAGTAGGTGGAACGAAAACGAGAGAATCACGAGAAAACGAAAAACCAACTGTCACTCCAGCAAGCAGAACTTGGCTTGTCTCACATGTGCCACATGTAGGACGAATCCACATCAGACACAGCGGTGAAATGATCGAATGATTAAGCGCGGCAATGAAATATCAACGCTCTTAACCACTAATCCGCGGGGGCCGCCCAAAAGTACATGCAATTCATTGCCTGCACTCATAATCATGCGACAGTGAGAAAAAAGCCCCCGGTGAGTTATTACAATAGAACTAAGTATTGTCGTTTATTCAATAAACAAAGTTTACACAAAGTACATTGACTATATAATAAGTAAGAGCACGAATAAAATGTCCAGAAATATATATATTTGATATCAGTTGAAAGAAAGTCACTGAAAGAATGTTATTTTTCGTGATTGTTTTTCTACCCAAATCCGTAGATTTTTCCCGTGACTTTTCTTCCTACAGTGATGAGGGAAACAAGTAGACGTGAAGTTTCCATACAACACAGAGACACCATATTGTGTCACGTGATCGGCAAGAATAGGCGGTTATATTCCTGTTTTTATGCATTTAATTGAAATAACTTAAGTCACATCTTAAGTCGCATCTTTTGCAGCTAAATTGTTCATGGTCATTACAGTAAGCTATTCTCTATTTGATTGTCTCTGTGCTCCATATTTCTACGTATTTTCAAAGTAGCCGCGAAATGAAAATCATTTATTTGTATGTGAAAAAGAAATTTACTAATTTTGAGTGTATTTTTGAGACCTACTATCCCCATATTCCTCTCTTCCTGCCAGCAGTACACACTGACAACATCTTATTGAAAGTATTTTCTGATCCCCATGACGACCCCCATTTACTGTTACTTAACCCGCCCTTCCCCCAAGCAGTCTTTGAGTACCCAGATCCACTGGCGTTTTTAGTAGCAGGCGTTTTATTCAATCCAATACTACCCCATCTTGGGGTTGTACTATTTCCCCAGTTTCCGCCCCACCCCATATTCCTTGTAGGCTACACTGAATCAACACAGCACCACCCTGCGACTGTTCGACTTCGATTCTTGACAAGTTTGTACCCTAGTTCCTCCGCTCAAAGCAAAACTACCCGTACTTTGGATGGTGTACTTTGGCTAGATTTTTTGAATATATTCACCACTATATTCACCAGTGTTATCAATGTGTCTACGACTTGAGTCTCCAGGGCGTTTTTCGGCACTCCAGAAGCATCGGTCTATGTATCTGGGTTGATAGAATAACTTTTCTGATCTTCCTGTGGCCTGTATACATCAGCTTTACCTGGGAATAAATAAATAAATAAGTTTTTCTTTATTTTCTTATTTATTAAAAAAAAAGTGTTGTAAAGATGTTCGCTGCCAATAATTCATTTTGTCTTCCAAATTATAAAAGAAGACTTTTGAAAACAGAATTACTACTACATGATAGAGTATAAAAATAGTGCGCAGTTTTTAAGCTACATGCCTCTGAATAAGGCCTCTTATCAAAATGCTAATGGTAAGTAACAATAAATAAATAAATAAATAAATAAATAAATAAATAAATAAATAAATAAACTACCTTCTGTTTGTTGGTTTCCAATAAATAATGATTATTGTAGTAGAAATCTATGACGAGTAAAAGCTGCCTTCTCCTTTTATATATACAATTCGACCTTCAATTGAGCCGTATCGTGAGAAACCCGGATTTTTGCCTATGCGAAAACAAAGGCAATATCAGCTTCGCAGTAACTGATCAGCGCCTTTATTTTCGCTACACGGCTAGCACAATTCCTCTTCTTCTTAAATCCGAAATTTCAAGCTACTAGCCTGCTACTGTGGCTGTACAGGCCGGTTTGTGTCGGACCTGGTTGGGAACCCCGAAGACCGCTTTTCTCGCTTCGAGGCTCCATTGTAAAAATACTATTTGACCAATTCTGAACCAATTCTATTTGATTGTTGCGTCAACAAACAGCGCTGATTTAAAGCTATTTTCAGAAGAAAAAAAAAAAAAAAAAAAAAAAAAAAAAAAAAAAAAAAAAAAAACAGGATTAATAATGGAAAATTTTGAAAGAAATCTCTCTTAAGATTCACGCAACATTCGCTTGAGCCCCCCCCCCCCCCCCCCAAAAAAAAAAAAAAAAAAAAAAAAAATCATTGCGGCTGATAATTACTGCCTTACTCTGGCTGAGCTGTTCCCTATGGTGCCAAGTGTCATATAAATAAATTTATAAAACATTTTGCTTGTTATTGTTTCAGTCTATGAAGTTGTAGAATGTATCATAATACGTGCATCCTTTAGGTTGCACGTTATACGTTGTACTTAGGCTCCAAGAAAGTGTCTGTCAAAAGGATAAGGAAAAGAACCGAAGGACTCGGACTGATTCATTAAATGGCCGCGCCCTGTATAATTGGGTGCAACCCTGTCGCGGCATATTGAAAATATATGCGGAGTACTTTGCTTTCTTCCCACTCATCGTATGTCTAAATTCCCATAATCCATTGCGTGCAAAGTGTGGTTAAGATCACGAGACTGCGTCGCGCACGGACCGCGGAAACACCCTCGCGCATGCTCCCAATCGTCCAATCAAAGATGATCTTTTGAATGAACTCGCCAGAAAAGCGGGCTAATCTTTCGACTGCGCAATGCGCATTGGCATGCTCCGCCCACTGACAGAGGTCGTCAGTCAGCTGTTTACCGCCGCCATTTTTGAAGCTTTAAAAGCCACAGACAGAGCACTTTTCAGGTGTTTATATGATAACTGAACGGACTTGTCACTCAAAACGATTTGCCATAGGTAACGTGACAGAGGGGGTCGCGCGTTAGCGCGACACCCGACCTGAGCATCACGACCAGCGTAATCTTTACTCTTGCCAACAAAACCCGATTTGTGCGATCCCAAATCTGTATAATACTATCTATCTATCTTCTGATACTGAGTCGATCAATTTCTGATCATCACCTCAGTGATCATACACAGTGATACAACAAGGACCTTTGGCTACAGTTTTAGATGTTGGCTATGGTCAATTAAAGCGGACACGTGTGGCGTCTTGTTTATGTAATAATCATTTTTTTTTCTCGTTACTCCCATCAATCAATTTCTGATTATTCTTGGGAGGTGTACATTGTACACTCCGGTGTGTTTTGCAGGATGGGCCTACATGCATGAGGATAGAACCTGTGTAGGGATCTTTAACTTGCACAAGGGATGACTGTCCCTGCACAGGGGGCCTCCAGTTAACGTCCCGATCCGAAGGACGGCGCACTGTATCGTCATTCCTGCAAATGACACGAAGGGAAGCAAGTTCGGACCAACAAATTTTCCTCGCCGGCGGCGGCGGGGATCGAACCCGGGACCTCTAGCACAAGAAACACTCTGCATGATGAAATTGCCCTCTCTTTCCTTCTTTCTATATATACTGCAGCACCCTCTCGCGAGGATTATGTTTCGTTTCATTATAGACTTGTTTCTTTCTTTTCTTTCTTCAGATACTGAGTTGATCAATTTCTGATCATCACCTCAGAATATTGAATTGCATAACATAAGACAAAACTTTCTAGCAGACAGCTAAATATTGCATTGATTTCGCTGAGTACAAGCTATTCCCATCTCATAAACTTGTGCATTGCAGTCCGATATAAAGAATGTCAATGGAATGACAGACGAACAAAAAATAAAGTATAATCTGTTAATCGCATTGTCGCCCTTGGCTCTGCGTGCGCTGATGTCAATTATAGACCGACTTCGATCGGAGACTATAGACTTTATGCTTCGATACACATCAATTTGTCTGATGTCATTTCCCTGGTAACAGGATCTTTCGCGACCTGGTTCGTTAGCACTTAGTCTGTTCGCTACCTCCCATTGGTCCTTTTAGCTACTCGGTATTTTTTGCACCTTATCGACCATAATCTGTTCGCTACCACGATGTTTTTCGCAGCTTCCCGCCCAATTATGACCGTTAATTATTCACTCACTACTGAACCGCACAGCTTCCCGCCAATTATGACCGTTAATTATTCACTCACTACCAAACTTCACAGTTGATTAGTAGCCTACTCACGAGTAGGACTTTTAAATTTTAAAATGATGGTTCTTAAATAATTCGATTTTAGAATGTTTTAGAATATTAATGTTTTAAACTTTGATATCTTTTAAAAACCATGCTGATGGGGAAATTGTATCCACTGTGCTAAAAAGTAACAAGCAGACAACATGCGGTCTAGTGCGACGGGTGTGGTGAGTGTCTGCACCGTAAATGCGACACGGGTAAGGAACCTTTCAATACAAAAACACACGGTCCATGCAAAATACAGATGATTTTTTTTTTATTACACGAGCTTTGCGATAAATACGATGACGGGGATCTGAGTACCTCTTCGTTGTTAAGGGCAGCCAGTCAGATTGCCGTGCTTGGTCCGTCCATTGTATCGAATAATTAAGAATAAAGGAACATGCTGATCTGTGTCTTTGCACACTAGATTTTATTTTAGTGTCATTGATTTTATTTTTAATGTCATGTGTATATATCTATTAATTAATTCATTCATTCATTCATTCCCTTTTATATTTGCCGCGACGCGAGAAAACCGGTCTTCAGAGTTTCCGACCAGGTCTGACACAAACCGGTCTGTACAGTCAAGGAAGCAGCTAAGAAGCTTGAAAAGTCAGATTTAAGAAGAACAGGAATTGTACTATCCATGTAGCGAAAACAAATGTGCGAAACTGAACTGCGCCTTTGTTTTCGCATAGGCAATAATCCCATTTTCTCACGATGCGGCTCATTTTATAGTTAATATAATTTATGCTAAATTACGTTTCTTCCCTTTTTATAATGATGTAAATCTTTGCACGTTGGATTTTATTTTTAGCTCACCTGAGCCGTCAGGCTCACAAGGTGAGCTTATAGGATGGCTATGATCCGTCCGTCCGTCCGTCGTCCCTCGTCCACCATTTTCAAACATCTTCTTCTCTGAAACCGCTTGGCCAATCAAAGCCAAATTTTACATGAAGCATCTATGGGAAGGGGGAACCAATGTGTATATAAATAATCCAGGTCACATGACCAAGATGGCCGCCATGCCCATATATGGTAAAAACCCTTCAAAAATCTTCTTCTCCGGAACCAGTGGACCGATTTCAATTAAACTTGGCATGAAGCATCGATGACTCAAGTACTACAATGTGTATATAAATCATGACCTTGCGGTGACCTTGACCTATTTTATGGCAAGGTCAACATAGGTCGCCTTTGCATTTGAATGGGAAAAATTGTTAAATTGTCATTTAAACGAAAAATCTTGCAGAAAATGAGCAGTAGGACCGAATATTAATGATTCTGAAAAAAATTGGGCCCCAGGGGCTCATCCGCCCCCACCCCGGGGCAATATACATGTATATTATCATAATATTCAAACATCTTCTTCTCTGAAACCGCTTGGCCAATCAAAGCCAAATTTTACATGAAGCATCTATGGGAAGGGGGAACCAATGTGTATATAAATAATCCAGGTCACATGACCAAGATGGCCGCCATGCCCATATATGGTAAAAACCCTTCAAAAATCTATTTCTCTGGAACCGGTGGACCAATTTCAATGAAACTTGGCATGAAGCATCGATGGCTAAAGCACTATAATGTATATATAAATCATGACCCTGTGATGACCTTGACCTATTTTACGGCAAGGTCAACATAGGTCGCCAATGCATTTGAATGGGGAAAACTTTTAAAATGACATTTAAAGTGAAAGTCTTGCAGGAAATGGGCAGTAGGACTGAATATTAATGATTCTGAAAAAAAAATGGACCCCAGGGGCTCATGTGCCCCCACCCCGGGGCAATATACATGTATATCGTCACTATATTCAAACGTCTGCTCCTCTGAAACCACTTGACCAATCAAAGCCAAATTTTATGTAATGCATCAATAGGAAGGGATAACCAATGTATATACCCGGTATAAATAATCCAGGTCACATGACCAAGATGGCCGCCATGCCCAAATATGGTAAAAACCCTTCAAAAATCATTTTCTCTGTACCGTTGGACCAATTTCAATGAAACTTGGCATGAAACATCGATGGCTAAAGCACTACAATGTATATATAAATCATGACCCTGTGATGACCTTGACCTATTTTATGGCAAGGTCAACATAGGTCACCAATGCATTTGAATGGGGAAAACTTTTAAAATGTCATTTAAAGTGAAAGTCTTGCAGGAAATGGGCTAAAGGACTGACTATTAATGATTCTGACAAAAAATGGACCACAGGGGCTCATATGCCCCCACCCCGGGGCAATATACTTGTATATCTCCATAATATTCAAACATGTGCTCCTCTGAAACCACTTGGCCAATCAAAGCCAAATTTTATGTGAAGCATCTAAAGGATGGGGTAATCAATGTGTATATAAATAATCCAGGTCACATGACCAAGATGGCCGCCAGGCCCATATATGGTAAAAATCACTCAAAAATCTTCTTCTCCGGAAACAGTGGACAGATTTCAAGGAAACTTGGCTTGAAGCATCGATGGCTCAAGTACTGCAATGTATATATAAATCATGACCCTGTGATGACCTTGACCCAGTTTATGGCAAGGTCAACATGGGTTGCCAATGCATTTGAATGGGAATAACTGTTAAAATGTCATTTGAAGGAAAAAGCCAGCAGGAAATTGGCAAATGGACAAAATATTGATTATTCTGAAAAAGAAAATGGCCCAAGGGCTTCATCTGCCCCTGCACTGGGATTAAATACCATAATATTCAAACATGTTTATTGGTATATGCTGCAGATCTCAGGTGAGCGTTTACAGGACCATTGGTCCTCTGGTTAATTTCGTGATTTCATTTTTCATGCCATGTATGTTTAGTGTTTTTATTGATTTATTTGATTCTGTATACAATTCAACCTCGTTATAACGTGCCTCACTATAGTGCGGTTTTCAGTATAACACGGTCATGTCATGGCTCCCAAAATGATTATTTTGCTATATGTCTATTGTAAATAACCTCATTATAACACGGTTCACTTATAACACGGTCTGTTTTTCATGGACCCCAAAGATAGCGTTATAATGAGGTTGACCTGTATTAGTAAATTATGCTAAATTACATTTATTCCTTTTTGAGATGTTTTAATCATTGCTCATGTTTTAAGTTTTTTTTATCAGGAGAATAATAATGTACATTTCTTTTGAACATGTTTAATATATTTTATGCTAAAATTATAACCTCAATCAGCAGATCTCATCTTTTAATTGTCTATGAAAATATTAAAATAAATAATTATAATTGTCTACATTGTGTGTGTAAAAGTGTTTGTATGTAAATGATTGTCACCTGTAATTACCCTTTTAGACTTCACCGATCATTATTTTATGTGTGTTAAACCATGAATATAGTTTATAATATTTCTGTTGTACATATTTTCATGAAACAAATATGATATGATATAGATCTATATGACCGTCACCATCACTTCTATAACCTATTATTTACATTTTAGAAAATCAGGTAGCGAAACGTAAGGTAGCGAAAATGTCAGGTAGCGAACATGTACAGGTAGCGAACGCGTTGGTAGCGAACAGGTCAGGTAGCGAACAGGTATAGGGTGCGAACAGGAAGGTCGCGAATCGACCATAAATCCATTTCCCTGATATCATAGTTCTGAATGGTTTCGCCGGACCATATATGACCAGGGACTGTTAACCTGGCAGTTCCCTGGTATGACCAACAGTGTTGAAAATATTTCCTGGTCCTTTATAATAATACATTTGATTAACTGAAAAACGATGATCGGGGTGGAGGGGGTGGGGGATTTTGTTACTTTTTCTTGTTTCTTTGATGCATTTTCTCATGTTTTTCAATCCTCTGAAATATTCTCTCTTCTTTATTTTGAAATTTAACAAATACAAGACGGTTGACCATGGGCGCCGCCATATTAGCTTCCATATATACCAACCAAACATTGTTCGACCTTCCGGGACTAGTCTATGGTCTGAAATCGAAGTCCCTCATTCTGTCAGCTAAATAATAATTTGAGGGGTTGAGAAGTTTTCCATACGCTATATTAACATTGGTAATCTTTAACCAATAGATCTAGCCCTACTGTTCTCTTCTAGATGTTGGCTTTGGTCAATTAAAGTGGCCGCATGCAGACTTATAAGGGGGGGGGCGTCTTCTCAAGTCAACGTAATAGTTGAGTATATATCATTAAATATACCACCTTAATTTCTGCTGTATATACCCTGCATACTCTTTCTTTCGTTTCAAAAATTTCAATACTGATTGCATAACATAAGACAAAACTATCAGATATTTAAAGCTAGTATCTCACTGGCATGCGAATTTCTGGCAACTGTTTTGCGAATTTTGTCGTGGACTTTCACACAACATTCATACCAGTGTTGCACGAGTGTTACAAGTATTTCATGTGTCGCGAACTGGTCACGAAATTTTTAAACTTGTTTAAAAATTTTATGCGAGTTTTTTCACCATAATATTTTGCAAGACTGTCACGCTACTCGTGGGACGTTCGTGGGAGTGTCGCGAACTTGTCACCGCAAAACTTTGGCAAATTTACAATGCAAAATTTTTGCGACGCTCGTATGAATGTCGTGCGAGTGTGGTATGAAGTTCGCGCAACAGTCTTGAGAAAAAAATGCGAACACCTCGCGACTGTCTGGTGAGAAAATAAAACTAAGCAACATTCATTCCAACGTCACGCGACTGTTATACGAATGAAAGTGAAAATAAGCTACATTCGTGGGAAAGTCGGGAGACACTCTCATGAATATCTCGTAACTGTCCGTCGTGCGACAGTCGTGAGATATATTTTCAAAATTAGATTGAAACTCCCGAATTTGTTTCATAAACATCCATTCAGTGAGACTGCAACGTGAATGTTGTGTTTGTATCTTTAAATTTTGTCGAAAAATAGTGGCAAACTATTCACAAACTAGTCTCCAGTTGTCGCATTCCAGTGAGATAGGGGCTTAAGCAGATACATGTATATCTTTTTTTTATCGCACCTGCATATAGCAGGGTGAGATATAGGAGTTCAAATTTCCGTCCGTCCGTACGTTCGTCCGTCCGTCAACATTTACGTCGAAGTTTAGTTTTCTCGACATCAGAGATAGCTGCGGGTCTGAAACCTTGCATAGTAATTGTTCCTGACATACCCTTCAAGCACGCACCTTAACCCGGTGCCCTTGACCTATATTTCATGGTCCACTGACTTTGAAAATTTTTACGTCGAAGTTTTGTCAACATTTAAGTCGAAGTTTGGATTTCTCGACATCAGAGATAGCTGCGAGTCTGAAACCTTGCATAGTAATTGTCCTTGACATACCCTTCAAGCACGCACCTTAACCCAGTGCCCTTGACCTATATTTCACGGTCCACTGACGTTGAAAATTTTTACGTCGAAGTTTGGTTTTCTCGACATCAGAGATAGCTGCGAGTCTGAAACCTTGCATAGTAATTGTCCTTGACATACCCTTTAAGCACGCACCTTAACCTGATGCCCTTGACCTATATTTCACGGTCCACTGACTTTGATAATTTTTACGTCGAAGTTTGGTTTTCTCGACATCAGAGATAGCTGCAAGTCTGAAACCTTGCATAGTAATTGTCCTTGACATACCCTTCAAGCACGCATCTTAAGCCGGTGCCCTTGACCTATATTTCACAGTCCACTGACTTTGAAAATTTTTACGTCAAAGTTTGGTTTTCTCGACATCAGAGATAGCTGCGAGTCTGACACCTTGCATAGTAATTGTCCTTGACATGCCCTTCAAGCACGCACCTTGACCCGGTGCCCTTGAACTATATTTCACGGTCTATTGACTTTGCCCGATGCAGGTGCGATATCGACCTCCGCGGAGTTCTTGTACGGTTTACCGAGTCAATCAATTTCTGACCATTACCTCAGGAGCTGTGGAATACCAGCTGTTTGACTGCTGAATGCTGATCACTCTTGGATCAGCTCTAGTAGTGAATTGTTGAGTAATAATTTACTGTTTGGAGATCAGTAAAGAGGATCAAATCACGAGCGCATATTCTTACAACTGACCAAAAAACTGAATAATTACTCAACAATTCACATGAACTTAAGCTGATCTATTACGATTCTAACACACAATAAACAGAATAAGTCACTGAAAATGTCAATATCGTTCAGCTTTCCGCAATTGCATTGTAGATATCTCCGCCAAATATTTGACTGTTAAGCAGGTATTTACACATTTATTGCGTTTTTTATGCTCTAAAACCACGTTTAACCCCGTCTAACGCTGCTTGATGGAATAGCTGATATCACAGAAGGCGCAAAGTAATTACGCTTATTGGCCCAGTGAAATTATTGCACAATATTATAACACGTGTAATATAGGTGAGGTGTGTTAGAATTATCATATGATGTTGTTATTTTCCAGTGTAAGATTCTCTATTTGTTTTTCTATTTTGTAGTGATTCACAGAGGTTAAAAGTACTGTAGTTAGACTGGTGAAACAGTTACAGAGTAATTTGGGTAAGTTTTGTTTACTATCCTTTTAACCTTAGAATGAAACATTGAAACATACAGCTATGGTCTTTAGCCATCATTATGAAAACTCTACCATGGATACAATATACATCTCTAGATTTTTTTCAGCCGTAAAAATTGAAAATTTCATCGGAAAAATATTGATATTTTTTCTCAAAACATAGGTTGTGGGTACATGTTAGAACCGCCTTGGCTAGGCATTTCTAACACCCTTGTATCAAAAATAAGAAAAACAGGTATACCGCCTGCAAACTCCAGTTTCTCTATATATAGAAGTGGGGTTTATGGGGGTATACATATCCTTGATATGTTATTTCTGATGTTATGCAAGATATTTAAGTTTTTCAGTGATAGTAATGTTACATTGATCACGAAGCATTAATCCCACCCCAGCATAATTACAAAAACTTGCCCATGATGCAATATACAGATTTTTTGAGCTTTAAAAATTGAACATTTTCAGCTGAAAAATTGATATTTTTCTTATTATTGCTCAAAACTTAAATTATGGGTACACGTTAGAATCGCCTCGGCGAGGCGTTTCTAACGAGTACCCACAATCTATGATTTGAAGCAAAAAAAAGAAAAATAGGTATACTCCTGCATACCCCAGTTTTGCTATATGAAAGTGGGGTTCAAGGGGGTATACATTACACAGACATGTTTTCGTAATGGCGTAGTGGTAGAGTGTGGAACTCCGAATAGAGAGGTCCTGGTTTCAATCCCCACATGCGTCACCTTGTTGTGTCCTTGAGCAAGACACATTAACTCCCTACAGTACTGGTTAAACCCAGGAAGAGTTGGGTCCATCCTGACATGACTGAAAAATTGTACGCCTCTATACAAAGCAACAATAAGTTTCATACGGATATATGGAAATAACCATGAGTGTAATATTCATATTTTCAATGAAAATTTACATTGTTTTTACATACGTCATTAATTACGTCTCATATTCCCATAAAAGTGATAATACATGTCATGTGTGTTCATAACACTTTTTATGACAGGAAATTATCCAGTAGCATGTGTGAGACAAGCCAAGTTCTGCTTGCGGGTGTGCCAGGTGGTTTTTCTCGGGGTTCTCTTGTTTCTGCCCACATAAAGTACTGATTGGTCATAGATCTAGGGTACACGCTAGAACCGCCAAATATAAGGAAAAATAGATATAAGGTCCAAGATGTAACAGCGGTTTTATAAGCTGTAACAATTTAAAATTTCAGTTAACACCTTTTGATAAAACGAAAATCTTTGATATTTATATTTTTGTTTTAGCGATGCCACTGTTGCTGAAACGGGTGCTGAAACCGCCACATCCCAATTTGTGCCGACAGTATCCGATTATGAGATCCGTCAGCTCATAGAGAACCATAAGAACAGAAACACAAAGAAAAACACAAACTGGGCTGCAGGGGTCTTTTCCTCTTGGAGAAATGCTGCTGGACCTGAATTTGTGCCGGAAATACAGTTAATGACAGTGGAGCAGATGAACCATTATTTGAGCAGTATTGTGGTGGAAGCGCGGAAGAAAGAAGTCGAACCCTATCACCCATGGAAAGTATGTCGAGTTCAGTAGACAAAGCTCCAAAACGTACAAAGGGGGCTAAAAGGACTTGGAACTCTCTAACAAACGGATAAGACATTACAGCCTAAATGGTATGTATCTTTTTGTTATATTTTGTCATTGAATGTCATGCAAACATGGCTCTTATTTCAGAAACTGCGTTTGTAAATTCACCCTTTTGTGGAGCACCTGAAGGAAAATTTGTCATTCTGTCACGTACAAAAAGTTGTCACATAAATAGAATGAAAACCTGTATTGAAATAAAAAAAAAAATCCAAGAATTTCCCGTGGAGAAAATAAATTTGAGAAAATGTTAGCAAGGGAAGTAATTATTTTGAAAAAAAGATTCTGAAAGATCGTGTTTGGCATGCGCGGATCCAGAAAATTTTCCCAGGGGGGGGTCCAAATTCCCAGAAGGGGTCTGACGGAAAATTTCAACATGGCAAAAACAAATGATCTGGCAATTCCAGGGGGGGGGGGGGGGGGGGTGGCCGGACCCCCTGTCCCCCCCTCTGGATCCGCCCATGTTTGGACAGTAAATATTATAGAAATAATTTGTGTAAACAAGTGGAACTTTTGTCTGAATTAAATTGTACCAAATTGTCCGATTCTTAGCATTTATACGAAAAATTGAAATGGAGATCATTGGAGCTCTGTAAAAATTGAAATCTCATTAGAAAAATTATGATATGTTTATTTTATGTGCTCAAAACATTAATTGTAGGCACACGTGAGAACCGCCTCGCTGAGGAGGTTTTAACGAGTACCCACAATCTATGCTTTGGATAGGCACATCCCTGTAAACTCCTGTTTTACTGTATAAAATAGGGGTTCAAGGGGGTATTTATTTCACGGACATGTCTCTTGATGGTGTTTTTTTTTTTCAGATGAGAAACCAATTGCAGATCTTTTAAGAAATATTTGGTGGCGTTAAATAGAGGCGCTTTCTACCGAACACCACTAGCTGGACTCCCTATATGCTATGGCAATCAAGTCATTGGAGTAAATAAACATAAAAACATGATAAAAGTAATATGGGCACATGCTGAACTTTCTGGGAATTATACCAATCATAGCGGTAAAAGAAAGTGTGTGACACAACTCTACATCGCAGGGGTGGATGAGCAAGAAATAATGCAAAGGACTGGACATAGATCTGAGAAAAGCGTACAGAAGTATAAGGTTGCTTCAAGTGAAATTCAGAAGCGAGTAGCTGCTGTATTAGATCCTCCAAAGGAAAATCTAGTGCCCTATGAAACCTTGTTATATATAATTGATTCAATAATATTGATTCTTTTAAAAGCTATTACTTATAATTTATATATATATAATCAAAGGGGAGTAACCCAATTAATTAATATATATTTCTTTTTATGTTTCTACAATTTATTATCTAGAACTTTGTAGAAGAATGTCATTGATTATTTTTATCACTGTTATATAATTTAGAAGTATAGAAAATTCTATGAGCACTTTGTGGATAATTCCAGATGAAAATGGAGTGAGTGTTTTTTTTACCATAAGTTAAAAATATATTTGGACTATGTATACTGAGATCTCGAAGAGTCTAGTGGACTCTCGTTTAGTCTTGATGGTCGTTGCGGCCTTGAATTCTCTCTGGAGAATTCTAAATTCTCTTTGGAGAATTTAAAAGAACTTTCGTTTAGTTCGTTTCTTTTCTAGAGAAAAGTTTATTATATCATTCTCTAGAAACCTGGAGAATTTCCTTAGATGTATAAATATAGGTCCCAATTCAGTCGTAGGTATTCAGAAATTTGAAGTGATTTAAAGTATATAATTTTGGTTGTTTCACTAGTGTTTTGGATTAGAATAAAAGTGTGGATTAAAATATACATGTGCTCATATTCTGGTTACTGGATTGTGGACTTACATTTGAGGGACAAGGACTTATTTGACATTAACTTTGTAAGTTATTTATTTATTTATTTACTTATCTGTTTGTTTGTTTGTATGTATTTGCAGCATTTATTTGTTTGATTAAATATTGTTAAGTTTAAATTACTTGGTTGTTTTTCGCTGTACCTGTCTAGTTACGCTAGGTCGTAACAGATTTTGGGGGCTCGTCCGGGATTGAACATTTTGTGCACCTATTTTATTCTGAATTTGAAAAGATATTTATTGTTTGTCATACCAGCAAAAAGCAACCATGTTATTCAAACTTGAAGATTTCATTGCTGCGCCTTCTCAAGAGCTGTTAAACTTGGCCAAAAAGAGTGATCTTTTAGACATTGCTAGTCATTACAGCATACCAAATGTTAAAACATCCATGTTAAAGCATGAAATCAAGAACATTATTATTCAGTTCTTTGTTGATGAGGAAATTTTTGAACCCTCTGCAACATCTCATATTATGGTCTCACAAACCGACTTACAGTTAAGAGAGCTAGAAAATAAAAGACAGTTAGAATTAGAAAAAATGAAATTAGAATTTGAAGAAAGAAGAAGATTAGATATGGAAGAAAGGGAAGAAAGAATGCATAGAGAAGAGTTAGAGTTAGAAAAAGAAAAGTTAGCAAAGGAAGAGCGAGAAAAAGAAAAACAAATGCAGTTTGAAAGAGAAAAATTAGAAAAACAAAGGGAAATGGAAGAACGAGAGAAGGAAAAACACAGAGAAATGTTAAAAGAAATAGAACTTGAAAAAGAAAGAATGCATTATGATATTAAAATGAAAGAGCTTGAATTAAGCAGTAAATCAATGCCTCCTGTGTCTTTTGATCCTAGTAAAGTATTTGATGTTACAAAGCATATCAGGCTCGTTCCTCCATTTCAAGAAAAAGAGGTAGATAAGTACTTTTTACATTTTGAGAAGGTAGCAGAAAATTTGAAATGGCCAAAAGAGCATTGGACCTTGCTTCTACAGAGTGTTGTTATTGGTAAAGCTCGAGAAATTTACACTCAGCTTCCACTTGATCAAAGTTCAGATTATGACACAGTCAAAAATCTGATTCTTAAGGCTTATGAGTTAGTACCTGAAGCTTATAGGCAGAAATTCAGAAATTGTAGGAAAGAACATGACCAAACCCATGTAGAATTTGCTAGAACTAAGGAGCAATTATTTGATAGGTGGTGTTCTTCAAAGGATGTAAAGTCTGATCATGCAAAATTAAGACAGCTCATGCTTGTTGAAGAGTTCAAACGATGCATACACTCTGATGTCAAATCTTTTCTTGACGAAAGGGAAGTAGAAACTTTAGATGTAGCAGCACGATTAGCTGATGATTATGCTTTGACTCATAAGGTGTCTTTTGTAAATAAGCCTTACAAGAAACCTTTTAACCCTCAATTTAAACCTAATACACCTCAGTCAAAACCATTTAACCCTCAACAGAGAAATAATTCTCCTCAACCTAATCCACAACCACAAGCTGGACTAACAGCTGATAGTTCCAGTCCTTCACATAATCCTAAAAATAAAGATACTAGTGAAAACAAAGGTCAAAGATCCTCATACTCACCCCGGCTGTTTTGCAATTATTGTAAAGGTGACGGTCACGTCATTTCTGAATGTGAAACTTTGAAAAGAAGAAAAGAGAGACAAAATCAAAATAATTCTAGACCAACAGGTCTTACTTCTTTAAGGTCAAAACCACAGTCGATTATTCAGGATGAAAATCCTATTTTGGCCAAAACGTCTGCGACTGATTGTATTATGGAGATTTATGAACCATTCTTATCAGAAGGTTTTGTGTCACTTACTAGTGATTCTGCCCAGTCTACCCCTATTAAAATCTTACGAGATACCGGAGCTTCTCAGTCTCTTATTTTAGCAGATACCCTGCCTTTTTCCGAGAAGACTTCAACTGGGACAAGTGTCCTTATTCAGGGAGTAGAGTGTGGATTTGTTAATGTACCGCTCCATAACATTTATTTGTCTTCAGACTTAGTTTCTGGTCCTGTGGCTGTAGGTATTAGGCCTTCTTTACCTTTTAAAGGTGTTCACTTGCTATTAGGCAATGACTTAGCCGGAGATAAGGTTGTGGTAAACCCACTTTTGACCAATACACCTTGTGAGGATCAATTGCCTGATCCCATTGAGCAGGAAATTCCCGATCTTTACCCTTCATGTGCCGTTACAAGGGCTATGGCAAAGAAAGTCAAATTGAATGATGGGATACAGGATATTGACTTAACTGACACTTTTATAGGTCAGTCTTTTCATGATGAGATTTCAAAATCTCTTTCTTCAAGTCAAACTGACTTCAACAATCAAAGGTCAGACAATGACCTTTCACCTTCAATTTTTGACCAAGGTCACGACCAAATGTCAAGGTCACAACTTTGTCAAGAACAGCACAGTGATCCTGAAATCTCGCCTTTATTTGAAAGGGCTTTAGATGAAAATGAAATTTCTCAGGTTCCTGTTTGTTTTTATGTCAAAAATGACATCTTAATGAGAAAATGGCGTCCTCCTGATGTTTCAGCGGAAGACGAATGGACCATAAATCACCAAATTGTGGTTCCTAAGGCTTATCGTCCTGAAATCTTAAACTTGGCCCATGAAACTCCCATGTCAGGTCATTTAGGGATAAATAAGACTTACCACAAAATTCTCAAGCATTTCTACTGGCCAGGATTAAAATCTGATGTTTCCCAACATTGCAAATCCTGTCACACTTGTCAAATGGTAGGAAAACCTAATCAGACTATTCCAAAAGCTAATTTACAGCCTATTCCTGCATTTGATGAACCATTTAGTAGGATTATCATTGACTGTGTAGGTCCGTTACCCAAGACTAAATCAGGTTGCCAATATCTCTTGACTATAATGTGTGCTTCAACACGTTTTCCTGAAGCAATTCCACTCAGGAATATCAAGACGAAAACAATAGTTAAGGCCCTTGTAAAGTTTTTCACACTTGTAGGTCTTCCAAAATCAGTCCAATCAGATCAGGGTTCCAATTTTATGTCAGGAACATTTCAGCAAGTAATGCATGAACTTGGCATTAAACAATACAAGTCATCAGCTTATCATCCTGAAAGTCAAGGTGCTTTGGAAAGATTCCATCAAACTTTGAAGAACATGATCAGATCTTACTGCTTTGACACCGAAAAAGATTGGGATGAAGGCATACATTTGCTATTATTTGCTGTCAGAGAGTCAGTACAAGAGTCTCTTGGGTTCAGTCCGTTTGAACTTGTTTTCGGACACACTGTTCGTGGACCTTTAAAACTTATGAAAGAGAAGTTTCTTTCAAGTAATGACAGTCCTTTGAACTTACTTCAGTATGTGTCTGACTTCAAAACTAGATTGACAAAAGCTTGGGAAGTTGCTCGGTCCAATCTTAAGTCAGCTCAGAGCAAAATGAAGTTGCATTTTGATGAAAATGCTCAGAACAGGAATTTTGACCCTGGAGACAAGGTGATTGCTCTTTTGCCTATTCCTGGCAGGCCATTACAAGCTAGATATTATGGTCCATATACTGTTGAGAAAAGGTTAAGTGATGTAAATTACATTGTTAACACTCCTGGGAGGCGCAAGCAAAAACAATTATGTCATATTAACATGCTTAAAAAGTACATTGATAGGGATAGTGATAATGATAGTTCAGTTATTTCCTCAGTAAGCATAGTTAATTCTGTCCCTCATGAACAAAATCAGACAGACTTTGAAGAAATGAACTCTGTGAACTGTGAACCATTATCCTCAAAACTCCAGAATTCTGACATTCTGCATGACCTCGATCAGAAACTGTCACATCTAGATCCGGACAAGAAACATGAACTAAAACAATTAATTCTTGAATATGAGCACTTATTTCCGGACATTCCATCCAGAACCGATAAAATCTACCATGATGTAGACATTATTGAAGGAGCAAAACCGGTGAAACAACATCCGTATAGACTTCATCCTGAAAGACAACAATATCTCAGGAAAGAAGTTAAGTATTTGCTGGACAATGACTTTATAGAACCTAGTCAAAGTGAATGGAGTTCTCCTTGTATACTTGTGCCAAAATCTGATGGGACATTTCGAATGTGCACAGACTATAGAAAAGTAAATTCTGTCACAAAAACTGACACATTTCCCATACCAAGAATTGATGACTGCATCGACAACATTGGTCACGCCAAATATGTGACGAAATTCGATCTCTGAAAGGGTTTTGGCAGATTCCACTTACAGACAGAGCAAAGGAGATCTCGGCATTTGTTACTCCTGATGGACTTTATCAATATAAAGTGATGCCTTTTGGCATGAAAAACTCTCCAGCAACATTTCAGCGCTTGGTTAATAGTTTGATTTTCGGTCTGGATGGGTGTAAAGCTTACATCGACGATGCCATCATCTACAGTGAAGAGTGGAAACAACACCTGGAGATCATCAGAGAATTCTTCAAAAGACTCAGTGATGCTAAACTGACAATAAACTTACCGAAAAGTGAATTTTGCCATGCTAGTTTGACATTTCTAGGACATATTGTTGGACAAGGTCAGGTGAGACCTGTAGAAGCCAAAGTTGAGGCTATATCAGATTTTCCTGTTCCTACAGGAAAACGGCAACTGATGCGCTTTTTGGGTATGGCTGGATATTACAGGGAGTTCTGTAATAATGTTTCAGTTTTAGCTGAGCCTTTGACAAACTTACTTTATGATAAGAAGGTCAGGTATGTTTGGAATAAGGCTTGTCAGAGTTTTGTTCGATTTGGGCCATACTTAAAAGTGTGTCAGCTCTATTAGCACTGCAAATAAAAAAATAAAATGAGACTCCATCTGAGTATTAGCTAGAGCATTAGTCTCATGTTGCAAGAGCACAATCTTGACATTAGACACATAAAAGGTAGAGATAATATAATTCCAGACACCCTTTCAAGAGCTTGACAGTTTTGCCTTGTATGTTTGCATATGAGTATTGCAAAAGAAAGTTTTATTTCACAAAACTTTCTTTTCGTTGAAGAGGGGAAGTGTTATATATAATTGATTCAATAATATTGATTCTTTTAAAAGCTATTACTTATAATTTATATATATATAATCAAAGGGGAGTAACCCAATTAATTAATATATATTTCTTTTTATCAGTCAGGGACAAAACCTAAACAAGTTATAAAAAAATAACTGAAACAAGTTATTTTTCATTTTCCCTGCATCAGTCAAAATCTGTGAAGTTTTTCTTAATTTAATTGAAATATGCAGGGTTTTACGTAATTAAAATGTTAATGGGAGATGCAGCAAGATGAGAGCTTTATACTCACATGGCTGAAAGTTAGTATATACCATTAAGATTTTGAAAATTTCAGTTTTTTATGCATTTTTTTGGCATCAGAATGGCAAAATCCCTGATTTTAAAACATCTGTTCCCACCTTACAAGAATTTTGGCACATGTCTAGACAATTTTCCTAGGATGATGTAACTTTAATGTAGCTACTACAAAAGAATTTCTTAGTACGCATAGTCTAAAAAGTGGTACGCAGGTACTTCAAAGACAAGTGGGGTAATGATACTAATAACCTATTCAAGTTAATATTGTCATAATTACCAATAAAAGCATAACTTATATAAGTGGTTTTTTGATCTGAAAAAAATATCCAAGAAAAGTGAACTCTAACATCTTGGAAAGGGAGATCATTTAAAGTGTATTAATAACTTGTTTCAGTTATTTTTTTTATAACTTGTTTAGGTTTTGTCCCTGACTGTTTATGTTTCTACAATTTATTATCTAGAACTTTGTAGAAGAATGTCATTGATTATTTTTATCACTGTTATATAATTTAGAAGTATAGAAAATTCTATGAGCACTTTGTGGATAATTCCAGATGAAAATGGAGTGAGTGTTTTTTTTTACCATAAGTTAAAAATATATTTGGACTATGTATACTGAGATCTCGAAGAGTCTAGTGGACTCTCGTTTAGTCTTGATGGTCGTTGCGGCCTTGAATTCTCTCTGGAGAATTCTAAATTCTCTTTGGAGAATTTAAAAGAACTTTCGTTTAGTTCGTTTCTTTTCTAGAGAAAAGTTTATTATATCATTCTCTAGAAACCTGGAGAATTTCCTTAGATGTATAAATATAGGTCCCAATTCAGTCGTAGGTATTCAGAAATTTGAAGTGATTTAAAGTATATAATTTTGGTTGTTTCACTAGTGTTTTGGATTAGAATAAAAGTGTGGATTAAAATATACATGTGCTCATATTCTGGTTACTGGATTGTGGACTTACATTTGAGGGACAAGGACTTATTTGACATTAACTTTGTAAGTTATTTATTTATTTATTTACTTATCTGTTTGTTTGTTTGTATGTATTTGCAGCATTTATTTGTTTGATTAAATATTGTTAAGTTTAAATTACTTGGTTGTTTTTCGCTGTACCTGTCTAGTTACACTAGGTCGTAACACCTAAGCTGGAACTAGCTGAACACAATTGCTGCACTCCGCCTGAGCAGTCTGATACAGAGTCTGGTAGGGCAGTGCTTGGCGAGAGACGGCCTTATTTTGCCAACTGTAATGTTTATTTGAGATATTAAATATTTGCTGAAGCCCACAGTTGTTGATATAGGCGATTCTTAAGTTTATGATATTTTTGATGAAAAATCAAGGCACACAAATTTGATTCGATATAAACAAAATTATCAATTTTGACCAAAAAATCGATGTTTGTTATCATAATTGTTGGTTGATTTTATTTTGGTGACTTTGTTTACCTTTAGACTTAAATGAGGGTGACAAGAGACTTTAATGAGGGTTACAAAATGTTGCCTATTTCTGAAACGTAGTCACACTTTTGATTGTATTGAGGGTTGATGAATAAATTGTTTAAATTCATGATTTTAATGAATACCCACAAAGTATGTTCTATTTGCCTTTTTTTAGCTCACCTGAGCCGAAGGCTCACATGGTGAGCTTTTAGGATAGCCATGCTCTGGCGTCCGTCCGTCACCTGTCGTCGTCGTCCATCCACAATTTCAAAGATCTTCTCTGAAACCACTTTGCCAATCAAAGCCAAATTTTACATGAAGTATCTATAGGAAGGGGGAACCAATGTGTATATAAGAAATCCAGGTCACATGACCAAGATGGCCACTACGCCCATATATAGTAAAAACCCTTCGAAAATCTTCTCCAGAACCGGTGGACCGATTTCAAAGAAACTTGGCATGAAGCATTGATGGCCTTGACCTATTTTACGGCAAGGTCAATATAGGTCGCCAATGCATTTGAATGAGGAAAACTTTTAAAATGTCATATAAAGTGAAAGTCTTGCAGGAAATGGGCAGTAGGACTGAATATTAATGATTCTGAAAAAAATTGGACCACAGAGGCTCATGTGCCCCACCCCGTGGCAATATACATGTATATCTCCATAATATTCAAATATCTCCTCTGAAACCGCTTGGCCAAACAAAGCCAAATGTTATGTGAAGCATCAACAGGAAGGGGTTACCCAATGTGTATATAAATATAATCCAGGTCACATGACCAAGATGGCCACCATGCCCATGTATGGTAAAAACCTTTCAAAAATCTTCCTCTCCAGAACCATTAAAACGATTTCAATGAAACCTGGCCTAAAGTATCGATGGCTCAAGTACTACAAAGTGTATATGAATCATGACCCTGTGATGACCTTGGCCTATTTTACGGCAAGGTCAACATAGGTCCCCAATGCATTTGAATGGAGAAAACTTTTAAAAAGTCGTTTAAAGTGAGAGTCTTGCAGGAAATGGGCAGTAGGACCGAATATTAATGATTCTGAAAACAAAATTGGACCCAAGGGCCTCATCTGCCCCCACCCCGGGGTATTGTATACAGGTGCGTTCACTTATTTATATACCCCTGCGATATTCACAAATAAATTGACAACTTTTCTTGTTTTTGAACAATCGTCACTGGCAAGAAATAGACGACTGGATGAATTTGTTTATATAATATGTTAAGTATGTCTATAAATATTTGCTTTGCATATAAAACTTTCAGATCGTATGATGTTGTATGCCTAAATTGATTAAATAACATATGAAGCCAAATTTTTAACAAAGATTTCGCTGATATTCGAGTTTCAAAGATTCCACAAGGAACCATGGTAAATGGTTGGTAAATTTGTTTGTACATTATAAAAGTATAGCCATTTTTGTGCCATGGCTGAAAATTTGGTGTCTTTAAGAGCATTATTTACAAAGTTACACCCTGATTTTTGTTTATTGTACATTTTAGAATTTCAAGGTAAAACGGTTTTTACAATATAAAACTAAGCATGTCAGTGTCATTTCGCAAGAAAACTAATATTCTACCAGGACGAGTTTACGAACCAAGCTTGTTTGTAGGTTCCTTTATGAGGTAAGCGTGCCTTAAAGCACTGTGGTGTCACCTATGGCTTTGTATTCAGCCAAAACGTGGGTTGACATTTTATCATACAATTCATGATTTGTTTCCTCGGGACAGAATACCACAGGAAACTGGGACTTTCACAGATAATGTTTGATAGCTAGGCTTTCTCTCTTTGCTTATATTCATAATATTTAAATTCTCTTGTATATGCATAAGTCAAGGAAAACACCTGGACATGCAAAGACAGACATTCCTCTAACATCAATAATGTTGTTTGCGGATTAAGGATGAATACAAAGAACATTGCCTTGCATCCTTTTTTGACATCCTTTATTGGCATGTATATTTCCATGACTTAAACGCTGTAGAAGAGGTTTGAAATATCAGGAAGAGGAGATTAGAGTCATTGCCTAACAATATATTTACCCAACTTAGCCCCTCAGTGGGTAGGAAACAATCATGAAACTGTATGATTAAATGCCAATCCCACGTTTTGGCAGATAACAAAGTCATGGGTGACTCCACAGTGCTGTAAGCCATGCTTAATTCATGAAGGGACCAACTAGCAAGCTTTGGTCTTAAAACCGTCCTAAATGAATATTAGTTTTCTTGCCAAATAACACTGACATGCTTAGATTTGTATTGTAACAACCGCTTTATCATGAAATTCTTAAATGTATAATGAATGAAAATCAGGATGTAACTTTGTAAATAAAGCTCATAAAGACACCAAATTTTCAGCCGTAGCACAAAAATGGCTACACTTTCATAATGTACAAAGAAAATTACCAACCATTTACCATGGTTCCTTGTGCAATCTTTGAAACTCGAATATCAGCGATTTTTTGGTTAATAATTTTGCTCCATATGTTATGTAATCAATTTAGGCATACGGCATCACACGATCTGGAAGTTTTCTATACAGCTCAAATATTTATAGACATACATAACATATTTAATAAACAAATTCATCCAGTTGTCTATTTCTTGCCAGTGACGATTGTTCAAAAACAAGAAAAGTTGTCAATTTATTTGTGAATATCGCAGGGGTATATTAATAAGTGAACGCACCTGTATGTATATTACCATAATATTCACACATCTTCTCCTGTGAAACTGCTTGACCAATCAAAGCCAAATTTTATGTGAAGCACATCTACAGAATGGGGGAATCAATGTGCATATAAATAATCTAGGTCACATTACCAAGATGGCCGCCATGCCCATATACGGTAAAAACTCTTCAAAAATCTTCTCCAGAACTGGTGGACCGATTTCAAAGTTTGCTTTGGTCGTAGTTTGATGTCTTTTTTTTTTTTCTTTATTTGTTTTTTTTTTAAATTTTATGACTACCCAATATAAATGAGAATTGTTACGTTACCATCTAGTTGATCACTCTGTAAATGCATCATGAGCAGTACATTGTTCTTAGAAAGTATAAATGTATGAGCTGTGTTATGAGAAAATTGGTATTTAGTTGTTCTGACCAGGTCCTGGGTGTTTTGACCAGATCCGAAAGCTATTATACAACCACAGAAAATAGCTCTAGATTTGGAAATTTGGGTTAACAAACCTTATAGGGATTGAACAGCTATGCAAAAATCCAGTTTTTCAGAGGACGCAGGTCAGTCAATACCAGGGAAGCTCTCACTCACACATACATGTACTACTATCAGGGCCTTTGATTTGATTTAATTATGCAATGAAAAGTAATCAGGCTGATTTGTTTTGTATGTGATTAAGCTGATCTGTGATTGTGTTTGATAGTTGGATGTTTGTATCAAATAATCAGGGTGTCAGGTGTCATATATGAGCCTTCGCACGAGAAAACCAACAATCTGGGTTTCTTACCAGGCCTGACAAATATCTGTCTGTACAGTCCTAGATTTAAGAAGCTTGAAAATTTGATTTAACAGGAAGAGGGATTTTACTATTCCTGTACTGAAAAGAAAGGCGCTGATCAGCTGTACAGTTACTGCACACTTGACCTGTGCCTTTGGTTTCGCATATGCAGATTGTTGGTTTTCTGATGCGGCGGCTCATATATGAAAATTAATTGTTCTTTAATGTTTATCACATGATTATTTTAATAAAGAATGAAACTTTCATTTTTGTTTGACTAAATCGAAAATGCAAAAGTGGGGAATGGCAGAAACTTACCAGGGAGTAATTATAGTCAAATTATCCCTTGTATAGTTTCACAATAGACAGTATTTATTTTGCATTTTCTGTTGCAAAATTCAACAATTTTAGCTGACCTGAGCCGAATGCTCATGGATAGCTTATAGCATGGTACTCGAGTCGGCGTGCGTCCGTACAGTCACATTTTCAAAAATCTTCTTCTCTGAAATCCCTTGGCCAACCAAAGCCATTTTTTTATCTACACAAGCTCTAAGGGAGTGATTATCATTCGCACACACGGACGAACCATATAATAAGTTGCTTATTGCACTTTTAGCACCCTGCACCTTGTGCATTTCCGGGTTTCTGACATTGAACACTTAAAGGGTGCAATATTTTTCTACATTATTATGGTAAGGTATTTCGGTATTTCAGATATCTAACACTCATGGTCATATCATATGAAACTTATTTAAGAATACTTTGGTGAATTGTGAAATAAGTACTCGTGTAAGATCATTTATTGCATAGCATTTATATTATTTTATTTTAAAGTTTTCATTGTTGTGTGTTTAGGATGCACGGCAATAGGTAAGACCTATTTATTTCATATTAGTTTTACACCCCATTCAATATTATTTCTGCTCGTATGAGAAGGGCCAATCTGATAAAGGGAGCAACCCTTGTGAGGCTCGAACCCACAGCAGTGAAATAATCGACGGATTGCGAGTGGTAATGAAATCAACAACCCAAACAACACGGAAACGAAAAATTGTTTATGGATGTTTGTAGCATTGTATATTCTGGTTATAAAATGGGTTTTAACCAAAGTGACAATAATTAGTGTGGATGCCACATTGTGCATCTTCTAGGGTAGAGTCTAACCAAGATGTTCTTATTATGACCTCGAGATCGCTGCCCCCTGTTCCCACCAATTCTTATTTCTGTCTGGAGCTTCATGGCTTCGGTGTAGATACACTGCAGGTTGTGATTGGTCCTCAGTGATAATACCCCCCATTCCACTAGGCGGCAATCGCACTACGCTTCCAACTATGGACATACACACCAGGAAAACATGTCCGTGCAATGAATACCTCTTTACACCCCACTTTTATATAGCAAAACTGGGGTTGGCAGGGGTATACCTATTTTTCTTATTTTTGCTCCAAAACATTGATTGTGGGTACTCGCCGTTTTCTACTAAAACTTTTCATTTTTTACAACTTTAAACATCACTGTATATTGCATGGGCAAGTTTTCGTAATGCATATTCGGGATCGTAGAAGGGTCAACAACAGCTAGCGTAGGAGAAACACCTTGGTCATATGAACAATGTACTGGAAGCGCCCAGATCGCGGCGGTCGATCGAGACCTGACGGCCCAAGCTTTTGATTTGCTCAAAATTTTCGTAAAGAGATTACTATGGACTCGAAGCGTACTGAAAAAAGGTATATTGAGCGGCAGGTCCGTACCAAAAATTAACCCCTAAAGCCTCTCCCCATGAGATACTTATGTTGAATATTTCATGCCATGCCCGGATTTATAAGTGCCGTTGAGACTTCGATTTGTCATATTATTATTATATATATGACAGTCTAGATCGTTACATATAAAATTACCGATTTTTCAAAGGGAAAATTACCTACTATTTTGCATTATGAAACCTTAACTGAAATTTAAGTCATGCAGGCTTACAATAGTCGAAATACTTTAATTCTAATTCATTTCAATACTAGTATCGGAGTGGCTATTGACAAACGTTTGTCATTAGCGATTTTTCGTATAAATCGCTATTGACAAGCGTTTGTCATTAGCGATTTCTCGATTAAATCGCTATTGACAAACGTTTGTAAATAGTGGATTTCACGTATTTTCGCTATTGACAAACGTTTGTCTCATACGATTTATACGAAAAATCGCTAATGACAAACGCTTATCATAAGCCTTTTTTTCAACGAATATTTCCAAACGGTTGTAAATAAAATGATGACCAGCAAAATAATATCGGACTCGGCCTAGTTTATTAATGTATTGTGAATCATAGATATAGAACAGATATTTCGTATGTTTTCAATGATTTATATATTTTATTAGAATTATTAACACACATATTTGTAACTTAATACAGACATAAACATGCACCTTTCAAACATACAAAGGGTTTTGTTTGATGCCCACGTCAACAATGTTAAATTCAAGTTGAAGTTTGGGAGGAGCGACCGCTTCTGGGTATTCGCTATTTCTATGGAGAGTTAATGTGTTTTGCTCAAAAACATAACAAGGCACAAGTGGAGTTCGCACCCAAGACGCTATACCACTTGGCCACTTTCACTGATGTTGAAAAGCTCTTAGTAAATTACCAAAATTTGAAGATACAGATACGATCTTAGACTAATATAGTACATAATTATTAGACAACATAAGTACAGGAGGTTTCTGAACGATGACGTAAGGGCTGTAGAAGCTAGGGGTCGTATTATAAAGTCACTGTGTGACAATTAATTTGCACATTCTATTGCGTAAACGGTTTACGTAAATGGCATGCGTTCAGTAGACTAAAATACCCTCAGAAACACATTCTTTACAGTGGCTATCTTTTGGCTTTGACTATGCGCGGGACTGGAGCGCTTTGTTTATTTGTTTGAGTTGGCTTGCGGCTTAGCGTCCCAGTAAACAGCCATGGTCGTTGCCTCCATTTTATGGGATTTTTACCCAACATAGGACGTCATGACATCCAAATAGTGCTTCAAATACAACCACTCAACCAAAAATGCTTATATGTATGGATGGTTTTACTTGAACCACTTTAATAATAATAATAATAATAACAATCTCTATATTTATAGAGGATAACGTATTTAGCACAACGGCCAGTCTTCCATACGGTCCTCTAGTGAATACAGACATTGATTATTTTCGGACCTTTTTGTTATTATTCGGACTTTTTCATATTAGACATGCGATGTTAGTGATGCTATATTTTGTTTCGGGAGAAGAGAAGCCAGTGCTTGCCTTATAATGCTGAGCGCCAAGCAAGGCAGCCACTAGTACCATTTTTAAAGTCTTTGGTATGACCTGGCCCGGGATCGTACCCACGACCTCCCGCTCCCGAAGCGGACGTTCTAACCATTACGCTATCGGAATCGGCTCAGACCTTAGCGGTTATTTAAACCAGTAATCAGGTGGTATGTCAGTAGCGTAGAAGCTTTGTCTGGAGGCACAAACACTCCATCTATTTCTTTAGGTCCCATTGGGTGGGGTGGTGGGTGCATATTCTCACCCGACCACTCGTGCTTTGTAGCCCTTGTGCTACCCGATGGATTTAGCCATTGCACAGCATACTGGAGGTAAACCTAACGCAGCATGGAGACATTTGGCATGGCATAGACATATACTTTACTCGAAATTGTAAGAATTTTATGACACATGCATTCTAGCAATTCACGTGAAAACACCCGGATTAAAGATCGCACTTCTTTCTAATTCCCTCTAAAATCACTACGCTAACTGCACAATACAGGTGCAATAGACAATAGACGCGTGCCGTCTGATTTGAGCAAAAATAAGAAAAATATCAAACACTTTCTACTGAAAATTTTCATAAATGGCAGCTATAGCAACTTAATCGTCAGCGGCTATGGGCCTATGGCCGAACATAGGTTGGGCCGATGTTCGGCCGGACCACAATTTCAAAAATTTCGACCCAATATTATTTCATGTGGCTACCCAAAACCATTAATAACTGAAGACACGCGTCATCGGTTTTATTAGGTACATGTACATCAGCTAAAGGTGTGAAATGCACTCGTTATAAAAACATAGTTTACAGTAGTGACACCTTTGTTAACAACAGTGAGGGATTAAAAAGGATTATCGATTAAAGTCTGCACTGAAGTGATCTTGAATTTAATACAACCGAAAATGTTTGATATTAAAACATGAACATTGATAACCATTATGGAAAATTCACAAATTTTCTGACATCATTTACAAAGGTGTCATTAGAAAGTTGTTGCTTGACACAGAAATATATGCGTTCATTTTTAGTTTAGTTTTTTTGTTTTAAATATTTGTAAATTAAAATCACTGCACATAAAAAGAACCTGTGCATGATAAAACCAACAGTTTGGGTTCATCACCAGGTCCGTCACAAACCAGGCTGTACAGTCACAGAATAAAACTAGAAGATTGAAACTTTGGATATAAGTAGAAGAGGAATTGTACTATCCGTGTGGCGAAAACAAAGGCGCTGATCAAGAAAAAGATTTCATAATTATCACATTCATGTGTTGCTTGCTGCAGAATTATTTTCAAACTGTGACCAGTTTAAATGTGCATATCAAAAGCAATTGGCCAAGCACCGATTGGTTAAATTAAGCGGTTATTCTTAGAAGAGTCTCTGTCTGATGCAGAGTCATTAAATTGTAATCTGATAGCACCAGCCTGGTTATGCAAATGAGCTGGCTGGGACCTTAATTACCTAGGGGTCATATCAACGACGGACCACGGACTACGTCACGGGCCTGTTTGTCTGTATTTATGTTTTACTTTATTTTTTATTTTATATATATATTTTTTTATTATTATTCTAATCCAGTTTTACGTCCTTCAATATTATTTCAGCTCATATGAGACGGGCCAATCAGTAGGTGGGCGAAAACGGGAGAACCTCGAGAAAAAACAGCTGGCACACCCGCAAGCAGAACTTGGCTCGTCTCACATGTGGCCAGTGCGGGGCTCGAACCCACACCGCACACAGCGGTGAATAGTTTGTTAACTCGTACGGACAATGAAGGTGTATGTATATAGTCTGTGCAGTATACGCTTTCTACGCCTTTGTGATTTATTAAAAGAATATTTATTTTGCCCTATCCTAAAGATTTTTGACTGCAAAATACTGGTGTTGGATATTGTATACAAAAATCTCTTCCCCCGCCCAAACTCAGTGGTTGACTTCTTTGTACTGAGTGCAGGTGACGTCTTTGTACTGACTGCAAATGACTATGTAGAGCCGATGTGGAGGAAGGAGGTTATCCCACAAGAATTTGAGCCGCCTCGTGCGAAAACCAACAATGTGGTTTTTGAACAGGTCCGACACAAACCGAGCTGCACAAGCACAGAAAAAAATTGGGATATAAGTAGAAGAGAGATTGTACTATCCGTTTAGCGAAAACAAAGGCGCTGATCAGCTTCGCGGTTACAGCGAAGCTGATCTGTGCCTTTGTTTTACGCAAATGCAGATTGTTGGTTTTCTCATGAGGCGGCTCATTTATTGATGCATCCATAATCCACATATACAAGCGGACAGGAAATCCACAAGTCTGTGACAACCACAGAGGCATCTCCCTCCTATGCATTGCTGGGAAGATACTGGCAAAAATTATGTTAAACCGCCTGAATGTTCATCTTGATCAGACGGGACTTATCCCAGAAAGTCAATGTGGGTTCAGGAAAGACAGGGGAACAATAGACATGACCGCTACAGCAAGCTTCAGATGAAATGCCAAGAACAGAATGTAGATCTATACATGACGTTTGTCGACCTCACCAAAGCTTTTGACACAGTTAGTCGTGATGGACTCTGGAAAATCATGGCCAACTTTGGCTTTCCACCCAGATTCATATCAATGGTACGGCAATTTCATGATGACATGCAAACACATGTGCAAATTGATGGAGAGTTCTCTGAACCCTTGGAGGTAACGAATGGGGTCAAACAGGGTTGTGTTATGGCACCAATACCGCTCAGCATGATGTTTTCTGCCATGCTCATGGATGTTTTTCAGGACAGTGACACTGGTTTTCCAATCAGGCACCGTTTTGATGGCAATATATTCAACCTTAGAAGGTTACTAGCCTAAACTAAGGTACAGACAGATGTGCTAGATGAGCTCCTCTATGCAGATGATATGGATAAGAATGCCAGCTCAGAGGCAAAAGTGCAAAGAGCCATGGATCAAGTCTCACAGTCATGTGATAACTATGATCTCACAGTACAATCAGCACAAAAACGACAGAGGCTGAACACCAACCAGCACATGGAAAACCGTAGAATTATCATAATTATTGTGATTAACTGCGCCAGATAACGAGCTGTTATAAAGGACGATACCGTAATGTTAGAATCATAAAAATAAGTATCAACATTATATTTGACATTTAGCAACACACCTTAATAAAACCTACATCGCAACTGGCAAACATATACCGGCATGGTGTTTTACCCTTCCTCGTTCGACGACCTTGAACAGCATGATGGCAAGCATTTGTATGCAATCAAAAGTGCCACCCTAATCAGACAACTGCCGGCTTCTCATGGGCTCTGTACGCATGTAGTCTGCATTTTCCTCAAAATTCAAGGACCACCACTTTTGTGCCGTGGCTTTTGTTTCACATTACGAAAACATGCCCATGCAATATATAGAGATTTTTTCAGATGTAAAAATAAAAAAAAAAGATCGTTGGAAAATGTTGGTATTTTTAACATCTTAGCTCAAAACATAGATTGTGGGTACACGTTAGAACCGCCTCGGCGAGGCTGTTCGAACGAGTACCCACAATCTATATTTCGGATCAAAAATAAGGAAAATAGGTATACCCCTGTAAACCAGTTTTACTATATAAAATTGGGGTTCGAGGGGGTATACTATTCATGGACATGTTTTCCTGATATTTGAATCGTATATTCAGAAGCGCCAAATTGAAACACGCAGATTTGCTTTCCATCGTTCCAGTGATGAACATACGGTAAGAATTACGATATTGCGATATTTATTCAAAATTAAATATAACATGGAGACTATTCATAAATGATCTGTCCAAATTATACAAGAAAATATTTGCATTAATAAAATTATCTGTTTTGCTCAGGACTGTCCCATATTTTTCCTTTTAGAGACACAAACGTTTTAATCTTGCAATTAATTCCTGGATGATTCCAATCTACTTAGTATAATGTGACGATGAGGCTTAAATAGTATTTTTGTTCTCTTATTACACAGCACCTTTTCATCAACGAATAACACCCTGTCATTTTTGCTAAGGGGGCTCATCTACCATAACGCTACAAATAACGTATATTTGGGAAAACAAATGGGGTCCATGGCGATACTATTATTTGCGCTTGTGTCTTGTCATACCATTCCCATTGTATTGAATGTATCACTTTAGCTTACAGCCACTTCAAATTGTATTAAAGAGGAAAGCAATAGTCAACAACAATACCTTTAAAAGTAAGGATCTAATCAAAGCAAACATTTTGGTGCAAATTTTGTTCAAATCGGTCAAGGAATAAGTGAGATCTTGGCATTTGATATTTTTGGAACGAAGTGACTTTCGTCCGCCATTTTGAATATTTAATTAGAAACTGTAAAAATCAAAACATTGTATAAATTTTATATTTCGATATTAATATGGCAAAATATGACCAAAACTGACAGTAAACCAAGAGAAGAAAATATTACAGATTCCAAAAATTTACAGATAAATATTAACAGTGTTTCATTAAATTTGATTATGCAAATGCATATTTAATAAGGGCTTTATGACGTCATTATGCCTCAAAAATATCCCAGATGGCCGCCCCATTAAGCAGAAATCAGGGGATATTCAAACAAACATAACTTTATTAATTTTCATCCAATTTTGATAAAACTTGTACCAAATTGTTTAGGGGGTGAGCACTTTCATAAAAGATTCATTGTACATGTATTTCAACATTGCGCTTCCCTTTAAGTGATAGAATTCGGGGCTCTCATATATTAATAACTTTCTTTATTCGAATTGTTTTCAGAAGCATCATGCTCTGCGAGGCACTGATTAGCATTAGTCTCCTAAGTTCAGTCTTTGGGACGGAGACTACTGCGAACCCGGTACTCACCTTCAGTCCTAGACCCAACCCATTCAGTACAAATATCCACTTCAACACAGCTCTACCGTCAACGTTCGAGCCCTACACCACAACACTAGAGGAGGTTCTGTCGGAGTACTCGACCGAAAGACAACTAGAGCTGGGAGACATTGACGACTGTGCATCAATCAGGGGGTATCGATCTCCGGATCAGTGGGTCAATCCTTGTCGATTTGATTTGTTTGATCTGGGCCCGGAATGCGTGAAACAGCGTGCCTTTGGATATGAGGATGGTCAGCCGTGCGTTCTGTTTAACATGGAAAAACTTCTAAGCTGGCTCCCAGTGCCTTATGATAATAGCAGTGTTCCGGAAACCATCCGAGACCTATGGTCCCAGTATTCCGTGACCTTGAAGTGTGAAGGAGCTGACCCTGCATCACGAGCCAACTTAGGGACCGTCTTGTACTATCCTACTCACGGGTTTGCCTTCAAGTATTACCCGTACCTGGTCCAACGCGCCTGGAAAAGCCCTTTAGCGTTTGCCATGTTTGAAAACCCGACCCCCAACATCCGGATCCGAGTTGTCTGCAAGGTTTACGCCGCGAACATCAACCACAGCAGGATACTCGACACGAGCATGGTCAACTTTGAACTTTTCGTAGAATAAACACGACAAAAGAATTTATCAATATTGACATGAGTGGGTGGGGTATGCTAAACAGACATCTACTGTTTTTTTAATCTGTAAATCAAATGATGCTGTGCATTTATTGCTAATAGACGTCACAGATACTAGGAATGACTCAATATAGTTATTCTTTTAAAATATTAAATAGCTTTGCTTAGAATTGGAAATGTAACTGGTTTTCGTGGGACCCATTTCCTGGAAAATGAAATGCATTTGAATAAAAATTACACAAAGCCTACATGTCTTGGATACATAATCTGAAAAATGAAGGATTATTTTGGGGTCACGGAAATGTATTTCTCTGGGAAAAGATAGTGTAAACATGTTTTTCTGAAAAATTCTGAAAGTAGGTAACTTGGGGCGGCTCGTGTGCGCTTATTGTTTGCTGAGAGATGACATGCCTTTTGTTTCAGGTGCTTATATGATTGAAGTCAATGACTACAACGAAAAATCTGGCTTATTTTTTCAAAAAGCTAAGAAAAGTGGGTCCGACTATTTCAACCCGGAAGTAACTGAAAAATGACTTACTTGCTCTAAGCTGACCACTCATTTCACAATCATGTATACACAAATCCATGTATTTGCAACATATTCAACAGTCCCATCATAAAAAGGTACAAGCAGGCAAAGATCAGGAAAAAGCGCAATCAGAAAAAGATTCCCACTCCAAAAACCGAGGTGGGAAAAAACCAAACTAACAATCAGGTACTTTATACCATGAAACATATCGTAAGCCGAATGAGCAGCTATTTTCCCAATAGGTGGCCACTCAGTTACCTTAACTAAAAATATGAAAACATACATAAGGCGCCAACAGCACAAAAAATTTAAACACCAAGACATAAAACAAAAAGAACCACTACAGAAGTATCGACTTGGAACGATCAGTAACACAAAGTTACTGGCGGGCTTAAACCGGTTTTACAGGTACCTAACCTCACCCTCAGCTTCTGCAGTGGTTCATAACATTTAGTTAGTTATTTGGTCCTTGTGGTGAATCTCTAACTAGTCAATAAATCATCAAGAACAAACAAATAAATCATGATAAACATCCTGATGAATCAAAACCCAGGACTCACAGATTGAGTAAGCTTCCCGACGATGGAGATCCCTGCGCGCCGAATAACCTACTAACTCTGGAGCAAAAGAAAAACACCAGTTGGACCCCGGTGGGCCAAGCAACAGACAAGAAGCTCCGGCCCCAACCATCTAAAATGAATAGCTTTAAGTCGGGGTCATCATAGAGTCTGACGCCCGACCCACCGGCGCCCAACTGGCGGTTCTAACGTGTACCCACAATCTATGTTTTGAGCAAAAATAAGAAAAATGTAAAAAAAAAATCTACCGAATTTTTTTTTACAACTTTAAAAATCACTGTATATTGCATGGGCGTGTTTTCGTAATGGCGATTCTATTGTGGTAATCAAGACATGTCCACGTGCTTCTGATTGTACAAGAAAGCCGTCTAAAGCATGTGGGTACCCCTTTTCTAGTGTTTGCAAAACTATAACACGTGGGGTTAAGCGGTACGGTCAGAGGTTTTTACTATACTGATACAATCTGAACTATTGACCTCAGAGCCGGAGATGGAATAATCAGCTACACAGAGCAAACATGGCAAACAATCCAGAACAAAAACTCATAAAACGACAACTTTATTTATACGTTATAATTTGACAGATTCTGTCCACGTATGCACGACATATACAGAAGCCTGAAAACTAGGCGAGGCGGTTCTAACGTGTACCCACAATTTTTGTTTTGAGCGAAAATGTTTAAAAAAAAATCATTCTTTTTTCCAATTAAATTTTCATTTCTTTTTCTGAAATAAATAAATCTCTGTATATTGCATGGGCAAGTTTTAGTAATGAAACAACACGGACCATGGAGATCTCTAATCAAATCCTCTCAATTTTACAGCTTTCGTTTTTGGGTTTCGTTATAATTTTGAAGCGTTCTGGAAAGTGAATAGATATGCGCGGGTCACACAAACATAAAATTTAAAGTCAATGATTATACAAAAAGCCTTAATTTTAACACTTGCTTTGTATACACGGACATTACTGGTCTAATAATAGTGGAGCTGCTAAGTGAGAAAATACTTCAGTTGATGATACAAGCATGAAATTTTCACCATATGTTCTTTACATGACACACATTAAAAAATGATTCCTGGCCACGTGACATTCGGCGATTTTCAAGATGACCACCAAAATCCAAGATGGCCGACACTTCTGTAAGGGGTCTGTGTAATAAATCGATCATATCTCTGGTTCTATTTTGCACAGAACAAACATCTTTGTATAAAATTAAAGCATAATCATTGCCCTTTTGTCTTATATCCAAATTAACAAGTTGCCTCATTTGCATATTTATGAATATTAATGAGTTCTAATTTTTTGCATCCAAAATCATGAAAATTGCGAAACATTATTTAAAAAAATCACACTATTGAAAATGGACTCTGCTGGAATGTCAAATGAAACATATAACTTAAATTTCACTTTGTCATACATTAAATTAGCATGGTTACATTAAAGCTTATTTGCATATTTATGAATATTCATTTGAAATTACTCAATATGTCTTCAAATTTTAGCGTTTATCACGCTGTGCTGTACAAAATCATTCAACATATTATTCAAAGAATGAATCATACACAGTTAAAACTCTGTTACTGTCCTTTCTTCCAGTGCCCCTAAGAGTCTAGTTCTTATTATAAATAAAGTCATGAATATTAATGACATAGTGTCCTTATATTTAAAAGAGAAAGCAATGGGAATTCAAGAAATAAAGGAAAGGAAATTATATTAAATAACATATTTTGACTCAAAAATAAAATACTAAGATAAAGGACTCAAGAAATAAAATACAAAAATAAAATACTGTTTAATTCTAATAACCAATAACCATCAATTATGCAAATTAATAATTATTGCTTTCAGTACAGCTCTAATTAAACCGAACTGGCTTTGCAATAAATATATCCAAGCCGATTGCCCAACATATACATGTACATGGCTGCTGTCATTACGAGAGTCGTTCACAACTGTAAGATTTATTGGTCTTCTTGACAGCTACATGAACACATTTCTGCGCAGGAAAGGCATGAACGGTAGCATTTCCCGTACAGTAACTTATTCAACCACGCTTTTGTAACTCCTGACAGTATTCGGCAATACCAGACAGTGTTGTCCATTTAGGAACCCATATGTTGTTCTGCTTGGTCTAGCCCTAATTCAGAGATGGCTACTGTTGTTCAGGCAACTGTTTAAAAGTGCAAAATTACAAAACTTCCATAGGGCTTCATGTTGTCAAATCAAAAGGGTCACTGACGAGGCTTAAGTAGCCGAAACCATGTTTTGGTCCACCCCCTTTCTCATTAATATGTTCACTACTATTGAAAGATCATAGTTTTAATTGTTATTTGCTATTACTGCAGCTGGTGTTGTGTCATATGGCGGTCTTAAACTGTCCATCCCCTTTCTCATTAATATGTTCCCTACTCTTGAAGGATCATAGTTGTAATTGTTATTTGCTATTACTGCAGCTAGTGTTGTGTCATATGGCGGCCCTAAAAGTCATCCATAGTATAGATTATATTTCTCTTTTGGTCTTTTGAGATCAGCGAGGACATTCTAAGAAATCAAGAAAATCATTATTGGTTTAGATACATTTAATATATTTGGCCCCATTTGGATAATACTAGTCTTTGTACCTACTACCCAGTTAAATGGTGCAAAAGTACAATAATTACCTTTGGCTTCATGTTGTCAAATCTAAAGGGTCTTTGATGAGGCTTAAGTAGGCAAACCCATGATTTGGTCCATCCCCTTTCTCATTAATATGTTCACTACTCTTACAGGATCTCAGTTTCAATTTTTATCTGTTGATTTCTGCATTGCAAACAATTGTATTTCCTTTTGACACTATTACCTGTGCACTTGTTTGTGCAAGTATATATATATTTTTTCATCACATCTAAGGAAGTTGTTTGGAAGTCTGCTGTTAACAGTTACTTTCCTCATGATCCTCTTTTCTGTCAGGACTCGCCCTTCTAACTATCCTGACGATAAGTATAAAACAATATCAACTCCGGAGTGTTTCAGGGCATAGGGCATAGGATTCAATATGAGGTACGATCATCAAAGGTTTTGCTGCTCCGGTGGACACCGCATTAATCAGGGCTGTCTCATCAATGATCACAGTGTCTGCATTTGGCTGTTCATCAGCTGTATTTGTTCCTCGAAAATAGTCTACAGCCATCTTTCAAATTGTCAAGCTTACACTTGGCTGATGATTGGTCAGGTTAAACTTTCCTACTGAAAAGAGAACGCTTGTTCTTTGTGACGGGCACATTAAACGAGGGCTTCTGGTTGCTTGCCATGTCCTTCACTGTCGGGAAGTCTGTGTTTGCTATCATTCGTGTAGACACCATGCGATAGAGAGCATGTTCGAACTGCACATAACTTCGGAAATCACAAATTGCTTTGCTAATGTTAAATAATTAAAGAAGAATGGTTTCCATATATTCTATCATATGCAGCGTATTGTGGGCATTTTTGCAAGAAATAGATCAGATCTAGCAGTGAATTGTTGAGTAATATTTCACTGTTTGGAGGTCAGTTGTAAAGAAGATGAAATCACGAGCGCGGATCTATTTCGTTTCTAACACACAAAAAAACAGAATAAAGGTCATTGAAACAGTCGATATAGCTCAGCTTTCCATCATTGCATGCAGATTTCCCGCCAAATATTTGACTGTAATGCGGTTTTTTTTGCATACAATCATTATGTTTGTTATGCGTTAAAAGTATTACATCATCTAATGGTATTTGGTGTGATAGGATAGATGACATCACAAATGATATCCAAATGGCGCAAAGTAACGCCACGCTTATTCTCCCAGTGAAGTGTTGCACAATATAACGGTTTTATAAACACTGGCTATATAGGCAAGGTGAGTTAGAATTAGCAAATGTGATATTTCTGTTGTCTATATTTAGATCACTTCGCGACAATTAAGTTATCGAAGTGTTCTCAGCAACGAGAAAAGGGTTATTGACAGTTTTTATAGTTATAGAATCATTAATGTATTCTGCATACAAAAGGATATTTCGAAAATAACTTAAAAGCGAGCGGCACCACATATCTTCCGAACTTAGGTTCAGTCCGAACTGTAAAATTTAACTGTGACGTCACCGTCTTGTACACAAATGATAGCTTACAGAGTTTGCTTCTTGATAGTGATATTGCTTCTGACCAAAAGACAGTAATATAGGTAAATGTACAGTCCAAAATTCTGTTAAAAAGTCGAAACTCAGTATATAGATGTATCATTTTCTTAAGATTCATAAATATTAATGAAAATTGTAATGCTCAGCTAGATACCTAATGAAAACAATTATAAAGTTGAACAAAAGGCTGGCTTATGTATCAGTTTGACATTTAAAACGGACAAAAACTTGTGAAATTGTCAATTTCCAAGTTTTTTGCTACTGATTTCAGCTGAAATGGAGAAACTTATTAATATTCATGAATATGCAAATTATTTTTTTTTTATTTTTGAACTTTTTTTTCAAAAGGGCAATGCCATAGCTATAATTTGGAACCAAAATCATTGTTCTATGATTATCAGAATGTGAGTTATGATCATTCATCTACACCAACCCTCTTAAATATGTCGGCCATTTTGTTTTTCGGCGGCCATCTTGAAAATGGCCGAATTCGAAGTGGCCAGGAATCATTTTGGAATCTGCATCATTTGGAGAACATATGGTGTAAATTTCATGCTTGTATCATCAACTGAAGTATTCCCTCAAATTTGCTCACTAAGCAGCTCCGCTATAAGGACTAACCTTATTTGAGCCGCATCATGAGAAAATATGCATATGCGAAAACTAGGCGCAGATCAGCTTCGCAGTTAGTGCCTTTGCTTTCGCTGTTCATCTTTTTTCTAAATCTAAAATCTCCAGCCTCTAGCTATCTTCTATGCTTGTACAGCTCGATTTTTTTTTTAGCGTCAGACCTGTTCGGAAACCACATTGTTGGTTTGCCCATGAAGTGGCTCATTTAGGGCTGATTTTCTCAAAAAGCGAATGTCCATGAATCTGCTATAGGTAGAAACTACTACTGAGATTTGTGCCATAGGTGCCTATTAAAGATCATACCCCCCCCCCGAACCCCACTTTTATATAGCAAAACTGGGGTATGTAGGGGTATACCTATTTTTCTTATTTTTGCTCCAAAACATAAATTGTGGGTACTCGTTAGAACTTCCTCGCTGAAGCGGTTCTAACGTGTACCCACAATCTATATTGAGTAGTTTATTATTCATATAACTGAATATAATAGAAAAGAATATTAGTGCATTAAGAATTCAAGCTTCAACAACAATTACACACACACACGCGCACAAATTGACTGTCTATATTAATAGCTTCTTGTCTCCCTTCACCTGAGAATAATTTGTACATCTATAATAAAATATTTGGCCATTTGAATACTGCAGTCAGCGTTCGGAAATATCATCAAAACCGTTGTCCTTGTTGTGATTGGAATAATTTAAATGAGTCAATTTAAACTGTGTGTTCACATTTCAATAAATCAGCTGTTTTCAATCCCAGATGCTTTTCCTCAACACCATAGCCCCGCCCACCAGGGTAGCCGTCTTGGTAGCTCCGCCCACTGAACTCTTACTGATAGATCCCCAGATAGAGGCTGACCTCTCCCGCCTACACCGCCAACAGTGGTCGTCATAGCAATCCCCGAACCCACTCTTGCCCCACTCCGACTTACAGACCGGCTCGACGTGGGAACATTTATAACCGTTATCATAGGAGGAGGAGCCACCGGAGATCTTCTTGGGTCTGTTGGAGGATGATTGTTTGTTGACGGTGGTGGTTGGTGCCCAGCGACCCATAGTGACGGCTTCACTGACCTAGCAGCAGGTGGGGTATATCATAGGTTGGTGCTGAAATATACGGTATATACTCAATTGGTTTGTTTTATGGATTAACGTCCCAGTCAACATTTTCCGGCTCAAGCCTTGACATTACGAGGATAATTTGAAGAGCCTACTTCGCCCATGATCATGGAATGCCCAACGTGTCATCAGGAAAACTTGCCCATGAAAAGTATGCCCCCTTGAACTCCACTTTTGAACTTTTTAGAAAAATTGGGGTGCACAGGGGTATACCTATTTTTATTTCTGATCATACATTGTGGTTAGCCGTAAGAACCGCCTCGCCGAGGCGGTTCTAACGTGTACGCACAATGTATGTTTTGAGTGGAAATATTAAAAAAAAATCAAATTTTTTTCCATTGTAATTTTTCCTTTTGATAAACATCTCTGTTTGGCGTGTTTTCTTTATGTAGAAGAGTACGCATGTTGCTATAAGAATGGACTTAAACTTTTCAGAAAGATGAATACATGTTTTTAAGTCTACCTTTATGTTCAAAGTTTAAATCCACCATTGATTTAATTTTCTTCAAAAGATTGCTGACACTACTTCAAAACAACTATGCGACGCTGCGCAACAAAATGCACAAAATCACGTGTGCGTAAGGCCAACTTCAAAGCAGTCTGTGGAGCATCTCAGTCTTAATAGAGTTGTTGTAATTCTATTATTTGAGCCGTCTCGTGGGAAAACCAACAATGTGGTTTCCGACCAGGTCCGACACAAACTGGCCTGTACAAGCACAGAAAAGAGCTAGAAGCTTGAAATTTCGGACTTAAGTAGAAGAGGAATTGTACTATCCGAGAAGCGAAAACAAAGGCGTGATCAGCTTCGCGGTGTTACCGCGAAGCTGATCTGCCCCTTTGTATTCGCCTATGCAGATTGTTGGTTTTCCCATGAGGCGGCTCAAATCTTTTTTGTTTAAAATAGTAGTTCTATTCACTTTATATTATTGATAAACAAGCAGTTTTTCGTATGACATGCATTGGAACAATGTGGCCATTCACTAATTGACACATTCATTGACTGACAAACAATACTTTACTTTGTAGGAACAATTAGCCAAATTTTCAACAAAAATATATGTAGTCAACACATTTTATCATCATTCTTTTTTTTTCAGCATAATATTCACCTATACAGAGCATACATATATATGTATATACATGTATATTGTATTGCAAAAAATCAAGTGTGCTACATTAAAGTTAGATATATAGTTTTGGATCCTCATATAAATTATGACAAACCAGAGGACCAATGGTCCTGTAAACACTCACCTAAGATCTGGGATATATACCAATGCACTTGTTTGACTATTATGGTCATATACATGTATATAGCCCCAGGTCATGGACAGATGTACCAGTGAGATCAATTTTATTTTCAGAATCATTAATATTCTGTCCATTTTGGCAATTCTTGGAATTTTTCTCATTCAATGAAATTTTAACAGTTTATTGCATATGCGACCTAAGCTGACCTTGCCATAAATAGGTCAAGGTCATCACAGGGTCATGATTTATGTACACATTGTAGTACTCTAGTCCCCGATGCTACATGCCGAATTATGTCCGGTTCCAGAGAAGAGTTTTGAAGGGTTTTTACCATAAATGGGCATAGCGGCCATCTTGTTCATGTGACCTGGATTATTTATGTGTACATTGGTTCCCCCTTCCTGTAGATGTTTCATATAAAATTTGGCTTTTATTAGAAAGCAGTTTCAGAGAAGATGATCTTCGAATATTATAGTTATAGTTATTACATGTATATTGCCCTGGTGTTGTGGGGACTAAATGTTTTCAGAATCATAAATCTTCAGTCCATTTGTCCATTTCCTTCAAGTTTTTCCCTTCAAATGAAATTTTAACAATTTTCCCCATTCAAATGCATGGGCGACCTTTGTTGACCTTTCCGTAAAATAAATCAAGATCATCCAAGGGTCATGATTTATAAAAACTTTGTAGAGCTCCATTCCTCCATGCTTCATGCCAAGTTCCAAAATCATAGGCCTTCTTGTTCTAAAGAAGAAGATTTTAAGCATGTTTGCTATTTATAGCCATGGTGGCCATCTTGATCATGTGACTTTGATCATTACTTTCATTCACCCTTCCTAACGATGCTCCACATTAAGTTTGGCTTTGATTGGCTAAGCGGTGTCAGAAAAGATGTTTGAATATGATGGTCATATACATGTATATAGCCCCGAGGCAGGGGTAGACAACCCCCCTGAGGACAAAATGTTTTCATAAACTTGGCATAAATCTTCTGTCCATTCGCATACTCCCAGCAAGTTTTACTAATTTACTCCATTTAAATGCATGGGCGACCTAAGTTTACCTTGCCGTAAAATAGGTCAATGGCACCCCAGGGTCATGATTTATATAAAATTTGTAGTGCTCCATTGCCTGATGCTTCATGCCAAGTTTCAAAATCATGGGCCTTCCGGTTCTGGAGAAGATTTTTAAAGGTTTTTGGTATTTATAGCCATGGCGGCCATCTTGGTCATGTGACCTGAACCATTTATACAAACTTTCATACACCTTAACTAACGATGCTCCGCATAAAGTTTGGCTTGGATTGGCCCAGCGGTTTCAGAGGAAAAGACCTTTGAACATTGTGGGCGACAACTACAACGACGGACGACGGAGCATGGGTATACTATAAGCTCACAAATTGTGAGCCTAAGGTGAGCTAAAATGGCATGTTCGTCGACAGATAACAGTCAACGCTTTGACCTGTCGTCCTTGACCGAATATTGGATCTAGATTTTTCATGCGGAGTTCTCTTGCTTACTGCTGGCACCGAAAACAGGCAAGAATCGGTTAGATTTGAAAATTCAAGAAAGATTTCGAACGGGAAATGTAAAACACGAAATATTTACCACATACATTTTCCAAATTAACACTCATCGATACCTCTCTTTCATTTAAGAAGCGGTCTGTTCTTCTTTTGTTTAATACTGATTTACGTCTTCTGTTTAACATTTAAAATAAACAATTGGTTCACTCACAGATTGACAGACCATACAACCCTGTTTGGGCTTTGTTTGAAACTGCAAGGAATGACCCGTACAGCTGTGGAACATTAATTGAGCCGCATCGTGAGAAAACCGGATTTTTGCCTAGGCGAAAACAAAGGCGCAGATCAGCTTCGCGGTAACCGCGAAGCTGATCAGCGCCTTTGTTTTCGCTACTCGGATAGTACAATTCCTCTTCTACTTAAATCCGAAATTTCAAGCTTCTAGCTCTTTTCTGAGCTTGTACAGGCCGATTTGTGTCGGACCTGGTCGGAAACCCCGAAGACCGGTTTTCTCACGTCGAGGCTCAATTTCAACTCTAAACATGGTGTCAAATGCCAGTTCTTTTCGTCAAATGACAATACGTTTCTCCTATGTACGTGTCCAGGTCCCGAGGTTATAAAACGTTTTCATGCTCAACTCAGCCGAGCGTGAAATTTCAATTCCTCATAACTACTGAAACAAAAATAGACCATCAAAGAACATGAAATTGCAAATGTCATTCTACTTTACCCGGTCCTTAGGATTGTTCCTCCGACGAGAGTCTCGTCATCTTCAAGTTGTAACTTCTTCCAGAAACTCGATTTGCACGATGCGAGATATTTCGAAACTTCTTCCGCTCGAGTGCTTCAGATTCGGCTTTTCTGTTGAGTCATCGTTTGTTTTCATTGCAGTGATTACTTTTGATAGTATTTCGTTTCTGTGATGCGTCCGTTCGTGTTTGTCCGCTGAAACTCGGAACGAATTCTTGTACATGTAATTACATCACATCAGATTGGTGGCGATGATATTTCTCATATTTCCATGTACTGTATGGATTGAGTGATATACTTATGTTATGTCATGTTATGTTATGTTACGTTACGTTACGTTACGTTACGTTATGTTATGTTATGTTATGATAAACACGTCATAAATGGTAACAAATATTATTTCCGATTAAAGAAAGGCAAACCGCTCAGAGGGTGTAACATTTCTTTTTTCCATTGGTCGTTTAAGACTGTTCTGTTGTCTGCATATTCTATCTGCCTAGGGTATGCTCATCATCGTTCTTTTGGTTGATGGTTACCGGATGGCTACCAGAATTGGAAAGGGCTGGTGGCATTGCCCTTCATGTGTGTTAATTAAATGAGCCGCCACATGGGAAAACCAACAATCTGCATAGGCGAAAACAAAGGCGCAGATCAGCTTCGCGGTAACCGCGAAGCTGATCGGCGCCTTTGTTTTCGCTACACGGATAGTACTATCTCTCTTCTTCTCAAATCCGAAATGGCCAGTTTCTAGCTCTTTTCTGCGACTGTACAGCCTGATTTGTGTTGGGCCTGTTCGGAAACCACATTGTTGGTTTTCCCACGAGGCGACTCAAATGTTCGTGATGTGATGTGCTGTCTTTTCTGTCCCTATGAATTCAATTTGAGCCGCCTCGTCGGAAAACCAACAATGTGGTTTCCGAACAGGTCTGACACAAACCGGCCTGTACAGCTACAGAAGGAGGCTAGAAGCTTGAAATTTAGGATTTAGAAAGTAGAGGAATTGTACTATCCGTGTAGCGAAAGCAAATGCGCTGATCCGGCAGCTTCGCAGCTACTGCGAAGCTGATCTGCGCCTTTGTTTTCGCCTATGCAGATTGTTGGTTTTCTCATGAGGCGGCTCATTTGTTTAAAAAAATCCCTGTATAAGATCCTGCTGGCATTTTCGTATGCAATTTGTATCCGTTCCTCGACTTTCTTTAATACTAAAAGCAATTTAATGTTTAAAAACGAAAGAGGGTGGACCAGACACGTCTGTTTAGATAATCAATTCTGTTCTGTGAAACCCACTCAGCTTCTTGCTAGGTCACCAGGTATTTGGGTCGATTTTATTCCGCCACCAAGCCTTGATGATGAGATGCCTTGATGATGAGATGGCATTCCAAACTCAACGTCGTATGATTTGAAATTAGTAAGCAGAAGCGATGGAGAACAGTGTCGTATAATGATAACGTCATGATCAATTTGTCCACATATTAATCTGTTTCATTGTTTGAAATAGTATCTTTTCAAATGGTATACATTTCACAACTAAGCACTTGTGCGTGAGTTTTACATGTAATTGCGATGACAATAATAATTATGTTTTAAGTGCCTCCGTTGATGAACTGCGATGAATACTGCTATAGCGATAACATTTTGTTGTATTCTGTTGATCAAAGTCTCTGGTAAGTGTCATTTACATTCAACTTACATCAGCTAAATAGTGTAATACTTCTGTTCTGATGTACCATGTTTTTATATATTCACGTGCCTGTGTCCGCACTTTGATTAATGAGATTTTATCTTCATGATTTGCGTTTATTCAGTGTACCCTGTTGCACGCGTATCTTTGTTTTTGATTGATTCAGTCAATTGTAGCTAGATGACTTTGTTTGATTCGAACATGCGTGTTGGCTTCTTTGAAGAGGTATTTGATGAAATGACGCTTTCTGGCATTTTGACTTTAATTTACACAATTTGTTATCAAGGCCTGCATGATGAAAATCTGGTAAACTTTGAGTCTTGAACTTTGTGTACATACACAATAAATACATTTGTGGATATGGAATATTATTACCAAACGTTTGGACATCTGTGGGATACATTACAACTTATCTTTGGCATGTAAAATACTTTCGGGAAACGTTTGAAGATAATTGTCATTTTGAAAACCTAATATTAAATACATCAGACATTTTATTTGGAAATTCGAAATTTGATGAAATTTTACATAAAATTATGGAAGAGTCTATTGACAGACGTCTGTCAATAGCAAATTTTCGGTGAATGTGCTATTACCAGACGTCTGTCAATAGCAAATTTTCGGTGTATCTGCTATTACCAGACGCCCGGCATAAGTTAATTTGGCGACTTATTTGGCAGATTGCTGAAATAGTTTTATAGTTGTAAATCAGTTGGTCAAGATGAAGCCTGAACCAATCGGAAATCTAATGCAAGAGACTGCGAACGACCTTAGTGTGTACATGTTGATAATACGGACTAAAATAGCAGTCACATATTAGTGTATAAGCCAAACGCACACCGGGCGTGTTGACAAGATTGTAAAATCCAGCGTACGTCAGGAGCACGTCAGAGACACGTTAGAAATGCGATACATGCGCGTTTTGTACGCTTGGTGTACGTTGATATATGTCGCTGTAGGTCGGTGCGTGTTCCACGCGTGTTTGGGCTCAAAAGATTTTTAAGCATGTTTAAATTGTCTCGAAGCCCGGCATGTCGCGGGCGTGTGTCTTATACGTTTCGAATAAGGTCCATGCGCGTTACATGCGCGTTGAAGACGCTTTGAACGCGTTTGGCTCACGTTCTAGGAACGACAGTGTACGCTACATGCGCGTTCCAATTTAACAAGAGATTGCTTCAGTAACGTACCCCAAGTGTGTATGACGCGCGCGTTGAACGTTTGCTGCGTGCCTATAGAGCGTGCGTAGCGTATCTGAGACGTAACACAAATGTACTCCAAAATTTTCAGCTATTTTTCTTATTTTTGATCCAAAATCTATGTTTTGAGCAAATATAAGAAAAATATATACTTTGGGGCAGAAAACATATATTTAGGGCTAAAAGTGAAGGCAACTTGCCATCATTCAACGCTTTTCTAATATTAATAACATCACACTATAAAACAGAAGCATATATGGCAAAGCTTGCTCAGAACTATTGTGGGTAAAATATATACCATTGTTTAATCCGTCATTTTAAGAGCAATTATATACAAATCAAACCTGCCCTTCCCATCCATTTGTAACCATTCACTGTCAACTATTAAGTTAGTAGCGGCTCTGGCCGATTTTCTATATTTGTTTTCCTTTTTTCTTTTCTTGTTTGTTAAAAATCTAGAAGCTATTTTCAGTAATATCAAACTACTAAAGGTGTTCCGGGTCTGAGATCAAGCCGGGGATGATCTCTTTCAACGCTCTTGTAGTCTGACTAGTTATTCTTGAATTAGTTAGTTGTTTGGTGTCATATTATAAGTTGGTAAACTGTGCAGATATGAGGAGTAGAGGCAGCTCATCTTTGACGCGCTGTGTTCAGCTGCTCTTCGTTGCTCTGTACCTGTAACTTAGAACAATAAGACATTGTATGTGTGTTATTATTATATTGTCTGTGGTTTCTTGCAGATAAAAATAAATGACAAAAAATAACTTATCTTTGGTACAATGAGTAACAAAATGGTGTTTCAGTAATGACCTGAAACAGTTGCTATTATTTTCAGGTGTCACGTTTTGCCCCCGAGGTACATTGGCCCTGCCAGTTCATTGTGTGGTGAACAAGGACTGCTACAAATATATGCGGTTCCACTGCTATAAGCCCAAAAATCGGTCGTATTGTTGTGGTTACTGTGACGAAGAGATGGCTCGACGAAGAAGATTATCTCCGCATTCTGTGACTTAGAATAAAAGTCATCAAATGAGCCTCCTCGCCAAAAAAAATCAACAATGTGATTTTTAACAGGTCTGACACAAACCGAGCTGTACAAGCATAGAATATAGCTAGAAGATTGAAATTTTGGATTTAAGTACATGTAGAAGAGGGATTGTACTATCTGTGTAGCGAAAACAAAGGCGCTGATCAGCTTCGCGGTTACTGCGAAGCTGATCTGCGCCTTTGTTTTCGCATATGCAGATTGTTGGTTTTCTCATGTGGCGGATCAAATTTTGCCAGATAACTCATGGCTATAGATGCAATGTACAGTGATTTTTACAGATGCAACATGTTTCATTTTTCATATATGTTTTGGACAAAAGGTCGATTTCACGCTGTAGAATACGGCGGATTGTGACATTATTATGAAATGTCCCCATATTGAATAAATTACATGTACGTGTACATGTTCTTTTTTTCTTTTTTGTTTTTTTCTAAATCTGATCTGAAGGATATTGTATCACATTCCTTCGCAAGTATGTAGGCCTAGACGTGGCAATTTCAACACCTGTATAATGTTTAAGTCGCACGAAAACCAACATATGATTGCGTTTCAAAGCCCAGAGACTCAGTTAAGCTTGGTGATCTGTGATCCGCATAAAAGTACTCTTAGTTACCCTAGTACTGTACTCAGATATGAGTAATTTGATCGGACACGGTGATATTTGCGCTGGGCTATCGATATGGGTACAGTGGTTTCCATCTTTATTAAATTAATTTTGCCAGTCTTATATTTTGTATTTGAATCATTTTAGCACAATCATCGTGTATGATATCATAATTCTAAAGCATTAAAATATTAAAATTCTCGGGTGTGGACATGTTCGTGTTATTTTCTATTTCACTATGCTGCTTCTCAGGTATTATATCAGGTGAGTGTATTTGTTGTTTTCGATTCATAGTAATGCAATAGTCATTTGTTATCACGCCCCCCCCAGGCCCGGGGAATAGCGGGGACTTTGACTTTTGGTCCATCAAATCCCTGTTAAAAGCCCCGCCCCGCGGGGACTGCTCGTTGGTAAAACCACGGCTGTTTTCCCCAGCAGCCTGCTATCTTTTCATTTCAAGGCCCTTTTTGCCTAGATATAAAGCAAACCCAGGGTATTTCCCCCGCACTGCCGTGGCAAAACTTTGGTCAAAGCCCCGCTCATTTCCACGGCTATCCACCGCCTTCCCCCGGGCCTGTGGGGGCCGTGGTTACAAATGACTAGTGCATAAGGTTCATATGTACGGTTCATATGTAATGCACCAGTCATTTGTATCCCCGGCTCCCCCGGGGCCGGGGAATGGCAGGGCGTTTAACATTTCATTTTTTAGAGCCCGGGTAAAAGCCCGGCACCGCCGGGCAAGATTTGTGGTAAAATCTCTGCTAAAAGCCCCGGCTCCCCAGAGGCTGACAATAATGTGGAACAACAGCTGAGAGTTGTTCTGATGAAACTGAAACATGAGAGAAGGGCTTTAATCTGTGCATGGGAATGTTAAGGTGCATTTTCAAATTAAATAAATAGCATAAAAATAATTAAATGTTAAAAATACCATTAATATCTAATTTGAATTAATGTGACCGTGTATTGGCGGGAAATCATAACCCCGGCAAATCCCCGGCACTGCAGGGACCCATCATAGGTTAAAGCCTGGCACTTAAGCCCCGCTATGTTCCCGCTATCCGCCGGGGCCGGGGATACAAATGACTGGTGCATAAAAGCTTATTTTTTGCCTGTACTGTATTCTCAGTCTAACTCGATGCTTAATTGAATTTAAGGCTGTTATGTGTTTTATACGCAGGGGTTTTGTCTAAGTTTCTGGGTTAAGTTGTGCATCCACAGGTGTTTTCAAAGGACATAATTGCACTGTCTCATCTGTCTCTCATTTTTGGATTTGCTTAATGTTAGATGGCTACCTCGCTGGTGAAGAGCTAGTGTTCTGTCGTAAATTTTGTACGACAGAATCTAAAATTTGGATTGTTCGAATGTTTGAGAATAAACAATAAACAAAGTTCAAAGTTCAATTTCTTTATGGAAATCCACAAATTATAGCAATTTTAAAACAAGTAAAAGCATATGATTTGAAGTTCTAAATAGTTTCTCCTCGTTGGCTATCCAACTTTTAGTATCAATTACATATATAACAAAGTTCTTAATTTTTAATTTGTCTTTCGGAAATCCGATTTGTTTCAGTCCGTGGTATTCCACTTGCGATCCAAAATCTAACTAACCTCTTCTTTTTCTCTCTTTCACTCTCAGTCTTCTCTCTCAGTCTTAACCAATCAAACGGTCGCTTGTAAAATATACTGACCAATCACTAATTTTCTCTCAGAAATCAGACCACCTTATAGGGGTATTTTGATGTTGTGAAAACTGATGTAATCTTATATTTATGTGATTTTCCTTGTTACTAAGACACTTTTATTGCTTTTGTGTTAGCCACTATATGCAATTTCCTTTAATCGAAACCTCTACTTCCTGTAGAAGAATTTTATTTTTGCCCAATGTAAGTGCGTAACATGACATCATTTAGCGTATCAAAGATGTATGCTTAATATAACAACGTGCAATTTTATAGCTCTTCTTAAATTATATTGCACAATATTAGTCAAAATAAAGTGCCATATAAGTAAATGTGTCTTTGTAACTTTATACAATTGTCAACTATTGCCTTTGTTGCTAAACGTTACTGCAAATCGCATGCATATATACTTCCAAACATACATATCTCACATTTAAAATGTGTTTAAAAACGTTAACTTACATGACATAAAAATACAAAAATTGTCTCGCATGACACCATCCCCTCTGCTAATTTTGATTCATTCCTATGAAGCGGAATTCGCTTTTATTTGTAAGACAAAATGTGACATTTTTGTTTAATACAGTCTAATGAATTTATATCTAGTTTCAGTATTTTCAAGTATTTAAAACATACTTTTTATTTTCCAGATACTAAATTATTAAACTATACAGTGCGATGTTTTTCAAAAATTTACATATTGCGTCATTAGTATGATGAAGTTTTACTATTAAACATCTTAACTGCAGTTTTAAACAATTATAGAAGTCATCAATAGCTTGTTAAAATGATAAACAGCACAATAACTAATAAAATTTCTTCAGAACATAAATAACATTCAATATTATATTAGCTATTATAAAATTTTACGGCAAGTTCGTCAATCAGGTTGTCTAACCATGGAGGAGTGTCACTCTTTATCTTCCTACAAATGTCATTCTTTATCTTAAGAGCATTTCTACAACTATTAGAGAAATGATTCGATTTCTTGCATAGCCCACAGGAGCTCCCCATGGCCACACAATCAGTCTGACTGTGAAAACTGAAACTGCCGCATCTTCCACACTCAAAATGACCATTTGACTTATTTGCTTCTTTGCTTTTGTAACATAGATTGTCAAGTAACCAGCAGAATTCTCGTTCTTGAGCTTGTTGACTTAATAAGCGAAACTCGTGAAAGTCAGTTTCCCAGAAGTATCGAAATAAAGCATCTCTTTGTTCTGTTATTTCTTGTAACTCGGACGTTTTATGTTCAATCGTCCGCTTTGAATCTCGTACCTCAGAGTGTAACTGTTCAGTTTCCGTCTCCAGAGCAGCTAAACGTGTTTGCAGTTCCAATGATTTTCTTTCCAAATCGGCATTCTGTTTTTCAATGGCGATCAGTTTTTCCTCGGTCTTCTCCAACTTGTATTCTTCACGATGTAGTGTGTCACGCAGGGAATCGCGACTTCGTCGTAAGTTGCATTCCAAGTTCTTAGCCTCTTCTAACTTCGTTCTCATGCTTTCCTGTTTGGAGTGTATATCTGTTTTATCACGCAAAGCAGATTCTTGCAGTTCTTGCAGTTGTTGTTTTAGGTCTTCCTCTTTCGAGAGCAACTCGAAAACCCACTCATGCGCATTATCCAGTTGCTTTTGGTAGCTGTCATGCATACTAGAGTGCACTGGTAAACATGAAAACAACTCTTCGTTTGAAGTGGAATTAAACGGCAGAGATTCTGCAGTCTTCTTGCGAATAAATTCTGCCATTCTCACTGAATCCCTTTCTTTTGCCTTAGAACTTTTGAACTGTTTTGTGTTGTTTCTACATACCTTCCTGAAGTGTCCAGTTTGAAAACACGAAAAACATTTTCCAGTTAGTGCACGACACTGTCCAAATAAATGGTAATGTCCGCATCTGAAACATGTATTGAAGGATGTCATTCGTCGTCTAATGTCACCTCCTTCCCTATAATCCATCGCTGATTATGTTTTCGTTTCGCAAGATTTCGTTGGGGAATTAATCTTATATCTGATGAATTCGCTTGGCTTGTGAGTGTCCAATTTGTCGTTACCCGGATTATGTCCAACAAGTGTTCTGCCGTAAGTTTTGTACGACAGAATCTAAAATTTGGATTGTTCGAATGTTTGAGAATAAACAATAAACAAAGTTCAAAGTTCAATTTCTTTATGGAAATCCACAAATTATAGCAATTTTAAAACAAGTAAAAGCATATGATTTGAAGTTCTAAATAGTTTCTCCTCGTTGGCTATCCAACTTTTAGTATCAATTACATATATAACAAAGTTCTTAATTTTTAATTTGTCTTTCGGAAATCCGATTTGTTTCAGTCCGTGGTATTCCACTTGCGATCCAAAATCTAACTAACCTCTTCTTTTTCTCTCTTTCACTCTCAGTCTTCTCTCTCAGTCTTAACCAATCAAACGGTCGCTTGTAAAATATACTGACCAATCACTAATTTTCTCTCAGAAATCAGACCACCTTATAGGGGTATTTTGATGTTGTGAAAACTGATGTAATCTTATATTTATGTGATTTTCCTTGTTACTAAGACACTTTTATTGCTTTTGTGTTAGCCACTATATGCAATTTCCTTTAATCGAAACCTCTACTTCCTGTAGAAGAATTTTATTTTTGCCCAATGTAAGTGCGTAACATGACATCATTTAGCGTATCAAAGATGTATGCTTAATATAACAACGTGCAATTTTATAGCTCTTCTTAAATTATATTGCACAATATTAGTCAAAATAAAGTGCCATATAAGTAAATGTGTCTTTGTAACTTTATACAATTGTCAACTATTGCCTTTGTTGCTAAACGTTACTGCAAATCGCATGCATATATACTTCCAAACATACATATCTCACATTTAAAATGTGTTTAAAAACGTTAACTTACATGACATAGAAATACAAAAATTGTCTCGCATGACACTAGTCATCTTGCTCTTCATGCTTGATGTCATGTATTGTCACGTTCTTTCCCGCCTGGTGTCTGGTCTATGTCAATTTCTTGGTCTTCTGCTCTTACCTTCACTAAATTGTTGCTCTCTTAGTGCACACATTGGCATTTATGTGTGTGATGTGTAATTTGCTTGTTTATAAATGTACTGCATATCATGTTGTTATATGAAATGTGTATCCTAAGAGCAATAAATTTAAGATTTCTAAGTTCACCTGTAACTACGAAAGTTAATGATGTAAGATAAGTGAACCGCCGCATCAGAAAACCAACAACTTGCATAGGCCAGAACAAATGCGCAGATCAGCTGCATCCTAGTTTTCGCTTCACTAATATATGTAGTACAATGCACTTCTTCAATAAGAAATTTCAAGTTTTTCTTCGGCCGGGTTGTGCCGGAAATGGTCGGAAATCCATATTGTTGGTTTCCTTATGCGAAGGCTCAAGCGATATTCCTTTTCTAGGATTGGTGATTTGCCCTGATGGATTAATGGGGTTTCCAATTGGCTGTCGTATGGACGAAGATTGCCTGAAGTTAAAACGATATTGTTACAAAGTTTTACCAGGGCAACTAGAAGACTCGGGGATATGCTGTAACCAATGGTTAGCTTATACATCTGAAAGAAAGTGGAACTTTCATCGCTTATTCGAAATCGTTGATCAGCATATTAAACAATAGTGATTGGTTAAATAGTTTCAAGACAGGTGATTGGTTAAATAGTTCCAAGACAGATGAAAGGGCATCTACTGACAAGATGAGAAAAGTCCCTAAAAGCCTAAAACCGAGTGGTCAATTTTTAAAACAGGTAATTTAAGCAAACTTTAAATAATGGGTTTATATGTAAATTGTATAAAAAAAGGATTAAGCAGCCGTCCTAAATTCAAATAGATGGAGATAACTCATGGTTTTTGTACCTACCCAAATATTTACTATTTCTCACATTGTTAATGTTCATGGAGCAAAAATATAGAATGACCTTAAAACATGTTCCAGTGATGCGCATGCGCAATAACAACAAAACCAAAACTGGTTTATATTGTCAACATCAAGTTTGCTTTGGTTTATAGCAAAAACTTGCAGTCAAATACACAGGAAACTATAGTTCGTTCCATGAACATAAGCTGTGTAAGAAATTGTAAATAATTGGATAGGTACAAACAATCAAGAGTTATCTCTTCATGTTTGCACTTGGGAGCGCTGCCAAATTCATTTTTGTACAATTTACATTTATACCCAATAAAACAGTTTAAAAGTCATACCGAACGATTTTTTATTTTGCTTTTAGGGACTTTTCTTATCTTGGCAGTAGATGTCCTTTTCTGGTCGACATTACATGTGCACACTTTGATAACCCACCGGAATTGATATTGTAATCGTTTTATACACATGTATACATACGGAGACAACGCGTTATTTTATCATTCAGGGGAAAATCTTGGAATTTTCCAGTACACTGTTTTTACAAACTATTTATTATAATGAGCCACATTTTAAATGTCAAAGAATGGTCCCAAAAACGCCCGGATGGTTTAAGGTTGTAGAGTTTGGTATCGTCGTCGTTTCCTATAGCAACAGTATGCCACTATGGCCACTACTATAGCAACAATCCCCAGTATTATCAACAGGTAGCCATCTGAAACAAACCGTGAAACAAACAGTAAGCATTATCATGGCATGACGTCTGTTTTGATAATGAATATATGAAATAATAAACATCAGACAGTTGTTGTAACAAAAGAGTTATCGCTTTCCATTTCGATAGACATTATTATAAGGATTTATCTACCTCAGTCAAGACAACAATAAATAAATAAATAAATAAATAAATAAATAAATAAATAAATAAATAAATAAATAAAAGACGCATACATTCAAAGCCTACGAAACCCACACTTTTTAAATCCATAGCCGAGGCATATCCCCACTTGGTGAGTTAATAAAGATATGGAGTATCTCTAAGTACAAACAAAACACAATTTATGTCGAACTAAGATACAAAGAGTATGTGAATTGCATCAAGGCCAGAAACTAAGACACAAATAGTATGTGACTTACACCAAGGCAAGAAACTAAGACACAAAAATTATATGACTTACACCAAGGCAAGAAACTAACACACAAAGAGTATATGACTGACTTCAAGGCAAAAAACTAAGACACAAAGGGTATATGACTTACACCAAGACAAGAAACTAAGACACAAAGAGTATATGACTTACACCAAGGTCAGAAACTAAGACACAAAGAGTAAATGACTTACACCAAGAAAAACTAAGACACATAGAATATATGACTTACACCAAGACAAGAAACTAAGACACAAAAATTATACGACTTACACCAAGGCAAGAAACTAAGACACAAAGAGTATATGACTTACACCAAGACAAGAAACTAAGACACAAAGAGTATATGACTTACACCAAGGTCAGAAACTAAGACACAAAGAGTAAATGACTTACACCGAGGCAAAAAACTAAGACACAAAGAGTTTATGACTTACACCAAGACAAGAAACTGAGACACAAATACACCAAGACAAGAAACTAAGACACAAAGATTAAGACGCAAAGATTATATGACTTACACCAAGACCAGAAACTAAGACACAAAAATTATATGACTTACACCAAGGCAAGAAACTAACACACAAAGAGTATATGACTGACTTCAAGGCAAAAAACTAAGACACAAAGGGTATATGACTTACACCAAGACAAGAAACTAAGACACAAAGAGTATATGACTTACACCAAGACAAGAAACTAAGACACAAAGAGTATATGACTGACTTCAAGGCAAGAAACTAAGACACAAAGAGTATATGACTTACACCAAGGCAAGAAACTAAGACACAAAGAGTATATGACTTACACCAAGACAAGAAACTAAGACACAAAGAGTATACGACTTACACCAAGGTCAGAAACTAAGACACAAAAATATATGACTGCCTTCAAGGCAAGAAACTAAGATACAAAGACTATATGACTTACACCAAGACATGAAACTAAGACACATAGTGTATGACTGACTTCAAGACAAGAAACTAAGACACATAGAGTATATGACTTACACCAAGACAAGAAACTAAGACACAAAAATTATACGACTTACACCAAGGCAAGAAACTAAGACACAAAGAGTATATGACTTACACCAAGACAAGAAACTAAGACACAAAGAGTATATGACTTACACCAAGGTCAGAAACTAAGACACAAAGAGTAAATGACTTACACCAAGGCAAAAAACTAAGACACAAAGAGTTTATGACTTACACCAAGACAAGAAACTGAGACACAAATACACCAAGACAAGAAACTAAGACACAAAGATTAAGACGCAAAGATTATATGACTTACACCAAGACCAGAAACTAAGACACAAAGAGTAAATGACTTACACCAAGGCAAGAAACTAAGACACGAAGAGTATATGACTGACTTCAAGGCAAGAAACTAAGACACAAAGAGTATATGACTTGCACCAAGACAAGAAACTAAGAAACAAAGAGTAAATGACTTACACCAAGGCAAGAAACTAAGACACGAAGAGTATATGACTGACTTCAAGGCAAGAAACTAAGACACAAAGAGTATATGGCTTGCACCAAGACAAGAAACTAAGACACAAAGAGTAAATGACTTACACCAAGGCAAGAAACTAAGATACGAAGAGTATATGACTGCATTCAAGGCAAGAAACTAAGACACAAAGAGTATATGACTTACACCAAGACAAGAAACTAAGACACAAAAAGTATATGACTTACACCAAGGCAAGACACTAAGATTCAAAAAGTATATGACTGACTTCAAGGCAAGAAACTGAGACACAAATACACCAAGACAAGAAACTAAGACACAAAGAGTAAATGACTTACACCAAGGCAAGAATCTAAGACATAAAAAAACAAACTATTTGACTCCCACCAAGTTACAAAGACACTAGGACTATCTGACTTACACCAAGGCACACATTTTAAAACTAAGACACAAAGACTATATGACTTACACCATGGAACTGTTACCCCGACGTATGTATAATTGTTATTATGCCAACAACACGCTCCCAAATTTGGCCCACAGCAAAATTGTCGAGGTGCTGAAATAATCAGAAATACTGGTGTATTTTATTATCTTTTGTTTAATAGTCTTATAAGTTTGGGTGGGGCTGTCTTTATGCTTGAGGGACTTATTTGTCGGCCAAACAAAAATTCGGTTAAGATTGATTTTATACTTGAACACGTTTTAATATTTGGTGGTCTGCATTTGTATAGATTAGTATTTTTGTTGGTGATCCTGTTATTTTTACCAGTTTAAATGGGTTGGGGGAGGGGGGGGGGTCGGGGAGGGAGTGGGGGTCGGTTGATGTTTTCTTTAATAACCGAAACCGTGCTATCACTGTGACTATGGGTAAACTTCTTTCCCATTGATATTCTAAAAAAGATCTAAGCTTTGATAATCATTATGTTCTAAACTTATACAGATTATGGAATTAAAGAAAAATGTTACAAAGTTTTGCCTGCCATAACATGATCAACCACATGTAAATTACGTACCTGTGCACGGCGTTGCTTTGCACCAAAATATGTTAGACTGAAACAAAAATGGAAATATTAAAGTATGCAACGATAACATGCATGCTTGTTTTGATTTGATTAAATGCTTAACGTCCAAGTAAGCCATTGTTAACAAAATAGGCCTACACGAGATTGTACTTCTATCGCCCTTATTATATATCAAACTCTTATTGGCACAAATTCGTAGACGTAAAAAGCCTATGGTTATAGATGAAATATGGAATAAGCGTGTGTGTGTGTGTGTGGGGGGGGGGTGTTTCTTAGCTCCATGCTCCCTGAAAGAAAAAAAAAAAAGACGTTTCTACCCAAATTCCTAAACCGTTTTTTTTCCTAATATCCCTGCCCTCTGCTCTCTACAACCCTAAAATTATTTGCTTGCTCCCCAGACCCCTGAAAATAAATGACCCTTCTCCCCGAATCACCCACCGAAAATAAATGACCCTTCTACCCAGATCCCCAAAACCCCTGGTAGGGTCCCAAAATATTATATGCCTTTGAGAAGTCGGACGGACGAATGAAAGAACAATTGTCTCTACAGTATAGCTCGGTCAAGTTAGCAGAAAATTTGCTGCAGCAAAAAACGGTCAAGTTAGCAGCAAATTTGCTGCAGCAAAAAACGGTCAAGTTAGCAGCAAATTTGCTGCTAGCAGAAAAATGAAAAAAAAAATGTCGACTAATACTTTTGTTTTAGTCTGGCTGTCATGGCTATAGAAAACGATGACGAAGGCCGAAAAAAGAACTTTTCTATCTCACCTATGGGCGGAGTTATGGTGTACCAAACCCTCCCAGCAGAAAAAATGAAATTTTTTTTGTTAAAGATTTTTTTTCGTTTTAGTCTGGCTGTCATCGCTATAGAAAACGATGACGAAGGCCGAAAACAGAACTTTTCTATCTCACCTATGGGCGGAGTTATGGTGTAACAAACCCTCCCAGCAGAAAAAAATGAAAAAAATTTTGTCAAAGATTTTTTTCGTTTTAGTCTGGCTGTCATCGCTATAGAAAACGATGACGAAGGCCGAAAACAGAACTTTTCTATCTCACATATGGGCGGAGTTATGGTGTACCAAACCCTCCCAGCAGAAAAAAATGAAGAAAATTTTGTCAAAGATTTTTTTCGTTTTAGTCTGGCTGTCATCGCTAGAAACAAAGATGACGAAGGCCGAAAACAGAACTTTTCTATCTCACCTATGGGCGGAGTTATGGTGTACCAAACCCTCCCAGCAGAAAAAATGAAAAATTTTTTGTCAAAGATTTTTTTCGTTTTAGTCTGGCTGTCATCGCTATAGAAAACGATGACGAAGGCCGAAAACAGAACTTTTCTATCTCACCTATGGGCGGAGTTATGGTGTACAAAACCCTCCCAGCAGAAAAAATGAAAAAAAAAATTGTCAAAGATTTTTTTCGTTTTAGTCTGGCTGTCATCACTATAGAAAACGATGACGAAGGCCGAATACAGAACTTTTCTATCTCACCAAGAGCGGAGTTATGGTGTACCAAATCCTTCCAGCAGAAAAACTGAAAAAAATTTTGTCAAAGATTTTTTTCGTTTTAGTCTGGCTGTCATCGCTATAGAAAACGATGACGAAGGCCGAAAACAGAACTTTTCTATCTCACCTATGGGCGGAGTTATGGTGTACCAAACCCTCCCAGCAGAAAAAATGAAAAAAAAAAATGTCAAAGATTTTTTTCGTTTTAGTCTGGCTGTCATCGCTATAGAAAACGATGACGAAGGCCGAAAACAGAACTTTTCTATCTCACTTATGGGCGGAGTTATGGTGTACCAAACCCTCCCAGCAGAAAAAATGAAAAAAAATTTTGTCAAAGATTTTTTTTTGTTTTAGTCTGGCTGTCATTGCTATAGAAAACGATGACGAAGGCCGAAAACAGAACTTTCCTATCTCACCTATGGGCGGAGTTATGGTGTACCAAACCCTCCCAGCAGAAAAAATGAATTTTTTTTTGTCAAAGATTTTTTTCGTTTTAGTCTGGCTGTCATCGCTATAGAAAACGATGACGAAGGCCGAAAACAGAACTTTTCTATCTCACCTATAGGCGGAGTTATGGTGTACCAAACCCTCCCAGCAGAAAAAATGAAAAAAATTTTGTCAAAGATTTTTTTCGTTTTAGTCTGGCTGTCATCGCTATAGAAAACGATGACGAAGCCCGAAAACAGAACTTTTCTATCTCACCTATGGGCGAAGTTATGGTGTACCAAACCCTCCCAGCAGAAAAAATGAAGAAAATTTTGTCAAAGATTTTTTTTGTTTTAGTCTGGCTGTCATCGCTATAGAAAACGATGACGAAGGCCGAAAACAGAACTTTTCTATCTCACCTATGGGCGGAGTTATGGTGTACCAAACCCTCCCAGCAGAAAAAAATGAAAAAAATTTTGTCAAAGATTTTTTTCGTTTTAGTCTGGCTGTCATCGCTAGAGAAAACGATGACGAAGGCCGAAAACAGAACTTTTCTATCTCACCTATGGGCGGAGTTATGGTGTACCAAACCCTCCCAGCAGAAAAAATGAAAGTTTTTTTGTCAAAGATTTTTTTCGTTTTAGTCTGGCTGTCAACGCTATAGAAAACGATGACGAAGGCCGAAAACAGAACTTTTCTATCTCACCTATGGGCGGAGTTATGGTGTACCAAACCGTCCCAGCAGAAAAAAATGAAAAAAAAAAAAAAAAAAATTGTCAAAGATTTTTTTCGTTTTAGTCTGGCTGTCATCGCTAGAAAACGATGACGAAGGCCGAAAACAGAACTTTTCTATCTCACCTATGGGCGGAGTTATGGTGTACCAAACCCTCCCAGCAGAAAAAATGAAAACTTTTTTGTCAAAGATTTTTTTTCGTTTTAGTCTGGCTGTCATGGCTATAGAAAACGATGACGAAGGCCGAAAACAGAACTTTTCTATCTCACCTATGGGCGGAGTTATGGTGTACCAAACCCTCCCAGCAGAAAAAATGAAAAAAAAAATGTCAAAGATTTTTTTTGTTTTAGTCTGGCTGTCATCGCTATAGAAAACGATGACGAAGGCCGAAAACAGAACTTTTTTATCTCACCTATGGGCGGAGTTATGGTGTACCAAACCCTTCCAGCAGAAAAAAATGAAAAATGTTTTGTCAAAGATTTTTTTCGTTTTAGTCTGGCTGTCATCGCTATAGAAAACGATGACGAAGGCCGAAAACAGAACTTTTCTATCTCACCTATGGGCGGAGTTATGGTGTACCAAACCCTCCCAGCAGAAAAAATTAAAAAAAAAATTGTCAAAGATTTTTTTTGTTTTAGTTTTGCTGTCATCGCTATAGAAAACGATGACGAAGGCCGAAAACAGAACTTTTCTATCTCACCTATGGGCGGAGTTATGGTGTACCAAACCCTACCAGCAGAAAAAATGAAAATTTTTTTGTCAAAGATTTTTTTCGTTTTAGTCTGGCTGTCATCGCTAGAGAAAACGATGGCGAAGGCCGAAAACAGAACTTTCCTATCTCACCTATGGGCGGAGTTATGGTGTACCAAACCCTTCCAGCAGAAAAAATGAAAAATTTTTTGTCAAAGATTTTTTAGCTCACCTGAGCCGAAGGCTCACAGGTGAGCTTATAGTATACCACCCATGCTCCGGCGTCCGTCCGTCCGTCCTCCGTCCGTCGTTCACATTTTCAAAGATCTTCTTCTCTGAAACCGCTTGGCCAATCAAAGCCAAACTTCATGTGGAGCATCCTTAGGAAGGGGGAACGAAAATTTATATAAATGGTCCAGGTCACATGACCAAGATGGCCGCCATAGCTATAAATAGAAAAAACCTTTAAAAACATTTAAAAATCTTCTTCTCCAGAACCAGTGGGCCGATTTCCATGAAACTTGGTTTGTAGCATCGGGGATGCGGGCCCATCATAGTTTATATAAATCATGACCCTGAGATGACCTTGACCTATTTTACGACAAGGTCAACTTAGGTCGCCAATGTATTTGAATGGGAAAAAATGCTATTTAATGGGTAAAACTTACTTGGAATAGGCAAATGGACAGAAGATTAATGTAAATGGAAAATTTTAGCCTTGGGGAGTTGTCTGCCCCTGCCCCGGGGCTATATACATGTATATTTCCATAATAATGAAACATCTTCTCTCCTGAAACTGCTTGGCCAATCAAAGCCAAACTTCATATGGAGCATCCTTGGGAAGGGGAAAGAAAGTTTATATAAATGGTCAACGTCACATGACCAAGATGGCCGCCATGGCAATAAATAGAAAAAAAATTAAAAATCTTCTTCTCCAGAACCAGAAGGCCAATGATTTTGAAACTTAGTGTGAAGCATCAGTGACTGGAGCTCTACAAATTTTATATAAATCATGACCCTGGGATGACCTTGACCTATTTTACGGCAAGGTCAACGTAGGTGGCTCATGCATTTGAATGGGGAAAAGTGTTAAAATGTCATTTGTAGGGAAAAACTTGCAGGAAATGGGCAAATGGACTTAAGATTGATGATTCTGAAAAAAATTGGACCCTAGGGGTCTGTCTGCCCCCACCCTGGGGCAATATACATGTATATTACAGTGATATTCAAAGATCTTCTTCTCTGAAACCGCTTGGCCAATCAAAGCCAAACTTTATGTGGAGCATTCTTAGGAAGAGTGAATGAAATTTTATATAAATGGTCAAGGTCACATGACCAAGATGGCCGCCATGGGTATAAATAGCAAAAACCTTTAAAATCTTCTTCTCCAATACCAGAAGGCCTATGATTTTGAAACTTGGCATGAAGCATCAGGCAATAGAGCTCTGCAAAGTTTATATAAATCATGACCCTGGGATGACTTTGACCTATTTTACAGCAAAGTCAACTTGGGTTGCCCATGCATTTTAATGGGGAAAATTGTTCAATGTCATTTAAAGGGCTAAACTTTAGTAAATTGGCAAATGGACTAATTTTTTATGATTTAAAAAGGCATCGACTCCAGGGTTATATAATGTATATTACCATTCTAGTCAAAACAGTTTATCTGTTTACATCTCAGGTCTCAGGTGAGCGTTTACAGGACCATTGGTCCTCTGGTTCGTTTTAGTCTGGCTGTCATCGCTATAGAAAACGATGACGAAGGCCGAAAACAGAACTTTTCTATCTCACCTATGGGCGGAGTTATGGTGTACCAAACCCTCCCAGCAGAAAAAATGAAAAAAATTTTGTCAAAGATTTTTTGTTTTAGTCAGGCTGTCATCGCTATAGAAAACGATGACGAAGGCCGAAAACAGAACTTTTCTATCTCACCTATGGGCGGAGTTATGGTGTATCAAACCCTCCCAGCAGAAAAAATGAAAATTTTTTTGTCAAAGATTTTTTTCGTTTTAGTCTGGCTGTCATCGCTAGAGAAAATGATGACGAAGGCCGAAAACAGAGCTTTTCTATCTCACCTATGGGCGGAGTTATGGTGTACCAAACCCTCCCAGCAGAAAAAATGAAAAATGCTTTGTCAAAGAATTTTTTCGTTTTAGTCTGGCTGTCATCGCTATAGAAAACGATGACAAAGGTCGAAAACAGAACTTTTCTATCTCACCTATGGGCGGAGTTATGGTGTACCAAACCCTCCCAGCAGAAAAAATGAATAAAATTTTGTCAAAGATTTTTTTTCTTTTTAGTCTGGCTGTCATCGCTGTAGAAAACGATGACGAAGGCCGAAAACAGAACTTTTCTATCTCATCTATGGGCGGAGTTATGGTGTACCAAACCCTCCCAGCAGAAAAAATGAAAAAAAATTTTGTCAAAGATTTTTTTCGTTTTTGTCTGGCTGTCATCGCTATAGAAAACGATGACGAAGGCCGAAAACAGAACTTTTCTATCTCACATATGGGCGGAGTTATGGTGTACCGAACCCTCCCAGCAGAAAAAATGAAAAAAAATTGTCAAAGATATTTTTCGTTTTAGTCTGGCTGTCATCGCTATAGAAAACGATGACGAAGGTCGAAAACAGAATTTTTTTATCTCACCTATGGGCGGAGTTATGGTGTACCAAACCCTCCCAGCAGAAAAAAATGAAAAAAATTTTGTCAAAGATTTTTTCGTTTTAGTCTGGCTGTCATCGCTATAGAAAACGATGACGAAGACCGAAAACAGAACTTTTCTATCTCACCTATGGGCGGAGTTATGGTGTACCAAACCCTCCCAGCAGAAAAAAATGAAATTATTTTGTCAAATATTTTTTTTCGTTTTAGTCTGGCTGTCATCGCTATAGAAAACGATGACGAAGGCCGAAAACAGAACTTTTCTATCTCACCTATGGGCGGAGTTATGGTGTACCAAACCCTCCCAGCAGAAAAAATAAAAAAAAAAAATTGTCAAAGATTTTTTTCGTTTTAGTCTGGCTGTCATCGCTATAGAAAACGATGACGAAGGCCGAAAACAGAACTTTTCTATCTCACCTATGTGCGGAGTTATGGTGTACCAAACCCTCCCAGCAGAAAAAATGAAAAAAAAAAAATTCAAAGATTTTTTTCGTTTAAGTCTGGCTGTCATTGCTATAGAAAACGATGACGAAGGCCGAAAACAGAACTTTTCTATACCTATGGGCGGAGTTATGGTGTACCAAACCCTCTCAGCAGAAAAAATGAAAAAAAAATTCAAAGATTTTTTTTTCGTTTTAGTCTGGCTGTCATCGCTATAGAAAACAATGACGAAGGTTGAAAACAGAACTTTTCTATCTCACCTATGGGCGGAGTTATGGTGTACCAAACCCTCCCAGCAGAGAAAAATGAAAAAAAAAATGTCAAAGATTTTTTTGTTTTAGTCTGGCTGTCATCGCTATAGAAAACGATGACGAAGGCCGAAAACAGAACTTTTCTATCTCACCTATGGGCGGAGTTATGGTGTACCAAACCCTCCCAGCAGAAAAAATGAAAAAAAAAAAATTGTCAAAGATTTTTTTCGTTTTAGTCTGGCTGTCATTGCTATAGAAAATGATGACGAAGGCTGAAAACAAAACTTTCCTATCTCACCTATGGGCGGAGCTATGTTGTACCAAATCCTCCCAGCAGAAAAAATGAAAAAAAAAATCAAAGTTTTTTTCGTTTTAGTCTCGCTGTCATCGCTATAGAAAACGATGACGAAGGCCGAAAACAAAACTTTTCTATCTCACCTACGGGCGGAGTTATGGTGTACCAAACCCTCCCAGCAGAAAAAGTGAAAAAAAAAATTGTCAAAGATTTTTTTCGTTTTAGTCTGGCTGTCATCGCTATAGAAAACGATGACGAAGGCCGAAAACAGAACTTTTCTATCTATTATTGCAATGAACAATAATCAACAAAACGCTCCCAAAATCTAACCGGGAGTACTACTCTAAATCAATTATTGTTTCTCTTTTGTGTCTCACCTAAACCTTATCATGAAAAAAAAGCCCAGCGAAGATCAAAACAAAACACATGGGCTTCCGTTATCACACGGATGGGACTTACAACCCACATCGCTTCTATATATTTACCGGGAAAATTGACCATGTGAGACAAAACGAGACCTTCGCTCCAGGCAGATACCCACAACCACCCACATCTGTACGTTCTCGACCACCGGATTTGGTCCAAGGTGGGGCCTCCATAACTGACTCAGCCGATCTTGTCGGCCCTGTCAGGGCTCGGGAATCTCGTTTTGTTGATTCGGATGATACTGTGTTGTCTTCCCGCAACATGGGAAATAATGATCTACAACAAATGATCTACAAATATAAAGCTTACCACATGAAAGAAGCTGCAGCCGCTCCGATCACGGAGAGTCAATTAAGGCAAGCCTACAACGAGAGGCAGCTCCCCGGGACTTACTTGGTCCTATATTCAAGGCACTTATAAATAATATGCAAGTGCCCTTTAAATATGACCCGGCCTTCAGCCAAGAATTAAAACCAATTACGGAGGCCTTCTGTCACAACGTGTGGAACTGCGTTATCGAATTTTGATATAAACGCAGAGACAACATGCGTGAGTCGGCACGTGCATTGAAAAAGGAAATCTACTGAACAAACAGCAAAGAATGTCAATACAGTACTCAAACCATTGAAAAAATGGACCTGACCGAAAAACAAATTGCGAGAAAAAGACGTGAATTGGCAAACACACGGTCAAAATAAAAGTCGTCAACAGAACAAACGCAACTATGTCCTCCGCACACGAGGTGAGGCAAACGGATAATTGTTTAACCAAACCAATAGCAGCTCAAAAGACTACTTTCGAGGAGAAATCAATCCCAAAACGCAACCTGTGGGCAAACATTATAGGCAGCAAACTCTCACTAGTCGCGCAGGGCTTAGAATCCGCCTATCCCCCACGCATGGCTCTACCGGCTGTTGCTATCACAACGACACCTACAATGGAATCTGACACTACCATCGAATACGGCTTTAAATCGGGAATTAAAACACAACACAATCCCATGCTCAGCGAAATTAAAAATTCAACATCTTAGCCCAATTAAACCTGCCAACAATAACTATTCCGCTTACGTACACGTACATAAAGAAATGCGAAAACCCAAGATACATGTATGACATACAGTTGAAAACCAGCTTTGTCACGAGCACGCAAGCCATCAAGGGATGTGAGGATGAAATACACCATGAGAGCTCGAGCCAAAACACATTAATAAAAGGACATTATGAAGACGAAAGTCAAACACAACAATCTCAACCGAGCCATTTTCCAAGGGAAGATGAACTAGAATCGGTGGAATTCACATGCGATGCCGAAGGGTCGAGTGCAAATGAAATGCATGTTAGCACATACAATAAGATCAAAGACACACTATTTAATGCAGTTCTTGGTACAAATACAAGCAATATCGAACATACAAAATTGAGTACAAATCAGCTAAACACATCTGACAGCACCCCTGCCGTGTCAAGCATACAGCAAAAGACAGCAATACCCCATGCTGAAACAACACAAACTCCAATGCCGAACCATCCTCCGGAAACACGGCAGGGGTCAACACCACTCACTGACGACAATAAAATGAAAATTTCAAACTATTCAAAGACCAACGTGAAATTGACCAGGAATATATGGCCTCCATTGAGGGTAAACACCTTCGCTACATATCAAACACACAAATTAAGAGCATTTATCGAAAAGTGATGAGTGAAGATGGGGCTAATACAAAAAGATGACAATTAATGAAAACACGAAACTATCTTAACAAACCAAACCATATACACATGGACGCCGTGAACGGCAGTAAACACAATAACAACAAACAGCAAGAAAATAAACAAGCCATAATTTACTACACAGAAAAAAGAGAGGAAAACAAAGACGAATAGCAATAGAAATAAAAGAAGAAACCATAAAAAACAATCAGCCCACATCGCACTGAACGGAAAGATAAACCGTGCGAAAACGTTCATCAAGAACATATCAGATGTACCTTTGACTAATAATGAGATACTAGTTTTGAGCAAAAATTTGAAATTTGTTCCTACCCCACGCCCACCAACTACCAGAGACATCATCAAAGACTTTGATGAGCTGGCGCGCAGAATGCGGACACGACTATGGATCTACATGAAAAAAGCAATTTCAAAGAAAATTAGATCCTTTTCTGTCGAAAATAACAAAAAAGTCGACATTCAATCGGACAACATAGCCTTAGAGAATTATCTAACTGAAACAGAAATTGAACTGGCAAACCTGCATAACAGCAACAAATATAGCAAGGATAAATTGCTTAAAATCGCACATCACAATTACACACAAATAAAAAATTCAGGCAAAACACACGGAACAATTTCAGTCAAGGCCTCAGGGCAGCATTGAAGCGGTTAAAAAGCAGAAAAAGATATTATCATCAAAAAAGTGATAAAGGAAACTGCAGCGTGGTAATAAACAGAGAACAGTATGTTCAAGAGGGTATGTGACAACTAAACTCGTGTACCCACTACACACCAGTCGAGACGGATCTGACACCTGAGTTTACGATACGTGTCCATAACACACTGCAGGAACTCTTATCAGAAGGAGAAATCAGCAAGAAATATGTTGAATACCTGTCGCCGCTCGGCAAAGCCAATACAAGGACTGCCGAACTTTACCTACTAAATAAAGTCCACTCAAACCCGCCTACAAAGACTAGACCCATAATCTCAGCAAATGGGTGTCCGGTGGAGAGAATTTCAGAATATGTTGACTTCTTTCTCCAACCATTTGTGCTAGAACAACATACATTCAAAAGGACACGTCTGACTTCATCAGAAAAATAGAGCTTATCACGGTCCCCGAGAATGCATTGATAATTACACTTGACTACGAAAGCATGTACACAAACATAATTCATGAGGAAGCAGTCAATGCAGAAGGAAACACGTTGGAAATGACAGATCGACACAACTATGTTGAAGGCATCAGGCAATCATTTTGTAAGTTGGTCGATCTAGCTGTGAAATGCAACAATTTCCGCTTCAGTGGTAAAAACTTCTACCAGTCAATGGGAGTAGTGCATCTCCTGCAATTTGCGACATAGTTATCTACTATCTCGGAAAACGAATTTTAGAACAGGCAGTATGCAACATGTTCAAATGGCTGAGATTCCGAGATGACGTGTTTGCCTTATATACGGGAAATGAAACAGAAGCTAGACAATTCTTGGATGCGGCTAATAAAATGCATCCGACCCTGAAATTTAAGTACGAAATATCTGAAGACGCGGGAATATTCTTGGACACCACCGTATTTAAAGGCCGTAGATTTAAATCTGAAAACAAACGAGACTTCAAACCGTAAATCAAACCACGTACAAAGTTTCAGTACATCCACAGACAATCAGCACACCCAAAAGCGGTGTTCAAAGGCCTTATTAAGGGTGAACTTATCAGATTTGTTAAAACATCCACGAATAATGAAGATTACTTAAATAGAGCAGCCATCTTCAAAGAAAAACTGCTTGTCCGAGGCTACTCGAACCACGAATTTGAGCATTGCATTCTCTCAGGTTGATCATGGTCTTAGGCGGACGTACCTGCAAGAGAAGACAAGATTATCCATCAAAGACAGCCCACTGGTTTTTACGACCACCTATAACCCCCATCTCCGGGGCTATTCCACGGCCTTAACACGCAGTTGGAGATATATAGAGGAAATCGAAATCCTAAAAAAGGTCTTTCCTCGTAAACCTATACTGGCATTTCGGCGCAACAAATACATACAAGATACGCTGGTCAGAGCTCGCCTCCCTCCACGAGAAGATGATGAATACATGTACACAACTAATATGGATGACCTTGATCAATTGATAACCTTCCTGGAGCAGGACCCGGACTCGGTAATATAGACAATGCCTCCAGAAGGAATATACTTAAATGACTCCAACAATCCCAAGAAAGCATGAAAAATCTCAATTTAAATCTTATCTAATAGACCAGAAAAGTCGTAGCATATGGAAAATTTAACTTCAGTCAATATACGCTCCAGGCAAAGCTTCTAATCTATGGATCGACCATTTGATTGCTGGATATCCGCCCATGCATGAGACTGCCCAGGAAAAGTGATTTTATCAAACCATCCGTTGCTGGATAACTGCCCATGCATGAGCCTGCCCAGGAAAAGTGGTTTTATCAATTTAAATCTTATATAATAGACCACAAACGTCGAAGCATATGTGAAGTTTAGCTTCAGTCAATATACGCTCCATACAAAGCTTCTAATGTATTGACCGACCATCCGATTGCTGGATAACTGCCCATGCATGAGCCTACCCAGGAAAAGTGGTTTAATCAACCCATCCATACATGTAAGCCTTAGGGGTCTAGTCCGGTGGTTACATCTATGAAACACATATTGAGTACTATGACATCCTAATGTTGAATAAGAGTCCCATGAAATGGAGACAACGTCCCGACATGACCATCACTGTTGACCGGGACATAGAGCATCATTTTAAATCAAACAAAATACACGCATCAAAATAAAATAAAACAAAACAACCCAGATGCTTATTACAACGATGAAAATGCACCCTTTCGTATATGACTAGCCTCCATCTAAATATGTACATTGTATTTGCGCATCTTTTAAAATCACACATCTTTATCACGAAAACCCGCCAAATGCAGTCTATCATAAAATACACGCTAAACTTTCAATCAAAACTCATACGGAAGCGCCTTAAAAAGAAAGAAAACAAGGCTCAGCTTGACTCATACTATCACCTGATACAGCCACATCAGGATTCCAGCTTTGAATTGTGCTACAAAATGTGACAGTTCTTATATCACATTGTGTGGACCCAAATTAAACCGACATATATATGCTAGAAAACGACAAACCTCGTTAGGAAACAATTCATCTACTTTAACAATATAAAACAGCGTACTATGTTGGAGAAATGATGTTAAAAACTACGCAAACTGAGTACATTGTATTTACATACCTTTCAAAAATCGTTGCGTACAACAGCTCTTACAGGCTTAATCAATTTCGAAAGAAAACATACAAAAAGGCCGTCACTACATGCTAAATCCTACTAATCTCTTCTCTACAAAACACGGAATAAAAGCTATGATATTAAATTTTGATGCTACTCCGGGAAACATATGTTGTAATACACAACCTAAACATTAAGGAAAATGTATTTACGCACAATACAAGCGAGATCTCAAACAAGCGATACGGCAGGAACTACCCACTGCGATATATCTACGTATTTGCTATGTTATTCTACCACACATGCATTTTTCTTCAGTAAACCAGGGAGCTGTTAACAGTTCCCTGAGTAAACACATGAAATACCTATATAATAATGAAACAAACTGGAACACAAGTTTGAAACCACAACACACATGATAATAATAACTATGGGTACAAATAAAATACGAATATACAATAGCCTGAAAATCATTTAAAATAGCAAAATAATATATAAAAAAAAAGGAATTAAAATCACCGCGCCAAAACTTTACAACCTCTAAAGGCAAATTGTAGGCGTAACCACACATTTCGAACTTAAAGGTTCGGCATCTCTGGAGACCAAATCATAGTGCTCACACAGCGGGGAATCTGACATGACCAATGGCTAACACGTAACATATGCCTATCATTAAAGTGTCAAAATCGACGTGCATTTTATAATTAGTTCCACTGGCATCTTGCACATTCTCAGTTTATCACTGTAAACAACACCATGTATCAAAGCGGAAACACAAGACAAAGCCAGGGACGCAGCCGCGGTCGGGGTCGGGGCCGAGGTCAACCTCGTGGAGGACAGAGATCGGCGCCGTACAACAGACCACCGCGGAACAAGGTCAACAAGTGCCGCAGGCGACACCAGACGACCAACTACTTGGCTCTACTTCGGCCGAGAGGACCATGGCACGGGCGAGAGATGACCTCCGCCTTGCAAAAGAATGGAGCCAATGGTTCAAGATGGCGTATGAGGACAACAATATGTCGTTACCATCACCGAGAAACAGCCACCTAGTTCCTAACGCAGACACTCTGAAGACTAAACTGGATGCCATTCTTCTCGACGCTAACACCAAATGCAGGGACACAATCGAGGAGCTTTGTCTACAGCTTATCGGCGAAGCAGAACACAAAATAAAGAATCCACCGCTTTCACTAGAGCAACAAATTTTCAAGCTTATGCAAGACCAACAGAGGATGATGGCGGCACAAAAAGAGATGCTTAACAACTACGCTAAGCCGAATTAGCCAAGGTCCGAATCGTCCACAGCTGAGGTCCGAATCAGGTCCGAATTAGCCAAGGTCCGAATTGTCCACGTACCCTTCAAAATCGATGGGTTATCTCGCTTACCATAGCGTGAAAATTGTCGTACTGGTCAGAAGTTATCACCAAAATGCAAAAATACGTACATTGTATGTACGCGCTATAAAACATAGCGCTCATTAGTGAAGTTTACACATACACACACATTTGTTTATATATCTTTAAATTGCGTCTGATGAAGGGACCTTGTGTCTCGAAACTAGTAACGCAACTTCAGATAATTTTCGTCATCGTTTTCTATAGCGATGACAGCCAGACTAAAACGAAAAAAATCTTTGACAAAAAAAAAAAATAAATTTTTTCTGCTGGGAGGGTTTGGTACACCATAACTCCGCCCATAGGTAAAATAAAAAAGTTCTGTTTTCGGCCTTCGTCATCGTTTTCTATAGCGATGACAGCCAGACTAAAACGAAAAAAATCTTTGACAAAAAAATTTTCATTTTTTCTGCTGGGAGGGTTCGGTACACCATAACTCCGCCCATAGGTGAGATAGAAAAGTTCTGTTTTCTGCCTTCGTCATCGTTTTCTATAGCGATGACAGCCAGACTAAAACGAAAAAAATCTTTGACAAAAAAAATTCATTTTTTCTGCTGGGAGGGTTTGGTACACCATAACTCCGCCCATAGGTGAGATATTAAAGTTCTGTTTTCGGCCTTCGTCATCGTTTTCTATAGCCATGACAGCCACACTAAAACGAAAAAAATCTTTGACAAAAAATTTTTCATTTTTTCTGCTGGGAGGGTTTGGTACACCATAACTCCGCCCATAGGTGAGATAGAAAAGTTCTGTTTTCGGCCTTCGTCATCGTTTTCTATAGCGATGACAGCCAGACTAAAATGAAAAAAATCTTTGACAATTTTTTTTTTCATTTTTTCTGCTGGGAGGGTTTGGTAAACCATAACTCCGCCCATAGGTGAGATAGAAAAGTTCTGTTTTCGGCCTTCGTCATAGTTTTCTATACGAGTTGACAGCCAGACTAAAACGAAAAAAATCTTTGACAAAAAAATTTTCATTTTTTCTGCTGGGAGGATTTGGTACACAATAACTCCGCCCATAGGTGAGATAGAAAAGTTCTGTTTTCGGCCTTCGTCATCGTTTTCTATAGCGATGACAGCCAGACTAAAACAAAAAAAATCTTTGACAAATAAATTTTCATTTTTTCTGCTGGGAGGGTTTGGTACACCATAACTCCGCCCATAGGTGAGATAGAAAAGTTCTGTTTTCGACCTTCGTCATCGTTTTCTATAGCGATGACAACCAGACTAAAAAGAACAAAATCTTTGACATTTTTTTTTCATATTTTCTGCTGGGAGGGTTTGGTAAACCATAACTCCGCCCATAGTTGAGATAGAAAAGTTCTGTTTTCGGCCTTCGTCATCGTTTTCTATAGCGATGACAGCCAGACTAAAATGAAAAAATCTTTGTCAAAATTTTTTTCATTTTTTCTGCTAGGAGGGTTTGGTACACCATAACTCCGCCCATAGGTGAGATAGAAAAGTTCTGTTTTCGGCATTCGTCATCGTTTTCTATAGCGATGACAGCCAGACTAAAACGAAAAAAATCTTTGACAAAAAAATTTCATTTTTTCTGCTGGGAGGGTTTGGTACACCATAACTCCGCCCATAGGTGAGATAGAAAAGTTCTGTTTTCGGCCTTCGTCATCGTTTTCTATAGCGATGACAGCCAGACTAAAACGAAAAGAAATCTTTGACAAAAAAAATTTCATTTTTTCTGCTGGGAGGGTTTGGTACACCATAACTCCGCCCATAGGTAAGATAGAAAAGTTCTGTTTTCGGCCTTCGTCATCGTTTTCTATAGCGATTACAGCCAAAACGAAAAAAATCTTTGACAAAAAAAATTTCATTTTTTCTTCTGGGAGGGTTTGGTACATCATAACTCAGCCCATAGGTGAGATATTAAAGTTCTGTTAGGCCTTCGTCATCGTTTTCTATAGCGATGACAGCCAGACTAAAACGAAAAAAATCTTTGACAAAGATCTTTTCATTTTTTCTGCTGGGAGGGTTTGGTACACCATAACTCCGCCCATAGGTGATATAGAAAAGTTCTGTTTTCGGCCTTCGTCATCGTTTTCTATAGCGATGACAGCCAGACTAAAACGAAAAAAATCTTTGACAAAAAATTTTTCATTTTTTCTGCTGGGAGGGTTTGGTACACCATAACTTCGCCCATAGGTGAGATAGAAAAGTTCTGTTTTCGGGCTTCGTCATCGTTTTCTATAGCGATGACAGCCAGACTAAAACGAAAAAAATCTTTGACAAAATTTTTTCATTTTTTCTGCTGGGAGGGTTTGGTACACCATAACTCCGCCCAGAGGTGAGATAGAAAAGTTCTGTTTTCGGCCTTCGTCATCGTTTTCTATAGCGATGACAGCCAGACTAAAACGAAAAAAATCTTTGACAAATTTTTTTTCATTTTTTCTGCTGGACGGGTTTGGTACACCATAACTCCGCCCATAGGTGAGATAGAAAAGTTCTGTTTTCGGCCTTTGTCATCGTTTTGTATAGCAATGGCAGCCAGACTAAAATGAAAAAAATCTTTGACAAACAAATTTTCATTTTTTCTGCTGGGAGGGTTTGGTACACCATAACTCCGCCCATAGGTGAGATAGAAAAGTTCTGTTTTCGACCTTCGTCATCGTTTTCTATAGCGATGACAGCCAGACTAAAACGAACAAAATCTTTGACATTTTTTTTTTCATTTTTTCTGCAGGGAGGGTTTGGTACACCATAACTCCGCCCATAGATGAGATAGAAAAGTTCTGTTTTCGGCCTTCGTCATCGTTTTCTATAGCGATGACAGCCAGACTAAAACAAAAAAATCTTTGACAAAAATTTTTTCATTTTTTCTGCTTGGAGGGTTTGGTACACCATAACTCCGCCCATAGGTGAGATAGAAAAGTTCTGTTTTCGGCCTTCGTCATCGTTTACTATAGCGATGACAGCCAGACTAAAACGAAAAAAATTTTTGACAAAAAAAAAATCATTTTTTCTGTTGGGAGGGTTTGGTACACCATAACTCCGCCCATAGGTGAGATAGAAAAGTTCTGTTTTCGGTCTTCGTCATCGTTTTCTATACCAATGACAGCCAGACTAAAACGAACAAAATCTTTGACAAAAAATTTTTCATTTTTTCTGCTGGGAGGGTTTGGTACACCATAACTCCGTCCATAGGTAAGATAGAAAAGTTCTGTTTTCGGCCTTCGTCATCGTTTTCTATAGCGATGACAGCCAGACTAAAACGAAAAAAATCTTTGACAAAAAAATTTTCATTTTTTCTGCTGGGAGGGTTTGGTACATCATAACTCCGCCCATAGGTGAGATAGAAAAGTTTTGTTTTCGGCCTTCGTCATCGTTTTCTATAGCGATGACAGCCAGACTGAAACGAAAAAAATCTTTGATAAAAAAAATTTCATTTTTTCTGCTATGAGGGTTTGGTACACCATAACTCCGCCCATAGGTGAGATAGAAAAGTTCTGTTTTCGGGCTTCGTCATCGTTTTCTATAACGATGACAGCCAGACTAAAACAAAAAAAATCTTTGACAAAAAAAATTTCATTTTTTTCTGCTGGGAGGGTTTGGTACACCATAACTCCGCCCATAGGTGAGATAGAAAAGTTCTGTTTTCGGGCTTCGTCATCGTTTTCTATAGCATTGACAGCCAGACTAAAACGAAAAAAATCTTTGACAAAAAGTTTTTCATTTTTTCTGCTGGGAGGGTTTGGTACACCATAACTCCGCCCATAGGTGAGATAGAAAAGTTCTGTTTTCGGCCTTCGTCATCGTTTTCTATAGCGATGACAGCCAGACTAAAACGAAAAAATCTTTGACAAAAAATTTTCATTTTTTCTGCTGGGAGGGTTTGGTACACCATAACTCCGCCCATAGGTAAGATAGAAAAGTTCTTTTTTCGGCCTTCGTCATCGTTTTCTATAGCAATGACAGCCAGACTAAAACGAAAACAATCTTTGACAAAAATTTTTTCGTTTTTTCTGCTGGGAGGGTTTGGTACATCATAACTCCGCCCATAGGTGAGATAGAAAAGTTCTGTTTTCGGCCTTCGTCATCGTTTTCTATAGCGATGACAGCCAGACTAAAAGGAAAAAAACCTTGATAAAAAAATTTTCATTTTTTTCTGCTGGGAGGGTTTGGTACACCATAACTCCGCCCATAGGTGAGATAGAAAAGTTCTGTTTTCGGCCTTCGTCATCGTTTACTATAGCGATGACAGCCAGACTAAAACGAAAAAAATTTTTGACAAAAAAAAAAATCATTTTTTCTGTTGGGAGGGTTTGGTACACCATAACTCCGCCCATAGGTGAGATAGAAAAGTTCTGTTTTCGGGCTTCGTCATCGTTTTCTATAGCAATGACAGCCAGACTAAAACGAACAAAATCTTTGACAAAAAATTTTTCATTTTTTCTGCTGGGAGGGTTTGGTACACCATAACTCCGCCCATAGGTGAGATAGAAAAGTTCTGTTTTCGGCCTTCGTCATCGTTTTCTATAGCGATGACAGCCAGACTAAAACGAAAAAATCTTTGACAAAAAAATTTTCATTTTTTCTGCTGGGAGGGTTTGGTACACCATAACTCCGCCCATAGGTAAGATAGAAAAGTTCTTTTTTCGGCCTTCGTCATCGTTTTCTATAGCAATGACAGCCAGACTAAAACGAAAACAATCTTTGACAAAAATTTTTTCGTTTTTTCTGCTGGGAGGGTTTGGTACATCATAACTCCGCCCATAGGTGAGATAGAAAAGTTCTGTTTTCGGCCTTCGTCATCGTTTTCTATAGCGATGACAGCCAGACTAAAAGGAAAAAAACCTTGATAAAAAAATTTTCATTTTTTCTGCTGGGAGGGTTTGGTACACCATAACTCCGCCCATAGGTGAGATAGAAAAGTTCTGTTTTCGGCGTTCGTCATCGTTTTCTATAGCAATGACAGCCAGACTAAAACGAACAAAATCTTTGACAAAAAATTTTTCATTTTTTCTATTGGGAGGGTTTGGTACACCATAACTCCGCCCATAGGTAAGATAGAAAAGGTCTGTTTTCGGCCTTCGTTATCGTTTTCTATAGCGATGACAGCCAGACTAAAACGAAAAAAATCTTTGACAAAAAAATTTTCATTTTTTCTGCTGGGAGGGTTTGGTACATCAAAACTCCGCCCATAGGTGAGATAGAAAAGTTCTGTTTTCGGCCTTCGTCATCGTTTTCTATAGCGATGACAGCCAGACTGAAACGAAAAAAATCTTTGATAAAAAAAATTTCATTTTTTCTGCTATGAGGGTTTGGTACACCATAACTCCGCCCATAGGTGAGATAGAAAAGTTCTGTTTTCGGGCTTCGTCATCGTTTTCTATAGCGATGACAGCCAGACTAAAACAAAAAAAATCTTTGACAAAAAAAATTTCATTTTTTCTGCTGGGAGGGTTTGGTACACCATAACTCCGCCCATAGGTGAGATAGAAAAGTTCTGTTTTCGGCCTTCGTCATTGTTTTCTATAGCATTGACAGCCAGACTAAAACGAAAAAAATCTTTGACAAAAAGTTTTTCGTTTTTTCTGCTGGGAGGGTTTGGTACACCATAACTCCGCCCATAGGTGAGATAGAAAAGTTCTGTTTTCGGCCTTCGTCATCGTTTTCTATAGCGATGACAGCCAGACTAAAACGAAAAAAATCTTTGACAAAAAATTTTTCATTTTTTCTGCTGGGAGGGTTTGGTACACCATAACTCCGCCCATAGGTAAGATAGAAAAGTTCTTTTTTCGGCATTCGTCATCGTTTTCTATAGCGATGACAGCCAGACTAAAACGAAAACAATCTTTGACAAAATTTTTTTCGTTTTTTTCTGCTGGGAGGGTTTGGTACATCATAACTCCGCCCATAGGTGAGATAGAAAAGTTCTGTTTTCGGGCTTCGTCATCGTTTTCTATAGCGATGACAGCCAGGCTAAAACGAAAAAAAACTTTGATAAAAAAATTTTCATTTTTTCTGCTGGGAGGGTTTGGTACACCATAACTCCGCCTATAGGTGAGATAGAAAAGTTCTGTTTTCGGCGTTCGTCATCGTTTTCTATAGCAATGACAGCCAGACTAAAACGAACAAAATCTTTGACAAAAAATTTTTCATTTTTTCTGCTGGGAGGGTTTGGTACACCATAACTCCGCCCATAGGTAAGATAGAAAAGTTCTGTTTTCGGCCTTCGTCATCGTTTTCTATAGCGATGACAGCCAGACTAAAACGAAAAAAATCTTTGACAAAAATTTTTTCATTTTTTATGCTGGGAGGGTTTGGAACATCATAACTCCGCCCATAGGTGAGATAGAAAAGTTCTGTTTTCGGCCTTCGTCATCGTTTTCTATAGCGATGACAGCCAGACTTAAACGAAAAAAATCTTTGATAAAAAAAATTTCATTTTTTCTGCTATGAGGGTTTGGTACACCATAACTCCGCCCATAGTTGAAATAGAAAAGTTCTGTTTTTGGCCTTCGTCATCGTTTTCTATAGCCATGACAGCCAGACAAAATCGAAAAAAATCTTTGACAAAAAAAAATTTCATTTTTTCTGCTGGGAGGGTTTGGTACACCATAACTCCGCCCATAGGTGAGATAGAAAAGTTCTGTTTTCGGGCTTCGTCATCGTTTTCTATAGCCATGACAGCCAGACTAAAACGAAAAAAATCTTTGGCAAAAAATTTTTCATTTTTTCTGCCAAGAGGGTTTGGTACACCATAACTCCGCCAATAGGTGAGATAGAAAAGTTCTGTTTTCGGGCTTCGTCATCGTTTTCTATAGCCATGACAGCCAGACTAAAACGAAAAAAATCTTTGACAAAAAATTTTTCATTTTTTCTGCTAAGAGGGTTTGGTACACCATAACTCCGCCCATAGGTGAGATAGAAAACTTCTGTTTTCGGCCTTCGTCATCGTTTTCTATAGCGATGACAGCCAGACTAAAACGAAAAAAAAAATTTGATTTTTTTTTTTCATTTTTTCTGCTGGGATGGTTTGGTACACCATAACTCCGCCCATAGGTGAGATAGAAAAGTTCTGTTTTCGGCCTTCGTCATCGTTTTCTATAGCGATGACAGCCAGTTTAAAACAAAAAAAATCTTTGACAAAAAATTTTTCGTTTTTTCTGCTGGGAGGGTTTGGTACACCATAACTCCGCCCATAGGTGAGATAGAAAAGTTCTGTTTTCGGCCTTCGTCATCGTTTTCTATAGCGATGACAGCCAGACTAAAACGAAAAAAATCTTTGACAAAAAATTTTTCATTTTTTCTGCTGGGAGGGTTTGGTACACCATAACTCCGCCCATAGGTAAGATAGAAAAGTTCTTTTTTCGGCCTTCGTCATCGTTTTCTATAGCGATGACAGCCAGACTAAAACGAAAACAATCTTTGACAAAATTTTTTTCGTTTTTTTCTGCTGGGAGGGTTTGGTACATCATAACTCCGCCCATAGGTGAGATAGAAAAGTTCTGTTTTCGGGCTTCGTCATCGTTTTCTATAGCGATGACAGCCAGGCTAAAACGAAAAAAAAAACTTTGATAAAAAAATTTTCATTTTTTCTGCTGGGAGGGTTTGGTACACCATAACTCCGCCTATAGGTGAGATAGAAAACTTCTGTTTTCGGCGTTCGTCATCGTTTTCTATAGCAATGACAGCCAGACTAAAACGAACAAAATCTTTGACAAAAAATTTTTCATTTTTTCTGCTGGGAGGGTTTGGTACACCATAACTCCGCCCATAGGTAAGATAGAAAAGTTCTGTTTTCGGCCTTCGTCATCGTTTTCTATAGCGATGACAGCCAGACTAAAACGAAAAAAATCTTTGACAAAAATTTTTTCATTTTTTATGCTGGGAGGGTTTGGAACATCATAACTCCGCCCATAGGTGAGATAGAAAAGTTCTGTTTTCGGCCTTCGTCATCGTTTTCTATAGCGATGACAGCCAGACTTAAACGAAAAAAATCTTTGATAAAAAAAATTTCATTTTTTCTGCTATGAGGGTTTGGTACACCATAACTCCGCCCATAGTTGAAATAGAAAAGTTCTGTTTTTGGCCTTCGTCATCGTTTTCTATAGCCATGACAGCCAGACAAAATCGAAAAAAATCTTTGACAAAAAAAAATTTCATTTTTTCTGCTGGGAGGGTTTGGTACACCATAACTCCGCCCATAGGTGAGATAGAAAAGTTCTGTTTTCGGGCTTCGTCATCGTTTTCTATAGCCATGACAGCCAGACTAAAACGAAAAAAAATCTTTGGCAAAAAATTTTTCATTTTTTCTGCCAAGAGGGTTTGGTACACCATAACTCCGCCAATAGGTGAGATAGAAAAGTTCTGTTTTCGGGCTTCGTCATCGTTTTCTATAGCCATGACAGCCAGACTAAAACGAAAAAAATCTTTGACAAAAAATTTTTCATTTTTTCTGCTAAGAGGGTTTGGTACACCATAACTCCGCCCATAGGTGAGATAGAAAACTTCTGTTTTCGGCCTTCGTCATCGTTTTCTATAGCGATGACAGCCAGACTAAAACGAAAAAAAAAATTTGATTTTTTTTTTCATTTTTTCTGCTGGGATGGTTTGGTACACCATAACTCCGCCCATAGGTGAGATAGAAAAGTTCTGTTTTCGGCCTTCGTCATCGTTTTCTATAGCGATGACAGCCAGTTTAAAACAAAAAAAATCTTTGACAAAAAATTTTTCATTTTTTCTGCTGGAAGGGTTTGGTACACCATAACTCCGCCCATAGGTGAGATAAAAAAGTACTGTTTTCGGCCTTCGTCATCGTTTTCTATAGCGATGACAGCCAGACTAAAACGAAAAAAATCTTTGACAAAAAAAAAATCATTTTATCTGCTGGGAGGGTTTGGTACACCATAACTCCGAAGATAGGTGAGATAGAGTTCTGTTTTCAGCCTTCGTCATCGTTTTCTATAGCGATGACAGCCAGACTAAAACGAAAAAAATCTTTGACAAAAAAAAAAATCATTTTTTCTGCTGGGAGGGTTTGGTACACCATAACTTCGCCCATAGGTGAGATAGAAAAGTTCTCTTTTCGGCCTTCGTCATCGTTTGCTATAGCAATGACAGCCAGACTAAAACGAAAAAAATCTTTGACAAAACAATTTTCATTTTTTCTGCTGGGAGGGTTTGGTACACCATAACTCCGCCCATAGGTGAGATAGAAAAGTTCTGTTTTCGGGCTTCGTCATCGTTTTCTATAGCGATGACAGCCAGACTAAAACGAAAAAAATCTTTGACAAACAAATTTTCATTTTTTCTGCTGGGAGGATTTGGTACACCATAACTCCGCCCATAGGTGAGATAGAAAAGTTCTGTTTTCGGCCTTCGTCATCGTTTTCTATAGCGATGGCAGCCAGACTAAAACGAAAAAAATCTTTGACAAACAAATTTTCATTTTTTCTGCTGGGAGGGTTATGTACACCATAACTCCGCCCATAGGTGAGATAGAAAAGTTCTGTTTTCGGCCTTCGTCATCGTTTGCTATAGCGATGACAGCCAGACTAAAACGAAAAAAATCTTTGACAAAAAAAATTTCATTTTTTCTGCTAGGAGGGTTTGGTACACCATAACTCCGCCCATAGGTGAGATAGAAAAGTTCTGTTTACGGCCTTCGTCATCGTTTTCTATAGAAATGACAGCCAGACTAAAACGAAAAAAATCTTTGACAAAAAAAATTTCATTTTTTTCTGCTGGGAGGGTTTGGTACACCATAACTCCGCCCATAGGTGAGATAGAAAAGTTCTGTTTTCGACCTTCGTCATCGTTTTCTATAGCGATGACAGCCAGACTAAAACGAAAAAAATCTTTGACAAAATTTTTTTCATTTTTTCTGCTGAGAGGGTTTGTACACCATAACGCCGCCCATAGGTGAGATAGAAAAGTTCTGTTTTCGGCCTTCGTCATCGTTTTCTATAGCGATGACAGCCTCACTAAAACAAAAGAATTAGTCGACATTTTTGTTTCTATTTTTCTGCTAGCAGCAAATTTGCTGCTAACTTGACCGTTTTTCGCTGCAGCAATTTTGCTGCTAACTTGACCGTTTTTTTCTGCAGCAAATTTGCTGCTAACTTGACCGTTTTTTGCTGCAGCAAATTTTCTGCTAACTTGACCGAGCTCTACAGTATTAATAAGATGCGTTGAACAAAAACATAAATAAGTTTCTCACTTACTATTATTGAAGCATTTCTTTCTATCTCATCATCGTACGCCATTTTCGTTTGTTTGGCAATCTGTGATTATCAATGTTATTAAGCGTTTAAGTTTAATGGACTCTCTTCTCATTTCATTGACGCATTCCTCGGTTTAGATTGGTTCCTTGCTTAGATGAGCCGCTACCTGGCACATGAATCATAGTTACCATATAAGACCACGGATTAGTCTATCAGAGGCTAAGTACTGTTTGTCATGCAATAGCCACTTTGCGTGTAAAAAGCAGTTTTTATTTTTTCAAACTAACGACGGTCGGTCAAATTTTAATACTCATCCATCGTTTTTATTGTTCAGTACATGTAGTAGTACACGGCACATTTCGCCTGATGTTATCGCGGAGCGGCTCATCCTATACTGGTGGGTGTTTGATAATACCAAACCCACTTCACCATCAGGATAACATGTCCGTGTAATGCATACCCCCTTAAACCCCACTTTTATAGAGCAAAACTGGGGAATGCAGGGGTATACCTATTTTTCTTATTTTTGCTCCAAAATATAGATTGTGGGTACTCGTTAGAACCGCCTCGGCGAGGCGGTTCTAACGTGTACCCACAATCTATGTTTTGAGCAAAAATAAGAAAAAATATCAAACATTTTCCACTGAAAATTTTCAATTTTTACAGGTGAAAAAATCTCTGGATATTGCATGGGCAAGTTTTCGTAATGCGAATTTATCTTGGTTTGTCTTCCTCATTCTGTAAATCAAATTCAAATTTATCATTGAATTTTTGAAATATAGAAATATAACTTCCTTAGTTATATTACTATTCTAAGCATGTTTGGAAAGAAGTAATGTGCGAGTTTATCAAAAGGTAAAAGTTTGCAATCATCAGAGAAAGAAATTTCCACTCCAAAAACCGAGGTAGGAAAAAACTAAATTGGCAATAAGGTAGTTATACTAAGGGAACATATCTTAAGACGAGTGAGGTGAGCAACTATTTTCCAATAGGCGGCCACTCAGATACCCGAACTTAACTCAATGTATGTAAATGTATAAGGTGAATTCAACTCCAAATCATAAAGCAATTAAAACCAAAACAAAAGTGTCGCCTCGGGACGATCCGTAACATAAAATAACTGTCGGGCTTAAATTGATAACCTAGCCCCCAGCTTCTGCAGTGCTTCACAACATTTAGTTAGCTGTTCTGTCCTCGTAGTTAATCACTTAACTAGTCATTGAACAAACAAATAAATCATTATAAACACAAGGATGAATCACAAATACAATAAGCTGCCCGGCGATGGAGATCCTTGTGCGCAACAGACAAACCACAGGTCAGCGACAAAATGGAACCTGAAGTAAAAGATGACAAGTGTTTATGTTAGTTGAGTTCAGATCAGCTCTGCAGTTAGTTATGTACCCGTAACGCTACCAGCAGTCTTCACGTAGGACGCAACAGTTTGATTTGAGCCGCCTCGTGGGAAAACCAACAATGTGGTTTCCGAACAGGTCCTGTACCGTCACAGAGGCTTGCTAGAATCTTGAAATTTTGGATTTAGAAAGTAGAGGAATTGTTCTATCCGTATAGCGAAAACAAAGGCGCTGATCAGCTTCGCGGTTACCGCGAAGCTGATCTGCGTCTTTGTGTCCGCATATGCACATTGTTGGTTTTCCCATGGGGCGGCACATTTGTTTGAGTTGTGGCCTAGCGTCCTAGTCAACATATATGGTCATATAAGGAACTTGCCCACGTTTTATGGGACTTCTACCCAACATTAGGATGTCATAACACACAAAATAACCACTCAAATAAACAGTATGTATGGTTTGACTTGAACCACTTCTCCTGGGCAGGATCAAACCTGAGCGGATAACCAGTAATCAGATGGTCATTCAGTATAGTATAAGCTTTACCTGTAAACTACTGACTGACCATCTGATTACTGGTTAACCACTCAGGTCTGAGCCTGCCCTGGAAAAGTGGTTCAATTCAAACCATCCATGTTTATCTACTTGGGCTGTTACTGACTACTGATCTAATAGTATGTAAAATAATGCGTAATTCCAACGATTTTGGTTTGTAGCCCCAATGATTAAAAACAACACTAACATGGTTTTTCCAACTGGAAAAACTGTGTGGCCCCAAAAAGGGCCGTTTGAGAAAGCAAACCAGCAAGAGCGACCCACCTGGCAGCTGCCCCTGTCGACCTCATGGGCAAGAGAACAGCCTGGATGTTTGGCAGATGCATGTGCATGTAGTAAATAATAATGATTCGTTACCAAGTATTCTTCGACATGTATATTCTTGTACCAAGTAGCACAAGCTCTTGCTTGTACCCATAGTGCAATCTTAAGAGAATTAACATAAACTGTGTAAGGGACAATTATAAAGAAAATACATGTATGTGATGTGCAGGCCAGACGGGTGATAATATACTTGTCTGTTAGACATTTTTCACTTTTGAACGTAAATGCTGCTGGTGCGTGCGGTTACGACTTTCTGTGTGATGGGGGACGACTCGTGAGGGCATATGTGAGACTAAGACGAGGGGCAATATGAAGAATTACACAGTCAAAACTACCAACAGCCCAACGGAGGCGAATTAAATAAGACATGCAATAAATGTTATAGTGTAGGACGTCTATCTCTATAGCTCAGTAGGTAGCAAGCTAGGATTCAAAACGAAAGGTTCTGGGTTCGAGTCCTGGTCGGACCGCTTTTTTTCTTTTCTTTATTTGTCTCCCCTGTGACAATAAAGCTAAGGAAATAAAAAAAATGTATTATCAGCTGATTATATTTATTGGCGAATGCAAGAATCAGGAAATGCCCTTGTGCATAAAATACTTAAATCGTAAAGGAATTGAAGTGCGAGACGGCACCTCACATTAATGTTTCTCTCTTGTTGACTTTTAACCTGTTGAAATCGACAGCTCGATCGTATTTGTTTTGGTAGAAGACTGATCTTCGAGCGATCCTCATGTCAATATTTCTTTCTTGGGGACATAAAATGTTCATATTCTGAAGGCTTGTATAGGAATAATGTGGCTAGGATAAGTTAGCCACCCTGAATGACTTTAAATGTTTTCCGCGGACGTAAGGCACTAACTCAAATAGTATAGTGTACCTGTACAGACATATGTATATATATATATAAGGTGTAAAAACTACAGTTCCACGTGCTGTCTCGTGAGCGAACATAATTCATTTGGCATGTTTATACATGTATTTCAAACAGATACTCGAAAGCTTGGTGGTTGATGTTTCGTTTTGATCCCATACAACACCCATTTGCATGTCATAAGGGCGATATCCTAACTACATTATGCATATAGCCATACTAATAATTTGAGGTTTTGTAGGCCTTCAACAGTATTTCAGCCATATCGAGTGCGATAATTACGAATTTTAGATGATTTTTGCAAGCCACAGGCTTTCTGTATGATCCTCATTTATTCTCTTGTAGTATGCGTGCTATTTGTCTGGTTGACTTCAAATAAATATAATTAAACTTCAAACTAACAGTGTTATTTTCAAGTAAATAAATGATAATAAAACTAAGAAACTTTTTTTAGCTCACCTGAGCCGAAGGCTCACAAAGAGAACTGATAGGATGGCCATGATCCGTCGTCCGTCTTCGTCGTCGTCCACAATCTTCTTCTCTGAAACCACTTGGCCAATCAAGTTGAAATTTTATGTGGAGCCTCCTTGTGTAGCGGCATTTCAAGTTTGATCGCGAAATCCATGTCACATGACCAATATGGCCGCCACGCCCATATATGGTAAAAACCACTCAAAAATCTTCTTCTCCAGAACCGGCGGGCCGATTCCCACGAAACTTGGTATTTACCATCAGTGACTCCAGCCCATCAAAGTTTGGCAAAATGATGACCCTGGGATGACCTTGGCTTATTTTACGGCAAGGTCAATTTTGGAAACATAGGCTTTTACATGGGAAAAAGTGAAAACTATTGATTTTTTTTTAAAACGATTGCAGCCAGAGACCTGAAAAGAGGTAGATGCAGACAACTAATGGAGTAAATAAAAGTATGTGATTAAATTAGGTCAAGGTCATCTCTTGACCTTGGCCAGTCTGTTTTCCATACACACTTTTCATACATCTTCATCTCTGAAACCGCTTGGCCAATCAAGTTGAAATTTTATGTGGAGGACCCATGGTTAGGAGGAACGAAAGTTTGATCATTAAATCCGAGTCACATGACAAAGATGGCCGCCATCAGTGACTCCAGTCCATTATAGTTTGATAAAATGATGGCCCTGGGATGACCTTGACCTGTTTTACGGCAAGCTTAATTTTGGAAACAGGCTGTTACATGGGAAAAAGTGAAAACTATGGATATTTCGAAAACGATTGCAGCCTGAGGCCTGAAAAAAGGCAGATGCAGACAACTAATGGAGTAGATGTAAGTATGTTATTAATTTAGGTCAAGGTCATCTCTTGACCTTGACCAGTCTGTTGTTCATACACACTTTTAAAACATCTTCATGGCGGCCCCCGTGGTCGAGCGGTTGAGAGCGCTGTTTCTTAATCACTCGATCATCTCACCGCTGTCTCTGGTGTAGGATCGCGCCCCGCACTGGCCACATGTGAGACAAGCCAAGTTCTGTTTGCGGGTGTGCCGTGTGGTTTTTCTCGGGGTTCTGCCGTTTTCGCCCCACCTACTGATTGGCCCGTTTCATATGAGCCGAAATTATCTTGAAAGAGACGTTAAACTGAATATAAAAAATAATCTTCACCTCTGAAACCGCTTGGCCAATCAAAGTGAAATTTTATGTGGAGCATCTATGGGTAGGGGGAACGAAAGTTTGTTTGTGAAATCTGGGTTACATGACCAAGATGGCCGCCACGCCCATATATGGCTAAACCATTCAAAAATCTTCTTCACCAGAGCCGGCAGGCCGATTTTCACGAAAATCGGTATGTAGCATCGATGACTCCAGCCCATCATAATTTGATAAAATGATGACCCTTGGATGACCTTGATTTGCGGATCCAGACATTTTTACGAGAGGGGGTCCAACCAAAATGGTAAAATATTGTCGCAGACGAAGGGGGGGGGGTGTCCCCCCCCAAAAAAAAAAATCCCCAAATTACCTTTTTTAGGTAAACTTTTCAGATTCCGGGGGGGGGGGGTTCGGACCCCCGGTGAGCGTTTACAGGACCATTGGTCCTCTGGTTTTCATTACGTGTTGCTAGACGGAATATTTCCATCGGTATTCTGTTAGACCTCTCCATACACAGAAAAGGAGCGAGGTCACGAAGTGTATCGGAGTGCAGGTTAGCCAGCTGATCAAACGTGCTGCGAACCTTGCTTAACCCTAAAGCAGGACAACAATTAATATTCTGAATTTTAAGCGCGCATACACACTCTAACTCACAAACACACACTCACGCAAACACGTTCCGTAGAGGACTTTGTCTCGCAGTGGCTCAGTCAGTCGCCTCTTAAAATCACATGGCAAAAATAAATACGTAGTTGATATAAGACATGTACAAAATGATTTTAATAAGAACATTTGACTCGTTTCGCAAGTTGAGCGCGAGAACGAAACGCCTACAAATGAAAATTGTTGTCTTTCCGTTAAACTGTCTAATTCTGATGGAACAAGGAACCAGAAGTGACCTTTGATACGAAATATTTTCTAAAATCGCATCATATATATTTCACTTATCATGTTTGCCATTAAAGATGCGTTACTCGTTCAATGCGAGTCGGGTTTACAAATGCTTGGCGCGAAAAAATGCCTCCATTTTAACAGCTTCCAATGCAGAATTCGATTATTTTAGACACTCGTGTGTATAACTAGGCGTCGCTCGTTCGATAAACCGAGGTCCCGGCTTCGTATGACCATAACTGTTGGTGGGAAAAACCAATATCAACTATTTGTTATCGCCATGTGACATTTTACATACTGGCTTATGTATACGTACATTGGTTCTGCTAAGCTACATTTTCACGTGTTTTTCGTGAACGCACAGAAAACTTTACATGTATACATGGCATGATTTACGATTTGAAACATAAGTTGATCTTTAATTTTATGTGCAGTTTTTTATTCTACGCCTTACAACCTTTTGACATATTTCAAGTCATCTCGAGCATGGTCGGTTATCCATATCAGGATAACGTGTCCGTGAATACCCCATGAACCACACTTTTATACAGCAAAACTTTGATATGCTTGGGTATATCTATTTTAAGCTCACATGAGCCCTTCGGCTCAAAAAGCGAGCTTATAGGATGACCATGCCCCCGTCGTCCGTCCGACGTCGTCCGTCAACAATTTCCATGATACTCTCCCCTGAAACCAAATGGCAAACCAAAGTTAAACTGCTTGCGGAGCATTCTTAGGAAGGGGGAACGAAAGTTTGCCCCAGACTAAGATGGCCGCCATAGCTATAAATAGCCAAAAACCTCTAAGACAATTTCTTCCCAGAAGCAGAAGTCCTATGACTTTGAAACTAAGTTTGAAGCATCAGGCAATAGAGTTCTACAAAGTTGGTATACATCATAATGCTAGGATGACCTTGACCTATTTTATGGCAAGGTCAACTTAGGTCGCCCATGCATTTAAATGGGGAAAATAAGTTAAATGTAATTAAATGGGTGGAAACTCGCGATGAGCATGCAAAGGTACTGAAGATTTATGTCCGTGAAAACATTTAGTTCCCAGGGGTGTGTCTGCTCCTGCCCGGGGGCTATATACATGCATATGACCAAAATATTCAAACATCTCTGCAACCGCATGGCCGATCAAAGCCACACTTCACGGAAAGGGAACGAAAGATTGTATAAATGGCCGCCATGGCTATAAACTGCAAAAACCTTTAAAATTCTTCAGAACCAGTAGGCCTATGATTTTGAAACTTGGCATTAAGCATCTACAAAGTTTATACATGGCCTAAATCATGACCCAGGGATGATATTGACCTATTTACGGCAAGGTCAACTTAGGATGCCCATGCATCTAAATACACAGATTGTGAGTACTCGTTAGAACTGCCTCTGCGAGGCAGTTTTAGCGTGTACCAACAATCTATGTTTTGAGCAAAATGAAAAGACAAAAATGTTGAACTGAAAATTTTCATTTTTTACAACTTTAAAAACACTGTATATTGCTTGTTAAGGTTTTGTTATGCTAGCGTCAAGATACATGGCACCATTTTAGTGCACATGTATTACACATGCTGACAACAGAGCTACATGTACAACACCTTGATCATTCTTAACCTTATGGGCATTTTTTGCGTCCGGAATCGGGCGAGCATCAATGCGCATAAGCTTCTTACTCAATCAGAATTTACATAAATAATAAATCTAATTGGTTTGTTGATTTGAGGTTTAACGTTAATCCAACAGCAAAGGTCATATGGAAACGAGACATCAGTTTATAGTATTATCCGACAGACTTAAGGATCCGGGATCAAACCCGCGGCCCCTGGTTTAAAAGGACGAACACATGCCGTTAACACTAACTGTTTTCGGCTTGTCAAGCAGCAATGTGGTTTGATAACTGATCCTGCTTGATAAAATCTTTTTGAAAAAGCAATATCGCTTTGGCAACAACCATCACCAAGACAATGAACACTTCGTCGTAGGTTGCTGCCCAATTGATCAGTCTTACAATCACAGGTGACACAAACCAAATTCTGCTTGTGGGTGTGCCAAGTCGTTTTCTCAGGGTTCTCCCCTCCCCCCCCCCACCTTGTTACTGATTTATCCGTCTCATATGAACTAAAATAATCTTGAACGGGGCGAAAATTGTATAAAAACGAAATTATGATCTGAAATGAGCACAATCAGACTCTTATCTGTAATCAAGTAACAATAGAATGACCTGGATTCGATACAATTAAATTTCACATCCTCACTAAGGTGGGCGTAGTGTAATTCTGGGCCCTGGTTAGATTTTAACAGATAGCAAAACTTCTCCGATGTTACTCGCGCCTATAAGAAAAAAATGCATTTACATTCCATCATGCACGCATGCTTAATGTAAACCATATAACGAGTAATATTCGGGATCTCACGTGCAAATAACAACTATTTACATACTGGACCCTGGTCTCGACCGAAAGACGGAGTTACGCGTTGGATTGAACGCGCGGCCCGTTTTACGAGGCGACTGACTGAACCACTACGACATGGAGTGCTTTATGGAAACACTTTAGCAACTCATAAAAATAATATTGTGTTAGTTTTATTTTAATCATATTTATTGGAATTCATCCAGGTAAACAACACGCATACAATATCACACAGAATAAATATGTGTAACGGGATAGCTTCCCTTGGAAATCTGCAAATTTCAAACTCGAGACTTTGTGAATTGAGTAAGTGTTGGGTATATAGCGCAGTAAACCAGCCTTGGTGGGTGAGCATGCTTTTCCACCGACGGGGTTTAGCTGTGGCTTGGCTCGGCTATCGTTACATATGGATCAAAAAGAAAACTTATGTCTTGCCAAATTAATTTACTACATCGTAACCAGCACACTTGATATGGCTGAATTACTGTTGAAGGTCTACATTAAACAAAATTAGTTGTGTGGCTTGGCGAAATGTAGCTACATGTAGGATGTTGCCTCCATCGCACTTCGTATGGCATGCAGATGACTGTCGAATGAGCGAAACTTCGACATCAAGCCGATAATCTGTTTGAAATATAAACAGAATGAATTATGTTCGCTCACGAGACAGCACGTGAAACTGTAGTTTTACATCTAATAAACACAGATATACATGTATCTGAACATGTACACTATACTATTTGATTTATTGTCTTGCGCATTTTAGTTCAGTTTTACGTCCCTTTCAAGATTATTTCAGCTCACCAATCAGTAGGTGGGGTGAAAACGTGAGCACCCTAAGAAAAACCACCTGGCACTCCCGCAAGTTGAACTTGGCTTGTATCATATGTGGCCAGTGTGGGGCTCGAACACAAGACACAGCGGTGAGATGAACGAGTGATTAAGAAACAGCGCTCTCAACCGCTCGGCTACGGGGGCCGCTTAGTCATTAGAGGCAGTCAACTTATCCTAGCCGCATTATCTGTACCAGCCTTCAGAAAATAAATGTTGACGTGAGGATCGGTCGCGGGTCCGCTCTTCTGCCGATTACGATCAAGCTACCGGCTTAAATCGGTGAAAAGACAAGAAGGCTTAGTGAAAAACCTATACGTGCGGACTGCCTTCTCACTACACACTTTAATCCACAAATTAACGATCATAGTATTAAATGCAGTAGTGCATTTTGTGAGTTTTGCATTTTTTTATTTTCTTTTCTTTTTCATTTTCTAAGCTATATCGCCACAGATGCAAAAAACGGAAGCAATTAAGAATAGAAAAAGTATTTTTGTCCTAGCCGGACTCGAACCCAGGACCCATACATGCTACCTACTGAGCTACAGAGTAAGACGTCGTGGACTATTTCTTTTTTGCCTGTCTTGTTTAATTAGTCTCCGTTAGGCTATAGGTAGTTTTTACCAAGTAATTATTCATATCGCCCCTCGTCATCGTCTCAAATATGCCCTCACGAGTCGTCCCCCATCACACCGAAAATCGTAACCGCACGCGCCAGCAACATTTACGTTCAAAAGTGAAAAATGTCTGTTAGCACACACGTACTGAGCCGACGTACAAGAAAACAAAGGCGCAGATCAGCTGTGCAGTAACGGCACAGCTAATCCGCTATATGGATAGTACAACCCCTCTTCTTCTTAAATCCGAAATTTCAAGCTCCTAGCCTGCTTCTGTAACTGCACAGACCGGTTTGTGTTGCACATGGTCAAAAACCCAAATTGTTTTCTCATGTAATGCGAATGCTCATATTAAGCATGACTAGAAGGGCGGTTCAAATACATGCATTGTTATTGATAGCTATCGAATTGTGATTGATGAGTGGATGTAAGCGATCTTTAAAATGTTTAATCATTAAAGTGATTGTTTCACAATGGTATTTTATCGTTCGTTGTATTTTTTATATCTACATGTCAAATGCAAAAACACAATGTCCTCTTATTTTCTGCTGGGCGACCATTGTACATGTACCATCATGAAAACATGTCCGTGCAGTGTATACCCCCTTAAACCCCACTTTTACATAGTAAAACTGAGGTATGCAGGGGTGTACCTATTTTTCTTATTTTTGCTCCAAAACATAGATTGTGGGCACTCGTTAGAACCGCCTCGGCGAGGCGGTTCTAACGTGTACCCACAATCTATGTTTTGAGCAAAAATGAGTAAATTATCAAACATTTTCAGCTGAAAATTTTCAATTTTTAAAGCTCAAAAAATCTCTGTATATTGCATGGGCATGTTTTCGTAATGGTCTTGTTTTGCTATCACCGTCCTGTTACATCCTGTAACTCAAGTGGCAGCCCATCCGCATCGATAGCGTCATGCCACCCTTCTAAACATGGCTGCGTTAATATGGTACCAGAGATCACTTTGTTTGGTGCTCAACATCATGACGCAAGCACTAGTACCACTCTTGCATACTAGGAAAATGTGGCACAATTATCAAGTAGATGACGATTATGATTATTGTAATTGTCATTCAAAACATCAGCAAGCACGTCATCTGAAGCACGCTATACTTGGCCATACTTCGAATCTACAAGTACTCCGGACTCATTACATGTAACACAAATTGTTCCGAAACATCACCTTAAAGCTTTACGAGTTCGTTTTCAAATTTTAAAATCAGGCTTGTCAAAGAAAAGCTTCAGATGATATTCCTGGCGCTTTGCTCAATCACTGGGAATAATTACATGTGAATATATATATTAGAAACCAAAGACTCCAATCTTCCCGAGTTTACACACGTTTCTAGACGTCAAACAAAATAACGCTACGCTGATCACCCTTATCTACACATTCTTGTAACACATTATAAACGGGATTTCTCCTAACGTTGATTTAATGATGCGTTAACGCCAATTGTTTCTTTGATGGTGGCCACAGGAACACACCTATTTTATTCGATCACTGATCATACAGACGCAGTGGTGCATAGTTAACGTGAACGTAATGAGAGACGTACGCAGTTTCGAGACTCAACTCAGCTGTATTGTATGGTGTCTTTCTTGTTTACAAGACGTTGCAACGTTGATAAAGGTTCAGCTAAAATGTTTGTGGCAGAACAGACCACAATCGTCTAAAACATGTAAGCTTCAACTAAACCGCAAACGATATAAGAGTACTTAAATCGGATCAACAGATGAAGGGAACGACGTTTTTGCCAGCTAGAATAGAAAACTGCTTTTAATGGTATTTATATCACGTTTGTGACTACGTCCTATTTTGAGTTTCGACATCGGAGAAAAAAATTTCGAGAATAGATACGCATAAAGGGTACCACGATGGCGAGTAAAGGTTCTGAGAGTGCTGTTAAGGCGGACAACCCGGCATCGGATAACAAAAGCGACCACAATCCAACCTCGGACCACAATCGAGAGCCCACCGTCGGTACTCTACAGTCTGGAAAGTCGTGGGTAACCTCGGCAACAGAAGGGGAGATGGCGCCACAAACGTGGTACTATACTTGGAGAGCTGTAAGTGTCCGTTTTATGTTTAAATGATAATATAGACTTTACAAATCTGGGCCCAGTTGTTAAAAATTAAACGACATCGTTAGTTAACGATTTGTTAAAATTTCAAACATGAACATTACAAATATTACTGTTATTTTTTGTTGATAAAATGTGAGAATCCTTTGCATTGCAAAGGATTCTTGTGAGAATCCTTTGCATTGCAAAGGATTCTCACATTTTATCAACGAAAAATAACAGTGTATTTGCTTATGTAGTCGAAATTTACTTAACGAATTGAGGTCTTAACGATGACATTTTAAGCTAACGAAGTTTTGAACAACTGGTTCCTGAACCGCCTCAGAATTATCAGAATTTGATCATTTATGATTTTTGAAACTATCCGCACAGCCAACCTTAAATGTCTATGAAGGGTTTCACTTTTATTTGACTTCATTCTAATTGTTCTTGCGTTGTTCGTGCCTTTAAACGCATGTCCATGTATCATCGATAGTGCGGACTATATTTTGTGTCCGTTTTAGGCGTTGGGGTCAAAATAAATGGGTTATTATGAGAAATAAAAATTGCAGATACAGAAACAAAACCTTTCTTTTTGTAACATGTCAACTAAACATCTGTTCAATTTCAGATGAGGGATAGGTTTTACCCACATTATGTGTTTTACCCACAAGACCCGAGGTTTTGGGACGACGACGGCGTGTACTGGGTATGTTGTAAAACACATGAACGTACGGTCCATCACCTTTACCCCATAGTTAACATGGCACTATTTAAGCCGCAACATAGGAAAACCAACAATTTGCATATGCGAAAACAAAGGCGCAGATCAGCTTCGCGGTAACCGCGAAGCTGATCAGCGCCTTTGTTTTCGCTAAACGGATAGTACAATCCCTCTTCTACTTATATCCAAAATTTCAAGCATCTAGCACTTTTCTGTGCTTGTGCAGCTCAGTTTGTGTCGGACCAGTTCGGAAACCACATTGTTGGTTTTCCAAAGAGGCGGCGCATTTAACACCACCAAACACCAAAGTACATGTAGGTCCATTTATTTTTTAGGAGTGCGTAGTTAAAATCTATTTTGTATTGCATTCACGCACCTGTCTAATTAATCCTGTCTGTGTTAATACATTGTCGTGGTATATAGTGGTACAATTGAAAGCACGAGCACTTCTGACTGTGCCCTTTTCTCATGGAGAATCATGTTGTGGAGTTTGTCTGGTCCGTTCATGATAAACCTGAAGTCATTGTCTGATTGTATAAATCACGTAAGAAGAATTTTGTTACCCCCAGATTACTTGCAATAAATGCCATTTTCGAAGATGCTGCAAAATACCCAACAACATGTTTCACAAATCATATTTGAGCCTGTGCATGAGAAAACCAACAATTTGCATATGCGAAAACAAAGGCGCAGACTAGCTTCGCGGTAACCGCGAAGCTGATCAGCGCCTTTGTTTTCGCTACATGTATAGTACAATCCCTCTTCTTCTTAAATCCGAAATTTCACGTTTCTAGCCTGCTTCTGTGACAGTACAGGCCGGTTTGTGTCGGACCTGGTCAGAAACCCAAATTGTTGGTTTTGTCATGCATAGGCTCATTTTATTTACTCACTTTTAATGTGTTTTGCTGCAGGATTATTCCTGGCCGATGGACCCTGGTATCAGCTACAGCTCCCTCACACGTATTCCAATGACCAGTCGACCAAAACCAGACACTGAATCATCATTCTCATCTCGAGGCAGACGACAAATTATATACCGGAAGTATTGCACGTGTTTCCTGGTTCTGATGGGAATACTGTTGTTACTGACCGCCACTATACCAGTGCTACTACATGTTTTTCTTGGAAAAGGTTTGATACCGCCCCTTATTAAGTGATAAATATTTCCTTACCGTTTTCTTACCGACGTTGACACCAATGTAAGTCACTCTGACTTCTTCAGACGCATTTTGATGAATAGAATAAGTTTACACTACCTCATTGGTAAGAAGAAAATGAGTTCATACTTGCTGCAAGAAAATGGAATAAAGATAATGTAATTTACATTTATCCAGAAAAAATGCTTTAAGTTGAAACGTTACAAGCGGTAAAATTGTTCAGCACAGTTCTTTGATATAGTCTGTTAAAGGTCGGACTCGTTTCATAGCTTCTTCGTATGAATTGCTAAGGTTGATCATATTCAACTTGTAACATGTAGATATGCCCCTGTCTTTGTTTCAGATAGGGACAACACCAAGCCAGAAGGTAAGTTGAAAACAAAACATAATTAACATAATTGAGCCGCCTCGTGGGAAAACCAACAATGTGGTTTTTGAACAGGTCCGACACAAACCGACCTGTACAGGTACAGAAAAGAGCTAGAGGCTTGAAATTTCAGATTTAGGTAGAAGAGGAATTGTTCTATCCGAGTAGCGAAAACAAAGGCGCTGATCAGTCAGCTTCGCAGTTACTGCGAAACTGATCTGCGCCTTTGTTTTCGCCTATGCAGATCGTTGGTTTTCCAATAGAGAGTCACTGGTACATAAAATTTCGTCTCTGTCAGCAAGGGTTTTATGATGACCGCAAATATTGCCCATACTCTGTCTTTTGAATGTTTTCACTGCTTCCAAAGGATCTAGCTTTATTTTGAAGCGTTACAAGGTAGCACCACTGTTTCTGAAATACCACGCATGCCTTTTTCATCGCCGCTTTTCTGACCACTCTTCTGCTGTATTATGCATGTTCCATATAAGGCAGTAACTGCGAAGCACATCAGCGCCTTTGTTTTCGCTACACGGACAGTACAATTCATCTACTTTCTAAATCCAAAATTTCAAGCCTCTAGCCATCTTCTGTGACTGTACAGTCTGGTTTGTGTCAGACCGGGTCGGAAACCCAAATTGTTGGTTTTCCCATGCACAGGCTCATATCAAATAAAGTGTGTCAATTTGTGTTGACGCCTGTTCGTTTTGAGTAGGTTGTCTGTTGGTGTTGTATGGTCAAATCAATAATTATTCATCGTTCGTTTAGTAAATCTTTTGCTCCGGATTTCAGTAAGTTATTTGGCGCCCAGGGATCTCCATCGTCGGGAAGCTTACTGAATCTGTGAGTCAACGTTTTTGATTCATCATGGTGGTTATCATGATTCATTTGTTTGTCAATGATGATTCATTTACTAGTTAGAGATTCACCACGAGGACCGAACAAATAACTAAATGTTGTGAACCACTGCAGAAGATGAGGGTGAGGTTAGGGCCCTGTAAAACCGGTTTAAGCCCCCAGTGATTTTAGTTTACTGATAGTTCCAAGGCGATACTTCTGTTGTAGTTCTAATTGTTTTGTGTTTTGGAGTCGAATTTTTGTGCTGTTTGAGCCTTATGTACGTTTTCATAACTTTAGTTAAGTTCGGGTGGCTGGGTGGCCGCCTGTTGGGAGGTGGCTGCTCGCTTGAAATACGATATGTTTTCTCGGTATAACTACTTAAGTGTCATTTTAGTTTTTTCCCATCCCCCGGTTTTTGGAGTGGGGATTTCTTTCTGATTGCGCCATTTCCTGATCATTGCCTACTTGAACCTTTTTTTGAAATTTAACGATTTCAGTTTAGAGTTTTACGTGTCTTTCTCAATGACACACCACGTCGACTAAAGTTTCGAACTTAAACACATTTTCCATCGTAGCCCCCCGGCGTAGCCCAAAGCTTTACCATTGAGCCATTCTGTACTGATTTTATTTGTTATTGCAGCTATCGTACACACAACGTTGGAAATTGACAACCTGAAGTTCAGTCCAGACCTGACAAATACATCTCATCCTAGATTTAGAGACGTAGAACAAACACTAAGAAAAGAGGTAACGCGAACCAACTTGGAATTCTGCCCTTTACAATCAATATTGTAATATCTTCATCTTGAATGTTCGTCTCTTCGTTGTCGTGTTCGGAACTTACGGCGACCCGGTATTTTATTCATAAATCAGGATAACATATCCGCTAATGTATACCCCCTTATATTCCACTTTTATATAGCAAAACTGGGCTATGCAGGGGTGTACCTTATTTTCTTATTTTTGATCCAAAACATAAATTGTGGGTACTCGTTAGAACCGGTTCGCCGAGACGGTTCTAACGTGTACCAACAATCAATGTTTTGTGCAAAAATAAGAAAAATAAAAAATTTTCTACTAGTAATTTTCATTTTTTTTAAAATTTAAAACGCTCAGTTGTTAAGTTTACTGTACATAAATGTGTTTGTACAACCGTACGGTTTACTGTACATACACGTGTTTGTATTTCAGATTGATGAATTGTTTTCTGGAAGTGCCGTAAAGCGGTACTATAAAGGAAGTGAGATAGCAAAGATGAGGTGAGTGATTTTTATTTGTACTTCAATAATTGAAAAATATATCTATTAACTCATTGAAAGGGAAATAAAACATCCTATGCATTTTGATAATTTTCTTTTCTGATTCAGGCCCCTTGTTCAAACTAGGTTTTATTTCACACTGAAAGCTAGCTATGGACTCATATAAGCCTGTTATCCTTTTAATGAGACTTTAAAGCCCCAGATGTGACGTCGCAGAACAATGGAATAAAAATTCTAATTCACCCCTGATGCCCCTAATAATGACAGTGGACTCACCCAAATGATAATGCGAAAATCCATCCTTAAGCTGATGGTTAATTAACTCATATAAGCCTGGCGTCCTTTTTGTGGGACATAGGCAAACAGAATAGCCCCAGATGGGACGCCGCGTTCTGTGGCGTCACATATGGGGCTATTCTGTTTGCTTAGAGAAACATCGAAAAAAACGAGATAAAAAAAATTAAAATCACACTTATTAAAGCCACATAAAACGAAAGTGGATTCGCCCAAATCATAGTGATGGGAAAGTCCATTCGTCAAATATTGGTTAAATATTGTTATCATCGCCGTTCTTTTGCAGGAACGCCAGTTCGGATACTGAAGTTTCTCTGAGTCTGCTGTTTACTCCGATAGACCGTACAATACCACTGCATCGTCAGTTGAGCGATATACTGCGCTCTGTTCCCCGAGACGCTAATGACTCAAGCCTAGGTGTTCTCGGAAAATACAAGTTTAAAATACAGTCTTTAAACATGATTGATACGGAGCTAATTTATCCCAAGAATACGGACACGAAAGATATTGATAAGGTAACGGATTTGAGTGACTTTAATAAGGAGAACCCAGCCATATCAAATGAAACAGTAATAAAACAAACAACTGAAGCTGTACCTAATGTTAATAAGAGCAATAGTTTTGATGTGGCGAAACATTTGATTCGAATAAACATCTCGCCTGATAAAAAGGACACGAGAATTCAAAGGCCCATATTACATTCTAAGAGCAAAACTAACGATACTGATAACCTAAAATATGCAACAACGGGTGATCCGTTGTCTACACTGTCTCCGGGTAGTGTATCAATTGCAACGACTGGCTTCAACGAGACTGAGCTCCCAATAGGTCAACAAAACGAATTTCAAGATATCAGAAAAATCACTGATTTGGGTAATATTGTTCCGCCTGAAAAGACAACACCAATGCCACCCTCTAAATATCCACGACCCATTACGTTTCCACTCAACGACAGAGGTCCTAGTGATACAGATAAAAAGAAAGGTACAACGCAAACTAATTTCGCGATAACACATCCTGACTCAGCTACACAAGACGCCCCAACATCAACAATAGAGCATACGACAGAATTGTCAACTTTAGAAATAATCACTACCATACCTGAAGCCATAAAGGAATTAGAAAATATTAACACTGATCCGTTTCGAAGTCTGGCGTCACTGGAACAAGATTACCCTAAACATCTATTAAGGGACGCTTATGCGACTGCTACTACTGAAGAAGATGATACGAAATCGGTTATTGATGCTGCAAAAGAGAAAACAACAGAAAAAATCACATTTGCTACCACTGATCAGTATAGTATAGACCACACAGTAAATGACGTTACCACTGAGACTTATCCCTACGTTGCAGACGCGCAGTACCTCCAAGACTGGTATGATTTATATGATACAACAGACAACTTAGCGTCCGATACAATCACAACTTATACCCCTACTGTCGCCTACACTGACTTTGATATTGCTGCTACGACATCTGCTACCACAACAATGACCCCAGTTACCACAACAACGACAACTGTTACCACGACAACGACACCACAAACCACGACAACGACGCCGGTAACTACGACAACGACTCCTGTTACTACGACAACGACACCTAATACCATGACAACGACACCGGTGTCTACGACAACGACACAAATAACTACGACAACGACTCCAGTTTCTTCAACAACGACAACTGTTCCAACAACAACGACACCTGTTACCACGACAACGTCACCGGTAACCACGAAAACGACGCCGGTAAGCACGACAACCACTACTGTTACTACGACCACGACACCTGTTACTACGACAACACCACCGATGACTACGACAACGACACCTATTACCACGACAACGACGCCGGTGACTTCGACAACGACACCATTAACTACGACAACGACTCATGTTACTACGACAACCACACCGGTGACTACGACAACGGCACCTGTAACCACGACAACGACGCCGTTGACTACGACAACGACACCATTAACTTCGACAACGACACCATTAACTACGACAACGACGCCTGTTCCAACGACAACTACACCTGTTACCACGACAACGACATCTGTTGCCACGGTAAAGACGACAACAATGCCGATATCTATGACAACGACACCTGTTACCAAGACAATGACATCTGTAATAACGAACCTGATACCTGTAATAACGACACCTGATACCACGACAACGACGCCGGTGACTACAACAACGACACCATTCACTACGACAACGACACCATTAACTACGACAACGACACCTGTTCCAACGACAACGGCTCCTATTCAAATGACAACTACACATGTTACCACGACAACGACGCCGATGACCTCGACAACGACACCATTAACTACGACAATGACTCCTGTTACTACGACAACCACACCGGTGACTACGACAACGGCACCTGTAACCACGACAACGACGCCGTTGACTACGACAACGACACCATTAACTTCGACAACGACACCATTAACTACGACAACGACGCCTGTTCCAACGACAACTACACCTGTTACCACGACAACGACATCTGTTGCCATGGTAAAGACGACAACAATGCCGATATCTATGACAACGACACCTGTTACCAAGACAATGACACCTGTAATAACGAAAACATCGCCGTTAATTACGACAACGACACCCGTTACCACAACAACGACGCCGGTATCCACGACAACGTCGCCTGCTATTACAACGACACCGGTAACAACGATAACGACACCTGTGACTACGACAGTGATGCTGGTAACTACGACAACAACGCCGGTAAATACGACAACGCCGCCAGTAACCCCGACAACGAAACTGGAAACAACGACAAAGTCTCCAGTAACTACAACAACGACACCGATAACTACGACAGCAACGCCGGTTACTACGACAACGACGCCTGTTTCCACGATAATGACACCTGTTACCACGACTACCACGCCGGTAACTACGACAACGACGCCGGTAACCACGACAACGACACAGGGTATTACGACAACGACGCCGGTAACCATGACAATGACACCGGAACAAATGACAACGACACCGGTAACTACAAAAACGACGCCGGTAACCATAGCAAAGACACCGAAAACAACGACAACGTCACATGTAACAACGACAACGACTCCGAAAACTACGACAACGACGCCGGTAACTACGACAACAACTCCGAATACTACGACAACGACGCCGTTAACTACGACAACGACACCTGTTACCACGACTTCAACGACATTAACTACGACATCGACGCCGGTTACCACGACAACCACACCGTATACAACAGCAACAACACCGGGAACCACGATAACGATGCCCGTTTCTTCGACAGTCAGACCTGTTTCTACAACTAGTACACGTGCAACAACGACACAATACAAGCCCGATATCAAATACCTATGGAACGTTGGATTTAATCTTCTATCAGGTCTTGATCAACCGGATCAAAAATGGGAAAACGAAAATGCAGGGAATAAAATAAGGTCAGTTTCATCAGGCCAGGCTAGAAGTAATAGTATCTTTACAGTGTTTGACAAGAGTGACATTCTGGAGCCAAAAGAAACGTTAGTTATTAGTAACGATAACTCCCCAGTTGCATTTTCTAACCTACTAAGTTCAGGAAGTGATTTTACATCTGAAACTGATAGACGATTGGAACCTCAAAACCCGAGAACGAAAACAATGTTTGGAATAAATACACCGACAACGTTTGATTATCCTGAACAGCTACATTCGACTGCAGCAGATACCAAAATACGCGTTTCCAACCCGAAACGACATGACGGTACAGGAGTTAGTAGGACGGAAAATAAAGTAATGTCGAATGTGGCTCGACCAATGCAGAATAAGACAAGTGACGCATCTATTAAGCGTTCTTTTGATATTTCAAATCGGTTACACAGTCTGTCAGCTGATCGTCTTTCTGCCACAAACGGACTTGATTGGTTGACAGGCGCTAGCTTTGAAAAGAAAGACAGACAGACGAAATCATTTACTGCAAGCCGTTTGGCGTCGCCGTCAAGTCCTAGGCCACAGGCAACCCCAAAACATGACGTTCGACTTGCTTTAGACCCACGGATAAAGCCAGATGGTAGTGAAACCACAGCTAAACCAGTAAATCAAGTTTTAAATGGAGACAACATTTTTGGTACAATACCTATTGTCATCGGAGATTCTGGCGTGAAAGGCTCAAGCGAAGGCACGATCCGAGCACCCGACCAGGCCCATGCAGTTCAAGTAATAAGACCCTCAAACATTAATAAAATATCTACACCTTTAACTAAAAGCCCCTCAAACAATAATGAAATGTCTGCACCTTTTCGAATAACCAAAAGACCCTCAAACATTAATGAAATGTCTGCATCTTTTCCAATAACCAAAAGACCCTCAAACATAAATGAAATATCAACACCTTTTCGAATAACTACAAGACCCTCAAACATTAATGAAATATCTGCACCTTTTCGAATAACCAAAAGACCCTCAAACATTAATGAAATATCTGCACCTATTCGAATTACGAAAATGCCCTCAAGCTTTAATGAAATGTCTGCACCTTTTCGAATAATTAGAATACCCTCAAACATTAATGAAATATCTGAACCTATTCGAGTTACTAAAAGGACGAAAGGGATGCCCGATATGATCGTTCCCACGACGAAAGTTTCGGCAGTTAATTCTACAGTAGAATGGTCCAGTGAGAGAATGGTCGACAACGACTTGCTCCCTGTGGCGCAAGATGATCCAGGTAACATCTGTTGAACAAATCGACTGAATCGATTAGTTTTACTCGTATAAACCTGGCGTCCTTTTTTGACATAGTCATACAGTATAGCCCCAGCTGTGACGCCACAGAACGCAGCGTCCCATCTGGGGCCATTCTGTTTGCTTAGAAGATTTTCATCGAAAATGGAATAAAAGTTCAAAATCAGTGCTAATGCGCCTCAAAAAGACAGTTGACCTATCTAAATGATAATGAAGGGCAAGTCTATTCGCCATAGATGGGTTAAAACTGGAATTCAAAGATTACAACCTTAGTACCACATTATCTTTATCCTCGCCTTTCTTTTCATTCTATTATTTAAAGTGTTTTCCCACAGCTGGGAAATAAGAAAGGAGTAGTAGAAAAATTATAATGACTAACACACAAAACTTTAATGTTCATCTAAAAGAGCAATATTTTCCATGGTAGCCATGTTGCTTGATATAAAGTTTTGTTCGATTTCTTTGTTTTTAGAAATATCCTTCACTATGAATGGCAGCAATGTGGCTGGTGGTTCTGTTTTATTGTCATGGAGACTCAGTGGAATTCGTGGCTGGTCGAATTTTGTTTTAGAGAGAATTCTGACGACGGGAACGCAGGAAACACTCCTAGCAATGGCGCCAAACATCGAGGTATGCGTTAGCCAATCTGTAACATAAATTAACTTTGTTATGAAGACTATTTTACTATTTATCAAGAAATATAATAGATCATACAGCTGTATATGCATGTATGTTGGTGGCGAAATCGTAATTCATGTCTTCTCTCAGACTAGTGTTTCAGATTGAAATGCCTTTAATTATATGTGCAACTGTTTATAAATATCATATTATGATATAGTAAAGCATCACTAATGCGCAAGGATATGCGATTTTCCCTCAGATTCCATCCTATGTTGTTCCCCGATTAAGAGTGTCCACGAAAAGCCGTATGTCTGGTTATAAAGGGACCACTGATGTAGAAATATCCGACCTTCGATGTGAGGATGAAGGGATTTACCTCATAACAGTTATGTCAAATGGGACACAACTCACGTCGAGGAGAGATCACCTAACTGTATCGGGTACGTCATCAACGATGTTTCACCTACATAGATACGGTATTCAAAGCAGGCATTCAAGTGAAAAGACTCAAATAGATTTAATATATATAATAAAACTTTATCAATAGTTAGATACAGTATGCGTTGCCTTTGTGAACTTTTGAAATGCCCGTATGCCATACGATATCTCGTATCAGAGTCAAATGATGCCCCGTGTACATGTACATGTCGATTTGCGGTTTCTGCTTGATGACATAGTTACCCATATCTATCCAGTATAAATATAATGTACACAACACTAATATTAACACTATGTGGTTGTTTTTAAAGCCAAACAACTTCCCTTATCCGACATGCCAGGTCCCAGACCACTTTCTTAATTACGGAAACGTCGGGCACAGTTTTTCATCACTTGATTGTATGACCAATGTAACCTCTTTTTCAGGTGCCCCAGGTGCAAGGGTAGTCGTACCTGATGATATATTTGAAGGTCAGCCTATCAGTGGTGTGAAATGTATCGCCTCGTTAGGATACCCACCCGGACAACTCATCATGCGGGTCAAATATCCTGGTTCTGTTTCATTTCTGAACACCTTTATTGAGCCAACGTCTAGGAATGAAAGTCGTCAGTTGGGTATATCAAGAACGTGTGGTCCAGTCGTTGAAGAGACGTTTCAAGATGTGTTGGATATAAACAAAGATCTGAATAATACGCTAGTACAGTGCGGGGTAACAAGAACGCCCGCTATAAAGTCAAGAACTGGACTTTCTATGTCAACATTTAAATATATTCGGATATTTCCAGGTACGTCTAAACGCTCTTTGTATATGACTACTGTATATAAGAAATATTTCGGTATCTTTAGACTTTAAAATTGTAATCGTAATAAAACAACAGCTTACGCTAGCCTTTCATTCGGTTGGTTTTAAACTTATATGTTTTGTACAAACGACATATAACAGACAGCAGTACAATAAATGACATACATGGATCATACAAATGGATTCAGAAAGAAATCTAAGACCCATTAGAATTCTATGGGCCTTTTATTCAGTTTGTACAGTGACAAGCAACACTTAACGCAAAAACAGCTACTTGAAAATTTATGGCTTTCTTTTGTGTCTCTACATAGGAGAAATTTACAACAACAACACACTCTCTTTTCAGAAAGTCTCTGTTCCTCGGTCGAGTCTCCTTTGATTCTTCATCCATTCAACAATTGTTCTTACATCGACTGCTCGTCCATGACCGTAAAAAAGTGTGTACAGGGCATGTGTTTCGATCCTGAAACAAAAACGTGTTTGGGGAAACAATTTTAAGAAGTTGTGTTTTTAAGACGTTTTGTTTGTTATCATATTTGACATTTTAAATGGAATTGCGCTATATACTGAACTCTGTGGAGGCTTTGAAGTAGGGTATTTAGGGATACAGCGATATTGGCAAAAGACGTTACGAAAACTTGCCCGTGCAATAAACAGAGACATTTTGAGTTTTAAAAATTGATAATTTTCAGCTGAATTTTTTTTTTTTATATTATTTCTTATTTTTGCTCAAAACATAGAGTGTGGTTACAGAAAGAAATCTAAGACCTATGAGAATTCCTTTCTTAACGCAAAAACAGCTACTTGAAAATTTATGACTTTCTTTTGTGTACCCACAATCTATGTTTTGGAGCAAAAATAAGAAAAATAGGTATACCCCTGCATACCCCAGTTTTGCTATATAAAAGTGGGGTTCAATGGGGTATACATTTCACGGACAAGTTTTCCTGATGAATTAAAAATATAAGGGATTTAAAGGTATATGAGATACTGAAGAGGCCCAGGAAGAATATTTAGGGATATTGGGATGCGAATTTTGGTGATGTTATCCAAAACCCATGGAAAGGTACAAGTAGGCAAAGATCAGGAAAAGGCGCAATCAGAAAAAGATTCCCACTCCAAAAACCCGAGGTGGGAAAAAACCAAACTAACAATTAGGTACCTATACCATGAAAACATTTCGTAAGCCGAATGAGCAGCTATTTTCCCAATAGGTGGCCAATCAGTTACCTTAACTTAACTAAAATATGATAACATACATAAGGCGTCAACAGCACAAAAATATTAAACACCAAGACATAAAACAAAAAGAACCACCACAGAAGTATCGACTTGGAACGATCAGTAACAAAAAGTTACTGGCGGGCTTAAATCGATTTTACACGGCCGTAACCTCACCCTCAGCCTCCGCAGTGGTTCATAACATTTAGTTAGTTCTTCGGTCCTCGTGGTGAATCTCTAACTAGTCAACGAATCATCAAGAACAAACAAATAAATCATGATTAACATCCTGATGTTTTTCAAAACATTAAAGGGATATGGGATACTGCCCTCCCACCCCCTTCCAGGGCCTCAAGTGTGTTGAACATAGACGTACAATTTAACATCAGTGTACCTGAATGTGACAAGTGGTTGTAGAAGGTATTTTCTGACTAATGGCATGAAACTAATATTGTTGTTCAAATATTATATGCATTTACAAATGAGAATGATAATATTTTTCTCTATGTGAATTGAAGATATGGGGTATTATGATAGATTATGATCGTACCTGGGTAGACTACAGTATAGATCGTATTTCATTAAAATCTTGCCCAAGCAATATACTGCGATTTTGCACATTCAAAAATGATGAAAATTTCATAAGAAAAATTTTGAAAATTTTAGTATTTTTGCTTTAAACATTGATTGCCGAGGCGGTTCTAACGAGAACTCACAATCTTTGTTTTGGATTAGAAATAAGAAAAAAAAGTACATACCCCTGTATACCCCAGTTTCACTACACAAACGTGGGGTTTAAGGGGTATATATTTCACAGACATGTTTGCCTGATGAAAAGAAGAAAGGCTTTCTTGATTTACGCTTCGTTCACTCTCTTTAAATGTACCCTAGCTTTTTGAATGCAAGATCATGTTTCGGGACTTAAACAAACATCCTTCATTGTTGATGTTTCATAGTTAGGACGTATTTAGATCAATTCAATCGCTATTGACTGAGATATGTTTCTTCGAAAAGGTAAATTTGATTTAGATTTGATGTAACTCTTATCACATAGCTCGTAATCTACTATTTCAGTACTTTTGGTAACCGCGAAGCTGATCAGCGCCTTTGTCTTCGCTACCGTCGGAAAGAGCACTCTCTCCTTAAATCCGAAATTTCAAGTTTCTAGCTGTCTTCTGTGGCTGTACAACCCGGTTTGTGTTGGACCTGGTCGGAACCCAAAGTGCTTGTTTTCTCACGCACAGGCTCATATACATTTACTTTGCTTGAGTTAAGATTTCTTATCCAAAATTCAGATGCTGTGCCTGACCATCACATTGTACACTGCAGTAAAAATGTAAGGCAAGGTCTGTAAGTATTTTAAAAATGACGGAAGTAAAATTGGTGGATGTTGTAAAATTCCCAGTTTTATAGGGTACATGATTGGAGTCGAACAAGGCGTGCATTGACTGATCACAAATTAAAAAGGCGAGTGAGACATGAAGATGATATGCACAGACACACAATGTATAATATTATTTGATTACAATAAAATAAATTAAGAGGTAAAAAAAACTCACGGACCATCATATACACATGGAAATAAGTTAGGGAACACTTTTAGCTCTTCGGAAAATTTTGAAAAATCCATTTTCCATTTTTCTGGTGATATTGACATTTTTATCACATATAGTTCATACCTTGGCCTAGCTACAGGGCAATTTATGGAAATTCACAACCTTTTCTCCTTGTGCTATGGAGGATACAATATGCCATATAAAACTCCACTTTAACCTTCTGCACTCCGCAAAACTCAATTTTTCAAGGTGAAACAGGAATAAAATGTTGAATCTGATCATTCTCAATGAATAAACGACTTCTGATCTAAAACATCACGTTTCATCTCCAAACCATCTAATCATACAAAATCTGCAGTTTGAATTGATGTCTATGGAAAGCAAAATTCTTGATATTTTTGCAAATAAAACCGTAAAAGAATATTTCCGCTATGACGCATTGACCAGATCGTGCATGACGGTTTAAATTCTTAAAGAGCCATATTGAATATCTGGCCCAACATTTACAAGGCTGCAAAATGTATAGCCAAAGAACAAAACATGACCATGAAACCTACACCCAGAAAAGTATGGATCTACTGCCAACAATTGGCCAGGAAATAAAGAAATTAATATATACAGTAAGTTCAACAAGGCATGTCTCGGCTTGATGCTTACGAAAAATTACGACAATCAATGACAGATCTTGCAAAAAGATGGCCGCTCACCGCCGCAGTTTATGTTTGATGCTAACCATTTTCACGTAGAATCAAGTTTTGATACTGCAGGTTCAGACAAAGAGGCAAAACATTCTTCAAATTTTTTACAAAGAAGGATATATACAGTCAAAGATGGTAGTCACATTATTACAGGTGTTCCATAACATGTCCATGTGTATATTTTACCTCTGACTGATACTTAAAAATTCAGTTGCAGATCATAATAAATGTCTCAATAAAAAGCAGAGAATTGTCTTAACGATGAGCGAAGCAGCTGTCATGCCGTTCATATTGTTGTTTTTCTACCTTTATCATCGATTTATCATTTTGTTTCTTTTTTGTTTCGTGATGCCGATCAACATGACTAAGTTAAAAGTCATTTCAGAGATGGTGCAATGTCCTAACGCCGTCAAAAAGCGTAGGTTTAAAACAGGTCTGAGCTAACAATTAGTCCTATCTAATGAGCTATCCATGCGTGTTTCTCTTCGATGATTAAATTTCCGACTGCAGCCAGATGTTTAGTTAAATGAGCAAAACTATGAAGAGTGTTAGAAGGCTATGCGTCAAAGTGTCTTCTCATTTAGTTGAAAGCATTTGCTTGCTATGAAGACCGGAAGAGAGCCAATCGAAACACATAGCGAGGACAAAATTGTCGACGTATTATGGTCAAAGTGACTCTCATTTAGTTGAACGCATTCGCTTACTACGTAGACCGGAAGAGAGTCAATCGAGACACATAGCGAGGACAAAATTGTCGGCGTGTTATTGTCAGAGTGACTCTCATTTAGTTGAAAGCATTTGCTTGCCATGTAGACCGGAAGAGAGTCAATCCAGACACATAGCGCGAAGAAAATTGTCGGCGTATTATTGTCAAAGTGACTTAAGCATCTGCTTGCCATGTAGACCGGAAGAGAGTCAATCGAGACACATAGCGCGAACAAAATTGTCGGCGTATTATTGTCAAAGTGACTTACGCATCTGCTTGCCATGTAGACCGGAAGAGAGTCAATCGAGACACATAGCGCGAACAAAATTGTCGGCGTATTATTGTCAAAGTGACTTCTCACTTAGTTGAAAGCATCTGCTTGCTATGTAGAGTGGTAGAGGATCCATCGAGACACATAGCGCGAACAAAATTGTCGGCGTATTTTTGTCCAAGTGACTTTTCCGGCACTTAGTTGAAAGCATTTGCTTGCTATGTAGACTGGTAGAGGATCCATCGAGACACATAGCGAGGACAAAATTGTCGGCGTATAATTGTCAAAGTGACTTCTCGCTTCGTTGAAAGCATTTGCTTGCTATGTAGACTGGTAGAGGATCCATCGAGGAATATAGCGAGGACAACTTGAAAATTAATCAATAAAGCGACAAATATTACACGTGGTACAGACTGCTTGGAAGATCAATTGTCAGTTAACTCGGTCTTAGAATCCAGCCTGCTAGGCGACCTCAAGGAAAGAAACAGGAGCTCCTTCGAGACTTTCGAGACGGGGCGTTACAAAGATGAAGAGAAGACTTTCTTGCAACCAAATACGAGTATGTCCAGTCAATAAGAGGACTCTGAAGATTACTGAATTAGTTTCGTAAAAAGGCAGCCTGTTCATTTGCAACTCCTTCATGAAAAAATCAAGGTCGCGGGATGTGACGATAATGATGAAGAATGATAAATGTTTCATGAAAAAAGGCGTCATCTACACAAGACACAACAAGATGATACCATATTGGTATCTATGACGGCATATTTAATAAGATGTTGAACCACCGACACCCATTATATGCATGCAAGACCAGGGCCCAGGGCGGTTAACCAAGGCCTTTAGTTGTCCGTCAGAGAACTGTGAAACAATGGCAAGATTGATTCCAGACGCATTAAAGAAGGCAGGGATGCAAAGTGTACAAAGTTAACACAGCTAAGGGGACTGACATTTCGTTATAGTACACGATGATCGAGCGACTTCCAAGGTATTCGTACTAGAACATACTGTAGAGAAAACGACCGAATGCGGTCAGAATTAATCATAAGATGGCAGGGATGCAAAACGTTTACACCGTCTATAGGTTCGCAATAAAAATCAATTGCTTGCATCCTTATATAGTTGAACTTGTAGGTTCCTGGCAGTAAACAGCCAACATACTAGTTGTTTTGCTATGCTAAGCTTCTAATCTGAAGTCATTTGAACTATGGTGTGCGTGTGTTCGTTAATGTTAGATATTTTGGGTACATATTGTGATATTTTGTTATCGTTATTACGTGGAATAAGAAGACACTAGTGAATTAAAATAGATTACATGATCAACAGTTGGTCATTGCTTTGGCATTCTGTTTATTTTCTCCAACCAAATATTTTGCCCAAGAAACATATTGTCGATTGTCTGATATGGGAAATTATCATTTTCTCAGTATGTTACTTCCTGGTTAGTAAATTATAATCATAATTAATACGAAATATATTAAGTGCTTCAGAAAGGTTAAACTAGCAGCTTATTTTGCATGCTGGTATGTTATTGCAAAAACATACAAAAGAAACAGTAATTGAAAGAACAGATGCAGTATAATACTATTAACTGATGTTGGTATATACCAGCGGTGCCTAACAAAATCCTTGGTTCCATGCGTACAAAAGTTTAAATGAGATATTGGCCTAACAGTCATAAATAGATTTGTTTTTTAAACCGATTAGGAAACAGTAAAATGTTATCCTCGGAGAAGTATACAAATAACAATGAATATTTAATCGTAATTATATCTGAAAACAAGTAGATATGCGTCTAACCTAACTGAAACATCTTAGTTTTACGCTGACTCAGCCAGATTGGAAACATATACTATGAGTAACAAGGGAGCATTTATATAGCGTGATTTGCTAAATATCATGTGGCTTTTCTTTGAAAATTATTTATTACAAGCAGGATTATATAAATGCAATTTAATGGGATTATATACGACATATACTGTATACAATATGAAACTATTTAGCATAAGTATGTGATTAATAGGCACGGTCATATGTTACACAATTGTACTTTAAACGAAATAAATACGAGTTATTTCACTATTTTCACACGTTGTAAAGGAATAGTAGAGTAACATTAAGGAATCAAACATGTATGACAAAGAACGCCCTATTGAGGAATCTCCGTTTATATTCAAGCCAACTGGCCACGAGATAATCCGTCAAGTTCCGAGGTTCGACCTAACCGCCCCAAGGCCGACTAAGTTAGACCTGGTACACAGAGCTCGGGACGCTACCGACGGGGCTGCCAGGACGCCATTAAGTGAAGACGATGACGTGTTTTTGACGCCACAAACGTCACGGGTTCGGGCGACTATGTCATTCGATAATCTGTAAGTAAATGTTTTGCTTAAATTTGTTATATATTTAATGAGCCTGTGCATGAGAAAACCAACAATTCGGGTTTCCGATCAGGTCCGACACAAACCAGGCTGTACAATCTCAGCATAAAGCTAGAAGCTTGAAACTTTGGATAGAAGTAGAAGAGGGATAATACTATCTGTGTGGCGAAAACAAAGGCGCTGATCAGCTGTGCAGTTACTGCACAACAAAGGCGCTGATCAGCTGTGCAGTTACTGCACAGCTGATCTGCGTCTTTGTTTTCGCATTTGCAAAGCGTTGGTTTTCTCATGCGAAGGCTCTAATATTATGTAGACCGCCAAAACTGTCTAAAAGAATGTTTGCAAATGTCAGCATGACATAGAGAGTAGGCTGGCTTTGCGAAGCTGATAAGCTAGAAATGTTCAAGAGCTTTAGCCCTTAAATTGTTCACAATATTAATGATATAATAATTTTTTGATGTTTGTTCGTTAGAATTTTTGGTTTACGTTCCAGTCAACAGCTATGGCCATATCTGGACGCTGTCTCCATTTTGTGGTACTTCTAATCTAACACTGCAATGTACACATCTAGTAAAAGTTCATCTTAATACACTATCATGCTATTTTACGAATATCTACATAACATGTAGGTTAGCCTGGGCAATGTTGAATGTATCATGCAAAAATAGTAAGATTTTCAGCAGCAATTTTTCACAAAACACGTGACAATATATACGCATATTCGATATAGAGGGTTTTGGTTTCACACCCAATTTAATTGTAAAACCGTTTCTAGTGACGCAAACAATTTATTTTGTTTCTGCAGAAAATGCAAATTTTGGTGGGGTCTTGATAAAAAGCATACCTTATTATCAAACGGAGGCGGATGTAATTCATGTTCACATGAAAACATTGTATAATAGTTTGATTGAAAATCAGATAAATTGCTTCATAATTTTTATGATTTTCATATGTAAAATTGCTATAAATAATATAAAATAGGCATATGTGTTTAGTATAATTACTGACGTGATTCAGTCACAAGCAGTTCCCTCCCATTGGTTTATTGTCTTATATCATTAAAGTGCTCTATACATTCATTTATACCATACTCTTGGTCCTTAATATACATTAACGGTAGTATTTCGTGCTTTTTCTGTTTACCATCACTTTTCCTTTCTCGTCTACATTTATCTAATTAAGGGCAGTCTGTTAAGTTATATTGCCAATCTTTTTAAGGCATGTGACGATCACCCAAAAGTTAGTTAAAATGTTTAAATGGTAGCCTATTGCATTTGATTTATATTGCCAGTCTATTAAAGGCACGAGACGATCACCCAAAATCTAGTAAAAATGGTTAAATGGTAGCCTATTGCATCAAATTTCGGCCTCTTGGCCTTTATCCAGAAATCTACTCTTTTCTTACAATAAATTACATGCTGAAACAAGGTTTTCCACCATCTTGGTAGCCTATTGCATTTGAATTATCTTGCCAATCTTTTAAAGCCACGAGACGATCACCCAAAATCTAGTCAAAATGTTTAAATCGTAGCCTATTGCATTTGAATTATATTGCCAATCTCAATGTTTAAATGGTAACCTATTGCATTTGAATTATATTGCCAATCTCTTAATGACACAAGACGATCACCCAAAATCTAGTAAAAATGTTTAAATGGTAGCCTATTGCATTTGAATTATATTGCCAATCTCTTAATGACACAAGACGATCACCCAAAATCTAGTCAAAATGTTTAACTCCGTGGTAGGCTATTGCATTTGAATTATATTGCCAATCTCTTAATGACACAAGACGATCATCCAAAATCTAGTCAAAATGTTTAAATGGTAGCCTATTGCATTTGAATCTCTTAATGGCACAAGACGATCACCCAAAATCTAGTCAAAATGTTTCCGTGGTAGGCTATTGCATTTGAACTATTTTGCCAATCTTTTAAAGACACGTGAAGATCACCCAAAATCTAGTTCGGTTTCGCAACACACCAAAATGGTTCTTATCAATTCTCTTTGAATCTTTATTGCTGCTGTTGAGCGCTCAGATGCACTGATAAAATATGGAGATGATTTAATATTTTTTTCCAGGTTGATTCTTGATAATTGTATAAGATATGTATACATCAATCGCGTTTACTCGTTTCTAACATAATAGTATGCAATGATTGTATGCAATAAAATAATTTGAATATATGCGATATAATAGTTACGCCCATCCCGTTCTATAGAAAACATTATATAATTTTCTATTACTTTTTAATCAGGAGCCATTGGCTTTCAATATTAGAAAGATATTTTGTTTCCACTATCTATGTTTTGAGCCAGTATCAAAAGGATTTTTCTAGTAAAAATTTGATTGTTTACAACTTAAGAAAAATCTATATACTTTATAGGAATGTTTCGTGTATTATTACTGATCGTGATTTTGTGACTTGCTAACCTATCTATATTGGAAGTAGCTAGTGTCACCCAGTGACGTCAATTATGAATAGTGTGACGTCAAAACTTATTTGAAAATGAATTAGATCTACTATACATTTTACTGGAAAATAGGCAGTTACCGCGGCAATGAGGTCTTACGTAATTCCAAAAGTACGATTATTTTTGCATGTCAGGATAATAATTCCATTTCGAAAACACGCCCATGCAATATACAGAGATATTTAGCTTTAAAAATTGAAAATATTCAGCTAACAAATTTTGATAGTTTTCTTATTTGTTGCTCAAAGCATATATTGTGGGTACACGTTAGAATCGCCTCGCCCAGTACCCACAATCTATATTTTGGAGCAAAAAGTAAGGAAAATAGATGTACCTCTGCATATCCCAGTGTTGCTATATAAAAGTGGGGTATAAGGGGGTATTTATTTCACGGAAATAGTTTCCTAATGCCGCGACGCTAACACATTAAAACTTTGCAGTGCATTGTAGTTGTGCTAAAGGATCTGATGCACATAGGTACCCTCTGATGCCAAATAAGGTCACATATGCTTAAACATCGGTAAATCAGTATATGTTTAGCATTCGTCTATCATACAAATTAACATGTTTAGTGCCTGAGGTTTAATAGTCGTAAATTGGCCGTAAATTGGAAAGAAACTACTTGTAATTGCCCCTACCTCATAAAATATTGATGTTATTGTCGCTGTTTAAAATCATCCTTTTATCTATTAAAAGCTCTTCTATACATGTAATATATTGTCTGAGATACACGCATGTAAAATTTCTATATGCCCAACGGATACAAGGTGTGATATTAACGCGGACAAAGCCTACACTAGAAATCAAATCAGTAACTGGTGTGGGAGTCTCGTACACGTTCGAACGCAGACCCTATTATCGACACGGAACATTTAACAGAATTGAGACGGGTAGATCTAAAACTGTTCTATGGCAGTAACTTGCAGAGAAGACATTTATAATCAAGTCTGATGCGCATTAGCTATTCACGTGGAGCCGAATATTAACAAGCTCAGACACAGACAAATGCGTAATTCTAGATAGTTCGGACAAATACCCTGGATGTTTAACGTCGATTTGTTTGTGGCGAACAGTGTTGTGTTTATTATTATATAATAAATGTGTGGCTCAATTAAATACATATTAAGAAATCATCTGTGATTTCAAAGTACATCTCCAATGGATAATACACTACTTATTTGAAAATATTTGTGCGCTCGTTTTCTGGATTAAGCAAAAAAAAGTAAAACAAAATATGAGACATGACTGTGGTAAAAAACTCGAGAGTGCCATGCATGCTCATGCAAGTACACGATGTCGTTAAAGGTTATCATGAAAGATATGAAAAATAAAGTTTCAGTCACTTGAATATGTCCTGTTGGTGATAAGTACATGTAACGTATCCGGTTTGTTATGCAAGTCTTTATATTTATTCATTGAGCCTACATGTATGCAGCAACTTCCTAATCAAGCACCTGATGGATGTGCATGAATTCATGTGAGGCTTGGTTCGCTGCCTACAGACTAATTTTCGAGTATGGAAAATAAGTGAAAATATGATAAACGACATCATAATTTCAAGCTTGTGCAACCGTGCTTGAAGATTTACCTTTAGATTACTAGTATATATTAGAATAAACCACTAGATCAATTAATATATACAATAACAATTGTAAGAGTCCGAATGACAATATGAACTTCAATTTTTTCGACTTGGCTAACGCTTTATTGAGGAGAAATAAGAAGAAACCCGACGTACCCGACGGAAATCGACGAGAATCCGTCGACTTTACGAGGTATGTACTGTTTCAAACACGTTCTTATAGCTATATCCCACCTATACAATCTAAATATTATAATGACGAAGAAATTTTAAATCTGGAGAGAGAAATAACATCTGTATGCGGTAAAAACAAGTATGTGCTGATCACAGGCGACCTAAATGCAAGAACGGCTAAGCTGAAGGACCACACACGCGTCGACAATTTTTTCTCTGACTTATTTGACTTTGACCTAGAAACTCGCTCTTTTTTCGATAAAACTTCAATTCTCGAAAAATACGACGTTCCGTTAGAACGAACATCTAAAGATAGCACGTCTAACAATCACGGTACATGGCTCATTGAAACGTGTAAGAACAATAACCTATTTATAGTTAATGGCAGAGTAGGCACTGACAAGCATATAGGCGCTCCGACATTTAAGGACAAGTCTGTTATTGATTATACTATTTCTACAGCAGAATGTTTTGCATGGTTGTCACAATTTGAAGTAATTGAACTTGATCCCATATTCTCAGACGGTCATTCGTTATTATCTTGGTCACTCGAAATACAAAATACGGACATATCAAGCAATTCGAACACTAAAGACAATGCACATGAAAACCATATAAAGTATAAGTGGACAAATGATGCAAAAGAAAACTTTATCATGCAAATTGATTTGAATGAAGTCTCGCACATTAAGGAAAGCATCGACAGAATTGTTCCGAATTGCGACTCAATTGATTCCTGTACAAATACAATAGCGACCCTATTCGAAAAAATAGCGCAAAAAACACTAAGCCCAATCAAAAAAGTCTGGAATAAAAGACCATTTGACAAACCATGGTTCGGCCCGGAGTGTAAGGCGGCCCGGAAAGAATATCACAAGGCAAGACGGTTGTATAAATCTAATAAAAATGAACACTATAAATCTAATTTAAATTCGCAAAGTAAAAACTTCAAAAAAATTATGAATAAGTACATAAGACGTCATAAAATTGATAAAGCAAAACAACTAAGAAACATGCAATATAAAAACCCTAAAGAATATTGGAAATTCTTAAATAGTATAAATAAAAATAAAAAATCTGAAAAACAGCCAACAATAAACCAATTTTTTGAGCATTTTAAAAATATAAATGAAACTCAGCATAATCAAGATGCTTTGACCATAAATACGCATTGGACTGAAGTAAACGACACACTTAACATGCCTATTACTTGTGATGAAATTAAAAAATGCATAAATAAGCTTAAAAACAGCAAATCGCCAGGTTGTGATAAAATACTTAACGAATATCTAAAATCGACGAAGGAAATATTTTTGCCAGTATATGAATCGCTTTTCAACAAAATTTTTGATTCCGGCATACTACCAACTTCTTGGCTAGAAGGCTCAATAACACCGATTTATAAAAATAAAGGGGATAGCTCGGATCCGGCTAACTATAGGCCAATAACTAGGCAAAGTTTTCACGGCAGTACTTAACAACAGACTTACTGATTTTATAGATACTCATAAATTACTAAACGAGAACCAAGCAGGTTTTCGAAAAGAATATAGCACGTCTGACCACATTTTTGTCTTAAGCTCCTTAATAGAAATTATCAAAAGTAAAAAGAAACATTTGTTCTGTGCATTTGTTGATTTTTCCCAGGCCTTCGACACGGTCTGGAGAAACGGTCTTTGGTGCAAACTTTTGCTTAACTCTGTAAAGGGAAAATTTTTCCAAATTGTTTATAATATGTACGATAACATTAAATCATGTGTAAAATTTAACGAAGAACAAACAAGCTTTTTCAAGTGCAATAACGGTGTCCGACAAGGAGAAAATCTATCTCCACTACTGTTCGCTATGTATCTAAATGACCTTGAATCTTTTATTCTTTCTGCTGATGTCGAACCTATAAACCTTGAATATCAAAATGATGAGGTGCTTGTCTACCTTAAGCTTCTTTTGCTCCTCTATGCTGATGACACTGTAATTTTTTCCGATAATGAAGAAAATTTCCGAAAATCGCTTGATTCATTCTACGAGTATTGTCTAATGTGGAAATTGAAGGTTAATTTTGACAAAACAAAAATAATAATTTTTAATAAACAATATACTACAGGCATTCCTATCCAGTTTAAACTAGGGGAACATGAAATTGAAGTAATAGAAAAATATAAATATCTCGGCACCCTTTTCTACAAAACCGGTAGCTTTATTCATGCAAAAAAGTACGCAGCTGAGCAGGCACGAAAGGCCATGCATTTGTTATTTATTCGTGCAAACAATTTAGACCTACCGATAGACTTACAGATAAAGCTTTTTGATAACACCGTACTGCCAATATTAACATATGGAAGTGAGATCCATGGCCATAGTTACTTAGAAATTATTGAACGTATTCATACGGAATTTCTTAGGAAAATAACAAAATCCAGAAAAAGTACTCCTAAATATATGTTATATGCCGAGCTAGGTAGGCACCCTATACAAATTGATGTAAAAGTGCGAATGATTGAATACTGGTCATCGGTCTTAAATGGAAAACAATCCAAATTATCGTACCAAATTTATAAGTACATGTATAAATCACAAAACAACTACAAATGGCCAACCTATATTAAATCTATTCTAAACGATTGTGGTTTGAACTATATCTGGCAAGAGCAATTTAGAAATATTCCCAAAAATATTACAAAACAGGTGAAAAACAGACTACTAGACCAAAACATACAAGTATGGTCACACGACTTGCAGAAGTCTTCTAAGGGACTGCATTATGCGTTGTTCAAAGATAATATTGGGTTAGAAAGCTACCTAACCAAACTAGACATTGCAAACCTTTTGAACATGTTTAAATTTAGAACCTGCAACCATAGATTCCCAGTAGAAGTAGGCCGCTGGGATGACACTGATTTAGACAGTAGGAAATGCGAGCTTTGCTTGAAAAACGATATCGGCGACAATTTTCACTATTTGTTGATATGCCCGGCATTTGAAAACCACAGAAAAAGATTTATTATCCCATATTTCTATATTAGGCCAAATGTAATTAAATACAAGGAGCTCCTTAATATTACTAGCGAGCCAAAACTAAAGAAACTAAGTATGTTCATGAAAATTCTAATAAATCATTTTAATAATAATAATTGAAGTACAAAGGTTCTTCATCTTTACCGTCTTGCGTCAAATCGTGCACAAATGTTATTTATTTGACGTTATAATGTTACATACTCGTACGTACACGTATATGTATCTGAACAACCTGCGAGAAAGAAACGAATATGTTCTCTACACATCATTCACCACTTTTGAATTGTCCGCTGGTTCCCGGCTTCAGGAGTCGGTGTTGAGGATGCGGGTGACCAGAACCCCACTGACCTCAAATGGTCAGGGGGTTCTGGTTACATGGGTTTCCGATACTGATTTTTGTTAGCCGGAAGCCGGCCGACTATGTACAAAGTGATGATTGAACAACACTGAAAATTGAAGCTATTGGTTCTGTTACTGCAACACCATCCCATCATTAAATTATAGCCCGATGCTACCTACATGACTGATTTGCGACACAAACCCGAAAAATATGTCATCCTTACGACTGATTATATTTCTGCTATACTGTAAGTTCTCAGCCTGCATGGTGTCGTCGTAGCTTTACCGTCGGCTTTGGACCGGCAATGGAAGGGCGACGGATGACAGAGCAAAGCTTTACCTTTTAAAAATGTCTAAACTACTTACCTAATACAAGTAGATATCTACATATGTATAAATCCATTTAAAACGATCGCATGAAAGAATAATCATATTCATGTCTGAGCATGTCTGACACTAACCTACAAACTTCACGTGCAAGACTTTCACGAGTGATTATAAATCAATGCACAGTGCCGCGAGAAAATGCGCATGCAGCACGACATAACATTTCATGATCGGTTTGCACATGACATGCACATTCTGTACATCATGTTAGTGTGCATGTTCCTGACATAACTATCTGGTCGTGTAAATGGAGCCAATATTCATAATTATATCAAAGTGTTTTTGTTTTGTTTTCTAGTGACATGCCTAAAGTTATTTACCGTCAATGAAATTGTATTGTGACCGTATTAAATAGAGCTGTGTTGTGAGAAATCATGTTAAATGACATGTCGAATATTTGTGCTTAATACATGTTTATATATGCAAGATCAGGACAGAGACAACAAACCGTTTATACTGCTAATTTCACAGGAAAAGGTTACCCGTGTCCTCACCCCGGATGAGTCTAGGACTCCACTGAATTACAACTATCTATATTCACTTCTTATACGTTCCATCCTTGTTACCATTCTTGAACTTATTCTGTTGTTAATCCTTGTATGCCCAATTTGGGCTTAAGTGAATAAAGTTATGTCTGTCTGTCTGTCTGTCTGTCTATAGCAGTTCGCACGCATTAATCAGACACTGCAAGAACTGGTTATTGTCTACATGTTCCATACGCTGTAAACGCGTCCATATCTCGAAATTTGTCTCAGATTAGTTTGGAAATCTTGAAATACGTTTGTATCAAATGTTACAAATATATTTCATTCCTGAAAACGTCATGTTCTTTCTCCTTGGCTGCATGTTTGTATCTGACCATCGGCTCACAAAAAATACTGTAGATGTATACAGTCAAAGGATCACTGTGGGTCCAGAATCTCAATGCTTCCTTATTAACCCATCTAAGTTAAGGCGACAACGTTTGACTAGGAATTTTACAGTTAAAATCAATATCTGCTTTTATGAAAATATGTTGGCTTGTAAAATAAAAATAATTCTACATTATAAATAAAATCAAAACAGAGATCCTTTAAGAGCAGTGAACATATTAGTGAGAAAGGGGGATGGGCCATACCGCGGTTTCGGCTAATTAGACCTCTTCAGTGACCCTATAGATTTGGCAACATGGAGCCAAAGTGAAATACTGTAACTTTACATTTTTTCAACAGTGTAGTCAATGTAAAAGACTAGTAAAACCAAATAGGGACCAAACATAATTAAACCTTGGTTAGAAAATGAATCTAAACGGATAATAATTTTCTAATTTCTCAAAATACCTCGCTGATCTCAAAGGACCAAAAGGAAAATATAATCTGCACTATTAAGCCAATAAGTTTGTTTTCAGTTTAAGATGCATCTTTTTAGATGCTGAAATTTGTCACCTTAACTAAAATCTTCCTTTACTGTAAGGGGTGATTGTTATTCTGGCCCAGGTGGATACCTTTGATGACACATGACACACCATATGACAGGACAGTCTCTCTAGTAGATTATATACATAAGGAAAGGCAATAAAATGGTTTGTACATGTACAAGTCTTTTTCTTTTCGAGTAAACGATAACAAAAAGTAATAATATGCAAAATGTTTAAAGTGCCATCTACCATCCATCATAAAGCGTCTAGACGGAAAATGTAAGTGTTTACATTTGTGCAGGTATGTAAATGAAGGCTTTTTAATGTCATTTTATACTGCAATCCTGATGGTTGCATAATTACATAATAATAATGTATGATACATAATTTATATAATGCAAATACCTTGACCATGACGCTTGACCTCACGAGATAAAGTAGTGTATTCTCTAGAAAAGGGGCACCTATTTGTTTAACACATTTTCCCAGGGCTATGTGAAGCACGTCATCATTCATTGATTACCATTATAGCATCGAATGTGTGAAAACATACTTCTTTAAGCAATCTGATTAACAAATGCATATCTATGTCGGGGGTCAAGCGGCATGGTTAAAGTATTTGCACTATACCACCAGTAGATTGAAAATTAACTAATCGGATTGTAAGAAAAAAACTAGGGATGTTCGGAATGTTCATAGCAGATTGAGACGGGTAGTTCTAAAACTGTTCTCTGGCAGTAACTTGCAGAGAAGACATTTATAATCGAATATGATGCGTAAAAAGCTATTCACGTGCAGCTGACTAAATACAAGCACAGGCACAGACATAAACACAATTCTAGACAGATCGGACAAATACCCCGGATGTGCTACATTGACTTGTTTGTGGCGAACAGTGTGGTGTTGTTGTATTTTTTCAATATGTGGCTCAATTAATTACATTATTTGGAAATGATCTATGATTTCAAAGTACATCTCCAATGGATAATACACTACTTAGTTGGAAAGTATTTGTGCGCTCGTTTTCTGGATTAAGCAAAAAATTTAAAACAAACTATGAGATATGACTGTAGTAAAAAATTCGAGAGTGCCATGCATGCTCGTGCAAGTACACGACATTCGTCAAAGGTTATCTTGAAACGGTATAAATAAAATTGAAAATTAAAATTTCAGACACTTGAATATTTCCTGATTGGCGATAAGTAGATCGTATCCGTTTTGTTATGTAAGCTTTGATATTTATTCATATTGAGTATACATGCATGTAACAACTTCCTTAAGAACCTGATGGATGTGCATGAATTCATGTGAGGTTTGCTTCGCTGCCTACAGACTAATTTTCGATTATGGAAAATAAGTGAAGCACATGATAAACGACATCATAATTTCAAGCTTGTGCAGCCGTGCTTGAAGATTTACCTTTAGATTATATATTAGAATACATTAAGTATATTAAACCACTAGATCAATTAATATATACAATAACAATTGTAAGAGTCCGAATGACAATATGAACTTCAATTTTTTCGACTTGGCTAACGCTTTATTGAGGAGAAATAAGAAGAAAACCGACGTACCCGACGGAAATCGACGAGAATCTGTCGACTTTACGAGGTATGTACTGTTTCAAACACGTTCTTATAGCAGCTTGCACGCATTAATCAGACACTGCAAGAACTGGTTATTGTCTACATGTTCCATACGCTGTAAACGCGTCCATATCCCGAAATTTGTCTCGGATTAGTTTGAAAATCTTGAAATACGTTTGTATCAAATGTTACAAATATATTTTATTCATGAAAACGTCATGTTCTTTCTCCTTGGCTGCATTTTTGTAGCTGACCATCAGCTCACAAAAACAAAATACAGTAGATGTATACAGTCAAAGGATCAGGGCACAGAATCTCAATGCTTCCTTAACGTTAAGGCCCATCCGTTAAGGCGACAACTTTTGACTAGGAATATTACAGTTAAAATAGATTTCTGCTTTTATGAAAATATGTTGGCTTGTAAAATAAAAACAATTTTACATTTTAAATAAAATTAAAACAGGGATCCTTTAAGAGCAGTGAACATATTAGTGAGAAAGGGGATATACCATACCGAAGTTTCGGCTATCTAAGCCTCTTCAGAGACCCTATAGATTTGGCAACATGGAGGCAAAGAGAATTACCGTAATTTTACATTTTTCAACAGTGTAGTCAATACAAAGACTAGTAAAAACCAAATGGGGCCCAAATATATGTAAACCTTGTTTAGAAAATGAATATAAACGGATAATAATTTCCTGATTTCTCAGAATACCTCGCTGATCTCAAAGGACCAAAAGGAAAATATAATCTGCACTATAAAGCCGATAAGTTTGTTTTCAGTTTAAGATGCATCTTTTTGGATGCTGAAATTTGTCACCTTAACTAAAATCTTCCTTTACTTTAAGGGGCGATTCTTATTCTGGCCCAGGTGGATAATTTTCTTAGAAGTTCCCTTGATGGCACACCATATGACAGTACAGTCTCTCTAATAGATTATATACATAAGGAAAGGCATTAAAATGGTTTGTACCTGTATCAGTCTTTCTTTAATTCGAGTAAACGATAACAAAAATATTAATATGCAAAACGTTTATAGTGCCATCTGCCATCCATCATAAAGCGTCTAGACGGAAAGTATAAGTGTTTACATTTGTGCGAGTATGTAAATGAATGCTTTTAATGCCATTTTATACTGCAAACCTGACGGTTGCATATTACATAATAATATTATATGATACATATATAATACAAATACTTTGACTGTGACGCTTACAACTATACATTTTGAAAGAAATTTTATTTTATTTTCTTTGTTTCAAAATATCGAAATTGGTGGTGGTAACTTTTCATTGACGCTGAGTATACATGTACAATAAGTGCACACGACACGGGAAATGGATCAGGGTCCAGAATTTCAATGTTTCCTTAACGTTAAAGCCCACCTTAGTTAAGGCGACAAAGTTTCACTAGGAATTTTACAGTTAAAATCAATTACTGTTTGTATGAAAATATGCAGGTAAAATAAAAAATAATTTTATATTATAAAGCCGATACGTTTGATTTCAGTATGTTTTAGATGCATCTTTTTGGGTGCTGAAATTTCTCACCTTATTTGAAATCGTCTTTAACTTTAATGGGTGATTGTTATTCTGGCCCAGGTGGATAATTTTCTTACAAGTACCTTTGATGACACACCATATGACAGTACAGTCTCTCTAATAGATTATATACATAAGGAAAGGCATTAAAATGGTTTGTACGGTTGTACCTGTACAAGTCTTTCTTAATTTGGAGTAAACGATAACAAAAAGTAATAATATGTAAAACGTTTAAAGTGTCATCTATCATCCATTTGTGCGGGTATGTAAATGAAGGCTTTTATAATGCAAATACCTTGACCGTGACGCTTGAACTCACGTGATAAAGTATTGTAAACTCTAGAATTCTAAAGGGGCACGTATTTGTTTAACACATTTTCCCAGTGCTACGTGAAGCACGTCGTCATATATTGATTTCCATCATAGCATCGCATGATTGAAAACATACTTATTTAAGCAGTCTGATCAACAAATGCATATCTTTGTCGGAGGTCAAGCGGCACGGTCAAAGTATTTGCACATTACCACCAGTAGATTAAAAATTAAACTAATCGGATCGTAAGAAAAAACTAGGGATGTTCGGAATGTTTATAGCAGATTGAGACAGGTAGTTCTAAAATTGTTCTCTGGCAGTAAAATGTACAAGTAGGCAAAGATCAGGAAAAGGCGCAATCAGAAAAAGATTCCCACTCCAAAAACCGAGGTGGGAAAAAACCAAATTAACAATCAGGTACTTATACCATGAAACATATCGTAAGCCGAATGAGCAGCTATTTCCCAATAGGTGGCCACTCAGTTACCTTAACTTAACTAAAACTATGAAAACACACATAAAGCGCCAACGGTACAAAAAAAAATAAACACCAAGACATAAAACAAAAAGAACCACCACAGAAGTATCGCCTTGGAACGATCAGTAACACAAATTTACTGGCGGGCTTAAACCGGTTTTACAGGCGCCTAACCTCACCCTCAGCTTCTGCAGTGGTTCATAACATTTAGTTAGTTCTTCGGTCCTCATGGTGAATCCCTTACTAGTCAATGAGCGTAAGATTCGTTTTATCATATGGCTTCTAAAATAGTTTTTTATCGCTTTTAAAGTGGGCATATTTCCAATGAAAATTTACATTGTTGTTACGGACGTCGTCAATGGCGTTACGTATTCCCGCAAAAGTGTTATTACACGTGTGGTCATACGATTTTTATGACATGACGTTATCCACTGGAAAACAGCGGCGTCATATTATAAGAGCCTGTATGAACTGGATATTCACGCTGCTGACCTGGGGTTGGTAACTCAAAGCCATCTTAAGACCATTTTACGACCAAATTAACTTGAGTATCTCTTATAGGGTTATGGTGAGTAACTGAAAAGGACCTTAAGTTACGGCATCATAACTTTACAGTCAACTCAAGCCCGCCTTAGTGTCGTCATCTTACGAAGTGACACATTTTATTTAAAAAAAAACGTTACAATAGCATAGTGTAACTGGAAAAGCAAGGGCGTTACTTTTAAGGTAGTCATCTGTCGTAAGTAGGGGAACTTATGATGCATTCGGGTTACCAACCCCTGATCTATATTGGGAAAACATGTACGTGTAATATATATCCCCTTATACCCCACTATTATATTGCAAAACTGGGTGTTTGCAGGGGTATACCTACATGTATTTTTCTTATTTTGGCTAAATTGTGAAGAGGCGGTTCTAACGTGTACCCACAAACAATTTTTGAGCAACAATATTAAAAATATCTTTTTAAAAAAACTTTTTTCTGATCAAATTTTCATTTTTACAGCTGAAAAGAAATCTGTGTATACTGCATGGGCAAGTTTTCGTAATGGTGTTTCAGCTTTGTTTGGGAATCATGGAAAAAGTGTATTAGATCAAATTTAAAAAGTACAAACCTTAGTTTTACGAGTAAATGATAACAAAATAATCATAATATTATGCAAAACTTTTATAGTGCCATCCATCATAAAACGTCTAGACGGAAAGTAAGTGTTTACATTTTTGCGAGTATGTGTAAATGTAGTTTTATACTGTAATCCTGATGGTTGCATAATACATAATAATTTTGTAAGATACATATACATGTGTACCACCCGTAGACTGAATATTGAAATTATGAGTTTGTCAGAAAATACGAGGGATGTTCGGAAAGTTAAAAAAATGCGTTCAATGATAAATATTATAAACGCAAAAATTCATAGTACTAGTATTAAAAACACACTCTAAAATGCAGCAAAAACTAAATGATTAAGTCAGACACAAGCTAAATATTGTCATATCAAATACATGTACATAAGGCATAGACTAACGACGCACGCCACTAAAGCATTGATAAACATTGTTTAAATCCACTGACTGCCACACTTTCTCAAACGAGTCAACAACTATGTCGTATGCACTTATTGTATATATACTCAGCGTCAATGAAAAGTTACCGCCAATACAATTTCGATATTTTGAAAAAATATAAAAAATCCTTTCAAAAATGTTAGTTTCATTCATGATTCTGATCAACGGAAAATCGATTAAGTGACGTTAGCCCTGGAAAAATATGGAATCACTTCATAGAAATGCGATGCGAATTGCATTCTGATAAAACGACACAATCTGTATAGAACACCATCGATGTGCCTATAATTTATAATCTTTCAAGCACTCTCGTTATGAGAGAACCGGTTCAAACGTCGACAACAATGGCGCTGTCGAGAAAGGTACAGAAGGAAAAAAAAAGAAGTTTAATCTTAATATTCTTTGTAAAGTTATGGCTGCACTTCTGGTGTAAAATAAACACATTAAGTGTATTTCAATGCGCTTAAAAAGGAAAAAAAAACTGTTGCAAATCAGTTCGAAGAGGTATGTTATAAACTACATGTGTATATTTGACTGCAATCCAGCCACTTGAGGTGTTATAAATTTATAGACAAAAGAGCAAAGCAGCATGTTTTAGAGATTGATACAATTTATTGTTTTGTTTTTCATCTCCTATCTGACTCGGCATGTAAAAATGTCAAATAAAATATCAAAAACACAAAAGATACCTTTTTCCATAATTTCACTCACCATTTCTGTCACCGAATAATATGTGAAAATGTTTTTTTAAGCATATTTGTGGGAGAATATCAAGGGTGTATCAATCTGTATTATTTTGCCAACACTAACTTAAAGATATAAAGAAACACATATAAAATGTACTTTTACAGAAATAAATATATTTTGGATGGACTGCTAGGCATATAAAGGTAGCGATGAATTGCAAAATCGGGGTTTACTCAGTTAAATGTATATAAAACGACAACAACTAGTACGTGCAAAGAGCAATCCTTAACCATTAAAACAGCCGAATTTTAGCCGATTTACTTTATTCTGATAGAAGTTATTCGACTGTTCCTGAATATTATTTTTCACAAGGACTTAGTGGGCTTAGTGTTGTGTCGTAATGCAAGTTGATCGTGTCTGCTATACATTGCTTTGAGATACACCATATACACACCTTGTTTTAACCATATACAATTCAGCTGTGTAAGGGTGTAAGGGTTAGCCTACTTCACACCTTGGCTCCCCAACTAATACTATAATAGAACACGATGCCACTGTCGGTTGATCCTTCGGACGATTTAGAAACTTCCTTATTGATTCTCTCGTTGGACTACACTGTCGCTTTGATCATGCTAACTTCTTCAGCTGGTGTTTTTTGAAGTGACAGAGAAGTCCACAATACCATGTAGGTCAACGGAACACTTTTGACGGTATGTTTTCTTTCTGGTGCAACTTTCGAAAAAAAGCACAATTTGCTCCTGAAACATTAGATTGTTTTTTTTTTATCGTTTCCTGAAATAACGCGTTGTTGTTGAAATATAACGTGACTTTTTACGTCGACGTTTCATGTCACGAAACAGTCAGAAATTATATTTTTCTTCCAAAAAAATGTTATACTTTGCCACGACAAATGGTATAAGAATTAAATTTATTTTAATTTTATTTAGATTAATATCAGTTCTTCTCATATATATCGTCGTCTATCTTCAAAGTGGTTTAACTTCAGATTGGTATGCATGCATATTTTTTTATGATTCAGTTTTACGTCCCTTTTAAGGTTTTTCACTCATATCGAGACGAATCAATCGGTAGGTGGGGCGAAAACCGGAGTACCCGGGGAAAAAACACCTGACACATCCGCAAGCAGAACTTGGCTTGTCCCACATGTGACTCGTGCCCCGAGCGAGGCGCGAACCCACAGCGGTGAGATGATCGAATGATTAAGAGCACTGAAGTCAGCGACCTTAACCACTCGGCCACGGGGGCCGCCGCATGCATATTTAAGACTTTCAGTATCAACTGAGCCGCGACGCGAGAAAACCGGTCTTCGGTGTTTCCGACCACGTCTGACACAAGCCGGCAAGGATAATCTTGTCTAGGCGCTTACTGAACTGTTCAATGCTTAACATCAATTCTCTGTAACCACCAAAAAATTGCGCAACACTATGTCAGGGATTTACATAATTTTTTGTGTATACATCAGGTCTGACCCAAAACCAACGAAACTGGTGTGAAAGTCTTCAATTTAATATTCGTTGCCATGGAAACAGTGATTATTTGTTGATTTCAAAAGTTCAAAAATTTGAACTTAAAAAATCACAAAACACCACATTTTCAGATGCTTTGCATCAGACATTAAATGAATTTCCTCAAAGTGGTTTACATGAAACAAAAGTGCAAAGGTATGTCAACAGAATGTTGTACAGCAAGAGCAAATACCTTAGTCAGGTTTTTCATATTTGGTGCCCCAAAATGGGGAAAATGAGGAAAATTCCAAATAAGCCAAAAATGTGAAATTATGAATATTGAGCTGTTTGCCAGGCAGTTTGAAGTAAACCACTTATACCACGATAGAAAATCACACATATGTTAAAGAAATAAAAAAATAATCTGATTGGGGAAATTAAAATCTGAAGGTCAAGGTCAAGGTCAAAAAGGCATGAATTTGAAAACTACGAAAAATGCAATATTTGGGTAATTTGAATTGATTTTGTTTGCAAATTAAAATAGAAAATTACTTGTACAGTTATGAATATGGATATAGGAATACAATATATCAAAGAATAACTAACAGTTATTCATAATAAGGTCAAGGTCAAGGTCAGTAAACATGCACTTGTCAAAATGGAGAAAAAATGCAAATTTAGGGTAATTTGAATAACCTTTGGGTAAGTATCTGAGAAAGAAATAAGAAGATATGAGGATTGACTTATGATTTAACAAAAACATGGTAGAGTTAGCCTGGATGTTCTAGTTTAGAAGGTCAAGGTCATTATATATCTATTTTTAAAAATGATGAAAATGCAAATTTAGGATACTTTAAACAGTATTCGTAAGTATCAGTGAAGTTGACAAGACAGCCATTGGTAAGATGATTAATTGCAAGTCGTTTAAGGCTACAAAACAAAAGAGAGAGAACAAGAGGATGGTCATATTAACTAAGGTCAAGGTCAAGGTCATTAAAAATCTATTTTTAAAAATGATGAAAATGCAAATTTAGGATAATTTGAACAGAATTCGAGAGAATCAGTGCAGTTGACAAGACAGTCACTGGAAAGGTAATTCAGAGCAAGTTGTTTTAAGACTACAAAACTAAAGAGAGAACAAGAGAGTGGTCATATGTCCTTGATACTGACATTCAAAGTCGAGAATTATAAATTAATTCCTTTTTGGACCTGAACATGTGTCAAAAGTCATTGAAAATTGGATATTTTCCAACTGAAATCATGGAAATTCAGATGCCACTTATGGTTCACATAGATGAATATATAACACATCCTGGTTAGAAATACAAAATTGATGCTTTGGTAAACGTCTGATTTTATCAAGGCTTTGACAAGTGGGTGGGGTTTTGAAGATTTATAAAAAGGATTTTAAGAATTGTTGAGGACGCTTTAAATAGTGAATGTGATAGGGTTAACCACAAATCAAAGGTTCTCTCATGCCACAGATAAAGAATGTAAAACAAAAATGAATAAAAGAATAAAGTGCAGAATTGTCTGTAATATGTCAAATCATCACAGCTACATCCTATGGGGTAGTGCTATAAATGTCTGCTCCTAAAATGTCTATTCCCATAATGCAAACTTTTCAAAATGTCTATTCCCAAAATGTTTACTGTAATAAAATGGTTGTTTCAATGTTTGTTTTTTTGTAATTTTTAAAGGTTAAATGAAGTAAATAATGGACTATTTTGAATGAAAATATATAAAAAAAAGTTGAATTTGTTAAAATAACCCACAATTAGACTGGTCATTCAAAATGTCATACAGTAGACATTTTGGGTATATACATCTTTGGAGTAGACATTCCAGCACCTATACTTGATTAGGTGTGTGGTTATGTTATGCACCTCTCTTTTTAAAAGGGATTTGCAACCATGTTAGGTGCACTCAACAGACTCTTTAAAAATCATAGGAGATGCTTGAAGTTTAAATAGCGTTTCATGGGACAGTAGTAGACTGGTGGTGGACTAGCAATCTCCAGAGCTAGAGGTCATGGGTTGGGATCCAAACCTTACTTTGCAGTTTATGGCCCTTGAGTTGCTTATAATATTGGTTAAATACCCCTAGAACGGCTGACTCTAGCCCAACATGACAGAATTTTTTGTATAGTCAGCCATAACCAAATTAAATAAACAAAACAATCTAAAATAAGAAGACTTTGTTTGTTTATATTTGAGCGGGTGTTACAGCTTGGCAATAGGTGTCCAATTCATTAAGAAGAGAGCCTGACATGCATTTCTACATACAGCATATTTCTTTCGTGAAGATCAGGTTATGAAAATAAACAAACTAAAAATCTATGTTCTGTCTACGAAGTATAAAGTAAAAAGAAATTCACCTTTAAAAAAGGAACCCAAGTTAGCCTGCCTAGTGGTAGAGCATTGGACTCTGAATCAAGAGGTTCTGGGTTCGATTCATACTCATGGTGCCATGTTGTGTCCTTGAGCAAGAGACATTACCACCCTGGTCCCAGAGTACTGATTAATACGCAAGGAGTGGTGGCTTCATCCTGACATGACTGAAAAATTGTTGACTGGGACATTTTATCATAGCCAAACAGTAAACCTTAGTTTAAATGAAGCAGATAGAGTGTTTTTTTTAAAAAATACCTCAGCTTTCTGCTTTTCAGCTCACCTGAACCAAAGGCTCACAAGGTGAGCTTATCTAGGATGGCCATACTCCGGCGTCTGTCCATCATCCGTCCGTCGTCCACAATTTCAAAGCTCTCCTCTGTAACCGCTAGGTCAATCAAAGCCAAATTTAATGTGGAGCATCCTTAGGGAGGGGGAACGAAAGTTTATATAAATGGTCCAGGTCACATGACCAAAATGGCCGCCATGCCCATATATGGTGAAAAACATAAAGAAAATCTTCTTCTCTGGGACCGGTGGACCCATTTGAACGAAACTTGGCATGTAGCCAGGGGACTCTGGTCCATCATAGTTTATATAAATCATGATCTTTGCTTGACCTTGACCTATTTTATGACAAGCTCAATTTTGGTTACATAGGCTCTTCAATGGAATAAAGTGAAAACATTGAATTTTTCAGGAAGTTTTGTAAGTTGGTAGATAAAACAAGATGTTGAGCTAATGGAGTGTAATGAGTATAATGAAGTGTAATGAGTATAAAAGGTCAAGGTCATTTCTTGACCTTGGCCAAATATCATTTACAAATTAAATGTAAAACTTAATTTTCTCAGTAACCACTTGGGGGAGGGGGGGGGGGTTTGAAATAATCTACCAATTAATGGCATTTGTATGACATATAGAATCAAAACACGCCCACACTTTTTAACATGATAAAATCATGTTAAAGGTTTTCTTGTTGCATTTTGCATCTGTGTACTTGACCTTGACCTTCATAAGGTATTTTAAGGTCAGCAGTTGTATTGCCTGTATGATAATGAGAAAGCATAATTTGATTGAAATTAAGAATTTTATACGCTTATACTGTAAGCGAAAGCTTCATAAACCACCAAAATAATAAAACTTTGGTGACTTAGACCTTGAAGGCACTTTATGAACGAAATTATCTCAGTTTGGAAGACTTACTGGTAAGATATATGACTACATGTATATTCAATATAAAATGTACATCAGGCCTAAGTTTTGGCAAAATAATCTTAAAAATGGGCAAAAATACCAAATTTATGCATATTTCTTGATTCTAAGACCTTGACCATGACGGTTTGAAAGTCACTGAACATTCACTGCTATATTTTCTATTTACTAGTTTCATAGTTAACTTATTTCCTGATTTACAATAAAATATAAGGGCAATATCACACCAAAATCGTGGAAAAATAAATACATACAGGTAAAAATTGTTAATTTACGCGTATTTCCTGTATCTGTGACCTTGTGACCTTGACCTTCAGAATGTATTCTACTGTCAGCAGTTGCATTTTCTGAATGATTTTAGACACTGCAATGCATATATAAATGACAAAGCATAATATGATTGAAAATAATAATTTGATAGACATATACCTTCACAGAAAGCTTCATTTTACCACCAAAATAATAAAGCTTTGGTGACCTTGACCTTGAAAGCACTTATGAACAAAATTATCTCAGTTTGAAAGACTTGCTGGTACAATATATGACTATATTCAATACAAAATGAACATCAGGCCTAAGTTTTGGCAAAATCGCAAAAATGCCAAATTTATGCATATTTCTTGATTCTGAGACCTTGACCTTGACTGTTTGAAAGTCACTGAACGTTCACTGCTATATTTTCTAAAGACTAGTTTCATATTTAACTTATTTCCTGATTAACAATCAAATATAAGAGCAGCATCACACCAAAATTTGGGAAAAATAAATATATACAGGTAAAAATTGCTAATTCACACCTATTTCCAGCATTTGTGACCTTGACCATGACCTTCAAAAGGTATTCTAAGGTCAGCAGTTGCATTTTCTAAATGATTCTAGACACAGCAATGCATATATAAATGACAAAGCATAATGTGATTGAAAGTAAGAATTTGATAGACATATACTGTCACAGAAAGCTTCATTTTACCACCAAAATAATAAAGCTTTGGTGACCTTGACCTTGTCCTTGAAGGCTCTTTATGAACAAACTTATCTAAGCTTGAAAGACATTCTCATAATACTATATATTCAATACAAAATGAATATCAAGCCTCAGTTTGGGCAAAATCATCTTAAAAATGGGCAAAATTGGTCTTCGGTGTTTCCGACCACGTCTGACACAAGCCGGCAAGGATAATCTTGTCTAGGCGCTTACTGAACTGTTCAATGCTTAACATCAATTCTCTGTAACCACCAAAAAATTGCGCAACACTATGTCAGGGATTTACATAATTTTTTGTGTATACATCAGGTCTGACCCAAAACCAACGAAACTGGTGTGAAAGTCTTCAATTTAATATTCGTTGCCATGGAAACAGTGATTATTTGTTGATTTCAAAAGTTCAAAAATTTGAACTTAAAAAATCACAAAACACCACATTTTCAGATGCTTTGCATCAGACATTAAATGAATTTCCTCAAAGTGGTTTACATGAAACAAAAGTGCAAAGGTATGTCAACAGAATGTTGTACAGCAAGAGCAAATACCTTAGTCAGGTTTTTCATATTTGGTGCCCCAAAATGGGGAAAATGAGGAAAATTCCAAATAAGCCAAAAATGTGAAATTATGAATATTGAGCTGTTTGCCAGGCAGTTTGAAGTAAACCACTTATACCACGATAGAAAATCACACATATGTTAAAGAAATAAAAAAATAATCTGATTGGGGAAATTAAAATCTGAAGGTCAAGGTCAAGGTCAAAAAGGCATGAATTTGAAAACTACGAAAAATGCAATATTTGGGTAATTTGAATTGATTTTGTTTGCAAATTAAAATAGAAAATTACTTGTACAGTTATGAATATGGATATAGGAATACAATATATCAAAGAATAACTAACAGTTATTCATAATAAGGTCAAGGTCAAGGTCAGTAAACATGCACTTGTCAAAATGGAGAAAAAATGCAAATTTAGGGTAATTTGAATAACCTTTGGGTAAGTATCTGAGAAAGAAATAAGAAGATATGAGGATTGACTTATGATTTAACAAAAACATGGTAGAGTTAGCCTGGATGTTCTAGTTTAGAAGGTCAAGGTCATTATATATCTATTTTTAAAAATGATGAAAATGCAAATTTAGGATACTTTAAACAGTATTCGTAAGTATCAGTGAAGTTGACAAGACAGCCATTGGTAAGATGATTAATTGCAAGTCGTTTAAGGCTACAAAACAAAAGAGAGAGAACAAGAGGATGGTCATATTAACTAAGGTCAAGGTCAAGGTCATTAAAAATCTATTTTTAAAAATGATGAAAATGCAAATTTAGGATAATTTGAACAGAATTCGAGAGAATCAGTGCAGTTGACAAGACAGTCACTGGAAAGGTAATTCAGAGCAAGTTGTTTTAAGACTACAAAACTAAAGAGAGAACAAGAGAGTGGTCATATGTCCTTGATACTGACATTCAAAGTCGAGAATTATAAATTAATTCCTTTTTGGACCTGAACATGTGTCAAAAGTCATTGAAAATTGGATATTTTCCAACTGAAATCATGGAAATTCAGATGCCACTTATGGTTCACATAGATGAATATATAACACATCCTGGTTAGAAATACAAAATTGATGCTTTGGTAAACGTCTGATTTTATCAAGGCTTTGACAAGTGGGTGGGGTTTTGAAGATTTATAAAAAGGATTTTAAGAATTGTTGAGGACGCTTTAAATAGTGAATGTGATAGGGTTAACCACAAATCAAAGGTTTTCTCATGCCACAGATAAAGAATGTAAAACAAAAATGAATAAAAGAATAAAGTGCAGAATTGTCTGTAATATGTCAAATCATCACAGCTACATCCTATGGGGTAGTGCTATAAATGTCTGCTCCTAAAATGTCTATTCCCATAATGCAAACTTTTCAAAATGTCTATTCCCAAAATGTTTACTGTAATAAAATGGTTGTTTCAATGTTTGTTTTTTTGTAATTTTTAAAGGTTAAATGAAGTAAATAATGGACTATTTTGAATGAAAATATATAAAAAAAAGTTGAATTTGTTAAAATAACCCACAATTAGACTGGTCATTCAAAATGTCATACAGTAGACATTTTGGGTATATACATCTTTGGAGTAGACATTCCAGCACCTATACTTGATTAGGTGTGTGGTTATGTTATGCACCTCTCTTTTTAAAAGGGATTTGCAACCATGTTAGGTGCACTCAACAGACTCTTTAAAAATCATAGGAGATGCTTGAAGTTTAAATAGCGTTTCATGGGACAGTAGTAGACTGGTGGTGGACTAGCAATCTCCAGAGCTAGAGGTCATGGGTTGGGATCCAAACCTTACTTTGCAGTTTATGGCCCTTGAGTTGCTTATAATATTGGTTAAATACCCCTAGAACGGCTGACTCTAGCCCAACATGACAGAATTTTTTGTATAGTCAGCCATAACCAAATTAAATAAACAAAACAATCTAAAATAAGAAGACTTTGTTTGTTTATATTTGAGCGGGTGTTACAGCTTGGCAATAGGTGTCCAATTCATTAAGAAGAGAGCCTGACATGCATTTCTACATACAGCATATTTCTTTCGTGAAGATCAGGTTATGAAAATAAACAAACTAAAAATCTATGTTCTGTCTACGAAGTATAAAGTAAAAAGAAATTCACCTTTAAAAAAGGAACCCAAGTTAGCCTGCCTAGTGGTAGAGCATTGGACTCTGAATCAAGAGGTTCTGGGTTCGATTCATACTCATGGTGCCATGTTGTGTCCTTGAGCAAGAGACATTACCACCCTGGTCCCAGAGTACTGATTAATACGCAAGGAGTGGTGGCTTCATCCTGACATGACTGAAAAATTGTTGACTGGGACATTTTATCATAGCCAAACAGTAAACCTTAGTTTAAATGAAGCAGATAGAGTGTTTTTTTTAAAAAATACCTCAGCTTTCTGCTTTTCAGCTCACCTGAACCAAAGGCTCACAAGGTGAGCTTATCTAGGATGGCCATACTCCGGCGTCTGTCCATCATCCGTCCGTCGTCCACAATTTCAAAGCTCTCCTCTGTAACCGCTAGGTCAATCAAAGCCAAATTTAATGTGGAGCATCCTTAGGGAGGGGGAACGAAAGTTTATATAAATGGTCCAGGTCACATGACCAAAATGGCCGCCATGCCCATATATGGTGAAAAACATAAAGAAAATCTTCTTCTCTGGGACCGGTGGACCCATTTGAACGAAACTTGGCATGTAGCCAGGGGACTCTGGTCCATCATAGTTTATATAAATCATGATCTTTGCTTGACCTTGACCTATTTTATGACAAGCTCAATTTTGGTTACATAGGCTCTTCAATGGAATAAAGTGAAAACATTGAATTTTTCAGGAAGTTTTGTAAGTTGGTAGATAAAACAAGATGTTGAGCTAATGGAGTGTAATGAGTATAATGAAGTGTAATGAGTATAAAAGGTCAAGGTCATTTCTTGACCTTGGCCAAATATCATTTACAAATTAAATGTAAAACTTAATTTTCTCAGTAACCACTTGGGGGAGGGGGGGGGGGGTTTGAAATAATCTACCAATTAATGGCATTTGTATGACATATAGAATCAAAACACGCCCACACTTTTTAACATGATAAAATCATGTTAAAGGTTTTCTTGTTGCATTTTGCATCTGTGTACTTGACCTTGACCTTCATAAGGTATTTTAAGGTCAGCAGTTGTATTGCCTGTATGATAATGAGAAAGCATAATTTGATTGAAATTAAGAATTTTATACGCTTATACTGTAAGCGAAAGCTTCATAAACCACCAAAATAATAAAACTTTGGTGACTTAGACCTTGAAGGCACTTTATGAACGAAATTATCTCAGTTTGGAAGACTTACTGGTAAGATATATGACTACATGTATATTCAATATAAAATGTACATCAGGCCTAAGTTTTGGCAAAATAATCTTAAAAATGGGCAAAAATACCAAATTTATGCATATTTCTTGATTCTAAGACCTTGACCATGACGGTTTGAAAGTCACTGAACATTCACTGCTATATTTTCTATTTACTAGTTTCATAGTTAACTTATTTCCTGATTTACAATAAAATATAAGGGCAATATCACACCAAAATCGTGGAAAAATAAATACATACAGGTAAAAATTGTTAATTTACGCGTATTTCCTGTATCTGTGACCTTGTGACCTTGACCTTCAGAATGTATTCTACTGTCAGCAGTTGCATTTTCTGAATGATTTTAGACACTGCAATGCATATATAAATGACAAAGCATAATATGATTGAAAATAATAATTTGATAGACATATACCTTCACAGAAAGCTTCATTTTACCACCAAAATAATAAAGCTTTGGTGACCTTGACCTTGAAAGCACTTATGAACAAAATTATCTCAGTTTGAAAGACTTGCTGGTACAATATATGACTATATTCAATACAAAATGAACATCAGGCCTAAGTTTTGGCAAAATCGCAAAAATGCCAAATTTATGCATATTTCTTGATTCTGAGACCTTGACCTTGACTGTTTGAAAGTCACTGAACGTTCACTGCTATATTTTCTAAAGACTAGTTTCATATTTAACTTATTTCCTGATTAACAATCAAATATAAGAGCAGCATCACACCAAAATTTGGGAAAAATAAATATATACAGGTAAAAATTGCTAATTCACACCTATTTCCAGCATTTGTGACCTTGACCATGACCTTCAAAAGGTATTCTAAGGTCAGCAGTTGCATTTTCTAAATGATTCTAGACACAGCAATGCATATATAAATGACAAAGCATAATGTGATTGAAAGTAAGAATTTGATAGACATATACTGTCACAGAAAGCTTCATTTTACCACCAAAATAATAAAGCTTTGGTGACCTTGACCTTGTCCTTGAAGGCTCTTTATGAACAAACTTATCTAAGCTTGAAAGACATTCTCATAATACTATATATTCAATACAAAATGAATATCAAGCCTCAGTTTGGGCAAAATCATCTTAAAAATGGGCAAAATTGCCAATTTTATGCCAATTTCAAGATTATGCAACCTTGACCTTGACCTTGTAAAGGTCAATAATGACATACTACTATATTTTCTGACGCCATTATTCATATGAAACAAAAAAGGCAACAGTCCTTTTATGTACCTGTCTTTCTATCAAATATTTGATCAAAAATTTGTAAAAATGATGTTTTTATCATTATAAAATGGGAACTGTAATGACCTTGACCTTGACCTACATAGGAGAATTTCTTCAAATTATGTTTCTTTGTTTCGTTACCTGATATGTTGTTCTTCATGTATAGCCGAAAGACATCCTTTCATGCACTCTTATTTCCGTCAAATATATGATAAAATATTTGTAAAAATGAGAGATTTTCATTATTTTGAAAACTGAGCTATATTGACCTTGACCTTGACCTTCATTAGAGGATGTTCTAATTATTATGGTTGTATGTTTTGTTTACAGATGTGTTGTACTTTATATTTGAACCAAAGACATCCTTTCATGCACTCTTGTTTCTATCAAATATTTGATCAAAGTCATGCAAAAATGTAGTTTTTTTTTTCTCTTTTTGAAAAGTCAGTTTTTGTGACCTTGACCCTCAAATCTTGATTTCCCCAACCAGCTTTTTCCTGTTATCAATAGATAACATACTAATGTTCAAATAAATAGCCTTGTTTTTAGTGAACTCCCCTGGCTTTTAATAAAAATCTTTATTCATTTTTTGGAAAATGCCAGTATTTTCTATTTTCAACAAAATGCTAAAACTTGCTGTATTTAATGGCCACGTGTTGCCATGGTGACTGGAATACAAAAAAATTCTTTATGTCATTAAACGAAGCAATGGTGGAACCACATGCACATATATTAATTTTTGTAGTCTGAGGAAGACATAAAGAAGGATGGGTTAGCTCATCTGACCATATTTTCAGTCATTTTTTTCTCATTTTCCATACCTAAAGCTGGCAACAAATATTCTCGGTTACCATGGTAACGAAATGACAAAGTCAAGTTTGAATGCCAGTTTTGTAGTTTGTGGGTCATATCTGATTGATACACAAAGAAGGAGCAAAATCGCAGATGTAGCGTTGCGGACCTATATGGGAATTTTTTTTTATATTTACGTGGAATGCATGTTAAAATAAATTCGTTTTTCCCTGATTTTTATTAAAAGTAGCAAAAAAAAAAAAAAAAAAAAAAAAAAAAAAAAAAAAAAAAGATACTTTTTAATGTTGTATTTTTATTATATTTTAAACTCACAAAGGGTGAAAAGAACCCCGTACATGTGTGTGCTGTAGTAAGGGGTTGCAGCTTTTCTTGGTGTGCTTAGACTAGATTCTGTCACTAATTTCCTTAGTCCGTTGCCGGGAAGCGAGGAAGCATGGAAAACATCCAGAACAAACTGTTCTGAAATAACTTGAAGAAGGAAAAGGAATGCACCAGAAATACTATTCCATATGTACAAACATGCAGCTAATCGATATTGCCAAAACTACAGAAACATGTTCTGAAAATGGAGTAGCTATATAATTGGTTGACATTAAAATAAAACAGTTTGAAGACTTTCAAAATGAAATTCATTTCCATTTTTCTGGTGGATGGTATGTTACTATGTAGTGAAAATGGAGTGTTGAAATAATCGTTGTATTCCAGAAAAGTACGTGTTTTGATATAATGATTATCAGTGCACCAAAGAATATGTTTCATGATAGCGTTTGGACAATCTAAGAGTTGAAAATAAAATGTAAAGCAGTCGCGATAGAATACCTTCAATATTTGGATCTAGGGCTGAATTTCCTAAGTGGAGTTCTATAGATGAAACTTGCTGTTGGATTTACAACACAGCTGTAAATTTAGAACACTGTGCAATTGTCACATGAATCGTTAAATTAAGTGATATTTTATTCAGTGATACAGTATTTGGACGAAAGAAGCAATTGTTTGAGTCGTAGGGGGTCGATTACCCTTGTCTATCAGTTCTGTTTTACTTCTCCGAGTGACATAGGGGAGCGACCATTTGATTTTTTATGGGGTGTGGGAGGAGGAGAGGGCTGGAATATTTATTGAAAAAAAAAATCGAGGACCGAATTTTGCCTGAAAAAAAAATCTAGGAGAGGGTTAATTTTATTGTATGCATTGTACTTTCTACAGATAAAAAGACAGGACCGCGTCGCGAGTGAAAATCAATATCCAGGTCCAAAAACATCTTCCAGCCCCAACCCCCACTAAAATCAAATGGTCACTCCTTACGCAGGTGGATGGATTTGAAACACACCCTCAACGCTTCTTACATCCGCAATGCATTCGAGGATTCTTCAAATACCTAATGGTACAAGATCATAAATCCGTGATTAGTAACATGACTCAGACGTTCATCCACCCAGTTCTTAATGTTTACATAGATTTCAATTCTGCTACCGGCAAGTTTGGACTCAGAAACATTTACTTAATTAACAATAAGTCATTTGAATTTAGGATATAAAATCTTGACGACTTTTTGAGACATTGACCCTGAAAATATTGAACCTCGTATTGATTTCTAACGTCTTATCCATCCAGTTTACATAAGATGACATATTAGCCCATCGCTATATTTTATATTTACCTGGGTTCAACCTAGTTTGAAAACTTGTTCAAATAGTGCCCACTTGAAGTGCTTGCACATAGTTGTGACCACAAATTTGGTCTAGTGCTTAGATGATAATTTCTATGACAGTTTTATATGAGCTTAATCCTGAGAAACCATGTATATTCGAGGGCATTATAATAATAATCAACCTGCGCTTTTGCAGTTTGAAGTCCAGAGAGTACAATAACTGTATTATTTTCATACCTTGAAAAATAAAGCCGTTTGAAAAATGCATTTGCTTGGTAGAGGTTAATATTGAGAATCACCCAAATAGGTTTATTCCGCACCACACATTTATAGTAATAACTCGAGGACGTAGACAAGGCAAGGCTTTGTGTCCATTTTCGTTTGTTTTTGTTCGTTCATTATTTTTTCTGTAACTACATTCTGAATATATTTGAAAATGTTTTGAGCATTTTAGTGTGATTATTAAAAGTGTCGCATATTTTGGATATTTCAAATCTTGAAGTTTATGTTCATGTTTTAACTTTATTAAAAATTGTTGACGAAGCGTATCCGAATTCAAGATTTTCAGTGCTTCGAATACAAAGTAGTGTATTGTATAATTGAGACAGACCGAAGATACGAAATGATTCATTTACTGTGTGCAATTGAGCCAGATGTGTTACTTATTGAAATGCAAAAAATCTACAAATAGTTTCGTTTTTTTCTGATAAGGATTAATACAGTTTGTTTCTTATGGGAGCTAAAAATTCTAAACAGAAACGGAAGCAAAATGGTACATGTGAGAAAGCAGAATGTGCTGACGGTATTTGTGAGTGCTGTGGGAAGGAAGTTAAACCAAAAGTCAAAGAGTAAGTACCGTCAGCGAGATTTATTACATGTGACAACTTACACAATGTACTTAAAATATACAGTTGTAGACTCAGGCCAAATTTTTTTATTTCCTGGTTTACGGACCCCCCTACACCAAAATTTCAAAATTGAAATGAAAATAAAATGAAAATTTGTTATATTCATTTTATTTTCTCCTTCCGACTATCCCAAATTGATAAAACATTAAATAAAAAATTACTTCAACTTGCATTTTGGCATATAAACAGTGTATTTATGTAGGCATAATTACTTTTTAGACCCAAAATTACTTTTTAGACCCAATTTGTGCTATTATCTTGATAGACTGACTGACTTTTGATATAGCTTCTTGACATTCTTTAATTATATTTACATTGGTCATTTTAAGGTATCGCGAGAAATAAAAAAATCTTGCCATAAGTATTTTATTTACTAATTAATAGACGGATTCAAAAGCCAGTTTGGGTCTTTCATTTTTATTTCCTCTTCCGTATCAAGACTTTTCACAAAAACTCTGGCCTAAAGGTTACAATTTTTCTGTGTCACAATAAAATTGATAAATAATGTACATGTAAACCAGAAACAGGATGTTTGACCTTTATGTTTAGTATGAGGAGGCGGCTCACCGTATAATGGCACACGAACAGATATATCTTGTGTCATTTAAGAATTCTAGAAATGATGGACCGTCTTTTGTTGTGGTTTGTTTGTGTGTGTTCTGTCCTGATCTTTAAAAACATTTTTGCTGTTTTTAAACAAACATAATGTTCCTTTTTTAAAACATGTACATATATGTTTGCTTTGAACATCGAATCAACTACAAAATCGTGTTAGCTGTTGAGACAAAGTAAACAGACATTATTAATATTTTCACAATAATGCAAATACTTTCGGAGCCGATATGGGTCTGTTAACTTTTATAAATCTTAAATATGTTAAATATATCTTTTTGTCAATGTCTGGTGATTGTTTTAAGTTCTCTGTGCTTTCTATAAGCTTCACATATTCTGTTTTCTTCATGATAAGATGCTCTTTTGTTCTGCACCACTTTTATTCAAAACTATTGGTATTCTGAAATCATCCAGTGAGTCTTTGAGAGTGTCTTAGAAGCGCTCCCTCTGGCCGCCTTATGAGCACCGATTTCCCTCCTATAATTTCTGCAGAACATATTCAAAGAAAGATGCTTATCAAACTTATAATGTAACTTGTCCATCTTAGCTTAGCTAGCTTTGAGACCATATACATGTACATACTTTGCATCGCTGACTTCTTCAGGACTTATGTGCCTGGAGACCTTGTCTTATCACTTGGTTCTAAAAGCTTTTTCATGCAGCATAGGCAGAAATGGCAAACTTTCTTTGCACATGGCATTGCTACATGTGTATACTGTCCAGGTTTCACATGCATATAATAAGGCTGGTAGTATCACATTCTAGTAGAATTAAGCTTGACGTCAAGTTTAATTCCGTTTCTCTCCGGCCAGACATTTGCACGGGGTTTCGAATGTCCCACTGGCTTTTGCAGTTCTGGCAGTGACATCATCATTCACGTGCACAGCCTTTCACGTGAGTGTCTTAACAACTTTCAGCTTTTTTGAGGTTTTGGCCATATAAAACTAGTTTAAGCCCGCCGGTAACTTTATATTTCTGATCGTTCCAAGGCAATACTTCTGTTTGTCCTTGGTTGAATTTTTGTACTGTTTGAACCTTATGTACGTTTTTATATTTCAGTTTTAAAATTAGTTCGGGTAACTGAGTGGCTGCCTAATGGGAAATAGCTGCTCACTCGGCTTACGATATATTTTCTTAGTATAAGTACCTTGTTGTCAATTTAGTTTTTCCCACCTCTGTGTTTTGGGAGTCGGAGTTTCTTTCTGATGATCATTGCTTGCTTGTACTTTTTTGTTCATTCTCATTGAGAAGCAAGATATCATTGCTGTTGAACTCACCATCATCTTCTGGACCTATAACTCCCTCCCAAATCTGGTGGTCTGGTTTGTTCTGGCTCCTGGAATTTAAATAGAAAAAGGACCCGGAATAAGAAGGAAAAGTTTGTCTGTGCGCAGTGTTGCAGAAATAACACTGTCTTTCACTTCACCTTGACTGGTCATCGTAGATGCATAAGCACTTGCAAGGGTGGTTTGTTTATTGTGTCTGGCAGGGGAAGTCTCAACGTCATCAGGTAGTCATCTTTGCGTGTGGGCAATCCTGACAGCTTTCCGACAATGTCTGTTTAAATAGTATAGTAATCTCCTGCTCCACACCTCACTCATCCAGAAGAACGTATAGCCAACACCAACTTCTTTGATATCCACAATATCTGCGAACTTAGCCGCATTCAGTGTAGCTGTATATATCTCCGAAGGTCTTTACCCACAGAGTTCGTTCTACGTTCGTTCAACTATCTGGCATAGCATTGTTCATCATTATGCGCACATTCCATGGTTCAGTTCTCAATGTTAACATTACCATCGTCATGACGCCAACGGTGATGCCATCGAGATGTTCATTATATATGAGCCCGTGCGTGAGAAGAATTGTACTATCCGTGTAGCACAAAACAAAGGCACTGTCAGCTTCGCCCAGCTTGCTTAACCCAATATTAATTCTCACTGTAAAATATTTTCAGTACAAATGACATTCCCATTACATGTAGAATTTGTTTAACACGTGTGATTGTTAAAGATCAGCTTGTCAAAATGCAGCTGATATTCAAGAACAGAACAGAACAGAACATAAGTATTAACTTCTAAACACAATTTTGCTTTCAAAACCAGCCCCTAAAACATACTGGCTTATGTCACAGGTGAAGCAAAACATGGTGACATTAATAGCGCGTTAAACTTACATAATAAACATAACATTATGAGCACGTATACGACGTTGTTTGAATAGTTCGACCGTTTTTGCATGTAAATGCGCTTCATTCTGTCGCAAGTTTGTTTTAAATTGCTTTCTGTCTGTGTGCGACACGTATTCTGTTTACGTTTTCCATAGGATATAATGGTGTCTAAATAAGATGTTGATAAGCCGAATGGTGTAAAAACATTTTTCAGTGAATATTATTAGAGAACTTAGATTTTGTGTTGTTAGTAAATATATTTATCATCGTTATTAGTTCTGTGGGTTTCAACAATGGATGAAAAATTTCTGAGAACAATTTACATAATAAGGAAGAGATGATAAAATTGTCAATAAAGATTCTTAGCAATTGTTACCTGGAAATGGTTCAAAGCTTACCGATTATTGTTATGTTTGAACAGTCAAGAAGTAAGAAATAACCATTAAAACATAAGCATAATCAAAACTTGTTTACATATCATGTGCATTTATCATCGGTACACGTGGGTTTCTTTATGAGTCGCTGCATGACAAAGTTATCACAGTTGGGCCAGTTGGTGTCTCGTGCTTATAGCTAAATGTGGTCTTTTATAAATACACCATTTTGGTGACAATGTTACTCAGTTGGAAGTAAATATATTGTAAATATTTTATTGTTGTTTTAAAATGGACGTGACATTATTGCTAATATTAGGGTTAGAACCTTAATGCGAGGACCAAATAATGGACAGTTCCAAGTGTCATGTTATACATGTTAGGTTTTTTTTTCAAGATAACCATGATATTCGGTGAAACTTGATTCGCCCTCAACGTAAAGTAATTCTAAATGGGATTATGTTTCTCGAAAACGAAGAAGAAACGAGACCGTAACACCATACACAAGTTTGCTAAGGGATTCTGCACGTGTGGATTTGGTAAACGTTTCAGGTACGTGCAAGCTGTACACGGAATTGTATTGAATCCAAAAACAAATTTACTCATTGTCTAGGTATGCCGTGGTTTGCATATATAGGAGTTGTATTTAGACCGGTATAACAATGCTCTTATGGGAGCTATTAACCCCCCCCCCCCCCCCCTCCACGGCACAGGGATACATGTAAGTAGGCGGAGTGACTATCCACATTAATGAGCTGATTGACTAATTTTTCTCCCAACTGTTTAAAGTTCGACTTTTGGTATGATTCTTAACTATTGCAGGGGTCAAAATAAATCGTCCGCGGGGTTAAGTGGACAGGAGAAAATCCTCCTGGACTGTACTGTAACAAAGGTAAATACTCACAATTTGGATATCCTTGAAAAATAACCATCATTTCAATATTCAAGCAAAATTTACAAGTATTTATTAGAATATTATCACTACAGTCGATTCATGGATGCATAACAATGAGGCTACACCATTTTTCACACAAACTGGAAATAACGGTAAACATCTGTAAAACAATAACTAAGGATTTAAAATGGAATACTCACAACTAAAGTCAATAGGGCCCTTGGTTTTTTTGAGACGAAGTCTGTTTTCTTGCCCCAGCTGCCTATAAAGGTCTGGTGAGACCTATTCTTGACTATGGTAGCTCAGTTTGGGACCCTCATTATGAAGGTCTGATAAATGATTTGCAAATTGGAGAAAGTGCAAAAACGTGCAGCTATGATTGTAACTAGGAATTATACATATGAAAAAGGTAGTATGACTGGCATAAATGAGAATCCCTGCAGAAAAGAAGGAAGGAAGGTTAATACAATTATATAAAGCAAAGGTCTAAAAGGGAGAGCAAAAATATCCACGGATGACCTTATCCCCAAAAATAGGCGTTGTAGGAATCAAAACTACTCCTTGGCATTTCAGATACCTTCAGCACGTACAGTCAAATGCCTATTTACATAGTTTTCCCCCCAGACTATTAGAGATTGGAATGAACTCCCTGATTCTCTGATCTCCTATGCTGAAATGTCAGATGACTGTGTGTCTAAAAGTGTCTAAATTTACTTATCTTGTGAGAGCTCGGGACTAATCCCCTCCGGTCAACCCCATCCCCCCTGGTGTGGTATTGTCAGTTTGACGTTCCACCAGTAAACTAATTCTGAATCAGTACCCATGTACGCTAGTATCTGGGATTGTGTTGCCCACTGCAATAACACGTCAAAAATACGTCATGTCTGTAAACCCTAAAGCACGCAAGCGACGATTTTATTTGTTTACATGTATAAACGTTTTCATCAATCTTTAAAAGACCTGCGTATGCATAGTCTAGATATCAATACAAACCATTCTCATACATTCAAGCAAGATATATATATATATACATATAGATGGATCAAGTGATGAGAAGTAGGCATAAACATTTCTTTGCATATTGCACTTTTGTTATTACGTGATCGATCGGCCTGAATGACCAACTTATTTCGTGAATAAGGTTCATGTGTGTTGGTGAATTCTTTGATGGCTGACTAGGCCAATTGTAGCTCTAAACTGTCGGTCGCATGTAGAGCAAGTCAATGTCATGGAATCAGCTGGTGGCCCATTGGTCTTGGCTTTACTATTAAACAGTAATTTCATGGGTGTTTGGTAAATAGTCAAAACTATTGCCCCGAGGTGATGAGGATGACCATGGTGGACTATTGCCCGAGGCCGAAGGCCGAGGGCAATAGTCCACCATGGTCATCCGAGGCACCGAGGGGCAATTGTTTTGACTATTTATCAAACACCCATGAAATAACTGTTTTATTATCCAAGAAAACTGATATACTAGAGACCATGGAGATTGCATTCGCCTGACTTGTCATGATTATCAATTCAAAATCAAATTGTACTTCTTACATCTTTAAAAGATGCTTTGCCATTAATGAAGAGGTCGACAATTTGCTATCAAAAAGCTGTTCAGTCTGCCTACATTCGTCAACTGCATCTGTGTTTTCAATTATCACATATCTATTCTCTGATTTGGTTATTTTATTACAACCAGCAGCTTATTCCTTATAATCTTATGAGCTGGGTACCAGGCCATGGTATGGTTCCATGTTATATCCAAAACTATGGACCGGCCCGGGCATGCGTAGTTGAGGCCAAGTGGTGAACATGTGAAACATTGCTATAGCTCTGATATCTATTGAAATTGGTACCAGGCCATTGTATATTATCTTTTGAACTGGGTACCAGGCCATGGTATAGTCCCATGTTATATCCAAAACTATGGACCGGTCAGAGGCCAACTCGTAATATAGCGAAAAATATGCAATTACTCTGTATATAGTGGGTTGGGTAATAATCAGATTTACCACGTCTTGGGTTATTATGTAAAATTCAAACAAATAACAACATCAATATAGATAATGAAACTCAGGAACTAGATTATTATTATTATTATTATTATTGCTGTTGTTGTTGTTGTCTCATTAAAGATGCACGAGCACGAACAGACAAATAATTAAACGGTATCCCTCCAGGTAATGTGATTCAAATAGAACCTATTGAAATAAATAAATGTAGAACTAGAGCTCTTTCAGAGATGAAAGAAAACCGCACTGGCCGATTTTGAGGGGGTTGAAGGGGTTCGCTCGAACCCCACTCTGGAGCCAAATTATTTCATTTTCATGGGGAATTTCAAAACATTTTGTGTAAAATGAGGCAAACGAACCTCCTTTTCCACATCTGAATCCCCTCTTCAGAAATCCTGGATCCGCCCCTGAACAAAGAAAAGCGACTCTTCCGCGTTTTTACAATGTAGGGGTGACATACTTATAATCCCATTATGTAAACATGTCGTGGCAAAGGTCACTTTGGTTCCGTGTTCCGTTAACTTAACAGGTAAACGGGACAAAGTTGGTCACGGAGAGGTGACAATCAACAATGCAAGGATTATACCACAAGTTTTAAACATTACTGCTAATATCAACATGCAACGCTATCCAAGATGCTAGAATGCATCGGTACTGATTAAAGTGGTTTACCTTGTGCGAAAAATCGCATAGCCTTATCGATCATAGTCACAGATTTACCGTTATAAACATGAATGACACGCCTGTTCCTATTGGTCAAATACATTCATTTCATTGATATTTGAACGGTAAAAATCTGTGGAGAAAATCTACTATGACAGTCCAAGAACTATACCATGCATCTATTAATCGACTTTAAGAAGTAAATTCAGAAAACATTGGTTTTGAACGTTTAACACACAATGCAAGACTGCATTTATAGGCTTATTCAGGCTGATGTCAAGGTCATTTAATTTATATGCGAGTTATGTAAGCAAACGTTTTGAATTTATTCATTACATGCAAATTTATTATTGACTAACCATTAAACTTTGCTATCATAACTTCGGGATAATAAATTGGGTATATACACACAAATATAAGCGCCCTTAAATATGTACCCGAAATATTTTCGTTGTCATTGATAAAATGCGATTAGCGACATTAGAGCCGCGACGCGAGAAAACCGGTCTTCGGGGTTTCCGACCAGGTCCGACACAAACGGACCTGTACGGTCAGGCTAGAAGCAGGCTAGAAGCTTGAAATTTCGAATTTAAGAAGAAGAGAAATTGTACTATCCGTGTGGCGAAAACAAAGGCGCTGATCAGCTTCGCAGTTACTTCGAAGCTGATCTGCGTCTTTGTTTTCGCATAGGCAAAACTCCGGTTTTCTCACGACGCAGCTCAATTATTATTAAAGTGCCCCGTCTCGTTTACACTATAAAATGTTTATACCATAAGAATTTGAAACTTTTCTGTTTTAAAGATAGATTCTGCCTTTACCTTTCCTTAATATATTCTGCTATTTTGTACAAATGTGTTTGCGTGCAATGTTTGAGAGTCTTTTGTCTGACCACACTTCGCCTATCAACCGTACAGGACAATCTCACTACTCGTGTTATAAAAACACAGAGGTTAAATTTGGGGTTGCACTTGACTGAATCGGAAGTGTATCCTTTAAGCACTGAGTCAAGTCGCGAAAAATACAGCAACAAAACATGCAAACATTTCAGCATGTGGAGCCACTAATTTGTATTAAGGTGACATTTAATTTAGGTGGTGGTATACACTCCACGCTCAGTATACGCGAAGCCCTTAACCTGGCCCTTTAACATATTCAGTTCCTCATGGGTCGAGTATAGAGGCACGATGTTGGTATCGCAAAATAGTTTTCCCGTGAAACGAACATAGCCAGCCCAAACATTGTCTGTGCATTTGATACCTTTTATGGCTAAAATGATGTGAAAATTGGATTTATGAAAGTACAGTAATGTTGTACAATTGAATTGGATTTAACAACGTACACATGTAATCGTCCATTAAAATTTAATGTCAATGGCCTACATTTGTAAGCAAACGAATAAAAAATCGATTTTGAATTAAAATCGCTTTCAAAGTCTAGTTTTGATAAAATTTACAACATACTTTTTGCTACACAAGAAAAAGTTGATACTCGTTAGAACAATTGTGTTCAAATACATAATAGGCATGCTATGGTTAGCAAATTATAGTCATGAATGTGTACGACCGTACACTGTATATTTGTTTGGTAGAACACTATTTTATTATTGGACATAAAAAGTCATTCATACTTTTAAGACAGACAAATTAATAAAGTTACATGGTGCTCGTATGCAGGAAAACATGTCCGTGCAATGAATACCCTCTTAAACCCCACTTTTATAAAGTAAAACTGGGGTATACAGGGGTATACATATTTTTTATTATTTTTGGTCCAAAACATAGATTGTGGGCACTGTTTTTTTTTTCTTAAGTACTTTTCAATTTTTAACGCTGAAAAAATTCTCTGTTTATTATTGCATGGGCGAGTTTTCGAAATGGGTTGCCGTTTTGAAACTTTGTCATTGTCTGTAAGGTGTCTGGGTTTGTAAAGATATTGCAAATTTAAGAAATTTACAAGTTGAAATCTTTCAAATGAATAAACGATAAATGAAAAAGAAAAGATAAAACTCATTCAAGCTTGAAATATTTATATGCAATATATACCTACTTCAAACATATTGGCAACTTAAGCGAAGATATTGCTATTGTATATTAGCGAAGATATTGCTATTGTATATTTTTGACTAATGTGTACACATTAAAAAGATGGTCTGACTTTACATCTAAATACCGGAAATATCGTATCAATGAAGTGGCCGGAAATGCAAAAAGTAGGCACATTCAACTTGAGCAACTAACAACTGGGATATGACTATGTGAGTATGTTTGACTTTTCAACCGTTTCAAATTATTCTTTATTTTCATCACCATGATACGTTTTAGGGCATGTCTCAATTTCCAAATGGGTTACCCTCTATAAATAAAGAATTTACTTAACTATTACTTACTTTACTTCAGTTAAACATGTGTTATGCAAAGTCATTTTGGCTATGCATGCGTTGGGTCAAGTTTACTAGGTGAAATACTTTTTGGTTAAACATGCGTTGATATAAGGTGCGATGCAAAGATTTTCGGTTTTACATGCATTAGTACAACTTTAAAAGATGCAAGTACATTTTGTTACATATACATTTATTGGTACAATTTTACCTACATTTAGGTATTTTGGTTACAAGCTTAGATACAATTTGGTTTAGAACAACGCAAAAACAGTTTTGGTTTAATATGCAGCAGAGTGAAGTTAGTTTGTTTTTCGTTTTTCGTTATTCGACATTCAAGATCAGGTGAAGTTAGTTTGTTTTTCGTTTTTCGTTATTCGTTTTTCGTTATTCGTTTTTCGTTTTTCGACATTCGAACTGGGACCGAATTTCGTATTTTGACATTCTAAATCCCATTTTGACATTCGAACTGGGATCGAATTTCGTATTTTGACCTTCAAAATCCCATTTTGACATTCGAACTGGGACCGAATTTCGTATTTTGACATTCAAAATCCTATTTTGACATTCGAACTGGGACCGAATTTCGTATTTTGACATTCAAAATCCTATTTTGACATTCGAACTGGGACCGAATTTCGTATTTTGACATTCAAAATCTTATTTTGACATTCGAACTGGGATCGAATTTCGTATTTTGACATTCAAAATCCTATTTTGACATTCGAACTGGGACCGAATTTCGTATTTTGACATTCAAAATCCTATTTTGACATTCGAACTGGGACCGAATTTCGTATTTTGACATTCAAAATCCTATTTTGACATTCGAACTGGGACCGAATTTCGTATTTTGACATTCAAAATCCTATTTTGACATTCGAACTGGGACCGAATTTCGTATTTTGACATTCAAAATCCTATTTTGACATTCGAACTTGGACCGAATTTCGTATTTTGACATTCAAAATCCTATTTTGACATTCGAACTGGGACCGAATTTCGTATTTTGACATTCAAAATCCTATTTTGACATTCGAACTGGGACCGAATTTCGTATTTTGACATTCAAAATCCTATTTTGACATTCGAACTGGGACCGAATTTCGTATTTTGACATTCAAAATCCTATTTTGACATTCGAACTGGGACCGAATTTCGTATTTTGACATTCAAAATCCTATTTTGACATTCGAACTGGGACCGAATTTCGTATTTTGACATTCAAAATCCTATTTTGACATTCGAACTGGGACCGAATTTCGTATTTTGACATTCAAAATCCTATTTTGACATTCGAACTTGGACCGAATTTCGTATTTTGACATTCAAAATCCTATTTTGACATTCGAACTGGGACCGAATTTCGTATTTTGACATTCAAAATCCTATTTTGACATTCGAACTGGGACCGAATTTCGTATTTTGACATTCAAAATCCTATTTTGACATTCGAACTGGGACCGAATTTCGTATTTTGACATTCAAAATCCTATTTTGACATTCGAACTGGGACCGAATTTCTTATTTTGACATTCAAAATCCTATTTTGACATTCGAACTGGGACCGAATTTCGTATTTTGACATTCAAAATCCTATTTTGACATTCGAACTGGGACCGAATTTCGTATTTTGACATTCAAAATCCTATTTTGACATTCGAACTGGGACCGAATTTCGTATTTTGACATTCAAAATTCTATTTTGACATTCGAACTGGGACCGAATTTCGTATTTTGACATTCAAAATCCTATTTTGACATTCGAACTGGGACCGAATTTCGTATTTTGACATTCAAAATCCTATTTTGACATTCGAACTGGGACCGAATTTCGTATTTTGACATTCAAAATCCTATTTTGACATTCGAACTGGGACCGAATTTCGTATTTTGACATTCAAAATCCTATTTTGACATTCGAACTTGGACCGAATTTCTTATTTTGACATTCAAAATCCTATTTTGACATTCGAACTTGGACCGAATTTCGTATTTTGACATTCAAAATCCTATTTTGACATTCGAACTGGGACCGAATTTCGTATTTTGACATTCAAAATCCTATTTTGACATTCGAACTTGGACCGAATTTCGTATTTTGACATTCAAAATCCTATTTTGACATTCGAACTGGGACCGAATTTCGTATTTTGACATTCAAAATCCTATTTTGACATTCGAACTGGGACCGAATTTCGTATTTTGACATTCAAAATCCTATTTTGACATTCAAACTGGGACCGAATTTCGTATTTTGACATTCAAAATCCTATTTTGACATTCGAACTGGGACCGAATTTCGTATTTTGACATTCAAAATCCTATTTTGACATTCGAACTTGGACCGAATTTCGTATTTTGACATTCAAAATCCTATTTTGACATTCGAAATGGGACCGAATTTCGTATTTTGACATTCAAAATCCTATTTTGACATTCGAAATGGGACCGAATTTCGTATTTTGACATTCAAAATCCTATTTTGACATTCGAACTGGGACCGAATTTTGTATTTTGACATTCAAAATCGTATTTTGACATTCGAACTGGGACCGAATTTCGTATTTTGACATTCAAAATCCTATTTTGACATTCGAACTGGGACCGAATTTCGTATTTTGATATTCAAAATCCTATTTTGACATTCGAACTGGGACCGAATTTCGTATTTTGACATTCAAAATCGTATTTTGACATTCGAACTGGGACCGAATTTCGTATTTTGACATTCAAAATCCTATTTTGACATTCGAACTGGGACCGAATTTCTTATTTTGACATTCAAAATCCTATTTTGACATTCGAACTGGGACCGAATTTCGTATTTTGACATTCAAAATCCTATTTTGACATTCGAACTGGGACCGAATTTCGTATTTTGACATTCAAAATCCTATTTTGACATTCGAACTGGGACCGAATTTCGTATTTTGACATTCAAAATTCTATTAAATCCTATTTTGACATTCGAACTGGGACCGAATTTCGTATTTTGACATTCAAAATCCTATTTTGACATTCGAACTGGGACCGAATTTCGTATTTTGACATTCAAAATCCTATTTTGACATTCGAACTGGGACCGAATTTCGTATTTTGACATTCAAAATCCTATTTTGACATTCGAACTGGGACCGAATTTCGTATTTTGACATTCAAAATCGTATTTTGACATTCGAACTGGGACCGAATTTCGTATTTTGACATTCAAAATCGTATTTTGACATTCGAACTGGGACCGAATTTCGTATTTTGACATTCAAAATCCTATTTTGACATTCGAACTGGGACCGAATTTCGTATTTTGACATTCAAAATCGTATTTTGACATTCGAACTGGGACCGAATTTCGTATTTTGACATTCAAAATCCTATTTTGACATTCGAACTGGGACCGAATTTCGTATTTTGACATTCAAAATCCTATTTTGACATTCGAACTGGGACCGAATTTCGTATTTTGACATTCAAAATCCTATTTTGACATTCGAACTGGGACCGAATTTCGTATTTTGACATTCAAAATCCTATTTTGACATTCGAACTGGGACCGAATTTCGTATTTTGACATTCAAAATCCTATTTTGACATTCGAACTGGGACCGAATTTCGTATTTTGACATTCAAAATCCTATTTTGACATTCGAACTGGGACCGAATTTCGTATTTTGACATTCAAAATCCTATTTTGACATTCGAACTGGGACCGAATTTCGTATTTTGACATTCAAAATCCTATTTTGACATTCGAACTGGGACCGAATTTCTTATTTTGACATTCAAAATCCTATTTTGACATTCGAACTGGGACCGAATTTCGTATTTTGACATTCAAAATCCTATTTTGACATTCGAACTGGGACCGAATTTCGTATTTTGACATTCAAAATCCTATTTTGACATTCGAACTGGGACCGAATTTCGTATTTTGACATTCAAAATTCTATTTTGACATTCGAACTGGGACCGAATTTCGTATTTTGACATTCAAAATCCTATTTTGACATTCGAACTGGGACCGAATTTCGTATTTTGACATTCAAAATCGTATTTTGACATTCGGACTGGGACCGAATTTCGTATTTTGACATTCAAAATCCTATTTTGACATTCGAACTGGGACCGAATTTCGTATTTTGACATTCAAAATCCTATTTTGACATTCGAACTTGGACCGAATTTCTTATTTTGACATTCAAAATCCTATTTTGACATTCGAACTTAGACCGAATTTCGTATTTTGACATTCAAAATCCTATTTTGACATTCGAACTGGGACCGAATTTCGTATTTTGACATTCAAAATCCTATTTTGACATTCGAACTGGGACCGAATTTCGTATTTTGACATTCAAAATCCTATTTTGACATTCGAACTGGGACCGAATTTCGTATTTTGACATTCAAAATCCTATTTTGACATTCGAACTGGGACCGAATTTCGTATTTTGACATTCAAAATCCTATTTTGACATTCAAACTGGGACCGAATTTCGTATTTTGACATTCAAAATCCTATTTTGACATTCGAACTGGGACCGAATTTCGTATTTTGACATTCAAAATCCTATTTTGACATTCGAACTTGGACCGAATTTCGTATTTTGACATTCAAAATCCTATTTTGACATTCGAAATGGGACCGAATTTCGTATTTTGACATTCAAAATCCTATTTTGACATTCGAAATGGGACCGAATTTCGTATTTTGACATTCAAAATCCTATTTTGACATTCGAACTGGGACCGAATTTCGTATTTTGACATTCAAAATCGTATTTTGACATTCGAACTGGGACCGAATTTCGTATTTTGACATTCAAAATCCTATTTTGACATTCGAACTGGGACCGAATTTCGTATTTTGATATTCAAAATCCTATTTTGACACTCGAACTGGGACCGAATTTCGTATTTTGACATTCAAAATCGTATTTTGACATTCGAACTGGGACCGAATTTCGTATTTTGACATTCAAAATCCTATTTTGACATTCGAACTGGGACCGAATTTCGTATTTTGACATTCAAAATCCTATTTTGACATTCGAAATGGGACCGAATTTCGTATTTTGACATTCAAAATCGTATTTTGACATTCGAACTGGGACCGAATTTCGTATTTTGACATTCAAAATCGTATTTTGACATTCGAACTTGGACCGAATTTCGTATTTTGACATTCAAAATCCTATTTTGACATTCGAAATGGGACCGAATTTCGTATTTTGACATTCAAAATCCTATTTTGACATTCGAACTGGGACCGAATTTCGTATTTTGACATTCAAAATCCTATTTTGACATTCGAACTGGGACCGAATTTCGTATTTTGACATTCAAAATCCTATTTTGACATTCGAACTGGGATCGAATTTCGTATTTTGACATTCAAAATCCTATTTTGACATTCGAACTGGGACCGAATTTCGTATTTTGACATTCAAAATCCTATTTTGACATTCGAACTTGGACAGAATTTCGTATTTTGACATTCAAAATCCTATTTTGACATTCGAACTAGGACCGAATTTCTTATTTTGACATTCAAAATCCTATTTTGACATTCGAACTTGGACCGAATTTCGTATTTTGACATTCAAAATCCTATTTTGACATTCGAAATGGGACCGAATTTCGTATTTTGACATTCAAAATCCTATTTTGACATTCGAAATGGGACCGAATTTCGTATTTTGACATTCAAAATCCTATTTTGACATTCGAAATGGGACCGAATTTCGTATTTTGACATTCAAAATCCTATTTTGACATTCGAACTGGGACCGAATTTCTTATTTTGACCTTCAAAATCCCATTTTGACATTCGAACTGGGACCGAATTTCGTATTTTGACCTTCAAAATCCCATTTTGACATTCGAACTGGGACCGAATTTCGTATTTTGACATTCAAAATCGTATTTTGACATTCGAACTGGGACCGAATTTCGTATTTTGACATTCAAAATCCTATTTTGACATTCGAACTGGGACCGAATTTCGTATTTTGACATTCAAAATCCTATTTTGACATTCGAACTGGGACCGAATTTCGTATTTTGACATTCAAAATCCTATTTTGACATTCGAACTTGGACCGAATTTCGTATTTTGACATTCAAAATCCTATTTTGACATTCGAACTGGGACCGAATTTCGTATTTTGACATTCAAAATCCTATTTTGACATTCGAACTTGGACCGAATTTCGTATTTTGACATTCAAAATCCTATTTTGACATTCGAACTTGGACCGAATTTCGTATTTTGACATTCAAAATCCTATTTTGACATTCGAACTTGGACCGAATTTCGTATTTTGACATTCAAAATCCTATTTTGACATTCGAACTTGGACCGAATTTCTTATTTTGACATTCAAAATCCTATTTTGACATTCGAACTTGGACCGAATTTCGTATTTTGACATTCAAAATCCTATTTCGACATTCGAAATGGGACCGAATTTCGTATTTTGACATTCAAAATCCTATTTTGACATTCGAAATGGGACCGAATTTCGTATTTTGACATTCAAAATCCTATTTTGACATTCGAACTGGGACCGAATTTCTTATTTTGACATTCAAAATCCTATTTTGACATTCGAACTGGGACCGAATTTCGTATTTTGACATTCAAAATCCTATTTTGACATTTGAACTGGGACCGAATTTCGTATTTTGACATTCAAAATCCTATTTTGACATTCGAACTGGGACCGAATTTCGTGTTTTGACATTCAAAATCCTATTTTGACATTCAAACTGGGACCGAATTTCGTGTTTTGACATTCAAAATCCTATTTTGACATTCGAACTGGGACCGAATTTCGTATTTTGACATTCAAAATCCTATTTTGACATTCGAACTAGGACCGAATTTCGTATTTTGACATTCAAAATCCTGTTTTGACATTCGAACTGGGACCGAATTTCGTATTTTGACATTCAAAATCCTGTTTTGACATTCGAACTGGGACCGAATTTCGTATTTTGACATTCAAAATCCTGTTTTGACATTCGAACTGGGATCGAATTTCGTATTTTGACATTCAAAATCCTATTTTGACATTCGAACTGGGACCGAATTTCGTATTTTGACATTCAAAATCGTATTTTGACATTCGAACTGGGACCGAATTTCGTATTTTGACATTCAAAATCCTATTTTGACATTCGAACTGGGACCGAATTTCGTATTTTGACATTCAAAATCCTATTTTGACATTCGAACTTGGACCGAATTCCGTATTTTGACATTCAAAATCCTATTATGACATTCGATCTGGGACCGAATTTCGTATTTTGACATTCAAACGTCGTACGACTGTTTCAAGACAGTCGCGCACGCGACAGTCTTGCGAAACATTTTGGCAAAAAAAAATTTCATTAAATTTTTCAACATGTTCAAAACCTTCGCGACCTGTTCGCGACACTTGAAAATTCTCACGACACTCGTGCGACACTCGCACGATTGTCGTGCGAAAGTCCGATTAAATTCGCAAAACAGTCGAGGGACATTCGCATGCCAACAGAATACTAGATTAAATTCGCATGCCAGTGAGATACTAGCTTAACTAGTCGAGAACTGGTCGCGAAAGTTTTAAAGATGTTAAAAAATTTTATGCCAAAATATTTCGCAAGACTGTCGCGCGAGTGTCGCGAACCTGTCGCCAGTTCTCCAGTTTGTCTCCAGTTCTCGCATTCCAGTGAGACAATGGCGTATGTCACACTATTTCTTAAGAATAGTTTGGGTGAAATTCTGATATTTTTGTGGATATTTTTGTGGCATAGCTAAGATTTTGTGACGAATTTATGCAAGACAAGGGTACTTAAGGATATAATATGTTCATCCTTAAGTACCCTTATCTAACCCCAGTCAAATTATTTTAGCTTAGCTCAAAAAGGTTTAAAAATTTCATCCGAAACTATCCGTAAGTGCTAGTGTTACCAAAACTTAAGTGGGAAAACTGTTAGAGTCGTTTTACAGTAATTGCTTGTAATTGATAAATGCTATGAGTAGAGACTAGGTTATATTTGGCCTACGATTAGCTTGCGATGATCGTGCGATGTCACTTTTTGCATTTTCGTGCGGTCTCCACAGGGTAACCCTACGATGTTCCTACGATTCTACGGCTTCCTACGGCTTTCTACGATCTCCGTAGCCTCCAGTACGATTTTGTAGTAGTCTGCAATTTTATAATTTTTTAAAAAATGTAAGACCGTAGCCCGTAGACACGTCGTAGGTAGTATCGTACGGGCGCCTTACGGAAACCATGCGGTGATCGAGCGGTCACCGCACGGTTTTTATGATAAGTTGGGGACTAAAATCGTTAGATAATTGTAGACCTTCAGGGTGATCGTGCGACATACGTACGGCTATATCGCAAGGTTATTACAATCGTACGGGTATCGTGCGGTCATCATATGGATAGATCACGAATATTTTGCGACAATGACAACCAGTCAAAATAAAACCGAATGGACAAGAATGAACCGAAACGATCAGTTTCATGACCTTACGTTTCGAACAAATTTCGACCAAAAATGACGTCGTTCACAGTGTCTTGCGTTCAGAAATATAATTCGGCCCAGGGCGGTTTTTATCGATCATGTCCGATGGCCCGACGAGATTTGGCGAACATGATACCTTTCTTGGTGAAGCCAAATGGGACCCGTCAGCTCAGTACGGTAGACTGCCTAACAACCAGCTACATGCCACATCCCATGAAAATGCGCATGATTCTAAAATCTGAACCAAACAGCCGCTGAACATAATTATTCGCCACAGGGAGGATATTTGTTTCTTGTAAACCGAAGTCGCTGTAGCTTTTTTCCGAAAGTTGTGAATACTCATGCCCAGTGACAGTACTCGTGCATGCAGCTATTTTCAATAGCTTATAAGCGAACCTACAACAGAATACGATAATAATTAAGTTTTTCTTTCGATGTTTAAAGAGAACACTTTCCCTATACTTAAACCGCTGTCACACTATCGCGTATCGACTCACGTATCTACGGCTTATCGAGATACGAAAGGTATGTCACGCGTACGTACATACGTGAGTATACGTAGCTCAAACTCCTCATACGCCGAGGTGCTACGTTTTCTTGTGTGCACTTAAAAATTCGTGGCACGTACGTGGCAGGTCGGATACGCCGTACATACGTCACACATACGTGGTACATACGAAAGCAACATGGCAGGTACGCCGTAGATACGTAGCTCATACTCCTCATACGCCACACGTACGTCGCGGTTAAGATGTCACGTAACCGTGACGTATGTACAGCGTACCTTTCGTATCTGCAACGTATGTGTGACGTATGTGTGGCGTATCATCGACTCTCTTTTTGTTTCTATCAGCGACGTACGTGTGGCGTATCTCGCGTATCAATGGCGTATGTGCTACGTATGTGCTACGCACGTTTCGCTGCTGTGGAGTATGTGTGACGTATTGGGAACATTTTGTGGCTTTTTAAGAGAATCTTAATGCTTCTATATGCATGTTTTCGTTTTTCCGAAGCCATGGATCAGTTGTTTCTCACGGTTCTGAGTGCCATGCAGGGTTCTTTCAGGGCTATGCTTGGTGTAGCCTCTATCTTTGTTAATGTCCTCTTACGACCAGGATGGGGAACAAGGAGATGCCCCCCTCCCCCACCACCACCACATTTGTTTTTTTGTCCTTCGGTGTTGCTCTAGATTTCTCCGGTGGCATCTTCGACCCCTGATAATTGATAGCTATAATATGCGAACTGCATGAACAAAGTGAACACAATCGTTTGTTCTCATAGGTATTAAAAAGCAATTGGTGCAAAGCAGATACGCCGCAGATAAGAATGGAACGTAGTACATACGTCGTATATTCGTCACGCGTACACTTCATAAGCCATACATACGTCACACATACGTAGCACATACGCCTTGATACGCCGTACATACGAAAGTGAAATTCCATACGAGTTCAGATACGTCACGTATACGCCACGGGAACGTAGCAGGAACGTCACACATACGTGGTACATACGTCGCACGAGCAAAATACGGCTCAGACCTCGGCGTATTGACATTTTCATAGATACGCGAGCGATACGCCGCTGATACGTGAATGTGTGACAGAGCTATTACGTTTCCTGCCGATAGTGTCGGCAAACTGCTGCAGTTCTGAGTCTTTCAATTCTTTGTTGTTCTATTGTTCGTTTGAAATATCATAGAAGTACGGCCTGTCTTCGAAGAACTGCACAATCCTGTTGCTCAGTGCGGTTTGCTTCCCCGTCATCTGTATAATTCTGTGATGTTTCTTGTGTGAACCGCTTGCCCTAGCCATGATGCACTGTGAGGTTGTACACGTTTGGCAGTACACGAAAGACGGACGGACACCTAACATCGTACGACTATCGTAGGGAGATCGCAAGGGCTGAGTCAGAAATCGTAAGGACTCCTCACGGGCATCGCACCGGCTTCGTACGATTTCCACTTTAAGTGTGTTGAGACCCTACCATTTCCCTAAGATCTCCAAGAGGTTCTGACTCAAAACATCGAAGAAAGCCAGAACAAGAAATCGTACGATGCCCATATGAATTGTAAACACCTACGTCGTAGCCCATGATCACCTTCGACGTTGAAAAAAAAACGTAGGGAAAATCGCAGACCGAAAAATCGTACAACGATCTGGGCAAATGTAACATACTATGGAACCCGTTGCGGCCTCCCTACGATAACTGTACGATTTTTGTCCCCAAATTATCGTACAAAAATCGTGCGGTAACCGCTCGATCATCGCAGGGTCTCCGTATGGCGCCTGTATTATGCCCTACGACGTATCTACGGGCTACGGTCTTACGATTTTAAAAATCTGTAATAGTGCAGACTATTACAAAATCGTAGAGGCTACGGAGTTCGTAGGAAGTCGTATAATCGTGGTGACAACGTAAGGTCACCCTACGGAGACTGCACGAAAATGCAAAAATTGGCATCGTACGATCATGGCAAGCTATACGATTTCCACTTAAGGTCTGCGGAGACCCTACGACTACCGTACGGCCTCCTTGCGTTTGTATCAGAACGTATAGGGACTCCGTACGGACATCGCACGAGATCCGTACGATATCCACTTAAAATCTGCGGAGACCTACGGCAACCGTACGATGCGGCCTTGCGTTTTTGTATCAGAACGTCGACAAAAGGAAGATATAGAAATCGTACGATGCCCGTATGAATTTTAAACACATACGTCGTACGATGTCTAAAAATCGTAGGGAAAATCGCAGACCGAAACATCGTACGATGATCGGGGCAAATGTAACCTAGGCTTAAAACATGATTCTTACGTTTGTTGTTGTTTGAGTTCTGGGTTTGTTTAAAGTTAAAAGTAAGCAATCAACAGGGACTGGTGCAACCAGTAGCAAAACACAACCATGAATGCGTTGTGAGAAAGCAATAAGAATGCATTACGAAACCTCGACCATGCAATATTCAGCAATTTGAACTGCCGCGACAAATTGAAAATTTTCAGAGGAAAAAGTTTGATATTTTCCATATTTTTGCTCGAAACATGGATTTTGTGTTCACGTTACAACCATCTCGGCGAGGCATTGCTAACGAGTACCCACAAAATCTATGTTTTGGATCAAAACAATTGTATACCCCTTCAAACCCTAGCTTTGCTATAAACGTTTGGTTCAAGGGGGTATACATGTCACGGACATGCTATTCTGATGAAGCGATACGCCGGATAAGCATCTATTCCCTTAATGATGGTCACTGAGCTACATTAACTTAAAGGCCCGCTCAGACCACTTTGACGTATTAGCCAACGTATGAGCAGCGTATGAAAAAATATCCAGTACGCTGTTGTACGTTGTTATACGCTGTTCATTTTATGTTAAAAATCCGGAATAGGCTCTCTCTGAACTTATGCAAAGCGTATGCTTAGCGCAAACGTATGTCTAACGTATGAGTAGCTTATTCATAACGTATCCCTGGCGTACCATGACTTATAACAGCGTACGCCCAGCGTTAGCATAACGTTCGTGACTTATAAGGAGCGTATGTGACATATCGCACGATATTGGGGAAATATTCGTAACGTCAAAACGACATTTGAGCGTTGCGTTATAATTAATTTACTCTGACGTCGGTGTTCAATTTTGCGTCGTGGGACATTTTGTAAGACTTGCGAAAATTTGAATTGCGGCTCTGTACGTCAGCGCATTTACTTGAAAAATTCGGACACAGTATTTTAGGCTATGTGCATTATCACCAATGTTATACTTTTTGTATATTTTTACCATGTTCATTACATATATGACAAACATTGGTCTATCTGTTTTTAGGACAAACTAGCGCGTCTTGGGACATTTTGTAAGACTTGCGATTTCGAATTCGGTATTTGCATTTGAAACGACAAGTGATCAACGTTTTGTGTTTTGAAATCTTAAGACAATGTGCATTCGCACCATATAAAAGTAAAAATCCTAGTTGTTTTGATTTTGGAATAATGGCTTAACGAAAAACACACTCCCTGAAATTTGGCGTAATTTTACGAAAAGTTAACACCTTTTTGGTGTTCTTGTGATGGTCCGTAATGCGCGAATTTAAGCTGGGAAAACAAAAAAGTGGCATGGTATAAAACTGTGGCAATTCCTGTTAAACATAAGTTGTCTGTCGCAATTTTTGGCGTCGAAATGATTGAGATATTGTCATTTTCTTAAGAGCTATTGTTTATTTTTGTTACAAGTTTACAAGCGATTTTTCATTAAAAATCGGCATTTTTTAAAAATATATTGCCTTAAATGCGATCAAAATATGACATTTTATATATCATAACAAATGTCAAAGACTCGCCAAATATACTCCAAAATCCCTTGTTTAAAACAAGCAAACAGGCTTTGTCTTGTAAGTTTTTAGTTGCCATATACAAAAATTCCCCAACAGCGTGCGCGACGTCATGTACAACGCACGTCTGACGTTTTCCAAACGTACGCACAGCGTGCTTCTGACGAACTCAATGTTCGTCAAAAAGGTGAGTCTAAAGTGCCAGTCCCACTGAATCGTAAGCAATCGTACGATTGCGCAATCATTAGTTTTGCGATAAGACTGCGCAGACAAACTATGTAAAATGTTTTCCAGCGTGTTTATGCTTACTTAATTTGCATATTGGGGTCAAAGAAACGATCCCCAAATTATTATTTATGCCTAGGTCACACTAGCACTTACGGTCGCTGCGGACGTTGCGGATAAGGCTTCCGTATTTGTCCGTCCTGTCCGTAATAATTCGTATCATATCCGTTAAAGTCCGTATCTGTACGTGCATCATTTACAGGGCACGGACGATCCGCAGCCAAGCTATAATACTTGTCAAAAATCAGGCACGGATGAAAAACCCGTAATTGTCCGTATCTAATCGGTATCAAAAACCGTATCTATTACGTAACTAAACGTATCTTGTCGTAAACATTTGTTGCGGATCGATACTGTTTCATATGTGCTATTTTGTTCGGTTACGGTCTTTGTCGGCGTACAGTTATGTGATGAAAAGTATACCGCTTACTCACTGAATCGCTCGTGCGTCCAATGCTCACAATTATACACGTGCGTTCAATGCATTCCTTTAGTCAATATGAAAAAAATATGGATTCCTCAGAGGTAGATTTTGCATTGCTTTTACTGGCTGAGAAGCAGGCAGCAATATCTAAGAAAAAAATGGAGAACCAACAAACGAACAAGCAAACACACAAATGTCAAATTATAATATTATGAGAAGCTATTTCCGTTGTTTTACGACTATCACTCGATTGATCAATCACTCGATCGATCCGTCTAGTTTCAATCAATCGATCGATCTCAATCGATCAATCACTCGATAGATCGATCAAAAGAAAGATCACTCAATCAATCTATCACCCGATCGGTCTTGATCGATCACTGACTTTCGATCAGTTAATCACTCGATCAATCAATTGATCGACCATCGATCAATCAGTCTATCGATCGACCGAGAGATCGATCGCGATCGAGCAATCAATCAATCTATCAATCGATCAAGCAAACAATCAATTTTTAAAGCATATTATGATCTATAATTTCTTCACGTGCAGATACGGATGTTTCGTCCGTATCGAAATTTTGACTTTTTTCAAAATTTGGGCGCGGATTCTACGGACCCTTACGATACAACGCGTACAGCTACGGTCATATACGCATACGATGCGAATTGTTACGGATATAACGGATAGATACGTATGACTTGTCCGTAGCATCCGTCGCATCCGTATGTGCTAGTGTGACTGCACTTTGACAATAAACAGCGGTTACTTACATCACATTGCAGCGTTTTATACGCAAGAGAGCGTAGCAAATGCGTATCTGAAGGTGCATGTCCGTGTCAAAACGTAACAGATGGTATCGAAAGGTATGGAGACAAGTTACTTTCCGTATGTATCCGAATATATCCGTAACTATACCGTATGAATCCGTATTTAAAGGTAATCATAATTACGTGAACTCATTAAGAACAGTTAGCCCCGCCCACTAATTCCTGCGGATTGCTACGTTTAGTATCCGCAACTATCCGCAGCGTACGTAATTGCTAGTGTGACCTAGGCATTAGAGAATCGTATTGCGATCTTAAGCGATCGTAAGCGCAGTGGGACCGGCACTTTAGACATATCCAGTAAAAAGTGAAAAATAAATAAATAAATAAATAAATAAATAAATAAATAAATAAATAAAAGAAAAAGAAAAATGATTAAGGAAATCTACATACCTGATTCTTCAGGTGCATTTTGTGGAGTTCTTATATCGTTTCTCAGAAGGATCATTTTGTATAATTAGGTTGAAATTAGTTTATGGGTCAGTTTTGCCCCACCTCTCGATTGATCCGTCTTATAATATGAGTTGAAATAATCTTGAAAGGGACGTTAAACTGAATTGAAAAAAAAAATACAAAAAAAAAAATAAATAAATAAATAAATAAAAATAAAAGCGCTGCAGGCATGCATGATACCCGCCACGCAAATTTAATTTAGTACAAATACACAGAATATCTTGATGACATTAATCTACAATACCAAACCATACCTTCCAGATATGAATTCATATACAAAGGATGAAGCAAACTGGTCTAAAGATGCTCAAGATAGAGCATGGAAAAGAAATTGTTACATAAATCAAGGGCATTTACTCTGTATTTATTTGAAAACAATTACCCATCTTCAATCCCAAACCACTCCTTCCTGATATGAACTCCTATACAAAATTTGATAAGAAAAATTGTCAATAAAAATCAAGATAAATAATCAAAATGACATTTTAACGTAAATCAAGGGCCATAACTCTGTAGTTATTTTGACGAAATTTATCTAGCTTCAATCCCCAACCACTTTTTCCTGATGTGAACTCCTACACAAACTTTGAAGAAAATTGGTCAATAAATGCTCAAAGAGCCTAGAAATGAAATTTTAACGTAAAACAAGGGCTATAACTCTGTACTTATTTGACGAAATTTACCCATATTCAATCCCAAACCACTCCTTCCTAATATGAATTCCTATACTAAGTCTGAAGAAAATTGATCAATAATTGCTCATCTTCAATCCCAAACCACTCCTTCCTAATATTGACTCCTATACAAAGTTTGAATAAAATTGGTCAATAAATGCTCAAGATAGAGCCCGGAAACGCAATTTTAACGTAAATCAAGGGCCATAACTCTGCACATATTTGACGAAATTTACTCATCTTCAACCACAAACCACTCCTTCTTAATATGAACTCCTATACAAAGTTTGAAGAAAATTGGTCAATAAATGCTCAAGATAGAGCCCGGAAACGAAGCGCTGACGGACGGACAGACAGACGGACGGACGGACACTCGAGCGCAATTTTTTGCGGAGGGTATAACATAATACACGGCACTTTTTCAAGTGGCGGGGTATAAAAACCTTTGGAACTTTATATGTCGACAATTTTATAAAGGGCCATTCAATATGAGCTTTGAAGGCATCCCGTCCTTACAAAAATATTATCTTGACAAGCGATAATATAACAGTGGATAAAATTTTAGCCATACACACAATTGTGCAGATTGTTTTTGGTCGAGTATACCATTTTGATGCTTCCGTGTGACTATTTAATCATGAACACAGTACCTATTCCTTCCATTTTTATATATAAAATCCCGACCAATGCGCTACGCGTAAGTTGCGCATACGCTGAGAACGTTCTTCACACGTTTCACATACGCTGCATACGTTCCGAGTGCGCCAGGCAAACGCTGCTCGTACGTTGGTAATACGCTTCTCATACGCTAAAAATACAGGAGAGCTTTGGCGTATGACAACGTATGCGAGCGTATGAGTTACTTACAGGTAACGTTCGTGAATTTATGCATAGCGTATTCGTTGCGTACGCCTAACTTATTAGTAACGTATTATCAGTACGTCGCCATACGTTGGAAATTTTGTGCATGTACACGGCGCACGACAACGTATGACAGCGTATTGTAGCGTACCCGTAACTTATGCAAAATTTATGCCGAACATGTGCAACGTACACCAACGTATGGACAAAATGTCGCATACGTCGTCATACGCTGGCGCTATACGCTGTGGTGTGAGCACCCCTTAACAAACAATATGGGTATGCACATTATAACATACAAAAAAACAAAAAAAAAAAAAAAAAAAAAAGCCTGTCAAATAGGATTTTGAATATCAAACTAGCATATTCTTGACAAAATCGAATGTCAAAATAGGATTTTGAATATCAAACTAAAAAGGTTTATTTTATTTCAATCACACAGAAAGCTCATTGAACTTATATACGCATTCTTGAAGGCGCGGATGTTGGCGTTATGTGGTCCAACGTAGTGGAGGAGCTCGGAGAACCAGGGGAAAACCAACGAATCTGAACGGGAAACCACTACCAAATATCAAAATAGCATATTCTTGACCAAATAGAATGTCAAAATAGGATTTTGAATATCAAAATAGCATATACTTGGCAAATTTGAATGTCAAAATAGGATTTTGAATATCAAAATAGCATATTCCTCACCAAATGGAATGTCAAAACAGGATATTGAATGTCAAAATAGCATATTTCTGACCAAATGGAATGTCAAAATAGGATTTTGAATATCAAAATAGCATATTCCTGACCAAATAGAATGTCAAAATAGTATTTTGAATATCAAAATAGCATATTCAAGGCCAAATCGAATGTCAAAATAGGAATTTGAATGTCAAAATAAGAAATTCGGTCCCAGTTCGAATGTCAAAATAGGATTTTGAATGTCAAAATACGAAATTCGGTCCCAGTTCGAATCTCAAAATAGGATTTTGAATGCCAAATACGAAATTCGGTCCAAGTTCGAATGTCAAAATAGGATTTTGAATATCAAAATAAGAAATTCGGTCCAAGTTCGAATGTCAAAATAGGATTTTGAATGTCAGAATACGAAATTCGGTCCCAGTTTGAATGTCAAAATAGGATTTTGAATGTCAAAATACGAAATTCGGTCCCAGTTCGAATGTCAAAATAGGATTTTGAATGTCAAAATACGAAATTCGGTCCCAGTTCGAATGTCAAAATAGGATTTTGAATGTCAAAATACGAAATTCGGTCCCAGTTCGAATGTCAAAATAGGATTTTGAATGTCAAAATACGAAATTCGGTCCCATTTCGAATGTCAAAATAGGATTTTGAATGTCAAAATAAGAAATTCGGTCCCAGTTCGAATGTCAAAATAGGATTTTGAATGTCAAAATAAGAAATTCGGTCCCAGTTCGAATGTCAAAATAGGATTTTGAATGTCAAAATACGAAATTCGGTCCCAGTTCGAATGTCAAAGTAGGATTTTGAATGTAAAAATACGAAATTCGGTCCCAGTTCGAATGTCAAAATAAGATTTTGAATGTCAAAATAAGAAATTCGGTCCCAGTTCGAATGTCAAAATAAGATTTTGAATGTCAAAATAAGAAATTCGGTCCCAGTTCGAATGTCAAAATAGGATTTTGAATGTCAAAATACGAAATTCGGTCCCAGTTCGAATGTCAAAATAGGATTTTGAATGTCAAAATACGAAATTCGGTCCCAGTTCGAATGTCAAAATAGGATTTTGAATGTCAAAATACGAAATTCGGTCCCAGTTCGAATGTCAAAATAGGATTTTGAATGTCAAAATACGAAATTCGGTCCCAGTTCGAATGTCAAAATAGGATTTTGAATGTCAGAATAAGAAATTCGGTCCCAGTTCGAATGTCAAAATAGGATTTTGAATGTCAAAATAAGAAATTCGGTCCCAGTTCGAATGTCAAAATAGGATTTTGAATGTCAAAATAAGAAATTCGGTCCCAGTTCGAATGTCAAAATAGGATTTTGAATGTCAAAATACGAAATTCGGTCCCAGTTCGAATGTCAAAATAGGATTTTGAATGTCAAAATACGAAATTCGGTCCCAGTTCGAATGTCAAAATAGGATTTTGAATGTCAAAATACGAAATTCGGTCCCAGTTCGAATGTCAAAATAGGATTTTGAATGTCAGAATACGAAATTCGGTCCCAGTTCGAATGTCAAAATAGGATTTTGAATGTCAAAATACGAAATTCGGTCCCAGTTCGAATGTCAAAATAGGATTTTGAATGTCAAAATACGAAATTCGGTCTCAGTTCGAATGTCAAAATGGGATTTTGAATGTCAAAATACGAAATTCGGTCCCAGTTCGAATGTCAAAATGGGATTTTGAATGTCAAAATACGAAATTCGGTCCCAGTTCGAATGTCAAAATGGGATTTGAATGTCAAAATACGAAAATCGGTCCCAGTTCGAATGTCAAAATGGGATTTTGAATGTCAAAATACGAAATTCGGTCCCAGTTCGAATGTCAAAATGGGATTTTGAATGTCAAAATACGAAATTCGGTCCCATTTCGAATGTCAAAATAGGATTTTGAATGTCAAAATACGAAATTCGGTCCCAGTTCGAATGTCAAAATAGGATTTTGAATGTCAAAATACGAAATTCCGTCCAAGTTCGAATGTCAAAATAGGATTTTGAATGTCAAAATACGAAATTCGGTCCCAGTTCGAATGTCAAAATAGGATTTTGAATGTCAAAATACGAAATTCGGTCCCATTTCGAATGTCAAAATAGGATTTTGAATGTCAAAATACGAAATTCGGTCCCAGTTCGAATGTCAAAATGGGATTTTGAATGTCAAAATACGAAATTCGGTCCCAGTTCGAATGTCAAAATAGGATATTGAATGTCAAAATAAGAAATTCGGTCCCAGTTCGAATGTCAAAATAGGATTTTGAATGTCAAAATACGAAATTCGGTCCCAGTTCGAATGTCAAAATAGGATTTTGAATGTCAAAATACGAAATTCGGTCCCAGTTCGAATGTCAAAATAGGATTTTGAATGTCAAAATACGAAATTCGGTCCCAGTTCGAATGTCAAAATAGGATTTTGAATGTCAAAATAAGAAATTCGGTCCCAGTTCGAATGTCAAAATAGGATTTTGAATGTCAAAATACGAAATTCGGTCCAAGTTCGAATGTCAAAATAGGATTTTGAATGTCAAAATACGAAATTCGGTCCCAGTTCGAATGTCAAAATAGGATTTTGAATGTCAAAATACGAAATTCGGTCCCAGTTCGAATGTCAAAATAGGATTTTGAATGTCAAAATACGAAATTCGGTCCCAGTTCGAATGTCAAAATAGGATTTTGAATGTCAAAATAAGAAATTCGGTCCCAGTTCGAATGTCAAAATAGGATTTTGAATGTCAAAATACGAAATTCGGTCCAAGTTCGAATGTCAAAATAGGATTTTGAATGTCAAAATACGAAATTCGGTCCCAGTTCGAATGTCAAAATAGGATTTTGAATGTCAAAATACGAAATTCGGTCCCAGTTCGAATGTCAAAATGGGATTTTGAATGTCAAAATACGAAATTCGGTCCCAGTTCGAATGTCAAAATGGGATTTTGAATGTCAAAATACGAAATTCGGTCCCAGTTCGAATGTCAAAATGGGATTTTGAATGTCAAAATACGAAATTCGGTCCCAGTTCGAATGTCAAAATAGGATTTTGAATGTCAAAATACGAAATTCGGTCCCAGTTCGAATGTCAAAATAGGATTTTGAATGTCAAAATACGAAATTCGGTCCCAGTTCGAATGTCAAAATAGGATTTTGAATGTCAAAATACGAAATTCGGTCTCAGTTCGAATGTCAAAATAGGATTTTGAATGTCAAAATACGAAATTCGGCCCCAGTTCGAATGTCAAAATAGGATTTTGAATGTCAAAATACGAAATTCGGTCCCAGTTCGAATGTCAAAATAGGATTTTGAATGTCAAAATAAGAAATTCGGTCCCAGTTCGAATGTCAAAATAGGATTTTGAATGTCAAAATACGAAATTCGGTCCAAGTTCGAATGTCAAAATAGGATTTTGAATGTCAAAATAAGAAATTCGGTCCCAGTTCGAATGTCAAAATAGGATTTTGAATGTCAAAATACGAAATTCGGTCCCAGTTCGAATGTCAAAATAGGATTTTGAATGTCAAAATACGAAATTCGGTCCCAGTTCGAATGTCAAAATAGGATTTTGAATGTCAAAATACGAAATTCGGTCCAAGTTCGAATGTCAAAATAGGATTTTGAATGTCAAAATACGAAATTCGGTCCCAGTTCGAATGTGAAAATAGGATTTTGAATGTCAAAATAAGAAATTCGGTCCCAGTTCGAATGTGAAAATAGGATTTTGAATGTCAAAATACGAAATTCGGTCCCAGTTCGAATGTCAAAATAGGATTTTGAATGTCAAAATACGAAATTCGGTCCCAGTTCGAATGTCAAAATAGGATTTTGAATGTCAAAATACGAAATTCGGTCCCAGTTCGAATGTCAAAATAGGATTTTGAATGTCAAAATACGAAATTCGGTCCCAGTTCGAATGTCAAAATAGGATTTTGAATGTCAAAATACGAAATTCGGTCCCAGTTCGAATGTCAAAATAGGATTTTGAATGTCAAAATACGAAATTCGGTCCCAGTTCGAATGTGAAAATAGGATTTTGAATGTCAAAATACGAAATTCGGTCCCAGTTCGAATGTGAAAATAGGATTTTGAATGTCAAAATACGAAATTCGGTCCCAGTTCGAATGTCAAAATAGGATTTTGAATGTCAAAATACGAAATTCGGTCCCAGTTCGAATGTCAAAATAGGATTTTGAATGTCAAAATACGAAATTCGGTCCAAGTTCGAATGTCAAAATAGGATTTTGAATGTCAAAATACGAAATTCGGTCCAAGTTCGAATGTCAAAATAGGATTTTGAATGTCGAAATACGAAATTCGGCCCAAGTTCGAATGTCAAAATAGGATTTTGAATGTCGAAATACGAAATTCGGTCCCAGTTCGAATGTCAAAATAGGATTTTGAATGTCGAAATACGAAATTCGGTCCCAGTTCGAATGTCAAAATAGGATTTTGAATGTCAAAATACGAAATTCGGTCCAAGTTCGAATGTCAAAATAGGATTTTGAATGTCAAAATAAGAAATTCGGTCCCAGTTCGAATGTCAAAATAGGATTTTGAATGTCAAAATAAGAAATTCGGTCCCAGTTCGAATGTCAAAATAGGATTTTGAATGTCAAAATACGAAATTCGGTCCCAGTTCGAATGTCAAAATAGGATTTTGAATGTCAAAATACGAAATTCGGTCCCAGTTCGAATGTCAAAATAGGATTTTGAATGTCAAAATACGAAATTCGGTCCCAGTTCGAATGTCAAAATAGGATTTTGAATGTCAAAATACGAAATTCGGTCCCAGTTCGAATGTCAAAATAGGATTTTGAATGTCAAAATACGAAATTCGGTCCCAGTTCGAATGTCAAAATAGGATTTTGAATGTCAAAATACGAAATTCGGTCCCAGTTCGAATGTCAAAATAGGATTTTGAATGTCAGAATACGAAATTCGGTCCCAGTTCGAATGTCAAAATAGGATTTTGAATGTCAGAATAAGAAATTCGGTCCCAGTTCGAATGTCAAAATAGGATTTTGAATGTCAAAATAAGAAATTCGGTCCCAGTTCGAATGTCAAAATAGGATATTGAATGTCAAAATACGAAATTCGGTCCAAGTTCGAATGTCAAAATAGGATTTTGAATGTCAAAATACGAAATTCGGTCCAAGTTCGAATGTCAAAATAGGATTTTGAATGTCAGAATACGAAATTCGGTCCCAGTTCGAATGTCAAAATAGGATTTTGAATGTCAGAATACGAAATTCGGACCCAGTTCGAATGTCAAAATAGGATTTTGAATGTCAAAATACGAAATTCGGTCTCAGTTCGAATGTCAAAATGGGATTTTGAATGTCAAAATACGAAATTCGGTCCCAGTTCGAATGTCAAAATGGGATTTTGAATGTCAAAATACGAAATTCGGTCCCAGTTCGAATGTCAAAATGGGATTTTGAATGTCAAAATACGAAAATCGGTCCCAGTTCGAATGTCAAAATGGGATTTTGAATGTCAAAATACGAAATTCGGTCCCAGTTCGAATGTCAAAATGGGATTTTGAATGTCAAAATACGAAATTCGGTCCCATTTCGAATGTCAAAATAGGATTTTGAATGTCAAAATACGAAATTCGGTCCAAGTTCGAATGTCAAAATAGGATTTTGAATGTCAAAATAAGAAATTCGGTCCCAGTTCGAATGTCAAAATAGGATTTTGAATGTCAAAATACGAAATTCGGTCCCAGTTCGAATGTCAAAAAAGGATTTTGAATGTCAAAATACGAAATACGGTCCCAGTTCGAATGTCAAAATAGGATTTTGAATGTCAAAATACGAAATTCGGTCCCAGTTCGAATGTCAAAATAGGATTTTGAATGTCAAAATACGAAATTCGGTCCCAGTTCGAATGTCAAAATAGGATTTTGAATGTCAAAATACGAAATTCGGTCCCAGTTCGAATGTCAAAATAGGATTTTGAATGTCAAAATACGAAATTCGGTCTCAGTTCGAATGTCAAAATAGGATTTTGAATGTCAAAATACGAAATTCGGTCCAAGTTCGAATGTCAAAATAGGATTTTGAATGTCAAAATACGAAATTCGGTCCAAGTTCGAATGTCAAAATAGGATTTTGAATGTCAGAATACGAAATTCGGTCCCAGTTCGAATGTCAAAATAGGATTTTGAATGTCAGAATACGAAATTCGGTCCCAGTTCGAATGTCAAAATGGGATTTTGAATGTCAAAATACGAAATTCGGTACCAGTTCGAATGTCAAAATGGGATTTTGAATGTCAAAATACGAAATTCGGTCTCAGTTCGAATGTCAAAATGGGATTTTGAATGTCAAAATACGAAATTCGGTCCCAGTTCGAATGTCAAAATGGGATATTGAATGTCAAAATACGAAATTCGGTCCCAGTTCGAATGTCAAAATGGGATTTTGAATGTCAAAATACGAAATTCGGTCCCAGTTCGAATGTCAAAATAGGATTTTGAATGTCAAAATAAGAAATTCGTTCCCAGTTCGAATGTCAAAATAGGATTTTGAATGTCAAAATACGAAATTCGGTCTCAGTTCGAATGTCAAAATAGGATTTTGAATGTCAAAATACGAAATTCGGCCCCAGTTCGAATGTCAAAATAGGATTTTGAATGTCAAAATACGAAATTCGGTCCCAGTTCGAATGTCAAAATAGGATTTTGAATGTCAAAATAAGAAATTCGGTCCCAGTTCGAATGTCAAAATAGGATTTTGAATGTCAAAATACGAAATTCGGTCCAAGTTCGAATGTCAAAATAGGATTTTGAATGTCAAAATAAGAAATTCGGTCCCAGTTCGAATGTCAAAATAGGATTTTGAATGTCAAAATACGAAATTCGGTCCCAGTTCGAATGTCAAAATAGGATTTTGAATGTCAAAATACGAAATTCGGTCCCAGTTCGAATGTCAAAATAGGATTTTGAATGTCAAAATACGAAATTCGGTCCAAGTTCGAATGTCAAAATAGGATTTTGAATGTCAAAATACGAAATTCGGTCCCAGTTCGAATGTGAAAATAGGATTTTGATTGTCAAAATAAGAAATTCGGTCCCAGTTCGAATGTCAAAATAGGATTTTGAATGTCAAAATACGAAATTCGGTCCCAGTTCGAATGTCAAAATAGGATTTTGAATGTCAAAATACGAAATTCGGTCCCAGTTCGAATGTCAAAATAGGATTTTGAATGTCAAAATACGAAATTCGGTCCCAGTTCGAATGTCAAAATAGGATTTTGAATGTCAAAATAAGAAATTCGGTCCCAGTTCGAATGTCAAAATAGGATTTTGAATGTCAAAATACGAAATTCGGTCCCAGTTCGAATGTCAAAATAGGATTTTGAATGTCAAAATACGAAATTCGGTCCCAGTTCGAATGTGAAAATAGGATTTTGAATGTCAAAATACGAAATTCGGTCCCAGTTCGAATGTCAAAATAGGATTTTGAATGTCAAAATACGAAATTCGGTCCCAGTTCGAATGTCAAAATAGGATTTTGAATGTCAAAATACGAAATTCGGTCCCAGTTCGAATGTCAAAATAGGATTTTGAATGTCAAAATACGAAATTCGGTCCAAGTTCGAATGTCAAAATAGGATTTTGAATGTCGAAATACGAAATTCGGTCCAAGTTCGAATGTCAAAATAGGATTTTGAATGTCGAAATACGAAATTCGGCCCAAGTTCGAATGTCAAAATAGGATTTTGAATGTCGAAATACGAAATTCGGTCCCAGTTCGAATGTCAAAATAGGATTTTGAATGTCGAAATAAGAAATTCGGTCCCAGTTCGAATGTCAAAATAGGATTTTGAATGTCAAAATACGAAATTCGGTCCAAGTTCGAATGTCAAAATAGGATTTTGAATGTCAAAATAAGAAATTCGGTCCCAGTTCGAATGTCAAAATAGGATTTTGAATGTCAAAATAAGAAATTCGGTCCCAGTTCGAATGTCAAAATAGGATTTTGAATGTCAAAATACGAAATTCGGTCCCAGTTCGAATGTCAAAATAGGATTTTGAATGTCAAAATACGAAATTCGGTCCCAGTTCGAATGTCAAAATAGGATTTTGAATGTCAAAATACGAAATTCGGTCCCAGTTCGAATGTCAAAATAGGATTTTGAATGTCAAAATACGAAATTCGGTCCCAGTTCGAATGTCAAAATAGGATTTTGAATGTCAAAATACGAAATTCGGTCCCAGTTCGAATGTCAAAATAGGATTTTGAATGTCAAAATACGAAATTCGGCCCAAGTTCGAATGTCAAAATAGGATTTTGAATGTCGAAATACGAAATTCGGTCAAAATAGGATTTTGAATGTCAAAATACGAAATTCGGTCCCAGTTCGAATGTCAAAATAGGATTTTGAATGTCAAAATACGAAATTCGGTCCCAGTTCGAATGTCAAAATAGGATTTTGAATGTCAGAATACGAAATTCGGTCCCAGTTCGAATGTCAAAATAGGATTTTGAATGTCAAAATAAGAAATTCGGTCCCAGTTCGAATGTCAAAATAGGATTTTGAATGTCAAAATAAGAAATTCGGTCCCAGTTCGAATGTCAAAATAGGATTTTGAATGTCAAAATAAGAAATTCGGTCCCAGTTCGAATGTCAAAATAGGATATTGAATGTCAAAATACGAAATTCGGTCCAAGTTCGAATGTCAAAATAGGATTTTGAATGTCAGAATACGAAATTCGGTCCAAGTTCGAATGTCAAAATAGGATTTTGAATGTCAGAATACGAAATTCGGTCCCAGTTCGAATGTCAAAATAGGATTTTGAATGTCAGAATACGAAATTCGGACCCAGTTCGAATGTCAAAATAGGATTTTGAATGTCAAAATACGAAATTCGGTCTCAGTTCGAATGTCAAAATGGGATTTTGAATGTCAAAATACGAAATTCGGTCCCAGTTCGAATGTCAAAATGGGATTTTGAATGTCAAAATACGAAATTCGGTCCCAGTTCGAATGTCAAAATGGGATTTTGAATGTCAAAATACGAAAATCGGTCCCAGTTCGAATGTCAAAATGGGATTTTGAATGTCAAAATACGAAATTCGGTCCCAGTTCGAATGTCAAAATGGGATTTTGAATGTCAAAATACGAAATTCGGTCCCATTTCGAATGTCAAAATAGGATTTTGAATGTCAAAATACGAAATTCGGTCCAAGTTCGAATGTCAAAATAGGATTTTGAATGTCAAAATAAGAAATTCGGTCCCAGTTCGAATGTCAAAATAGGATTTTGAATGTCAAAATACGAAATTCGGTCCCAGTTCGAATGTCAAAAAAGGATTTTGAATGTCAAAATACGAAATACGGTCCCAGTTCGAATGTCAAAATAGGATTTTGAATGTCAAAATACGAAATTCGGTCCCAGTTCGAATGTCAAAATAGGATTTTGAATGTCAAAATACGAAATTCGGTCCCAGTTCGAATGTCAAAATAGGATTTTGAATGTCAAAATACGAAATTCGGTCTCAGTTCGAATGTCAAAATAGGATTTTGAATGTCAAAATACGAAATTCGGTCCAAGTTCGAATGTCAAAATAGGATTTTGAATGTCAAAATACGAAATTCGGTCCAAGTTCGAATGTCAAAATAGGATTTTGAATGTCAGAATACGAAATTCGGTCCCAGTTCGAATGTCAAAATAGGATTTTGAATGTCAAAATACGAAATTCGGTACCAGTTCGAATGTCAAAATAGGATTTTGAATGTCAAAATACGAAATTCGGTCTCAGTTCGAATGTCAAAATGGGATTTTGAATGTCAAAATACGAAATTCGGTCCCAGTTCGAATGTCAAAATGGGATATTGAATGTCAAAATACGAAATTCGGTCCCAGTTCGAATGTCAAAATGGGATTTTGAATGTCAAAATACGAAATTCGGTCCCAGTTCGAATGTCAAAATAGGATTTTGAATGTCAAAATAAGAAATTCGTTCCCAGTTCGAATGTCAAAATAGGATTTTGAATGTCAAAATACGAAATTCGGTCCCAGTTCGAATGTCAAAATAGGATTTTGAATGTCAAAATACGAAATTCGGTCTCAGTTCGAATGTCAAAATAGGATTTTGAATGTCAAAATACGAAATTCGGCCCCAGTTCGAATGTCAAAATAGGATTTTGAATGTCAAAATAAGAAATTCGGTCCCAGTTCGAATGTCAAAATAGGATTTTGAATGTCAAAATACGAAATTCGGTCCAAGTTCGAATGTCAAAATAGGATTTTGAATGTCAAAATACGAAATTCGGCCCCAGTTCGAATGTCAAAATAGGATTTTGAATGTCAAAATACGAAATTCGGTCCCAGTTCGAATGTCAAAATAGGATTTTGAATGTCAAAATACGAAATTCGGTCCCAGTTCGAATGTCTAAATAGGATTTTGAATGTCAAAATACGAAATTCCGTCCCAGTTCGAATGTCAAAATAGGATTTTGAATGTCAAAATACGAAATTCGGTCCCAGTTCGAATGTCAAAATAGGATTTTGAATGTCAAAATACGAAATTCGGTCCCAGTTCGAATGTCAAAATAGGATTTTGAATGTCAAAATACGAAATTCGGTCCCAGTTCGAATGTCAAAATAGGATATTGAATGTCAAAATAAGAAATTCGGTCCCAGTTCGAATGTCAAAATAGGATATTGAATGTCAAAATAAGAAATTCGGTCCCAGTTCGAATGTCAAAATAGGATTTTGAATGTCAAAATACGAAATTCGGTCCCAGTTCGAATGTCAAAATAGGATTTTGAATGTCAAAATACGAAATTCGGTCCCAGTTCGAATGTCAAAATAGGATTTTGAATGTCAAAATACGAAATTCGGTCCCAGTTCGAATGTCAAAATAGGATTTTGAATGTCAAAATACGAAATTCGGTCTCAGTTCGAATGTCAAAATAGGATTTTGAATGTCAAAATACGAAATTCGGTCCCAGTTCGAATGTCAAAATAGGATTTTGAATGTCAAAATAAGAAATTCGGTCCAAGTTCGAATGTCAAAATAGGATTTTGAATGTCAAAATAAGAAATTCGGTCCAAGTTCGAATGTCAAAATAGGATTTTGAATGTCAAAATACGAAATTCGGTCCAAGTTCGAATGTCAAAATAGGATTTTGAATGTCAAAATAAGAAATTCGGTCCCAGTTCGAATGTCAAAATAGGATTTTGAATGTCAAAATAAGAAATTCGGTCCCAGTTCGAATGTCAAAATAGGATTTTGAATGTCAAAATACGAAATTCGGTCCCAGTTCGAATGTCAAAATAGGATTTTGAATGTCAAAATACGAAATTCGGTCCCAGTTCGAATGTCAAAATAGGATTTTGAATGTCAAAATACGAAATTCGGTCCCAGTTCGAATGTCAAAATAGGATTTTGAATGTCAAAATACGAAATTCGGTCCCAGTTCGAATGTCAAAATAGGATTTTGAATGTCAAAATACGAAATTCGGTCCCAGTTCGAATGTCAAAATAGGATTTTGAATGTCAAAATACGAAATTCGGTCCCAGTTCGAATGTCAAAATAGGATTTTGAATGTCAAAATAAGAAATTCGGTCCCAGTTCGAATGTCAAAATAGGATATTGAATGTCAAAATAAGAAATTCCGTCCCAGTTCGAATGTCAAAATAGGATTTTGAATGTCAAAATACGAAATTCGGTCCCAGTTCGAATGTCAAAATAGGATTTTGAATGTCAAAATACGAAATTCGGTCCCAGTTCGAATGTCAAAATAGGATTTTGAATGTCAAAATACGAAATTCGGTCCCAGTTCGAATGTCAAAATAGGATTTTGAATGTCAAAATACGAAATTCGGTCCCAGTTCGAATGTCAAAATAGGATTTTGAATGTCAAAATACGAAATTCGGTCCCAGTTCGAATGTCAAAATAGGATTTTGAATGTCAAAATAAGAAATTCGGTCCTGTTCGAATGTCAAAATAGGATTTTGAATGTCAAAATACGAAAATCGGTCCCAGTTCGAATGTCAAAATAGGATTTTGAATGTCAAAATACGAAATTCGGTCCCATTTCGAATGTCAAAATAGGATTTTGAATGTCAAAATACGAAATTCGGTCCCAGTTCGAATGTCAAAATAGGATTTTGAATGTCAAAATACGAAATTCGGTCCCAGTTCGAATGTCAAAATAGGATTTTGAATGTCAAAATACGAAATTCGGTCCCAGTTCGAATGTCAAAATAGGATTTTGAATGTCAAAATACGAAATTCGGTCCCAGTTCGAATGTCAAAATAGGATTTTGAATGTCAAAATACGAAATTCGGTCCCAGTTCGAATGTCAAAATAGGATTTTGAATGTCAAAATACGAAATTCGATCCCAGTTCGAATGTCAAAATAGGATTTTGAATGTCAAAATACGAAATTCGGTCCAAGTTCGAATGTCAAAATAGGATTTTGAATGTCAAAATACGAAATTCGGTCCCAGTTCGAATGTCAAAATAGGATTTTGAATGTCAAAATAAGAAATTCGGTCCCAGTTCGAATGTCAAAATAGGATTTTGAATGTCAAAATACGAAATTCGGTCCCAGTTCGAATGTCAAAATAGGATTTTGAATGTCAAAATACGAAATTCGGTCTCAGTTCGAATGTCAAAATAGGATTTTGAATGTCAAAATACGAAATTCGGTCCAAGTTCGAATGTCAAAATAGGATTTTGAATGTCAAAATACGAAATTCGGTCCAAGTTCGAATGTCAAAATAGGATTTTGAATGTCAAAATACGAAATTCGGTCCCAGTTCGAATGTCAAAATAGGATTTTGAATGTCAAAATACGAAATTCGGTACCAGTTCGAATGTCAAAATAGGATTTTGAATGTCAAAATACGAAATTCGGTCTCAGTTCGAATGTCAAAATGGGATTTTGAATGTCAAAATACGAAATTCGGTCCCAGTTCGAATGTCAAAATGGGATATTGAATGTCAAAATACGAAATTCGGTCCCAGTTCGAATGTCAAAATGGGATTTTGAATGTCAAAATACGAAATTCGGTCCCAGTTCGAATGTCAAAATAGGATTTTGAATGTCAAAATACGAAATTCGGTCTCAGTTCGAATGTCAAAATAGGATTTTGAATGTCAAAATACGAAATTCGGTCCAAGTTCGAATGTCAAAATAGGATTTTGAATGTCAAAATACGAAATTCGGTCCAAGTTCGAATGTCAAAATAGGATTTTGAATGTCAGAATACGAAATTCGGTCCCAGTTCGAATGTCAAAATAGGATTTTGAATGTCAAAATACGAAATTCGGTACCAGTTCGAATGTCAAAATAGGATTTTGAATGTCAAAATACGAAATTCGGTCTCAGTTCGAATGTCAAAATGGGATTTTGAATGTCAAAATACGAAATTCGGTCCCAGTTCGAATGTCAAAATGGGATATTGAATGTCAAAATACGAAATTCGGTCCCAGTTCGAATGTCAAAATGGGATTTTGAATGTCAAAATACGAAATTCGGTCCCAGTTCGAATGTCAAAATAGGATTTTGAATGTCAAAATAAGAAATTCGTTCCCAGTTCGAATGTCAAAATAGGATTTTGAATGTCAAAATACGAAATTCGGTCCCAGTTCGAATGTCAAAATAGGATTTTGAATGTCAAAATACGAAATTCGGTCTCAGTTCGAATGTCAAAATAGGATTTTGAATGTCAAAATACGAAATTCGGCCCCAGTTCGAATGTCAAAATAGGATTTTGAATGTCAAAATAAGAAATTCGGTCCCAGTTCGAATGTCAAAATAGGATTTTGAATGTCAAAATACGAAATTCGGTCCAAGTTCGAATGTCAAAATAGGATTTTGAATGTCAAAATACGAAATTCGGCCCCAGTTCGAATGTCAAAATAGGATTTTGAATGTCAAAATACGAAATTCGGTCCCAGTTCGAATGTCAAAATAGGATTTTGAATGTCAAAATACGAAATTCGGTCCCAGTTCGAATGTCTAAATAGGATTTTGAATGTCAAAATACGAAATTCCGTCCCAGTTCGAATGTCAAAATAGGATTTTGAATGTCAAAATACGAAATTCGGTCCCAGTTCGAATGTCAAAATAGGATTTTGAATGTCAAAATACGAAATTCGGTCCCAGTTCGAATGTCAAAATAGGATTTTGAATGTCAAAATACGAAATTCGGTCCCAGTTCGAATGTCAAAATAGGATATTGAATGTCAAAATAAGAAATTCGGTCCCAGTTCGAATGTCAAAATAGGATATTGAATGTCAAAATAAGAAATTCGGTCCCAGTTCGAATGTCAAAATAGGATTTTGAATGTCAAAATACGAAATTCGGTCCCAGTTCGAATGTCAAAATAGGATTTTGAATGTCAAAATACGAAATTCGGTCCCAGTTCGAATGTCAAAATAGGATTTTGAATGTCAAAATACGAAATTCGGTCCCAGTTCGAATGTCAAAATAGGATTTTGAATGTCAAAATACGAAATTCGGTCTCAGTTCGAATGTCAAAATAGGATTTTGAATGTCAAAATACGAAATTCGGTCCCAGTTCGAATGTCAAAATAGGATTTTGAATGTCAAAATAAGAAATTCGGTCCAAGTTCGAATGTCAAAATAGGATTTTGAATGTCAAAATAAGAAATTCGGTCCAAGTTCGAATGTCAAAATAGGATTTTGAATGTCAAAATACGAAATTCGGTCCAAGTTCGAATGTCAAAATAGGATTTTGAATGTCAAAATAAGAAATTCGGTCCCAGTTCGAATGTCAAAATAGGATTTTGAATGTCAAAATAAGAAATTCGGTCCCAGTTCGAATGTCAAAATAGGATTTTGAATGTCAAAATACGAAATTCGGTCCCAGTTCGAATGTCAAAATAGGATTTTGAATGTCAAAATACGAAATTCGGTCCCAGTTCGAATGTCAAAATAGGATTTTGAATGTCAAAATACGAAATTCGGTCCCAGTTCGAATGTCAAAATAGGATTTTGAATGTCAAAATACGAAATTCGGTCCCAGTTCGAATGTCAAAATAGGATTTTGAATGTCAAAATACGAAATTCGGTCCCAGTTCGAATGTCAAAATAGGATTTTGAATGTCAAAATACGAAATTCGGTCCCAGTTCGAATGTCAAAATAGGATTTTGAATGTCAAAATAAGAAATTCGGTCCCAGTTCGAATGTCAAAATAGGATATTGAATGTCAAAATAAGAAATTCCGTCCCAGTTCGAATGTCAAAATAGGATTTTGAATGTCAAAATACGAAATTCGGTCCCAGTTCGAATGTCAAAATAGGATTTTGAATGTCAAAATACGAAATTCGGTCCCAGTTCGAATGTCAAAATAGGATTTTGAATGTCAAAATACGAAATTCGGTCCCAGTTCGAATGTCAAAATAGGATTTTGAATGTCAAAATACGAAATTCGGTCCCAGTTCGAATGTCAAAATAGGATTTTGAATGTCAAAATACGAAATTCGGTCCCAGTTCGAATGTCAAAATAGGATTTTGAATGTCAAAATAAGAAATTCGGTCCTGTTCGAATGTCAAAATAGGATTTTGAATGTCAAAATACGAAAATCGGTCCCAGTTCGAATGTCAAAATAGGATTTTGAATGTCAAAATACGAAATTCGGTCCCATTTCGAATGTCAAAATAGGATTTTGAATGTCAAAATACGAAATTCGGTCCCAGTTCGAATGTCAAAATAGGATTTTGAATGTCAAAATACGAAATTCGGTCCCAGTTCGAATGTCAAAATAGGATTTTGAATGTCAAAATACGAAATTCGGTCCCAGTTCGAATGTCAAAATAGGATTTTGAATGTCAAAATACGAAATTCGGTCCCAGTTCGAATGTCAAAATAGGATTTTGAATGTCAAAATACGAAATTCGGTCCCAGTTCGAATGTCAAAATAGGATTTTGAATGTCAAAATACGAAATTCGATCCCAGTTCGAATGTCAAAATAGGATTTTGAATGTCAAAATACGAAATTCGGTCCAAGTTCGAATGTCAAAATAGGATTTTGAATGTCAAAATACGAAATTCGGTCCCAGTTCGAATGTCAAAATAGGATTTTGAATGTCAAAATAAGAAATTCGGTCCCAGTTCGAATGTCAAAATAGGATTTTGAATGTCAAAATACGAAATTCGGTCCCAGTTCGAATGTCAAAATAGGATTTTGAATGTCAAAATACGAAATTCGGTCTCAGTTCGAATGTCAAAATAGGATTTTGAATGTCAAAATACGAAATTCGGTCCAAGTTCGAATGTCAAAATAGGATTTTGAATGTCAAAATACGAAATTCGGTCCAAGTTCGAATGTCAAAATAGGATTTTGAATGTCAAAATACGAAATTCGGTCCCAGTTCGAATGTCAAAATAGGATTTTGAATGTCAAAATACGAAATTCGGTACCAGTTCGAATGTCAAAATAGGATTTTGAATGTCAAAATACGAAATTCGGTCTCAGTTCGAATGTCAAAATGGGATTTTGAATGTCAAAATACGAAATTCGGTCCCAGTTCGAATGTCAAAATGGGATATTGAATGTCAAAATACGAAATTCGGTCCCAGTTCGAATGTCAAAATGGGATTTTGAATGTCAAAATACGAAATTCGGTCCCAGTTCGAATGTCAAAATAGGATTTTGAATGTCAAAATAAGAAATTCGTTCCCAGTTCGAATGTCAAAATAGGATTTTGAATGTCAAAATACGAAATTCGGTCCCAGTTCGAATGTCAAAATAGGATTTTGAATGTCAAAATACGAAATTCGGTCTCAGTTCGAATGTCAAAATAGGATTTTGAATGTCAAAATACGAAATTCGGCCCCAGTTCGAATGTCAAAATAGGATTTTGAATGTCAAAATAAGAAATTCGGTCCCAGTTCGAATGTCAAAATAGGATTTTGAATGTCAAAATACGAAATTCGGTCCAAGTTCGAATGTCAAAATAGGATTTTGAATGTCAAAATACGAAATTCGGCCCCAGTTCGAATGTCAAAATAGGATTTTGAATGTCAAAATACGAAATTCGGTCCCAGTTCGAATGTCAAAATAGGATTTTGAATGTCAAAATACGAAATTCGGTCCCAGTTCGAATGTCTAAATAGGATTTTGAATGTCAAAATACGAAATTCCGTCCCAGTTCGAATGTCAAAATAGGATTTTGAATGTCAAAATACGAAATTCGGTCCCAGTTCGAATGTCAAAATAGGATTTTGAATGTCAAAATACGAAATTCGGTCCCAGTTCGAATGTCAAAATAGGATTTTGAATGTCAAAATACGAAATTCGGTCCCAGTTCGAATGTCAAAATAGGATATTGAATGTCAAAATAAGAAATTCGGTCCCAGTTCGAATGTCAAAATAGGATATTGAATGTCAAAATAAGAAATTCGGTCCCAGTTCGAATGTCAAAATAGGATTTTGAATGTCAAAATACGAAATTCGGTCCCAGTTCGAATGTCAAAATAGGATTTTGAATGTCAAAATACGAAATTCGGTCCCAGTTCGAATGTCAAAATAGGATTTTGAATGTCAAAATACGAAATTCGGTCCCAGTTCGAATGTCAAAATAGGATTTTGAATGTCAAAATACGAAATTCGGTCTCAGTTCGAATGTCAAAATAGGATTTTGAATGTCAAAATACGAAATTCGGTCCCAGTTCGAATGTCAAAATAGGATTTTGAATGTCAAAATAAGAAATTCGGTCCAAGTTCGAATGTCAAAATAGGATTTTGAATGTCAAAATAAGAAATTCGGTCCAAGTTCGAATGTCAAAATAGGATTTTGAATGTCAAAATACGAAATTCGGTCCAAGTTCGAATGTCAAAATAGGATTTTGAATGTCAAAATAAGAAATTCGGTCCCAGTTCGAATGTCAAAATAGGATTTTGAATGTCAAAATAAGAAATTCGGTCCCAGTTCGAATGTCAAAATAGGATTTTGAATGTCAAAATACGAAATTCGGTCCCAGTTCGAATGTCAAAATAGGATTTTGAATGTCAAAATACGAAATTCGGTCCCAGTTCGAATGTCAAAATAGGATTTTGAATGTCAAAATACGAAATTCGGTCCCAGTTCGAATGTCAAAATAGGATTTTGAATGTCAAAATACGAAATTCGGTCCCAGTTCGAATGTCAAAATAGGATTTTGAATGTCAAAATACGAAATTCGGTCCCAGTTCGAATGTCAAAATAGGATTTTGAATGTCAAAATACGAAATTCGGTCCCAGTTCGAATGTCAAAATAGGATTTTGAATGTCAAAATAAGAAATTCGGTCCCAGTTCGAATGTCAAAATAGGATATTGAATGTCAAAATAAGAAATTCCGTCCCAGTTCGAATGTCAAAATAGGATTTTGAATGTCAAAATACGAAATTCGGTCCCAGTTCGAATGTCAAAATAGGATTTTGAATGTCAAAATACGAAATTCGGTCCCAGTTCGAATGTCAAAATAGGATTTTGAATGTCAAAATACGAAATTCGGTCCCAGTTCGAATGTCAAAATAGGATTTTGAATGTCAAAATACGAAATTCGGTCCCAGTTCGAATGTCAAAATAGGATTTTGAATGTCAAAATACGAAATTCGGTCCCAGTTCGAATGTCAAAATAGGATTTTGAATGTCAAAATAAGAAATTCGGTCCTGTTCGAATGTCAAAATAGGATTTTGAATGTCAAAATACGAAAATCGGTCCCAGTTCGAATGTCAAAATAGGATTTTGAATGTCAAAATACGAAATTCGGTCCCATTTCGAATGTCAAAATAGGATTTTGAATGTCAAAATACGAAATTCGGTCCCAGTTCGAATGTCAAAATAGGATTTTGAATGTCAAAATACGAAATTCGGTCCCAGTTCGAATGTCAAAATAGGATTTTGAATGTCAAAATACGAAATTCGGTCCCAGTTCGAATGTCAAAATAGGATTTTGAATGTCAAAATACGAAATTCGGTCCCAGTTCGAATGTCAAAATAGGATTTTGAATGTCAAAATACGAAATTCGGTCCCAGTTCGAATGTCAAAATAGGATTTTGAATGTCAAAATACGAAATTCGATCCCAGTTCGAATGTCAAAATAGGATTTTGAATGTCAAAATACGAAATTCGGTCCAAGTTCGAATGTCAAAATAGGATTTTGAATGTCAAAATACGAAATTCGGTCCCAGTTCGAATGTCAAAATAGGATTTTGAATGTCAAAATAAGAAATTCGGTCCCAGTTCGAATGTCAAAATAGGATTTTGAATGTCAAAATACGAAATTCGGTCCCAGTTCGAATGTCAAAATAGGATTTTGAATGTCAAAATACGAAATTCGGTCCCAGTTCGAATGTCAAAATAGGATTTTGAATGTCAAAATAAGAAATTCGGTCCCAGTTCGAATGTCAAAATAGGATTTTGAATGTCAAAATACGAAATTCGGTCCCAGTTCGAATGTCAAAATAGGATTTTGAATGTCAAAATACGAAATTCGGTCCCAGTTCGAATGTCAAAATAGGATTTTGAATGTCAAAATACGAAATTCGGTCCCAGTTCGAATGTCAAAATAGGATTTTGAATGTCAAAATACGAAATTCGGTCCAAGTTCGAATGTCAAAATAGGATTTTGAATGTCAAAATACGAAATTCGGTCCCAGTTCGAATGTCAAAATAGGATTTTGAATGTCAAAATACGAAATTCGGCCCAAGTTCGAATGTCAAAATAGGATTTTGAATGTCGAAATACGAAATTCGGTCCCAGTTCGAATGTCAAAATAGGATTTTGAATGTCGAAATACGAAATTCGGTCCCAGTTCGAATGTCAAAATAGGATTTTGAATGTCAAAATACGAAATTCGGTCCAAGTTCGAATGTCAAAATAGGATTTTGAATGTCAAAATAAGAAATTCGGTCCCAGTTCGAATGTCAAAATAGGATTTTGAATGTCAAAATAAGAAATCGGTCCCAGTTCGAATGTCAAAATAGGATTTTGAATGTCAAAATACGAAATTCGGTCCCAGTTCGAATGTCAAAATAGGATTTTGAATGTCAAAATACGAAATTCGGTCCCAGTTCGAATGTCAAAATAGGATTTTGAATGTCAAAATACGAAATTCGGTCCCAGTTCGAATGTCAAAATAGGATTTTGAATGTCAAAATACGAAATTCTGTCCCAGTTCGAATGTCAAAATAGGATTTTGAATGTCAAAATACGAAATTCGGTCCCAGTTCGAATGTCAAAATAGGATTTTGAATGTCAAAATACGAAATTCGGTCCCAGTTCGAATGTCAAAATAGGATTTTGAATGTCAAAATACGAAATTCGGTCCCAGTTCGAATGTCAAAATAGGATTTTGAATGTCAAAATACGAAATTCGGTCCCAGTTCGAATGTCAAAATAGGATTTTGAATGTCAGAATAAGAAATTCGGTCCCAGTTCGAATGTCAAAATAGGATTTTGAATGTCAAAATAAGAAATTCGGTCCCAGTTCGAATGTCAAAATAGGATTTTGAATGTCAAAATACGAAATTCGGTCCAAGTTCGAATGTCAAAATAGGATTTTGAATGTCAAAATACGAAATTCGGTCCAAGTTCGAATGTCAAAATAGGATTTTGAATGTCAAAATACGAAATTTGGTCCAAGTTCGAATGTCAAAATAGGATTTTCAATGTCAGAATACGAAATTCGGTCCCAGTTCGAATGTCAAAATAGGATTTTGAATGTCAGAATACGAAATTCGGACCCAGTTCGAATGTCAAAATAGGATTTTGAATGTCAAAATACGAAATTCGGTCTCAGTTCGAATGTCAAAATGGGATTTTGAATGTCAAAATACGAAATTCGGTCCCAGTTCGAATGTCAAAATGGGATTTTGAATGTCAAAATACGAAATTCGGTCCCAGTTCGAATGTCAAAATGGGATTTTGAATGTCAAAATACGAAAATCGGTCCCAGTTCGAATGTCAAAATGGGATTTTGAATGTCAAAATACGAAATTCGGTCCCAGTTCGAATGTCAAAATAGGATTTTGAATGTCAAAATAAGAAATTCGGTCCTGTTCGAATGTCAAAATAGGATTTTGAATGTCAAAATACGAAAATCGGTCCCAGTTCGAATGTCAAAATAGGATTTTGAATGTCAAAATACGAAATTCGGTCCCATTTCGAATGTCAAAATAGGATTTTGAATGTCAAAATACGAAATTCGGTCCCAGTTCGAATGTCAAAATAGGATTTTGAATGTCAAAATACGAAATTCGGTCCCAGTTCGAATGTCAAAATAGGATTTTGAATGTCAAAATACGAAATTCGGTCCCAGTTCGAATGTCAAAATAGGATTTTGAATGTCAAAATACGAAATTCGGTCCCAGTTCGAATGTCAAAATAGGATTTTGAATGTCAAAATACGAAATTCGGTCCAAGTTCGAATGTCAAAATAGGATTTTGAATGTCAAAATACGAAATTCGGTCCCAGTTCGAATGTCAAAATAGGATTTTGAATGTCAAAATAAGAAATTCGGTCCCAGTTCGAATGTCAAAATAGGATTTTGAATGTCAAAATACGAAATTCGGTCCCAGTTCGAATGTCAAAATAGGATTTTGAATGTCAAAATACGAAATTCGGTCCCAGTTCGAATGTCAAAATAGGATTTTGAATGTCAAAATAAGAAATTCGGTCCCAGTTCGAATGTCAAAATAGGATTTTGAATGTCAAAATACGAAATTCGGTCCCAGTTCGAATGTCAAAATAGGATTTTGAATGTCAAAATACGAAATTCGGTCCCAGTTCGAATGTCAAAATAGGATTTTGAATGTCAAAATACGAAATTCGGTCCCAGTTCGAATGTCAAAATAGGATTTTGAATGTCAAAATACGAAATTCGGTCCCAGTTCGAATGTCAAAATAGGATTTTGAATGTCAAAATACGAAATTCGGTCCAAGTTCGAATGTCAAAATAGGATTTTGAATGTCAAAATACGAAATTCGGCCCAAGTTCGAATGTCAAAATAGGATTTTGAATGTCAAAATACGAAATTCGGTCCCAGTTCGAATGTCAAAATAGGATTTTGAATGTCGAAATAAGAAATTCGGTCCCAGTTCGAATGTCAAAATAGGATTTGAATGTCAAAATACGAAATTCGGTCCAAGTTCGAATGTCAAAATAGGATTTTGAATGTCAAAATAAGAAATTCGGTCCCAGTTCGAATGTCAAAATAGGATTTTGAATGTCAAAATAAGAAATTCGGTCCCAGTTCGAATGTCAAAATAGGATTTTGAATGTCAAAATACGAAATTCGGTCCCAGTTCGAATGTCAAAATAGGATTTTGAATGTCAAAATACGAAATTCGGTCCCAGTTCGAATGTCAAAATAGGATTTTGAATGTCAAAATACGAAATTCGGTCCCAGTTCGAATGTCAAAATAGGATTTTGAATGTCAAAATACGAAATTCTGTCCCAGTTCGAATGTCAAAATAGGATTTTGAATGTCAAAATACGAAATTCGGTCCCAGTTCGAATGTCAAAATAGGATTTTGAATGTCAAAATACGAAATTCGGTCCCAGTTCGAATGTCAAAATAGGATTTTGAATGTCAAAATACGAAATTCGGTCCCAGTTCGAATGTCAAAATAGGATTTTGAATGTCAAAATACGAAATTCGGTCCCAGTTCGAATGTCAAAATAGGATTTTGAATGTCAGAATAAGAAATTCGGTCCCAGTTCGAATGTCAAAATAGGATTTTGAATGTCAAAATAAGAAATTCGGTCCCAGTTCGAATGTCAAAATAGGATTTTGAATGTCAAAATAAGAAATTCGGTCCCAGTTCGAATGTCAAAATAGGATTTTGAATGTCAAAATACGAAATTCGGTCCCAGTTCGAATGTCAAAATAGGATTTTGAATGTCAAAATACGAAATTCGGTCCAAGTTCGAATGTCAAAATAGGATTTTGAATGTCAAAATACGAAATTTGGTCCAAGTTCGAATGTCAAAATAGGATTTTGAATGTCAGAATACGAAATTCGGTCCCAGTTCGAATGTCAAAATAGGATTTTGAATGTCAGAATACGAAATTCGGACCCAGTTCGAATGTCAAAATAGGATTTTGAATGTCAAAATACGAAATTCGGTCTCAGTTCGAATGTCAAAATGGGATTTTGAATGTCAAAATACGAAATTCGGTCCCAGTTCGAATGTCAAAATGGGATTTTGAATGTCAAAATACGAAATTCGGTCCCAGTTCGAATGTCAAAATGGGATTTTGAATGTCAAAATACGAAAATCGGTCCCAGTTCGAATGTCAAAATGGGATTTTGAATGTCAAAATACGAAATTCGGTCCCAGTTCGAATGTCAAAATGGGATTTTGAATGTCAAAATACGAAATTCGGTCCCATTTCGAATGTCAAAATAGGATTTTGAATGTCAAAATACGAAATTCGGTCCAAGTTCGAATGTCAAAATAGGATTTTGAATGTCAAAATACGAAATTCCGTCCCAGTTCGAATGTCAAAATAGGATTTTGAATGTCAAAATACGAAATTCGGTCCCAGTTCGAATGTCAAAATAGGATTTTGAATGTCAAAATACGAAATTCGGTCCCATTTCGAATGTCAAAATAGGATTTTGAATGTCAAAATACGAAATTCGGTCCCAGTTCGAATGTCAAAATGGGATTTTGAATGTGAAAATACGAAATTCGGTCCCAGTTCGAATGTCAAAATAGGATTTTGAATGTGAAAATACGAAATTCGGTCCCAGTTCGAATGTCAAAATAGGATTTTGAATGTCAAAATACGAAATTCGGTCCCAGTTCGAATGTCAAAATAGGATTTTGAATGTCAAAATACGAAATTCGGTCCCAGTTCGAATGTCAAAATAGGATTTTGAATGTCAAAATACGAAATTCGGTCCCAGTTCGAATGTCAAAATAGGATTTTGAATGTCAAAATACGAAATTCGGTCCCACTTCGAATGTCAAAATAGGATTTTGAATGTCAAAATACGAAATTCGGTCCCAGTTCGAATGTCAAAATAGGATTTTGAATGTCAAAATACGAAATTCGGTCCCAGTTCGAATGTCAAAATAGGATTTTGAATGTCAAAATACGAAATTCGGTCCCAGTTCGAATGTCAAAATAGGATTTTGAATGTCAAAATACGAAATTCGGTCCCAGTTCGAATGTCAAAATAGGATTTTGAATGTCAAAATACGAAATTTGGTCCCATTTCGAATGTCAAAATAGGATTTTGAATGTCAAAATACGAAATTCGGTCCCAGTTCGAATGTCAAAATAGGATTTTGAATGTCAAAATACGAAATTCGGTCCCAGTTCGAATGTCAAAATAGGATTTTGAATGTCAAAATACGAAATTCGGTCCCAGTTCGAATGTCAAAATAGGATTTTGAATGTCAAAATACGAAATTCGGTCCCAGTTCGAATGTCAAAATAGGATTTTGAATGTCAAAATACGAAATTCGGTCCCAGTTCGAATGTCAAAATAGGATTTTGAATGTCAAAATAAGAAATTCGGTCCCAGTTCGAATGTCAAAATAGGATTTTGAATGTCAAAATACGAAATTCGGTCCAAGTTCGAATGTCAAAATAGGATTTTGAATGTCAAAATAAGAAATTCGGTCCCAGTTCGAATGTCAAAATAGGATTTTGAATGTCAAAATACGAAATTCGGTCCAAGTTCGAATGTCAAAATAGGATTTTGAATGTCAAAATACGAAATTCGGTCCCAGTTCGAATGTCAAAATAGGATTTTGAATGTCGAAATAAGAAATTCGGTCCCAGTTCAAATGTCAAAATAGGATTTTGAATGTCAAAATACGAAATTCGGTCCAAGTTCGAATGTCAAAATAGGATTTTGAATGTGAAAATAAGAAATTCGGTCCCAGTTCGAATGTCAAAATAGGATTTTGAATGTCAAAATACGAAATTCGGTCCCAGTTCGAATGTCAAAATAGGATTTTGAATGTCAAAATACGAAATTCGGTCCCAGTTCGAATGTCAAAATAGGATTTTGAATGTCAAAATACGAAATTCGGTCCCAGTTCGAATGTCAAAATAGGATTTTGAATGTCAAAATAAGAAATTCGGTCCCAGTTCGAATGTCAAAATAGGATTTTGAATGTCAAAATAAGAAATTCGGTCCCAGTTCGAATGTCAAAATAGGATTTTGAATGTCAAAATAAGAAATTCTGTCCCAGTTCGAATGTCAAAATAGGATTTTGAATGTCAAAATACGAAATTCTGTCCCAGTTCGAATGTCAAAATAGGATTTTGAATGTCAAAATACGAAATTCGGTCCCAGTTCGAATGTCAAAATAGGATTTTGAATGTCAAAATACGAAATTCGGTCCCAGTTCGAATGTCAAAATAGGATTTTGAATGTCAAAATACGAAATTCGGTCCCAGTTCGAATGTCAAAATAGGATTTTGAATGTCAGAATAAGAAATTCGGTCCCAGTTCGAATGTCAAAATAGGATTTTGAATGTCAAAATACGAAATTCGGTCCCAGTTCGAATGTCAAAATAGGATTTTGAATGTCAAAATACGAAATTCGGTCTCAGTTCGAATGTCAAAATGGGATTTTGAATGTCAAAATACGAAATTCGGTCCCAGTTCGAATGTCAAAATAGGATTTTGAATGTCAAAATACGAAATTCGGTCCCAGTTCGAATGTCAAAATAGGATTTTGAATGTCAAAATACGAAATTCGGTCCAAGTTCGAATGTCAAAATAGGATTTTGAATGTCAGAATACGAAATTCGGTCCCAGTTCGAATGTCAAAATAGGATTTTGAATGTCAAAATACGAAATTCGGTCCCAGTTCGAATGTCAAAATAGGATTTTGAATGTCAAAATACGAAATTCGGTCTCAGTTCGAATGTCAAAATGGGATTTTGAATGTCAAAATACGAAATTCGGTCCCAGTTCGAATGTCAAAATGGGATTTTGAATGTCAAAATACGTAATTCGGTCCCAGTTCGAATGTCAAAATGGGATTTTGAATGTCAAAATACGAAATTCGGTCCCAGTTCGAATGTCAAAATGGGATTTTGTATGTCAAAATACGAAATTCGGTCCCAGTTCGAATGTCAAAATGGGATTTTGAATGTCAAAATACGAAATTCGGTCCCATTTTGAATGTCAAAATAGGATTTTGAATGTCAAAATAAGAAATTCGGTCCAAGTTCGAATGTCAAAATAGGATTTTGAATGTCAAAATACGAAATTCCGTCCCAGTTCGAATGTCAAAATAGGATTTTGAATGTCAAAATACGAAATTCGGTGCCAGTTCGAATGTCGAAAAACGAAAAACGAATAACGAAAAACGAATAACGAAAAACGAAAAACAAACTAACTTCACCTGAACTTGAATGTCGAATAACGAAAAACGAAAAACAAACTAACTTCACTCTGCTTATGCGTTTATTCAAGGTTAGATGCAGCAAAGAATTTTAGTTATACATGCACGTGCACTGACAGGGTCAGTCTGGTTAAAACATACGCTGGTACATGTTCATGTTAGTTGCAAAGACATTTGGTTTTAAAATATACGGTTGTTCTATATAATGTTAAATGAAAATACATTTTTGTTATATATACGAGTACATGAATTACCGATAAGAAAATGCAAGTACAAATTGGGTTTGACCAAAAGATGCCGTCTTTGTTGGTAAAGAGCTAGTCATTCTGCTCTTCGAGTGTGTTGTCGGAAAATGTTTTGTTGTGTTTTATGTATTTTCTTTCCCACCCGCTGTCTATGTTGGGACTTTAAATTTAATTGCATCGATTCCTGGTCCCTCTATTCTTACTTTTCATTTATGGTATGTAGGTCTTCTTACTTAGAACATGGACAAGACCATATTCATACCAAACTGTATTTCATCTTGTTTAAGTGTCTGTTTGATATGATGTTATTTAATCAGTCCGTCTATATCGCCTTTAGCTTACGCTTCCTTTTGTGCATATTTTATAGATCTTCTTGATATATCGATGTACAGATCGATAAAGTCATGGTAAATTATTAAATTTAAAATGAAAACCATGAAAGAGACATTGTCACCATTAACACCTGTGTCATGTTTTCAAACAGGTAGAGTTTCATCATATACATTAAATTTCACAATATCATTTTAAACTAATCACATTAACATTAGCAAACAATTTTGTCGAAACCTGTAAGCAACATAAAAAAAAAATATAAACCGAGTGGTATAAATCTTTACGCTTTACGTATCTCGTTGCTGTATGGCTAAACTAGTTGCCTATCACATGTGCTTATGTATTCTGACACAATGAATATTATTGGGATGTTTGTTCGTTTCAACGGTCCCAGGTTGATTATCTTAAGGATGTCTCAATATTTTCAAACTATAAAAAATACGTTACATGTACAGCACTAAGACACGCAAGTCTACGAACCCTTAAATTATATTTTTACTGTACATTTCTCCTTTCTAATGCTTTCTTCCTTCTGTTCCAGGTTTGATCCATATCAAGTGTTTGAGGTAGGTTGTTCAAAATTTTCTCGGTTGTAGAATATGTGCTCAATGGTAATTCAGACGCTCACCTGTTTCAGTATTTGATGGTTTCATGTGATAACCAATTTCTGAAAATAATCCTCTTGATAATGGTTAAGCACAATGATTTATTTTACTGAATTCTACAAAACAGCTCAAAATCCTAACCATGGTTGTTAATTTAGGGCAGTGGTTCCGGCGCATGAAAAATTTAGAACCCTGGAATATATTCCAAATATGTTGCCTCCTATGAATACGTTTAATCATCAACACTATGACAAAACTTATCTATTCCAGGTAGAACACCGGCCATGCCTGATCCTACAAGTGAGGGTATTGTGTGGCAGAAATATCACCAAGGGCTGGGCCGATGTCTGTAAGTTCTTAGTTGAGCTATTTTTTCATGCATGTAAGATAAATACTATAAGGATACTCACCGTTTTTAAGCAATCAAAAATATCATTTTATTAAAAAAATGATGCTAGACATTTTTGCGTTATATCTTTAGCTAACAAATATACACAAGTGCAAACAAAAGTGGACACAGCGGGGCTTCACCGGACTTGATATTGATTACGGTGCTCTTCTGATGCTGACAAAAATAGTCATTTCACTTTTATTAAAAGTATATGTGTATTCATAATGCAAACCGTCATAAATGATTTGCTAATGATATCTACGAATATTAAGAATAAACGAATTGAGCCGCGACGTGAGAAAACCGGTTTTCGGGGTTTCCGACCAGGTCCGACACAAACCGGCCTGTACAAGCTCAGAAAAGAGCTAGAAGCTTGAAATTTCGGATATAAGTAGAAGAGGAATTGTACTATCCGAGTAGCGAAAACAAAGGCACTGATCAGCTTCGCAGTTACTGCGAAGCTGATCTGCGCCTTTGTTTTCGCATAGGCAATAATCCCGTTTTCTCACGATGCGGCTCAATTAATCCATGGCATAATTATACCTTATCTTATTCAGGGGATACCCCGGACCCCTACCTGATACTAGTCATACGGACAGCCCCAGAGGGTCGCAAAACAACGACAGTCAAAGACAATGAAATCAACCCAGTCTGGAATGAAAACTTTACATTTCTTCTCGATGAGCAGCTAGGCAATATCATGGGTAGGTATTGCTTTATGAGTTATTGTTATATAGGCCATGTTTACCTCATAATTACGTGTAACTGAATAGTTGTCAGGAATTAATTACTTTGAATGCTTTAAGTAGCAAACACGTCAGTTTGAATAATAAATGTCATTCTCCTCATTACTACAAGATATAAGTAAAACAAATCTTGCATTTCATTTCTAGTCATTACGAAAACATGCCCACGTAATATATAGATTTTTCTTAAGTTGTAAAAATTGAAAATTTTCAGCAGAAAAAAAAAGATTTTATTCTTATTTGTGCTCAAAACATATATTTTGTGTGCACGTTAGAACCGACTCGGCGAGGCGGTTCTAACGAGTACCCACAATCTATGTTTTAGAGCAAAAATAAGAAAAATAGGTGTATCCCCTGCATATCCCAGTTTTGCTATATAAAAAGTGGGGTATAAGGGGTATATATTACACGGACATATTATCCTGATATCTTGTGTAAATTGCAATTTCCCTAAATCCCTCGCTGAAATATCAACATCTGTGTGTGAGTTTTGACCACGGTGTTTCGAAGATTGGAAGAACCTTTGCCACTCAGTCGGATTTGTTGTCAGTTCGATACCTACCACCATTAGCAAGAAAGTTAAAGTTATTAAGATGCCTTTGGCAATCTGGGCCCAGTTGTTCAAAAATTCGTTAACTTAACGCTGTCGTTAAGCCCTCATTTTGTTAACTATACATCGACTTCAAAAGCATATACACTGTTATTTTTTGTTGAAAAAATGTCAGAATCCTTTGCAATGCAAAGGATTCTCGTATTGTTTAACCCGAAAAAATGTTGAACGGGATGTTAAGCCATAACCAAATCCTAACTGACGAATCGTTTGAATAGAAAATACTCACTTATTATATGAGCCAGTGCTTGAGGAAATCAACAATTTAGTTTACGACCAAGTCTGTACAGTCACAGAAGCAGTCTAGAAGCTTGAAGTTCGGATTTAAGAAGAAGAGAGATTGTACTATCCATGTAGCGAATACAAAGGCGCTGATCAGCTGTGCAGTTACTGCACAGCTGATCTGCGCCTTTGGTTTCGCATATGCAGATTGTTGAATTTCTGATGAGTTATCTCATATGTCTCTCTACATTGTCATTCATTTTATAAGTGCCCCCCCACAACACCTAATGTGTATCAATGCAAGAGGTAAACCGACAGGGTAAAATAAACCAAAAAATACCTAACGTCTAATGTGTATCTGTGCAAGAAGTAAACCGACAGGGTAAAATAAACCAAACAATACCTAACGTCTAATGTGTATCTGTGCAAGAAGTAAACCGACAGGGTCAAATAAACCAAACAATACCTAACGTCTAATGTGTATCTGTGCAAGAGGTAAACCGACAGGGTCAAATAAACCAAACAATATCTAATGTCTAATGTGTATCTGTGCAAGAGGTAAACCGACAGGGTAAAATAAACCAAACAATACCTAACGTCTAATGTGTATCTGTGCAAGAAGTAAACCGACAGGGTCAAATAAACCAAACAATACCTAACGTCTAATGTGTATCTGTGCAAGAAGTAAACCGACAGGGTCAAATAAACCAAACAATACCTAACGTCAAATGTGTATCTGTGCAAGAGGTAAACCGACAGGGTAAAATGAACCAAACACTACCTTAACGTCTAATATGTATGTTACTTCTTGTAGAGATCCGGCTGATGGAGGCGAACTATATGTTAGACGAGATAGTAGGTACTACAACATTCAGTATAGAAGAGTTGCCACGGAACACGTGGGAAAAGAAAACATTTGTCTTCGATTAATACATGTAGGTTACTTTTTAATGTCTGATATATACGTCACTGTTGCTCTTGTAGAGATCCGACTGATGGAGGCCAACTATATGGTAGATGAGATCGTAGGTACTACAACCTTTGTTGTGGCCAACTATATGGTAGATGAGATAGAAGGTACTACGACATTCAGTATAGAAGAGCTGACAAAGAGCAAGTGGGAAAAGAAAACATTTGTCTTAAATTCAATAGGTTACTTCTTAATGTCTGATATATACGTCACTGTTGCTCTTGTAGAGATCCGACTGATGGAGGCCAACTATATGGTAGATGAGATAGTAGGTACTACAACATTCAGTATAGAAGAGCTGGCAAAGAGCAAGTGGGAAAAGAAAACATTTGTCTTAAATTCAATAGGTTACTTCTTAATGTCTGATATATACGTCACTGTTGCTCTTGTAGAGATCCGACTGATGGAGGCCAACTATATGGTAGATGAGATAGTAGGTACTACAACATTCAGTATAGAAGAGCTGCAAAAGAACAAGTGGGAAAAGAAAACATTTGTCTTTAATGATGTAAGTTCCAGACATTTACTTTATGTGTAGATAAATGTAAGGGTTCTAATTGTTGTGTCGATTTGAGATCCGATCCTCTACGATTGAGCAACACACCGCCTTCTCAGTTTAGAACGCAGTGAATTACGAAAGTTATCAAATTGATCTTCTTTTGCTAAAACACATTTCTACCGCTAGCCTGAAAATGCAAGATCCCACACCCCGCGATGAAGGTCGTTTTTTCACACCTCGGTTTTCGGAGTGGGAATTTCTTTCTGATAGCGCCATTGCATGATCATTGCTTACTTTTACCTTTTTGTTTGGTATATGTACGAATCTTTGTTTGGTAGACATGTCAAATGCATGAAAAATATCTAAAATATATGAAAATAATGTAAAAAAAATCCTCAAGTTTATAACTTCTGTCATTGCTATTCAATGTTATACTCTTCTGTTTCAGGTATCTGAGATAGATATAGAAATGATGTTGGAATTTGAGTAAGTAGATACTACATATATTATACAAATTTTGTTTAAAGTAGAACAATTCACAAAGATAATTTAAAAGTATATTTTTTAAAGTATGCATAACTATTGAATTATCAGTTTTAGAAGAGTAAAGATGTATGTAGGACTTTCAAAATTACCCAAACTGATCCCCCAAAATGATAGCAGGCTCTATCTTATTTTTAAAGCCTTTTTTAAACATAAAATATCCCAACAATACCCTAGAGAACACCCTTACCGCCATAATTTCTGTGTCTGTATTCCCCCCACCCCACCAAATCCGGCAACTAACCAACGCAGGACAAAAATATGAGAAGAACAATGTATACTCCAACATATAAATGCATCATATCACTGACAGTAATGTCTATTGCCTATGGCAAAAATAAAGTCACCATAACAGAAAAATTTCCCATAGCTGTCTTTAAAATGTTTTAAGGACTTTTAGCTCGAATGTCACGTTATATTAAATCTATCGAAGCTACAATTTTAAACAAATGAGAACGTGACCTATTTTGTGTATTTTTCCAGTCAGAATCCGACATTACGGTACAGTCTGTGTCTCTGTGATGAAGAAAAGGAATTTCTGGTTAAGAGAAGAATAAAAGTGATGGAAGGAATGAAGGAGCTCCTAGGATCAAGAGCTCCCAAAACTGTTGACGAGGTCTGTACTGGTGTTATTCAGACATACTGAATGTTTTCGCTGTCTGAATGAAAGTGCAACAGATTTATTGTAACATTATATTTATTTAACTATATCACCACTGACAATCACGTGGTATTGTTTACATACAAACCGATAAATGATCGGTGACACACACTGCAATTGAGACACAAAGTTGAGGTTAGATATTCGAGTTTTCTCCTATAGCCTGTACTCTACTGAAAAATAGATGGGTGCAGTCCATCCTGATATAACGTTCAATTGTTGGAAGCATAAAATTAGAACCATAGACTTGTCTGACATTTGATCCATCTATGGTCAGAATCGAAAAGGATAACTGTTTCTGTTGAATATTATTTCTCAAAAATATTGTGTTATCAAGCCATGATCGTAATATTTTCCGAGCCATGGTGGATCTGAGTGGGGGTGATGAAGGCGCTCCATGATTCAGGGATACTACAATGCTAACTATTTACTATTGTTGTACCAGGTTCCGACTATGGCTGTAATAGGCTCGGGAGGCGGTTTCCGAGCCATGGTGGGGCTGAGTGGGGTCGTGAAGGCGCTCCATGATTCAGGGATACTACAATGCTCAACATATATCTGTGGTCTCTCAGGATCTTCATGGTAACTTGACACTTAAGTACTTATTAATTTACACGCTGGTTATTCAGAGACAACCGCCGCGACGGAGAACAACAGACGCGGATGAAATCAATGTAAGACTGAAGTATTCAAATACCTATTTGAGAACAACTTTCCCAGATCATTTAGTTGAAAGATATATACGAAGGCTGACCCAGTAAATCGTGGACTGTGCTTGCTGTATAAAAACTATTCAATGCACTGGCTTCCAATTTACAAGTACACATGCACTGGCTTCCAATTTACAAGTACACATATTACATACAAAGTTTCAGACAAATACACCTAAGAATAAAATCTCAGCGCGCAATACAAAACTACAAGTCATGCAGACCCGGCGCACGCTCACGACGTCGTCTACTACTAGTATTATACGTAAACTTCATATACTACATGTGCTTACCGTTTACTCTTTATAGAGGTACGCTCCATTGTGTGCGATTTGTGCCAACTTTTAAAACATGTCACTGAACCATATACTATGTAACGACCTGTTGAATCGCTTACATTAATTTCTATCCGCCCTGAAAACGTTTACATTGAAGATGCGATTTCATCTGCGGAAACTGCGTTACGGACATTCATGAAATGTTTTCGTCCATGCTGTGTATTTTCTGTCCACCCATTTCTAAATTGACCATGCCATTTAAAAGCAAGGCTCCTCGAAATACCACTGTATATGTCTGTGCTTTTAAGATGATTGAATGAATCATTTGAGGTCATAACGTCTGCAGACAGAACTGGATTGCCGTTCGTCAGGCTTTCTCATCCTCTAACGTCGCCATTTTCAATAGGTTGTAGGTTTAACAGACAAAATTTAAATGTGTGCCATTTTCAAACAGAGAATATGTAACATTCGAAATTTTCTCTGGTGATGTTAAAAGAATGTTGATAAGAGCAGACAGCTCGTTTTTGCGCCTAACACTGAAATGGCTGAAAAATATTACTTTATTGAACACACAGAAGATTATTTCAATGTGTTTGTTTGGGTTGCGCCGGGTTCGCATACACTGACCTTATCAATCATGCACACTTTACAAGTTGTACATAAAATTATACCTTTTATGCACTTCTTTTACTGAATTTGAATGGCGGAAGGTATTTGCAAAGTTTAATGGCAATAGGGCGTTAAATTATGAAAATATCGACAAAGTACATGATTTACCGGGCCATCCCTCGTATATATATTTTATCAGTTGAAATGCTTTTCATGTGTTCTTATTTTGGCTCGAACATGAATCGCGGATACCTACAATGTATGTTTTAGGAAGAAAATTAATACACACAACTAACAAAACAAAGTAAACCACTGTACACCTGAGTTCTATTATATAAATGTTGGGTGTAGTGGCAGTATACATTTCAAAGACATGTTATCCCACTATGAAGCAAAGTAGAGTTTTTGCAACAACAAAAAAGTCGTTTTGTGCCGTGTGCACCACTGTGATGGTGTAAATTACCTCAAGGCCAAATCTTGCATCATGAATTAAGTGATGTACTGTAATCTGTCAAATGTGGCAAAACAAATTCATTAAGAAAACTTGCCCATGGATGCAATATACAGTGTTTTTTTCAGCTGAAAAATGGAAATGTCATCGGAAAAAATTGATATTTTGAATATATTTGTTCACAACATTGCTTGTGAGTACCCACAATCTATTTTTGGGATCAAAAATAGGAAAAATAGGAATAACTCTGTAAACCTAAGTTTTATAATATAAAAGTGGGGTGTGACGGTGTATAATTTCAAGGACATGTATTCCTGATGTTATATAGTAATTTGCACTTTTAATGAAAATATAAGTGTCATTATTTATTTTGTCTTGAATTTAAAATGGAATGTGATTAATTACAGCCAGTGATATCTCGTGGTTTCTTATTCATTTACAGGTCATATCTAAATGTTTTAGTTTTGTAAAACTTCAAGACGCTTATTCCTTTACCAGGGTAAAAATGTACATCAGTTAACATGTTCATAACTTGATTTACACCATATTTTTGTTTTACAAGCCGCCTTCCAAGAGGAAATCTGTATAAACATTTGCAAGTCTAACATGTAATGTACTGATTTAAGGAAATCAAATATTGCATTAAAATCTATACAGCCTATCAATTAAGGCGAGGTTCAGACTCACCCACGTGGTTTTACAGTGATATGTCTAAAGCTTTAACCTACATGTACAAGTATCAATCAGTCACGGCAGTTGGCATTGAATTTGGGTCTTGCTTATCAATCCATTTTGTAATTTGTTGGTACATCATTTTGTATTGTTTTTCTTTAACCCTACAAAGTCTAAATATAGTTGGCCAATGCTTGTTGAAAAGACACCGTTTATCATACTATACAGCTGTATATTTCAAATAGACTATTGTATTGTGTAATGTCATTTTTATGATGTCAATAAAACCTTCAGAAAGTCTAAAGCTGGTGGATGGATACCACTCTGCGTTTCAACATTATGTCAAATTTCAGATTAACAAATTATTTACAATCCATAACAGGTACATATCAACGTTATATTCCCACGACGATTTCCCGGATATGCCTCCCGGAAACATGCAGGAGGAACTAATGAATAACATAGACTCCAGTCTTCTTTGGCTTCTGACGCCCCAGAGTGTCTATAGATACATGGACAGAATTATGAAGAAAAGACAGAACGGACAGCCCGTCAGCTTTACAGATTTCTTCGGTCACATGGTGGGGGAGACGCTTCTGAAGGGGGTAAGTTCCATGGGGAACATGATATCACGCCATTTAGTATAATCGAGGATGCAAGTTTTATATTCTTTGGAAAAAGGCATCTGAAACTGAGTTAGTGTTATAAAACTGTTTGAATGATGTCTTCAACCTTTATTGACATTCTGTAACATGTGCGTGAGTTTTCATATTATAACTAAACGAGCAAACATATGCACCGTGCGGTCATCGTTGCTAGCCTGTAACTTCTGAGGCTGGTGACTGTCCAACTTATGAAGGTATCATAGCGACGCTCCTGCGTCACTCTTATGGTAGAACGTGGTAAAAATGTTCTGTTCTATTCTGTTCTAGATACATTGATAGAAAAAAATCTTTCGTCAGTCGGAACCGGAATTCGGGGTAGCGAATAGCAACAACTCTTCACGTCGAAACATTCGAAATATTGTGTTGACAAACTTTTTGTTCGACTGCGGCTGCCCTAAATATGGACGAATTAAACAAAGATACTTACTCATGAATATCTGTGTCGTTTTTGTTCCCGATAGATCATGACAACATGACGTCACAGTTTTGCTTAGTATGACGTCACATGATTGCGTTCGGTTAACTGCACCTTTGTCGCACCGAGCGACGAAGGTTTGTATTCATGGTCTACCTTAAAAATACAGATCTAGAACTTTATGTTGTACGGAAATCATTGTAAATTGTGCAAAAAGAAAAACTGAAGAATTTTATGGCCCATGCCATTGTGTGTCCCTGGTCATCCGGGTAAGGTCCTACCCGGTGGGTCTTTTTATTGCATGCTCTCTGAAAGATTATTGTTTTCCTAATTGCCCATTTCCTCTGCTCCCTAAGTCTCCAAACGTTAATGCTCGCTCCCCAGATCCATGAAAATAAATGACCTTCTCCCCAGATCCGCAACACACCTGGCAGGGCCCCAGGGTGAGGATGAGGAACCTATCGCATTTTAAAATCATTTGCCCAATTGGAGCAGAGCGTCGCGCCTGAGGTGGTGCCTTATTTCATATTATAGTTACTCAGGCTGATCACAATATCAACTGGTCACGCACACAGAAGAAAACCTGTTTCTATTTCATAAATCTCGAGTGGTTGTTTATGCATAGTTTTAAATTTTATAAGTGTTAAAATTTGAATAATGTTATTAATCTAACTGTATTCATTTTTCAAACATGCCACTTCTGGCTAATTTATAATATACACATAACCATGAATCAAATGTAAACGTCTACTATGCGGATGCAAAAATTCAGTTCAGGGACGGATCCGGGATTTGTGCCAAGGGGTTCAAAGCCATCAAGAGGGGTTCATTTGATATATTTTACAAAATATTCGTAAATTTCTTAATAAAAAATAAAACAATTAGCAAACCCCCTTTAAACTTGCCACAACAATTGGAGGACCTGGAAAAAAATGAACTCTGTGTCTTACTTAGCAACATACTTCTTGTTTTAGCGGTTTGAGACCAAATTAAGTCATCAACAGTTGAAGATTGCAGATGGTGGTATACCGATGCCAATTCTGACTTGTGTTCATGTGAAGAAAGACAGGTCTGCTCGTAGTTTTCAAGGTAAAAATGATCTAAGAAATACAACCAATCAACCCTTGTTATTCTATTTTAACGAACTGATTACAAAGGTACAAGTAGGCAAAGATCAGGAAAAGGCGCAATCAGAAAGAGATTCCCACTCCAAAAACCGAGGTGGGGAAAAAACCAAACTAACAATCAGGCACTTATACCATGAAACATATCGTAAGCCGAATGAGCAGCTATTTTCCCAATAGGTGGCCACTCAGTTACCTTGACTTAATTAAAAATATGAAAACATACATAAGGCGCCAACAGCACAAAAATTTTAAACACCAAGACATAAAACAAAACGAACCACCACAGAAGTATCGCCTTGGAACGATCAGTAACACAAAGTTATTGGCGGGCTTAAACCGATTTTACAGGATCCCAACCTCGCCCTCAGCTCCTGCACTTAAACCCAATATACCAACCAAAGAATGTGGTCATTTGTTAATTTTCGGGTCGTTGGACTTTACCCAAAATGAGGATGTCATGACACCCAACAAGAGCTTCAAAATACAGCCAGCCAAGTAAGCCACAAAGGCTTATACGTATGGATGGCGGGACTTTAAAACACTTTTCTTAGGCAAGCTCAGATCACAGCGAATAACCAGTTATCAGATGGTCAGTTAGTAGTACCTAAGCTTTGCCTAGAGGCGCAAGCATCCCATCTTCTTAAGACCCCAATGGGCAGGGGTCCATATTCCCACCGCCCATATTCCCACCCGGCCACGCTGTGTGGTCATTTGATGAGTGGGTTTATCACTTAAAATAAATCAACTTCGTAATCGTTTATTAGCTAAGAGCTGATTTTGACGAAAATGGTGTTAATAGGATCCCAATGAAAAAAATGACTTCTAGACACAAACATTTGAAGAAGCGGAAAGCCTTTATTAGACTATTTATTGTTTATTATTATGTTGACAAACCGAAATGTTTTTGACATTCCCTTACCTTATAGAGAATGTGTGGTGTGAACCCATCCGTGTTTCGCATCTGTAAATGTTGCATCTTTCTTGTTTCAGAATGGGTAGAATTTTCACCATATGAAATTGGAATGGCCAAGTATGGAACTTTCATGAAAACTGAACTATTCGGGAGCAAGTTCTTCATGGGAAAATTATGCAAAGAATTTGAAGAACCACCGCTTCACTTTCTACAGGGTATTTTCTTCATCCTTGTTTTCTTCGTCTTCGCGGTAGTGCACAGGATTTAGTCCGGATATATTTGCCCATTTCGTATTTAATCAACTGCACCTGGTGAGATTGCACAATAAAGTTGCAGGTATGCCTTTGATAATATAAACAGCTTTCTAAACCGTCTTTGGTAATAAATTGTGCAAGCATGTGGGTTTGGGTTTCGATCCATAACTCTGATTCGACTATTTGTATGGGATTTGATAAATATCACTTCCCTTTAATTATTCAAACCATCCAAAGTATTCTGTTTATAGAATGCCCGTACATCCTTCTTGCAGGTATCTGGGGCAGTGCGTTCTGTATCCTCTTCAAAAGAATATTGGATGACAACAGAAAACTAGATCCTGTGGAAATGATCAGACAGGAGATGGGTCAGTATACATCGTACAATAATACATGGTACCACATGTTAACACGTCGTGTCCTTTTTGTGGGACCTTGGCAAACAAAATAACCCAAGATGTGACGCCGCAGAACGCGTCGTCCCATCTGAGGCTATTCTGTTTGCTAAGAGGATTTTCATCAAACATTTATATGAGACTTAAAATTACTCCAGATGCCTTTATAATGAAAGTGGAGTCACCCAAATGATAATGATGGGAAAATCCATTCGACAAAAATGGGTTAAATTAAAAGTTAAGCAATTGTCATGAACTGGTGCAATCGGAACACAGAGAACTGGAAGCAGAACTAGCAGCTTTTTACATAAAAGGTGGCCACTGAGTTACCTGAACTTACGTAAAAGTATGTGGGTAGGCACATCAGAGGCTCTACCAGAAGCTTTTCGTTTGCGCTCAGTACAATTTTTTTGCTCTTTCTTAATCAAGTTCATGAAAACTTGGTGAAACGCATTTGATAACCGTGTCTAAAATACATTACATTCTCTAAAGCCAGGAAATTATAACAATAAATGCATTTACAGTCCAAGCATGGTATCGGTGAATACATATAAAATTTTGATTCCAGCCAAACAGATTGAGGAGACAGAGAAGGACGAGAGCAGCGACAGTAGTGACGACGGCGAGTTTGACGATAGTGACGTCACAACCACGACGACCACGACTAAAACATTGCCAACGACAAGGTATACTTATTATGAAAACACGCACACGCACATGGAATATAGTTTTTTTCTCGGCTGACATAATAGTTATTAGTAAGACGATAGTGACGCCACAACGACGACCACTACGACGAAAACATTGCCAACGACGACAAGGAATACTGTTAATAAAAGCACGCACACGCACATGGAATACAGTGTTTTTCTGCTGACGTAATAGTTTTTGGTAAGACGATAGAGACGTCATTACGACGACGACGACGACGACGAAAACATTGCCACCGACAACAAGGTAGACTCTATGAAAACACGCACATGGAACTTAGGTGTTTTTTGCTGATACGTTAGTTTTTTAAATTGACGAAAAATGAATAATTTTATTATTTCAAGGGATTTCCGAATACGTTTATTATGCATTTCTTTATTGTATAGTCGAAATAGTCTTTAAAATCGACAAGAAAAAAGGAACAGTTTTATTATTTCAAGGGTAAACTTTTAAGATTTTCCATATTGTGTAGTCGAAATAGCCTTGAGATTATACAACAGTTAAGTTCCCATAGAATTTACTATTTATCCTGGGCGAAACTCCAGAAACAAATTTTCACGAATCCTTGATCGTGACGTTGTCTTATTTCAGGACTAACACACAACCTTCAGTAGCCGGGAAACATACTTTTTCCTTTTCACGGGAGGCACAGGCACGTGTTGGCATTAAACCACAACAGAAACCCACTCCAGTGCGGCAAGAAAACCCGAACGTACAAAATGGTCAAGCACGTACACCACCCACCCCTCAGAGAGTGGTATCTAAGAGACGGACGAAGCAAAAGGGATACTGGCATAATTTTCTTAAAGGTGTCTTCGAAAAGTACGTACAAACTATATTCGTATCGTTTGGGAGGATCCATGTTTACATGATTATATAAGCCCGAGTTTGATAGTTATTCGTAGATTCGCGGAAATTAAGAATAATATTTACAATGCTCAAAGAAATGTTTGCGTGTTCTATAAATCATATAACATATATAAGATCGATCCATTCAAAGAGATGTTTGCGCAATCCCTCATGTAGATTATATAACATATTATATAATAATATCGATCCCTTCAATGAAATATTTGCACAACCCCTAAAATATATAACATATTTTATTATATAGCTATAAATATCAAATGATTAAAATTTAGGGATAAAAGCCGAGTAACAAGTGTGCAGATATCAGACGATATCTGCACACTTACTTGATATTGCACACTTTGTTAGACGCAAAAAATTCTTTTTATGAAAAATTGCAAAATTCTTGACTTGAGGACCATCGTGCAAAATTGTAAAATTGGGACGTCAACTCTAATGACGTCATCTTCATCCGACGTCGCGTGAAAAATGACGTCATACCGGGCCGAAACGTCAACTGAAGTTTGTCACTTTCAGATTTCAGCAATTTAAGCCGAAAAAAGAAAACAAAATGTCAGAAATATTGATTCGATTGCAAAATGTGCTTCCGAAAAGTAACAGTGCAAAAATGATATCATCTGATATTGCACTAGTGCAAAAATGATATCACTTATGGATATTATCGCGGCCTTCCTGCATATATTTCAATTTGTAAGGCTAACTTTCAACAAAACGTTAAATATGACAAGCAGATATTTATAACTATATAATAAAAGGGTTATCGCACTGATATCGGTGAATATTGTCCCTCGTTGGGATATCTACGGACGCTCGCAAGCTCGCGTCCTTCGATATCCCAACTCGGGACAATATTCACCGATATCAGTGCGATAACCCTATAATATCGATCCTTTCAAAGAGATGTTTGCACAACCCGTAAATTATATAACATATTGTATAATAATATTGATCCCTTCAAAGAGATGTTTGCACAACCCCTAAATTATATTTTAAACATATTATATAAGAATGTCGATCCCTTCAAAGAGATGTTTTTCGTAAACCCTAAAATTATATAACATATTATTATATAAGAATATCGATCCGTTCCTAGTCATTATTTCCTGGTTCCAACGCCAAATTTGATGGTTATTCTGTCGATTGGGACGTAAGAGGGTATACTTTTCATGGACGTGTTATCCTGATTATTTAATAAAGCTATACAGACTAAAGGAATAAAGATGGACAAACTATTTTCAAAAATTATTTGGCATACATACAGTATTTTAGTCTTTGGTGACATGACATTTTCTAATTTTTGTCTTTCATCTTTCTAGAATGTTATTTTCTTATTTAAGCTTTCTATATTTAGAGCAATCAAATTATAGTTGGAAAATCGTCAACGTATGATTAAGAGTTCTTTATGTACGAAAATCATATAATAAAAAGCCGGAAAACGAACCGTTGGCAAACTTTTGATGGCTTTTAGCATACATGAAGTATTAATGTATTTCAGTCCTTTTGACATTTTTGTACTTGTATGTGTCACCTTCCTAGAAGGATTTTTCTTTATTAGCGCTTTTTATCCTTTACAGCAACCAAGCTTTGGTTGGAATATTAAGAAATGTTTGCGCAACCCCTAAATTATATAACAATTTTTATATAAGAAGCCGGAAATCGATCTGTGAACACACTTTTTAAGAGTTTTAGCATACATGTAGTATTAAGGTATTGAGGTATTTCAGTCTTGTATAACTTGACATTTTTGTACTTTAGTGTGTCATCTTTCTAGAATGATATTTTCTTATTTAAGCTTTCTATATTTAGAGCAATAAAGTACAAAGGATATAAAAAGACGTATTTTGTGGCAATTAATTTCAATCCTGCAATAAACCCGAAAATAGCGTTAACTGCGCGTTGGTATACCAATATTCGAATCTAGGTGCGATTGTTGTGTCTTCCACAGTTACTTAGAAAACTAAAAAAGGAAAAGCAATTTTACCAAAGGTACAGTAGAACCATATGATTTGTTACAGCGATTGGCTGAGGCAAAAACCTGCGAGTCCTGATTTATGATAAGCTGAACATTGTTTCTAATGTACCAGTCAACTGCAAGTACGTCCTCAAGCAAACACTAATGTCACTTTCATTTCTGCACTTGTCAAGGACATTGCAAAATTAGAAAGACCCGTCCAAGTGCTGATCTGACTTCAAGTATCCCAGGGCGTACGTAAACAGACATCTAATGGTCAAGTAAATGTCAATAAAACTGGCACAGCTTGTGGACTTCGCTAACAGCGATGCCGGGATAAAGACTATGTTGCCACGCCGTAAAATACGAAATGCATGTTTTTCATATTGATTCCTGTGTTTAATCGATTGTGTTTTTATTTTGTAGTAAGAATTTCGAGCTCCTGAGTACCCGAGCTGGTCGAGCTGGCGTGATACATAACTTTATGAGGGGCCTGTCGCTGCAACAGTCCTACCCCCTCTCCCCTTTCTCGAGCGGAGACAGCAATGGTAACATAATAAACTGGTCAAAATAAGTAAAGCCCCTTGTCAATTTTTCTCCATAGCCATAATGGATAATTGCATACTGTTACTGTTATTTCAAAGTGACAGAAAACGCTTGCCAAATCCAAGTTAGCCAACAGCATGATTAATTTTGATTACATAAAGTTTCAAGTTGAAATACACATTGTTTTTATATACATGTACAGTTCATTATCCGAGAGTGTGCAGATTTTTGCCAAATTTACTATAAGATTAACAGGATGCTTTTCGTGGCACCTACTGAAACATGTGCGGCTGTATAGAAAAAAGTTACAGAAATAAAAGAAAATCAACCCATTTTAGAAGAATAGCTGGAAATTACGTGTGAAAACGTTCATCCCTTCAAAAGTTATGGCAAAACAAATTTGGAGATTTTTGCCGTAAGTCTATGGAAAGTTTACCAGGGGTTTAGCTTATTTTGACCAGTTTATTGTCCTATCCTATGAGCCTTTTTAGCTCACCTGAGCCGAGGCTCACAGGTGAGCTTATAGGATAGGCAGGCATCCGTCGTCCGTCGTCGTCCGTCGTCCGTCGTCGTCGTCCGTCCACAATTTCAAAGAAGAATATTTCTGAAGCTAGTAGGCCGATCTTGATCAAATTTAATGTGAACCATAATTGGGTTGGGGGATTGATGGCATTAGGTTTTGGAGTAGATTGTATCAAAATTGTGGTTTCCATGGCAACAGATAGGTCCCATAGACTTACAATGGGAAAAACTAAAAAAATCTTCTTCTCTGAAACCACTAGGCCCACAGCTTTGATATTTGGTATGTAGCAATGGCTAATGGTCCTCTACATAAATTGTGTCATTCATGCCCCTGGGGTCAAATTTGGCCATGCCCCGGGGGGGGTCTATAGTCTCCATAGACTTACTATGGGGAAAAAAAATTAAAAAATCTTCTTCTCTGAAACCACAGGGCCCACAGCTTTGATATTTTGTATGTGGCAATGGCTAATGGTCCTCTACATAAATTGTGCCAGCCATGCCCCTGGGGTCAAATTTGGCCACGCCCCGGGGGTCGATAGTCTTCATAGACTTGCAATTGGAAAAACTAAAAAAATCTTCTTCTCTGAAACCACTAGGCCCACAGCTTTGATATTTGGTATGTAGCAATGGCTAATGGTCCTCTACATAAATTGTGCCAATCATGCCCCTGGGGTCATATTTGGCCAGGCCCCGGGGGCTGATAGTCTCCATAGACTTACTTTGGGAAAAAATTAAAAAATCTTCTTCTCTGAAACCACAGGGCCCACAGCTTTGATATTTTGTAGGTGGCAATGGCTAATGTTCCTCTACATAAATTGTGCCAATCAAATTTGGCCACACCCAGGGGGTCGATAGTCTCCATAGACCTACAATAGAAAAAAAACTAAAAAAATCTTCTTCTCTGAAACCACTAGGCCAACAGCTTTGATATTTGGTATGTAGCAATGGCTAATGGTCCTCTACATAAATTGTGCCATTCATGCCCCTGAGGTCAAATTTGGCCACGCCCCGGGGGTTGATAGTCTCCATAGACTTACTATGGGAAAAAATTAAAAATAAATCTTCTTCTCTTTAAACTACTGGGCCCACAGCTTTGATATTTTGTATGTGGCAATGTCTAATGGTCCTCTACATAAATTGTGCCAATCATGTCCCCGGGGTCAAATTTGGCCACGCCCCGGGGGTCAATAGTCTCCATAGACCTACAATAGGAAAAACTAAAAAAATCTTCTTCTCTGAAACCACTAGGCCCACAGCTTTGATATTTGGTATGAAGCAATGGCTAATGGTCCTCTACATAAATTGTGCCATTCATGCTCCTGGGGTCAAATTTGGCCACGCCCCGGGGGTTGATAGTCTCCATAAACTTACTATGGGAAAAAAAATAAAAAATCTTCTTCTCTGAAACCACTAGGCCCACAGCTTTGTTATTTTGTATGTAGCAATGGCTAATGGTCCTGTACATAAATTGTGCCATTCATGCCCCTTGGGTCAAATTTGGCCAGGCCCCGGAGGTTGATAGTCTCAATAGACTTGCTATGGGAAAAAAATCACTCAAAAATCTTCTTTTCTGAAACCACAGGGCACACAGCTTTGATATTTTGTATGTGGCAATGGCTAATGGTCCTCTACATAAATTGTGCCAGCCATGCCCCTGGGGTCAAAGTTGGCCACGCCCCGGGGGTAGATAGTCTCCATAGACTTACAATGGGAAAAACAAACAAAAATCTTCTTCTCTGAAACCAAAAGGCCCAGAGCTTCTATATTTTGTATGTAGCAATGTTTGGTAGTCCCCATTATAAATTGTGCCAGTCATGCCCCTGGGTCAAATTTGGCCATGCCCCGGGGGTCAATAGTGTCCATGCATAGACTTTCATTGGTCGATTCTCAATTAATTTAAATCTCATGAGCTTACAATGTGATAATCTCTCAGGTGAGCTACAGGACCAATGGTCCTCTAGTTTATAGAATCAGAATGTCCACAAAACTCTTTTTGTGTTAGGTACACTAGTCAAATTGTTAAAGTGGCACCATGTTATGACCCATTTATAACATTGTCACGCATCTTAGACCTTTCATTCATTTACATGTATTTGGAAATTCTTATGAATGACAAATTGTGTACAATTATAACACATTTAAGATGACGGGCAATATCAGTATCAAAAAGTGGAGGTGTTCAATGTAACATCCTTTCCATAAGAATAAGTGAATTAATTAAGCATCAAATGCGATTAGACTGATTCAAGATCAAATAGAATACTGTCGAGGTTTCAGTGCGGTAGTGAAGATCCCAACTAAGATATCATTTTTACGTATGCCATAAAGATTTAGAGTTGATTGGGTTGGTGATTTATATACATGATTTCGAGCAGGAGAGTTAAAGCCAAGAAACAAAACTCATCTGCTGATCACCAGTCCACAATCAGATAGCCCGGTAGAATCCTTTCTTTCTAGTGCACTGACCAAAATTTGATATAGCAATTGTTGACTAGCTTAAGTCATGTTATATTTTTCTTCACTCATCAGATAAGAATTTTCTCCTGGTTACATGATTTGCTCTTACATTAGACATACAGTGGTGTTATGGCTAAAAACCCAAATTAGCCGTTTTAACGACTAATTTGTTAACGGCTAATTGTCAAATTTCGCGGCGAAATTGTGTGAAAAATAAATGTCAGCGAGGAATTGCGCCGCGAAATTCCGCCGCGAAATTCCGGATTTCGCGGCGAAACACGGCGAAAAAGTGTACCTGTCGTTTAGCATAAAAATCAATTAACCGGTGTTTCGCGGCGAAAAAGATGACAGTCACATTTTTTTTGTTTAAATTTAAGTTTAATTTGGATGTTTTTATATCATTTTGAATTCGTATCAATATTTTGTTTTCGTTTCGATTTAGTACAATTATCGTTTTAGTCCCGACAGTCACAAAAAATATTGTTTAAATTTCATTTTAATTTGTATGCATTTATTTCTTTTCAGGTCGTATAAATATCTGTTTTCTTTTCAATTTTATATGATAGTCGTTTACGTTACGTGTTTTATTCTTGTCTTAACTGCTTTGAAGTTTCTGAGACCCATATTATCGGCTGAGTGTTTATTTTAATGCTTCTTTTTCAGATTAATAAGACTTACTCGATAATATTACATCCTATTATCTAGCTTAATTAACAGAACAAAAGCTTATAGCGGCGTAAGCAATTTTCATGGGATGATTGCCCACAATTTGTCTGTTTGTATTGAGGCTGAACGTCCCAGTCGACAATTTTTCAGTCATGTCTGGACGGAGCTACCGTTTCCTGGGTATTAAGTAGTACTGTGGGTTGTTAATGTGCCTTACTCAATAACGCAACACGGTGTCGCCAGTGCGGATCGAACTCATGACCTCTCGATTCGGAGTCTGATGCACTACAACTATGCCACCGCGATCCCAACCCACAGATCTATACAAGTCTTTGGATTTAACATGACGAAGCAATCGGATTCAACTCTTCTCTAGACATTTAATCGCCTGTGGTAATGACACTGCTAAAAGCATCAGTGAATTTTCGATTACGTCAAGTGGACGCCGTTTCGTTGAAAACAATTAAGTCGAAACGACATTTGGTCGCATACGACCTTCAACGGGTCAGTACGATATTCGGTTGAATACGAGCAGAACAGCAACGTACATGTACAAAACTGTGTCGGAATTGTCAATAATTGACACGATCCTTTTGCCAACCGTTTTGAAGTAAACAGCGTGTTGGAGCTTTCTAAAATCCACAAGTACGGATGGCTTGGAACACGTACATGCATGTCGAATGTCAAAACCTCATTGTATATAAGGCACAATACACTAGAAAAAAGGAGGATACTGTGTTTTAAGGATGTTCGCTGCCAATGAAAAAGTATTCAAACTTTTTTTCTAACCCCTCTTTTTTGATTCCAAAATACAACACAAGACATTTGATAACAAAATAAATATAGGGTAGTGTGCATTTTTTCAAGCTACATGCCTCTGAATGAGACCTCTGAGCACCATGTTTTAAATTTAGTAAAATTAATTTATTTTTTAATTCTTTGAAACATACCTGTCTTGAACAAACATATACTAAGAATGCTTTCAAAAGTCATAGTATTTACGTATCGCGGACTATTTTGGACCGAAAGCAAAGAAAAATTTGCAACTTGAAGTGGATTACAAAATTTTACGATTCCTTTTCCAACCCTACCCCCATACTTGAAAAGTCGGAAAATAGCAATATTTTGAAATGTGCCAAACCCATATTTGTTGATTCAAACTTTTTCTTGTATTTTCACACAACATAGAACTTGGTACTATTGTTCGAATAAAAGAAAGAAATATATAGGGTAGTGTGCATATAAGAGAGAACCAACAACTTGAAAATCGCCTTTTTCAGCCTTTTTTCGGCTGTTTTGTTTCTTAAAGCCCATTTCATAAAACCACCTAAAATTTTATAACCAGCACACCAAAGACCCAAAGACTGACTTAGAAGACCATGTACACATATACTGCAGCTAAAATAAACATGGAACTAGTGAAATAAATTTGAAGATTTGTAATATTCAAGTTTAATCTACCCTATCCCCTAAATTTTACTGATAAATAAAATTTTCTGAAATGTTGCAGAAAATGGGGTGAAAAAATGAAGTTTCTTAGATTGACGATTTTCACTGCTCATTCAATGCATATCATCAATATGTATACAAATATAAAATATTAGGAAAATATCTGCAACCGTTTACGAGATATTCAACAAAAGAAAAACCGGAAGTTCCGAAATGACAAATGTTAGCAGCGAACATCCTTAAACAAAGTATTGTAGTTCATACTTGTACACTAATTTTGTGCAAGAAATGGGTCATATGAAGTTTTCAGTTTATTTCGGAACACATATATACAGTAAGGGCCACGAGTACGCACCGTGGCAATATGAGCGCATGCCGCATAAATCGATGGTGAATAGATTAATTAGAACAGAGCGCAGAAGCCTAGTGGTGGATTGTATGAATTGACCGGAAACAAAATGTCCTGTATTCGATTCCTATATTCGTTGGGTTTCGTACTTGCGCAAAACCGGTTAGCATGTATTACCCTGAAAGTGATGTCGCCATGGGACTCAAACATTGTTGACTGTTAAACTAAACTCAGGATGATCTTCGCTAGTTGTACTTCTACAAGGCAAGTTCAATGTATAAATCGATATGATTGCGATTAGTCTTGTGCTGGCATTCATAGAGGGTTATCAGAATGGTAACCAGCAAGCCCAAATGTCAATATGTCTCTTTTTGTTTTTTCGATTTTAAATGGTTGATCTCAAATTAAGTTATTGTAGTTCACACCTTAAACGCTATAAAGTGAAGAAATTGAGGAAAATGTTAAAAAAGAAAGCAAGGAATCCAACTGTTAATTGAGCAATACCCTTTAGACAATGTTTGTGCTACAAAACAAGGCACAAAGTTAGATGACCCCTGCCCATTGGGACCTAAAGAAACATATGGGCTGTTTGTGCCTCCAGGCAAAGCTTATACGCTATTGACTGATCATCTGATTACTGGTTCACCGCTCAGGTCTGTGCCTGCCTAGGAAAAATGGTTTCAAGTCAAACCATCCATACATATAAGCAGTACTGGCTTAGAGGGATGGTTATATTTCAAACACTTGTTGGATATCATGGCGCCCCATAAAATGGAGGCAGCGTCCCAGCATGACCATTGCTGTTGATTGGGACGTAAAGCGTCTATTCAAACAAACAATCAAAGTTAGATTCAACGAGCTGGCTCATTACGTTATAAATATTTTCGTTTCCGTGATTTCGCTATCGTACCATGTAATACCAATGGAAAAGTCGCTTAATGCATGTTTTTCATTTCAATACATGCATAATTGTCCATACTATTAATGTGCACGTTAATCATGATCTATACTAGGAACAGATGAATCATAGTGTGGTCATCAAATTAAAAATAAATATTTTTATGTTAACATTTACAGGTATTTCGCCGTGTTTCGCGGCGAAATAGGAAGTTTAAACTTACCTGTTGTAAACGTAAAAAAAAAAAAAAAACGAATTTCGCTGCGAAACACGGCGAAATTTCACCGCGAAAATCGGATTTTCGCGGCGAAAAAAATAGCCGATTAAACGTTTAAATTTTCCCTTGGCCGGTGAAATTTCGCGGTGGTTTCGCCGCGAAAAATCACAAGTGATCAGCGCGAACTGTGCAAAAATGGGTTTTTAGCCATAACACCACTGTAAATATGTTTTGTATGGGCGCTTGAGATATTCATATTAGCATGTTGTTTTTGTTGTTCTGCAAACTTTAAGGAAAGAAATTTTTTGAAAACAAAAGCAACAAAATCCATCATATTAAGGTTAGGCCTATCACGTTGGCGGGCAAACAGTACACAAAGAAAGATATTTTGAAGTTGATAACAATATTTTCTTCAACAGTTGTATTAGCACGTTACATGATACTCGCTTCTTCTAAAACCTTAGACAAGAACCGATATAACCAAAAAAATGACCAATACTTCTTTCTAGGAAGGAAATTTCAGTTTTATTAAAAAAAAAAAAAAAAGAAAAAAAAAAGAAAAAAAAAGAAAGAAAGAAAAGAAAAAAATCACATATTCAAGCTTTATAACAAAAATTACATTTCCTTTTCCTTTAGATGAATTTGATGGCGTGTTTGAGATGCATCCTACCAATGTTAAACATCTGTACATGGTTGATGCTGGTCTCACCTTCAACTCCCCCTACCCAGTGGTTCTCCGGCCCCAGAGGGAAGTGGACATCATACTGTCATTCGACTTCAGTGCCAGGCCCAGTGATACCACTCCGCCGTTCAAAGTAAGTCACAGTCTGGGCAAATAAATGAATAAACATTAACGAAGATGTACAAAGTCCAAAAAAGTTTGCAATGGGAGCTTTTGCTGGTGTTATCATTTGACAACATTTCGTATTTAGATTCATAACATTTTGTTTTCTTCTTGCATTATTTCCTTAAGATTACCCGGCCTGTTTTGTATACATGCTGTACCATAAGCAGATATGAATTAATCATGGAAACATTGAAAAAACTGAAAACTGGGTTTCTGGTATACCAAACAAATTTTAAGCTTATGTAATAGCTCAAAATTCATTTGCGACACGGTTACTATAATGACTCTTTGGTTTGCTAATGCTGGACAAACAGGCACCCACTTTACAAACGTATACGATAACTGTTTCGAGACTTTAGAGTTTGTCGTTATTAACTGTATCATAGTACTCTGGGAGTAAACCACCCTTGCACAAGCTTGTTGATGAAAAAAAAGATTAATAATGATATTGTCAGGTATCATTTCTGTTAATGACTTCTACTTTGCGTCTAATCATTGCAATATCCTTCTAAATTTACATTGTAAAGAACAAAGATTTACTCACGTTGCATTATAGAGGAGTATAATTAAACAGCGGATAACTGAGCAGTCGGCGTTCTTTACAAAAAACGTTAATATGTTACTTTATAGAAAGCACGTTTGTCCTTGGAATTTCCTGGTCTCATTCTTTTTACTTTTGATAGAAAAAAAACATGAAGAGAGCAAACTCATACACTTCAAACTGGAGGGAAATGTTGTTCTCAATTAAAATGTTTTCTGTGTATTTCCAGGAATTACTTCTAGCTGAGCAGTGGGCGAAAAAATTCAAAGTTCCGTTCCCACCCATAGATACCAGTGTGTTTGACAGAGAGGGGCTTAAGGAACTCTACATATTCAAACACCCGACCGATCCCTACTGTCCCATAGTGCTTCACTTCTGTCTCGTAAACATTGACTTCAGGAAATTCGTCTCACCAGGTATATACGTACCATTTTGAGTAGTCTCGTAGAAGCTTTATGACAGATAACACATTCAATCTTCCAATAAGTGTGTATCATTGAATGAATAAGAAGAAACGTTTTAGAACTTAAACAGCAGTCACACATAAGCGTATGACCCAAAAACGCGCCGGGCGTATGAAAAATCTCAACACGCTGAAAATTCTTTTTGGACGTTTAACTCGCTTAAGCAGTCACACATTAGCGCGTGACTGAGGCGAGTGCCGGACGTATAAATGATCTCAAAGTTTTAGAGTACAATTGTGTTACGTCCCAGACACGCTAAGCACGCGCTACAGACGCGCTGCAAACGCTCAACGCGCATCTCACGCACGTTTGGGGCACGCTACTGAAGCAACATCTCATAAAATCGAAACGCGCATGTAGCGTATACTGACGTGCCTAAAACGTGTGCCAAACGCGTTCGAAGCGTATTCAATGCGCCTGTAGCGCGTGTGGAACTTATTCGAAACGTATAAGTCACACGCCCGGGACACGCCGAGGTTCTTGAAAATTTTTAAGCATGTTTAAATTCGTTTGATCCCAAACGCGCACGAAACGCGCGACGATTTTTAGCGACGTACAGCGACGCGCTCCGGACGTACATCAAGCGTACCCAACGTGTTTGTAGCGCGTTTTGAACGTGTCTCTGACGTGCGTCTGGCGTATGTGGAATTTTGCAAGTTTTTCAACACACCCGGCGCGCGTTTCACTTATACGCTACTGTGTGACTGCTAACTTACTTGGCCACCCTGGAAATTTACGAATTGAACTTTTTAGCTCACCTGAGCCGAAGGCTCACAAGGTGAGCTTATAGTATGGTAGTCGAGCCGTCGTTCGTCCGTGCGTCTGTGCGTCCGTCCGTGCGTTCACACTTTTAATCTTAAATATCTCTGTGACTAGCTGGCCGATTGCAGTCAGATTTTACATGAAGCAGCATTGGGGTGGGGGATTGCCTGCCATAGGTTTTTAAGCAGAACGGATTGGAACTCTGGTTTCCATGGCAACAGATAGCTCTCATTGAGTTATAATGGGGAAAATGTTGTGGCCACTCTAGCAACTTCATTTTTGATTGGATCTTCTTCATTCTTGCAGGTAACAAGGACAACCATAACATCTCGGATGAGTTCGAATTTCGGCCAAGTTCGACCTCAGATTGCGGAGTTAGCTGCCCTTGAGCGTCTGGAAAAATCCCCATAGACTCATAATGGGAAAAATGTGGTGGCCACTCTAGCGCTTTTATTTTTCATTGGATCTTCTTCATTCTTGCAGGTAACAAGAACAACCATAATATCTCGAATGGGTTCGAATTTCAGCCAGATCCGACCTCTGACTGTGGAGTTAACTGCCATTGAGTGTTTGAAAAATCTTTATTTTGTGTTGTGGCCACTCTAGCGCCTTCAATTTTGATCGGATCTTCTTCATACTTGGAAGTAACAAGGATAGCCATAAAATCTCGGATGAATTCAAATTTCAGCCAGATTCAACCCTTGACTGCAGAAGTATCTGCCCTTGACTGTGTGAAAAATCAATATTTAGTGCTGTGGCCACTCTAGCGCCTTCATTTTTATTTGGATCTTCTTTATTCTTGGAAGTAAGAAGGACATCCATAACATCTCGGATGAGTTCAAATTTCGACAAGATCCGACCTCTGACTGCGGAGTTATCTGCCCTTGAGTGTTTGAAAAATCCATATTTTGTGTTGTGGCCACTCTAGCATCTTTGTTTTTCAGTGGATCTTCTTCATTCTTGCAGGTAACAAGGATAACTACAATATCTTGGATGCGTTCGAATTTCGACCAGATCCGACCTCTTACTGCGGAGTTATCTTCCCTTGAGTGTTTGAAAAATCAATATTTTGTGTTGTGGCCACTCTAGCATCTTTGTTTTTCAGTGGATCTTCTTCATTCTTGCAGGTAACAAGAATAACTACAATATCTCGGATAAGTTCGAATTTCGGCCAGATCTGACCTCTGACTGCGGAGTTAGCTGCCCTTTAGTGTTTGAAAAATCAATATTTTGTATTGTGGCCACTCTAGCGACTCCAATTTTGATCTGATCTTCTTCATTCTTGGAAGAAACAAGGATAACCATAACATCTTGGATGAGTTTGAATTTGAGCCAGATTCGACCCTGGACTGTGGAGTTAGCTGCCCTTGAAAGTTTAAAAAATCAATTTTTGTGTTGTGTTGTGGCCACTCCAGCATCTTCAATTTTGATCAGATTTTCAAAAATATAACAAAAAAAAAAAAAAAACACTGTGTCCAGTGACTGTACTTGTTGACTCTCAGGTGAGCGATCGTTGCCCTTCGGCTACTTGTTTATACAGCTTACATAAACACAACTCTTTCATATAAATTCGTTATCTACGCTTTCTATCATTTCGAGGACTTGTATAAAGTGTTTTATATTTTAAATTTATTTTGCATCTATAGGTGTGCGGAGAAGAACGCAAGAAGAAAAGGACTTCGCTAACTTTGACATTTTTGACGACGCAAACACTCCATACTCAACATTCAATTTCAAATACCCACATCTGGCATTTGAACGTCTTTCAAAACTGACGGAGTTTAACACACTCATGAACATTGGTCAGATAAAGAACGTTATGGCAGAGGTTGTAGAAAGAAAACGTAAAAATCCAGCGAAATGCCCCTGTACAATTGAAGACATTCCAAGATTACGTAGAGTGTCTCAGAAAAATCGAAACAGACTTTCACGATTTGTTTCGAGAATTCGAAGTGGCGCTTTTAAGCCTACGGAGGCAAGAAAGAATATAGACCATTCGATGGAGAAACAGTCGATCATAGAGGAACAGTCTATTGATCTATTAGATCCGGACATTAAACCAGCCAGGAGTACTCTCTCACGGCAGGCTGCGGTTACTAAAAACTCACCTAGGCCAGTGAAGAAAGTTTCCGAAAATGGAAGTAAACCAGTGACACAAAATGGTAGTGGTGACAGAAGTGAGGATGATTCTGTGAACTCTCGGGATATTCCCGGTCGTCGGAAGCCTCGGCAGCCCGAGGCAGGGGCACACTGGCATGACTCGAGGTGTAACTCTATAGACGATGATGAGGATGACAGATTTTACACGGCCATAGAATAAGCCTTATTGAGATGGACACGATTTTAATCTGAGATTACGACCTCGTCCAATGCAAACCACTTTGTCTGCGCAAAGCCTTGCAAAATCCATTTTGTTATAACATTATTTTGAGTTTTAGATTAAAGGTTTTGAAATAAAAGGTTTTATAACAGACGTAATGCATGATGCATATCAGTCTTTGCGAATGGGCAGCTGATCTGCCGCATTGTTTTGGAATACTTGATTCTTAATGTGAATTTTAGGAGGCACAAGGGAATAATTTCAGAGTACAACTTATTGTTACTTGGCATTACGGTTCCGATTAGCAATGGCTACCTTTTTATCTCCGCCCGAACGAACCAAAGATTGATACACAACTTACACCTGAAAATCCTCATAATCGTTCTCGAATGCCATTATATTGCTTTTGCGAATGTCACATTGTTTCTTACCATGGAATAATATGTTCGCTTTAGTTGTTTCTCATGGTACCATCTGTTGTTCACAAGCCAAATATACAAAGGTACAAGTAGGCAATGATCAGGAAAAGGCGCAATCAGAAAGAAATTCCAACTCCAAATAACCGAGGTTGGAAAAACTAAATTGACAATTAGGAACTTATACTCAGAAAACATATCGTAAGCCGAGTGAGCAGCTATTTCCCAATAGGCGGCCACTCAGTTACCCTAAAGCTAACTAAAATATGAAAACGCACATAAGGCGCAAACTGCACAAAAATTCAACACCCAGACATAAAACAATAAGAACCACAACAGAAGTATCGCTTTGGAACGATCAGTCAATAAGTCAGTTTTATGACACACAATGGAATAATTTCAGAGTACAATTTATTGTCACTTGGCATTACCGTTCCGACTAGCAATCGCTACCTTATTATCTCCGTACGAACGAACAAAAAATGCTACACAACTAACAGTTGAAAATCCTCATAATCGTTCTCGAATACCATATTTCTTCTGCGAATGCCACATTGTTTCTTACCATGGAATGCTATGTTCCCTTTCGTTATTTTGTTTCTCTGTTGTCGACAAGCCAAATATACAAGCATTGATCATGAAATGATTCTATCAGAAAAAATATACAAGTCTGTGTACACAATTTGATTAATTTATTTATTAGAACTTTCATGACACATCTATATACATACATACAGTACAAATAATCAAACAAGGTGATCAAGGTATTAGCATATGTACAGGCATCAAAGGATTGGATATAGGCATAGCCTGTATGCATCCTCTCCTTGGACGGTACTATAATGTGCCCGCTATAATATTTGATAAGTGTATACATACTTTGGCATTCATTTTAGTTGGTTGGGGCCGGTGCTTCTGGTCTGTTGCTTGGCCCATCGGGGTTCAAACGGTGTTTTTCGTTTGCTCCGGGCGCCCAGGGAATTCCATCTTCCGGCAGCTTACTGAATCTGTTGAGTTCTCGTTTTTTTTTTTATTCATCAGAGCGGTTATAATGATTTATTCGCTTGTCCATGATGATTCATTGACTAGTTAGAGATTCACCGTGAGGACCGAACAACTAACTAAATGTTGTGAACCGCTGCAGAAGATGAGGGTGAGGTTAGGCGCCTGTAAAACCGGTTTAAGCCCCCCAGTAATTTTATATAATTGATCGTTCCAAGGCGATACTTCTGTTGTGGTTCTAATTGTTTTGTGTTTTGGAGTCGAATTTTTGTGCTGTTTGAGCCTTATGTACGTTTTCATATTTTTACTTCAGTTCGGGTAGCTGAGTGACCGCCTTTTGTGGAATAGCTGCTCACTCGGCTTACGATATGTTTTCTTGGTATAAGTGCCTAAGTGTCATTTTAGTTTTTTTTCCCACCCTTCGGTTTGTGGAGTGGGACTTTCTTTCTGATTGCTCCATTTCCTGATCATTGCCTAGTTGTACCTCGAATGTCATAATGCTTCTGCGAATGTCACATTGTTTCTTACCATGGAATAATATGTGCGCTTTAGTTGTTATTTTGTTTCGCTGTTGTCGACAAGCCAAATATACAAGAATTGATCATGAACTGATTCTATCAGAAAACAATATACAAGTCTGTGTACACAATTTGATTAATTTATTTATTAGAACTTTCATGACACATCTACATACATACATACATACACACATACATACATACAGTACAAATAATCAAACAAGGTGATCAAGGTATTAGCATATACAGGCGTCAAAGGATTGGATATACGCGTAGGCTGTAAGCATCCTCTCCTTGAATGGTACTACAATGTTAACGTTATTATATTAAATCTGTATAAGAATGATAAGTGTAATGCAAACTTTTAATACTTTTACACAATTTGATCTTGATATATGCAGGGTTTAAGGCGAAGTCATCAGCGATAATAAATAGTAAGATGCACGTAAAACTTTGCTTATCTTAAACCCAGGTTACAGATACAAATTGGGTATCTACATGTACCATGACTGAAACCTTAAAACTTTGATTTATGTATCTTGTTGGTGGCTCATCATTACGAAAACTTGCCCATACAAGATGCAAAGAATTTTTTTTTTCAGAATAACAATTTAAATTTAATATTTTTGCTAAATATTTTTGCTCAAAACATAGATTGTAGGTACACGTTAGAATTGCCTCGCCAAGGCTGTTCTAAAAAGTACCCACAATCTATGTTTTGGAGCAAAAATAAGAAAAAATAGGTATACCTCTGCATACCCTAGTTTTACTTGTTTATAAGTCGGGTTCTAGGGGGGATTCAATGCACGGATATGTTTTCCTGATGTATGCAATTGAATGTGCATAGAGCTGTATACTCCCCTCCCCACCGATATTGCGGGCATTCAACTAAGCTCAAAATATCCTTGTTGGTTGAGTGCCCTTCTCAATCCTTTATATAAAAACTTACACATCGGTAATGGTAGCACATCGTTTCAAGATGACTCATAGAATCTTGCATAAAACAAGTAGAATACCCTTTTGACGAACGGGCTTTTAACGAATCGCCTCATTTTACACGTTATTTCCTCAATTATCTGACAACACCCTGGTTTTGTCAGCTCAGAGGCTCATACACCTTTCTTGAATATTCGCGCCGGCACAAGGAAGTATTGAAAACAAATGTTTGATTGGATGCTTTATGTCGACGGTAAAAACCTCTTGTCAAGTCGGCTTGGTCAGTTACTTAACGGACCAGAGACGTACTTCACCACAATCGTCTGAAAATTCGCTGCTCAAGAATAGAATTAAATAAGGAAAATTATTACCCATGATTCAGATATTGACTTTAAATATAAGGAAAATTATTATTCATGATTCAAATATTGACTTTAAAATGAACAGATTAACCATCTGAAACTGAGCGTTTGACTTTTGTAATAACACAGGGTGTGTTCGGAAGTTTAAGAAAAAGCGACCCCTCACTTTAATAGAAAATTGATCTCAAGCATGGAAGCTCGAGAAAAAGGAAAGGAAAAAGTATTGTTTAATTGAAAATCCAGGGAGTGGCACACTAAATATCGTAGTCTATCCCAAGTACAGAGACAACAAAATCTACAAGCATATCGTCGTAGAAGCTCGCACACCTTTCTCGAATATTCGCGCTGCCACAAGGAAGTACTGAAAACAATGTGTTTGATTGGGTGCTTGATGTCGACGGTAAAAACCTCTTGTCAAGTCGGCTCGGTCAGTTACTTAATGGGCTAGAGACGTACTTTACCAGAATCGTCTGAAAATTCTCTGTTCTAGAATAAGGAACAGTATTATTTCCATGATTCAAATACTGACTTATCTTGAACAGATTAACCATCTGAAACTGAGTGTTTGACTTTTTGTAATAACACAGGATGTGTTCGGAAGTTTAAGAAATGATGACCCCTCACCTTAATGGAAATTGATCTCAAGCATGGAAGCTCGAGTAAAAGGAAAAGAAAAAAGTATCGATAAATTGAAAAACCAGGGAGTGTCACAATAAATTATCGTAGCCTATCGGAAGTACAGATGCCACAAACTATACAAACATTCTATTGTACAATAACCAACAATCTCTCTCTCTCGACGAGGTTATATATCCACCAGGGTCTACAAAAATTTCATCAGTCCACAACATCAGTCTGTAATCAGTTTTCAAAAATTCAGACATATATATACTCAGGGGCCAAAAATGTCGAAGCGCCATTTTTGACATTATGTCATTGTTGGGATGTGATTGATAAATTTTCTACAAAAAATACTCTTTGTTATCCGATTGTTCAAATAAATATTTGAATCGCATCGTGAGAAAACCAGAATTTTGCCTATGCGAAAACAGAGGCGCAGATCAGCTTCGCAGTAACTGCGAAGCTAATCAGCGCCTTTGTTCTCGCTACACGGTTAGTACAATCTCTTTTCTTCTTAAATCCGAAATTTTAAGCTTCCAGCCGTCTTCTGTGACTGTACAGGTCGGTTTGTGTCAGACCTGGTCGCGTCGCGGCTCTTTTGTCTCTAAGTTCTAGGAATAGATCTGCGCGAGTTTTTCACTAATAAATAGTGTCAATTTTTCTTTTGTGCTTTAGTATAACAACCTATTCAAAGTAGTAATAGTATGTATGTACTAAGATTGCCTGACAATACGAAATTTGAACTAGTTGAACTTTTTTACGCCTTCATATATTCTTTGTATAGCTGATAGAACTGTGAGTTAACCCGAATCAGAACCTCAAGGCTATGAAAGTGGGATATATTCCAAAGAAATGTTTGTCCTTGCTGTCAGCGACAAAGCCTGATAACTTAGGATTGGTTAATCTTTACAAGTATTAGCTTTTTCAAAAAGCTTGCGGGCGTTTAGCCCTAGTTATAGGATGAAAGCTGACCCTATTCAACATATGTGCTTTAATTCCTGGTTCCTGTTGTGCAGAAGAAAAAGGATAGTCAAATATTAGAACAAGTAAAAAAGAGAGCACAGGAATGGACGCAAAAAAGGACCGAGTTGACTCAGGAGCCGAGTTGGTATCAGGCCGAGTTGACCCGCTTCCGCTAACTTCGTCTTCGCAGCATAGATAGACCTTACTATGCTTCGCTTTTAATATCATCAGAAAAACTCCAAATAAATAAGTATCATTTTATCAAAATATATTGGGCTTCAAGATAGCAATGGTTTTCTGACCATTCAAAATAAAACTTTTAAATGGCCTTTTTTAAATCAAAACAGTAATTTTGGATTTTTTTTTATCATCTTTCACAATAATAATGTTAACACATGGAATCAATTGCCATTATGTTCAATTCTTGGAACAGCTGATTTGGTTCCCCACTCATTATTCGCCATCTGTGGACTTGTGGATGAAGACGCGGAAACAATGATGGGTTCGGCCTAATTCCAAAATAATTCGTTCACGATCTTATTTTTTTTCTTAGCATGTATCATTATGGTTGGTTCCCTACTCGTTTTTCGCCAGGTACTGACTTATGATGATGCGGGAGCAACAGTGTGTGTTTGCATCAACGTATATATATGCGGGCGTTCGTGAACGCCCGCAATAACAGCAGCGATACAACTAATGGTAATGGATCCGTATCTCGGAAAGTACATTCTAAATCATACATTACAAAAACTTGGTTATGCAATATACACAGATTTTTTCCAGATGTTCATAAGAAAGAATTTGATATTTTTAACATTTTTGCTGTAAACATTGATTATGGATACACGTTGAGGCGGTCCCAACGAGTACTCACAATCTATGTTTTGGATCAAAAATAAGGAAACTACATGTACAGTGTATACTCCTGTAAATCCCAGTTTTGCTGTATAAATATGTGGTTAAAGGGAGTAACCCCACATTTCATGTTTTCGTAATGTATTGTTTGTCAAAGACTTGTACAAGACTCCTTCTTATTTAACATTTTCATACATTCTTTTTAGTTAAGCTTGATTAACTGAGTGGCCGCCTATTGGGAAATAGTTGCTCACTCAGCTTACGATATGTTTTCTTAGTATAAGTACAAAATGGTTAATTTAATTTTTCCCACCTCGGTTCTTGGAGTGGGAATTTCTTTCTGATTGCGCCATTTCCTGATCATTGCCTACTTTAACCTTTATTTCATTTCTTACCACAACTGTTATAGTATTTTTTAAATGTTATGAAGCTTCCAGAGAGACATATATAACTGCTCTTCGGGTATTTTGACGATAAAGTTGTACAACATGTTGCATACATTATGAAAACTTTCCCATGTAATCTATACTTAGAAAAACAATTGAGGGATATGGTTTTTGTTTTGATTTCATTCCTAAAGGTATAATTTTTTCTACCCAAATAATTAATAGATATGTAGTAGAACCATCACTGTGCAAGGATTCCATAAACTTTTCCCGTTGCCTGGATGCGCTTCTCGCAGACTTGCAGAAATGATGGAACAACCCTAAAATTAAAGTTATCACTGCTCCCTACCCTATCCAAATCTTTCATTCACCCCCTCTTACTGGTTCATCCAAATGCAAAACTGTTTTGATAATCGAAATGGCGACACTTTTATGTCTAAAACGCACTTTGGAAAATTTCAGAAATCTGTTATTTTTGGTAAAAAACACATTTTTTAACCAACAATTCTTTTTCGTTTAAAATGTTCCCTTTGCACTGTGAGTATGAAACTGAAATCCGTTTTTGAATGTGCGCTCTGGTTTTCTCAAGACAGCGTTTTTTAAAATGTGTTGACAAATTTTTAATCACGTAATGCAAATTCCCATTAAGGTAATGTTAAGTTACTTTGGTTATATAAGTTATAACTTGAATGTTATGCGACAGTCTGCATGCTTAGTTTTTTAACACAATCATGGTTGATAACTATGCTGCCTTCTTTAATTGCACGCCGGTGGGTCGGGCGTCAGCCTCTATGATGGCCCCGACTTAAAGCTATTCATTATGTCCCCCCAACCGAAGGTGGGGGACATATTGTTTTTGGTGCGGTTCCCGTCGGCGTCGGCGTCGGCGTCGGCGTCGGCGTCCGCGTCCGCGTCGGCGTCCGCGTCCGCGTAGCTTCTTTCTTACGCGATATCTTTTGAACCAGTGGATGGATTTTGACCAAACTTGCATAGATACATGGTTGGGAGGGGGGAAAGAGTTGATTAGATTTTGGTGACCTTGACCTTATTTTCAAGGTCACCAGCCCATGAAAACTGATCAAATTAGGTTTTCTGACGCGATATCTTCTGAACAAATGAATGGATTTTGAGCAAACTTGCACAAGAGCATTGTTGGGAGGAGGCTCAGAGTTGATTAGATTTTGGTGACCTTGACCTAATTTTCAAGGTCACGAGTCCATAAAAACTGTTGAAATTAGTCTTTCCAACTCAATATCTTGAAAACCAATTGATGGATTTTGACCAAACTTGCACAGAAGCATTGTTGGGAGGAGGCTCAGAGTTGATAAGATTTTGGTGACCTTGACCTAATTTTCAAGGTCACAAGTCCATAAAGAATGTTGAAATTAGTCTTTCCAATGCAATATCTTGTAAACCGATTGATGGATTTTGACTAAACTTGCACAGAAGCATTGTTGCGAGAAGGCTCAGAGTTGATTAGATTTTGGTGACCTTGACCTAATTTTCAAGGTCACGAGTCCATAAAAAATGTTGAAATTAGTCTTTCCAACGCAATATCTTATAAACCAATTGATGGATTTTGACCAAACTTGCACAGAAGCATTGTTGGGAGAAGGCTCAGAGTTGGTTAGATTTTGATGACCTTGACCTAATTCTGAAGGTCACGAGTCTATAAAACTGTTGAAATTAGTTTTTCCGATACGATATCTTGTAAACTAATTGATGGACTTTGACCAAACTTGCACAAAAGCATTGTTGGGAGGAGGCTCAGAGTTGATTAGATTTTGGTGACCTTGACCTAATTTTCAAGGTCACGAGTCCATAAAAACTGTTGAAATTAGTCTTTCCAATGCAATATCTTGTGAACCAAATGATGGTTTTTGACCAAACTTGCACAGAAGCATTGTTGGGAGGAGGCTCAGAGTTGATTAGATTTTGGTGACCTTGACAGAATTTCCAAGGTCACGAGTCCATAAAAACTGTTGAAATTAGTCTTTCCAACTCAATATCTTGAAAACCAATAGATGGATTTTGACCAAACTTGCACAGAAGCATTGTTGCATGAAGGCTCAGAGTTGATTAGATTTTGGTGACCTTGATCTAATTTTCAAGGTCACGAGTCCATAAAAAATGTTGAAATTAGTCTTTCCAATGCAGTATCTTGTAAACCAATCGATGGATTTTGACCAAACTTGCACAGAAGCATTGTTGGGAGGAGGCTCAGAGTTGATTATATTTTGGTGACCTTGACCTAATAATCAAGGTCACGAGTCCATAAAAAATGTTAAAATTAGTCTTTCCAACGCGATAACTTGTAAACGAATGGATGGATTTTGACCAAACTTGTACAGAAGCATTGTTGCGAGAAGGCGCAGAGTCTGCTAGATTTTGGTGACCTTGACCTAATTTTCAAGGTCACAAGTCCATAAAAAATGTTGAAATTAGTCTTTCCAACGCAGTATCTTGTAAATCAATTGACAGATTTTGACCAAACTTGCACAGAAGCATTGTTGGGAGGAGGCTCAGAGTTGATTAGATTTTGGTGATCTTGACCTAATTTTCAAGGTCACGAGTCCATAAAAAATGTTGAAATTAATCTTTCCAACTCGATAACTTGTAAACCAATTGATGGATTTTGACCAAACTTGCACAGAAGCATTGTTGCGAGAAGGCTCAGAGTTGATTAGATTTCGGTGACCTTGACCTAATTTTCAAGGTCACGAGTCCATAAAAAAATGTTGAAATTAGTCTTTTCACTGCAATATCTTGTAAACCAGTTGATGGATTTTGACCAAACTTGCACAGAAGCATTGTTTGGAGGAGGCTCAAAGTTGATTAGATTTTGATGACCTTGACCTAATTTCCAAGGTCACGGGTCCATAAAAACTGTTGAAATTAGTTTTTCCGATACGATATCTTGTAAACTAATTGATGGATTTTGACCAAACTTGCTCAGAAGCATTGTTGTGAGGAGGTTCAGAGTTTATAAGAATTTGGTGATTGTGACCCAATTTTAGACAGGGTCCAAAACAAGTTTAAACTATCACACCTTACATGGTGTCTTCCCTAGAAAAACTTCATATCACAAGGTAACTACACTTCAATTACTAAACGGTTGGGGGGACATAGTTTTCCTCAGAAAACATTGTTTTAATTTTAGTTGGTTGGGGCCGGAGTTTCTTGTCTGTTGCTTGGCCCACCGGGGTCCAACTGGTGTTTTTCGTTTGCTCCGGAGTTAGTAGGTTATTCGGCGCCCAGGGATCTCCATCGTCGGGCAGCTTACTCAATCTGTGAGTTTTTGATTCATCAGGATGCTTATCATGATTTATTTGTTTGTTCTTGATGATTCATTGACTAGTTAGAGATTCACCAAGAGGACCGAAGAACTTACTAAATGTTATGAACCACTGCAGAAGCTGAGGGTGAGGTTAGGATCCTGTAAAACCGGTTTAAGCCCGCCAGTAACTTTGTGTTACTGATCGTTCCAAGGCGTTACTTCTGTGGTGGTTCTTTTTGTTTTATGTCTTGGTGTTTAACATTTTTTGTGCTGTTGGCGCCTTATGTATGTTTTCATATTTTTAATTAAGTTAAGGTAACTGAGTGGCCACCTATTGGGAAAATAACTGCTCATTCGGCTTACGATATGTTTCATGGTATAAGTGCCTGATTGTTAGTTTGGTTTTTTCCCACCTCGGTTTTTGGAGTGGGAATCTCTTTCTGATTGCGCCTTTTCCTGATCTTTGCCTACTTGTACCTTTCTTTAGCAAATGTTTTGAAACGCTGTAAAATCTAAACTAATGCCCGTAGCTCAAATCGGTTTTCTGTAACAAAAATTTTTTTTTGGTAAAAAATTGTGTTTTTAACCAAAAATCACAGATTTCTGAAATTTTCCCAATATGCATTTTAGACATAAAAGTACCGGCATTTCGATTATCTAAACAGTTTCGCAGTTGAATGAACCAGTAAGAGTGGAGGAATGGCAGAATTGGGTAGGGTAGGCAACAGTTGGAACTTCAATTTCAGGGGCTTTCCAACGTTTCTGCAAGTCTTCAAGAAGCGCTTCCAGGCAACGCGAAAATTTTATGGAATCTTTGCACAGTGATTGTTCTGCTACATATCTATTAATTACTTGGGTAGAAAAAATTATACCTTTAGGAATGAAATCGAAACAAAAAACATATCCCTCAATTGTTTTTCTAAGTATATTACAGAGATTTTTAAAGTTGTAAAAAATGAAAATTTTCAGTAGAAAATTTTTTATATTTTCTTATTTTTGTTCAAAACATAGATCGTGGGTACTCGTTAGAACCGTCTCGCAAAAATAAGAAAAGTAGGTATACCCCTGTATACACTAGTTTTGCTATATAAAAGTGGGGTTCAAGGGGGTATATATTACACGGATATATTTTCATGATAGGCTATCACATAGTATATGGCAGAGGTGCACCATGCCGGGGATTTTTGTAGACATATATTTTCTAAAAGCCAGTACCCTAAGCTACTAAATGCCGCTTGTTAGCACTCTGACTGTTGGGGCTTTATCGTGCCAGAGCGTGTTACGTACGTTACTGATGTATGATTTTTAAATTCAAGCTGCTAAGGATATCGCCAAAATTTATGACAAAAAGTAAATATTTGACAGGAACTTTACCTTTAAATATGTAGCAGAGATGTTACCTAATCTAACAGGACCAAATTCAATAATATTTAGATTTCATGACTACTGGTACAACAGAAGTAACGTAAATAACCTGTGTAATTTGGCATATCCACCGTGTTTCGTTTCTTATAGAATATAGCTTTTACCAAATACCAAAATATAGTTTATATTATAGTTATCTACAGTCCTTGTCCTTTCAAATGACATATAGTAGAGCTCTCTGTGACCTTCCATCACTCCACAGAGGCTGATTGTCTTCCCCTACCCCCATTTAAATATTATGCGCATTAACAAACATGTCCCAGCAGAAACAGAACAAAAAGGAACAAGTAGGCAAAGATCAGGAAAAGGCGCAATCAGAAAAAGATTCCCACTCTAAAAACCGAGGTGGGAAAAAAACAAACTAACAATCAGGTACTTATACCATGAAACACATCGCAAGCCGAATGAGCAGCTATTTTCCCAATAGGTGGCCACTCAGTTACCTTAACTTAACTAAAAATATGAAAACACACATAAGGCGCCAACAGCACAAAAAAGTTTTACACACCAAGACATAAAACAAAAAGAACCACCAAAGACTCTTCCTTTCCTGAACAACATCCCAGTTTTCGAAATAAAACTTCCATAGGTATTAAAAGCACACGAAAAATCAACCACAGATCATGCTTCATGATAATGGCAACATATTTTACGTAATGTCATGGTAACGTATGTAACAAGATTGTATTTTTACTATAGAATCATATACTATGATTAATTGCAGATTGTCATTTTTTTCACTCACAGTTATTTAAATTAGGAAATTAAATTTATTGAATACCTGTCCTAAAAGGTATTAAAAGCACACAAAAATCAACTACAGACCATGCTTCATGATAACCGTAACATACTTGACGTAATGGCATGGTAACGTACGTAACAATTTTGTATTTTCTCTATAGAATCAAATACTTATAATTTATAGCAGATTATCATTCTTCTCACATAATTATTTCAATTAGTAAATTAAATTGACTGAATATCTGTCCAAAAAATGAAAGAAATGAGAGCCAAAAGGGCAACAATCGCTCACTTGATAACAATTAAGTCTGAAAAGGATTAAATCAGTAACAGGAATGGAATAAATTTGATTTTTTGCGGTTCTATTATGCTAAAATACAAATTTAATAAAGCTTATTTGCGTATTCACATTATTGTATAATTCTATTATGATCATAGGCTCACGTCACAGATTTACCGTTATAAAACTCGCCTGTTGCGATTGGTGAAATACATTCACTTTCTTCATAATGCTAATGATAAATCTGTGACGTCAGTCTCCTACGATCGGTATAATACGTACGTATACTATACGTATCAAATGGACCATAAAGTGAAGGCTCTAAAGAACATTATATTAGCTGAGTGAGCAGCTATTTTACTAAAGGTGGCCATACAAGTACCTGAACTTAACTACTTCCGTGTGACTTCAGAAATCGACACCAAAAACCTAAAACAAATACATGTAGGACCACAAAGGAAATACAACCTTGGGACGTTTGTGAACCAATGTAAAATTGTGTTTATGTGCATTTGCTTATAAAATGCATCCATTCTTTCACAAAAAACGAAAACTACACCAGAGATACAGCCTGCTATATGTTTTCTAAGTATTAGTGCCTAAATGTCAATTTAGTTTTTTCCCACCTCGGTTTTCGGAGTGTGAATTTCTTTCTGATTGCGCCTTTTCCTGGCCATTGCCTACTTGTACCTTTTTAGGATCACAGGTAACAAAACTGAAACTACTGACTGATTGACTATCGGATTACTGGTTAACCGCTCAGGTCTGAGCCTGTCCAGGAAAAGTGGTAAAGTCAAGCCATTCATACAAATAAGTCTCAATTGTTTAGTTGGGTGGTTATATTTGAAGCAATTTTTGATGTCATGACGTACTAATTTTGGGTATAAGTCCCATAAAATGAAGGCAACGTACCGACATGACCATAGCTGTTGACTGGGACGCTAAGCATCAATTCAAACAAACAAAGAAACTTTGGAGCAAAAGAAAACTGCCATATGAACCTCAGTGGACTGAGCGAAACACACGAAGGGTCTGGCCCCAGCCCAGCCTACTTAGACAATATTTCCAGACACGCCAGTAATGGGAATTTTCATTCCTGACTTGAACATGTACTTCTAACAGAAGTTTAAATAAGATATTGTAGGTGCTAAGAATGGCCACGCTTACAAATGTTATGTATAACATGTTTCGTCTTGTTCTCAAGGGCAGCTTATGCCGTAGTTCATAGGCGATGCAATCAAAGATATAACCGCTAGAGTGACCATAGTACTTTCACGCATTAATATTATGCATTGTCATGGAAACCAGAGTTCTGTTCTGATCTGGTTCTTCCTTATGCATTTAAACTGCAGAACTGTATCCGTCTAATCAAAATGAATGTAGCTTGCTGTATCGCAGACAGTAAATGCGCAAAATGACAAATTTTCGTGATAAAGAGGGCAGCTATTAAGTGTTTTCTGTCCCATAACCACCATTGTTGCTTGCTACTGATGGTTTGGATTAGCTTCTTACTTGATGTTAGGTGGAGTAGATATGATATATTTCCTAAGTTGCCGTTTTGCTTTTGGCCGTACACTTGTAGAAAATTCACGGCAAAGATAGTTTCGAACAACCAAGTTCTCACTCCCTGACTTGACACTGTACCACTAGGTCACCACGCTCCCCACTGCGTATCTTGGTTCAGAATTAAGTAGTGACTATATTATATAAAATAGCACTATCATTAGCAACCTAATTATGTTGGGTTTTGCAGATTTCATGCAAGTACCCATCTTTCACTAACCATCCAATGCATGTTAGGTGTATAACCAGTCAAAAGGAACACACAACCTCAAGGAGTCGCGCGCTTAATGTTGTTCTCAATGGAGAATAAAAATTAAAAAGAACGCTCACTTAGCACTGCCACTCTCTGTCTTAACACATCGGTTCGGTATATTCATGATAATTTACAGTTTCACTAACAAAGTACATTTTGCCAACATTTTTTCAGCAGTCACATTTAAGAAAACATATGAGAATTTCTTTTTTGTGTAATACAACACATTATGGTCTAACATTATAATATCGTGTAGTTTACTGCAGAAAATACCAATTTAGAATGCAACAGTTTTGACATAATAGAAGTAAATAAAGATACATGTACCTTGCCAACCCCCCAAAATCCACCATTTTTGTCGATCCCACACTCACTCAAAAGCCTTGATGACACCAATCTTGATGTCAATAGACATATCTGCAAGGCTCATTTTTATGTAGCTATTTTAACCCTATAGTGCCTTGTTACACACCGGCTGTAAGGCTAGTTTATATAACCATGGCTAAAGTTAATCAATCCACCTTCAAATTTTGCTGGCATAAATATGACGAAGATTGAGTGTTCTATTGTTATATCTAGTGAATTTTATGATTGATTGATTGAAAGACTGATTAGAATATATAATGATGACCAAAAACACTGAAACCAGTTTAGAGCCAAATTCTGAAATCTAAGATGTGTTTTATTTTTGTTCAGATTCATAAGCTTTTAGGAATCTTCGCCCTTTTTGTATGAATGGAAATGACTTTACGACACTTAACGTTATCTATGTTACCATATAACAAGACAATTGGCGACATGCATTAAGGTGGCGTTATTAAGCTTGTACCCATTAAAACAATGGCAAATTTAAGCTGAAAATGCGCCATTGAATTGAGTTTTCCCCCAATAACCCTTCAAGAAAGTATATTATATATTTTCAAATACGTATATGCCAAATACATGTATGTAGTCAAGCAAGAAGTTTCACTCAACGGGATACAGTTGCAAACAAAGTCCAAACATTGTTGTTTAAATAATTTGGACAGCAGACTTACGTGCAAACACTAAATTCATTTATTCGGCGAAGCAAATCCTCACAACTTATTTCACCTCAGCCTTCTGTATGAAGGGAATGTTCTTACTGTATCTTGCCGTTATCTACGTTACCAATGACAAACCACTCGGTAACAATCAATAGGAATTCTTTGGTTTATGATATGTTTCCCATTTAGACAATGTCAAGTTTTAACTAGAATGTATCGCTGAATTGTACTATTTCACAGTGTAGTAGTAATAAATATATGTATAATGACAAGTGGGGACGACACAAGTTTCAATATATGACATGCAGCTGCAAACAAAGTACAAACTTTTGAGTGAACTAATTGCGATAACAGACTTTATTCAAAAATATTTCCACACAATCAGGTTGTTTATTTGCGTTAGAAATTCAATGTACTGTTTGTTCATATGGAACGTCTACTGCATAATTTGTTACATACGTTACCATACGTGGTACAATGAATAATGTTCATAGAAAAGCACCTGTTTTAGCATATTTTTTTTGCTTATTTGTGTATTTGTTTTAACACTAAACGTCGTAAAAAATATGCCAAATGTTGATTTTATGGCGATTCTCATGAAATTGGCAACATGTCACGTACGTAACGCATTCAAAAGGCTGCTACGTCCAAACGCCCCAACGGTCAGAGTGCTAACAAGTGTCATTTTGAAGGACATTGGATGGGCTTTCAGAAAAATATACCCTTCAAAAATCCCCGGCATGGTGCACCAGGGTCTATTGGCTCCTCAACGTCTATGATGAAATACGTTTCCCTTACCTTTTACCATCAGGAAAACATGTCCATAAAATAAATACCCCCTTAAATCTACCTTTATATCGTAAAACTGGGGTATACGCGGGTATACAATTTTTTTATTCTGGTCCCGAAAGGCCCTCACGTAAAAGCGTTACACTTTGGCTCGATACTGTTATGTTTTTAGATGGAATATGTATTGCGCTATGCACTTTCCCCGCTCCCAGACATGTGGGCATTCAACAAAGCTCAACGAGCCCTCCAATGCATGCCCTTTTCATTTCCTTATACATACTTATATAACTAATTGTAGCACAATCTTTAATCGTGGAGTATCGCAACAACCAAGTAAATCATCCTTGTGGCTAATAGGCTTTTAACCAATCGCATCTGCCAACACCCAGGTTTCGTCTTCCATATCAGTTCAGACGTCCACACACCTTTCTTAAATTTCCGCGTTGGCCATTACGAAAACTTGCCTATGTAAATAAACGGAGATTGTTTGAGCTTAAAAAATGAAAATTTTCAGCAGAAAAATTTTGATATTTTTCTTATTTTTGCTCAAAACATAGATTGTGGGTACATGTTAGAACCGCCTCGCCGAGGCGGTTCTAACGAGTACCCACAATCTATGTTTTGGAGCAAAAATAAGAAAAATAGGCATACCCCTGCATACCCCAGTTTTACTATATAAAAATGGGGTTTGAGGGGGTATACTTTACACGGACATGTTTTCATGATGTGCCAACACCCAGGTTTCGTTTTCCATATCAGTTCAGACGTCCACACACCTAAAATTTCCGCGTTGGCCATTACGAAAACTTGCCTATGTAAATAAACAGAGATTGTTTGAGCTTAAAAAATGAAAATTTTCAGCAGAAAAATTTTGATATTTTTCTTATTTTTGCTCAAAACATAGATTGTGAGTACACGTTAGAACCGCCTCGCCGAGGCGGTTCTAACGAGTACCCACAATCTATGTTTTGGAGCAAAAATAAGAAAAATAAGTATACCCCTGCATACCCCAGTTTTGCTATATAAAAATGGGGTTCGAGGGGGTATACATCACACGGACATGTTTTCCTGATGGCATAAGGAAGTACTGGAAACAATGCTTGTTTGTTTACTTGTTTGAGATTATCCTTTCTGTTGATGGGAGTCAAACAGGTTCTAAACGGGCTAGAACCGTACTTTTAAAGGTAAAAGTATTTAAAGCAATGATTAGGAAATGGTGCAATAAGAAAGAAATTCCCACTCCAAAAACTGAGACGGGCCGGAAAAAACAAACCAACAATCAGGTATTAATACCAAGAAAACATATCGTAAGCCGAGTGAGCAGCTATTCTCCCAATAGGCAGACCACTCAGTTACGCAAACTTAATTAAAATATGAAAACGTACAAAAATTCAACACCCAACATATAAAACAATAAGAAATGCGACAGAAGTATCGCCTTGGAACGATCAGTAATATAATATCACTGGCGGGCTTAAACTACTGTCTTAACACCATCTTTCAGAAACTGCATTTTTCGAAATTTCACTTTTCTGAAACACCACAAGAAAAATATGACCATGCCATCTTTTTGCAACTCATGGGTCCTAAAAAGTGCCACAAAAAGTTTGAAAATCGGTTCACTAATAAAATAATTATGCCCTAAAATCATTTTGAATAGGCATTTTGCATGTGCAAGGGAGGTAATCCAAACACCTTAAAACTAAAAATCAAGCAAATCTGTGGAATAATTTTAAGAGTTTGGTGCTCAGCTATGTATACAAAACAATTCTGGTTTGGTTTAGTGCATTTATGATGAAAAATAATTTATTTAGATTTTTTTCCGGGAAAATAGTTACTTCCCTTGCTGGCAATTTTACAATGGAAAAAGCATTATTCAAAAAAAAAATTATTTGTTAACCGATTTTCAAAATTTTTGTGGCACTTTTTAAGACTTTTGGAATGCAAAATGATGACATATTCATATTTTTCTTGAGGTCTTTCAGAAAAGTGAGATTTTGAAAAATGTAGTTTCTGGAAGATGGTGTTCAGACAGTAGTTTACTGGTCTAACATCACCCTCAGCTTCTGCAGTGGTTCTCAACATTTCGTTAGTTGTTCGATCCTCATGGTGAACCTCTAACGCGTCAGTGAATCATCATGGACAAACGAATTATCTTCTCAGAATTCGCTGATCTTGAATCATCGGAAAAGGTAGACATCTGTTTGCACAATTTAATTTTGACGTGTGCAAAAGAGAAACTCTTATCCATAAAAATATGGTAAACCACTCGGCAAGCAAAATCAGAGAGCACCATCTATATAAACTAACAATGGCTACTTCTTGTACTCAACAACATTTGAAGTTGTAAAAAATGTAAATATTCAGTAGTTTTTTATTTTTTTTTTTTTATTTTTTTTTTTATATATTTATATATATTTTTCTTATTTTTGCTCAAAAAAAACATAGATTGTGGGTTCTAACGAGTACCTACAATCTATGTTTTGGAGCAAAAAAGAACATAGAATGTGTGTTCACGTTAGAACCGCCTTGGCGAGGCGGTTGTAACGAGCATCCACAATCTATGTTTTGGATTAAAAATAAGAAAAATAGGTATATCCCTGCATAGCCCAGTTTTACATATAGAAGTGGGGTTTAAGGGGGTATACATTTCACGGACATGTTTTCCTGATACATTATTGAGCATCTGAGCAATGGCCTAATCCAATTCTTCGTCATTATGCATAATTATTACATACTTTAAAAGAACAGATTCATAAATTAGCATAAACCTTATCTTGTATTTTAATAAAATATAAAAACTTGATCCTTTGGAAGCAGTGAAAACTTTCAAAGGGAGGTAGTATGGGCCATAAACCTCTTGTCGATATGGTGGATAAAACATGTATGTAATAAGTACATATCGAATGAAATTTGATACGTTTGACTTATGAGCAATCAGTGCATTTGTCCGTGATACTTTTATAAATCATGTGCTTGCCCTGGTGGTATTTGAACTTCTAATTTAAAAAAGTACAAGTAGGCAAAGATCAGGAAAAGACGCAACCAGCAAAAGACTCCCACTCCAAAAACCAAGGTGGGAAAAACCAAACCAACAACCAGGCACCCACACCACGAAAACACCCCGCAAGCCGAATGAGCAGCCATTTTCCCAATAGGTGGCCACTCAGTTACCGTAACTTAACTAAAAATATGCAAACATACATAAGGCGCCAACAGCACAAAAATATTTTAAACACCAAGACATAAAACAAAAAGAACCACCACAGAAGTATCGACTTGGAACGATCAGTAACACAAAGTAACTGGCGGGTTTAAATCGATTTTACACGGCCGTAACCTCACCCTCAGCTTCTGCAGTGGTTCATAACATTTAATTAGTTCTTCGGTCCTCGTGGTGAATCTCTAACTAGTAAATGAATCATCAAGAACAAACAAATAAATCATGATAAACATCCTGATGAATCAAAAACCAGGACTCACAGATTCAGTAAGCTGCCCGACGATGGAGATCCCTGGGCGCCAAATAACTTACTAACTCCGGAGCTAAAGAAAAACATCAGTTGGACCCCGGTGGGCCAAGCAACAGACAAGAAGCTCCGGCCCCAACCAACTAAAATGAATAGCTTTAAGTCGGGGCCATCATAGAGTCTGACGCCCGACACACCGGCGTGCAATTAAAGAAGGCAGCATAGTTATCAACCGTGATTGGGTTAAAAACTAAGCATGCAGACTGTCGCATAACATTCAAGTTATAACCTATACGTCTGTAACGTGTTATGATTTTTCTAAACTGAAAAGAAAAATCATTACTTCCTATAAGTTTCTTAAATTTGTAAACCAAGTCACCATAAAATTCTGGTTCCGAAAGACCCTCACTTAAAAGCGTCTTTAACCCAACATCATATTTGGAAATCAATTCATAGTGTCTACGATAAAATTTAGAAAACGTTTTTCGAAGTTTATGATACCGATAGCCCTGTTGGAGAAGTTTGGCCGTTAAAGATTTATTTCGAGCGTTGAAGTCTGTAACATGATTGCAGACTCTAGCAAACCTAATAAGTTGCGAAATGTATACACCATAAGAAGCACGACGAGGAACGTCACCATCCAAAAACGGAAAATTTACTATATCAAAATCAAAGTCATCGCGCTTATCATAACTTTTAGAAGAAACAAATCCATTTGCAACAGAAAGATGTAGATCTAAAAAGGGGGCTTTAAAATGCGACAGAGGCATAGGTTGATCTTAGTTAGGACGCACTGTTCATGCAAGCCTCGTACTGTGTCATTATGTGATTCTTGGAAGTCTTCAAATTTTCTAACTATGATATAATCTAACAAGTCAGCTCACCTAGAAGCCTGAATCTCAGAATTCGGAGTAAAGGGAGATGAATTAATAGTAACACATAGCAGTTCATAAGCCTGCACAGAAGCACAGTTGATCTGCTTTTTTTCCGTTAGTGCAAAAACAGTTTTGTCATTGCTCGTGAACGCAACTTTAGATTCGTATTTCATGTAACATGATTACCCTTTCTCTTGTTTCGTTAATACATTTTGATACTTACGAAAATACATCTGTTGTACCCTGTATGACTTGTTTGTGTCTTGTATATGTATATAACGTTGTAAGTCCATCATTTGCCTTGCTATAAACCAAAACATTGAACGTATCAGTGCGTTTCGTTGACCGTACCAATTAACCTCTGGCATTCGTTGAGCCATGCTTCAAACCGTATGCCGTTTGGCTTCTGTATTACATCCACCACGTTCCAGAGGCTACTGGAGACAGCGATGGTGATATGAGCCTGGGGTTTTGTCGAAAATATTTTGACGATATTACTATTCACTATTACCTTTGACAAGCATCAAGACCGTTTTCGAAAGGCTTACGTAAGATGATTTGAAAGTCGGAGCTTAAACATGAGAATTGTTCAAATCCTCTAAAGATAAGACTAGCGCAAGTGGTAAACTTAGTAAAGGGACACCGCAGGTCAGTTCATTCAAATAAGATTTAATAATATATTTCTGGTTACAAAGTAACAAAACTACAGCAATTCTACTTGGCTCCATGTTGCCATATCATAAGGGTCACTGAAGAGACATAAGTAGCTGTACGGCTCATTCCCCATTCTCATTAATGTGTTCTCTGCTCTTAAAGTATCATATATTTATTGTTTTTTCATTCATCGAGACGTTAATAACTTCAACATAATCGTTTAACCTGCTGTAGAAGGGAAAGCAGGTCCGAATACAAAATAATATGTTAATTCCGGATTGACTGACTTCGGCGATGCTTGTTCATTTTCTATGTTTATGCGATTGCAACATCATTGGCGGTTATTATGGCGTCCTGTTTCCAAACGACTGATCCAATCCGAATCGCAAAATATCAGGGTTATTTCAGGAATTTTCCACTAAACACCATCGCAGCAAACAACTTAATAATTGAAAATTTGCACACGACATATTCAGGCTTACGTTGTGAGTGGTATGTACGCCGTAAATTAACCTGATGACAATTTTTATGCCCCCAACTTCGGAAGACGTTGAAGAGGCATACTGGTCTTTTTTCACAATTTGAACTTAGTCATTTTTTCAGGCATTTTAGTGAATGGATAGAGGGTACCTTGTGTGCGCAACATCTCCTACAGTTTAATACCGATACTTTTGAAACTTTACAGACATTATGACCATGCTTTGAAGATATGCATATGGTTTGGATATAATCCTCCGATTAATTTTTGTGACTTTTTTCCGCAATTTGAACTTAGCCATTTTTCGGGCATTTTGACAATAAACGTGAATAAGTAAGTAAGTAAGTAAAAATTTTATTTAAAGAGGGTAACCCAATTGGTATGGCACCAATCTTCCTTGGGGCCCTCAAAATACAATACATACAATCAGCATACATACAATAAAGTCATGGATACATAGTGATGAAGCATAAAATAATCAACAAAATATCAATGTGGAAACGAGAGAGAGAGAGAGAGAGAGAGAGAGAGAGAGAGAGAGAGAGAGAGAGAGAGAGAGAGAGAGAGAGTTGTACCATATATGGTGGCGGAGGTAACTCGTTAAATATTTCTGAGTGGCTTAATCTTTCAGCCATTTAATGCAGCTCTTAACAAATATGTCTAATGACGGAGACAGTTTTATAGTTGCGGGAATACTATTCCAAACAATTACACCAGAGAAGGTATGACTACCCTTAAATAAGTTACATTTTGCTTGAGGCACAATATAATTATGCTGTGCAACTGATCTCAAACTTACGGCGGTGTTATTTAGATTTACATCTCTCATATGAAATAGTTCGTGTAAATAACTGGGAGCTAAATTGTTATCAACTTTATACATAACCTTAGCCTTGTTCAGAAAAACAGACTGATCAAAAGATAAAAAATCAAGTCGTTTCAACGATTCCTCAAGCCCACAATAATCTTGTGACAATATGAGTTTGCATGCTCGTCTTTGTAATTTGTTTATCTTATTTATATTATTATTAGATACGTTACTCCACACAATGCTGCAGTACTCAATGTGCGGTTTTATATAAGCATTATAGAACATAAGTCTGTGATTTGTTGTTAAATAAGACCGTATCTTGCTTAAAAGCCATAAGTTTGACGAGAGCTTTTTTTGTTATGTGGTGAAACTGATCACTCCACAGTAAATTTTCACCCACAAAAACACCTCCTATTTTATCACAGGTGGACATTCTTATATCAATATCACTGTATCGTAATGACAAAACTGATTTTTGTAAATGTTGTCTCTTTTGCCTAGTAGTTATGAGCATTACCTTAGTTTTTTTCTACATGTATATTAATTACCATCCCATTTTGTCGGCATCAATCTTGAAGTGCATTTAATGTCAGTTGAAAAATATAACGGTTTTATCCTTTGGAAGCAGTAAAACATTCAAAGGGAGAGAGTATGGACTATATTGCGCAATTTCTGGTAATGAACCCTCGTCAGTAGCCCTTTTAAAACTGGCAACGAAAGCCAGACTATTGTACTGCAATTTCGAAAATTTTCACGAGAAGTCTAAGTTTATATTCAAGTTGATTGATGTTAGTTTGAAAGTCAAAGAATATAGTATCGTCTGCATAAAGATCAACAGCAGCTGAATCTTTGAGCGCTAATGGCAGATCGGTAATAAAAACCAAAAACAGTAATAGACCAAGTATTGAACCCTGAGGAACGCCACATGTGACATATGCAGGATCGGACAAATGACTACATAAAGAAACTCGCTGGGTTCTATTAGTTAAATATGATTCAAACCGCTTAAGGCATGTTTCGTTACACTTGTAACGAAGTATTTTATGATCGACTAAATCAAACGCTTTTCTGAAATTTGAATTTCCTGAATTTATCGCATCTAACCAGGAATCAACCATTTGGACCAGGGCAGATTCTGTTGAGTATTTTGGTCGGAAACCGCTCTGAGATTTATGTAAAAGATCAAAAGTGCTTAAATACTCTAAAAACTGATTGTTCACCCACTTTTCAATAAAAAAAGGTACAAGTAGGCAAATATCAGGAAAAGGCGCAATCAGAAAAAGACTCCCACTCCAAAAACCAAGGTGGGAAAAAAACCAAACTACCATGAAAACATTTTGTAAGCCGAATGAGCAGCTATTTTCCCAATAGGTGGCCACTCAGTTACCGTAACTTAACTAAAATATGCAAACATACATAAGGCGCCAACAGTACAAAAATATTTTAAACACCAAGACATAAAACAAAAAGAACCACCACAGAAGTATCGACTTGGAACGATCAGTAACACAAAGTCACTGGCGGGTTTAAATCGATTTTACACGGCAGTAACCTCACCCTCAGCTTCTGCAGTGGCTCATAACATTCAGTTAGTTCTTCGGTCCTCGTGGTGAATCTCTAACTAGCAAATGAATCATCAAGAACAAACAAATAAATCATGATAAACATCCTGATGAATCAAAAACCAGGACTCACAGATTCAGTAAGCTGCCCGACGATGGAGATCCCTGGGCGCCAAATAACTTACTAACTCCGGAGCTAAAGAAAAACATCAGTTGGACCCCGGTGGGCCAAGCAACAGACAAGAAGCTCCGGCCCCAACCAACTAAAATGTTTTGATATTGTTGGTAGAATAGAAATAGGTCGATAATTATTTACATGACATTTAGAGCCGGATTTGAAAAGTGGCTTGACTTTCGCTTCTTTCCAGGAATTCGGAAATTCACCAGATATTATACTTTACTTTTATTTACTATACAGGTAAGGCTAGGTGCGATCACATTAGCTGAAATTTTGAGGATTTTTGGGCCAATATTATCGATTCCAGTGGATTTGTTGGTATTTAACAGGGAAAGAAAGTTCCTTACAAAAGTCTCTCATTTGTCGGGGCAATTAGGAATTCTGTTTCAGTAGGGATTTTTGATTTGACGTATTCATTTAGATTTTCGAAATTTGATGGGGACAATTGGTTCCTTTAGATTTGAGGCAACATTGACGAAATAGGAATTAAAACGTCTGTTCAATCATTTTCGTCCGTTATCACACGATCACCTACATTTATGTTTAAGTCTGGATCATCATTGCCACCTTTTTGATTGGCTCCAAGTTCCTTAAAAAGCTTCCATATAGTTCTAGGGTCTGTTTGACCGTCTTCAATCTTGGATTGATAAGATTCTTTTTTAGATTTTTCAATTAAACCGGAAACTTTGTTTCTTAATACTTTATACATCTCAATGTTACCGTTTAATTTATATTTATTTCATTCTTTCGTGGCATCTAATATTTCAGGCGTTAACCAATCAGGTTGGTATTTCTTTTTAATTCTGTGACTTTTCATAGGGGCATGCTTATTGATAGTTTCTAATAAGAGATATTTCCAAACGGAGACCATAACATCTACTGTGTCAAAACTTTGAACCATTTCCCAAGGAACACAGCTTAAATCAATCAAAATTCTGCTTCATCGAAGTGCTTGAAAGATCTGTAATTTATGACTTGATGTACATTTTTACTTACAACGGAATTACATTTTCTATTACAAAAAAAACAGCATAATGATCACTTAAGCAAAGTTGTTTTTCACATTAACACATTGGGCATTTTCCTCATAATTAGTGTAGATATGATCGATTAGGGTTGCTGAATCCTTTGTTACTCGAGTAGCTTCGCTAACAAGTAGGGATAGACCTAGAGAGGCAGTAAAATTACCCTAGTTCCTATCAATTTCTTCATTTAATAAATTTTTATAAAAATCGCCAAGAAGAATTCGTTGTTAATGACATCGATGAAATCCTCAAATCGATCATTAAATTCAACTGTTGCATTCGGTGGCCTATACATATTTCTGACCAAAAATGATCTAGAGTTTGTTGGTGAAATTTCTAACATTAAACAAGAAATATCATTAGTTTCTAGGTCTTCTCTTCGTCTTGCGTTTATACCATTTCGTACATAAACAATTAAACCTCCGCCACCATTACTAAAGTTATCCTTTCGAAACGGAGTTTGAAAACCATTTATTTGAAAAACATTGGTAAGTTTATGTGCCTTTAATTTAGTCTCACTTAATCCAAAAACATGTAAATTGTAGTTTTCTGGTGAGGTTAAAGGAATGGATTCGGAATCGCATAAGACGCCGTATGTATACGTAAATTACCATCATAAATTCATTCCTGGTACAAGAGAATGCATATCGGGTTTGTTACGCAAAATATTCGTATTCAAAGTTGGGAAACCTTCGTTTTTTCCTGCATCTGAGTGAATCGCCATCTTTATCGGGTATGGTTACCGATTTATCGATAATTACACGGTGAACGCGGTAACCAGTATAAAGCTGTGACGTCACTCACTCACTTTCTCTTTAAGCCGCTCATTTCAGTTGCAAGACGTTCAAATATTCTCGCGATAATTTCGTTATTTTATTTTGCATTTGTGGATATTTTCTACGTTAAACTTGACAGAAGGGTTTATGTGATAATACCGGAGAATATTTTTTACCGAAGATGCCTCAGTGCCAGGCGATTAACTGTAAAAACAAGCCACAGAAATAAGGTAAAAGTTTTTTCCAGATACCTGTCGTCGGCATTTCGCTTCCCCCAAAGCGATAAAAAATCGTAGGTGTAGACATTTTCACTATTTCTTATTAATAATCCAGTTTGAACGGAATGGAATTACTGTTACATGTATCTACGCACGGTAGTTTTTATTCCGAATTTTGGCATTTCACATACAATTCGTCAAAGAATCACGCACAATAGAAAAAGAATAGGAATTCGCAAGTTTTTCATCCATTTTATTCCCATTTTTTTAAGTTAAACAGATATCTGTACAAATTCACATATATTTCACCAAAACATAAATTAGAATTGTTTGATAAGTTAATCGCGCCAATTCTGAATTATTCAAGTGAAGTTTGGGGGTTTATACAAGCTAATTCTATTGAGAGAGTTCATCTTCAATTTTGCAAAAGATTATTAGGAGTTAAAAAATCCACACAAAATGACTTTGTTTACGGTGAACTTGGAAGAACCAAACTGATAACTAGAAGATATTTTATCATCTTAAAGTACTGGTTTAAGATTTTATCTGTTAGTGAAAATAAGTATAGCAAATTGGTATATAGACTGATGCTGAATGATTTAGATAGATATCCTAACAAGGAAAATTGGGCGTCTTTAGTTAGGAAACTATTATTTTCTCTTGGTTTTAATTACGTTTGGGAAGCTCAGGGAGTTGGTAATTACGAAGGGTTCATGACTATTTTAAAACAAAGACTTACCGATAATTTCATTCAGAACTGGCACTCGCGTTTAGAAGAATCATCAAGAGCAATATTTTACATATCTATTGCCTCATTTCAGTTGCAACCCTATTTACAATCTCTTAATGTAACGAAATTCCGTAATGCAATTAGCAAATTAAGAATGGCATCTAATCGTCTGGAAATTGAAGCTGGTAGGTGGGTGAGGGTTAATGAAAGGGTTCCGGTAAATGAAAGAAAATGTAGGTTATGTAATGTAATGGAAGACGAATACCATTTTGTAATAGAATGTAATAGATACAATGAGCTAAGAAAGAAATATATTCCTAAATACTATTTTCAAAGGCCTAGTATGTATAAATTTGTTGAATTGGTCACTACAGAGAATAATACACTTATGAAAAAGTTTGGTGCTTTTGTATATCAAGCTTTTAAATTACGATCTGAAATGCTTTACGCCTAATAAACATACATGTCATTTATCAGCCTCAAGTTTAAAACTATTTTGTAATGCTATCCTGTGTAATTTATCAACCTCTTGTTTAAAACTATTTTCTGTAATGCTAATCGGTGTATAATTGAAGTTTATGGAACGTTGTTCTTCTATTCATGTATTTGCAATGTTTGGCCTGTATTTTTTGCATGTTTTGTATTTGTACTTTGTCACTTTTTGCTTGTTAGCAGTATTCGATCAACCAAACATATAAATGACTAACATGAACATTATGTATGAAACCAGCCTAATTATTGTGTGTATATAATGTCGAAATGTATACACCTTCTCCGCAGAAAAAAAGAATCGCATTATTATTATTATGCACGATTTTCGTCATGTCACGGTCATTTCACAGTCATGTCAGTTACATTTAGACTAGATATATGATGTTCATTCTAATCAACTTACGTTATAGTCATGTCAAGTAAACAAATTTTATATGTTTTGTTCGATCGTGATATACTTTTCTACAGTCATGTCATATACACACACATGATTTTGATTATGATGATTGTTATTTATGTCTATGTCACGATGTTGTCTGTTTAATGCACTGTCTTTGCCATGTTGTAAATATTGTATCCTCGTGGGCCTTACGGCCTTTTGGAATTTGAATAAACTTTTCTTCTTCTTCTTCTTCTCCAAAACGGAATCGGTACACACTCAAGGGGTAATCTCACTTTTTTATTTTTTACATAATTTGATTAATTTGCTTCAGTTATCTATTTTATTAAATTTATAATCGGAGGTGAACCGCCCATCACTAATTGTTTTTCAATGCGCATGCGTTTCTAATTGTTAACCACCAATCCAGAAAAGATTTTCATTCATGCGGATAATTATTTTTAGCATGTGACACGGTAAACACGCCTCAAACGGTCAGCTGACCTGTCAACAATGACTGCAATCAAAGTTGTTTACGTAAAGACACGCGCCATCAAAAGATACGACCGCCATTCTTTAAATCGTTTGATCGCAATTATAAGTTGTTTACATAAAGACACGCGCCATCAAAAGATGCGACCGCCATTCTTTAAATCGTTTGATCTCTATTAATACGTATGAAAGATTATCGACTACCTAACTATCGTTACATAATTTTGATTGGATTTACATCATAAAGGTGCGAAATACACTCGGATGGATGTCTCTAAGATGCTTTTTTGGCTCATAGACAACAAAACACAGGTAAATATTGGGACGTATCGCGGCAAAAACAACTTGCACCCCGGGAATCACCACTGAGGAAAACATGTGTCTGAGACCAGATTTACTAGTCCTGGGACGCCGGGTTCTGCGTCCGCGAGATCCTTGTGACAGAGGACATTTTTTTCTGTTTTTCTTACCTGAATGTGGGAATTTTATCGATAAAATGAAGTGGAGTACGATCGCTTGTAAATGGCTCTCAACCGAAAGTGAGTGAGTGACGTCACAGGTAAACAAATATGGCGACAACCTTCGTGATTCGAGACGCATTTTAGCGTAATTTTCAAACGATGATTGTGTACTTATTATGGGGTAAATCGGTGGAATTTGATTTGTAACACGTACTGTAACATCTAAATGAATATTTACAGGGCCAAATATGCGTTTCCGAATCGATTCCTTTAACAAAGCTTGTAATTCAGAAAAATTACCAAGTTTCTCGCCACAAATACCTTGAATATTAAGATTACCAATGTTTATCCCCTTACTACTTAAATGTAAGTTAATATGATGACAATGCTGATCATGAGTTGAATCTAGTGAAACAGGTTGTACCGCACATGGCCTCGATATATCATACAAATTTGCATTTAAAATTTGCTCATGTTCTGTAATATTCGGTACAATAACAGATTCACACAAACTGCTGTGCATTTCAGTATTACTTGAAAATTCACTGTCTTGATTTACTTTCACAACCTCTAGATCATATTTAGAACAAAAACACTGATTTAAATTACATGAACTACATAAATGATTTAAAAGTTCAAACTGATTTACATGTATATCATTAAAAACACTAATATCGTTCTGTTTACCAATGAACAGTGGGTACCTTGTGTGCGCAACTCCTCCTACAGTTTAATACAGATACTTTTGAAACTTTACAGACATTGTGACCATGCTTTGAAGATATGCATGTGGTAAGGATATACTCCTCAGATTATTTTTTTTTACTTTTTGAGCAATTTGAACTTAGTCATATTTCGGACATTTTCACATCCTGAAAGTGACTTACCAGATGGGGGCATAGTGTTTTATAAACACATTTTCTAGTTCACATTTAAGAGGTAGGAATATATTGAACTTTGTAGATGCCTTGATACTAATTTGTGTATGTAACTGGCTTAATATTTTCTGTCTAAATATCCTGGCCCCGAGGGTGTAAAACTTTTTATCATGCTCAACTCAGCTAAGAATAATATTTCAACTGCTCATAAATACCGAAATAGCCTAAATATATTGAAAGTGAAAGTTAAGAACTACAAATAAAAATAAAACTGAGATTCTTCAAAATCAATAAGAATATTAATGAGAAAAAGGATGGGCTATACCGCGGTTTTTCGGCTGCACCAGTTTCTTCAGTGACCTTTAAGATTTGGCAAAGTGAAGCAAAAGGGAAATAAGACTAGAATGATCCAAACAGAGCCAAATACATAAAACGTTGGTAAGAAAATGAATCCAAACCGATAATGAATCACTGATTTCTCAGAATACCTTGGAGGATCTCAAAGGACGCATGGAAAATAGAATCTGCACTATGGATGATATACGGGGTGACTTTTTAGGACCGGCACACGGCACAACACCAGCTGCAGTAATAGCAAATAATGATAAAACTGGGATCCTTTAAGAGCAGTGAGCATATTAATGCGACAAAAGAATAGAAAAGGATGGTCCATATCGCGGTTTCAGCTACTTAAGCCTCTTCAGTGACTGGCAAAATGGAGCCAAAGAGAAATACTGTAAATTTGCAAATTTCAACAGGATAGTCGATAGAAAGACTAGTATTGGCCAAACACAGCAAAATACTTAAAACGTTGGTTAGAAAATGAATCTAAACCGATCATGAATTTCTGATTTCTCAGAATACTTTCGCTGATTTCAAAGGACCAAAAAGAAATTATTATCTGCAAGGATCAGGAAAAGGCGCAATCAGCGCGAAAAACCGAGTCGGGAAAAAACTTAATTGACAATTAGGTACTTATACTAAGAAAACATATCGTAAGCCGAGTTAGCAGCTATTCCTCAATAGGCTGCCACTCAGTTACCAGAAGTTAACTAAAATATGAAAACGTACATAAGGTTCAAACAGCACAAAAATCCCACTCAAAAACATGAAACAAATAGAACCACAACAGAAGAATCGCCTTAGAACGATCTGTTATATAAAATTACTGGGTTTGAAATGTAATGGAAAAGTCAAAGTTACATTGCAATCCATTGAAAATTTTACAAAAAGATATAGACTTATATCACATAGAGTATGTCTCTAACACTTCGACATACATGTACATTCTGAGCATAACTTAGAAGGCCTACGGCTTTTCATTGTTAGCGGTGTTTGGCTTGCCGAAGTACCAAAACATTTTCGTGTATCGCTGAAATGTGTTGTCAGTGCCTAGCGCAAATCTTGATAGGCTAATCTGTGGGTACACGCCTACTCCTGCATGAAAAACCAGCTCCCGATTGCCCGTTCTACCGAAAACAGTCGTCTGTAGAATATAAAATACAAGAAAAGTCGTTTTACTTCAACAATATGCAGGTTTCAAGACGTTTTTTATATTTAAAGTCATTTAGTTTAGTAATTCATTCAGAAAACATGCCCATGCAATATACAGAGGTTTTTTTGAGCTGTAAAACTTTAAAATTTCACCAGAAAAATGTTTGATATTTTTAATATTTTTGCTCAAAACATACACTGTGGGTACACGTTAGAACCGCCTCGGTAAAGAAAATTGTGTTTACCTCTGCAAACCCCAGTTTTTTTCTATATAAAGGTGGGGTTTACGGGGGTATATATTTCACGGACATGTTTTCCTGATGAAAACTGCTTCAAACTGCACCCTGTAGTTTATAAGATTACACCGAGCAACCGAAGTCATATTTTAACCAGAGGACCAATGGTCCTGTAAACGCTCACCTGAGATCTGCAGCATATACCAATAAACATGTTTGAATATTATGTTATTTAACCCCAGTGCAGTGGCAGATAAGCCCCTGGGCCATTTTCTTTTTTCAGAATAATCAATATACTGTCCTTTTGCCAATTTCCTGCTGGCTTTTCCCTTCAAATGCAATTTTAACAGTTTTCCCCATTCATATGTATAGCTAACCCATGTTGACCTTGCCATTAACTTGGTCAAGGTCATCACAAGGTCATGATTTATATATACATTGAAGCAATTTTAACAGTTTTCCCCATTCAAATGCATAGGAAACCCATGTTGACCTTGCCACAAACTTGGTCAAGGTCATCACAGGGTCATGATTTATATATACATTGGAGTACTTTAGCCATCGATGCTTCACGCCAAGTTTCCTTGAAATCAGTCGATTGGTTTCAGAGAAGATTTTTGAAGGGTTTTTGCCATACATGGGCATGGCGGCCATCTTGGTGATGTGACCTAAATAATTAATATACACATTGGTTCCAACATCCTATGGATGCTTTACACAAAATTTGGCTTTAATTGGCCAAGCGGTTTCAGAGGAGAAGATGTTTGAATATTATGGAAATATACATGTATACTGCCCAGGATGGGGCCAGATAAGCCCTTGGATCCAACTTTTTTCAGAATCATTAATATTCAGTCCTACTACCCATTTCCTGCAACTTTTTCATCTAAAATGACTTTTTAAAAGTTTTCCCCATTCAAATGCATAGGCGACCTATGTTGACCTTGTCGTAAAATAGGTCAAGGTCACCACAGGGTCATGATTTATAAATACATTGTAGTACTTTAGCCATCAATGCTTCATGTCAAGTTTCTTTGAAATCAGTCCACCAGTTCCGGAGAAGAAGATTTTTGAAGGGTTTTTACCGTATATGGGCATGGCGGTCATCTTGCTCATGTGACCTAGATAATATATATACACATTGATTTACCCATTCTATAAATGCTTCAAATAAAATTTGGCTTTGATTAGCCAAGCGGTTTCAGAGGAGAAGATGTTTGAATATTATGGTAATATACATGCACATATACCAGAGGACCAATGGGCCTCTAAACGCTCACCTGAAACCCGAGATATATACCAAAAAACATGTTTGACTAGAATGGTAATATACATGTATATAACCCCAGGGCTGGGTCAGAGCAACCCCTGGATTCAATTTCTTTTTGAAAACATAAAACTGCAGTCCATTTGCCAATTTACTAAAAGTTTTGCCCTTCAAATGACATTTTAACAATTTTCCCCATTCAAATGCACGGGCGACCTAAGTTGACCTTGCCGTAAAATAGGTCAAGGTCATCCAAGGATCACGATTTATATACACTTTGTAGAGCTCTATTGCCTGATGCTTCATGCCAAGTTTCAAAATCATAGGCCTTCTGGTTCTGGAGAAAAAGGTTTTAAAGGTTTTTGCTATTTATAGCCATGGCAGCCATCTTGGTCATGTGACCTTGACCATTTATATATACTTTCATTCCCACTTCCTAACAATGCTCTTTATAAAGTTTGGCTTTGATTGGCCAAGCAGTTTCAGAGAAGATCTTTGAATATCACTGTATTATACATGTATGTTGCTCCGGGGTGGGGGCAGACAGACCCCTGGGGTCCAATTTTTTCAGAATTATCAATCTTAAGTCCATCTGCCCATTTCCTGCACGTTTTTCCCTACAAACGACATTTTAACACTTTTCCCCATTCGAATGCATGAACTACCTATGTTGAACTTGCCGTAAAATAGGTCAAGGTCATCCCAGGGTCATGATTTACATAAGCTTTATAGAGCTCTAGTCACTGATGCTTGACACCAAGTTTAAAAGTCATTGGCCTTCTGGTTCTGGAGAAGAATATTTTTAAAGGTTTTTTTTTCTATTTATAGCCATGGCGGCCATCTTGGTCATGTGACCTTGACCATTTATATAAACTTTCTTTCCCCCTTCCCAAGAATGCTCCATATGAAGTTTGGCTTTGATTGGCCAAACGGTTTCAGGGGAGAAGATGTTTCATTATTATGGAAATAGCCCCGGGGCAGAAGCAGACAACCCCCCAGGGGCTAAAATTTTCCATTAACATTAATCTTCCATCCATTTGCCTATTCCCAGTAAGTTTTGCCCATTAAATAGCATTTTACCATTTTTTCCCATTCAAATGCATTTGCGACCTTGCCGTAAAATAGGTCAAGGTCATCCTAGGTCATGATTTATATAAACTATGATGGGCCCGTGTCCCCGATGCTACATACCAGGTTTCGTGGAAATCGGCCCTCTGGTTCTGGAGAAGAAGATTTTTAAAGGTTTTTGCTATTTATAGCCATGGCGGCCATCTTGGTCATGTGACCTGGACCATTTATATAAACTTTCGTTCCCCCTTCCTAAGGATGTTCCACATGAAGTTTGGCTTTGATCGGCCAAGCGGTTTCAGAGGAGAAGATCTTTGAAATTGTGGACGGACGACGGACGGACGGACGGACGACGCACGGACGGACGACGGAGCATGTCCATCCTATAAGCTCACCTTGTGAGCCTTCGGCTCAAGTGAGCTAATAATGCCCCAGGGTGGGGGCAGATGAGCCCCTTGGGTCCATTTTTTTTCAGAATCATTAATATTCAGTCCTGCTGCCCATTTCCTGCAAGACTTTCACTTTAAACGACTTTTTTAAAAGTTTTCTCCATTCAAATGTATTGGTGACCTATGTTGAACTTGCCGTAAAACAGGTCAAGGTCATCACAAGGTCATGATTTATATACACATTGTAGTACTTCAGCTATCAATACTTCATGCCAACTTTCATTGAAATCGGTTCACCAGTTCCGGAGAAGAAGATTTTGAAGGGTTTTTAGCATATATGGGCATGGCGGCCATCTTGGTCATGTGACCTTGATTATTTATACACACATTGGTTATATTACCCCTTCCTATTGATACTTCACATAAAATTTGGCTTTGATTGACCGAGCGGTTTCAGAGGAGAAGACGTTTGAATATTATGGAGATACACATGTAAATTGCCCTGGGGTAGGGCCACATGAGCCCCTGGGGTCAATTGTTTTTTGTTTTTCAGAATCATTAATATTCAGTCTTACTGCCCATTTCCTGCAAGACTTTCACTTTAAATGACACTTTAAAAGCTTTTCCCATTCAAATGCATTGGCGACCAATGTTGACATTGTCGTAAAATAGGTCAAGGTCATCCTAAAAGGTCATTATTTATATACACATTTTGGACCTCGAGTCACTTATGCTATGTGCCAAGTTTCAAGATCCGAGGCCTTTGGGTTCTGGAGAAGAAGATTTTTAAATGTTTTCACTATATATGGGCATGGCGGCCATCTTGGTCATGTGACATGAATTATTTATATACACGTTGGTTCCCCCTTCCTATAGATGCTTCATATAAAATTTGGCTTTGATTGGCCCAGCGGTTTCAGAGAAGAAGATCTTTGAAAATGGTGGACGACGACGACGACGCCGACGACGGACGACGGACGGACTGACACCGGATCACGGCCATCCTATAAGCTCACCTTGTGAGCCTAACGGTTCAGGTGAGCTAAAATATGTTGCTCGGGGTAATCTTTTACACTATAGAGCGCATAAAATTTACAGTTGTATAACAGTTTGGAGCATAAAATACCGAGGTATGTGCACTTTGCTGCATGAAATTTCTTCCAGTTTTAAGAATGTTATGGCTGATTTGCTTACTGGTTCTGTCCGAATACCAGTACAAAATATGCAATACAATACAATAGTTGTCACGTGATTGTCCACCTTGAAAATGACGTTAACAATATGTCTTTAAACGTGACAGAAATAATTGAATGAAATCAGGTTTTAATTTTGCTATATATTTGAAGGACATTTCCTTGATTTTTAGACCAGTTCAAAAGGGACATATTTTGTGCATTAACTACTGAAAACATCTCCTACGTACCATATCAAGCCCTGGGGTTGCTCTGGGATTCTGTAACTCATTAAGAAAGTGAAAGTCTCTGGCAGCCGTCTCCAGCGATCCCCGCTTTCTGTACAGAGTCAAATGCGGTGACACATGCTGTAATAACTCGGCTCCAGATTGTAAGTATGTCTGTGCTTTATTACCTACGAGTAAAATTCGGAAACATCAGGAAAACATGTCCGTGAAATGTATATCCCCTTAAGCCCCACTTTTATATAGTAAAACTGGGGTGTACAGGGGTATACCTACATCCCTTTGAACGTTTTCACTTCCAAAGGATCAAGTTTTTGTATTTTGTTTCTTTTTTTTTTCTCCAAAGATTGTGGGTACACGTTAGAACCGCTTCTACGAGGTGGTTCTAACGAGTACCTACAATGTATGTTTTGGTGCAAAAATAAGAAAAATATGCATTCCCTACATACCCAATTTTTGCTATATAAAAGTGGGGTTCAAGGTGGTATACATTACACAGTTGTTTAACTGATGAAAATAGGGAGAATGATAAAACAAAGAAGGAGATTCTTGATTTTTAGTAGGGAGGTCGGAAATTATGATAGAGAGATGTAACAGATTAATATGAGAAAAATCTGAAAATTATGAAATTCCAAATATGGAGATTTTTCTAAAAATAGAGAGATACCTCCAATATAGTGAGATAATCACGAGTATGGTAAAATAATGAAAGATGATCCAATGACAAATATCGATTTTTTTTTCATTTTCTGATGATGCTTTGGAGTGATAAAATATTGACAATTTAACATATATATCTAGAAAATAATTACAAGTAAAAGATGTAGTGAATAGAGGATATTTGCTTTTTTGAGGTGAATACCAAAAATATTTCATCGAGTGAGTTGAAAACATCAGAATTTTAAATTTCGTATCAAGGAAAATACCAATTTTATCAAGTTTTGATATACATTGGTTTTCACTGTGTAAAGTATAAAATAAAAATAGATATTTTATTAGTGAACATACATGTATAATAGTGCGGTTTTACCTCTTTGAATATCTTCCGGTTTGAAAGCTGGCATTAAAGGGGCGGGTAAAGGCAACGCTACACAAGAAGCCGTGACTAGAATACAGAACTGTACATAGACAAACAGAAGCATCTGCAAAAATTAAAATAATATATGAGACTGTGCATGAGAAAACCAACAATTTTGGTTTCCGACCAGGTCTGACATAAAAAGGCCTGTACAGTCACAGAAGATGGTTAGAGGCTAGAAATGTCGGATTTAGAAAGTAGAGGAATTGTACTGTCCGTGTAGCGAAAACAAAGGCGCTGATCAGCTGTGCAGTTACTGCACAGCTGATCTGCGTCTTTGTTTTCGCATATGCAAATTGTTGGTTTTTCCCATGCGGCGGCATATATGGTACTTAGCCCAGTTTTCATGGGGGTTCCAGTTTTCGTGGTATACATGTATTTCAGCTGAAACTGTATTTTCTCACAAGATGTCACATTTACTGGAGTCTACCATCCTCAGTGTGCAAGAAAAATAACAAAGATTGCTTTTTATGTAGACTGTTCAATATTTTTCATTGACATTATGAAAACATGCATTATACAGAATTTTTTTTCAGGTGTAAAAAAAAATGAAAAAACCATCACAAAAAAGTTGATATTTTTCTTATTTTTGCTCAAAACATAGATTGTGGGTACACGTTAGAACCGCCTCGGCGAGGCGGTTCTAACGAGTACCCACAATCTATGTTTTGGAGCAAAAATAAGAAAAATAGGTATACCCCTGCATACCCCAGTTTTACTATATAAAAGTGGGGTTTAAGGGGGTATACATTACACGGACATGTTTTCCTGATGTAACAAAGATTGCTTTTTATGTGGACTGTTCAATATTTTTCATGGATTTGAATCTGAATATGGGACTTACACTTTATTCAAAATGGGTAGATGTCTTTAAAATGTTTTCAGTATCACACCTGACAGTAAAATATTTTCAAAAATACTTAGTTCAATTGACAAGGTGTAATTAAATAACGAATCATTAAGATATGTCAAGAATTTTTTGAAGCATTGAAATTGAGTCTGTTTATTAATGACCCACGAATTTTGGTGCCTTACTTTTGATGACGTCAAAGATCAATGCGTCATACAAAATGGTGTATGTGTAAGCAATAAAAAGAATTGCAATGAAAAGGTAACAATATATTAAATAAAAAGGATTTTTATGCATCATTCCATATTTATTTAAGATCTGACCTGTTTCTATCACCCTGGAGTTGCTTTTGAATTATTAGTACCATGAAAACTGGACCAACCATCATATAATAAAATAAATGCTAAATGTATTAGCTTCTGTGTATTTTGTTAAATGTAATTGTCGTTCTGTTGTCAGCATGATTAACGGATATCATGGAATGAAATACCAAGTGAAATTTCATACAGATCTAAACCAAAATACAACAATCCGTTGGTCCTTAAGCGTATGTTTTGTGCGGATAAATAAAATCTAATTCTCATAATAAATAAATAAATATAAATAAATAAATAAATAAATAAATAAATAAATAAATAAATCTTACAAACCCTATTAAAATCACGAAAATAGTTTCTTATTTTGGTATGATGTTATTTTTCTTTGAATGACAAGGCTATTTAGTCAAAACTGGTTACCTTGTATTTTGAACTTTTTCGTCGGCGGCCTGCTAGGTATGGCCTGATATGTCAATGTAGAATACTTAAACACACTTCGGTAAAAAGCTGGATTTGAGCACAGCACAAACACGGACATGTCTGCCCTTCGCTTCAAAATGCTTTAACAGTATAGTAGTCTATGAGACAGGTTCCGGTTCTGCTCTCGGCTTTCAGTTATCAGTTGGGCGCCCAGGCTGGTCTGTAGCCAGTCGTCGCTATATTCGCATGGCATAATCTTTGTTGTGTGCACACCTGTGCACTGACAAACGCCGCATTAAATTTCATGTAACGTAATAAATCTGTTATTTGTACATAATGACAAACAGTTTCATATTTCTTGGTACCTATATCTTAAAACAAAATTACGGTGTCTAAAGCTGTTTGGCACGGTGGTCATGAATGTGAAGAGTTAGAAAGGCTCCTACTTTCCAGGCAATTCAAGAAAACGATGGCGGCTCCTGTTATTCCCTCGTGTAATGGGTGGCATTAAAATACTTAATGTCGACCTCCTACAGTTGAACCATGTAATGATTCTCAAAGTTTGAGATTACACATTACCTCTACCTTTGTGGTGGGAAGATTGCGTGATAGCAGTGACAGCATTTGAGCATTACTATTACGAAAACACGTCCATGCAATATACAGAGATTTTTTAAGTTGTAAAAATCGAAAATTTTCAGGAGAAAAATCTTTGATATTTTTCTTATTTTTGCTCAAAACATAGATTGTAATTACACGTTAGAACCGCCTCGGCCGCCCCGCTCGCCTAGGCGGTTCTAACGAGTACCAACAATCCATGTTTATGGAGCAAAAATAAGAAAAATAGGTATACCCCTGCGAACCCCAGTTTTGCTGTATAAAAGTGGGGTTTGAGGGGGTACACATTTCACGGACGTGTTTTCCTGATGGTTAGAAAGGCTCCTACTTTCCAGGCAATTCAAGAAATTAATTGCGGCTCCCGGTATTCCCTCGTGTAATGGACGACATTAACCCATATTTGAGGAATGGGTTTTCCCATCATTATCATTAGGATGAGTCCACTTTCATTTTTAGGGGCGTCAAGTGTGATTTTTAAATTGTATTCAGATTTTCGATGAAAATTCTCTAAGCAAACAGAATAGACCCAGATGGGACGCCGCGTTCTGCGGCGTCACATCTGGGGCTATACTTTTGCCTATGTCCCACAAAAGGGACGCCAGGCTTAAATGAGTTAAGATGCTTAATATCGACCTCATACACAGGTACCGTTACGACGGTTTTTCAAAACTGAGATTACACATTATTCTACCTTTGTGGTGGGAAGATTGTTGTGTGATAGCAGTGGCAGCATTTGAGCATTGCGAAAACACGCCCATGCAATATACAAAGATTTTTTTTTAAAAATCTTTAATATTTTTCTTATTTTTGCTCAAAACATAGATTGTGGTTACACGTTAGAACCGCCTCGCCACGCCAGACCTAGTTTTGTCGTGGAATGGCAGTGGCGATACTTCGTGTACAAACCTACTCCTTTAACATGTAACATGACGGCATTTGCGGCATTTGAGATAGAACCTGCCTCTCCAGCGGAAAGGCATAGACGATACTTTACGCCAATCTAACCATACACTTATGGCGAGACTGTACCGGTGGACTGAGATAGCATATATCTTTGAGGTTGGACTACAGCAGGGTGTATGTAATGTACCCGTACACTTGTACCGTGACGGGGCCGTTATCCGGATGTGTTCGTGTAATATATACCCCCAATACCCAACTTTTATATAGAAAAACTGGGGTATGCAGGGTTTTTGCTTCAAAACATAGATTGTGGGTACTCGTTAGAACCGCCTCGACAAGGCGGTTCTAACGTCGAGGCGGTTCTAACGTGTACCACAATCTTTGTTTTGAGCAAAAGTAATGAAAACATTTTTTTTTTCTAAAGCAATTTTCAGTTTTTAATGCTGAAAAAAATTCTTATTATTGCATAGGCGAGTTCTAGAGGTAGCATTTGAGATAAACTCCTCTAGGCCTTTAAACGGTTATCACCTTGACCTCATACGGTTGAGGCGAGGCGGTATTAAGGTCTTAGATAGCATCGATGACGCTTGCCTCTGAAGCGTGACAACATACATGCAACATACAGTGATTTTTTTTTCAGCTGTAAAAATTGAAAATATCAACAGAAAATTTTTGATATTTTTGCTCAAAACATTGATTGTGGGTATACGTTAGAACCGCCTCGGCGAGTACCCACAATCTAATGTTTTGAAGCAAATTAAGAAAAATAGGCATACCCCCTGCATACTCCATTTTTGCTGTATAAAAGTGGGGTCTGATGGGGTACGGATTTCACGGACATGTTTTCTTGATGAACCGACATCAAGCATATCAGTTAGCAATTGCAGAATTTGTCGGCACTGGTACACTGGTCGACGTGAAAACATTTTTTTTTTTTCGAAAATTCAAACACAAGATGTCAAAAACGCCATTTTTGATATCAAAACTTGATGTAAATAAATTATCTGCAGACATAATCTTTGTTGTTTTGATATGCAAATAAACATTTTCTTCAGTTCTAGAATCGGTTCCGTGCGAGTGGGACACACACAAAAAGTGTCAACTTTCTTTTGTAAATACTGACAAAATCAAAATTTCTGTCTACAACTTCAGTCTGGATATGAATATGAATTGTCAACTTTACACTCCGTTAAAAGGAGCAATATTCAGACGGAATCATACGCGTATGCTTCTTGTATTCAACCACTCAGGCGAAATAATTGTTGTATGTTCAATGGTGCTTTCGGTGGTTACTAAACCAAGCAATTTCCTCTGTGACCACTGCTGCAGATAAATGAAATACGTTGGCGGTAATGAGAGCTTGATGTAATATCACATCACGAAAACATGTCCGTGTAATGTTTACCCCCTTATACCCCACGTTTATATAGCAAAAATGGGGTTTGCAGGGGTATACCTATATTTCTTATTTTTGCTCCAAAACATAGATTGTGGGTACTCGTGAGAACCGCCTCGGCGAGGCGGTTCTAACATGTACCCACAATCGATGTTTTGAGCAAAAATAAGAAAAATATCAAAAATTTCATCCGAAAATTTTCAATTTTTAAAGCTCAAAAAAATCTCTGTATATTGCATGGGCGAGTTTTCGTAATGGTTGGCGGTAATGAGATAGTCCAGTTGCCAAACATGGATTTGGCCTGTGACCTGGAAATGTGTGCCGCATAAAATGTTTTTATGGATTTCACTTCTTGATACCTTTCAGATGAAGAATCCGAGTGATGCCACCTTGGCATCATTGAGCATTTTGAAATATTCAAAAATTCAAAATGGCCGACAAAGGGCGGAAAATATTGCAAAACTCAACATAATACATGTATGTGAAGCAAAAAGCTCACATCTCTTGTTGTCCTTACTGTCTTCTTCTGGTTCATCAGACCATGCCAGTTCAAAAACTGCATCGTGAATTGTTTGAAAAAATCAAAAATCAAGATGGCGTCCAAGATGGTTGGCATAAACGAGAAAACAGCATCCCAGAGTTGCATATACGCAATGTTTTGTGTTTAAAATGCTCATTTTATGTTCTTATTAACAAAAACACCCTAATTTAGTTTTGTGTATGTTTTGACGCGCCAATCATAACAAAAAGGCAAGATGGTGACCAAGATGGCCGCCGAAAAAAATGATATAGAGAACTTGGTCTCTAAAAATTGTCTTAAATGTCTTGTTTTTGACTTTACTTTATTTTGTTAACAGTTCAAGTTTGAGTTTAGTTCTGACCCAACATCATAACAATGATGCAAGATGGTGGTCAAAATGGCCGCCTTAATCTTAGTATAAGGGAAAATGGCCTCTGATTCAAAAAGCTTATCTAAATGTATATTTGGCAAGTTTTAAGTAAGCAGAATAAACAGAGGGATGCAAATCTACATCATATAATGAAAGATACAATAGGCACTTTATTCTAAAACCGAGATTTGGTATTTGTCTGTGTCATTACCATTGTAATACTTAACAAAGTCATCAGCTATATTGTTCAACTATTGCAACAATTGTTTCTTCAATTCCATTGCATTTGCAAAATACTGCACAGGCTAATTGATTTATGAAACGCCTCTATTTCGATGATGAGCATGGTTGTTCAGAAGCATACCCACAGCAAATCATTCTACTTGAAGTATACTATCTGTTGCTGGAGCCAGATTGTCTACAGTTGTAATTGGCATAAGCACTCAGAACCCTTCAACATTATTTCGACCATCTGATTTAAGTTTGATATAAGATCATGCACCCTTGACCAAGCGTGGATTGTCAAATGGATGTCTGGACATGTATTGGTTTCTCATTGTTTTGCGTATATGGTGATTATATGCATTAAGCTTGGGAGTGTTTATTAGCCTTTGCTTACCAGTTTTACATTAAACCATATATCTTACAGAAATAATTCTACGTTGCTGCTATAACATCCTCCAAAAGCGATAATTCCCCTGATATTATCTGGTAATGGCTTACTCAGTTTAAAACGTACAAGTAGGCAAAGATCCGGAAAAGGCGCAATCAGAAAGAGGTTCCCACTCCAAAAACCGAGGTGGGAAAAAACCAAACTAACAATCAGGCACTTATACCATGAAACATATCGTAAGCCGAATGAGCAGCTATTTTCCCAATAGGTGGCCACTCAGTTACCTTAACTTAATTAAAAATATGAAAACATACATAAGGCGCCAACAGCACAAAAAAGTAAAATTAAACACCAAGACATAAAACAAAAAGCTTGTCAGGTATGAAACCCTTTGACATTGATTTCAAACTGGACTGCAAGAAGGAAGCAGACTACGGTCTGATGTTTTACCACAACCCAATATTTACGGTCCTTCAAATGTCCCTTTTATATGGCCCATTCCCTTTCGCATTAATGTTTTCTCTGCTCTTAAAGAGACTTGGTTTTACTTTTTATTCTTTTCGGTTTACATTGATTGTAGATATTTAATCTTGAGCAATACATAGACGTTTGTGTATGACGCTTACATATTTTTCTCAATGGTTCGCAACCATCTCAATTCTTGCCACTGTTACACTATGTCTACACTATGTCTCACCTGAACTGCGTTAGCGTTAGGTCCGAACACGATCGGCGAGTGTGCTTTTTATCAGTCTGTGATATCACAGCCCTTCTTCAATGTGAGATGGTCACAGTTGCATGCACAATCATGAAATACCTAAATCATCGTAATTATTTTCAACATTGGTTTTAAAGATGTCTTCTGCTGAGAAGTTCGAATAGTGTTGAGAGAATGCTAGTGCTTTTTGTCAAACCTCTTGTCTTGCTGGAGAAACTTTGGTTATGCTTTTAATGCTACAGTCAAAGTGACAATGGGTCGTCCACAGAATAGCACAGCCCATCGGTGACGACTGTATCAGGCCAGCGCAGTGTATGTGGATTTCTCAACTTGTACATTTTGCTTCCAAACATGTTATGTGTTCTTTATCCTCTTGTCCCCGCTGTCCCCCAACATTGAAGAATGTTGAGGGTATACCATGGCAAGGTAAATCTACCTGGAAGTGTCTTGAATAAATACTATTTGCTTCAAATGCGTTTATGGCTTTTACTTAAATGAGTTTTGCGTACCGCCATTGTAATAGCCATAGAAGTGATCAGGTGAGCATCATTTGGAAACTTACCAGCCAACTTTTTCAAGTTCATCCATCAATTTAAATCTATGCGCTAAGAAGACTGAGTCAAAGTTTACACGTGTATTTATTTAAAATGTGACAACAGCACATTATATATAAAGTTGTGATGTTGTATTTCCCAATAGTCAGAGTTTCTATGCACGTTTTAAACTTTTTCTGTTCTTAGCATTAGCGTCAGTTCGACTCTTCCTTTCATCTTTGTGAACCAGCTTTATCTGCGTTTCTCAGTCTGTTACATCCTTTCCGAATATGCTTCAGACCAAGCGCCTAGCGTTTTAGAGCTTTGCTGAAGGATTCACTACATTATCTTAAAAATGCAGTCCTCTTTGTTTCTTTTTTATTATATTTAAACTGTAAATGTTAAGAGTACTTTCATTTAGTGGTGTAGATTGATTTGCTTCCCTCTCTTTATTCTGCTAAATCAATATGCAACACATTAAACTAATGTTTTGTTCAGTGAAGAAGATCTCAGTCGTATTAAAATTACGTAGGACACATACGCTCCAGTATCATTTTGCAGTGTCAAAACAAAACACGAACATTAAATTGCGATGTTTACACCATAAAATGATCATTTCAAATACAAGTCATTCAGTATTAGCAGCACTGGAATGCTGCTGTAGGCAAAGAACATTAAAGCATGAATTTGATGATCCTCTTGGTCACCATCTTGTTTTATTGTTATCAATATGGGTCAAATAATCAAAAACAGGTCATTTGTCAACATAATTTGAACATTTGAATTACAAAACATTGAGCAAATGCAGCAATGGAATGCTAATTCAATCAGAAATTATGTACTCATATATTATGATTATGGCTGCCGTCTTGGCCACCATCTTGGCTCATTTTTATAATGTGGGAATAAACAATAAACCATGCTGTTCCCAACATTATATGAGCATTGCAAATGCGCTACATTTAGTATATTCTGCACAGGAATGGTGTTTTGATCAGAGAACACAACCTTTTAAATTATAATTATGGCGGCCATTTTGGTCGCCATTTTTTTGCTGTGATGATGTGGGGTCATAATCGAAAACCAAACACTTACGTATTATGTGTACAACAAAAACGGACTTCGAAGCACAATACACTGTTTTATGCAACACTTGAATGCCGTTTTATTAAGAAAATACTGCTTTTAGTATGATTGTGGCAGCCATCTTGTCCACCATCTTGCCTCAAAATAATGACATGGGGGTCAAATCTTAGAATTATCTTTTTAATATTGTTTACAGCGTAAATTGAGCATTTTAAACACAGAGAAATGAGTTTATTAAACCCTGGGGTACCGTTTTCTTGTTTATGGCGACCATCTTGGACGCCATCTTGATTTTTTCAAAACGCTCAATGATGCCAAGGTGGCATTATACAGTTTCTGAACTAGCATGGCCAAGTGAACTGGAAACCACAATAAAATTTCATGCGGCACCATCTTCCAGGTTATGCTGATGGCTACTGGACTAAGAGTTTGATGTATATCATATGGCTCTTACAAGCAATAATAATATTGTTTCACAGGACATACATGTATTAACTTCAAAATATATAGTAGAAAATTTCTAGAACTACATGTAGTATACAGGCACTTAGCTTGCCGAATTTCAAACAAAAGTAAGATATCTCTACGCCTTCAGATTATTCGTACAACAGAGGGAATTGAGATGTGTGTTAACTTCTAAATCGGCACCTCAAGGCCATGAAAATCAGAGATTTTCCTAGCAATTTTTGACCTAGCTGTCGTTTCCACTTCTTAACTACTCAGTCGACTACATGACTGGGTAATTGTCACAACCACAGCGCAACATAATCAATAACAGTGGACCCGTATCTCGGACAGTATCTGTTGCTATCGTTATTTTAAATTTGACTGCATTGATGTTCATTCCGTTGTGGATCTAATAATAATAATAATAATAATAATAATAATCATAATCATATGACCTTCGAAATACGCGACGAGATTTCAGCTTTTAGTATTAATGCAATGCATTACTCAAGCTGCAGACAAAACAATGATTAGCTTTCGAAACAAAGAACTGTCACGGAATATTCTTCCTTTATTAAGAAAAACTTCATCAAATGTTTACATAGTTATATTAGCCACGTCAAAGAAACTTCTGTTTTAGAAAGATAAACGTGTTGTAATTCGTGTCTCAAGACAGAAATCTCAGCAACATAGCCTAGAACATATATTGTTAAGTCTTATCTGCAATTTTTCTTTGGCACATATGTCTCCATCAGGATTAATCTGACTGAATCCCATGGAGCGGAAAGTTGCTTTCTTGTAGCGCAAATACCAAATGAGCCTGTGCGTGAGAAAACCAACAATTTGGGTTTCGACCAGGTCTGACACAAACCGGGTTGTACAGTCCCAGAAGATGGTTAGAGGCTGGAAATTTTGGATTTAGAAAGTAGTGGAATTGTACTATCCGTGTAGCGAAAACAAAGGCGCTGATCAGCTTCGCAGTTACTGCGAAGCTGATCTGCGCCTTTGTTTTCGCCTATGCAGATTGTTGGTTTTCCCATGCGGCGGCTCATATCAAATTTAATAATGGCAACTATAGTGTTTTTCCCCTCTAACGTAATGCATCACGTTCATAGTGTCAACAATATATAAAAAGCTCTAAGGATAATGGCTTTGTAAATTAGCCACGTCATAATCTGTCTTGAGGATTTCCGACCATGTCTGACAGAATCCAGCCTGTACTGTCGCACAGGGTGGACTAGAAGCTTGAAATCGTGGTGTTAGGAAGAAGAAGTGATTGAAATGTCGCTGTAGTGTAAACAAAGGCGTTGATCAGCTTTCGCATATGATTCGCCGCATCAGAAAACCAACAATTTGTATATGCGAAAACAAAGACGCAGATCAGTTGTGCAGTAACTGCACAGCTGATCAGCGTCTTTGTTTTTGCCACACGGATAGTACAATTCTTCTTCTACTTATGACCAAAGTTTCAATTTTCTAGTTTTCTTGTGTGACTGTACAGGCCGGGTTGTGTCAGACCTGGTCGGAAACCCAAACTGTTGGTTTTCTCTTGCAGCGGCTCATATTTGCAATGTTCAGTGGCTTCGATAACGTTTTTTTCCAGAACGGATATCCCCCTTATTGTATTACGAGGATATGATAGTGTAAAATCCATTCATCATATAGCTTTTAAACAAACAGGAATTGAGTTCATAGGGGCCTATATATCTTTATATATATCGACATAGAAACCTATATATACTGTATATATCGTCAACAGCGTCATACATGTATCAACCGTAATTCAAATTTAGAAATTTTGCTCGAAATTAAATTATCTTACGGTGATAACCTACAGAAAAGCTTCTTTGATTGAAGTATTCAAAATTCTTCCTATGACCTTAAAATGGATGTTTTTTTTTTCTTTTTTTTTCAATTGATCTAAAGACGCTAAAGACTTCAATCAGGATAGTTTGCTTTAAAATGTCAAGCACTTTCCTTAGGAAATGCGGTGCACTAGCTAAAGAACCACAAACATCAGGAAAACATGTCCGTAAAATGAACACCCCCTTAAACCCCACCTTTATATAGCAAAACTGGGGTATACAGGGGTATACCTATTTTTCAAATAAGAAAAATATCTTCTTTTTTCCCATGAAACTTTTCATTTTTTAACAATTTTAAAAATCTCTGTACGAGTATATTGCGCGAACAAGCGCCTCTACTACTTATTCTACCACCACTACTTCTTCTTTTACTACTACTACTACTACTACTACTACGAACGAATACTACTACTGCTGCTGCTACTTCTGCTGCTGCTATTTGTTTTCCGCAGCATTATAGAAGCCTGCTACAGTTTGACCACTATGTACTTAATTGTATGATTTTACTATGTGATGACAACGTTCAAGCTGATAAAATCGATTGTAACGAAGTTATATGACCGTGATGTTTCATAAAATGTGATACAGCGTAAAATATTCTCTCAGACCTCAAGAATTAATGACTGAAACATGTCATTATATTCAGTTAAGCGCACCTTGGGACCCATAATAATGTTTGTCTGATTCCAAGATGTATCAAGTTCTACAGAACTAATCTCTTGATTCAGATCACGCGCATCAACACTGACTTCCGGGTTTGATTTGAGCCGCGTCATGAGAATTCAATATTTTGCATATGAAAACATAAACGCGCAGATCAGCTTTGCAGTAACTGCGAAGCTGATCAGCGCCTTTGTTTCTCTACACGGATAGTACATATATTTTTTATTTTTGCAAATCCAAAATTTCCAGCCTCTAGCCATCTTCTGAAGTAATACAGCTCAGTTTGTGTCGAACCTGTTCGGAAACCACATTATTGGTCTTCTTATGACGCGGCTCGAATGTTCCGCAGAATTATTATTCTGAATTCAGATCACGCGTATCATAACTGACTCTATTGGCCGGGTGATTTTCAAAGATATAACACACAAAATCAAAACTTATTGAAGGAAACCTAAAGTTAATAAAGGACATCTACGCCTTAAATGTAAAAACTCCCTAGATCTCAGATTTGGGAGGATGAAATTTTCGTGTTATGACTATGGGGCTGAATTCAGCATTTATAGGAGAAGAAATATATACACTTTTGTTTAAAAAACAGTTTGGCTGATTTAACAGAACCCAGATAATGTAACTAAATATTTTCACAACCCACCCCATCTTTGGCCAAAATGAGCCATTAGACTTTGAACTGATTTGCATTTGTTTGTGAACGGCACTTTTCAAGCAAACAGATATGGGTTTGTTTGTCATATGAATGCTGAACAATATCCATACATTGAATATTTATTGTTTTGAAATTTTAAGTTTATTATGAAAGAAATGTTAGCTCAGTGCATAAGATCTTTAATTTATAATCTTATAGTTTATTTCTAGGTGTGTTCCCCCGGGACCCAGCATGCCCTTTCATCAGTTTATGTGTTTTTCACATTCATACATCATAACAAAGTGGCATCCTGGGTCTAGGGGTGGAACAGGGTCAGCAAGGCGAAAATGTATAATTTCCTGAAATTTTCCATGAACTAAAATAAGCACAGTTGTTATAGACAATTTTAAAGACATCAACTGTAGAATTGTAAACATTCTCGGTCGTATTTCTTGTCAAACCGGTGTCAGGGTGAGTATATTTAGGTAATGTACATGTAGATGTATTTATAGAGATACTGTACAGGTTCAAAAGCAAATTTGCTTCAATCTATGCGTATTGCATTAATATTCACATTGACAGTTATTGGCAATCGAAAGATGCAAGAGCACAATAATAATAAAGAACTAGGCATTTTCGTCTTTGAAAGTGACATATTTGTCAATAATGGAGTATCCCAATCTAAGGCATACACTGAAACAAAGTTATAAAGAGGCCACTTTTCAAACTCATTTTTTGTTTCTAAGCCAAGTTCAAAATTGCACAATTTTTTGCCAAAAGACGTGTCTTTCAAGTAAGTAAAGTTCCAAAGTGTTAAGAAATAATTTTCTTTTAATAAAGGCGTTTTTGGAGTAAAAATGCAAAAATCAATGTTTTTAAATAAAAAATTGGATACAGCACACCATTTATTGAAATTAGGAACGGGTGTCATCAAAGGGGTCGTTACGGCTCGGAAAAACATCAAACATTCGAATTTTCTCTACTGGTAGAATTTTTATGCATTTTTAAAAATCGCCAATTTTGAGATTTTTTGAAAAATTCATAAATGTGCCTCTTAAACATGTTGACCCCTGTTAAATTCACTTGATGAGGCCTGGAAATGAGAGATATAATTCGACTGAACTGTTTTTGACCATTTTCGAGGACCAACATGTCAAGGCTGCCGCACACTTCCGGTTTCAATGCCAATTTTTAACGAACAAAATAACAAAATTTATGGACGATTTTTTTAATTTTCAAAGTTTATCAGAGTCTAGTATTTGACCTAAATAATCGCTGAAAATTGCAATGCCGTGCTGCTGATAATAACGCAACTGGAGAAGAACAAAGTTGGTATGCAAATTGCATACAAAAGCTGAATTCTTGTTATTCAGGTTGTTGTCTTCTTGCATGTGCAAAACAGAAACGAAGATTCTTATTGCAGCAACACTTTTGACTTAATTTTATCTTGCATCATGGCAGTCAGTAGCACTTTCAAATAAATTAAAATGTAAAAACACAACGTCATAATATGACATTTAATTTGATGTTAATAAAGTGTGACTTTTCGAAATAGGGTACCTTTACACATGCTTCGTCTGTGTGAGAAGTATCACGCATTTTGGAATGCAGAAACTCACAGAGCCACTGTTAGACATTGGTTTATTCATATGATCATGAATTTTAATTGATCGTATTTTACTTTCTGAACTAGAAGACAAAATATGAGGTGGCCTCTTATAACTTTTTTTCAGTGTAGATGTCCTTGCGTCAATAGTGAACAGTTATTGTCATGTCGGCATGGTTTCTAATCACAGTTTTCCAAGCTGAATATACTTATACAAACGAACAGTCCGCCGTGATGACGTCTTTTTATCCTACTACATGTTTGTACTGGATTGATAGTCCGACCTATGGATATTGCATTTCCATGGAATCAGCAGCAGTGTGTTTTAGAAAGGAAAAGTAAGAATCCTTGATTTGGGATATATACTGTAGACAAATATGTTCCAAGTGTCCATCAGGAAAACATATCCGTGCAATAAGTACCCCCTATACACCACTTTTGAATAGTGAAAATGGGGTTTGAAGGATATACCTATTTTTCTATTTATTAATCCAAAACATAGATTGTGGGTACACGTTAGAACCGCCTTAGCGTTATCTAATATGGAGCAATTTGTTGAAATACTTTAAATCTCGCTTTTTGTAATTTAATCCCTTTCGATTTCCGTCATTTAAGAATCCGTGGAAATTATAATCACAACATTCGAAATAAATAATGTGTATTTGTCATCTACTAATGCAATTAATTTCTCGTATTGCAGACAAATAAGATAAAATAAGATGCATTGTCACGGAATGCTCGACTAATGTCACAGATTGTTCTATCAACGGAGTTATATAATGTTTTTGGATGCATCAGTGATTCTGTATGATATTATAGGGTTATATTAACTGATATCGGTGACTATTATACCGAGTTGGGATATTGAAGGACGCGGCATTGCGAGCATCCGTAGATATCCCAGCGAGGGACAATATTCGCCGATAGCAGTGCAATAACCATTTTATTATTTAGCTTTAAATATCAACATCTCCTTTCTGTGTTTTAAATGTGAACATGACAATGAGTTTTCTGCAATAATTGTTACTATAAAAGCCATTAGTAATGCCACTATTTTGCTAATATCTGAAGTAAATCTAACAATGGAATCCAATATTTTTTACATCAATCTTTTGCAAAAATCTGCAAGTTTCAATCTAAGAAATGTACTTTTGATGTTAAGACACGAAATGACATCATTTCACGCGACGTCAGATGAAGATGACGTCATCATAGTTGACGTTTTATAATGACACTTTTACGTCGGCCATCTTGTACAGATTTCAACAATGTGTAATTATGTAAGCCTGAGTCGAGTCTTGGCCTGGGAACTACATCTTGCACAGTTGATGATAATATCTCCTCATATACTTACCGCATATCAACTAAGCGTCAGTTTTAGAATCAACTAAACACATTCACCATACATTATTTTGCTTGCATCCTCCCATTTCTACTTTTTGTCCCCCGCCTTTTCGAAGAAAAGCGGAGGGACATGGTTTTTGGCTTTCCGTCATTCCGTCCGTCCGTCTGTCCTTCCGTCCTTCCGTCCCCCTATAGGAGTATGTACCTTGTGCAAGCAACTCCTCCTACAGTTTTATTCCAATTCTTTTGAAACTTTACAGATGTCTTGACCATGCTTTGAAGATGTGCATGTGGTTTGGATATAATCCTCAGATTAATTTTGACACTTTTTTGCAATTTTAACTTAGTCATTTTTTCTGACATTTTGACAATGAAAGTGAATGGACAGTGGGTACCTTGTGCAAGCAACTCCTCCTACAGTTATATTCAGATTCTTTTGAAACTTTACAGATGTCTTGACTATGCTTTGAAGATATGCATGTGATTTGGATATAATCCTCAGATTAATTTTTAACACTTTTTTCGCAATTTGAACTTAGTCATTTTTTCTGACATTTTGACAATGAAAGTGAATGGACAGTGGGTACCTTGTGCAAGCAACTCCTCCTACAGTTATATTCAGATTCTTTTTAAACTTTACAGATGTCTTGATCACGCTTTGAAAATATGCATGTGGTTTGGATATAATCCTCAGATTAATTTTTAACACTTTTTTTGCAATTTGAACTTAGTCATTTTTTCTGACATTTTGACAATGAAAGTGAATGGACAGTGGGTACCTTGTGCAAGCAACTCCTCCTACAGTTATATTCAGATTCGTTTGAACCTTTACAGATGTCTTGTCCATGCTTTGAATATGTGCATGTGGTTTGGATATAATCCTCAGATTAATTTTTGACACTTTTTTCGCAATTTTAACTTAGTCATTTTTTCTGACATTTTGACAATGAAAGTGAATGGACATCACACAGTGGGTACCTTGTGCAAGCAACTCCTCCTACAGTTATATTCAGATTCTTTTGATACTTTACAGATGTTTTGACCATGCTTTGAAAATTTGCATGTGGTTTGGATATAATCCTCAGATTAATTTTTGACACTTTTTTTGCAATTTCAACTTACTCACTTTTTCAACATTTACACAATGAAAGTGAACTTGTGCAAACAACTTCTCTTACAGTTATATTCGGATTCTTTTGAAACTTTACAGATTTAAAGATATGCATGTGGTTTGGATGTAATCCTCACTTTAATTTTTGTCACTTTTTTGAAATTTGAACTTAAATCATTTTTCAGGCATTTACCCATACACTAAGAAAGTGTATGTGGTTTGGATATATGTTATTCTAAGATAATATTTGTGTAACTAAACTATCAAGGCGGGGGACACAAATTCTCTGAATTTACTTGTTGTTTTTAAAGTCGAACTCACTTATGAAATGTCTTATTTTATGCTGGTTTTGGCCTTGACGAATTCTTATAAATTCACGTCGCGTCTCTTCCTTTCTCTATTGTCTTGTCACGCCATCAATACCGTTATTTTTTATTGCGCTCATAAAACGAACTAAACCTTGCAGATTTTATTAACACTGTTTATTATTTTATTATGTTTAAACTGTTATATGACGTGTTTTCCAATTTACAGAGCAGACCCGAGCAATGTATTCCAGATGCATTGACTTACCGGAAATTCTGTCCCGACAGGGCATGAATAGTTGAATGGCTTCTCACTAATCGTTTTCTGTATTTACCAGTCAGAAAAATTAAAAAGGAAACCCTGCGTAGTCGACATAACTTTATCATCACAAAACGATATGTGAACCAATCAAAATGTTCAAAGGAATTCATCATATGTTTGAAGCCGCAAAGTTGCAGTAAATGAAATGACGCGTTCAAGAATTGATGACCCTGCAGAAAAGTTGAAGACAATCAATGATCATCAACTAGTGAAAAACAAAGTCCAAGAAAAAAAAATGGTAAATCTATGTGGAAAACAGCCAAAATACAATTTAGGATTGAAATTTAGATTTTAGCTTTCACTGGGTGATGAAAAACATTAGGCTGTTTTAATGTGAAGCCCGAAGGGCTTCTCGGAGACAGTAAAACAACTTATGTTTTTCATTATCCAGTGAAAGCTTAAATCTGAATTCAATACTTATATTTACATTTTATATTATCAATCAAGTATCAGATTTTAATTGCGCATATCACCGCTCATTTTCATGCTATTTGACATTAAATCTGACGACGTAATTTTGGAACAGCCAAAACGTCAAAGTTTCGCACCTAACGTCATTGCGATACGCGACCGACGTCACGACAGCAAGAGTAAACAAACAACGTCACTGGCTGGTTTAGACGTCGCCCCGCCCATAGGCGTGGCGTCTAGATCATTTGACTTAATGTTTTTCATTTGGAAATGAAGAACATCAAGAAAGATACTTTCATCTAGGGCGATTGCAATAAAAATGTAAATGTTAAAACACCTGGAAACTTTAAGTAAGGGATATGACCGTTTAATTGACATTTGTTTCCCACAAGAAGCTCTGATGCGTAGAATAAAAGTCAGCAATTATTTCCAAAAATGCGAAAAAAAGATAAAAAGTTAATGCCAATCTTTTGGACTCAAGATGCCGATGATAGCGCCAGAAAACTGGCTTCACTTTAATCTACACTTCCAGTCCAAGTCTGATCCTGTCAGGAATAAAGCATCTGTTGAAATACCCCTCTTAATTCGCATTTCAATGGGTCTGATAAACTTCAATCCATTTAGCCACTGCTTTCTTTCTTCTCAATTCTGTCTTAAGACAACACTTCTCTTGTTCATCTTGGCTTTCCATGAATGTTGATGCCAGACCCTTGAAGATTCGGCAATTCATTACCCCGCCAACAAGTAACATCTATCACTAGACTGGTGTCACATGGATCACAGCCGCCCCTGCCCTAAGTCAATTTGGAACTTCGCATTACGAAAACTTGTCCATGCAATAAACAGATTTTTTTCGCTTGTAAAATTTGAAAAATTCACTAAAAAAAATGGATATTTTTCTTATTTTTTTCTCAAAACATAGATTGTGAGTACACGTTAGAACCGCCTCGCTGAGGCGGTTCTAACGAGTACCCACAATCTATGTTTTTGAGCAAAAATAAGAAAAATAGGTATACCCCTGCATACCCCAGTTTTACTATATAAAAGTGGGGTTTAAGGGGGTATTCATTGCACGGACATGTTTTCCTGATCGGCTAGATGTTTCGTCAACGAGATTTCTGGGTGTCACAGCATCAGCTTTGTTAATTGTTTCACCCATATTTGACGAATGTATTCGCCCATCATTGTCAGTTGGATTAGTCCACTTTCATTTTTAGGGGTGTAAGGAGTGGTTTTTCATTTTCATCTCATTTTTCGATGACATTCTTCCAAGCAAACAGAATAGCTCCAGATGGGACACCGCGTTCTGCGGCGTCACATCTAGGGCTATACTGTTTGCCTATGTCCCACAAAAAGGACGCCAACCAAAAAGGAGTTAACCAACAGATTAGTGACGATTGGACGTCCATCATTATCATATTACTGAGTTTATTTTTGATAAATCTCCTATGAGCAAACTCTTTGCCTATGTACATGCACCATGCATATGTACATGTACTAAGAAAAGGACACCATGCTTTATTTATTTATCTTCTGATACTGAGTCGATCAACTTCTGATCATCACCTCAGGTGTGGGTGGGTGGCTAAAGGACTAGTCTCAATAAGGGGGTTTTGGTGGTACCTGAATATTTTAATAATATTGTAGTGTTCCAGCTTACTGTGGCCCAATTTTAGATGGTTTACATCAGCTGATCAAAACATTTTTCCAATACCTTTCATCGGCAATCTTTTATTGTGCATGCGGTCTCATTGACACTAAATTTCTGTGTAAACAAACAGCTTACCCTCGAGTTTATGCCATTTTTATCCTGTATTTTGTTATAATGAAACAGTAATCCTTAAAAATGAAGCAGATCAAAGCGTGTTTATGTCTTTTGTCCTCCATGTTCTGTTCTGTTGTATCGTAGAGTTCCCCCGATTACTTAGCGAGGCACCGTCGTGATGACGTAGAATTTGGTTTCTTAGCTTGTATTTTGTTTTCAATTCACAGGTGGTATTTACAAGTTTGTGAGGCTAATTTTGAGGCTATTAGGGCTGCGATAACAGTTTTAACTTGGCAATTCTTCTTTGATGTATTCGATACAGATACTCCCTCGAAAGAAGTTCTATAGTGTCCAGGATCCCTGGCTGTCTATCCTCGACTTTCAAAATTGCTGTAGCATCCAACACGAGTTGAGTGAACAGTTCTGGGCTGCGTGAGTATCTATCTAGCTCACACCCCAACACACGACTATTTTGGAGTTTATTCACAAATTCTTGTCTTTCAATGTCAAAAACTGAGCATTCCGAGATGAAATGTTGTCTTGTTTCCGGCGCCCCCGTACAAAGCTTGCAGGTAGGATCTACTGTATGCTGGTTAAACGCTGCACGGTTTCCCTGTAATATATATGTGCCCGTTAACAATTTACATTTCAACTGTGCCCTTTTATTGTCCAATATATTTGACCTAACTGTTTCCCAAACCGGGTGACTTTGACCTACTTTTAAGGCATCAGGGTTAACGTACTTTAGCGAAGGTTTAGAACTGACTTCACATTTCCATGTGTCTTCTACATATGAGTTAACTGAACTATTCAAGAGTTTCTTCCACTGTGGTTTAGAAATGTCTTGTTGTAAAAGTGTATATACCGAAGGCATGTCATAGCGATTCAAAATGTCCTTAATATAATTAAACCAACTTTTTTCATCTGGGTCTTTCATGGCTAACTGTCTTTCTGCAATTTGGTATTCAATTGTTGCTTTTTGACTTATCATATTCATGAAAAGGTTCAGAGAGTTTTTATGAATGACTACTTCGGCTGGGATAATTCCCAATAAAGCTAGAGCAACGACATTTGGAGTTTTATCTGGGAGTCCCTGAATTTGCTTAAGACATTTTCTTTGGAATTTTTCAAGAGATTCAAAGTCTTTTTTCCTTAAGATAAGAGCCTCAAGTCCATAAACTACTCTTGGGAGAACATAAGTTGACCAAATGAACCCATTTAGTGATACTTTGAGCCCATTTCCACTGTGGAATCCGGCCCCCATTAGAGAGTATGCTGTTTTACGACCAAGTGTGATCTTTTCTTCAATACATGGTTTGTCTGATATATCTCTGTGTATGCCTAGATGAGTCGTACTCTGGTCATTGGAGATTTTGTCATCAGCCATGAAGATGTCTGTAGACTCGCTGCTCGATTTCCTACCGAATGGATAACAAAGAGTGCTGCTCTTTCCAGGATTTACGCAGTACCTCTCTCTGCATGTATTGTCATCGACATCCCAGATTTTAATTTGCTGTGCACCATAGCTCCTACTCATGACGGCTAAGTCGTCGGCCACAGTGATATGTGGAAGATTAATTGACCCGATTTTCACGTCCGAGTATCTTTCTTCAAGTTGGAGCAGGAGTGGGTTGTTATACCTCTTGTAATGCGATGTTGACAGCACCCCCCCCCCTTGACGCACGCCTTGGTGGATGTTGATAGGATCTGACAGCAAGCCGGCCCACTTGATTTTGGAAGTACAGTCGGTATATAAATCTTTGATAAGCAACCAATCATCTCCCTCCACTCCGTCGAGATAAAGCCTTCTCAGCAGGGAATGGTGGTCCACCACATCAAAGGCTTTTTGTGCGTCAAGGGTGGTGAGAAGCAGGTTCTGGCCCTGGTTCTTGGATTCCTGAATACATTCGGTCAGTATGACAGCCGCATTCAAAGAAGAACATCCCTGGGTAAATCCTCTCTGTAGTCCGGACTGTTTTGGCTCCAAAATCGTGTTGTGTCTAGTATTCAGGATGTGCTCGAGTACTTTTAGAATTACAGGAGTGACCGTTATCCCTCTGTAGTTTCCGGGGAGTGAAGCATCGCTTTTCTTGTAGATAGGGGTGACGATTCCTTCTTTCAAAACAACGGATACCCTCTTTGTCTGTATGAGATGATTCAGCATGTCGGTCAGGAAGGATACAAGAGCCTGTCCTCCTAGTTTTAGGTGTTCGCTAGTAAGTCCCATAGCATCGGCAGCTTTGTTGTTCTTTAGTTTTCCCAGTGCCTTACGGACCTCTTCCATCATTACGGGCGTTATAGGCTTTGATGTACCCTCACAGATTGATCTGATACACTGAATATCCTCATCAACTTGCTGTTTGTAGTCAGGATCAAACCTCTCGTTCTGGAGTGGAGTTGCTAGGTCCTGGAAGTGCAGGGCCCATCCATCACAGATCTCTTGGTCAGTGTTGCATATTGTATTTCCTACAACTAGAGTTTCTGTCTGGGTCGATGATGTCTTGCGTTGTTCCTTGATGAGCTTGAAGAAGGTTTTGGTGTCATTTGAGGAATCCATAATGCTTTCAACTTTCTTGTTTCTTTGCCTAGCAGCTTCTAGTCGCTGTTCTTTGCGTATGTTCTTTTTGGCCTTTCTCATCTCCTGCACATATGGATCAGAGCGTTCACTTGGAGCACCTGCCTTCTTCCATTCCCACCATGCAAGTCTGCTTTCTTTCACCGCTTGTACAATCTTTTCAGACCAAGGCCTCTGCTTTTGCTTCTTTAGTTTTACTTCTGACTTGTAACTAGGTATGCTATCCTTGGTTGCCAACTGCAGAATAGATATAAGGTGACTAAGCGGGTGTAGAATGTCGATTTCAACAGATTGGCCAAACTTGAAACTGGAAAACGACTGCAAGTGTGTGGCAATGAAGTCTTTGTAGTTACGCCTATCACATTTCTCCCATTTTGGTTTACATCTTACCATGACGTTGCCTGGTATCTTCTGTTTTTGTTCCACATTCAGGACAGCAAAGACTGGGATATGGTCAGAGGTGTTGAGAGACACGTTGGGTTCGACAGAAACCGAGTTTGTGATTTCGGCTCCCCTTTTGTTGTAGAAAATGTAGTCTATCTATGCTTGGTCGTTTTTATTTGGGTGTGCGAAAGTGTATTGTCCAGTCTGTGCGTGAGACAGTGAGTTTCTGTCCACAAAGGATGCTAACTTAATATCCTGTTCATTCCCCTTTCGTTGTTGTAATGAAGCATTGAAATCGCCCATCAAAAAGACTGCATGGGTTGTTGAATAAATATTTAGAATCTCTTCTAGTTGGTCCAAGGAGGTCTGGTATGTATCATCGGCTTTAGAGTTTCCTTTAGAGTTTCTAGACGGCATGTATACATTACAGATACAGATAGGAGGGTCAGCCTGTACTTCAATTACGGTGATCCTGTTGTCGCCGTGAGTTCGCTTCTTGATTTTGAAGTCCATACTCTTTCTATAAAGTACACATACATCTCCATAGCCTCTAGGTTTTTGGCAGGGGGGGAGAGGGTCATCTGCGTCTACTGCCTTGCTATATGAATGATGTGACGTGAAAATCTTGTCGAAATTCGAAAGCTGAAAGGAGAACAGCCAGTGTTCCTGTAACGCCAGTATATCATATGATTTAAGTAGTTCCCTTGTGTATATCTCATTTGTCTCTACATTTTTTACATTCAGGGTACCTATCTTTATAGGCTTTTTTCCGACATATTTGTTCTGAGGCTCTCCCCGGGGATAAAAAAGACTGTTGTCTGTCTTTACCAGTACTCTGCAAAGTTTGACCTATTTGTTCGCAATCCTCTTGCAGTTTATGCGATTCGAATGGGGGAGCACCCCTAGCGGTAGCTAGACTTAATTCACAGCTGCCTGCCAGGTGGCCCTCTGTCCCATCACGTTGACCCGCCTGGGTAGCTTTGGTAGGTAGGTGATGTGACTGGCTTTTTACTTCAGTTTGTAACTGTTCTGTGGTGACTTCTTCAGTATCATGATTTATCCTGGGTTGCTCCTCTAGAGATGCCTGGGTGTTTGTTTTCTCTATAGGATGAATGTGGTGCCTCGGAGTTTGTGATTTCTCTTCAGAATAGTCCATTGTTGGGTTCTTTCTGTTATGCACTTCAGCAGGCAATGCGGTTGGATGTTCAGTACCTACTTCTGGGTTTTTGTTGGTAGGTCCCATCTCTGCTCCCGCTACATTCACTACACGCCTTCTGGCGTCCACTCCAGGTTGTGCCCAGTTACTTATAACTGGGTGACCCGTACGCCTCATTTCGCCGTTAATTACAGGCATGCTTTGTAGAGGTCTTTGGACTGCGCTCTGGGGGTTGGGGTTCAGAAAAGCACCATACTGTGGTCCATTTGGTAGATATACTGGTCTCCCGCCATACACTGCATTCATAGCTGGTAAATGTCCGTGGTATGATGGCATCAAGCCGAGGTTGGGTGCATACAATATTGGTCCACTCTGTGGGAGGTGGTGTTGATGCGGCATAAGGAATGGATGACCCTGCGACACTGGGTATGGTTGGGCTGCACCAAAGCCAGCAAAGCCCGGGAGGGCTGAAGAAGGGTACTGGTAATGTTGGCAAGGTAGTATGGGCCTCTGCTGTAATACAGACAGTTCTAGGCTGTACAGTCTACTCTTGATGGCTTCCAATTCCAGGTTTCTGACCTGATCCTTAATTTGATTAAGATCATAGTTGCTAACACCTTCTTGCCTTGCATTCTGCTGCACTTCAGGGCGACCAGTATTATGTTGATTTGTTACCGGGTCATTTCCATTTAGGTTGTTTTCACCTCTCACTAGGTTGAGTTCTTGTTTCATAAGTCGATTTGAATTTTCTACTTCAATGAGCTTCCTTTCTAAGTTGTTGATGACAGATTTGGCCAGCTTCAGCTGTTCATCCTGTTCATTTTCTTTCATCTTCTGTTTACCAATCCGTTTTTGTTGCTTGTTTGGTTTAGCAATTTGGTCATTATCTTGGGTGGACTGCCCCTGACTGGACTGTGCCTTCGGTGTATGGTTTACTTCAGGGGGATTAGGTATTGACATGACATCATCTGTCGATTGTAAAGTTTTTGCTTGCATGCCTTCTGGCGGACCTGGATGCTTGCCCCTGGTCACTTGACAATTGTAAGGTACTGTTTTGAATATCTGCCTTTCACCACTGGGCTTGCTTTCTCTTATTTGTGATTTTTGCTCCTCTTGGGCATGGTATTTAGAACTATCATTGCTGGGATCGGAGACTGGGCCTGACTCGAACCCTTCCTTCCTATGCGTTTCCTCTGTGTCAGTAATAAGGGTCAAATTTTCATCAACAGTGATGACTGGGTCAGATTCACCAGAATGTCTATCATCGATTACAAGGCTATCATCCAGACCCTCACATTGTTGGTTGAAACCGCATGCTAGGCAAACGTAATTTGTGTCTGTATTTTCATAGATTTTTTGGTCAACTTCATTAATGCTTTCACAGTGAAAGTGATACCAGTGCTCACAATTTTCACAGCATATACCCTCTTCAACTAATGCTTGACAAATGGGGCATAATGCGATATCAAAATTCTGGTCAGATATACCTTCAGGGACATTCAAATTGGAAGCATTGTCTTTTTTCAGTTTATGTGGATCGTTGCTCACACTTGAACTATTTCCCTTAAGGGGCACAGCTTCATTATTTGAAGTTTTTGATTCTAATGTCTGTGTATTTGATTTACTTGATGCCTGAGGTTTTGCTTTTTCAACCGACAAAGTTCTCAAACCGTCTTCTATACATGACAATAATTCCTTATCCAAGAATGCGACCTGCTCACAGGTCAATATGGATTCTGTAATCTTTGAATGTTCATCGTTAAAAAGCATCACTTGCCTCCCATTGACCATAATCCGCGATTTTGTGTGGTACATACTGATTGTGTATTTAAGTCTATCATAACCAGATGCCGAAGTTTGATATACTTTCAGTTGAGATTCGACTGTCAATCCCGATTTGTCACTTATATCTTTAAAGCGCACTTTGAGGTTTAGCTCATTATTGTCATTTAAATTTTGAAAATGTTCACAAAGACTATTTCTGTATAGTTCATACATAGCAGCCGAAAAAGTGAAAATCTGATTTTCCCCCTTTATTTCACTAGTAACCAAATACGCAGCTTGACATGCCTTAGCCTTCTTACGCATAGCCCGTTCACGATTCAAATCATAGTCTCTATGTGAATCATCTTCAGCCATAACATTTATATCATTTGTCAGGGTTTGTTGTGTTCGAGGTACATTCTGAGTTACAGTATCTGTCTGCGCAACTGCGTGTAAATTTCTTAGACTCCTTCTAGTTGTCATAGACCCTCCAGCCATGTTGGATGACTAATTACCAGTTTTTGGAAAAAATCTGTTAAGTCACATTAAATGTTAAAATTTCACAGAAATGAGATTTGTTTTAAAATGTTCAGCAAGTTTTGAGGCTCCAACGTTACTCTTAAAACACAATAAATATTTGTAGTACTGTCTGGATAAAATATTTTAGAATAACATTAAAAGTTCCATCACTGGGGTATCATTTCAATTTAAAAATCTGTTTTTTTTTAAAAGTCTGTTCCAGTATAAAAACTCCTTCACACGTTTAAAAATTCAGTAGTCTTTTCTAAAACAGCTTTACAGTATCTTTACAGTATCATTGGTATTTCATATAATTTGTGGCACAGTCTTTAAAATTTCACCTAAAACACCGGGCACTTAAAAAGTTCAAAGTTTTTTAGCTCAGTTTTCACCTTCACAGGTTTAAAATTCTGGGTTTCACAGGGTTGCAGTACTGGGGAATTTCTAATTACCACACTATGGCTCAGTTCAGTCAAGAATCCAACACAAAGGTCCTTGATTCAGATGTCCTTGTTCGATCCCGTCGAATCGGATTTCAAAGTTTTTTGGGAAAATGCAGGGTCACAATTATGCAGACCAACAATAGGACGTTTGTATATGCTCAGTTTGTAGTAGCTTTCTGTGTCAATATACACCACCAGCTGTGTTTGACATGAATTTTTTTCTCCAAAATTTTTTATATTCAAGATGGCCGACCAGAGATTTGCAAAGTCCGCCACGTCAATCTTCAGCAATTTCACGAAATTTCGCCAAGCCCTTTATTTTCACAGCCTCTTACCACCCCCTATTTACACCAACCACCTTTTAGAACACAATTATATACAAGTCTCTTCACCAGCACCAGCAAAAGTTTAAAAATTTTAACTAAAAGTGAAGCTCTAAAATTTTCAGTGACTGCCCTCCACCAGTGCCCGGATTTGTTTGTGTGTACTGTGAAGAGGTGAATTCTGGGTCATGTGTAAAGGCGGTCAATGTACATGTCAAAATTTTGAGTTGTCAAAGCCAGTCAGTCGCTGTTTCCAAGTCATTTCTGAGAAATCGGTACAGAGATAAATTTTCTGAGAGTATCAGTCATGAAGCCCATTTATTTAGCTTTATTTCTGTGGTCATGATCATATAAATTTCATTTAAGATTGGCCTGAATTTTCTGTTTTAAATGACCGACTACTGCCGGTTTTCGCTGTGTAATCCAAGATGGCCGACGTCGGTTTTCTTTCCTCAGCATCCCGCTGTTATTTTGTAGTGGGGTCACATGACCCCGCGGCTTTTTCGTAGTGGGAAATGCAAATCCCGCTACACTTTAGCCATGGGAAAGGGAATCCCACACCATTTAAACGGTGGGATATGGGAACATGGGATAGGGGGGTATTTAAGAAAGTGCCCTAGAATTCCACGATAACTTCAGATTTCTACTCGGTTAGAGCAACACGCATTTTGGTTAGCTCCGTTATTTTGACTGTTAAAATTGATTTTTGGTCATTTCTTTTGGCAACTTGCATCTAAATTTTAGGAAATAATTTAAGAAAATTTGTTTTAGTAAGGAAGAATAATTTTGATAATTCCAAAAAGTGATTTTGATCAATTTTGCATTAAATTATTATTTTGACAAATGAAATAGGCAAATTTCTGAATTCATAGGGCTACATAGCTGATACTGCTTTTTAATAAATAAAGGATAATTTTAGGATTTTTTTATTTCAGTGTTGCTCATTTATTGCATTTTTTGGATTTTATTTCTCGATCCATAAGTCTAAAGCATAATTCAGTCATTTCTCCATAAATTGCCATAAATTATTAGCTTGCATTGCTGTTTAATCAGATCATTTCCACATTGCTTTTACAAATTCATTTTAGATCACAAAGTCATTTAGTCCATTAACTCCATAACATTTCAAAGTATTTCTCCATAAATTTCATCTCGTGCTTAATTGGTCTTCTGGCTGGTTTCGACATATGTAAATGTGATCACTGTCATTGCGCGTGAGTTTTCGTGTCTAAATTCTTTTCGTGTCTTCGTTGTAAAATTGAATTAAATCAAAACTCATACTCATCTTGTTAAATCATTACCATGTATTGTTAAAGAAAGATAACTCTGTTTATTTTATTCAAAGTTTACTCTTGTTCATTAAATTTAAATTTGATCAATTTTACATAGCCTTCATTTTGCTTTCTATCCTCATTTAAGATTTAATTTTCTGAAGTTCAAACCCCAATCACGAGGCCTATGTTCACAGAGCTAGTGCATCGTTTCTGGGCTATTTAAACTTTCTCTGTTAAAGTAGAGTCAGTTTGGGTAGCGGATATTAGTTCGAGCCCTGATAATCCTCGCTGAAACCCCGGCGCGCAAAGAAAGTGGTGGACAGCGGTGCGGTCTTATTTTAAAAAAAAATTTAGACCGTGCGATACGAACTATGAACAGCGAGGACGGTCGCACAGAGGCCGCAACAAAAACTGATGCAGGCCAGACAGACCTAAACCACAGTTATGAGGCTCGACCACTGCAAACAATGGGTTCAAGCACCATTGTTACCACAACAAACACTACAAGTATGCAAGATACAAGCATGCAACAAGTTTCACAGCCCCATGGCAGACCAACATATATGATGCCCCCTGGTGATACTGAAAATTTACAGGGTCAATCCAGATTACAACCCAACATCACTATAGTGAACAGGCCCATTAATGTTGGTTCGTGCTATGACAGCCAGACGAGCATAGCTGATGACCAGATGGGTATGCAAGAAGACCAGGGAGTGGCACACACAAATGAACAGGCTGCAGCAGAAACCTTGTTAAATCTACGTAGCAGATCGGCAGTCAGCTGGTCATATGGGGATGCTAACAGTAATACAAAAGGCTCGGGTAACTTAAATCGAGAAGGCCCAAGACCGCAAAGCTACCAAAATATTGCAAGATACGAAAGGATGTCAGAGCACAATGCAGCTGCAGGCGGTGAATGTGCAGCTACAATGACACAGAATTTGGCCCCCTCCTCACAAGCATATATTTACTCTGACACAAACATACAAAACACCATAGCTGGCCTTGGTAATGCAATGGATAGCTTACAGGCTCACCAGGTCTACATGCATTCTAAGCAAGAAACTATGTCGAGTGCATTACAACAGGTCATGACTATGCTACAATTACTTACAAAAGAAAAACAAGGACTTACCCAAAGTAACAGCATGCAAAACGAAAGTAGGACTGGTTCCTCACATGGCGATGTGCAGGGAGTAAACCGCACCGTAGGAGTAAACCGCACCGTAAATACTGGGTTAAACTACGCACCGAGCTGTGATGGTCAAGGTGCAGTTATGTATATAGCAAATGAGGCCCCATCCTCATATATTAATGAGACCCAGAGCAGAAATCATATGCCATACAGTGAGCAGCATGAGGCATCAAAATCGCAGCCCACTTATTACAGTGAGGCCAATCAACAGTATAGTCAAGGGGAACCGTACCGAACCGATTATCAACAACAAACTGTGAATAGGTCTCTCGGCCAAAGTAGCCAAACTGGCAGGTTCAATGATTGGACAACCGTAAGGTCATCTCTCAATGGTCAAAATGCAAGCTACTCTACAGGCTATGATGTAAATAGGGCTGATACAGCAGAGACAATGCCTGATTCAGATGGTAGATGGTTAGAAAGAGGCCAACGCTACATGGAAGGGTCAAGGCAGGTTTCACGCCATACGAATTCATTTAGGCAAACCGGTACAGAAAGATGTCAGGATAACAGGGGCCAACCAACACGAGAACCTTTCGATGCAAAGATTCCACCCTTCAACGGCAAAGAGGACTGGAAGGTGTGGGTGAATCGTTTTGAGGCTGTGGCAGCAAGACGAAACTGGGATGATGAGACAAGACTTGATCACTTGCTACCTAAGCTGCAGGGTAAAGCAGGAGATTTTGTTTATACACAGCTGCCAAGACGCACACTCACTAGTTACAATGATCTCATCAAAGAGCTTAATAGTAGATTTCGAGTAGTCGAAACAAAGAAAACATATGCTGCACGATTCAGTCAGAGAACGCAAAAGCCAGGAGAAACAGCAGAAGAATTTGCTGCTGAGCTAAAGCGTTTATATGCAAAAGCCTACGAATTCAGAGACGAGACCACCAGACAAGAAGATCTGGTCAGAAGATTTTTAGACGGCCTGAGAGATAGCGAGGCAAGATTTGAAATAGAATATAATAAAGAACCGGATGATATAGATGAAGCGGTATATCACGCTGTAAATTTCATCCAGACCAAGCGTAGAAGTTCAGATGACAGTTATCAAGACAGAAAGGCCAAGAAGTATGCCAGAAGAGCCAGTTATGAAGATGATAATCAGATAGAATGCACAGAATCAGAAACCGAGGATGAGGAGCTTCACCACATATACAGAGTACCTACCACTGGTGAACAGAAAAGAAAGCCCAAAGAAAATCGGCCGAAGAAGGAAGGCACTGGGCAATCTGAAGCATCACAGAGTGAGTCACTAAAAATCATAGAAGCAACTAAGGATATGATGCAAACATTCATGGACAAAATGAAGGAAATAGCTCAACCGGCAAACCGTCCTCCATGTAGGAAGCAGTACTCTAATTATCAGGGGCGGAAACCGGTAACATGCTATGGATGCCATCAGCAGGGGCATTTCTTGAGGGACTGTCCTAACAAAGCTGACAAAAATGTGGAGAAGCCAGAAAATCAAGGAAATAGGGGAAACCAGGCATCTCTGAAGCAGCAACGGGACCAACCAAGCACTCAACAACATTTAAACTAGAAAAGGCTTTCTCGGACGGCCACAAGAAAGCCTGTACAGAAATTAATGGCCAAAAAGAAAATGAACAAGGTAGAAGGGATAACTTTGTGAAGTCCATAAAGGTAACTCGAAGATTGCCAGATGGAATCTATGTTCGCGGGTCTGCACAAGGTTATCCTATGCTATTTACTACCGATACGGGCGCATCAAAGACAATCATTTCAAGGCGTATATTTGAGTCTATGAGCGCCGAGGATAAACCGAAACTTTCAGGTGCTTCTAAACTTATAGGTGCATGTGGAACACAGATAAAAGAGTTAGGTAAAGGTTTATTTCAGGTAAAATTGGGACCTGTGTCCATAGAGGTTGAAGCCATAGTGGCGGATATTGATGATGATGGGCTTTTAGGGGTTGATGTATTACAAAACAGTACAGAAGGTCCTTCTGATATATTACTGAGCAAGGGTGTCCTACTTATAAATAAGCAGGAAGTCCCAATCATGCAGATTGGCCTGAAAACAAGGGTTCGTCAAGTTACAGCGGCTGACCATTTTGTTATTCCAGCACAATGTGAATCCATCATAGATGTTTTCGTCGAAAGACACGAATATGACGATTTCACAACTGAGACCGAGTACTTGGTAGAACCTACAGAGCACTTTCAAGAGTCCTACCCACTACGTATGGCATCAACGCTGGTCGACATAAATGGAGGCTGTACCTGCAAAGTCAGGATTTTAAATCCTTTCCCAACAGCAATGTCTATAAAGCAAGACGCCGTCATAGGACAAGCAGCACCAATTATGGGCAAACCAAGAGTATTAGCCCAGACAGAAGACCCAACCGAGACAGGTAATTTCACGAGCATCCGTCGAGTTATGCTAGAAGAAAAGATCAATCAGGTATCAGACTCTAACATTGCAGCTCCTAGGCAAGAAAAGGTTGGAAGTAGCTGTACAGTACCCGAACATCTGACAGAGTTGTACCAAAGAGCAACACAGAATCTTGCACCTGAAGAGAAACAAAAAGTAGCGGACCTCCTTATCAAGTATCAAGACTGTTTCTCTAAAGATGAGTGGGACATTGGCCTTACCCATCTAAGTGAACATGAAATCAAAACAGGAGATAGCCAGCCCATTAAACAACCACCAAGAAGGGTACCGCTGGCATACGCCGAAAAAGAGAAAGCTGCTATAGAGGAACTCAAGGCCAAGGGAGTGATCCGCGACAGCGTGTCGCCATGGGCAAGTCCCATAGTCCTGGTCTCCAAGAAAGATGGAACAGTTAGGCCATGTGTCGACTACCGAAAAGTAAACTCTCTGGTGGAGCCCGACGGATTTCCCCTCCCCAGAATCCAAGACTGTCTAGATGCAGTGGCAGGCTCAAGTCTATTCAGCACACTTGACCTTACAAGTGGGTATTTCCAAATACCCCTGAAAGAAGAGGATATTCCTAAAAGCGCATTCGTCTGTAAATATGGACATTTTGAGATGACTAGGATGCCTTTCGGTTTAAATAATTCGGCTTCGACGTTCCAGCGGACGATGGAAATGGCATTACAGGGCCTTCAGTGGGTCACCTGTTTGATCTACATCGACGATATCATCGTCTTTGGGAAGGATTTCGATGAGCACCTCTTGAGGGTGGAAGAGGTCTTCGAGAGGCTTCGCTCAGCAGGACTGAAACTAAAACCGACAAAATGTGACCTCCTTCAAAGAGAAGTGGTCTTCCTAGGACATGTGGTGTCTGGTAAGGGAGTGAGTCCAAGCCCTGTGAACATCTCCAAGATAGCGGACTGGCCAAGGCCTAAGACGCCACGACAGGTGAAACAGTTGGTAGCCATGGGGTCTTACTATAGGCGTTATGTAAAAAATTTCGCTGCTATGGTAAGACCAATGGTAGAATTGACCAAGAAAAAGAATCGGTTTATCTGGAGCGAGGAATGCGAAGCTGCATTTACATCTCTGAAGAAAGCCTTGGTTAGCTCTGACATCATGGGTTATCCACTCAATGATGCAGGCAGTTTTGTGCTGGATGTGGACGCCTCAGATCAAGGTATCGGGGCTGTACTCCACCAGATCCAGGAAGGCAGAGAGCGAGTAATCGCATACGCCAGTAGGGCTTTGAACAAGGCCGAGAAAAACTATTGTATTACAGAAAAAGAGCTACTGGCGGTGCGATTCTTCATAGAATACTTCCGCCAGTATTTGCTGGGTAGAAAGTTTGTGGTGCGTTCGGATCACCAGTCACTGATATGGCTATTCAGGTTGAAGGAGCCACGTGGAAAAATCGCTCGCTGGATCGAGATCCTTAGCCAGTATGACTTTTCCATAGAGTATCGGCCTGGACATAAGCAAGGCCACTGCGACGCCCTTTCAAGGTGTGAAAATCCCAGAGACTGCGATTGCCCTGATCAGGACATGAACGAACCGCTGAAATGTGGCCCATGTAAGAAGTGCATAAAGAGGGCACAAGACATGTTGCATGAGGGCCACATCAAGGAAATCACAGGGAATGTTGAAGCAGAAAAAGCCACTATAGACGATGCTAAGGATGCTGAGGCAGAACAGATTAGGGCAGCTAAAGAAGAAGCAGAACCACAGCCAGGCACATCACAGCAAGGAGATGGCAATAGACGGATGACCAGACAGAGTGCCTATACCCCTTGGGCTAATGGCTGGTCAACAGCTGAGTTGCAGACTTTACAACTGGAAGACCCTGGTGTTGGTCCTATTTTGCAGGCAAAAGTAGCAAATGAGAAACCTAGCAGCAAGGACATGGTGCGGAAAAGTCCCGCTTGTAGGCACTATTGGATATTATGGGACATGCTCACAGTGCACCAAGGGCTGCTTTTCAAGAAGTTTGTGAAGAAAGATGGGACTGGTGACTACCAGCAATTCATTGTGCCTAGAGCATTAAAGAAAGATATCATGTTTCAGATGCATGATTCAGTCATTTCAGGGCACTTAGGATGCAAAAAGACTAAAGAGAAGACACTCCAGAGGTTCTACTGGTATGCCCTCAAGGAAGACATCAATCTGTACATCCGGAAATGCGACACCTGCGAAGCGAACAAGAAACCGATGGTTACCCCGAAAGCGCCTTTAGGATCACTGAGGTCTGGTGCTCCCGGCGACTTCATTGCCACTGATTACCTCGGTCCGTTTCCTGTAACCGATAGGGGTAACCGGTATATTCTCTTGCTGACAGATCACTTCACAAAGTACGTCGAAATTTTACCCGTTCCAGACATGACAGCAGAGGTATGTGCTTCTAAAGTTGTAAATGAATTTATTTCCAGGTGGGGTTGTCCACTGACACTGCACAGTGATCAAGGTCGCACGTATGAGAGCAATGTTTTCCGTGAGATGTGCCGAATGTTGGAAATAAAGAAGAGCCGGACTAGCCCGCGAAATCCCAAAGGCAATGGCCAGTCCGAGCGCTTCAATAGGACGCTGCTACGCATGATCAAGGCGTATTTGCGAGGCAGCCAAAAAGATTGGGATCTCCATCTAGGATGTCTTGCCGGTGCATATCGGGCTACACCTAATGAGGCAACCAAGCTTACCCCAAATCTCTTGATGATGGGCAGAGAAGTGCGGCTTCCAGCGGAGTTGGTCTTTGGCAGCATAGAAAACTACCAGAACCAAGAAATTACCTCATATGGTGAGTATGTGGACTCACTGAGAGAACGAATGCAGCATGCTCATGATGTGGCCCGAAAGCATTTGGACCATGCGGCACAAAGAAGTCGAGACATTTACGACACCAAGGTGCTGGTCAACAAATATCAGCCAGGTGATGCAGTGTGGAGTCTTCTGGAAGCTAGGAAGTTAGGGGTTATGCCGAAGTTAGAACCAGCCTATGAAGGTCCGTTCCTAGTCAAAGCAAACTATGCGGACATTGACTTCCTGTTGCAGATAGACCAGTCAGGCAAAGAACGGGTGTCACACCATGACAAGCTTAAGCCGTACAGGGGTGACTATCCACCAAGATGGCTCGTGAGAGCAAAGAAGAAGCTACTGAAGTCAGAGTAGAAACTAGTAATATCACAGAAGACATATTGTTTAAGTTTCTTGTGTTCATGTATGACTGAATGTAAAACATTGTATTTTATTAAAGATGATTTCACTTAACACAATAGACCTTGTTGATTAAAGAAAACAGACAGAAGTGTAGATGGACAGAGAAGTAGGGTATGATGAATCTGATGCTGATGAAGATGAAGACCTATTAGGTGGCAATGAGACTCATATTCGTGGTAGGGTCATTGGGACAGTTGGGGCTATAGAGGTCGGTTTGAGAAGTAGAAATGTAAGCGTTCGGTGTAACACGGAAAGGGTATGATGTTCGGCCGTTTTATTTGAGAAAAGAGAAAGGTAATCGTTCGGCAGTATTTGATGCAGAATAGAAGAAAGACTATAGCCTGGAAGAGCTGTCAGAATTGACCATGGTAAGAAGAGCGAGTTTGAAGGCCGCCTAGATTAGAGGTCAGAGTAATATTGATGACCGTAACGATTGAAGTCTTGAAGATGACGAAGAGAAATCGCAGTTACGGTCGGCACCTAAAAGTAGTACTACACTTGCGTGTACCAGATAAACTATTGCGCTTCGCGAGTAAGAAAACAGTGATCACAACAAAACCAGTCATAAGGTCTTAGAAGGGGTCCACTGAAACTTAACGGATTTGTTATTGATTTCTATTTCTAGTTACCAGAGATGGATGTTAACACCTATGACAGAGAGCTGGTAGACAGAGCTAAGCACAGGGGCAGGGCCTGCCTATGTCTGGCATGCCACTTCACCAAGAAGCTGAGATATGTTAATGAGCACGGGAAGATGGAGGATCACATCTTGCGGAACCACATAGAGGCAGACCGGATCCCTTTCTTCTGTTCTCTATGCAAGTTCAAGTGCCTGAAGAAGGACCAGTTTGTGCGGCACTTGTCTCACTACGCCAGGCACGTGTCGATGGCGGCGGCCCGAAAGATTGTGGACCATTCTCCATGGATGGTCGAGAGTACAAATCCATACCCGGTTGGAGACATGGACATGGTCAAGCTGTCCCAAGAAGAAAGCTTGAAGTTCTTCCTTGAGCGGACAACGCAAAGACAGTCACCGCTGATTAATGCAGGCTTGAACAAGCTACAGTCTGGTAGCCTTGAGACAGATATCTCAGAGGAAACGCTGAGAACAGGTGTTGTTTCTGTGCCGGCTCCGGTGACCCAGATGGCAGCTCCTTCCATGGTACCACAGAGCCAGATGATAGGTGCACCAATATATTGGTACCCACAGCAACAAGGCGCATTCACGCAGGTGCAGCAGTGGCTGGCTAACAACGCGGGTGGTTTGCTCCAAGGACCAGTACAGTCGACAATACCAGTCCCCTCAGCTACCTTGCAAGCTTTGCCTATACAGCAGCAAGTGCAGACACAGCAGCCAGTGACCACCCCTCTAGCACCATCACCAGGGCAACACATCACAGCAGTTTCCACAGGGCTGGATTCCGCATCGAGTACGGGCTACGTGGAGGCTTACGAACCGGAGGAGCCAGCTGTGGAGGAACAGGTACCTGCGACGGATGAACAGGTGGAAGTCGAGAAACCATCAGAGCCAGAGACACCTACTGCAGCTGGAGGTGATGAGACGAACCCGACGGCAGTGGCGGATCCTTCGGAGGTGGTTGAGGATATTAGGGGCCAGCTATTGGGGGCAGAAGAACAAAGCCTGAATAGTCCGGCGGTAGAGCCGAAGAAAAGAAAGATAAGTCCAGAGGCGGAGGCAGTACCCAGTGCAAGTGGCAGTATAGAGGAAGAGGTGACCGGGACAGAGGCAGTGAGCAAGAGAAGAAAGGTCGAAGAAGGAACGGAAGAGGTTAATGTTAGCCTGGTGGCAATAAACAGTCTGGTGGCTACGTTGCAGAGTCTGAAGGGGCAGATGACGAGAAATGAGAAGGGTAGTGACAAGGTTGAAAGGGCACTGACAGATATGGCGGCTCAGATGAGCCAGGTGACTGACGCACTATATAGGTGGAAGGAAGTGGTAAATGATTGCGCAAGGGAGGAGACGTTCAGGGAGGAGAGAAGGGTAGAGGCTGACAGGAGGAGGGAAGAGTCGAGGAGAAAAGAGCAGGAGGCTGAAGCAAAAAGGGCAGACAAGAGGAGAGAAGAAGACAGAAAGGATCGGCAAGAGATGAGGCAATTGCTGTCAGAGCTGAGGGAGTGGATAAAAGAGAAGAAAAGCGAAGCAAAGAAAGAAACAGATAATCGTAGAGACACTGCACGGACTGAAAGCAGACAGAGAACTGAGGAGGAAAGAGACCATAGAAGGGGCAGAGATACGAGAGTCGAGGAGAGGCAGGTGACAAGAGGCAGAGAAAGGGATGAAGAGAGAAGAAGAGGTCGAAGTAGGGACAGGTCAGGATCATCCAGCAACTCAGGAAAAGACAATAGGAGAGTAAGGTTAAGAAGGGATGAAGGGCAAGATGCAGAGGAAAGTAACTGGAAAAAGGAAGATGACAGAGAAAGCAGGAAGGATACCGATGCAGCAAGGGGAAAGCATGTGGATAAGAACGACAGCAACAAGAAGGATGATGAAAAGGAAAACAAGAAGGGTGCGAGGGGAGATCAGGAGGAAGAGAAAGACGCCAACAAGAGGGAAGACGATGAAGAAAGAGAAAGTGGTTGGAATCGGAGAGAGAGGTTCGATTCAACCAACGGTAGAGGCAGAGACCTGAGAGAGAAGCTAAGGAAAGACGACAGAAGAGATGAGAATGACAAGAAAGAGCAAGGGGAGAAGCAAGTGAAGTCGGTGTTAGGCAAAACCTATCCGGAAAACCAAATAAAGGACTGTGAAAAATGAAAGTAAAAAACATATAAATGTGGAACTGTAATGAAAATAAAGGACTGTGTAAAGTGATATGAATGTGAACTGTGTAATTAAAGTAAGACAAAACATGAACTGTGTAAACCGATACAAACGTGAACTGTGGAAACTGATATAAACAAGAACTGTGAAGAAAAAGTGATATAACTATGAACTGTGTAATAAAAGTAATACAACAACGAACTGTGTAAACTGATATAAACATAAACTGTGAAGTAACAGTTATGTAAACATGGACTGTGAAGTAAAACCGATATAAACATGAACTGTGAAGCTACGGGCGTACATATATGGACTGTGAAACTAAGGAGATACAAATATGAACTGTGAAAGATGAACTGTGATAACTTGAAGTGTACTGAGAACTGTAATTATTCAGAAACCAACGGACTGTGAATATATATATATATATATATATATATATATATATATATATATATATATATATATATATATATATATATATATATATATATATATATATATATATATATATATATATATATATATATTAAATTGAAACTTAAGGGATTAATGTTAATAGTAAAGGGGAAAGGGGGTGGATCTTTAAAAGTATGAGTGAGAGAATGTGTGATCTTTGATCTTTGATCTGCAATAACTATGAACGCAATTTGTGCCATTTTTGTGTCTATAACATTGGCTCACAAACAGTGCCTTTAGCTGTCACCCGATGTAGTTTGTGTTGCCAATGTTATTTGTTACATTGCATGGAATGATTATGATAGGGCACAAAGTGAGGTCATAGTTTCACTGTCTTTATGTTTTATGTAAAATTTGTATTTGATACATGTGCTCAAAATGAATCTAGTCTAATGGTAATATATGATGAATAATGTATGTTTCAACTTCAATGAAAATGTTATGGTATATGGCCAAAGTCTCAATGTTTAATTCTATGTTTGCATACCTTTGGCCAACATATAATCAAATGTTTTATGTAAGGTTAACTGTTCAAATGTTCCCAATTTAATGTTATGTGATTGGGATATATTGTTCTTTAAAGCAATAACACTCAAGTTATAGTAAATTACTGTTTGAATTGTTGATAAATGTTTTCATATTGCAATACTTTTAAATTTTTATTACCATTTCATCATTCAACATTGTAAATAGTGAAACTGTTAAAAAGGTTATTTTTATGAACTCATCATCTAGAGAAGATCTCTATCAGTCTTCATACTTCATTAAGAACCTTTGACAATTCATTCATGCTTTTGTAAACCATGTATTTTATTGTTCAGCAGAAATCATCATTTAGAGATGTTAATCTTTATCAGATTCTTAAATCTTCACATAAACTTTAACACTTTAAGTGCTGTTCATGTCTTATTAATGTAGGTCAACCGTTTGAATGAAATCATCATTTAGAGAAGATCTCTATCAGTATTCATTTCATGATATGCTCTTTTGGCAAGTTAACTACATTTATTGTTTTAAGGCTTTAATGCATTGATACTCATTATGTAATCATCATCTAGAGATATGTTCAGTATCTCTATCAGTTTTCAATGTTAATGTACATATTTTTGGCACTTTGTTGTTACATGTTCTTTTTGGTGCCGTGACCAGGATAAAATGTTGACATTACCTCGTGCTTAACAAATTGTGCTTTGTAAGCTGGGATAGTTCGGAACTCTTATTCAGAGTCGTTAGATGGAACTTTAACGACCCTGGAGGGGGGTAATGTAGTGTTCCAGCTTACTGTGGCCCAATTTTAGATGGTTTACATCAGCTGATCAAAACATTTTTCCAATACCTTTCATCGGCAATCTTTTATTGTGCATGCGGTCTCATTTACACTAAATTTCTGTGTAAACAAACAGCTTACCCTCGAGTTTATGCCATTTTTATCCTGTATTTTGTTATAATGAAACAGTAATCCTTAAAAATGAAGCAGATCAAAGCGTGTTTATGTCTTTTGTCCTCCATGTTTGTGTGTACTGTGAAGAGGTGAATTCTGGGTCATGTCAAAATTTTGAGTTGTCAAAGCCAGTCAGTCGCTGTTTCCAAGTCATTTCTGAGAAATCGGTACAGAGATAAATTTTCTGAGAGTATCAGTCATGAAGCCCATTTATTTAGCTTTATTTCTGTGGTCATGATCATATAAATTTCATTTAAGATTGGCCTGAATTTTCTGTTTTAAATGACCGACTACTGCCGGTTTTCGCTGTGTAATCCAAGATGGCCGACGTCGGTTTTCTTTCCTCAGCATCCCGCTGTTATTTTGTAGTGGGGTCACATGACCCCGCGGCTTTTTCGTAGTGGGAAATGCAAATCCCGCTACACTTTAGCCATGGGAAAGGGAATCCCACACCATTTAAACGGTGGGATATGGGAACATGGGATAGGGGGGTATTTAAGAAAGTGCCCTAGAATTCCACGATAACTTCAGATTTCTACTCGGTTAGAGCAACACGCATTTTGGTTAGCTCCGTTATTTTGACTGTTAAAATTGATTTTTGGTCATTTCTTTTGGCAACTTGCATCTAAATTTTAGGAAATAATTTAAGAAAATTTGTTTTAGTAAGGAAGAATAATTTTGATAATTCCAAAAAGTGATTTTGATCAATTTTGCATTAAATTATTATTTTGACAAATATTGAAATAGGCAAATTTCTGAATTCATAGGGCTACATAGCTGATACTGCTTTTTAATAAATAAAGGATAATTTTAGGATTTTTTTATTTCAGTGTTGCTCATTTATTGCATTTTTTGGATTTTATTTCTCGATCCATAAGTCTAAAGCATAATTCAGTCATTTCTCCATAAATTGCCATAAATTATTAGCTTGCATTGCGGTTTAATCAGATCATTTCCACATTGCTTTTACAAATTCATTTTAGATTCCAAAGTCATTTAGTCCATTAACTCCATAACATTTCAAAGTATTTCTCCATAAATTTCATCTCGTGCTTAATTGGTCTTCTGGCTGGTTTCGACATATGTAAATGTGATCACTGTCATTGCGCGTGAGTTTTCGTGTCTAAATTCTTTTCGTGTCTTCGTTGTAAAATTGAATTAAATCAAAACTCATACTCATCTTGTTAAATCATTACCATGTATTGTTAAAGAAAGATAACTCTGTTTATTTTATTCAAAGTTTACTCTTGTTCATTAAATTTAAATTTGATCAATTTTACATAGCCTTCATTTTGCTTTCTATCCTCATTTAAGATTTAATTTTCTGAAGTTCAAACCCCAATCACGAGGCCTATGTTCACAGAGCTAGTGCATCGTTTCTGGGCTATTTAAACTTTCTCTGTTAAAGTAGAGTCAGTTTGGGTAGCGGATATTAGTTCGAGCCCTGATAATCCTCGCTGAAACCCCGGCGCGCAACAATATTTTGGTAGAATATAGCCACATAAAGGGGACATGCATTGGTGGAAAGTTTGAGCTGAACGGGCTTTTGGTTTGGTAGTTATGTGAAATTAAATGGGTGGGGTAATTCCATACCTGTTTTACCTATAGGAGAAAAATCATCCATTTTCACTATTTTTATAAACTGCGGGCAAAACGTTTTATTATACAATGAAAGAGCATTAGTCACATAGTATATTGGTATGAGGATTAATTATGTGCCCTTAAAAAGTACCGAGAAATATTACATTGATTATAGGTCTTGCATTTTAAGCATTTTTAATCAACCAAGTTTGCCAAAAACATGAACATGTCTCTACAAATGTGCAAAATCAAACCATATTTTGAGGAAATATTGACCAATGCTTGGTTATTGCAGAATTATGAGGATTTTTGTGTAGCTTAGTAATTAATGAGTTATCTGCCCTTGAATACCAGAAACTGACATAAAAATGTAAAAATGTGTAATTTTTTGGTTAAAAATTCACTAGTTGGGTATATCTCATGAACCAACCATCACAAACCATTCATATTTGGACCATAGGTACTCCAAAAGGTTTGCTTTCGTTGCATTTGTGTTTTGACTCCAGGGTTCATGCCCGGGGATAGGGGCTAAAGGTTAAAATCTAGGTCACAGTTTAAATGTGTTGTTTACAATGTTAATGTTTCTTCCTTCAGTCCATATCTTAAGAACAAACATAGGAATGTGTTCTTATTTATAACATATATGCCCTGTAGGGTTTGCTTTTATTCCATTGCACCATATTCTAGGTACCATTTCCAGGGGTGGGGCTACATGTCAAAATATAGGACACCTTTGTAATATTGAAGGGTCATAAACAATTTTCTGTAAGTCTTATATCATGACATCCACAGCCAAGTCAAAAGTCAAAAAGAATCTATACTTAAGACCATAGTTGTCTTGTAAAGTTCGGACTCGAGGGTCCATGAATGGGGATGGGGCCAGATGTGAAATTATATTTTTTTTATACTTTTCCAAACAGATAAAACAGGTTCTTTAGAAGGCAAATATGAAATCTTTGGTTTGATGTGCCTTTGTATAGAACTTGGCCTGTAGAATTTGATAATAAACCCATAGTCAGATCAATATGCTCATTTTCATTCGGCTGAGGGAAGTCTGGCATTTTAGATGGATCCATTGTCTTTCAAATGGTGCGTCGTTTGTTGATTTATTGCCCGTGGCTTTTGGTTGACTATGTTTGACAAAAGTGACATGGAATAACATGCATACTCTTAGCAATGTTATGAACCTGCTTATCTTTTTGGCTATGAATAATACTTTTCCTGATTCAGCATTTCAAGCAAAGTAAACATTTAACACTCATATCAATGAACTAGAAAAAGTGTCTTTAGATGCACAAATTGCCTTGAAATGCACATATTCCCCAGACTGGTTGCCCTTCCTACCCTCGCCCTATCCAATCTCCTCTAAACATGTTCACCCCTGACACACAAAAACTCAATTCCCAAATCAAAGAGAGCACCCTATGGTCAAGGTCAAGAAATAAACTTGACCTTGATTACATACCTTCATTGACTCCATTAGTTGTCTGCATGTAGCAACTTTCAAGTCTCAGGCTGTAATAGTTTCCAAAGTATCCATTGTTTTGGCCTTTTCCCTATGTTTCCAAATTTGACATTGCCATTAAATAGGTCAAGGTCATCCCAGGGTCATGGTTTTAGCAAACTATGATGGGCTGGTGTTACATACCGATGCTACATACCGAGTTTCGTAGAAAATCGGCCCAACAGTTCTGGAGAAGATTTTTGAAGGTTTTTTTTCCATATATGAGCATGGCGGCCATCTTGGTCATGTGACCAAGATATCGCGACTTAAATTTCAATTCCACTACCCAAGGAGGTTCTTCATAATATTCCAACTTGATCGGTCAAGAGGTTTCAGAAAAGAAGATCTTTAAAATTGTGACTTAATTTTGATATTTCATTGAACTTGGGGTGAGGTCAAGAAATGAACTTGACCTTAATTAATTACATACATTCATTGACGCCATTTAGTTGTCTCCATCTAGCAACTTTCAAGTCTCAGGCTGCAATAGTTTCCAAAATATCCATTGTTTTCGCCTTTTCCAAAGTAAAAGCCTATGTTTCTAAATTGACCTTGCCGTAAAATATGTCAGGGTCACCCTATGGTCATCATTAGAGCAAACTATGACAGGCTGGAGTCCCGGATGCTACATACCAAGTTTCGTGAAAATTGGCCTATCGGTTCTGGAGAAAATTTTGAAGGGTTTTTTTACCATAATGGGCGTGGCTGTCATCTTGGTCATGTGACCAAGATCCCGTGAACATATGTTCATTCCCCCTACCCATGGGGGCTCCACATAAAATTTCAACTTGATCGACCAAGCGGTTTCAGAGAAGAAGATCTTTAAAATTATGGAAGACTAAGGACGACGGACGACAGACACAGACGGATGACGGACGGACGACGGAGCATGGGTATAAGCTCACCTGTGAGCCTTCGGCTCAGGTGAGCTAAAAAGGAAACCCTATAGGGCATATATTATCTAAATAAGAACACATTCCTATGTTTGTTTTTAAGATATGGACTTAGGAAGGAACATTTACATTGTACACCACACATTTAATAGCTGACCTAGATTTTGACCTTTTGCCTCAAATCCCGGGAATGGACTCTGGGGTCCAAACTCAGGAAAAGAAAGCAAACCCGTTTGGGTACCTATGGTCCGAATATGAATGGATTGTGATGGTTGGTTCATGAGATATACACAACTAGTGAATTTTTAACCAAACACTTACACATTTTTACATTTTCATGTTAGTTTCTGGCATTCAAACGCAGATAACTCATTAATGAACTAAGCTACACAAAAATCCCCATAATTCTGCAATAACCAAGCATTGGCCAATATTTCCTCAAAATATGGTTTAATTTTGTACATTTGTAGAGACATGTTCATGTTTTTGGCAAAGTTGGTTGATTAAAAATACTCCAAATACAAGACCTGGTATCAATGTAACATTTCTCGGTACTTTTTAGGGGCACATAATTAATCCTCATACCAATATACTATGTGGCTATTGCCATTTTTTTTGTATGATAAAACCTTTTGCCCGCACTTTATGAAAATAGTGAAAATGGATGATTTTCTCCTTTAGGCAAAGCAGGTATGGAATTACCCCACCCACTTTAATTTCACATAACTACCAAACCAAAAGCCCGTTCAACTCAAACTTTTTACCAATGCATGTCCCCTTTATGTGGCTATATGCTACCAAAATATTATTAAAATATTCAGGTACCACCAAAACCCCCTTATGGAGACTGGTCCTTTAGAATTTAGTCAAGGGGAGAAAACATTTGGCGTGGGCCATTGAAACTGTTTACAAGCTATAGCTATAGATGCTCATATGGGTTACGTTGAACTAAGTACTTTTTGCAGAGTTTGATTTGAAGAGTTTCGCCTGAACGCTCTTGCCGTTTCCGATATCTAATGGGCTTGCAATGGGATGTACCGGTTTCACGTAGTAGGCTGTCAGTGCATAACAAGATAAATGGTAAATGTACATGACCATATGCCATTACTGCGTCCGTGTGTTTTCACTGACGACTGAAATCAGCTTCAATGGCCACCTTTTGGGTTATAGCTGCTCGATCGACATGACGTATTTTTTTCTAACGATTCCTTTTATCATTTTGGTTGTTTCCAACTTGGTGTTGGCTGGGATCTTGGCTGGTTTACACCAGTTTGTCCTGATTATTGATTGTCCAGGGTCATCTATTGTTGAATGTGTCATTTTATTGCACTTGTCGCGGCTTCAAACATGATCTTTCCTTACTTATTTCTATTGCTTCACACACGTCGTTGTTATGGCGATAGAAAAAATATCATGACTAAGCAGGGTTTCGCTTATAATGTTTCTGACTGGTTAGTACAGAAAACGATAAGTGGGAAGCCATTCAAGTATACTTAGAGGAACTAGAAACTTAAGTCTTGTACATGTATTTGAAGAACTCCTGCTTTGAACCAATACAATTGTTCTGTTTCTTGTTATAAAATTTGCTTACAGTAGCGTTTCTGTTATAATAATATATGGTTCGTCAAAAATAAACAAATGAGCCGCCCCATGGGAAAACCAACAATCTGCTTAGGCGAAAACAAAGGCGCAGAACCGCGAAGCTGATCAGCGCCTTTGTTTTCGCTACTCGGATAGTACAATTCCTCTTCTACTTAAATCCGAAATTTCAAGCTTCTAGCTCTTTTCTGTGCTTGTACAGGCCGGTTTGTGTCAGACCTGTTCGGAAACCACATTGTTGGTTTTCCCACGAGGCGGCTCAAATAATAGGGGACAGTCGAGGTTCAGTTTTGATGATGCAATGGGCAAAATCAGCATTCAAGTTCATATATCAAATCGAAGGTTTAAGTGTATGATGCTGTTAAAATCTTAAATCTGTATGATTTATTTCTCAAACCCATTGCGCTTAAAGAAAGTTGTCCAAAAACGAATTCCATGCGTCGAAAATAACACTTTAGATTCCGCAGGCGTTTACAGACTTCAAAAACGTGGCCATTAGTTTGCTTCTATTGCATGTTTGCAGGTTTTGAAAATGGTTACATTGTATCGCTTTCTGCACTGCAAGCCTTTTTTTTTTTTGCATAAATTTTAACGCCAGCTGAACTGTGCTTTACGTCATATTGACGTTTGAAGTTTAAGTGACTCATTATTTTGTGTGAAAGGAACATAATTCAATCAACCATTGATTTAATATCTCATTTGTTGATCTGTTGAAACTGTTTACAAAACCTTGGACCTCAATTCTTGACGTTGACGTGACACTGACAGTTGAAAGGTAAACGATGTAAACACCGATAGCGGATTAACTCATTTAAGCCTGGCGTCCCTTTTGTGGGACATAGGCAAATAGCATAGCCCCAGATGTGACGCCGCAGAATGCGGCGTCCCATCTGGGGCTATTCTGTTTGCTTAGAAAATGGTCATTAAAAAATTGAATACAATTTGAAAATCACACCTGACGCCCCTCAAAATGAAAGTGGACTCACCCAAATGATAAAAATGGGGAAATCCATTCGTCAAATATGGGTTAAGGATTTCAATGTCAAGAAGACAGACGCATCGTATGAGATCCCATCGACAACAACTTAAATCTCATTCATGATGAATTTTCGTTCCCGGTGTAAGAAAACGTCGAAAAATCTCTTTCATGATTCCACTTGACGTTACAAATTGAACTTAAATGTTTTGCAGGTTAGAATTTAATTTTTAACAAAATCTAACAACTTTGATCGCAGATGGCTATGCTCGTTAGTTTACATCAGCGAAAATAGCTCAAATCATGCCCCGGCCCGCCCATCGGGGTCTAAAGAAATAGATGGGCTGCTAGTGCCTCCAGGCAAAGCTTATACACTACTGACTGACCATCTGATTACAGGTTAACCGCTCAGGTCTGAGCCTGCCCAGGAAAAATGGTTCAAGTCAAACCATTCACACGCAAAAGCCTTTTGTGGTTAAGTTTGATGGTTATATATCAAGCACTTGTTGGATGTTATGACATCCGCATTTTGGGTTAAAGTCCCATAAAATGGAGGCAACGTCCCGACATGACCTTAGCTGTTGAGGGAAACGTAAAGCATCAATTCTAACAAACAAAGAAAATGGTCTTACATATGCTTTGGGATGAAAATGCCAAAATGACGGACGTTAATTTCATTTGTCAAAATGCAATGTTTTAATTGATAAATGTGTAGCAGAAGTTACACACTTTCACAATGCAAACATACATTAATATCTTAAAATCTGAAAACTTTCTAGTTCCTCTCAGTATATTTACGAGTATGTCCTGTCAGAACAGAACTTTTTCTCTGACCAGCCAATTCGTCTGGAATGCATTGCTCGGGTTCTGTCAAAGACAGGACAATTGAAGTCCTGTAATATTTGTATCAGAATAGAATAATAAACAAATATAACAAATGCAATTTAATATTCATGTGCACGATAGGCATCAATGTTGTATTGCCACGCGAGAGAAAAGTCATTGTATTGTTGGTGTAAGAAGACAGTAGAGAAAGGAAGAGGCGCGACGTTAATAAGATTTCGTCAAGGCCGAATCCAGCATCAAATTAAAACATGTGTCGTCAAGACTGATAAAATGAATGACTTTCATGTGCACGATAGAGAACAATATATTATTGCCACGCGACGGAAAAGTCAATGCATTGTTGGCGTGCCAAGACCAGTAAGAGAGAAAAGGGCGCGACGTTAATAAGAATTCGTCAAGGTCAAACCCAGCATCAGATTTAAACATGTGTCGCCAAGTCTGATAAAATGAATTACTTTCATGTGCACGATATAGAACAATATATTATTACCACGCGACGTAAAAGTCAATGTATTGTTGGCGTGCCAAGACCAGTAAGAGAGAAAAGGGTGCGACGTTAATAAGAATTCGTCAAGGTCAAACCCAGCATCAGATTTAAACATGTGTCGCCAAGTCTGATAAAATGAATTACTTTCATGTGCACGATATAGAACAATATATTATTACCACGCGACGTAAAAGTCAATGTATTGTTGGCGTGTCAAGACAAGTAAGGCAGAAAGAGGCGCGACGTTAATAAGATTTCGTCAAGATTAAACTCAGCATCAAATTAAAACAGTGTCGTCAAGGCTGAAAATAACAAATGAGCCGCCTCGTTGGAAAACCAACAATGTGGTTTCCGAACAGGTCCGACACAAACCGGCTGTACATGTAGAAGCACAGAGGATGGCTAGAGACTGGAAATTTTGGAATTAGAAAGTAGATGAATTGTACTATCCGTGTAGCGAAAACAAAGGTGCTGATCAGCTTCGCGGTTACCGCGCAACTGATCTGCGTCTTTGTTTTCGCCTTTGCAGATTGTTGGTTTTCCCATGAGGCGGCTCAAATAAATAGAATGAGTGATTTTCATGTGCACGATAGAGAACATTATGTTATTGCCACGCGACGTAAAAGTCAATGTATTGTTGGCGTGCCAAGACAAATATGAAAGAAAGAGGCGCGACGTTAACAAGAATTCTTGAAGGTCAACCCCAACATCTAATTAGACATTGCATAAGTGTCGCCGGGTTTGAAAATAACAAAATTAGTGGAAACGGGAGGAAATGAAGATTATAGAGGTATTTAAATCACAATGTCAAAGAATGTCATACAAAATAATTCATATTGAAAATTGAATGATACAGATATTAACCGGTCGACGTGAAGCTAGGTAGCTCAGTGGTAAAGTGCTCGAACGGGGAGAGAGAGAGACCCTAGCTTTGAGTTCTGGTCGAGCAACGTTCTTTTTCCGCCCCTGTGACATTTGGTGGCTCAGTGTGGGTCCCGTCTCGGGCTGCGAGCAGCGAAATGGGACTGTCCGCATGGTTCCAAGCAGATTCAAGGACGAATCTAATTAAGCAGGGGGGGGGGGGAAGTATTCAGTCGACATGTGGTAGCTCAGGAGTAGGGTTCTCGTACGGTTAGCGAGAGACCCTGGTTTCGATTCCCGGTCTGGTCACGTTTTTTTCCGCCCCTCTGACAGATATCTACACAGTATTTATTTAAGTCATTATTTCCTTTTCACTCAGTTATTTCAGAGAAAGCTTGACGGTGCGCGTTATGTGGTTAAACGTGGTAGACGAAAACCACCAACCATAGACGGGCAACCACTTCTCTGCTACATGCGTTGGTCTAGACTTGAACTTAGACTGCAAAGGTGACAAGCGAGTGCGTTACCCGTTACGCTATCCAGGACTCAAATAATATTTATGGACAACTAATAGTAGTTTGTGTGGAAAATGGGAAGTCAATGCCAAACTTGAATGTTTTGATGAATAGTTACATGTAAAGTGGAAAATTGAGATTGCATCATAATTGCAGATTTTTGTGTGAGCACTTTAAACATGAGTCCTTGTATATTGCTTGAGGCGTTCGTATTTTACACCCTACTCAATGGCTAAACCATATGGAGACGCGACCTCGGTTTAAAGTTTCATACGAAAGACCAGTGAATAAAAACTGAGATCATATAAGAATGAGAAAGGGAATGGGCCATACCACGGTTTCACTGCTATTTAAGCCTCTTCAGTGACCCTATAGATTTGACAACATGGAGCCAAAGGGAATTACTATTCAACAGGGTAGTCGATGCAAAGACTAGTATAACCCAAATGAATCTAACTTTATCATATGACGTCGCTGTTTTCCAGTGGATAACGTCATATCATACAAATCGTATGACCACACGTGTATTAACACTTTTGCGGGAATACGTAACGTCATTGACGACGTCCGTAACAACAATGTAAATTTTCATTGAAAATATGTCCACTTCGAAGGCGATGAAATCCTATTCTAAAAGTCATATGATAAAACGAATCTTACACTCGTGGTCATTTCATATGGAATTTATTAAACTTGTGTAAGATCCTCTATATATTAAACGTTGGTTAAAATGAATCTAAACCGAATATTGTTTGAGTTCTCAGAATACATTCGTTGATCTCAAAAGACCAAAAGAAAAATGTAATATGCACTATGGATGATGTACGGGGAGAATTTGTAGTACCGCCACACGTCACAACACCAACTGCAGTAATAGCAAAAAAAAAAAAATAATAAAACTGAGATCCTATAAGGGAATGTGCAAGGGGATGTGCCATACCGCGGTTTCAGCTACTTAAGCCTCTTCAGTGACCCTATAGATTTGGCAACATGGAACCAAAAGGAATTGAGCCTGTGCATGAGAAAACCAACAATTTGGGTTTCAGACCAGGTCCAACACAAACCAGCCTGTACAGTCACAGAAGAAACCCAGAATCTTGAAAATTTGGGAATAAGTAGAGGAGGAAATGTACTATCCGTGTAGCGAAAACAAAGACGCTGATCAGCTTCGCGGTTACCGCGAAGCTGATCTGCGTCTTTGTTTTCGCCCATGCAAATTGTTGGTTTTCTCACGCACAGGCTCAATTACTGTTAATTTCGAAACTGGGAAATGAGTGTTCACCGAATATTTTTTTTTATTTCTCAAAATACCCTCGCTGATATGAAAGGACAAAAACATATAATATAATCTGCACTATGGATGATGTACAGGGAGACGTTTTATGGCCTCCACACGGCACAACACCACATGCTGAAATTGCAAATAAAATAAAACCGAGATCCTATAAGAGCAGTGATGAAGCCGGGATTCCATTCGAAAAGAAAAACACCAATCGAACCCGTATGCTTTGCGTTTGACAGATATGTTTTTAATCTCCATTAATTGCCCTCGTGAATTTTGAAAAAGCTGTTGCTACTCCGTTGGGGTGCAAACAAGTAATTCCGACTTGTGAATGTCAACAGTGAAAAAACAAATCGCAACTGACATAACACTAAGAATAAAGATATCGTTAGCTTTATCACATTAGGTTTTTCTCACATTGAATGTACAAACACCCTGAATATATCACCACATACAGACATCAAGCGTCAATAACACATGTATATGTACTTGTACTTTATCAGTTTTGCTTAGCTTGCAAATGTTTAAGAAATAAATTTACTTTACGGTGAATTATCGTGATTAACGCGGAATGTTGGAGGGCAGATTGCAGTGTACAGCTGTATTAATTCACGACGGCGCAGCCGGAGTAAATTAGATATCGCATCTGCCCGACAACATCACGCGTTAATCAAACATAATTCACAGTAAAGTAAAATTATTTCTATTCTAACATGATTAACAAATAAATACTTGCATTTCAAAATGTTTTCCGGTGGACTCATTCTCGGCAGACATGAATGTTTACGTGCAACGTCTCAAAAACGCCACCTAATTTTGTTTACAGTGAATTACAGTTAACAATTTGCGGTGATGCTTACATTAGGTTCAATGGGAAAGACGATAACGTCGTGTTAGAATAACGTGTTTAATATTTTTTTTCTTTACAGAAGGTGCACGTTGACATGTTTTGTTTTCTCACATTAGAATGTACAAACAACGCGCATATATCATCACGGCCACACGCAGACATTGTGTGCCAGACAAACACATTTGCTTTTTATTTATTCTAAAAGTTTCTATGAAGGATAAAAATCCCATGAAATGCAAACAAATTAATCATAACGAAAACATGCCCATGCAATATACAGAGATTTTTAAGTTGTAAAAAAATGAAACTTTTGATATTTCTCTTATTTTTGCTAAAAACATAGATTGTGGGCACACGTTAGAACCGCCTCGGCGAGGCGGTTCTAACGAGTACCCACAATCTATGTTTTGGAGCAAAAATAAGAAAAAAGGTATACCCCTGCATACCCCAGTTTTACTATATAAAAGTGGGGTTCAAGGGGGTATACATTACACGGACATGTTTTCGTAATGGAAATAAAACATGGCACCATCACTAGCCACTAGTTTGTCAAAATAATCATTGATTGTCAATTCAATGTTGATTCTGTGTACTGCAATCGTTTTGATTCCTTTTCACGCAATGAGATATGTGTCAGACAACCGTTTTCGAAATGTTTGACAACCTAAAACGACAGAGCACCATCAGATGTCAGTAGATTGTTTATTAAGACCTGACTCAATCAATAACACATTCTTTGTATCAGTGTTTACCACCTTATTCACTTTATTTGTGTTCAGCTCAGTTAGTCTTTCATGGATCGTTGATCTTGGGTTTTCATTTACGTCATTCGTTTTGCGTTTGAAAAATGTTCTTTTGAAAACCTCTCTAAATTGTTCCCCGAACGCTAGGTACACTAGGAAATTGATGCCAAGACTCAGGTAATAAATTTGATATGTTATTGTTTGTGCCAGACCTTCAAAGTATGTAGCATCCTGGTATCCGGGCAGGAATGAGTTTATCAATATCTGCAGTCGTATCACGTGACTTGGTAGATTCATTATCAAAAATATCACCGACACAGCCAGTAGCATTTTCGTGACTTTCGCCAGTAGATTGGGTCCTCGTTGTTGCGCGGTTGGTGTTGTATACTTTCTGCGTAGACTTAACGACCCAAACAGACTGCAGAGGATGGACGCTAAGAGACCGGCCATGAGAATGACGGGAATCACCAGTGTTATCAGTGTGTCTGTGTAGATGAAGGCCTGAGTGATTTCAATGTAGGCACCGTTGGGTGAGCAGTCAGGTTGTGAGATCCACAGGGGAAAGTTATAGATGGCAAGTGTAACTAACGTCAGTACAAACATAATCACTTTAGCGCACTTTGTTGTACAAAGTCGCTGCACTAGCAACGGATGACATATACGGATATAATTTTCCGCCGTAACGCACACCACTAGCCAGACTGATATACATCCGCATACATATGTAAGAAACAAAATCACCTGGCATATACCTAGAATTGACCCAAGACCCAGTTGTAATTTCCCGCTAATCCATATAAGGAACAATGTCCCTAGAAACCCATTATCCGATATAGATCTTCCAGCGAGGTAAAGACAGCATGATTTGTTCCTTAAAGGTTTCTGTAGAAATGTCACTAAGGCTAGTGTATTGCTAATTAACCCAATCGTGCAAATAGTAGGAAGCAAGTAGGCTTCTATGGCCGTACGAACTTCGCTGACCGCAGGAACAAATGAACTGTTGAAATGCTCGGTGAAGTTTTGCCAATTAGGCACGTCTGTTGTGTGAGCATTAGGATCCATTTTTCCTCCTGCAAATAAAAGAAAATTGTTGGTAATATATATGATATGATATCGTATTCTTAAAGTGGCATTTACTTCATTCCTAAAGTACAACTCATAAAATGACACAAATAGTTTTAACTTACACCAAAAGTCACCAGGCTAAAAAGCCAACGACCATTATGTTATTTTACGTGAAACAACATGTATATGTTTGAAGAGAAAAAAATGACCAGATTCCATTACCCTCAGTTTGTCGTACAGAAAATACTATTTATTATGGAAATAAAGTCATAACTGATTCATTACGAAAACATGTCCGTGTTATGTATACCTCCTATATAGCAAAACTGGGGTAGGCAGGGGTATACGTATTTTTCTTATTTTTGCTCCAAAACATTGATTGTGGGTACTCGTTAGAACCACCTCGCGATTTTAACGTGTACCCACTGTCTATGTTTTGAGCAAAAATAAAAAATATATCAACAATTTTCTACTGAAACTTTTCAATTTTTACAATTTAGGAAAAATCAGTATATTACATGGACTAGTTTGCGTAATGTTGACGGACTTTCAATGGCGCCGAGTAAATCTGTAATTCACCGCGGACATTGTACCTCAGTCCTAGATCTTATTTTGCTGAGATTTTCTACACAACGTACTATCTTAATCATGGAAGCTTTACATCGAGTTATTGGAGCATTATTTCCATAAACAAAATGAATATTAAAATGTATTGACGTAACAAGTCCTAAATTCCACAGAATGGTCGAACAAATGAGACTATTTAAACACACAAGGGGCTTACTTTTGAAGATGGGTGTAAGTGTCAACTTTCAGAGTCCGATGTGTTATAAAGAGACATCAAGAAGAAGAAGAAAAGGAAGAAGAAGAAGAAGAAGGAGAAGAAGAAGAAGAAGAAGAAAAAGAAGAGAGAAAAAAAAGAAGAAGAAAGGGAAAGGAAAGAAAATAAAAGCTCTCAAATTCAGGTAATTCATCTGTAAATGGGTATGTTTGCAAATATAGTATCCAAATTTAATTTGTTGGGACTGTCCATGATATGCAACATCCTTATGCCACGTATCAAGCCCCGGGTAGAAAATTACTCTGTCTTAAAAACGGTCGCAAACATACAGTCCAAATGTACTGCAAACATATTACATCTCCAAACATATTACATCTAAACTAATAAGAGCTGTCGCAGGACAGCGTAGCTCGCCTGACTTGTGCTTTGCCACTAAACTTATCAAAATCTATGACCCATGACCTTGACTTCAAGGTCGCTCAGGTGGGTTGTGATGGTACAGCATAAAATTTCAGACCAATATCCACAAACATGCAAAGTTTCAACTTGTTCCATCAACATACAGATATATAGACTTCAAAAATCTTTAACCCAAAACTTTAAACAAAAATTTCTAAGGCCTTGACCTCAAGTTCACTCAGGGTGGGTCATAATGGTACAGCATAAAACTTCAGACCAATATCTACCAACATGCAAAGTATCAACTTGATCCATCTACATGTTCAAGAGATATAGACTTCTAAAACTTCTAAAAACTTTATTGAAAAAGTCACTAGAGCACGAAATATAGGTCAAGGTCACTAGATCAAAGTGGGTGCAAAGTCGGGACATCGAGGAGAAGCCATATGCAAGGTTTGATGGTTGTAGGCTTTATAGTTGATGAGATATTAAGGGTTGGCTTAAAAATGACAAAGTCACTGGAGCATGAAATATAGGTCAAGGTCAGTAGGTCAATGTGGGTGCCGAGTCAGGACATCGAGGATAAGCCATATGCAAGGTTTGATGGTTGTAGGCTTTATAGTTGATGAGATATTAATGATTGGCTTAAAAAATGACAAAGTCACTAGAGCACGAAATATAGGTCAAAGTCACTAGGCGAATGTGGGTGCCGAGTCGGGACATCGAGGAGAAGTCATATGCAAGGTTTGATGGCTGTAGGCTTTATAGTTGATGAGATATTAAGAGTTGGCTTGAAAAATGACAAAGTCACTAGGGCACAAAATATAGGTCAAGGTCACTAGGTGAATGTGGGTGCAAAGTCGGGACATCGAGGATAAGCCATATGCAAGGTTTGATGGTTGTAGGCTTTATAGTTGATGAGATATTAAGAGTTGGCTTCAAAAATGACAAAGTCACTGGAGCATGAAATATAGGTCAAGGTTAGTAGGTCAATGTGGGAGCCGAGTCGGGATATCGAGGAGAAGCCATATGCAAGGTTTGATGGTTGTATGCTTTATAGTTGATGAGATATTAAGAGTTGGCTTCAAAAATGACAAAGTCACTGGAGCATGAAATATAGGTCAAGGTTAGTAGGTCAATGTGGGAGCCGAGTCGGAATATCGAGGAGAAGCCATATGCAAGGTTTGATGGTTGTAGGCTTTATAGTTGATGAGATATTAAGGGTTGGCTTCAAAAATGACAAAGTCACTGGAGCATGAAATATAGGTCAAGGTCAGTAGGTCAATGTGGGTGCCGAGTCGGGACATCGAGGAGAAGCCTTATGTAAGGTTTGACATTTCTAGGCTTTACAGTTGATGAGAAACTAACACAGCATCTGAGCATTGTACAAAGGTGTTCTAGATATTGACCTCTAGCACCGCCCCCAGGCATGACCCCACGGGTCCCTTCACACTAAATCACAGAGGACCCTCATATGCAGCAATGTTCCAAATATGAATGATTTCTGGTCAGTGACTATCAAGATATAACAATTTTAAAAACTTTGACCGAAAGTGTGACGCGGACGTGGACGCGGACGCGGACGCGGACGTACACGTAAACGCGGACGACCGAGGTGACAACAATAGCTCTGTGCACTTCGTGCAGGCGAGCTAAAAACGACGTAAAAGATAAATGTAACGCCCGCCACAAGACATAATGGAAGAAGTTTTGAAATCGAATAAAATGGATCGCGTAGTGACCATTCAAAGCTTACATAGTGGATCAGAAAACACAATAAAATGCAACATAAGACATTCACTTAACTTGAACCAAATCAAACGTATACAATGATTACGCCGATCCTTACAGCAGTAGTAGTAAGTTGCGAGAGGATTTGAGAAACTTTTTTTTTTTTTCAATAACTGAACTACCGCTCTCTCTGGTGCAAAAAAAAAAAAAAAAAAAAAAAAAAAAAATTTTTTTTTTTTTTTTTTTTTTTTTTTTTTTATCGCCAAATGATTCCTGACTTATCACTAAAATTAACTCAAACAATATCTAAGTCTTAACAAATGAAATAAATGGTATCTGTTTCTTTTTCGTTTCAGTATTATGCGAAAACGCTTAACGTGAGATTAATTATACTCAGAGGATAAAGATTAGTCAGCAACTTTGACAAGCCCCATATCTATTTCATCCTGCTCTTTGCCTTTATCGTTATAAATTTGCAAAGGCACTTCCTTTCTAAATTTTATAAGAAAATGCTCAGGTTGCACATTTTGACACAGTTATTGGCCTTTTTCGCAAAACAATATTTTTGTAGATTAAATCGACACTTTCATTTATAGCGTTGTCAAATAGAGGCAATTACCATTCAGCCGCAATCTCGAGAAATAACAGTTAAAAAATTCGAAATTTGGAAATTGCCTCCCTTTGATTTAAAATAAGAAATGAATTAGGTCTATGTACGGCACTGGCAAAACCACAATGAGTTTGTTGGAAATGTTAGATTTTGTTCACAGCTTTATTACTGGTAATTTCATTTCATAATTATCAACATTTTTGAAGGAGTTTTGAAGCTACAGTAGTTGTAATATTCCCATCCGGATTTTACATGCATTTTGATTGACTAAGCATATAATTCTTTTCTATGAATATAATTAAAAATTATTACCAAAAATGTATAATTAAAAATTATTACCAAAAATGTAATATACAAATGATTGCTGCTGTAATCACATGTAAACCCAATTGCAAATTTCAAATGGAAAAAAAATGCTGATCCTACCGACATATATTTTTGATTTTGAATTTTAACAACAGCTTACAAGTAAAGAAAAATGTTCGCAGATACGCTATGGCAGAATGTATTACATAAGCATAAACGTTGCTATGAGAGAATGTATTATTAAAGCATAAACGTTCTGTACCTTAACAATCTGATATTTACTCCGCTCTCCGATATGTCTTGTAATTCCACTTCTTGACTTCTGTCACAGACAAGCCATTGTGTCTATACATTAATCTAACGTCTGTCGTTATTCGCTAGAAATGAACAGAAACCCAATAACGCAGCATCATTATATTTGAGTAACTTCACGAGAAATATTGTCTTCAATGGTTCGCCCCGGTATGATCATATTAACTTACCTACTGAGTGTGAGAAACCTTGTACAGTTTTGAAACTAGAATACAGAAGAAAAAAATGCTTTACTGCTTTAACTTTTGGGCGGTAATCAAATCTACTTCTTTTGTGTTCGCGTAAAAGTCTAATGATTGTTTGTCATGAGAGCGCATTTGCGGAAAGTTGTTCAGGATAACCAGCTCCATTGTTGCTGCCTGCCAGACTCTGAGGTGGGGTGATATAATAAATGTCACGAAAACACGTCTTATAAAATACCAAAAAGTATATTTTATTAATTTTGCTCTAAACAAAGATTGTTGGTAGGCCTACACGTAAGAACCACAGCCGCGGCGTTATATTCTGACCAGTACCTCCATTTAAAAAAATAAAATAAAATAAAAATAAACCCCTGTACGGCACAGTTTACTGCTAGAAGAAACATTGCCAAACATATTGAAAATAGCATCTTCATAACTTTTGGCAAAGAATTACATACACATTATAAGCATGTTTGTTACAAATATGGCATTTGCCTGTGTGGCAGGAATGTTCACTGCATGGAATATGGAAGTAATATGGAACTTCAAATTTTCATTAAGAGACCAAAATATACTATATATTATAAAGATTGTCATCACTATCCTAGAGCAAGGTTATCAATGCGTTGTTTAACCCATATTTGACGAACGGGTTTTCCCATCATTATCAATTTGGGTGGGTCCACTTTCATTTTAGGGGCGTCAGGAGTGATTTTTAAATTTTATTCATTTTTTTTTTCGAAGAAAATTCTCCAAGCAAACAGAATAGCCCCAGATGGGACGCCGCGTTCTGCGGCGTCACATCTGGGGCTATGCTGTTTGCCTATGTCCCACAAAAAGGACGCCAGGCTTAAATGAGTTAAAAACATGGAGTAAAAGGATATAAGCACTGACATGGGCATCATTATCGAAGATAAATCACGTTGTCCACTTACTCGCTAATTGCACGTGACCACATTGATTTTTCTTCTGCAATTACTTTCTGAAACAATCACAATTACAGAGACCGACTTTCAGAGTTAAAAGATCCTGTTTTCTTGCAGCTCCGTGTGGTCAACTTGAAGACTTGTTCTTATGGCTATCATCTTTTAGGGTTACATTCTTAAATGGCATCGTGATATAAATAGTATTACCATTTTGAAAGGCAACTCAGACATCACGCTGGAAAGATATATGCAAAAAACTATTCTAAAATATTAATAATGGGTTATATGTCTGAAGAAAAAGACGAATGGATGAAATATAAAGGTTTGATAAAACAAAACATTCAAAGGGAGATAGGATGGACTATCTTGTGCAATTTTAAGTAATGAACCTTCATCAGTAGCCCTTTTAAAACCGACAACGAAAGCCAGACTATTGTACTGTAATTTCGAAAATTTACACGAATAGTCTAAATCAAAGACACATTCCTAAACTGGGTCAAATAATTTAAACATTGCTTAGAAATATGTTTTAAACGTGAGTGTTTCGAACACTCTGAATATCCTTACTGATCTCAAAGGACCAAAATAAAAATATTATCTGCACTATGGATGATGTACGGTGAGACTTTTTAGGGCCGCAACACGACACAGCACCAGCTCCAGTAATAGCCTAGAACTACAGCGTTTCCTTAAAGTGAAGGAAGAACCAACAGGTGACGAATTTCAGCATTCAAAAATGTTTCATGATCTTAAACACACTGAATTTATTTATCGGAAATAATATTTTATTTTACATACCTGTTACTGTAATTTGGTAAAAGCAGTTATTGATTTTAACGGTAGAATAACGGAATAAGCAGCCCATCTATTTCTCATGGGTCTCGATCTTGTTTTTCGCCGGACCGCTTTAAGAACGCGGCGACGGGCCTGAATATGGAGTTAATATGTTTCACCATTACCAAGGTGGGCCTTAACTTTCAGGATGCATTGTAATTCTGGGCCCAGGCCTTGAGGTTGTAAAGCCTTATTCATGCTCAGCTCAGCTGAGACTAAAATATTTGAAATTTATTAGGAGAATATAATTAATACAGGCTTGGGTGGTCTAAACAACAAATCCATTTGCGCAACTTTCAATATTTATGAGCGGTTAAAATTTAATGCTCAGGTTAGTCGAAGATGAAAAAAAAAATGTTTTATAACATTGGGACCGGCCTTTCAAGGATAGGTGATCGTTCAGTTAGCCTCTGTCAAAGAAACAAAACTGCCAAAAATATTAAGTTGCAGACAAACTCAATGGTAAACATAATTATTGTGGATAAATGATGTGAAAATAATCGCATTGGAACTGTCACTAAAAGGCTTTACTGTACGCTTGAGTCTCTTTTACGAAGAAGCCAAACTTAACTAATCCTTCTGTTATTCCACAAACGGTACTTTAAATCTCATTTAAAACAAGCTTAAATGTACTTTTTATTTAAAACATAATTTCTATGATCTTTCGTGGAGATTTGATTTTGTAAATCTTTCCAATAGAAGATCAACGTCAACAAAATTAGACTCGATCCCAGGGTGCACATGACGTCATAATGACGTCATATCAACGTCGATGCGACGTCATGACGTCGCATCGACGTTGATATGACGTCATTATGACGTCATGTGCCTGCTGGGATATTCACGCCATTATACTGGTAAAAATGGCTTCTTTATGTCAAAGTCATGCATCTGTTATCGTGACATTCGAAGCCACACTAGAAATAAAATTTATATTCGGTTAAATGTTGCCAATATCCAGGAAACTGGTCATACAGGGTGGATTTTAGACATAATAGTTTATGATTGTAAACCGTGATTGAGTGAGCGATTCGTGTTTCTCGTGATACATATTTGTCATTTGAGGCAGAATTTCTGATTCTTTCAGATGCGAAAAAATAACCTCCTCCCACCCATTTTTTTTTTTTTTTTTTTTTTTTTTTTTTTTTTTTGATATGTCATTTTCAGATATAAGTTTATATATGCTCGGAATCAGAATGGTTTATCTGAAAGGATAACTACAGTGCGTCGTCACATTTGGCAAGTGAACAATATTAATGAAGGTTGGAGCAAGATATATGTATGCAATTATTAGTTTATTTTAGGGCGACGTTAGTGGGCGTCAAGTCGATTTGTTGATTTGCATCTGTACGCACGTGAAATCAGTAATTCAATGACATCAAATCAATAGCAAAGATAATTGTGTTGTTGTCTGAAAATATTAAGTGTGTCGCTTTGCCTAGTTTAAGTACGTACGGTCGTATGAGCAAAGGAATGGTTTATGTTTAGCGGATGGAGTGCAGGGGCGACTTTTTAACATTTAAATAGAATATAAATGATTTCATGTGTTCGAATCTAGAACATAATATTGCAATAATAAGACTTGAGCCTGTCGACCCAAGTATCCTGGTCGAGATCACAAGCCGCGAGTCGATTCCCGGAGGATAGAAAAAGGTACAAGTAGGCAAAGATCAGGAAAAGGCGCAATCAGAAAAAGATTCCCACTCCAAAAACCGAGGTGGGAAAAAACCAAACTAACAATCAGGTACTTATACCATGAAACATATCGTAAGCCGAATGAGCAGCTATTTTCCCAATAGGTGGCCTCTCAGTTACCTTAACTAAAAATATGAAAACATACATAAGGCGCCAACAGCACAAAAAACAACACCAAGACATAAAGCAAAAAGAATCACCACAGAAGTATCGACTTGGAACGATCAATAACACAAAGTTACTGGCGGGCTTAAACCGGTTTTACAGGTACCTAACCTCACCCTCAGCTCCTGCAGTGGTTCATAACATTTAGTTAGTTATTCGGTCCTCATGGTGAATCTCTAACTAGTCAATGAATCATCAAGAACAAACAAATAAATCATGATAAACATCCTAATGAATCAAAAACCAGGACTCACAGATTGAGTAAGCTGCCCGACGATGGTGATCCCTGGGCGCCGAATAACTTACTAACTCCGGAGCAAAAGAAATACACCAGTTGGACCCCGGTGGGCCAAGCAACAGACAAGAAGCTCCGGCCCCAACTAAAATGAATAGCTTTAAGTCGGGGCCATCATAGAGTCTGGGCGTGCAATTAAAGAAGGCAGCATAGTTATCAACCATGATTGGGTTAAAAACTAAGCATGCAGACTGTCGCATAACATTCAAGTGATAACCTATACGTCTGTAACGTGTTATGATTTTTTCTGAACTGAAAAGAAAAATAATATATTCCTTTAAGTTTCTTAAATTTGTAAACCAAGTCACCGTAAAATTCAGGTTCCGAAAGGCCCTCACTTAAAAGCGTCTTTAACCCAACATTATATTTGGAAATCATTTCATAGTGTCTACGATAAAATTTAGAAAAGGTTTTTCTAAGTTTATGATACCGATAGCCCTGTTGGAGAAGTTTTGCCGTTAAACATTTATTTCGAGCGTTGAAGTCTGTAACATGATTGCAGACTCTAGCAAACCTAATAAGTTGCGAAATGTATACACCATAAGAAGCATAAATTTTAGAAGAAACAAATCCATTTACAACAGAAAGATGTAGATCTAAAAAGGGGGCTTCGGTATCTGAGATATTAGCTTTGTTCAACTGAAGTTCAGGTGGAATAATAAAATAAGTTTTACAAGATGGCAATTACAGGGAGAAGGAGAACTTAATTGTTCAATTTCCAGTAAGGAATGTTCATGTCATTGAGTACTTTGTGATATAAATGGTGCACGGGGAGAGTTTGTCGGGCGCTACAAAGCACAGAGTTATTAATCCATTGTTTACACCGCTGTCGTATATTGTAATTTGCGAAAATCCAGATTATAATGAAACAACATGTTATTTATATCATTACCTAGATATCAAAATGAATGCACATCGATCTGTTTTTGCACCTCTGGGGATGGGCATTGTGCTTTCACTCTCTTGGCAAAAGTGCCATTGACGCAAAATAATGTGTTAGGAGCCTGAAAGCTTCGCACTGCACTTCTATATTGGTTGGCTATAGCTTATTTTTGCAGTATTACACAATAAAATAATAGCCTTATAACTCTTGGTTACGTCAGCTGTTGCAATGATTGCAGCCAATTTCCTATTGTTATATGGAAAGTTAACAAGCAATTGATGTAAATGATTTTTGTCATATACTTGGATCATCACAAAATAGCATCAATGGTCTTAGCATCACGAAAACATATCCGTATAATGTATACCCATTACTTTTATACAGCAAAACTGGGGCATACCTATTTTTCTAAGTTTTGTTTCAAAACATAGATTGTGGGTACTCGTTAGAACCGCCTCTGCGAAATTTAGATTCCAACCCGAGGACTTGTCATGCCAGTCGGAAATGGTTCATTTGTGCTTAAATCAAAATGAATACAAGTTTGAATAAAGGAGGTTCTGGCACGAATATTACTATAATAGTCCCCCGAGAGAATTATATAATTATAAAAAAGTGTCAACATTTATTAAACGGTATATCTCCAAGATAGCTCAGGGGATTTGATGGCGTAAAATGACAGGTTGATTTTTACCATCCTTATTCCGAATTTCATAACATGATATGTTTCAAGGTTTCATTCAAGGATTTGTACTTTTTCAGTAACCTCTAAGCTGAATTGTGCCAAGTTTCCAAATTCTAAATAAGTAGCTTTTGATATCAAACAGTTTCTGGAGGAGTACCAAAGTTCTAGAAACCAATTGAGTGTGTTTGGAAAAATATGTTTACAAAAGTCTGTCAGATTTTGCTGGAAGATCGGATAATGAATGCCAAACACTGTTCATTAAAATGAACGCTGAATATGATGTAATTCGTGTATATTTATTTATCCTGTGATTTAAGAAACGGTGTTTTATCCTAAGAGGTCGCTCCCCCAGCTACGAACATTATACCATTTGTACATTTGTGCTTATAGACCTGTCGCATAATGACCCCCTGACCCCACCAGCAGGCAAATGTTTGAATTCGTAGCTGACGTTCCTTCGTGAGTTCTTGCATTTTTGTGTACGCTGGGAATTCGTGGTCCATATTTGCGTCAAGTGTGTTTTGAGCTTCGGACGGAAAACACGTGGGACAATGTTCTGCATTCGAGCGTGTCATGTGGTTTTTCTCAGGGTACTCCCAAGATCGCCCCACCTACTACTGATCGACCCGTCTCATATTCAAGAGAAGTTAAACTAAACTTTATAAATTTAAAATGCTATCCGTGCAAACCACCAATTTTCCCATTACCTGACTCACATCATTTACCCTTTATATAGCTGCATGAACAATTGCATATCTTATGCATAATGCATCAACGGATGAAATCCACCTGCATCAAATAAATTTGATTTGTCACATACGACAATACAGAATTTTACGCGCATTGCTTCTTTAATGAATGGTCCCCAAATATTTTCACCTTTTATCAAAACAGTCATTTAAACTCCGCATGGCCAACGGTGTGAGTGTCTTATAAAACATAGAGGATAAGCAATGAGTCAGACATACATAAAAAATTTGTTGTTTGTTTGTTTTTTTTTTTTTTTTTTTTTGTTTTTTTTTTCTGTTGTTGTTGTTGTTGTTGTTGTAAAGGGATACGAGCTTTTGAAAGGTCCATGAAGGATAGTTAGGGATATTTTGATACAAATATTGGTGATATTTGCCAAATTATAGCGACTTTTCTTCCAAACCTTTATGGGATCCAACACACACACGCCACATCCATCACCTTCCAGTGCCTCAAGTTTACCTAGAAAATGTTGTTTTGTACGTTCGGGGTTCGGGGTTCTCCCAATGGTAAAATCTGCAAAATTACCAATGGTACCATTGGTAATTTTTTCACAAATGGTAATCAGAAAACCATGAACGTTTTTCGACTGCCATTAGTACCATACCAATGGTACCATTGGTAGATCACGTGGTCGAATCTTTATCATATTGATCGATATACCTTACTCGTTTTGGTCATTTTTATTTTCTATGTGTATATTGTGGTATTTATTTAATTTACATTTGCATGTCTGACAAAATAGTGCTTATCTGAGAAATTCATAAAACATTTTCAGGCTCGCTATATCGAATCATGTCAGAAGATTTGCCCATGCTGTATTTTGTCTGCATTATTTGCTGCCTTGCATGTTGGTAACATAGGTACTGTTGGTGCCAATGGTAAAACCTGGAGCGGTATTTGTCTACCACTGAAACCATTTTTACCAATGTTAAGAACTCCGAAAGCACGCGTTGAACTTTTAAGGCGGTTCTAACGAGTACCCACAATCTATGTTTTGGAACAAAAATAAGAAAAATAGGTATACCCCTGTATACCCCAGTTTTGCTATATAAAGGGTTTCATATACCCGGACATGTTTTCCTGATGGTGCATTAAAACTCACATAAAACTCGCACAAGACTATTCATTACAATAATAGTGGGTATTTTTCAAGTGTCAAATATCATTTACCCTGTACCATTGTTTACATTCCTAGAACTCACTGAATAGTCCAGAAGTTCAAACAATATCAGCGAAAATAACACAATGGTCACGGATAGAAGAAAGAGCTGAGGGAATTTCATCAGTGACACAGATGTATTTCTGTGATATATTAGATATAGCAATATTGTTAAGAGGCAAACACCTGCCTATCATTTGACAAGATATTTGTGACACAGCTTACGAAAGTTTTATTCAGTGCGAAATGTCCTTGTGCTGTGATACAGTTTAGAAAACCAGTAGAAAAAAATCAAAATAAGGAAAACATTAAAAAGGTTACTGACTCTCGTTTAAAGATATCAAAAAAACACGTTCGATTTTTTTTTAATATTGTTCTGAAGCAATAGTAAAAGGGCGTTCAACTTTTCTTATACTTTTTAGCTCACCTGAACCAACGGCTCACAAGGGAACTTATAATATAACCATGTCAGTCTGTCGTCGTACGTCCGTCTGTCCACAATTTCAAAGATCGTCTTCTATGAAGCCGCCACGACTATATACCTCCAGAAACGGAGAGAGAGAGAGAGAGAGAGAGAGAGAGACAGAGAGAGAGACAGAGAGAGAGAGAGAGAGAGAGAGAGAGAGTATCTGTGTGTTTTCTGACTATGTATTAATTGTGTGTTACTTTTTTTTGTAATAGTCGTGCGCTATTTTGGCGTCCTGGGGCCTTAAATATATATATGTTCCTTTATCTAACCACTTTTTCTGGGTTCCCCAGTTTTCCTGGGTCCCCCAGCTTACCAGTTATTTGTTTTCATTCTGTAGCCTCATTCTGTAGCAGTGTGTCAACGTATGCGGGGCCTTTTTAACTACATACTTAAATCAGTCTCGTCTCTCTGCATAAGATACAATGTATGGTTTTCGCACCCCCCTTTCTTGCTTGTAGCGGTGTGTTCGCCTCCTTTTCTGACCACATAAATGTCATTTTCATCTAAATGCATCAAACTTTAATAAACTTTCATGTGTTCGCCAATTGAGCACAAAGGCAATTTTATCTATATTTCTATAATTCAAAAATCGAGGATGGCCATTTTCGCCGTCTCTCCTTCCAAGCACCGTCCATGAGCGGTTCTGGGATGATTTGCATTCATGGAAAGTACTCTGTTTGACTCTCTTTTGTGCTTATTACCCTGATTTTTCTCGGGTTGCCTCCAACCCTGGTTCCCCAATGTTTAACTTACATAGCTAATACACAATTACCGAGTAAAATAAACACACCGCTACAAACTGACTGTATGTAAAGTGACGCGCAATTTACCGCCATTTTTAATCAGATTCTGGGCCCTTTCAAAGGGCGGTCATGATTTAATTTTAAGTCGTTTACCCACTGCCGAACATACAGTGGTGTCAACTTTGTCACATTTTATGTGATTTTTGTGTATTTTTGCATTGTTTTTGTTTTATTTTATTTATTTACCTATTTTCATTTTTTTTTTCTTTCATTTTTTTTCCAGCTTTTACCTGTAAATACATATTTACTCTGAAGAAGGCGAAAGCCGAAAGCGCGCTTAGTAGTTTGATTTATTCTTGCACTGTTAATTGTTTAATCCCCCTATATATATTTTTCCCCAATATATATATATATATATTACACTTAATCAATTAAAATTTCATGGCCTATTTTCGTATAGTCGTAGTTTGGCATCCGGATGTCAAGATTCCATTCAGTCTGAAACACAATAGAAAGATTTCTAAGATATAAAATAGTATATACTATAAAGAGGTAAGCATGTTATTATCTGCAAGTTTACCGGCCTTCCTCGCACTCTTCATCGGTGGAGACAGGCAGGGATGCCCATCTCATCCAACATTGATTACTGTCAGTCCGGCAGCCAGCAAATGATATATATATGCCTTATATTGGTGGCCGATGCACATTCCATAATACGTAGATGAATTATCTTTAATTTTAGCAACATTTGATGTCTCTTCGTAGGTTGTTCTGTTTGCTATAAATAAACATAAAATAATAATTGTTCCTAGCCTTTTTTACAAATGGAAGGAGACATCATATAAGTGACATAAATGAGAAGTTTCATTCGTCACATATGGATTTTCCTTTCTAAGACACTTCCTGTTATAGGCCGCAATGTGGAAAAATTAATAACCTAGTAGATCAGATTCGACTTAATAGCGCAGAAGCCAGCAGGGCAAAAAATAATTTTGTTCCACTCCCTGCACATAAAAGGTTTGATAGGCCTGGGTGCCAAGTCCGGATGTAAATTCTTCATTCCAAAATCCAAGATCCAAAATGATGAATTTTAGCTCACCTGAGCCGAAGGCTCACAGGTGAGCTTACAGGATAAGTAGGCACCCGGCGTCCGTCGGTCGTCGTCGTCCGTCGTCGTCGTCCGTCCGTCCGTCGTCCACCATTTTCAAAGATCTTCTTCTCTGAAACCGCTTGGCCAACCAAAGCCAAATTTTATATGAAGTATCTATAGGAAGGGGTAACCAATGTGTATATAAGAAATTCAGGTCACATGACCAAGATGGCCGCCATGCCCATATATGTTAAAAACCCTTCAAAATTCTTCTTCTCTGGAACCGGTGGACCGATTTTAACAAAACTGGGCACGAAACATCAATGGCTTAAGTACTACAATGTATATATAAATCATGACCCTGTGATGACCTTGACCTATTTGACGATAAGGTCAACATAGGTCGCCTATGCCTTTGAATGGGGATAACTGTTATTTGTCAGTTGAAGGGAAAGACTTGCAGGAAATTGGCAAATGGACAGGATATTTGATTATTATGAAAAAAAAATGGATCTACCCCTTTACTGGGGCTTTTTTCAATAATATGCAAACATGTTTATTTGTATATACAACAGATCTCAGGTGAGCGTTTACAGGACCATTGGTCCTCTGGTTTTTAATTTCTCACCTATAGGAGTTAAAGATCTACACAAATATACATGTTTATGTTGTTTTACTCAGAAATAACTTACATGTACATAGCATAATAAGGCCTTTTTAGATCTACATCTTTCTGTTGCAAATGAATTTGTTTCTTCTAAAATTTATGATAAGCGCGATGACTTTGATTTTGATATAAACATTTTTCCATTTTTGGATGGTGACGTTCCTAGTCGTGCTTCTTATAGTGTATACATTTCGTAACTTATTGGTTTGCTAGAGTCTGCAATCATGTTACAGACTTCAACGCTCGAAATAAAATTTATTTAATGTTTAACGGCCAAGCTTCTCCAACAGGGCTATCGGTATCATAACTTTCGAAAAAACTTTTCTAAATGTTATCGTAGACACTATGAATTGATTTCCAAATACAATGTTGGGTTAAAGACGCTTTTAAATGAGGGTCTTTCGCAACCAGAATTTTATGGTGACTTGGTTTACAAATTTAAGAAACTTACAGAAAGTAATGATTTTAGCTCACCTGAGCCGAAGGCTCATAAGGTGAGCTTATTGTATGGTAGTCGAGCCGTTGGCCGTCCGTCCGTACGTCCTTACGTCCGTCCGTGCGTGCGTCCGTCCGTCCTTGCGTCCGTGCGTTCACACTGTCAATCTTGAATATCTCTAAGACAACAATGCCAATCGCAATCAAATTTTATCTGAAGCATCATTGAGGAGGGGGGAATGTTTTGGGCCAGGTTGGATCAGAACTCTGGTTTCCATGGCAACAGATAGCTCCCATTGAGTTATAATGGGGAAAATGTTGTGGCCTTTCTAGCAACTTCATTTTGATTGGATCTTCTTCATTCTTGCAGGTAACAAGGACAACCATAACATCTCGGATGAGTTCGAATTTCGGCCAGGTTCGACCTCAGATTGCGGAGTTAGCTGCCCTTGAGCGTTTGGAAAAATCCTCATAGACTTATAATGGGAAAAATGTTGTGGCCACTCTAGCGCCTTTATTTTTCATTGGATCTTCTTCATTCTTGCAGGTAACAAGGACAACTATAATATCTCGGATGGATTTGAATTTCAGCCAGATCCGAACTCTGACTGTGGAGTTAGCTGCCCTTGAGTGTTTGAAAAATCATTATTTTGTGTTGTGGCCACTCTAGCGACTTCAATTTTGATCGGATCTTCTTCATAATTGGAAGTAACAAGGATAGTCATAACATCTCGGATGAGTTCGAATTTTAGCCAGATTCGACCCTTGACTGCAGAGTTATCTGCCCTTGACTGTGCGAAAAATCAATGTTTAGTGTTGTGGCCACTCTAGCGCCTTCATTTTTATTCGGATCTTCTTTATTATTGGAAGTAACAAGGACATTCGTAACATCTCAGATGAGTTCCAATTTCGACCAGATCCGACCTCTGACCACGGAGTTATCTGCCCTTGAGTGTTTGAAAAATCAATATTTAGTGTTGTGGCCACTCTAGCGCTTTCAATTTTGATCGGAACTTCTTCATACTTGGAAGTAACAAGGATAGCCATAACATCTCGGATGAGTTCGAATTTCAGCCAGATCAGACCCTTGACTGCAGAGTTATCTGCCCTTGACTGTGTGAAAAATCAATGTTTAGTGTTGTGGCCACTCCAGCGCCTTATTTTTATTCGGATCTTTTTTATTCTTGGAAGAAACAAGGACATCCATAACATCTCGGATGAGTTCGAATTTCGACCAGATCCGACCTCTGACTGCAGAGTTATCCGCCCTTGAGTGTTTGAAAAATCCAAATTTTGTGTTGTGGCCACTCTAGCATCTTTGTTTTTCAGTGGATCTTCTTCATTCTTGCAGGTAACAAGTATAACTACAATATCTCGGATGAGTTCGAATTTCGGCCAGATCTGACCTCTGACTGCGGAGTTATCTGCCCTTTAGTCTTTGAAAAATCAATATTTTGTATTGTGGCCACTCTAGTGCCTTCAATTTTGATCAGATCTTCTTCATTCTTGGAAGAAACTAGGATAACCATAACATCTTGGATGAGTTCGAATTTGAGCCAGATTCAACCCTGTACTGCGGAGTTAGCTGCCCTTGAATGTTTGAAAAATCAATTTTAAGTGTTGTGGCCACTCCAGCATCTTCAATTTTGATCAGATTTTCAAAAAAAAAGACCACTTTGTCCAGTGACTGTACTTGTTTGTTGACTCTCAGGTGAGCAATCGTTGCCCTTGGGCTACTTGTTCGTTTCAGTTTAGAAAAATCATAACACGTTACAAGCGTATAGATTATAACTTGAATGTTATGCGACAGTCTGCATGCTTAGTTTTCAACCCAATCATGGTTGACAACTATGCTGCCTTCTTTAATTGCACTCCGGTGGGTCGGGCGTCAGACTCTTTGATGGCTCCGACTTAAAGCTATTCATTTTAGTTGGTTGGGGCCGGAGCTTCTTGTCTGTTGCTTGGCCCACCAGGATCCAACTGATGTTTTCTTTTGCTCCGGAGTTAGTAAGTTATTCGGCACCCAGGGATCTCCATCGTCGGGCAGCTTACTGAATCTGTGAGTCATGGTGTTTGATTCATCAGGATGTTTATCATGATTTATTTGTTTGTTCTTGATGATTCATTGACTAGTTAGAGATTCACCACGAGGACCGAAGAACTAACTAAATGTTATGAACCACTGCAGAAGCTGAGGGTGAAGTTATGGCCATGTAAAATCGATTTAAACCCGCCAGTAACTTTGTGTTGCTGATCGTTCCAAGTCGATACTTCTGTGGTGGTTCTTTTTGTTTTATGTCTTGGTGTTTAAAATTTTTGTGCTGTTGGCGCCTTATGTATGTTTTCATATTTTAGTTAAGTTAAGGTAACTGAGTGGCCGCCTATTGGGAAAGTAGATGCTCATTCGGCTTACGAAGTGTTTTCATGGTATAAGTGCCTGATTGTGAATTTGGTTTTTTCCTACCTCGGTTTTTGGAGTGGGAATCTTTTTCTGATTGCGCCCTTTCCTGATCTTTGCCTATCTGTACCTTTAAATCCTGATAGCAATAGGTTTCTTCTTAGAGAGCCCAAAAGTGTCACAAAAATGATATATTTTAAACAGATTTTCTACCTGGCTCATTGGTCAAACAACAATATTTTGTTGCAAACACACTGCAGAAAACGTTTTTAATGGTTAAAATCAAATTTAGTATATAAACTCAATTAAAAAAAACTGGGACCCTTTAAGAGCAGTAAGCATATTAATGATAAATGGGTTTGTTCCGAACAAAAAGAAGATAGCTAGAGATTTGACATAGGGTGAATGCTAGTCATTAATGGCAACGGCCAAGCAGTTGTGTAGCGGTTACAAATGTCAATTTAGCACTTCTTTCGTACACGTTGTCCCGCAAGGACGCAAGCTATTTCTATACAATATTTAGAACATGAACTGCACCTGCGTCAGCCTAAACGACCTTGCAATGGTTTGAACATGTATCATTTGAGCTGCATCGTGAGAAAACGGGATTATTACCTATGCGAAAACAAAGGCGCAGATCAGCTTCGCGGTAACCGCGAAGCTGATCAGCGCCTTTGTTTTCGCTACTCGGATAGTACAGTTCCTCTTCTACTTAAATACGAAATTTCAAGCTTCTAGCTCTTTTCTGTGACTGAACAGGCCGGTTTGTGTCGGACCTGGTCGGAAACCCCGAAGACCGTTTTCTCGCGTCGCGGCTCATTTGGTACAGACGTACTAGAAACAATCATGGTTATAGGATTTCATTCATACAGAGACGTACACTGCAAAGTGTCTGTTTACTGTCATAATGCAGATATTCAACTGAAATCATTACGAAGACTTGCCGAAGCAATATACAGAGATTTTTACAGTTGAAAGAAAATGAAAATTTTCAGTAGAAAAATTTGATATTTTTTTTTTAATTTTTGCTCCAAAACATAGATTGTGGGTACTCGTTAGAACACATAGATTGTGGGAACTCGTTCGAACCGCCTCGCCGACGCGGTTCTAATGGGTACCCACAATCAATGTTTTGGAGCAAAAATAAGAAAAATAGGTATACCCCTGCATACCTCAGTTTTGCTATATAAAAGTGGGGTTAAAGGGGGTATACATTACACGGTGTTAAGGTCAGGGTGAAGTAAAACGTCGTTATGAGCGTTACGCGTGACATTGCTTTGCGACACCAGCGGAATAAGAATCGACGCTCTTATGTCGCGCCTTTTTGAACCGGAGAAAGCTGTAGCTTTTACGTCATTTAGTACGAATTTTACATTTTTCTTCCCTTAAAGACTGCGACAAATTTTTACCAAAACACAGAAAATGAGAATTTCTGCAGTAAAAGTCATTTATTGTAATTCTTGCGTCAGTCGCACACTGAAATGCAACGCGTGTTCGCGCCACGACGTTACGTTACGTCGCGCAAAATACCAAAAACGCACTACCATAGTATCAAAACCTGCAATAGCACGAAAACGAGCCTGGTTGTCAAGGACTTTTTTTCAAGCAACCTGTTCCAAACTGATTCACGCAGATAATATCAGTTTTTAAAAAAAACTTCATTGTGGAATTTAGGAGAAAATATGTTTATGTGCGAAATCCGACATCTATTTCCCTTTTCCCCATTGAGTTCAACGGCAAAAATGGTGTTTTTGGATAGCCTGTAGCTCAAAAACTATTCCGGTAGTCAAGGAATATTTTTGCATATTCCGATGGGGGAGCATTAAATACATCGATATGCAAAAAATAAGAAAATTTCATCGTGGCGTTTTTTACTTCACCCTGACCTTAAGTTACACCTTCCCCCGCACACATTGAACCTATATACCTGTATCAATAATGGATATACCTGTATCTCTCTATATATAGCAAGTTTTGTCGAAATCGTTTCACTGGTTCTGGGGTAGGTTTAAGAAGGGCTTTTATATAGGAGTCAGAGTGTGGCTTCAGAGAAGATGATCTTTGAGATTGTGGACAGACAGACAAACGGCGACGGACGGACGGACAACTGAGCATTTGCAATTAGCTATATTATAAGCTCACCTTGTGGGACTTTGGTTGAGGTTAGCTAAAAAGCATAAAAAGTTCAACGCCCTTTACTCTCGCATCAGAAGTACAGAATAAAAAATTTCGAACGTGTTCGGTAGTATATTTTAACGACAGTCAGTAATCTTTGTAATGTATATTTCGTTTTTTTTTTTCTACCGCATTTTTATTCTAAATTATGTCACAGCACTCTTACTTTTTGCACTGAATACAATTTTCATGAGCTGTGTCACAAAATATCTTGCCAAATGATAAGCAGGTGTTTGTCTCTGAACAATATTACTATATCTTATATTTCGCAGAAAGACATCTGTGTCACTGATGAAATTCCCTCAGCTCTTTCTTCTATCTTTTTCTACAGTGTTATTTGCTGAGGATGTGTTTTCTACGTGAGATTGTTTGTGATTCAGTGCGTGCTAGGAATGTAAACAAAGGTACAGGAGTCATTTTTTATTTGAGACATATCTCTGAATATTGTTATGTTATTTTAAATGTGAATAAACTCATTGTTTATTCTTAATGTTTTATAAAACACTCAAACCGTTGACCACGCGGTAGTTTTAATGCATCAGCATAACATGTCCATGCACTGTATACCCCATTAAATCCCACTTTCCTTTTGTAAAAAACTAGGGTTTATAGGGGTATGCATTTTTTCTTATTTTTGCTCCAAAACACAGATTGTTGGCAGTCGTTAGAATATCCTCAACGTCTACCCATAGTCAATGTTTTTAGCATAAGTTATAAATTATATGAATAATTTTTTCCAATGAAGTTTACAATTTTACAGCTGAACAAAGTTTCTGTAAATTGCATGGTCAGTTACAGTATATTCTAGGAATGTTATTGACAAAGATACAGGATTCATGATGTTTGAATATTCTTCTGTGACTTTTAATGTAAACCAACACTTGAAAAAAACGCCTATTTTGATGCACTTTGATTGACTTTCAGTAACTGAAAAACACACAAAAAAAATGTTTTGATGTCTGTCTGACTCACTGTTTATCCTGCATGTTTTATAAGACACTCAAACCGTTGACCACGCGGAGTTTAAAATATCATTCGTGTCTGATGTGATAAAAAGTGATAATATCTAGGGATCGTCTAAGAAGCAATGCCATATTTCTTATCAAAAACTACATAATTATTTTGAGGCATACGGGTATGTTCAAATCGCAGTTAGTTTGTAGCTGAAAAACGGTTGTTAGCGGCAACAAAACACTTGGGAAAGCTTCATGATCGTAATAATTATTTAAATCACTGTCATGATAAAAAGGAAAGCCAAATTCTTCTTATTCCGTAAAATTCTTTATTGCCGTGTGCAACAAATCAAGTTTACTTGATGCCGTTGGTGCATTATGCATAAGATATGCAGTGTTTAAGCCAAATTGGCAAAATTGGTGGTATGCATGGATATCGTTTTGTAAACTTCAGTTAGTTTAACTTCTCACTTCAGTTAGTTTAACTTCTCTTTAATATGAAGCGACCGGTACATGTAGTAGGTGGAGGATTTTGGGAGTACCCTGGGAAAAAACACATTACACACCGATCTTCCAGCCATATCTGACAGTTATTTTGCAAACATGTTTTCCAAATACGCTCAGTGAGTTTTTTAGAGCTTTGGTACTCCTCCAGAAACTGTTTGTTTAATATCAACAACTATTTATTTAGAATAAGCAAACTTGGCACAGTTCAGCTTAGCGGTCACTGGAAAAAAGTACAAAAAACCTTGAATGAAACCTTGAAACAAATCATGTCATGATAATTATGATGGTATAGATCACCCTGTCATTTTACGCCATCAAATGCCCTGCCTTATCTTGGAGACTGATACCATTTGATAAATGTTGACAGTTTTTATAATCATTCAAATCCCTCCGACGACTATTTAAGGAATATTCGTGTCAGAACCTTTCTTACTTATACTTGTCATATTTTCATGTAAAGCACCTGCGTTTTGTGATGCCTTTCCGACTGGACTGACAAGTCCTCGGGTGGGAATTTTCCTGTCTGCACTGAACACTAATCATGGTTTCTATTTATAACTTTTTGCGTATTATGCTTAACTCAGCTATTCCCGCCAAAATTTTTAACTGCGTAAAATGACGTACTGTGACTCAACGCTATGGTCAATGTCTTAAATCCAAATGGTGCTAGGCTTTGGATGTAATCTTGACAAACATATGCAGACCATTGTCAATCACAAAGACCAATGATGCTATTTTCGTTATGGTCCAAGTATATGACAAAAATTATTTACATAGATATTTCAGTTGCTTGTTAGCTTTCCATAAAACAATAGGAAATTGGCTGTAATCATTCCATCGAATGACGTGACCCAGAGTTTTTATGTTATCATTTTGTAGTATAATATTGCAAAAAATAATATATTGTCAACAAATAGATGTGCAGTGCGAAGCTTTTAGGCTCCTAACACATTATTGCGCGTCAATGGCACTTTTGCAAAGACTGCGAAAATACTGCCTATTCCCAGAGGTGCGAAAACGGATCGATGTGCATTCATTTTGTGATGTAGGTAATGATATAAATTATTATGTTGCTTCATTATTATCTACAAATATTAAACTTATGCAAATAACAATACGCAACAGCTGTTGAAACAATCGACTTTGTAGCGTCCGACAAACTCTCCCGGTGCACCATTCATAGTACTTATGAAGGTTCCTTACCAGAAATTGAATAATAAATAACAAGAAAAACTATAACATGTGTTACATGTTATAGACGGCGTTGTTTTTCGTTCTGATTTAATGCTCTTATTGAGTGGTCAGTGTTGAATGATTATCAAAGTAGGGTTTCCAATTACCAAATATGTATTTTGACTGAAAGAATAAGAGCTTTTGCAGGGCAGCGTAGCTCGCATGACGTGTGCTTTGCCACTACATCTATTAAATCCTATGACCAATGACCTTGATTGGAGGTCACAGGTGGGTCGTGATGGTAGAGCATAAAACTTCAGACCAATACTACCAACATGCAAAGTATCAACTTCGTTCATCTACATATTCAGGAGATATGGACTTATAAAAACCTAAACCAATAACATTAACACAAAAGGTCTATGTCTGCGACCTTGACCTCAAGGGCAACCAGGTGGGTCGTGATGGTACAGCCTAAAACTTCAGACCAATATCTACCAACATGCAAAGAGTTAACTAAATCCATCTACATATTCAGGAGATATGGATTTATAAGAACTTAAACTAAAAACAATAACTCAAGATTTCTAAGTACATGTACGTGACCTTGATCTCGAAGTCACCCAGGTGGGTCTTGATGACACAACATATAACTTCTGACCAATATCTACCAACATGCAAAGTATAAATTTCATTCAGAGATACTGACTAGTAAAAACTTTAAGAACAAACTTTAACACAATATTTATAAGTACGTGACTTTGACCTCAAGGTCACCCAGGTGGGTGATGTTACAGAATAAAACTTCAGACCAATGTCTACCGATACACAAAGTATCAACTCGATCCATGAAGAAGTTTAAGAGATATAGACTTACAAAAACTTTAACATTAGAGCTTCGCGAACCACAGCACAAGCACCAACGCCGGAGTGACTGCAATAGCTCTTCCTGTACTTTCGTACAGGCGGGCTAATATATAGGGAATATTTGATTGGTTTTCTAGTATGATTTTGTCAAAATAATCTTTTGTTTAACTTGTTGCTTTACATCCAAGTCAGCAAGATGTGTCATGTTGGAGCATTGCCTCTATTTTATAAGACCTGTACACATGAGTGGGTGCTAAGACATGCCAATTAAGCTTTACAATATAATGAGCCAGTATATAATTAGAGTTTGTATGTATAGAAAATTTGACTATACCACTTCTCCATGACAGAATCAAATTTTCCAAGCGGTTAACTACTTGCCAGGTGGTCAGTCAGTTATCAGCTTTGCCTGAATGCACAAGCACCTTATTTCTTTCTCATAACTCCAATGGATGGGGGCCGAAGTAATTTTGGAGTTGAAATGCAAAACAGCACAAATAATATAATTTATGTTTTATTTTACTGTAACATGCAGATGACTTGTATACTGAACAAATGCTACATACGTTCTAACAGGTGAGTGGTCAGAAAAATGACCAATTCGTTTCTGTAGAATGTAAATCCGAACTTGACAAATGTAACATAAGAAACCGGTTGTCCTAGGATCCAACTTTATTTGAATTTATGAGCTCATTTTTGGTGAATTCTGTAGAACAAGGCCTTTTTGTGACCGCCTACTTTTTAAAATGCATGTAGCACAGCTACTTTTACTTTGACAGGAACGAATAAGGGTGCAGGTTAATGTAGTCCAAAGGCTCACCTGTCAGTGAGAGTCAGGAAGTACAGTCACTATTCAAAACAATAGTAGATAGGTTTTTTTGCATTATATGAGCATGGTGGCCATCTTGGTCATGCGACCTGGATTTTATATACAGTATACACATTGATTGTCTCTTCCTATAAATGCTTCATATAAATTTAGCATTGTAAAATGTTTGGCCAAGAGGTTTCAGAGAAGATGTTTGAATATTATGGTAATACACATTTACAGGTTTGTTTCATAAGTTTAATACATAGAGATTTTCTCATTTATAAGTAATGGCATAGCAGTACCAGTACTTGAAGCTCGGCCAAGTTTTATTTGGGTGTTTTCAGATTTGTACGGATTTGGCTATGCCAATTCTGATATATAGAAGTATTGTAACACTTTAGATTTCTGTCCATTTATCAATAGATGATAACACATTAAAGATGAAAAGCGAAATAGTATAACTTCTGTGACACAAATATCAACTTAAACATTGATTTCTCACACTACAGGGAAGTATGAACTAAAATTTATTATTCCATTAAAATGACAGATCATCCAGTAGACTTAACCTTATGATAATATTTGGTCTACCCTATTTACAGTCAAGGTTATCGGAGCTATAAATCTTGCATCTTACAAGACTGCCTTAGATTGTTTGGACTGTCTTTTCGCCATTTTGTGTGCAAGTACCTTTTCGAGCAGCTTCCTTGGGATCGAGTATTTACATGCAACTGTTCCACCAGTGTTATTAGTAAACACAGCCGATTAAATGTATCATTATGTATCAAAGGCTGACTGATTGTATAATATGGTGCACTACGGCTAGTAGGGTGCAATACTTCAAGCTTCAATCAGCTTGAATATTCACAGGGTATACCAAATTAGGTGTAGAGTACTGGGTGATATGTCAATTTAACAATATTATCTGTTAAAGGTTCAACCTTTCTTGAAGTGTGTGAAATCAATGTATCTCAGAAGTTATGATAGGACTATATGCTTGTCATTTTAGTGTGTTACTATTTATAAATAAATTGAGCAAAATCAAAAATGTAATCAGCGCATATTTCTATCATGTATTTAACGAAATAACAAAATCCGTTTAAGTCCCCAAACAATCAATAAAATTTGGCCGAGTTTCAAGAATGTGTATTCGTGTAGTGCTATGCCATTACCCATGAAACAAATTGCATAGTACTAAACACTTGAAACGAACCTGTATATTGCCCCAGGGTGGGGGCAGATGAGCCCCTGTGGTTTTATTTGTTGTTGTTTTTTGTTGATGTTATTTTGGGATTCATTAATATTCAGACCTACTGCCCATTTCCTGCATTTTTCCTTTAAATGACATTTTAACAGTTTTCCCCATTCAAATGCATAGGCAATCTAAGTTATCCTTGACATAAATTAGGTCAAGGTCATCTCAGGGTCATGATTTATATATGCATTGAAGTACTTTAGACTTTAGTCATCGATGCTTCATGCCAAGTTTTGTTGAAATTGGTTTACCGGCTCCAGTAGTTACATAACTTTTTCATGCTCAGATCAGCTGAGACTAAAATTTATCCTGCTCATAAATGTTAAATTGTCAACAACTGATGGTATTGTAACATTTTTAAATAGGATAAATTACAAGTTGATATTCTAAACCTGGAATTTCAATTTATTTTGATTATTTCAGTAATTATAAGCACTTTAATAAATTTTATACTCAGCTGAGTTGAGCATGAAAAAAAGTTTTACAACCTCAGAACCAGGGAGCCAAAATTCACATTATGTTTGTGGTGCCATAAAATCATTCCAGCAATAATCCAGTGATGCAGATTCTGTCTGGCACTCGACCTGAAATGTAATTTCATACATGTTTATAAGAAAATGACAAAGAGCAAACATGACACACTGGCATATATTTTACCCCACAAACTAATAGAATACCTTTATAGATAAAGGTTCACTATCCGATTTTGTTCAAAACTGCCCATCTTCTCTTTTTGAATGTTTAACTGATTTATATTTGAGTCTTGATGAGAGAAAACCAATCTTCAGGAATTCTGACACAAACCGACCTGTACAGTCACAGAAAAATGCTATAAGCTTTAAATTTTGGATTTAAGAACACAATTGAAATATCTGTACAGTCAAAACAAAGGTGCTAATCTGTGCCTTTGTTTTTGAGTTAAAAGTCTGGGTTTCTCTTGACGAGGCTCATTTTATCTATCATGCATTATGACACAATTTGAATTGTTGGCATTTGTTGCACTTGTAGAAATGAATTTTCTAGCCAGTAGAAGTAGTATGTATACAAATACAACTGAGTATGTAATTACCCTTCATATGGGGCCATATCTGTAGATTTTGATGACCCCATCATCACTTCTAAAGATCATAAGTCAATTACTTGATGTGGGGATATCTACCTGGCCTGTTTTTCGAGCATTCTTAACTAATATAAAGAAAAGGTGTCTTTAAAAACCTACCGTACGACCAAATAATCACTAGCACACTGTCCTCTAAATCTGTAGTTCGTAAGGAAAGCTGAATGTAGTCATGTTTACTGTAAATAAATAACATATGTACAAGCAACAAACATTATAAACATTTCAAACATTTAGACCTTAAAGTATCTCAATATACAAGCGAAGTTAATATATGTAAAAAATAAATTCATGTAAGTTGGAAAATAGAATGATGGATTCAGTTTCAAAATTCTACAAAAAAGCAGCCATTCCTATAACTGTTTACTCATAAATTGCTGATGGATACAGTACTTATATTTGACCATTTCTACAATTATACATACCACGTATATGATTCATTTAGACTATACTGTTGTGCTATGATGGTTATTTAAGGGGAGTGTTCACAGCTGCTGTGTCCTGTAAAGAAAACAACAGGAAGTTGCAATGAAGGGCATATAATGTGATTATGAAACAAAATATTAGAAGTACTACACCACACCTCTTTATAACACTATTGTCAGATTGTTGGGGTCCAACACAATTTCCATGTTAACTATCCAATCCATGTTATATCGAGAGTAAAATGTATAGACATATAGCAAAAATATTCTAAACTAGCTATTTGGGGTCCAACATGGATCAGTGTTATATCCAAAACCATGTTCTAATGAAGTGTGTTATAAAGAGGTCCAGGTGTATTACTGAACTTACTGTAAGTTGTATCTAAACTTCACAAGGTGAGCAATGGTATATCAGAGACAAAATGCAGTTTAAGTGGATCAGATTAAACATGCTAAATGACAAATACTTTGTAATGCTTCAAACTGTCAATAGCCAAACAAGAGATAGAATAAAGAAAAAAAAACATGCATTATAAGACTTGAGTATATAAACACTCATTTACCCAGTAAATAAAATATACTACAGTGTTAGTTCATTTTTAATAAATTACATGTATAATTGGGAGTCCAAATCACACAGTGTCGTCTAGATAGGCCATCAATGCAAAACATATGCACATTTCCTTGCCAATTTTTATACATACATGTATTACAAAATAAAACCAGAGGTCTGGATATGCCAATAAATTTGTTTGACTTTTAACTATTATGGTCATATACATGTACATGTATATAGCCCCCAGGGCAGGGACAGATGAACCCATGGGGTCAATTTTATTTTCAGAATCATAAAAATTCTGTCCAATTGTCCATTTCTTTTCAAGCTATTCCCTTCAAATGACATTTTAACAATTTTCCACATTCAAGTTTCAACTGCATTGGCGACCTATGTTGACCTTGCCTTAAAACAGGCCAAGGTCATCACTGGGTCATGATTTATATACACATTGTAGTACTTAAGTCATTGATGCTTCATGCTTAGTTTCGTTATTATCAGTCTATGGGTTCCAGAAGAGATTTTGAATGGTTTGACCATATATGGGCATGCCGGCCATCTTGGTCGTGAGACCTAGGCTAGATTATTTACATGTAAATACACATTGGTTCTCCCTTCCTATAGATGCTTCAAATCTATAGGGTCACTGAAGAGACTTTAATAGTCGAAACCGCGGTGTGGCCCAACCTCTTTCTCATTAATGTGTTCACTGCTCTTAAAGGATCTCAGTTTTAATTTTTATTCATATAAAATTTGGCTTTGATTGGCCAAGCAGTTTCAGAGGACAAGATTTTTGAATATTATGGTAATATACATGTATATTGCCCCGGAGTGGGCGCAGATGAGTCCCTGGGGCTTTTTTTTCAGAATCATTAATGTTCAGTCCTGCAGCCAATTTCCCCGCAAGATTTTCTCTTTAAATGACATTTTAATAGTTTTCCCCATTTAAATGCATAGGGGACCTATGTTGACCTTTTCATAAAATAGGTCAAGGTCATCACAGGGTCATGATTTATGTATACTTTGTAGTACTTTAGTCACCGATGCTTCAAGCTAAGTTACATTGAAATAGATTCATGGGTTCTGGAGAAGATTTTTGAAGGGTCTTTACCATATATGGGCATGGTGGCCATCTTGGTTACATGTGATTTGGTTATATGTGACATTATTTAAATATACATTGGTTCCCTCTTCCTATAGATGCTTCATATAAAATTTCGCTTTGATTGGTCAAGCGGTTTCAGAGAAGATTTTTGAATATTATGGTAATTGCCCTGGGGATGGGGTCAGATGAGTCTCTGGAGTCAATTTTTTTTTCAGAATCATTGGTAGTCAGTCCTACAGCCCATTTCCTGCAAGATTTTCTCTTTAAAAGACATTTAACAGTTTTCCCATTCAAATGTACTGGCGACCTATGTTGATCATGCCATAAAATAGGTCAAGGTCATCACAGGGTCATGATTTATATAAAACATTGTAGCATTTGAGTCATCAATGCTTCATGCCAAGTTTCATTGAAATTAGTCCACCAGTTCCTGAGAAGAAGATTTTGAAGTTTTTTGACCATATATGGGCATGGTGGACATCTTGGTCATGTGACCTGGATTATTAATAAACACATTGGTTTTCCCTTCCTATTGATGCTTCATATAAATGCCTAGTGGTTTCAGAGAACAAGATCTTTGAAAATGGTGGACGAAAGACAGACAACCAGTGCCTACCCATCCTATAAGCTCATCTATTAGCCTTTGGCTCAGCTGAGCTAATAAAGAAAAAGAAGAATAAAATACTACATACCAGTAGATACTATTTGGGACTGACATCTTGATTCTGAGACTGTATTTTTGTCCACCCGTCATGTAATTTGTAAAATCACTCCTCATGTAACTTGTAAAATCATACAATATGTGGGTAGGGGCTGGTGCAGTCAAATACTTCTGGAATTATAAATTGAATAACTACACCTGGACCTCTTTATAACACGGTTCGTTACAGCACGGTTCTGGATATAACACGGACCATTCATGGACCCCAAATTGTCTATTTTTGCTATATATCTATATATTTTACTCTCATTATAACACAGATTGGATAGCTAACACGGAAATTGTATTGGACCCCAACGATAGTGTTATAAAGAGGTTGAGGTGTACAATGTCAACAAGCAACATGTACAAACATACATTCTTCACTCATGTTTGAAAGTGAATACTTTGCTAATCAGGATGTTTTTACATACTGTATTATGTAGTTCTAATTAGCACTCAGTGACATGCTAAAATAAGTACAAACTCTGCTCATTTCCTAAAAGCAAACTAGTACATTGTATTTGACACACATTTCACACATAAATATTGCATTAGCAGCATTCAGTCATAAACCCTATATTCTTTACAATTGGAACACTTAAATGACATCATCATTGATATTGGACATGAGTAATGTTAAAATTTTAATCACACTGTGCGCTAAATAGAACAAATACTGTATTATCCATTGGTATGTAAGACATATACCAGATGTTGATTGTTGAATCTGGCTCATTGAAGCTTCAAAAATTTTTGAAAAGGCCTGGTGCAAATGAATATGGCTCCTATGATTTTTTTTTTACATTTTCTTTAAGGTTTTATTAGAATCTAGAAATAACTATATTAATTATCTGGCAAGTACTACAGTGCATATTCTGAGGCTGAAAATAAAATATTTTATTTGTTTGTCCTTTACCTACCTACTCACAATTTACCCCGCCCCTACTCAAAAAATTATATTGCCATTTCCTGAGGAAAATATTTTTATTTTCATAAGGCTGAAATGTATTTTTATTAGCATGATTTGATCATTTCTGTACCCTTTTTGTGAAATTCTATTACTTTAAATTCATACCTGCCTATATTACATGTAATATGCTTTCTAGACTAAAATGTTGAAAGTAAATTTTCTATTTTCTACAGAAAGCAAAATATAATATAATAATTCCCCTACCTACCCAAGGTTAAAATGTTGGGTAGGTAAAGGACAACCAAACAATTTTTTAATTCAGGCCTGATAAACTGCTAGTAAGGATTAAAGATGCTGGTACATCCATGCAATTAGACAAAGCTTCAGTGTGTGTGTGTGGGGGGGGGGTAGCTGCAGGCTTTAGGCATTGCCTTTTGGTCTTGGGGCATGCTTCCCAGGAAAAGTTTGAAACCTCGATGTTTTTGTGGTCTGTTTGTTTTCTTTTGTTTATAAATTTGTACAGCTGAAAGAACTGGTTTATCAGAAATATTTCAGATCATACCCTGCTATTAAGTTTATAAACTTATGAGAAAAGTAAAACAGAAGGCACAGAGATTCAATGATTGTACAGTCAAATTTAAAATCCCAACACATACACCAGGCGGAAATGAAAGTACATGTACAGCACAAATCAACACAAAGCTGTTATAGCACACAAGAGAAAAACCTGCATACACATTTTTCATACACAGTGTAAACTTAAGATCAGGTTTACCTGACAACTGATCAGAGTTTTGATAGTGCATTCCACAGAACTGCTCATGAACTTACTGCATGTTAATAAATACCGTATGCGTTCTAATTAGCGCACATGCTTCAATAAGCGCACACCCCGGTCATTTCCGAAAAACAAGTGCATATAAGCGCTTGAAGCGCACACTACTCGAATAGTATAATGGTATTTCACACCAATTCTACACAAAAATACCTCATTCTTCGCATTAAAACTTAACAGTAAATGATCAGAAACTATTTTGCAGCAACTGGAAGATTTAAATCATAATAACACCAAAATTGATAGATTTTACATGGTTATTTTAGCATTTTGTTATGTTATTTTCATTTGTAGTGTGCGCTAATTATTATCAGAATGATATTTTGTTACCTTAACTTATAGTTGTTATGCCCCCAACTTCGAAGAAGTTGAGAGGGCATATTGGTTTGGGTCTGTCCGTGCAGTCAGTCAGTCTGTCAGTCAGTCAGTCTGTCTGTCTGTCTGTCTGTCTGTCTGTGATGCGTGAGCACTCGGTCAGGAACCGTTAGAGCTAGGATCTTGAAATTTGGTATGTAATTTGTATATGAAAATTAAGAGGACCCGTATTTTTTCTTTCAGGTAAATTCAAGGGGCTAGGGGCCAATTCTGTGAGAGTTATTTCCCTTTTTAATTCTTGATAAAGTGAATAGATAGTGGATACCTTGTGTGCGCAACTCCTCCTACAGTTTTATTCCGATTCTCTTGAAACTTTACAGATGTTGTGACCATGCTTTGAAGATATGCATATAATCCTCAGATTAATTTTTTTCCTTTTTTCGCAATTTGAACTTAGCCATTTTTCGAGCATTTTGACAGTGAAAGTGAATGGACAGTGAGTACCTTGTGTGCGCAACTCCTCCTACAGTTTCATGCCAATTCATTTAAAACTTTACTTGTATTATGGGCATGGTCTGAAGATATGCTTGTGGTTTGGATATAATCCTTGGATTATTTATTGTCATTTTTTTCACAATTCGAACTTAGTCATTTTTTCGGGCATTTTAGTGGATGGACAGAGGGTACCTTTTGTGCGCAACTCCTCCTACAGTTTTATTTCGATTCTCTTGAAACTTTACAGATGTTGTGACCATGCTTTGAAGATATGCATGTGGTTTGGATATAATCCTCAGATAAATTTTTGTCACTTTTTTCGCAATTTGAACTTAGCTAATTTTTCGGGCATTTTCACAATGAAAGTGAATGGGCAGTGGGTACCTTGTGTGCGCAACTCCTCCTACAGTTTCATGCCAATTCATTTAAAACTTTACATGTGTTATGGGCATGGTCTGAAGATATGCATGTGGTTTCTATATAATCCTTGGATTATTTTTTGTCATTTTTTTTCACAATTTGAACTTAGTCATTTTTTCGGGCATTTTAATGAATGGATAGAGGGTACCTTGTGTGCGCAACTCCTCCTACAATTTAATACCGATACTTTTGAAACTTTGCAGACATTGTGACCATGCTTTGAAGATATGCATGTGGTTATCTTATACTCCTCAGATTAATTTTTGTCACTTTTTTTAAAATTTGAACTTAGTCATTTTTTTGGACGTTTTTACATCTTGAAAGTGGCTTACCAGTTGGGGGCATAGTGTTTCATAAACACATTTTCTAGTGTTGAAAAGTTAAGCGCACTGTGTGCTAATTAGAACGAATACGGTATACCATAACTGTTCTCATTAGTGCACATGCTCAAATAAGCGCACACCCTGGTCGTTTAAAAAAAATGTGCATAAGTGCACAGTATTTGACTGCCCTATTGGTATTTTGTATCGATTTTACATATTACGGGTAGTGCCATATTATTAACTGCATTTAAACCTAGCCTTAAATGATGGAACACTATTTTAAGTTATTTTTAAAGGCAAGCATCTAGACTAAAGCTAAATACATGTACTAGGTGTGTCAGGTAGTGTTGTAACTAGCTAGTTGTAACAATGATCAATTTATGTTTGTTATGATCGTGAATGCTTTTGTCATATGGGTCATGTTAAGCTGACATAGTTTGTCTTTTATCAAAGATTTTAGTCAGAAAATAACATCTAGCCTGCTTCTGAGTTCATTTCCAAACAGTTTTGATACATTTATCAAGTCATTGCAATACTTGTACCTGTCCTATAATAAGCATATTTCATGACAAGATTACAAAAGCTAAATGTGACAAAACTTTGTATTTTCAGAGATACATATATTTCTGCAACTAAACCAAACAAGGTAACAAATTCCTTATTAAAGTCTTGGTATCTAGAGCACTATAACCTTTCCAATTTCAATTATAATCGATGATTGACCGAAAAGTAATATCTGATTTCATCACGAAAACATGTCCATGTAATGTATACCCCCTTGAACCCCACTTTTATATGGCAAAACTGGGGTATGCAGGGGTATACCTATTTTTCTTATTTTTGCTCCAAAACATAGATTGTGGGTACTCCTGTACCCACCATTGTGGGTAACGTGTACCCAAAATCTATGTTTTGAGCAAAAAAAAAAAAAAAAATATCAAAATTTTTCAGCTCAAAAAATCTCTGTTTATTGCATGAGCAAGTTTTCGTTATGTTTCGATGATCGATTATGAAAATTCCATAATCAAACAACACTTAGTCTAGTGTCAGGCAACATGTCCAGCGATCAGAGAAAACTTCAAACTCTGACAACATTGGATGCAACCTCAAGGAGAATCAAGGTTCTCCAAAAAGCAATTGCACTCCAAACATGGCATTTTTCTTACATACAAGAATCAAGATAAAATGCACAAAAAAGAATGTTTCCTTTGTGTTTTTAAGTTTGAGTTCTGCAAGCACTTGGTCATATCACATAAAATGTAGAAAAACAAACATGAAAGGAAGATCTCAGTGACAAACATTTGTAGGCCTCCTAGTGGCCCACTTGAAAAATATAGGTTCCTTTTACCCAAAATGTAGGTTTTTTTACAGGTTTTCACCAAAAATATAGGTTATTCAAAGGTGTTTTTTTTTCTCTCACTTCCATTACAATTTTAGCAGCTTTCTTCCAAATCCTGGAGCTTCCTTATCCACACCGTGTTAGCGGTAATCGTTAAACAACCAATCTGATAAACAAAAAGAGATCTACACTGCCCTAAAATGGCATTTTGGATTGCCAAAATGACGATGTAGAAAATAAACTGTACATTCTCGATTGCCAACACATGCTTTTTTTGTGATCTAAAACGCCTTTTTTGGCGGTCAGGAACGCAGTTTTGTATAAAATCACAAGTTCCACATTGCCACTTATAAAGTGTATTATCGTGAATTGATAATTGCAACCAAAAAGAAAAAAATGAACCTGTTGGCAGCATAGACTGGAAAACTCAAAGAACAACAAACGCACAAACAGCTGTTCAATGTATTGATCCAATCGGAATGCCATCATCAGTCATTCATATGAGGTGAATGACTCAGTGTTTACTGAATTCAAAGCAGAAGATATGAAAACAAAATTATTTTTTTCTTAAAAGCTTTGAAAATATATCTTTAGAACATTATCATTTCTTCAACTCAAGGTATGAATGGTCAACCTCGTAATATTTCTGGCCAATTATGATTTTTTAAGCATCTAAAAATGATTAAAGTATAGCGATAATGACCGAATGAGCAAAGAGGCAGGAAAGCAGCAGTTCTGGTAAACAATACTGACTTTTTCTCACCAAAAAGTAGGCTGACCAGATCAATGTAGACTGGCCCCCGTCCTATGTTCACTATCATCCTATCATACCATGTTCTATAACCTCCATAAATATTTTCTTGTATGAGTTACCCCTCTTCTTAGGCTCAGAACATAGGACTGGTGAAAAGCGGAATGGATGTCTACGGAATCTCGCAGACACCTCATTAAGTTCACCTGTTTAACCTCTTCACCCATTTATAAATGGTTGTGGTTAGAGTATACAGATGTTATCAATGAAACTGCTAATGGCCCTTATCAAATCAGGGATCACAGAGAATAATATTCTTTTCAGATTGAAATTTGAAAAAATGGTATAAAAATGTACAGGCACAGTCTTATCAATACTTGTGTTGGTGTGACCCTTTCAGACATTTGCACAGTCTGGTCAATAACATGAACCGGTGGATTGCTTTCTGACATTTGTGCAGGCTGGTCAATAACTTGCAGTGGCAGTTTCTTGTCATGTATACGTAGGCAACATTTGCACAGTCTGGTCAATAACATGTACTGGTGGATTGCTTTCCAAACATTTGTGCAGTCTGGTCAATAACATACTGTGGTGGATTGCTTCCCAAAACATGCACAGTCTGATCAATAACTTGCTGTGTTGAATTGCTTTCCGACATTTGCACAGTCTGGTCAATAACTTGCTGTGGTGGATTGCTTTCCGACATTGCACAGCCTGGTCAACCTTGTACTGGTGGATTGCTTTCCAATATTTGTGCAGTCTGGTCAATAACTTGTACTGATGGATTGCTTTCAGACATCTGCGCAGTCTGGTGAATAACTTGTACTGGCGAATTGCTTTCCAAACATTTGTGCAGTCTGGTCAATAACATACTGTGGTGGATTGCTTCCCAAAACATGCACAGTCTGATCAATAACTTGCTGTGTTGAATTGCTTTCCGACATTTGCACAGTCTGGTCAATAACTTGCTGTGGTGGATTGCTTTCCGACATTGCACAGCCTGGTCAACCTTGTACTGGTGGATTGCTTTCGAATATTTGTGCAGTCTGGTCAATAACTTGTACTGATGGATTGTTTTCAGACATCTGCGCAGTCTGGTGAATAACTTGTACTGGTGAATTGCTTTCCAAACATTTGTGCAGTCTGGACAATAACATGTACTGGTGGATTGCTTTCTAACATTTGCACAGTCTGGTGAATAACTTGCTGTGGTGGATTGCTTTTCGACATTTACACAGTCTGGTGAATAACTTGCTGATGAATTGCTTTCCGACATTTGCGCAGTCTGGTCAATAACTTGTACTGATGGATTGCTTTCCGACATTTGCGCAGTCTGGTGAATAACTGGTGAATTGCTTTCCAAACATTTGTGCAGTCTGGTCAATAACATGTACTGGTGGATTGCTTTCTAACATTTGCACAGTCTGGTCAATAACTTGCATTGGTGGATTGCTTTCTGACATTTGCACAGTCTGGTCAATAACTTGCTGCGGTGGATTGCTTTCTGGCATTTGCACACTCTGGTCAATAACTTGTGGTGGATTGCTTTCCAACATTTGTGCAATCTGGTTAATAATTTGTACTGGTGGATTGCTTCCCGACATATGCACAGTCTGGTCAATAATTTGTACTGGTGGACTCCTTTCCGACATATGCACAGTCTGGTGAATAACTTGTACTTATGGATTGTTTTCCGACATTTGTGCAATCTGGTCAATAACTTGTACTGGTAACTTGCTTTCCAAACATTTGTACAGTCTGGTTAATAACTTGTAGTGGTGAATTGCTTTCTAACATTTGCACAGTCTGGTCCATAACTTGTACTATTGTTTTGCTTTTCGACATTTGCGCAGTCTGGTCAACAACTTGTACTGGTGGATTACTTTCCAACATTTGCGCAGTCTGGTCAATAACTTGCACTGGTGTATGGCTTTCAAACATTTGCACAGTCTGGTCAATAACATGTAGTGTTATATTACGAGACATTTGAACAGTCTGGTCATACTTGTATTTTGAATGCTTGCTGATATTTTATAATCAGTCTCATTTCCTTTTCCTTTTTGAATCTCTTTAAAACCAATTTTAGAGCTGTAAAGCTATAAATTTTGTAGATCAAATCCATAGACTTTGTGGTGATAAGGATCTGTTTATTTTCCAAGAATTTATGATGCCAATTAGACCCCTTTTCAATGTTTCAGCAGTTCATCTAGTGTTGTAAGGTCAGATGTACCTAAGAAAGCAGAAACGGTTTTCACCAGTCGTCAAACTCGGCCATCAGAAGATTTTGTGCATGTTTTTCTGATAAAAACAAAAGTTTGACGACGGGAGCCAGTCTAGGATCAATGCATCTCATCTTTAAAACATTTATAAGCACCAGAAAACAAATACTGCTCTTAAAATAATTCATATTGCTTTTTCTGCAAAGATTATAGGTTTTTGTAGAAAAATATAGGTAATTTATAGGGGTTTTAGCCATTTTGGGGGCAAAATGAAGGTTATATAGGATTTTACTAATCTGACACAAAATTATTGTCTTTTACAGGTTTTATAGGCTTATAAATATAATAGGTTTCGCTAGGAGGCCTGTGTATGATTATGGTAACATTGTTGTCAAAAAAAATGGGTGCAACGTACTAGTCGCAACATATTTTAATATTGGTGCGACTTGCAAGTCGCACACTAAGCTATGCCCATGAGTATTAAATGCTGAGCATGAGCTTCTGTGCTTGTATGCCGAGCGAGTTAGGACTAAAGCTTGATTTCTTCCAAGAAAATATTTTATGTATAGATATAGAGGATCTTACACGAGTGGTCTTTTCATATGAAATTTATTTAACGAACCTTCGGTGAGTTTAATAAATTTCATATGATATGACCACGAGTGTAAAATTTGTTTTATCATATGACTTTTAAAACAGGATTTTATCGCCTTCGAAGTGGACCGTATTTTCAATGAAAATTTACATTGTTGAAACGGACATCGTCAATGACGTTACGTATTCCCGCAAAAGTGTAAATACACGTGTGGTCATATAATTTTTATAGCATGACGTTATCCACTGTTAAACAGCGACGTCATATGATAAAAGATAATATTTTATAGCATTTGAAGTGAATTTAAATAATTATTGATTTATTGAAAATGTTTATTTGTTAAAATTGGAAATACCAGCTTTTCTAACAGTCAAATAGAAAAAATTATGGAAGGCTAGGACGACATGCTCATTGCTTAATGCTAATTGCTAAATGCGTATTGCAATACTAAGAATTTTGAAAAGGGCCTATGAAGGATATTGAGAATATTCATAATTTTACACTATGGTGGATTAATTTAACAGTATAAAAACATAGTATGTACTGTACAAGCATGGTCAATTTTATTTTTAATTTGCAATCAGCATTTTAGCATCTGGCATAAAGCATTTAGCAAATAGCCTTTTGCAAATGGCATTTAGCAAATACGTTGTAGCATTTATAATGCAGACAAACACATCAGTGTGGTCTTTATTTTTCCCTTTTCATCCCTGAATCCCCTGATAGTTGTCGTAACTAAACAAAAACGTGACTGGACTCAAATTGTACACTTATGAAATGGTAATTAGCAATTCGCAATTACCAAAATACAATAAGCATTTAGCAAACAGCATATATAGCAATTGGCCTTCAAAAAAAAATGCCATCAAAGTTCATTTTCAAGGAAGCCCCCTTATGATTAAGGGGGCCAGTAAATGATAAAAAAAATAGCCATGTTTGATAAATTTCAGGAACATACATGCATTGGAGAATGCATGTGTACATGTATACCATATTGAAGCTTGAACCATCCCAATGTTTTCCAATAAGTCAATTTATGACGTCATCACGTCACATTCTCAGTGACATCATTTTAACACACCCGCCATCATTCAGCGTGAATCAGGGTCAGGTGGGCCAGTGATCGATCACCTTCTTTGTCTCTCCAAAACTGCAGCTAATTTGGAAGGTATGTACATTTTTAGAAAGAGTGATTATTCATTACCTCTAGCCACGAAACACAACTTGGAAATAAAGCAGCCAAATGAGCGAGGTGGTAAAAAAAGCATAAACGCCCATAGAAACAATGGAAAACTTTTGAAAAAATAAAACACCAAAAAAAAACTCTGAAATCACAGAAATTGTCCATTAATCGCAGCCTTATCCTATACAATTTGGAATGTGGATCAGTTAGTTTAGTCTGCAGTTACATTAAAAATAAAGCCAGTCGGAACGAATATAGATCGTTTCACGCAGAATTTCGTCTTGAAGAATTAATTGAACAAACACCGCTTTTAAGCAGTACAACTAAGACCCCCTCTTGGTAAACAAGATAGAAAAGCTTTCCAAATAAATTAATGCTTGTATGTTAATATAATGTGCTTTAAGTTGAGACTAGCATAAGATTTACATCAGGTGTCCTTTGAGAATTAATAACCGATAACCACTAGTTGATCAATCACTGGTCCTTGATCTATCACTGGTCACCTTATGCTAATCATGACCGGGGTTCCCGTTGCGCATGCGCCAAGAGCTGTACACTATTTTTCTTGATCTCGGCTTTTATTTCAACTAACCCCCTTCAGCTCTTGGTATACCGGAACACCATCTGAAGTTCTCATTGGAGGTTATGATGAAAAGGAAGATAGATAGATGACGAAAGACAAGTGACACACACATTCATTTTGATCTGTTTCGAAATATAAAAAGATTCAATTTTTGTATTTGAGGTTAATTGGTGATCATCAGATTATAAGTCCTTTCACTATTTATCTATCTTAAAAACTACCTACGCCCTCGTGAGCATTTTTGGCAGCCACTGCGTGTCAGTGTTATGAAAAAGAAAAAGATAAAGAATGATAGTGAGTGTCAAGATGAAAGGTTAAAAACAAGATCGATGATGGGATCAGTCATCCCACCAATCTTAATCAGAGTTGGTATTCACACACAAAATAAATACTAATAAGCAGATCTCTCATAATCTGGGTATGCAGCCTTAGGCTTTTTTCAGCATTTCATAAATTCATATAAATTCATAGAATAATATTCAATAAATTACAGAGATGGAAAGATTTTCAAAAAAGCTGAAACTTGTATTTATATATATTGTCAGCTGAAAGTGAAAGTAGGTCACTACAATAAATGCAGCTTGATCAATTTATCTGGGCCTACTGTAAGGCGTCACTATGTCATATGGAAATATTACTTACCTTAGCTTTTAGACAATATTTTCCACAACAGCTGCTCTTTAGATCATCGACAAAATAGCCAAAATACACCAAATTGTTTGAGTCGAGTTAACGCCTAATCCGTAATCGTCTAGATAATGGCGTCGCTTCAATAGGGTAGGGTCGATCAATAATTATCCATCTAACCAAGAATGTTTTTTTCAGTGCAATATATTGTGAAATAAAAAGAAGTAAATGAAAAAATAGGAAAAATAATGTAATAAAATAAATAAAAAACAAAAGTAATTCATCTGCCCATAAAGCACAAATATTAAAATAAGATTTTATCAGAATTACTTAAGTTTTGAAATTTGTTTTTTAACATAACTAACTAGGATTTCTTATTGAACGACCCCTGTAAATATGATAGAACTACTTCCTGACTTTGTCTTATGACGTATTTCGAAGTTGGTAGTCCTGGGGTAAGTCAGGTACCTCATGTCCACGTTTCAAAATGAAACATAACTCTTTGTAAAGACAAAGTGGTATCTTTTTAACTTTACAAGAACTACATAATATCAATCATTTACTTTTGGAATTCGTTAAAATGCAAAAATACAATTTTTTCACAACAGTTCAAAAGTAAAAACACCCACTTCCGGAATAGTCCATTTTAAAACTGGTTTTAAAAGTAGGCGTATTAAATATTAATTTAATAAATTACTAAAAAGAGATTCTTATTTCAATAATAAATAACGCCGTAGAAAATAAAGCTGAGATCCTTTAAGAGTACAGAGCATATTAATGAGAAAGGGGATGGGTCATACCGCGTTTTCGGCTACTTAAGCCTCTTCAATGACCCTATAGATTTGGCAACATTGAGTCAAAGAGAATTACTGTAATTTTGCATTTTTCATTAGGGAAGTCGTTACAAAGACTAGTAAAATACAAATGAGGCCAAAAATATTAAATGTTGTTTAAAACATGAATTTAAACCGTTAATAATTTTCTGATTTCTCAGAATACCCCCGCCAATCTCAAAGGGCCGAAAGGAAAACATAATCTGCACTATGGATGATGTACGGGGAGACTGTTTAGGGCCGCCACACGGCACAACACTAGCTGCAGTTGTAGCAAATAAAAATAAAACTGAGATCCTTTAAGAGCAGGGAGCATAATAATGAGAAAGGGGATGGGCCATACTATCGTTCCAACTGTAAATGCCATCTTTGTAAAACTTGTTCTATTGGGGAATCAATCAGGACACTTGGAGCAGCAGGTAAAAGTCTTGTTATAGCAATATTGCGTTCTAAGTTCGAACAGAAATCATTTATTAGCTCACCTGAGCCGAAGGCGCATGGGGAGCTTAAAGTATGTTGATCGAGCCGGCGTCCGTTCATCCGTCCTTGCGCGCGTCCTTGCGTGCGCGCGTCCACATTTTCAAAGATCTTTTCTGAAACCACTTGGCCAATCAAAGCCATTTTTATATGAAACGTCTATAGGAAGACGCTACCAATGAGTAAATAAATAATCCAGGTCGCATGACCAAGATGGAGGCCATGCCACATATGGTGAAACACTTCAGCATTTGTTTCTTCAAAACTGGTGGACCGATTTCAACAGAACTTGGCATGGAACATCAATGACTAAAGTACTACAATATGTATATTATACATGTAAATCATGACCCTTTGATGACCTTGACCTATTTTACGTCAAGGTCGACTTAGATCGTCTATGCATTTGAATGGAGAAAATTGTTAAAATGTCATTTAAGGGAAAGCCGGCATTGACTGAATATCAATGACTCTGAAAACAATGGACCAATGGGTTCTTCTGCACCCAACCCTGGGTAACATACATGTATATGAGAATATGCTTATTATGTCCCCCTCCGAAGGGGTAATGGGACATATTGTTTTTGGTGTGGATCCCGTCGGCGTCGGCGTCGGCGGCGTCAGCGTCGGCGGTGTCGGCGGCGTCGGCGTCGGCGGCGTAGCTTTTTGTCTGCAGGATATCTCCTGAACCACTGGATGGATTTAGACCAAACTGGCACAGAAACTTCAATGGGACAGCCGAATGGAGTGATTAGATTTCGGTGACCTTGACCTAATTTTCAAGGTCACAAAGGTCAATTAACTGTTTGAAAATCCAGGTGTCTCGATTCGTTTCCGCTCTCTAACTTGAGTAGTTTTTGACCGATTTTCTTCAAACTTTGCATATGAGTTGATACCAGCAAGGAGTGGTTTGGGATTGTAGATGGGTAAATTTCGTACAACGATCTTAGAGTTATGGCCCTTGATTGAGGTTAAAAATCGCATTTTGTTTGTTTCCGCTCTCTAACTTGAGTAGTTTTTGACCGATTTTCTTCAACTTTGCATATGAGTTGATATCGACAAGGAGTGGTTTGGGATTGTAGATGAGTAAATTCGTCATACAACCTCAGAATTATGGCCCTTGATTGATGTTAAAAATTGCATTTTGTTCGTTTCCGCTCTCTAACGTGTGTAGTTTTTGACCGATTTTCTTCAAACTTTGCATATGAGTTGATACCGGCAAGGAGTGGTTTAGGATTGTAGATGTGTAAATTTCGTCAAATGACCTTAGAGTTATGGCCCTTGATTAAAAATTGCATTTTTTTCGTTTCCGCTCTCTATCTTGAGTAGTTTTTGACCGATTTACTTCAAACTTTGCATATTAGTTGATACCGGCAAGGAGTGGTTTGGGATTGTAGATGGGTAAATTTTGTCAAAACAACCTTGGAGTTATGGCCCTTGATTGAGGTTAAAAATTGCATTTTGTTCGTTTCCGCTCTCTCACTTCAGTAGTTTTTGACCGATTTTCTTCAAACTTTGCATATGAGTTGATACCGACAAGGAGTGGTTTGGGGTTGTAGATGGGTAAATTTCGTCAAATGACCTTACAGTTATGGCCCTTGATTTATGTTCAAAATTGCATTTTTGTAAATATTTAGGGATGGGACCGAGGTGGTCCATTACTTTTTACAGCTTAAACATGTGATATTTTAAAATGTCTGTTGCTATATATTGGTTTTAATTTAAAATGTCTGTTGGTATATATATTTTAGGGTTATATGTAAAAATTTACAAAATTAAAAGTGGGTTGGCGCAGAGAGGGGGGACATATGTTTTCCTCTGAAAACTCCTTCTAGTTACTATTATATTCAAGCCTCTTCTCCTCTGAAACCGTTTGGCCAATCAAATCAAAATTTAATATGAATCATCTACAGAAGGAGTGAACCAATGTGTTTATAAAGATTCGGACCACATGACCAAGATGGCCGCCGTGCTCATATATCGTAAAAACACTTCATAAATCTTCTTCTGAGGAACCAGTGGACCGATTTCAACGAAACTTGGCATGTAGCATTAAGGAATAAAGTACCATATATAATGTGTATATCAGGACCCTGTGATGACTTTGATCTATATTACAGCAAGGTCAACATAGGCCGCTTATGCATTGTAATGGAAAGGTACACATAGGCAATGATCAGGAAAAGGCGCAATCATAAAGAAATTCCCACTCCGACAACCGAGGTGAGAAAAACTAAATTGACAATTAGGTGCTTATACTCAGAAAACATATCGAAAGCCGAGTGAGCAGCTGTTTCCCAATAGGCGGCCACTTAGTTACCTGAACTTAAATAAAAATATGAAAACGCACAAAAAGTTTTAACAGCACAAAATCTCGACTACAAAATATAGAACAAATGGAACCACAACAGAAGTAACGCCTTGGAACGATAAGTAATATAAAATCATTGAGGGGGGGGGGTAAATCGATTTTTCCAGCGCCTTACCTACCATCATCTTCTGCAAGCACGCTAATGACCCATTAGGGTTGACGCGTCGTTAAACATCAATCAATCTTCTGCAAGCTATAACTTAAATGTTATATGCGACAGTCTGCATGCTTAGCTTTTAACCCAATCACGGTTGATGACTATGCTGCCTTCTTTGATTGCACGCCGGTGGGTCGGGCGTCAGACTCTATGATGGCCCCGACTTAAAGCTATTCATTTTTGTTGGTTGGGGCTGGAGCTTCTTGTCTGTTGCTTTGCCAACCGGGGTCCAACTGGTGGTTTTCTTTTGCTCCGGGGTTAGTAAGTTATTCGGCGCCCTGGGATCTCCATCGTCCAGCTTACTGAATCTGTTCAGTCTGCGTTTTTGATTCTCATAATTTATCTGTTTGTTCTTGATGATTCATTGACTAGTTAGAGATTCACCACGAGGACCGAAGAAACTAACTTAATGTTGTGAACCACTGAAGAAGCTGAGGGTGAGGTTATGGCCATGTAAAATCGATTAAAGCCCGCCAGTAATTTTATATTAATGATCGTTCCCAGGCGATACTTTTGTGGTGGTTCGTTTTGTATAATAGTCTGGCTTTCGTTGCCGGTTTTAAAAGGGCTACTGATGAGGGTTCATTACCCGAAATTGTACAATATAGTCCATATTATCTCGCTTTGAATATTTTACTGCTTCCATAGGATCAAACCTTTATATTTGAGCCGCATCGTTAGAAAACCGGATTTTTGCCTAGGCGAAAACAAAGGCGCAGATCAGCTTCGCGGTAACTGCGAAGCTGATCAGCGCCTTTGTTTTCGCTACTCGGATAGTACAATTCCTCTTCTACTTAAATCCGAAATTTCAAGCTTCTAGCCCGCTTCTGTGACTGTACAGGTCGGTTTGTGTCGGACCTGGTCGGAAACCCCGAAGACCGGTTTTCTCACGTCGCGGCTCAAAATGTACCTTTTTGAATGCTGGTTTTTGTCACCCTCACTAAAGTATTCTTTAACTTTAAGTGAAGATTGTAATTCTAGGCCCTGGCCATTTTTTCTTCGTACCTATCAATCATTATTGTTGTTCTAAAACAGTAGTATTTATGTCTTTCCAGCGTGCTGCCTGCGTTGCCTTATCAAAATCAGTTATGCCAGATTCTTGTGCCGGATCCCTTCTTGTTCACGGTGTCATTTAAAAATGTAACGCTTAAAGATGATACATGTAGTCTTGACCACACGGAACTACAGGAAAACATCAGGATATAACTCTGAAAGTCGGTCTAGATAATTGTGATTGTTTCAGAATGTGATTGCAGAGAGAAAATCAATGTAGTCACGAGCAATTAGCAAGTAAATTGGCAAAGTGATTTATCTTCGATAATGATGCCCATTTCGATGCTTATATTACTTTTTACCTCCCGCTTTTAAACAACGCATCGCTAGCCTTGCTCTAGGATAATGAACTAACGTCTGGCATGACAATCTTTATAATATACTAAAATCGTATAACAGTATTGCATGTAGTGAAAGTTCATCCCTCGCAGGCAAATGCCATATTTGAAGAAGACATTAGTAGTAACACATATGCATATATTACATGTATGTAATTGCCAAATGTTAAAAAGATGCTATTTTCAATATGCTTGGCAGTTTTAATCCAATATTCTTCACATGTAGTAAAACTATGCTGTACCGGGGTTTACTTTTTAAATGAAGGTACTGGTCAGAATATGACGCCGATGTGGTTCTTACGTGTACCAACAATCTTTGTTTTGAGCAAAATTAATACAAAATACTTTCTGATATTAAACATGGTAAATTAAGCATTTATATCTGTAAAAAATCTCTGTATAAACGTATAGGCGAGAGTATATCAACCTACCTCAAAGTCAGGCAGGCAGGCAGCAGCAATTCAACTGGTTTTCCTAGATGAGCTACATGTACCCATGAAAAACATTCATTTAGACTTCTATGTGAAAACCAAAGCAACAGGTCTGATTAACGCCTAATAGTTATACCAGTAATGCAATTTTGGCTTCTGTATTCCAATTTCAAAACTGTATAAATGCGGGTAAGTTATGGTGATATATAGGGGAGAACCATTGAATGCAATATTTCTCGTGAAGCAACTCAAATATAATGATGATACGTTATTGGGTTTCTGTTCATTTCTAGTGAATAACGACGGAGATGTTATATAGACGTTAGACATTATATAGGCACAATGGCTTGTCTGCAACAATAGTCAAGAAGCAGAATTAACAAGACATATCGGAGAGCGGAGTAAATATCAGATTGTTAAGGTATATTGTACTTTTATGCTTTAATAACATGTTTGGCCATTGTCTTATTTGCGAACATTTTTCTTTAGATTCCCTTTTGTTAAAAATTATACAGTATCAGTTGTAATGATCGGCATATATTTCATTTAATTTACATTTAAAACATCAGGAAAACATGTCCGTGCAATGAATACCCCCTTAAACCCCACTTTTATATAGTAAAACTGGGGTTTGCAGGGATATACTTTTTGGGCGAGGCGGTTCTAACGTGTACCCAGAATCAATGTTTTGAGCAAAAATAAGAAAAATATTTTTAAAAATCCAAAGAAATTTTCAATTTTTACAGGTGAAAAAAATCTCTATATATTGCATGGGCAAGTTTTCATAATGTTTGCATTAGTTTCATACATGGTTACAGGAAATAAAAGATGGTTTTAACAGAGAAGCAATCACACATTATATACAAAGGTACAAGTAGGCAAAGATCAGGAAAAGGCGCAATCAGGAAAAGATTCCCACTCCAAAAACCGAGGTGGGAAAAACCAAACTAACAGTCAGGTACTTATACCATGAAACATATCGTAAGCCGAATGAGCAGCTATTTTCCCAATAGGTGGCCACTCAGTTACCTTAACTTAACATACTATATATCTAAAATTCATAATCAAACGCTTGTTCGGCTATCTTTTTCATTTACGTAATATATTGAACCGTAGACAAAACACAGCTAGATTTGACGTTTTTCTTCTTTCGTTATCTCTTTTCTTTCTTTCTTTCTTTCTTTCTTTCTTTCTTTCTTTCTTTCTTTCTTTCTTTCTTTCTTTCTTTCTTTCTTTTTGTAGTTAATCGAGATCTAATTATATTAATTAGTTTTGTGTCTTGTGATTATAAGAATCTTACATGAGTGTCAGGTATGGATAGACAAATCTGTCCCGAGGGTCACAGTTTGGCATCACGAGGCTCGCCGAGTGATGCCAAACTGTGACCCGAGGGACAGATTTGTCTATCCATACCTGACACGCATGTAAGATTCTTTTTCTTGCACGCCTTAATGCGGCGAAGCTTGATTTTCATACCATTTACCTAGAAAAGTGTCACAATCGCAGCGTCCGCCATTTTGAATTAAAACGTTTTGACGTCATTGTGACGTGTGCGCTTAGCGACGAAATTACGTGACGTCCTATACAACCAATGTTAAAAAAAAACACTTGAACGCAGGGTGCGACCGGGGTGAGATAAGGAGGGTGAGATAAGAATTTCTCACATGGGGTAAAACGTAGGATTTCTCTATCTGGTGTGCAAAAAAAATAATCCCAGTGCCAGTGTTAGGTAAATTGTGTGGTCCCAATTAGCGTAATTGTTAGAGCGCCCGCTTCGGGAGAGGGAGTTCATATTTCGATCCCTGGTCGCGTCTAACGAAAGACGTTAAAAGTGTCGCCTAGTGTTGTAAGGCCAGCTCTGTGACATGCTTGTCATGTTGGTGACTCAAGTTCGCTCTGACTTATAAAGGCGAAGCGCCCACAGCGAGCAAGTTTGTACCAGAATGGTAATAAAATAAAAAAAGCGGTAAGTACGTTATGGAAAAATGTTTCTTGTAGCCACTGTTAACTTACTACTATCTGTTTCAGTTAGTCTAATGTCGCATTTTATTTATATTCTTCACCAGAATGTAGGCCTTGAATAGTGCTTAACAAAGAACCATTGACCCTTTCCTGTAAAATATGCCCTGTTTTTGAAAGCCCAAAACTACATTTTAAAGCAATTTCTACTACAACTTTGCAATTAGAAAGGTAGTATGATGTCTTAAGAACAGATAAATGCTATGATGTATGAAGCATTCCTCCACATACTGTAAAAATGGCTAGCAAAGGGGAGGTAGGGGTCAAAAATTTGAAAATATAAATTGGAATAAAAATAATTTTTTTGTTGCATGTCTGTATTTACTTCCTCCATTGTTGTGATTTTTAATCATGTAGGTCAGTGATAAGAGTCTTAGACACCCTAAAATTCATCTTACATGTTTGATGATTAAAAAGCGACATTATTTTCATAAATTATTTTGGGAGTTACCTGTACACAGCCAATTTCTCCACACATAATTATCATATAAAATAAATATGAATTTCACATGAAAACTTTTGTATAAAAAGGCAGTCATATGAGAAGCATATGAAGTTATAACATGAGTATCATATGAAATAATATGATTCTCATATAAAAGGAAATGCATATGAGATTCATATGAAAATGGATGTTGCTCACACATGAGTTTCATGTACTTTTCATATATTAATTATATGTGGATCTTTTCATATATGAATCATATCAGTACAACATATGAATATCATGTGATTGCCTTTTTATGCAAAAATCATATGCTTACAAATTTATGAAAATCATATACCTACCCTTTTATACGGTAATTGGATGAATGGGACTGATTATGGAAACTGCCATTAGTACCCTGACCAGGCTGTTCTTACTCTAGATTTTCATTGTCTCGGCCTTTAAGACAGTATACCACTTAATGGCAATTGGCGTGTTTTTTGAAAATCTGTACTGTAGGAATCGTGAATGACCAAATCTGCTTCAAAGAATATGCAAGAGTGAAGGGCATTTGGGGTCAATCCTCATGTTATAAGCCTCTCATGGAGTCTTTCTGGACTAGATACTTGGCAAGCAGAACACAACTGTTTGCAAAAAGTCATATTTGACTTCGGGATCTTTATTAGACAATAATGTCTCAATAAAATTAATTGAGTCATCGAGCAGGAATCAAATCTACCGCTACCCAGCAGCTTTGCTGAGACAATACTACAGTTAAGCCTGGTACCTCCACTATCTCTGCCGCCGAGGGGGCGGGGTCTCCAATGACGGGTGCATTACCATCAGACCAAGATTCAAGACAGAAATGAAACAGAGAAAATACAAGCGTTATTTTTGAACATTTATTTGATTGATGTCTTGATATTTTAAAAAAATTACTAAGCAAATGCTCAAATTGAATAATAAATATTAAATACACAGTGATTAAGGTCCGTGATAGTGTGGGTGATTCTTAATGATATCAGCTACTGATTCTTTATGATATCAGGTAACGGATTATTGACATGTTCCACGGATTCTTGACAAGCATTGATAATCCGACTTGCAAACAACAAACATTGTATGTTATATTAGATAGTTGTAGATCTAAATTTTGTCAGGAGACATATAAGCAGCATGGTTCATGACAATCTATGCATATATTCTACATGTAAAGTGTTCAAAATAAAACCAATCAGATAAAATGAGAAGATATGAAAAACATAGAAAATCTGTAAAATACTGTGAATTTCTGTTTAAGCAAACATGCTTGAAAACATTGAAACAGTAAATAAAAGTGATATCTGGACCTTCAAATTCTTTTTTTCAAATTCTAAATTACAGGTGCGTAAAAACCTTTTTTCATATTTAATGCATGCTACGGATTCTTTATAATACGCTACTTAACTTACAGATTCTGTATGTTAACAAAATGTATGTTACAGATTCTTTATGATAAATGTTACAGATTCTTTATGCTTTAAAGCAAGTTAATGATGATCTACAACTTCAAATGCAGATTTGGACCCATTGTTCACCAATTAACTGTATTTTGATCAACTCCACAATGCAAGAAATATGATGTGCATTGTAAATTCGATCAGATTTATCACAAACCTATTAATAATAATTATTCATGTAGAACCTAGTTGTATAAATCACAAAACCCTGATAATTATTTTTTTTTTTTTTGCTATTTGATCAAATCATTTTTTTTTTCAATAAGTGAGATCGAATACCTTAAAAGTAGTATTCGTGTGTGTACAATTTTACTCTTTCGATTTTTGGTCTCACAAGCATGGACTTTGATCCTATCTCTAGCCACCTTATCTCTTCCATATTTCACCTTATGTACGTTTCCAGATATTCAGTGAAGGTTGGGTAACTGAGTGGCAGCGTATTAGGAAACTCGGCTCACTCGGCTTACAAAATGTTTCCTTAGTGTAATAAGTACCTTATTGTCAATGTATGGCTGTTTGCGATAAAGGTCATTTCCGGCATAAGAAACCATAAAACGCCAGTTTCTCATCTCCTACCAACTCAACAACTCAATCAACTCTACTCAACTTTTTTTAACTCAAGGTTACATATATGTAACATACAAGCTTATAGAAAGAAACAAAATATGCAAATGAAAGACGTAGTCACAAAACAAAGCAATGGGGAAAGCTTATTACCAACATTCATTCAATTTCATGCCTATGATAATGTAAGGGAAGTTACTCTTGCAATACTTATGGGTGATTTAAAAAAATGCAGCAAAAATGTGACATTATGACCATGTTAACAATTCTACTTATAACATTATAACTGTACAGCTCCGTTTCAAAAGTTTAGTACATACCAATTTGTTTCAGAAGTAATGACATAGCAGTACCCGTACTTGAAGCTTGGCCAAATTTTATAAGGTGTTTGTAGATTTGAACGGATTTCGCTAAGTCAATCCAAATACATATAATTATTCACTGATTGTAACAATTTAGGTTTTGATCGTTTTATAAATAGATAATAACACATTAAATATTATAAACGAAATATCATATTACTTCTGTGACACAAATATCAATGTTATCAGTGATTTCTCACATTACATGAAAGTTTGAACTAAAAGTTTATTATTCCAATAAAATGACAGAGCGTCCAGGAGACTACACCTTACATAATATTTAGTCTACCCTATGTACAGTCGTGGTTATTTAAGCTTGAAATCTTGCATCCTACTACACTGCCTTACCTTATTTGGACTGTCGTTTTGCCATTTTGTGTCCCAGAACCTTTTCGATCGGCTTTCTTTGGATCAAATACTAATATTCAACGGTTTGATCAGTGTTATTTGTAAAAATAATCGGTTGTATGTGTAATTATGTATCAAACGCTGACTGATTGTATGATTTGGTGTACCATGGCTATTTGGGTGCAATATATCAAGCCTCGATAAACTTGAATATACATAGGGTAGACCAAATATTATGTTAGGTGTAGTATGCCGGGTGATATGCCAATTTAACGATATTATCTGTTTTTGGTTAAAACTTTCTTGAAGTGTTTGAAATCAATGTTAAAGCTGATATTTGTATCCCTGAAGTTATGATATTTTGCTTGTCATTTTAATGTGTTACTATTGATAAATCAATCGATTAAAATCTAAAATGTTACAATCAGTGAATAGTGTTATGTATTAAGTTTGACATAACAAAATCCGTTCAAATCTGCAAACACCCAATAACATTTGGCTAAGCTTCAACTACTGGTACTGCTATGCCATTACTAATGAAACAAATCGCAATGTACTAAACTTTTGAAACGGAGCTGTAGATCATTACATGAAAGTATGTGGTTATTTTGAGGACATAGACAAGAGATTTATGTTTCAGAAAAACTTAACTTCATTCAATTCTGTACAGTATTTTCTGAGAAATGACCAAAAATGTACGAAAAAAAAAGGGATTTTTTTCTGTCCCAAGCGTAACGCCCAAAAATTGGGGTTTAATTGGCCAGAAATTTTACTTGCTAAGTGGTAATTCAAACAGAGTTACTCTTTTAGATGACAATCTATAGTAGGTATTCAAAAAAATAAGGCATACTGTCCTAAAGAATGCAGTTATTCTTTTATAAAATGATTAAGTGTTGTTACACTTAGGACAGCGTTTTGCAGCCCCAACTTTGAGTATCACAAATTCCAATAGGCAACAGATACAGCTAAAATCATTATATTTTTATTGTTCAGTCACAGTGGTATATATCTTGTGTAAAAACTTACAACAAACCTCAAATAAGAAATTATTTAGGACATGCAACTTTGAAAAATAAACTTGCAAAAAAAATGTCACACTTTTTATGTTACACTTTGGACATTTTTGACACTAAAATGGTATAAAATGAAAACGAAAGCAGATATTGGCCTCAAATCTTGCAAACATCTTAATACTAACGAAACACATATTCTGGCAATAAACAATCATTTGAAAGTCTTTTTTACATTTGCTGTAGATCAGTTCTAAAAAAAAAGGAGGCATTTTTTTAAATCACCCTTATGTGAACTCCAATAGATGAGCTATGAAAATCAAAAAGAATCCAAAAAGAATCCGTAGCGATGTCATAAAGAATCAGTAGTTGATAACTTGATATCATATAAAGAATCATCCCGCACTGCGACGGACCTAAAACCCTGTGGACAACATGATAAAGACAGAGTTACTAGCATCCTACTTGATACCACTGGGTTATTTGGGTGTCTTCAAACAATACCTATGCATGATGACAAACACTCTAAAATGAAAATGTGAACGGAATGCAAAATAAGAAATCTACCTGTGATCACTAACGTACACATTTGAATTCTTTTCATAACGGTAATTTACGAAAACATGCCCATGCAATTTAATTTTCTTGAGCTGTAAAAAGTCAAAATTTTCAGGTAAGGAAATCTTGATATTTTTCTTATAACATTTGCTCAAAACACTGATTGTGGGTATGTGGGCACACGTTAGCGAAACATATATCTACAATCTATGTTTTAGAGCAAAAAAAAAAAAAAAAAAAAAAAAGAGAAAATTAGGTATACTCTTGTAAACCACAGTTTTTAAACACAAAACTGGGATATATACATATAAGGGGGTTAATATTTCATGGACGTTTCCTTGATGTGTATTACGCATAGAATTGTTTAAGGATGTTCGCTGCCAATGAAAAAGTATTCAAACTTTTTTCTTACCTCACTTTTTTTATTCCAAAATTTAAAATAAGACATATGAAAACAAAATAAATATAGGTAGTGTGCAAGCTACAGGCCTCTGAATGAGACCTCTAAACAAAATGTTAGAAAATTAGAAAAAATAATAAATTTTCAATTCTTTCACATGTACCTTTTTACACAAACAATACACCATGATTGCTTTCAAAAGGTCATTTTGTTTAAGTAACGCTGACAATTTTTGGACCTAAAACATATGTATATTTTCTTCTTGAAATGGATGACAAATGTATCAATTCATTTAACAACCCTACATTCTAACTTGAAAAGTTGGAAAATTCAATATTTATGAATGTATTAATTCCATATTTGTAGAATCAAACTGTTTCTTGTATTTTCACACAACAAACAACTTATTCATATATTTGAATTTAAGAAAATGAATAAATAAAAATAAAGGGTAGTGTGCATATAAGAGAGAACCAACAACCTGAAAATCAAACTTTTAAGCCTTTTTTCGGCTGGTTTATGTCTTACATCCCATTTCATAAAACCAAACAAAATTTCAAAACTAGCACTGTACACCAAATAAAGAAATACTGATATAGAAGACCTTGTATACATCTACTTCTGCTAAAAATAAACATTAAATCAGTGCAAGAAATTTGAAATTGTGTAATATTTAAGTTTAATCTACCCTACCCCCTAAATTTTGCTGACACTTAAAATTTTCTGAAAAGGAGTTAGCAGAAAAGGGGGTTAAAAATGAAGTTCCTTAGATCGACAATTTTTATGACTCGTTCAACGCATATCATCAATATGTATTCAGATATAAAATATAAGGAAAATATCTGTAGCCGTTTACGAGATATTTATCAAAATAAAAATCGGAAGTTCCGAATCAAATGCTGTTCAATGTTAGCATCGAACATCCTTAAATCTGTATGTGACTGTCTGACAATTTGATTCGTTTTGGGGTACATCGTAAAAATTAAGATTTGAAACACTGCTTTGTCCTAACAATATTGGAGATTTTCAGGTATCCAAACGTCCTCCAGAATTTTTCGCCCTAGGTATCAATTTCACAGGATTCCTGATATATAGTCTTGTTGTTTTAAAAGTCTTAGTACACCATTTTGGGACAGCCCACATATTTTCGGCAAGTTGTGAGGCAACACAGTCAGTTGACTCGTACAAACACACAATGTTTCTTTCCTTATTTCCAAATCATCGGTAAATGTCCTCACAGGTCGTCAAAATCACATATGAAGTGGTGGTACGAAAATTGGGAGGGTAGCTATTGGCCAAAAGGTCGTTGCACTCTTTATGGAAGATGACTGGTCGCTCAGGGTTTGTCACCAGCTGAAACATAGCAACAATAATATTAATGGTCATTTTGTGCTTTATAATTGTAGCTGAATACTTTTAGAACATCTCACAGATCAAGATCGGCATCCATTTTAAATTATTACTTATACTGTATTACAAATTGTACTTCTTTTTAAAGTGTTCAAAAGCTTAAGCTGCGCAGCAAACGGTGCATCTATTCAAGTTAATGTCAATTAAGAATTTTAGATGTTTCACTTTGAACAGTTTAACATCTAGATCAACTATCTTACAACAGAATAGTGTACATACAGTGTGGAATACTGGGGACCCAGATTAGACAACTAGATACAGTCGTTATTCATAATTACCTCAGTTAAATATCTGTGGCATATTAAGCCTATTCCTCAATGACTGCATCAGCAACTTGCTCCTTGTGTGTCCACTGGGCCTATAATTTGTGAAAAACCAGAGGACCAATGGTCCTGAAAACGCTCACCTGAGACCTGAGATATATACCAATAAACTTGTTTGACTAGAATGGTAATATACAAGTATATAACCCCAGGGCAGGGTCAGAGCAACCTCTGGAGTCAATTTCTTTTTTAAGTCATAAAGATTCAGTCCATTTGCCAATTTACTGCAAGTTTTGCCCTAAAATGACATTGTAACAATATTCCCCATTCAAATGCATGGGCAACCTAAGTTGACCTTGCAATAAAAAAGGTCAAGATCATCCCAGGGTCATGATTTATACAACTTTTGTAGAGCTCCATTGCCTGATGCTTCATGCCAAGATTCAAAATCATAGGCCTTCTGGTTCTGGAGAAGAAGATTTTTAAAGGTTTTTACTATTTATAGCCATGGCGGCCATCTTGGTCATGTGACCTTGACCATTTATACAAAATTTCATTCACCCTTCCTAAGAATGCTCCACATAAAGTTTGGCTTTGATTGGCCAAGCGGTTTCGGAGAAGAAGATGTTTGAATATTATGTTCATACACATGTATATAGCCCCAGGGCAGGGGCAGACAACCCTCTGGGCCCAAAACATTTTTATAAACATAAATCTTCTGTCCATTTGCTCATTCCTAGCAAGTTTTTTGCCATTAAATGACATTTTCCTATTTTTTCCCATTCAAATGCTTGGGTGGCCTAAGTTGACCTTGCTGTAAAAAAGGTCAAGGTCATCCCAGGGTCATGATTTATACAAACTTTGTAGAGCTCCATTGCCTGATGCTTCATGCCAAGTTTCAAAATCATAGGCCTTCTGGTTCTGGAGAAGAAGATTTTTAAAGGTTTTTGCTATTTATAGCCATGGCGGCCATCTTGGTCATGTGACCGTGATCATTTATACAAAATTTCATTCACCCTTCCTAAGAATGCTCCACATAAAGTTTGGCTTTGATTGGCCAAGCGGTTTCAGAGAAGAAGATGTTTGAATATTATTGTCATACACATGTAGATAGCCCCGGGGCAGGGGCAGACAACCCTCTGGGCCCAAAATATTTTCATAACCATGAATATTCTGTCCATTTGCTCATTCCTAGCAAGTTTTTTTGCCAATAATTGACATTTTCCTATTTTTTCCCATTAAAATGCATGGGCGGCCTAAGTTGACCTTGCCGTAAAAAAGGTCAAGGTCATCCCAGGGTCATGATTTATACAACTTTTGTAGAGCTCCATTGCCTGATGCTTCATGCTAAGTTTCAAAATCATAGGCCTTCTGGTTCTGGAGAAGAAGATTTTTAAAGGTTTTTGCTATTTATAGCCATGGCGGCCATCTTGGTCATGTGACCATGACCATTTATACAAACTTTCGTTCCCCCTTCCTAAGGATGCTCCACATGAAGTTTGGCTTTGATTGGCCTAGTGGTTTCAGAGAAGAAGATCTTTGAAATTGTGAACGACGGACGACGGACGACGGACGACGACGGACGACGACGGACGCCGGAGCATGGGTATACTATAAGCTCACCTGTGAGCCTTTGGCTCAGGTGAGCTAAAAAGGTCATTCATAATGTGAGTAGGTGTGGGAGTCGTTAACAAGACAGAAAGCAACACAACCGAACCATCATGAATGCTCATTTTCAAATGCAAATGCCAAAAAAAAATGCATGTAGCAGAATTCTCATCACCAGCAGTTATCGGATGCGCGTAAAATTTTATATGGAGCTTTAACGGGAATGCTTATTTAATCCTTAATATATTTTTTGCTATTAATCCTATCATTCCTGTGCGAACGGTTCTGTAAAGCCCATTCATGTCCCTTTAAGATGAAATTAAAATTAATTTTCTAGCTTATGTAAAAAATAGTCTGTTTGTTGAAATAAAACAGGTACTATCAAAATGCAATAAATATATAGTAAATAAGGAAATTTCTACATCATTTCTGTCGCTTTCACGCTTATTTGCATCAAAATGCATCATACTACAATTAGTGTGCGAACAGCTTCTATTTGTACAATGCACCTTCTTTTTATTGGTATAATTTTTGATTTTGTATTTAAATATTAAATTAGTCTGTTTGGATATTTGGATTAGCAGGTAATAATTTCAGTTTCCGTTCGTGCGTTTCCGGATTTTTCCGTACCGTCACGTAGTTCAGCGGAAAACTTTATCTCTTAACAGGTAAGGTATAGGTATTTTGATTTTATGACACCTCCTGTCATCCGTTGATAAAGCGGTCAACGATGTGCGATATTAGGACGTATTTGATAGTTTACTTGATATTGTTTATGATAAGTTTCAGTGTCTAGTTTTTTTAGCTACGACAGCGAAACTTAGTTACAGATTAGAGCGGAGCAATTATAAAGTTTGCTTCGTTCACTGATATAAATTTCTGTTTTAAAGGTACAAAAAGTCAAACAAAGTAATTATGAAGTTACGCAGTTAATTTAAACCATTAACCGTTCAATTCAAGACATAACACCAGGAAAACATGTCCGTGAAAAGTCTTCCCCCTTAAACCCCACTTTTATATAGAAAAAATGGGGTTTGCAGGAAAAACCCAATTTTTTTTTCTTATTTTGCTCCAATACATAGATTGTGGGTACTCGTTAGAACCTGCCTCGGCGAGGCAGTTCTAACGTTTACCCTCAATCTATGTTTTGAGCAAAAATAAGAAAAATATTTCTACCGAAAATTTTCAATTTTCACAACTTTTGGGCATGTTTTCATAAAGACCACACAATATGTTTTCATAATGACCACACAATAAAAAATAATTACCAATTAAACTCCAAATATTGATTAATTGTTAAACGAAAGTAAATTTAATGAAATGGAACAGAATTCAATGCTGAACAAGAAGGTGCGATCTACTTATTCTCAATGTATTACTCAAATATTAACTCATGTTTACAGCATAATTGACATATGAGATCTTCAGACAAATCGTCTAGTCAATTAAAGTTACCGCAACATGGCTTTGACCTTTAGACTCGTCGAGAGCAAGAAAAGAAACAATGGAAGTAGTCTCTCTCTCTCTCTCTCTCTCTCTCTCTCTCTCTGCATATAAATATTTAAATAAATAATTATTTGTAACGTGAAACCGATCATATGGTTTCCGACAAGTTGAACACAAACCAGGCTGTACAGGCACGCAGTTACTTTGCATCTTCATCATTTGTTTCGCATATGAAATAAAAAAATAAATAAATAAATAAATAAATAAATAAATAAATAAAATGCGTGAACATTGACAGAGTAATTGAATCATTTTCATTTAATACACTGATCGGTCCATAAGAACAGATATAAGCTAAATGAGTGAAATTAAACAGAACTTCAATTTCGAACTTGCACGATTCGACTGCTATCTTTATCAGCAAAATACATAGAATGGATCAGTCTGTGGTAGCGCAGAACATTTGTGTCATTATAATATAGTCATAAGCAGGGTTTCATATGTCACCGCTTTAATCCCCGACAAGTTTTAATAGCAGTGTTTTCATAAGACAGGTGTGACACGCGTCCTGTGGCAATAAATCACAACTTCTATCAAAACACACAAGCCAGACATAGACCAACACCGGAGTGAAAGGCTGTTCGCGAAATTGCAGTTTGTATTTGTCCATTTGCTTGCGCAGTTATTGGCGCTTTAATTCAAAAATATATACCATTGCAAAACCTTGCCCATGCTATATGTAGAGATTTTTAAGAAAAAAAAAAATAAAATTTCATTTTTTTTTTTTTTTAATATTTTCGCTCATCATATAAATTGTGGGTACTCGTTAGGACCGCCTCGCCGTATATTTTACATGGAAATGTTTTATAAAATTCAATGCTCGAATGTACAGTTGTCACAGTTACAAACACGTCTTTCGTGTCGCGGCTCAGTTGAACTTAACAAATACACGTTATTGTCTTCATTTGCTAGTTGTAGTCTGAACTATCAAAAAAATCTACAGGTAAAATTTTAATCTCCTTGCAAATAATGATTAGCCTCGGGCCCTTTATCGACCACAGGTAGTCTGACCGCCAGGTACACTATCGGAAAATCACGGAAATTTACGAAGATAACTTTACCTGTCTGGATGCGATTGTCACTAATCCCCTAGTTTGATAAGGCCAATATTTGATGATGAGATTTTTTGGGTATGGTTGCTATTAAATTTAAATTTTTATAATTGGTAAAAGTTCAAAATGAAAAAAAATGTTACCAAATACCAAGCTCAGGAAACAAATCAATATAATTTTGGCCTTAACATGGATCTATAGTAAATCAATTAGAAGATATAAACTATGAAATTATTTTTTACCTCCCAAGATCTGGATAAACTTTTTTTCGTGTCCCTCCTCCATTGTAGAGAGCTCTATGGATTTGTTCTCGGCAGAAGCCATACCTAAAATAAACAATGTAATCTCATTTCAACCATACTCTATAATCTCATTTCAACCATACTCTATATTTTGCAAATTTCGCAGGCAACAATTTTTTTCTCTATTCTTTTGTCTTGAACGTAAGAACATATTATGATTTCAAATTTTGGCATTTCGATATCATTCAGGCAATAAAATGCCTGCTTTAAAGAATGAAAAGGAAGAGTAGTTCCGCCTGCAAACTCCACTGAAACGCATTAAGATAATCTGACCAGTCACTCGTGTAAGTGCATAACTGTTCGATCTGGTATGCACATGTCCAATTCACACTCGAACTCAACCCGAATTTCGAGTAAACGTTGAATGTAGGTGACAACACAAATGTTCTCCCCATCTTGCTAAATTCAAAATTTAGCACCCGTCCCACCCAACACCTAAGATGATGATCAGAAATTGATCGACTCAGTATATACTCGAAATTATTTGGACCCTTATTTCTTCACATTTTCTTCGGGAAAAAATGCAAATAATATCAGTTTAGATACATCGCCTGGAGGACGCTTCATGCTTGGGACAAATCGTGCATTGAGAGGGATCGCGAATTCCAGAACAGATTCCGATCTTCTCATGGCATGCCATTTTCGACTATTTCGAACATAAAAAGCAATTACACTCGCTTTAGCAGTCACACATTAGCGCGTGACTAAGGCGTGTGCCGGACGTATAAAAATCTCCAAATTTTAGAGTATGTTTGTGTTTCGCCCCAAACACACTAGGCACGTGCTACAGTCGCAAAGCAAAAGTTCAAACACTCATCTCAAACACGCTTGGTGCACGCTACTTCAAAGCAATATCTAAAAAAATCGGAAAACACATGTAGCGTGCACTGGCGTGCATTAAACGCGCACCGAACGAGTTCAAAGCGTATTCAACGCGCCTGTTTTATTCGAAACGTTTTAGACACGCGCCCGGAATACGCTGAGCTTCAAACGCGCCTGGATCGCGCAGCAACCGGTAAGATCTTACAACCTGCATCAAGGCATACTATTTATATACCACTAGTCCAAGCGTGCAAAACGCACATGTAACGGGTCTTTAACGCCTCTGACGTGCTTCTGGAGTATGTAGAACTTTACATTTTTGTCAACACACCAGCGTGCGTTTGGCTTGTAGTTGTTTACTTACGTTCATCACCGTTCCCCTACTATACCGTGATAATGTAGAATTTGAGAGTGGTAAAACGTGATTCATGTTTCTTACTGCATACAAACAGTTTCTAATTGTAATCATTTAAATATGAGTGGATGTGCATCGTATGTCAGTGGAAAACGATGTTCTTCAGATAAATTCAAAGGAACTTAAATGTCTACTTTCGCTTTCATAATATCCGGTTACGTGTTAAATTTACGGGTCTGCCTAAATACAGTAAAGTAGCGCAAAGTGGCGTAAAGAGGCGTAAAGTAGCGCAAAGGGGCGCAAAGTGGCGTAAAGTTGGCGCAAAGTAATGTAGAATGACATAAAGCCGTACTATTTATCAAACATGAGGTAAATGATACACTTTCAGTTATATGCATGCATGCAATTCGCATGTAGGGGTAAGGTGCGGGGCGGGGATGGGTGCAACAGAAACTTATCTTTTGAATTATTTTCGGCAATGTTTTGAAATGCAGAAAAAATATTTGTGATTGTGTATCATGATGGGTTTGATGGAAGGTACGGGACATTTATTTTATGATGGTATGCCTTTTCATGAAAGTTAGCATTATTCATTTTCACAATCGGTTACTGTTGTTTAGCGCGTGTCACTAATTAGTGATAACCACTTCATATTTATAATTATCCGGGTACTAAGTTCTTGACTTTTGGCGCGAAATCTCTGGGTGGACTTTATTCTCAGTACTTTCAAACATGAAACCGCCGACGCCTTTTGATAGGCGGTAAAGACATCAGCCGAACTGCTAAAGGGACTCCACCCGTGTGTTTGCTTGTTTGATTTTGTTGTTTTACTTAAGAAATGAATTTCATTTTTCTGGTGTTCATGGAGCTATGAACCGCTGTGGGTCGCGTGCAAAGTGAATGAACCCCGAAGGGGTTCATGTAAGCTTTGCTAGCGACCAAATGCGGTTCATACCTCCATGAACAACAGAAAAATTAAACTCATTGCTTATATTTACATTCATTTCACTCTATCGCTTCTTGAAAAATCACCAAGGCGGTCACATTTACCAGCAAACAGAGAATCTACACACAGTATGTGTTCAAACAGCGGAACGGCGTCGACGTTTACAACGTCCAATCAGATTGGCGAGATTCATGATTTTTGACGTCAACTTTGGATTACGTCACGTCGCGTGACACAATGTTGTTCATGGAAGTATGAACACAGATGAACATCTAATGGTTCATCTAAGGAGGTTTTAGAAAAATGTAAATATTTGCATATAAAGACTATATATTCAGTATGTAAAAGGATATATTGTTTATCACCGAAAAGAAGTTTTGCACCAGTTAATATTTTTCGAACACAATACCATTGAAGTGTTTTGTGAAAACAAAATAACCGGGATCTCTTATGTTACCTTCTTTTAATAAATGTTCAATTTCTGCATTAACTGCACCTATCTATCACTGAGACTATCAGTCAGTTAGAAGAATCGCTGTAGGAGAAAACTCGAAAATCAAACCTCAGCTTCGTTCTCAATTGCAGTGGGTGTCATTTATCGGGTTGTATGTAAACAACTACCACGTGATTGTCAGTACTTAGTGAATTTGGTCGTTTTCTTAACAAGAATGAAAAATAAAGGTGGTCACAATATAACTGTTTCAGTGTATACATTTTCACTTTCGCCCTCAGACTTAGAGCTTTCGCCCTTAAAGCGCTAATTTTAGTCACTCATGATTTAGCACGGGCTTTGCGTGGCACCTGGAAAAAAGAATTATAAAAGTCATGCATTCTATAAACAGGACGCACTCACGTGAACAAGCTCGTATTATTATACCCACCCTTTCGCCGTTTCGAATCACTTTCAATCGAATTGGGGAAGTGTCGGACTCCGGTCCCTGAGGCCCCGGGTTCGATCCTCAGACTGGGCGCCTTTCGTTGTGACCTTGAGCAAGTCACAATATGAAATACGAGTTTTGACCTCTTAAATTATTTTCAAGTCCTCGGACTAAGGGGGCCTCCGGGTAACATCCCGATCCGAAGGACGGCGCACTGTATACTGGCTTCCTACTTTATCGCGGCCCTTAATTGAAAACGGGAAACAGCAAATGCACAAGATCAATAATTGAAATTTATTATACCACAACAACTTTCAAAATCCTTCCCCTGCAACCCTGTTATGACGAAAATTACAAGATATTTATCAATACCGCGTGGCTTACGCATTTGTTTTGCCATGTTTTGTTATGCATTTGTTTTGCCATGTTTTGTTATGCCCATGTGCCAAAAGCGACTTCTGTATCGCGGGGTTCACCTAAAATGTGAATGTCAGAGTTTCCATATGAGCCGCATCGTGAGAAAACCGGATTTTTGCCTAGGCGAAAACAAAGGCGCAGATCAGCTTCGCGGTAACCGCGAAGCTGATCAGCGCCTTTGTTTTCGCTACTCGGATAGTACAATTCTTCTTCTACTCAAATCCGAAATTTCAAGCTTCTAGCTCTTTTCTGAGCTTGTACAGGCCGGTTTGTGTCGGACCTGGTCGGAAACCCCGAAGACCGGTTTTCTCGCGTCGAGGCTCATATAAGGAGATAACGTGACCTACTAATGGCACATGATCTCTGACATCTAGACGACAGATCACAGTATGAAGAAAATAAAAATAACGGATGTTTGATGTACTGAGGGGACATTTTACGGGAAGGGTGGTAACCAGTTTGTGTAAAAAAAAAACGTTTTCTACATGATTTTTGTAAAGTTATAAATTTACTAACCAGTATTCTTGAAATTTTGCACAGTTGTTGCTGGAAATGAGAGCTTGACATTTGCCTTGAACGTAAATAATCACTAGGGGGCGCTGTGCTCGAAAGTTCACGTGATATGGAAATACCTCGATACAGTAGATGCCGCGATATAGTAGGGTCGGAGTATAAATGACACGAAGGGAAGCGTGTTCGGACCAACAAAGAATTTTCCTCGCCGCCGGCGGGGATCGAATCCGGGACCTCCAGCACAAGAAGCCAGTGCGCTTACCACTCGGCTACCTCGCTTCCTTCGACTCAGTAGGGCCTACACAGTAAAAAAAAAAATGAAACCAGCAAAATGGTGTCGACCGGCGCTGATTTCTGTTTGGAACTTTGAGACATAAAACCAAACAAAACGACCATTTTATGGGATTCGTCAGAGGTCCTGCTTCACAGGCAATATTGGAAAACGTAAACCTACTGGCTGCGACTTGATTCTCTGTATTTGTCTTTGTTGTTGTTTCATGTTCTGGAGACTGGAAACGCCATGACAGTTCTCTCCACTTTATCACGCGACAATGACGTCACGCTTAGTTTAGTTTCGTGACGTCAGCATAGCACGCGCTAAAATTTCAATTAATATAATTAATTGGCAGCATCAATGATTATTAACACATCATTTATAAATAAAATCATTGTACAGTGTCCGTTACGTCAGTAAAACTCGACCAGCTGGTTAACCCTGCATGACCTCGCCCCCACATCCAATGACATGTACGGGAACACCTTTGTCCACCGGTAAAATAATCAGGATTAAATTAAATAATGCTCCTGAAGACTGGACTTTTATTTCAGGAGCCCCTGGAAGCGTAGGCCTACATCTTATACATAGGGAAATTGGTAAAATAATGGCAATAATTGGTAAAAATAAATAAAAAATAAAGGGGTATAGGAAGACTTGGAAACTTTGAACCCCTCCCCCCCCACCCCCCCCCCCCACACACACACACACTTCAATGAGGTCCCTCAAGATGACAAAATGACTGTCTCCAGTCTAGTATTATAAACTACTGACTGACTATAAATGCTCAGATCCCAGGAAAGTGGTTCAAGACAAACCACCCAAACATATTTCAGCCTTTCGAGAATACTCAGGTGGTTATTTTTTCAAGCACATTTTAGGTGTCGAGACATTCTAGTGTTTGGTATAAGTGCCATAAAATTGAGGTAACGTCACGATATGACCATAGCTCTGACTGGGACGCTAAGCCACAACTGGAACAAAACCAAATAGAAATACATGTATGAACATGTTTTATTTACTTACCAAAGCAAAATCCAAATGACTTACACACTAACGAATGATGCACACTTTGATCCAATTTTCTTGAACAGTTGAAGACCGGATTTTTAAATGGGGTCATCCAGACAAGCATGTGCAAAAGACCTACGTGCGACAAGTTTGGTAAAGAATGCACAGGCGAGAATGGCGACAGTCTCTATACTATTCTTAGTACATGTATATATACGCACCTATACCCCCTGATCGGGTGTACTCAGCGCGAGATGAGAATCAGATGCCACAACATTACAGCTGACGTTTGCGTGTGTTTATCCCGACTAACCTCACATGTTGTGTGCCGTCATGTTATACGGAATGGAAATTATTCATGGGCGAAAAGTTCGCCGAGCTATAACACTAACGATGTTGTTGCATCGGGCTTTGTATCCAACGCAAATTGAGCAGTTCACATTTTTTAAATGTTTCACTGTCCTTTCAAGATTAATGCAGCTTATATGAGACGGGCCATCAGTAGATGGGCGAAAACGGGAGAACCCCGAGAAAAAACACCTGGTACACCCGCAAGCAGAACTTGGCTTGTCTCACGTGTGGCCAGTGCGGGGCTCGAACCCGCACCAGACACAGCGGTGAGAGAAGTGTACAATTATTATGTAGATGCATGTTTAACAAGGGTAGTGTGTGAAAAACTACTTGCCTACAAACGGTGCCGATTAGATTAAAAAAAAAACAACAACTGTTCAAGTGCATAAAATACACCCATGCGCAAAATTACACCCCCGGGAGGTGTAAATTTATTTGATCTACCGCGAAAGTAGGGGTGACCAAATTCATTGTAGATCTATACAATTTTCATGTGATTTTCTCATGAAGCTCATGTCGACAAATTCTGATATGGATTTCATATAAAAATCCTTTCATGTAATTTTCATATTTCGAAAATATGTGGTTCTTATATGTGGTGCCTTATATGAAAATGACATGATCACATTTTCATATGACCAACATATGATACACGTATGGGTTTCATATGGAAATTGTTTCATATAATTTTCATGTGTGGCGAAATTGGCTGTGTATATCATTGCTAACAATGACAAGTATTGAGCAAAGTCATGAGAAAATCTGTCATTAGTTTCCAAACATGTAGAACATATAAACCCAAGTTATGTAGCAAAATAAGATGACAAAATACTAAACAAATAAAAAAAAAGGAAGCAAAATGTCCATGCCATTGGCGACTACCACACAGCTGATCTGCACTTTAAGCTTGGTACATGTATCTGCAAAACACATTTTCTCATGGATGCCTCGATAACTGTACGATTTTCATAAACAAAAAATGACACAGAAGAATGCATGCATGCCACCATTCAAATTAGATACTGTACATATGAAATCTAAATGCTTTCTGTTGTTAAAATGTTCCTTCAGTGATCAAATATTTTTCAATGTTAAAACTATGGCATATACACCTGGTATACATGCACCTGTGTAGCTATTACACGCCCTGCTATATCTTTCATAATACACATCAATGAAATGTATAGAGAAAGAATTACTTCAGTGAAATATTGTTAGTCTAAATGAGTCAAGACATACTGTCAAGAGTAAACCAAGATGATGCAACTTAAGTGTTTGACTAGATGCACAGACCTTAATTCCCTGTAAATCACGGATTATAAAGCAAATGCCTGAAGTAGTCAAAGTCTTCATGTCATGATGCTGACACCAGATAACATGCACTTAGAGATCATCCATTATACAATCTTAATACTGACAGCTTTCCAATGTATAGTCTAAGTGCTTTAAGGAACAAATGCCCCGTTATTTGTCCTTTAATCAAGACTGATCTCTCCACATTTTGAATTCAGTCATGTGTTTTGAAAGATTAGGGGGCGTGTACCTTTTAACTTGTATTGTAGTATAGACTGGTGCCAAAGTTTGTTCCATGAAATATTATTTCCCTATTTTTTGTTTGAATCAAAAATGAAAAATGGTTAAAAATCAATTATTTTGCCGTATCGGATGACAAAACTAGTACATGTATGTCTCGCTTAATTGCACTTGATAGGAAAGAACCTAGTAATTTCTACCATTCTCACTGTATTAATTACTTATGACTATTTTATATACATGTACATAGTTTTCGGGTTACATTTTTGACTGGGCAACATTGTTGCCCCCCGATTACCAACAAGCCATTCAAATATAATATGTATTTTATGATGACCTATCACCATGCGAAAGGATTTGTTGGTAATCGAGGGGGAACAATGTCCAAAAATAGTTTTCTGATTTCCTATATGTTCAATACAAAAAGTAGCTGTTTTAGCCAAAAAATAAAGCTATTCATGTATCGAAAAGTCCAATATGCTAAAATATGGGCAGACAGTGAACTTACGTGTGCTGGTTGAAGCATTTTACCAACTTTTGCATTTTTCGAAATACAGGGCAGCTATACATTGTGACTCCCATTACCACTGTCAAAGATCCTTTTATAAAGTTAAAACAGGCACCGATGTTGGGATTATGCATTATACGTGGTGGAGGAAACCCGAAACCACTACCTTCAAAGGGCTGAAGTCTATGTGAGAAAATACTATATTTCAAGATTTTTGACAATTTTTCTGCGCGTTTTGGAGCTTTAAATAAAAATACAATATCACATTACTTGAGAACCAACACCATACTTCAACGTTAAGTAAATCTATGAAAAATCTTGATTAATGCAAAGGTTTGTGTTGGTTATGGTGCGATATTTAAATATCCATTCAAAGATTGGAAAATGACAGAAAAATGAAAAAAAAATCGCCATTTCACATGAATTTGTCAGGTTACCGTGGCAACACCGGGTGCCTGATGAGAATTTTAAACATGTTTCCGTGCACTGTAACATATCTTTCAATTGCAAGAAAATTATTAATTTAATAAGAATTTGGGATTTTCCTCAATAGGTGAGGCCAGAAATGGGCCTTATCAACCCTAGTCCTTTCTTAGAGTTCACAACTTCTGTCAGGTCGTATTTTGTTCATGTATATCTGTTTTGGTTTCGCTGCATTGCAAATCACGAACAATCTCATAAAAACTGACTTTCTTTCAATCTGTGGGTGCTAAATTTAAAAAAAAAAAATCTTTAAAATATTTATTATCTATTTTATGCTTCATATTCAGGAGAGTAGATAGAGGATATTCAAGTTTTTGGAGTGAATATGAGTTTTATTTCATTGAGTGAAGTGAAAAAGATTTATATTTCATGAGTGCCGAAGGCACGAATGAAATATATAATTTTTCACTTCACGAGATGAAATAAAACTCATATTCACGACAAAAACTTGAATTTTCTTTTTATTATATTGCATGTAGTCATTGTAATGTTACGCGCTAAAGCATATGACGTCAAAATCTTAAATGACGTCATTACGTCACGTCATTACGTCGCTATTGTGTGTGAACGTTCATTGCGTCAACAATAGCATAGATTATAAAATTTAGTTATGTATACATTAGAAATGAAACGGCGGAATCGTAATTTGCGTATTCCCAAATCTTATATTTTCACATGTGAAAATATAACTTTTTTATATTTTCACATGTGAAAATATAACTTTTTCAAATATTGGTTATATTTGATACATATTTCTCTATATTTCATCACTTGCCATATAATAAAAGTTCCTCTTGCACATTAGTGATGCTCTTGACATTCACTATCTAGACGCCTTCAGAAAATTTAACAGAAAAAGCTGCTAGTATGTTTAGAATACGAAATTTGCCATGTCATTATGTTATGAAATAACATGACATAGTAATGTGAAGATTTAAAGAGGATTCTAGTAGTCTAAAAGCAAAAAAAGATTTATTCTGTATTCCTATTTAAGGTTATTTGAAAGGCTTTTATGTCTGTCATATGACAATATATAGGCTCTGAAAACTGTCTCGCATGTCCATCGATCAAGTAAGCATTTAGAGAAATTGTGTCAATGATCGTCTGTTCGATGGTTCTGTTGGATTCTGGACTTGTTCCGTCAGTATGTTTTAATATTCATTTAGTTTATGGAAATGATGTTCCATTGACTCGATGTAAAGCTTCCATGATTAAGAAAGTTCTTTGTGTAGAAAATCTCAGCAGAACTAAGGTGCATGTACAATGTCCGCGGTGACATCAGGAAAACATGTCCATGAAAAGTATACTCCCTTAAACCCCACTTATATATAGAAAAACTGGAGTTTGCAGGGGTATACCTATTTTTCTTATTTATGATCCAAAACATAAATTGTGGGTACGCGACGAGGCGGTTCTAACGTGTACCCACAATCTATGTTTTAAGAAAAATGTTAAAAATATCATGTTTTTCCAACGACATTTTTCATTTGATATCTGTAAAAAAAATTGTTTAATATATGGGCGTGTTTTCGTAATGATTACTGACTTACTAGTACTCGCCGTTAAAAGTCCGTCAATCAGTTATGATTTTATGTCTATAATAAACAGTATTTTGTGTACGCCAACTTTGTTTCTTTGACTGAGGCTAATGGAATCTGGTCATTTTTTCTCTTCATACATATACATATAGTTTCACGTAAAATAACATAATGGTCTTTGTCTTTTAAGCCTTGTTACTTTTGATGGAAGTTAAAATTTATTCGTGTCAGACCTTCCTGACAGAAGGTACAAGTAGGCAAAGATCAGGAAAAGGCGCAATCAGAAAAAGATTCCCACTCCAAAAACCGAGGTGGGAAAAAAACAAACTAACAACCAGGTACTTATACCATGAAACATATCGTAATAATGTCGCATAATAGCTCATGAGCTAATGTTGTCTGTTAAAAACGCGACGTTAAATAAAGCTTCTTTATCTTTATCTTTATCTTTATCTAAGCCGAATGAGCAGCTATTTTCCCAATAGGTGGCCACTCAGTTACCTTAACTTAACTAAAACTATGAAAACACACATAAGGTACCAACAGCACAAAAAAAATTTAAACACCAAGACATAAAACTAAAAGAACCACCACAGAAGTATCGCCTTGGAACGATCAGTAACACAAAGTTACTGGCGGGCTTAAACCGGTTCTACAGGCGCCTAACCTCACCCTCAGCTTCTGCATTGGTTCATAACATTTAGTTAGTTCTTCGGTCCTCGTGGTGAATCTCTAACTAGTCAATGAATCATCAAGAACAAACATATAAATCAAGATAAACATCCTGATGAATCAAAATCCAGGACTCACAGATTGAGTAAGCTGCCCGACGATGGAGATCCCTGGGCGCCGAATAACCTACTAACTCCGGAGCAAAAGAAAAACACCAGTTTGCCCAGGTGGGCCAAGCTTGTACTTTAGAAATCAAGTATATACCACTTTAAGAATACGATATCATGTCATTTACATAACCAACAATTTTCTTTTATTTGCAGGAGGAAAAATGGATCCTAATGATCACACAACAGACGTGCCTAATTGGCAAAATATCACTGAGCATTTCAACGGTTCATTTGTTCCTGCGGTCAGCGAAGTTCGTACGGCCATAGAAGCCTACTTGCTGCCTACAATTTGCACAGTTGGGTTAATTAGCAATACACTAGCCTTAGTGACATTTCTACAGAAACCTTTAAGGAACAAATCATGCTGTCTGTATCTGGCTGGAAGATCTATATCGGATAATGGGTTTCTAGGGACATTGTTCCTCATATGGATAAGCGGGAAATTACAACTGGGCCTTGGGTCAATCCTAGGCATATGCCAGGTGATTTTGTTTCTTACATATGTATGCGGATGTATTTCAGTCTGGCTAGTGGTGTGCGTTACGGCGGAGAATTATATCCGTATATGTCATCCGTTGCTAGTGCAGCGACTTTGTACAACAAAGTGCGCAAAAGTGATAATGTTTGTACTGACATTAGTTACACTTGCTATCTATAACTTTCCCCTGTGGATCTCACAACCTGACTGCTCACCCAACGGTGCCTACATTGAAATCACTCAGGCCTTCATTTACACAGACACACTGATAACACTAGTGATCCCCGTCATTCTCATGGCCGGTCTCTTAGCGTCCATCCTTTGCAGTCTGTTTGGGTCGTTAGGTCTACGCAGGAAGTATACAACACCAACCGCGCAACAACGAGGACCTAATCTACTGGCGAAAGTCACGAAAATGCTACTGGCCGTGTCGGTGATATTTCTGATTATGAACCTACCAAGTCACGTGATACGACTGCAGATATTGATAAACTCTTTCCTACCGGGATACCAGGATGCTACATACTTTGAAGGTCTGGCACAAACAATAACATATCAAATTTATTACCTGAGTCTTGGCATCAATTTGCTGGTGTACCTAGCGTTCGGGGAACAATTTCGAGAGGTTTTCAAACAAACATTTTTCAAACGCAAAACAAATGACGTAAATGAAAACCCAAGAACAACTGTACATGAAAGACTAACTGAGCTGAACACAATGAAAGTGAATAAGGTGGTAAACACTGATACAACGAATATGTTTGAGTCAAATCATAATAAACAATCCACTGACATCTGATGGTGCTCTGTCGTTTTAGGTTGGCAATCATTTCGAAAGAGTTTTCTGACACAAACCTGATTACGTATTTAAGAAATCAAAACATCGACAATACATAAAATCAACATATATAAGACAATCAATCTTTAATGTGACAAAGCAGTGGATAACGTTGCAATTTTTATTTCTGTGTTTCCATTTTCTGGGATTTTTGCCCTCCCCCTCAATGTTCTGTGACATGCCACTATCACAATAATTACTCAAGGTATGTATATACTGTTCCAAAGTTATAAACGATCACCCTAAAGCTCACCATAATATTTTGCCGTTTAAGATAATTAAATTATCAAAACAAAACACCTTATCATTCATTCTGCTTATCAAATTTAACATTTTTAAATTATTCAAATTACATTAAGTGCATGCGTACACACACAAAATCAATTAGATGCACGTGGAACGTTTGAAAGGATTTCGATGTCAATTCCGTTTACAGAAAGTCAAATTTTAAACCTTTTTTTTTTCTACGAAATGACAATAAACCAGCACAAAACTTGGCTTTATGATGTGAGTGTACAGTCTGGTTTGTGTCGAACCTGGTCGGACACCCAAGTTGTTGGTTTTCTCATGCAAAGGCTCAAACTGGTTAACGTAGTGGATAACGCACTCGCATGCCACCTCTACGGCCCGGGTTAAATATGTGGCAAGGCATGTGACAGAGAAGTGATCGCCTATCCAAGGTTGGTGGTTTTCTCTGGGTTCACCGTTTTCCAAGAACACGTTTAACCGCACGCCATCATCCGCACCTTCAAGTTTTGTGGGTTTCTTTTTTTTCTGAAATTGGTGAATAAGAGAGAGAAATAATGTCTAAAATAAACACCCTGTGGACATCTATTCTATTAGAACTGTCGCACATTCGCTATGAATTATTTTGCGTGGCAATCTTTAACATTGTGATTTAAATACCCTAATTTAAATTTATTAATTTCCTCCCATTCCCACTAATTTGTTATTTCCAAACTTGGCGACACTTATGTAATTTTTAATTTCATGCTGTGTTCGACCTTGGCGAATTCTTATTAACGTCGCGCCTAGTCATAACGAAAACTTGCCAATGTAATAAATAGATTTTTTTTTTTCAGGTGTAAAAATTGATTTTTTGTCTTCGAAAAAAATTGTTATTTTCAATATTTCTGCTTAAAGCATCGATTGTTTGTACACATACCCGAAAACATGTATTAACCAAATTCTATGTTTTGGATCAAAAAATAGAAAAAAAGTGTTTACCACTGTATATCTCGGCTTTACTACATAAAAGAGGGGTTCAAGAGAGCATATTTTTCATCGACATGTTTTTCTGAAGACGTCGCGCCTATTCTTTTCTCTATTGTCTTGTCACGCAAACAATACAAGGACTTTTCTGTCGCGTGGCAATAATATCTTGCTGTCTATCGTGCACATGAAAACTAAATTGTATTTGTTTATTTATTTTATTCTGTTACAGGATATTTTTTTCTAATTTACTGAGCGGAACCAAGTAATGTATTCCATACGAACTGGCTTGCCGGAGAAAAAGTTCTGTCCAGACAGGACATGAATAGTTATATGGTTTCCAACTAATCATTGGGTTTCACTTTCTCTACTAACCGGTAAGGAAATTTATAAGGGAAACCCTGCTTAGTCATGATGTCTTTGTTATTGCCACAGAATGATGTGTGAAGCAATAGAAATATTCGACTGCAATAGATGAAATGACGCGTTTAAAAATAGATGACCCTGCAGAAAAGTTTATCAGCAACTAGTGAAAACCAAGGTCCTAGAATAAAAAACAGATGGGAAAACCAGGTGGGAAGCAGCCGAATTACAAAAAAGTACTGTGACAAAAATATAATTCAATCCCAAAAGATTGCCTCCCAGTTGATCATAGAAGCTGATTTCATTCCTCATTGAAAGCACACGTTTTGCATAAAACACACATGGTACATTTGTAGCCACAGTAATGGCATGCAGTCGTCACGCACATTTACCATTTGTCTTGATAACAGCTTTGCACTTATATATAGCCCATTGGAGGCAAGCCCTCAAGATACATGTATCGGAAACAACAATAACGTGCAGGCGCAACTTCAGAACAAATTCTATATATATGACACTTACTGCGATCAGTTATTAATATACACCTGCAATATTCAGAAATAAATTGACAACTGTTCGTGTTTTTGAACAACCGTTACTGGCAGGAAATGGACAACTGGAAGAATTTGTTTATATAACTTGTTAAGTATGAGGGGAAATATTTACTCTGTATATAAAACTTCCAGATCTTGTGATGTTGTATGCCTAAATTGACTACATATTCTAACATGACGTTTTCGCCTTTCCGATTGAACCTAATGGAAACGTCACCGTTTGCAAAAAATAATTCACTATAATTCCAACTTCACTAATTTCCTACATTCTGATTGGTTATTTGGAAGACTTTATACTTCACTAATTTCCTACATTCTGATTGGTTGTTTGGAAAACTTTATACTTCGATAAAAGCAATGCGTAAGAATACTCAATTTTCACCTTAAAAACGGCGCGACGTTACGTGATAACGTGATGTTTCTTCGACGGAACGTTGACGTCACCAAATCTATACGTCATAAAAACAATGGATAACCGCGTTTAGAAGGCGTCAAAATTAATATTTGGAATTTTTATTAACATGGACGCCTTTTCTTTTAAGAGAACACCGTACGGTAAGTGTTTTAATCTTCTTGTTGTGTGTTGAATTTGACGTTTGAATTTCTAATATTCCGAGCCCCAGTTCAAAATCGATATGTCTTTCTATCGGTTCAGACGGCGATATTTTCTCCCAAAATCACACTTTTGAATGAAGGGGAGATGTTTAAAGCTCATTCTTTGACAGCCTGCCTATAGCAAGCCAGTTATAGTTTCTGTTCATTGCGAGAAGTGAGTTTTATACTTTGGAAATAATCCAAGATGGCTGCCTCATGAAGATCCGTTTTGCTCTATTTTCCTTCCGCTGGCTATAAAAATTTTAATCAATGTAGACAAGTGCAGTGTAATGAGACAAAGTTGGAATTATAAGGAATGAATTATTATTTTTGTTGATTTTATCGATATGTAAACTCAGGCGAATCACTCACAAACTTTTTCATAAAGCCCTCCGGGCTTTATTTAGTTTGTGAGTGATTCGCCTGAGTTTACACATCGATAAAATCAACAAAAATAAAATTCATTCCTATAGTAAACAAAAATACACGCGTAAGGTGGCGTTTTTGTAACGTCGCACATAAACATTCATTTCCGCCGAGAATGAGTCCACTGGAAAACATTTTGAAATGTAAGCATTTATTTGTTAGTCGTGTTATTTAAAAGATCGTGTTAGAATCGAACTAATTCTACTTTACGGTGAATTTTCGTGATTAACGCGTGATGTTGTCGGGCAGATGTGATATTTAATTCACTCCGGCTGCGCAATCTGCCCGACATCACGCGTCAATCACGGTTATTCACCGTAAAGTAAAATTAAGTCTTAAATATATTAAAAGGTACAAGTAGGTAATGATCAGGGAAAGGCGCAATCAGAAAGAAATTCTCACTCAAAAAATCGAGGTGGGAAAACCAAAATTGAAAAAAAGGTACTTAGAAAACATATCGAAATCCGAGTGAGCAGCTGTTTCCTAATAGGCGGCCAAACGGGAACCCGATATTCTAACAAAAAAAAATCGCTGATATATATGTTTCAAAGAGTCTGCAAGGAACCAAAATTTGTATTTTATTTGTAATTTATGAAAGAATAACATAACCATAGTTGTACTGTGGATGAACATTTGGTGTCTTTATGAGCACTATTTACAAAGTTGCACCCTGATTTTCAAGTCTTCGTAAAGAAGAGGCGCAACTTTAATACATTGTAAGAATTCGTCAAGGTCGAACACAGCATGAAATTAGAAATTGCATAAGTGTCGCCAAGTTTGAAAATAACAAATTAGTGGAAATGGGAGAAAAATAAGGTATTTAAATCACAATGTCAATGTCTATGGCTTAAACCCTGTAGAAGAAAATCATGAAGAGGAGATATGAGTTATTGCCTAGCCCGGCCACTAAGGTACTCTTTGCACCAGAACAAATGTTGAAACCGTATGATAATATGCCAACCCACGGTATGGCAGAATACAAAGCCAGAGGTGCTTTAAGACATGCTTACCTCACGAAGGAACCCACTAGCATGCTATCTTCGTACAACCGTTCTGGTGGAAAATGAGTTTTCTTGCAAAACAACACTTACGTGCTTACTTTTACATGTATATTGTAACAACTGCTTTACCATCACATTGAATGAAAATTAGGATGTAACTTTGCATATGGTGCTCATAGAGACACCAAATTGTCAGCCTTAGTACAAAAAAAAAGATTATTCTTTCATAAATTACGAATACAATTACAAATAATTAACCATGGTTTCTAATGTAATCTTGGAAACGCGAAAATCAGCGATTTGTTTTGTTACAACATCGGGGCCGAATATAATGTAATCAATTCAGGCATACAACATTTCAAGATCTGGAAGTTTTATATATAGAGTAAATCTTTACCCTCATACTTACTTTAAAACAAAATATATAAACAATTCTTCCAGTTGTCAATTTCTTGCCAGTGACGACTGTTCAAAAACAAGAAGAATTGTCAATTTATTTCTGAATATTGCAGGGGTATATTAATAACTGAACACAGCTCATACTTACCCATATAAGTCTGGTGTCCTTCTCGTGGTACATGTACATAGGCAAATAACACTGTATCGCCACAGTTGTTCTACGGCGTCATATGTTTGGCAATTTTGTTGGCTAAAAGGAATTTCATCGAAAAATATCAAGAAAAAATAATAATAAGAGAGGACTCCACAAAATGATAATGATGGACGTCCATCCGTCACTAATAGAACCATTGCTGTGATACCCAGAAGTCTTGTTGACGCAGCTTCTAGATGAAGGGAGCAGACTGACTTAGGGCAGGGGCGGCTGTGATCCATGTGACACCAATCTAGTGATAGATGTGACTTGTTGGTGGGGTTATCATTTGTCAAATCTTATATGTGTTTCAAAGAGTCTGCAAGGAACCATGATTTGCATTTTATTTGTAATTAATGAAAGAATAACATAACCATAGTTGTACTGTGGATGAACATTTGGTGTCTTTATGAGCACTTTTTACAAAGTTGCAACCTGATTTTCAAGTCTTCGTAAAGAAGAGGCGCAACTTTAATAAGAATTCGTCAAGGTCGAACACAGCATGAAATTAGAAATTGCATAATTGTCGCCAAGTTTGAAAATAACAAATTAGTGGAAATGGGAAAAAAATAAGGTATTTAAATCACAATGTCAATTTCCATGGCTTCAACCCTGTATTAGAAAACCATGAAGAGGAGATATGAGTCATTACCTAACAATAAATTTAGCCCGGCCACTATGGTACTCTGTGCGGCAGAACAAATCATGAAAACATATAAAGAAATGCCAATCAACGGTATGGCAGAATACAAAGCCAGAGTTGACTCCACAGTGCTTTAAGACATGCTTACCTCATGAACGAACCCACTAGCAAGCCATCTTCGTACAACCGTTCTTGTGGAATATGAGTTTTCTTGTAAAATAACTCTTACATGCTTAGTTTTATAGTGTATCAACTACTTTACCATCACATTGAATGAAAATTAGGGTGTAACTTTGCAAATAGTGCTCATAAAGACACCAAATTGTCAGCCTTTGTAAAAAAAAAAAAAAAAAAAAAAAAAAAAAAAGATTATTATTTCATAAATTAATAGCATAATTACAAACCATTAATCATGGTTCGTTACGGAATCTTTGAAACTCGAAAAATCAGCGATTTTTTGTTTAAAAAATGGGCCCAAACATCATGTAATCAATTAAGGCATACAACATCTGAAGATCTGGAAGTTTTTTTTGAGAAAGAGTAAATATTTTCTCTCATACTTAACAAAATATATAAACAAATTTCTCAAGTTGTCAATTTCTTGCCAGTGACGATTGTTCAAAAACAAGAAGAGTTGTCAATTCATTTCTGAATATCGCAGGGGTATATTATTAACTGAACACAGCTTATATTTACCCATATAAGTCTGGTGTCCTTCTCGTGTTCTGTATAGCCACAGATGTTCTTCGGCGTCATATGTTTGGCAATTTTGTTGGCTAAAAGGAATGTCATCGAAAAATAACATGAAAAAAATAATAAATGATAATGATGGACGTCCATCCGTCTCTAATAGGTTGGTTAAAGTAAGATAGCCATATGCATTGCTGTGATACCCAGAAGTCTTGTTGACGCAACTTCTAGATGAAGGGAGCAGACTGACTTAGGGCAGGGGCGGCTGTGATCCATGTGACACCAATCTAGTGATAGATGTGACTTGTTGGCGGGGTGATGATTTGTCAAATCTTCAAGGATCCGTTGCATCAACATTTATGAAACGCCAAGATAAACAAGAGTAGGATTGTCTAAAGGCAGGATTGAGATGAACGCAGTGCCTAAAGTGGACGAAGTTTATCGGATGCAAATGGCGAATTATGAGGGAGATTTCAACAGATGCGCCTGGCACATTGGTCCATTGCTGACAAGATCGCACTTGAACTGGATGTTTGGAATAAAAGTGAAGTCAAGTGTCTGTTTCTGACACAATCATCGGTTCAGCAAGGCACTTTGGGTCCGAATGACTGGCAATAACTATGACTTTATAACTGTGTTTCGCATTTCTGGAAATAATTGGTGACTCTTGTAACACGCAGTGGACCTTCTTGATGGAAACAAATGTCTATTAAACGGTCGTATCCCTTATTGTAATTGGCCTGAAGTTGACGTCTATATTACTTTTTAAATTGATTAGTAGGTACTATGTCCTGACAAACTATGTAACGGGAGAAGGTTGATTGGTTGATTGGGGTTTAACGTCCCACCAACAGCTAAGGTCATATGGAGACGGAACCTCGGTTTATCGTCCCATCCGACGGACTGGAGAAACCCGGGATCGAACCTGCGACCACTGGTTTACAAGGCGAGTGACATAACCACTGCATCACGGAGGCTTCTTGGACAGATTTGGCTGTGAATAGACTGAAAAGAAAAGAATGTCAGTATTAACTGAATCTCTGTTTTAATTTGTAGAGTTTTGTTTGTGTGTATTGAGGTTTAACGTCCCAGTCAACATTTTTTCAGTCATGTCGGGACGGAGCAATCGCTTCCTGGGTTTTAACCAGTGCTCTATGGAGTTAACGTGTCTTGCTCAAGGACACAACACGGTGACTCTTGTGGGGATCGAGCCCAGGACCTCTCGATTCGGAGTCCGACGCTCTACCACTAGGCCACCGCGCTCCCTAATTTGTAGATTTTTATCAAGTTTGTTCAGGTTTAGTCATTTTCTAGCTAATTACGCTCTTATTGAGACGAGTCAGTCATAGATAGTGCTTATCTAAAGAGACATCGGCGTACAATAGGGATAATTAAAGTTCGAGTAAGTTTAGTTTGCGATCCTTTGTAGATTTCATAATAAGGCTCATATATCGTAATTTTGTTGACAACGTTTCTGCATAACGTTATAGAATACATGTATGGCTTAGATATTAGCAAAAGTCAGAAAATCTGAAAACAACATATACTCGTATTTCTTACTCTAAAGTCTAATTATAACCGATTTCGTTTGTCGTTAGAAAAATGTACAAGTAGGCAATGGTCAGGAAATGACGCAATTAGAAAGAATATCCCACTCCAAAATCCGATTGACAATTAGGTACTAGTAAGTAACTGTTGACCTTTCTAACGGAGTTGGAGTTGGAATTGGAATTGGAATTGGACTTCGTAATATTAGCGAGGGTTGTTTCAAAACAACGAAGGTAAATAAGTATCAAAGCAGAACTGTATACAGGGCAATGTTAGGATACGGTATATGACTTGTGAATATGGAATATAAAAGAGGGGTGTCTCAAAGAGTTTTATTATTTCTTTTTTTTTTCATTTGACTGACAGCAATTGGTTAATTGCACTATATGATGTTAACTTTTTCAAATTTAATTAGACATAATCGTCGTCACTAGTGTCACTGCTGACGCCCAGCTCTCTCAGAAGTTTTGGGACCTTCTTTGTAAGGAACCTTCTATACAGAAGCTGGTTCTCTCAACATATCCGGTAATGATCTACGTCCACGTCGTTGTCGACCCCCAGCTCTCGCCGGCTGGGCTGGCAGATCATTTCCCGGGTTTGGCAGATTCTCCGCGTTTTGCAAGTTTTCCGGGACAGGCGGATTCTCTGGAGCTGGAGGATTTTCTTGATCTGGTGGATTTTCTGCAGGAGGCTCCTGTTGATTATTTGCAGCCTGATCTTCATCATCGCTCAGCTTTTGCAGAAGTTGCTCGCGACGGTCGTTGTTCGGCTCAACATGTTGCTGCTGGTTACGTTCTACTTGGTCCGGTTGTTCTAGTAACCTGCGCTCTAGACTCCTGACGCGTAGGGCTTGCATCCTATAAACAAAAAAGGGTGTCGTATGAAGACTGAATTTACGTTACAGTACTGAACAAAATCAAATTGACGTCATTTACGCTACTAGTAGATTCAGACCCGGCTAGTGTAATGAAAATATTGTAATTGTACACTAGTTTTTGCTTCCCTATCCGGTCAGGAGCACTACATGAAACCGGAAACAAAACAGTTATTTTGGTTACGTTACAGTTAACGTCACGTATACGGCGAAGAAATTTTAACAAGAAAAAGTATAACATGTAGTTTACATGTTATACAAGGCGTTGCTAAAAGTTAAACGTCCAGGGAAATGGCAAGCTGTGCACACGGGCACACGGGCTGCAATTTCAGGTGTCTTGTGGCCATCCATTCGGTAGAGTACAGAAAATAATTTACTAAACTATTAGGTCTCTTGTGTTTAGCATCAACAAATTGCCCATTTTCTGCAAGTTTTGACTGTCAAATGGCATTTTTTAACAATTTTATCCATTCACAGATTGTCTTTCAAGTGTGCGTAGCACGAGCGAATCCAAATTTTCATGAGTGCGTAGCACGAGTGAATCCAAATTTTCAAGAGTACGTAGCACGAGTGAAAATTAAATTAAGATGTTTTCAAGTCACGAGATGAAATATATTTGGTATTTACCGATAAAAAGTAAATTTTCTTTTTATTTTATACAATACACGGGCGTTTTCCTATTCTCAAAGCAGGCGGTGAAAATGCAAAAACCAAACATTTTTAAAAACACAAATAATTTTGGTACCACATTGTTCCTAACATTCAAATTAAGAAAATGAATACCTACACTTTATGCCGTTTTCGTTCGTAAATAACGGAGTTATAGGCATTTCTGAAGTGAGGCACATTTAATGACGTCAAATGAATGGAAACGTCAGAAGTAATACAAACTCTACAGTGAAAATATCGGCTGATATCAATCACTAGTGAAAATATCAATATCAATTCTGCAGTGATAATATCACTTTTATCCATTTTTGATATACATTAATATCACTGCTAAGTATAAAATACTCTTTTATTCTCCCTTCCTAAGGACGCTTCAGATGAAGTTGTGTTCTGTTTGACCAACTAGTTTTAGAGAAGAACTCTGAAATAGCGGATGCTGGAGGCCAGAGCGTGGCCATCCTGTAAGCTCACCTTTTGAGCCTTCCACACAGGTGAGCTCAAAACGTTGAACTTTAAAAATCCAATTTTGGAGTAAAGGAAAATGCTGTGTGACCTTACATTAATTCCCCATGATGGCCTTCATATAAAATTTGGCTTTGTTTGGCCTAGGGAAAGATATTGAATATTTACATGCATATTGCCATAGGGCAGGGGCAGCCCCCAGGGGGGCAGCCCCTTCAAATAACATTAAACAATTTTCACCATTCAAATGCACAGTAAACCTATGTTGACCTGCTGTCAAATAGGCCAAGTTCATTACAAAGTCATGATTTATAAACAAATTCTAGTCACGGATGCTAGATCCCAAGTTTCAATGAAAACAGTCCACCAATTCTGAAGAAGATATTTGAAGAGTTAAACCTAATATAGATATGGTTAGCATCTTGGCATGACCTTGATTATTTTAAAATACATTGGTTCACCCTCTCTATGGTTGCTTCATATATATCTTGATGATTCATTGACTAGTTAGAGATTCACCACGAAGACCGAATAACTAACTAAATGTTATGAACCACTGCAGAAGCTGGGGGTGAGGTTAGGATCCTGTAAAATCGGTTTAAGCCCGCCAGTAACTTTGTGTTACTGATCGTTCCAAGTCGATACTTCTGTGGTGGTTCTTTTTGTTTTATGTCTTGGTGTTTAAAATTTTTTGTGCTGTTGGCGCCTTATGTATGTTTTCTGTTGCTTGGCCCACCGGGGTCCAACTGATGTTTTTCTTTAGCTCCGGGGTTAGTAAGTTATTTGGCGCCCAGGGATCTCCATCGTCGGGCAGCTTACTGAATCTGTGAGTCCTGGTTTTTGATTCATCAGGATGTTTATCATGATTTATTTGTTTGTTCTTGATGATTCATTTACTAGTTAGAGATTCACCACGAGGACCGAACGAACTAACTAAATGTTATGAACCACTGCAGAAGCTGAGGGTGAGGTTACGGCCGTGTAAAATCGATTTAAACCCGCCAGTAACTTTGTGTTACTGATCGTTCCAAGTCGATACTTCTGTGGTGGTTCTTTTTGTTTTATGTCTTGGTGTTTAAAATATTTTTGTGCTGTTGGCGCCTTATGTATGTTTGCATATTTTTAGTTAAGTTAAGGTAACTGAGTGGCCACCTATTGGGAAAATAGCTGCTCATTCGGCTTAAGAAGTGTTTTCATGGTATAAGTGCCTGATTGTTAGTTTGGTTTTTTCCCACCTTGGTTTTTGGAGTGGGCGTCTTTTTCTGATTGCGCCTTTTCCTGATCTTTGCCTACTTGTACTTTTTTTCATATTTTTAGTTAAGGTAACTAAGTGGCCACCTATTGGGAAAATAGTTGCTCATTCGGCTTACGATATGTTTCATGGGATAAGTACCTGATTGTTAGTTTGGTTTTTTCCCACTTCGGTTTTTGGAGTGGGAATCTTTTTCTGATTGCGCCTTTTCCTGATTTTTGCCTACTTGTACCTTTTCATATATAATTTGGCTTGGTTTAGAGGAGATTTTTTCAGTTATAATGTACAACAAAAATAACAAAGCTGACTGACGCCATGACATGCACACTAGCACCTATTAGCTCACCAGTGAGTCTTCCGCTCAGTCGAGATAGAACTTGTTTTTGAGTTAGCATGTATGTTAGACTGATTTCCCACCTAAGGCAACCCCTAATGAAGTTTTGTCAATTTGGTGAGTCACCAGTAAACCATTCAGATTCAGATTAAATGTTGTTGTTTTGGGTTTTTTTTAGTTGTTTTTTTATTCAATTTAACGTCCCTTTCAAGATTATTTCAGCTCATATGAGACGGGACAATCAGTAGGTAGGACGAAAGCGGGAGAACCCCCGAGAAAAACCACCTGACACACCCACAAGCAGAACTTAAATTGTCTCACATGTGGCAAGACCAGGGTTCGAACCTACACTAGACACAGCAGTGAGATGATCGAATGGTTAAGTGCAGTAATGAAATATCAGCGCTCTTAAACCACTCGGCCACGGGGTCCGCCTTTAAAAAGTGTTCTAATGCGAATGTTATGATATTTAATCAGATTTTTAAAGTGTTCAATATCACAGGCATTGCGGGTTTTAAAAAAAGAATGGCACAGTATCCATTTATTTTAGTTACTGAAAACGAGCATTTCAGCATTTCAATGTTTTCAATTGTATTGGACATTAAGGTGTAGACCAAGATTAGCTTGCTCTATTTGAAGCATTCTCATCATATACTCTTACTGTTCCAGTAGTGTTTGCATTAATCGAATTTCATATTTTATCACCATTTACTAAAACTGTCTTGTTTTTGGGTATACTTGTCATTTTGAAGCCCAAGCTCAAATGTTGTCTGCCACTGTGCTTTAAACAAATTTTGCAAATTATCGCCAAATTAAATTTTGTAAATTATCATCAAATTCCATGAATGGCACAGTAATTTCTTTCAGTCGTCTTGCCACGGAATATCTGTGAGCTACGCACTGTCTGACTTTATGAGCTGGTGGTTGAAGCAACTGGCCTAATTGGAGACTGGCAGGTATTCTGAAACAAAAGGGTCAATGTTCTTGTAAATGCTAACCTGAGATTTGGTATATACATGTATACCAATATTAGCATGTATGAATACGTGGGATCATCAAAAATTACGTGGACTTGTCTGATAACTTATGATTATATGACTCGATTCCACTCAAACTTTCAATCCACATGGACCCATGTAATATGCAGCAGTGTGCAAAATATCATCACAATCCCTTCATCCGTTACAAAGTTATTGTGAAATGAAAACACCCACTTTCCCCACCATGGAGCACTCCGATGACGTCAGTGACGTCGACGCAAAAAACACTGATTTTGAACCACAAAATGTGCTTTTTAGGGCTACTGATTTTTACAGTTTTACTGCTCAAAGTATGTTAAAAGATTATTTAACTATTGGGACATGGTTTAAATTACAAATCTATATAAATTTTTTAATGTATTGCCTTGATTTGAAAATAAATTTGGACTGGGCATAAGGATGCTGACTTTTAACATTATAATTTAGACGTTAGAACATTTTAAGTGACGGATATGAATTTCGATATTTATTTTGGGTCCTATTTGTTCAAACATGCACAAAATGTTTCATTTGTAATGCTTTATCGAAGGACCTTGAAGTTTTACCAGCAAATTACAAAATTAGGATTAGTTTCAAATGGGAATTGTACAATATTGCCGGTTGATCTGTGTTGCATGCAATTCAGACATCGCTTAAACATTTTGAAAAAAGCAAACATGTATGCCTAAGCAAAACAACGTAGGTGCACAACCGGACCACCGTAATTTTTGAGCAAGCATAAATTGTTTTGTTATGGATTTATTAAGACACATGGCACGTTTGGCTGTGATCTGCAAAACCGTTTTGAAGAAAACGCAAAAGAAATGCGATACTGCAGTGCCAAACTTAACGTCATTTCTGACGTGCTCCGCCATGGGGAGGGTGGGGTAAGAAAAATCATCACCAACTGCAAATAAAACATTTTATATTAACCAAACTTTCAGAATTTAGTGGAGATATGCAAGTTTATTGTCAGCTGAAATTTTAATATGTTTGCCGGAATTGTTGTCAAGTTATGGGAAAAGTCCACGTAATTTTTGATGATCCCTCGTACTATATATATGTGGTCAAATACATGTTTATAAATCCAAGTGGCTGACAGATAAACCCTTGGGATCCTTTTTTTTTTCTTTGTTGGTCATATTCTGTCAATTTGCCCATTTGGTGCAAGATTTTCACTTTCAATGACATTATTTTTTCAGTTTTCCCAAACCAAATGGCTAAGGAACCCGAGTTCACAATTGCCTCAAGTAGGTCAATGATTTATAAACATAAATTATATTGTTTCTAACTGCTACATCAGAAGCTTTATTGAAACTGGTGCACCGGCTCTGGAGTTGAAAATCTTAGAAGGGTTTAAGCATATACTGGGCATTGCGGTCATCTTGGTCATGTGACCTGGATGTTTATACATGTAAATGCAATGTTTTAACATCCTTTACATGGTGGACAATCACATGACAAAATCAATTATTTCATACAAGTATTACAATATAACCAGTAAGCAAATCAGCTATAGTTTTCTCATAACTGAATGATATTTAACGGGTTAAGTCCACATACCCCGGAATGCTGGCTCTAAACTTTTACTGTTATATAACAGCAAGTTAAAATAGATTAACCCAAGCAACTAGATTCATATTTTAACACCGAGGTTGCTAAGGGTTATCTGTTTAGGTAAGGCATGCAGTTAACTGTCTCTAGTATATCAGTTTAGCATTCTGGGGAATGTGCACGTATACACCATGAAACGTCTTTCAGGTTGAAGAAAACTAAGGCTGATTTATTTATTGTTATGTCTTAATATCAGTACTCAAAGTCAGCTTTAGTCACTTGATTGTGCACCTTTCACAACAAACAAATGCTACTTTCGTATGAGCAGAAGGGAAGAATATTTTCATGAGCAAATCTGCATACCAATAAAAATGTGCAGATTTGGGGCTGTTCTTGGGTTCACCTCAGTGCTAATCAAACATGCTGCCATGAAGTTACAACACTCTCCTTGGAATTGCAGGAAAGCAGAAAAATGTGCTCCAGCCTGAAATTCAATAGATACTTATTTTGAGTGTCTCTTCATGGGACATTCTAACCAAAATAGCTTACTAAATTTTGTGGAACATGGCATTTACAGCATTTGTACTGACACTTGTGTTCTAATTATTAGGAATCCAGATGATTTTAAACTGGGATCTTTATATTTTCAGTTGAGATTAAAACTCTAGTTAATATATGATATTAGCTATTGCCTGACATCGCAGCAATACCAGCAGCACCATTGTGAAAAATATTTAAAGGTGCTTTAGAATCAAGTGACTCATTAAAAGGAATTAAGAATCTCTACAACAAGTAGCCCAACTGCAACAAACACTCACCTGAGTCAATAAGAGCTGTCACAGGACAGCGTGCTCGACTGCTTCTGACCTTTGTCAAACATAAGGCCAAACCCGACCAGTAACCCAAAACATTATGCTCATACATCTTGTTTGCCTTGATGCAATAAGGCAAAGTCACTGAACCATGAAAGTTAACTAAAACTACCTAAGATTTAAGGTCTCCTTCATATTGTGAAAGAAGTGTGTTCATATACCAACTGAGTGCCAAGACACAACGCAAAATCACTGAACCGTGAAATAAGGTCACACTGACCTATTAGTATTTCAGGGTCAAAGGTCTAGTGATACTTACTCATAATGTGAAAGAAATATGATCATATACCCATTAAGTGTTGAGATATAAAGCAAAATCACTTAACCATAAAATTAGGTCATAGTGACCTACAAGTATGTTTGGGTTAAAGGTCTGGTCATACTCATTCATAATCAGAAAGAAGTATGAAAAAATACCAACTGAGTGTCGAGATATAAGGCAAAATCACTGAACCATGAAATTAGGTCACAGTGACCCAGGGATACTTTACGGTCAAAGGTCTTGTCATACGCAAACATATCATGAAAGAAGTATGTTCATATACCAATTGAGTGCTGAGATATAAAGGAAAATCACTGAACCGTGAAATTAGGTCATATTGACCGAGGACTACTTTAGGGTCAAAGGTCTTGTCATACGCAAACATGGTGTGAAAGAAGTTTGTTTGTAAACCACTTGAGTGCCGAGATATAAGGCAAAGTCACTGAACCGTGAAATTAGGTCAAAGTGACCAATAAGTATATTGGGGTTAAAGGTCTGGTCATACTCACTCATAATCTGAAAAAAGTATGAAAATATACTAATTGAGTGTCAAGATATAAGGCAAAATCACTGAACCGTGAAATTAGGTCACAGTGACCTAGGAGTACTTCAGGTTCAAAGGTCTTGTCATACGCAAACATACTTTGAAAGAAGTTTGTTCATAAACCATTTGAGTACAGAGATATACGGCAAAGTCACTAAACGGTGAAATTAGGTCACAGTGACCTATAAGTATATTGGGGTCAAGGATCTGGTCATACTCACTCATAATCTGAAAAAAGTATGAAAATATACTAATTGAGTGTCAAGATATAAGGCAAAATCACTGAACCGTGAAATTAGGTCACAGTGACCTATAAGTATATTGGGGTCAAAGGTATGGTCATACTCACTCATAATCTGAAAAAAGTATGAAAATATACTAATTGAGTGTCAAGATATAAGGCAAAATCACTGAACCGTGAAATTAGGTCACAGTGACCTATAAGTATATTGGGGTCAAAGGTATGGTCATACTCACTCATAATCTGAAAAAAGTATGAAAATATACTAATTGAGTGTCAAGATATAAGGCAAAATCACTGAACCGTGAAATTAGGTCACAGTGACCTATGAGTATATTGGGGTCAAAGGCCTGGTTGTACTCACTCATAATCTGAAAAAAGTAAGAAAAAATATTCATTGAGTGTCAAGATATAAGGCAAAATCACTGAACCACGGAAAGTAGGTCAACCGACCCTTACCGTCATGACACACAAGTCAGTGTCACAAAGTCAAAAGATGAATTACAAACCATCTTCCTAAGTTGTTTCTATTAAGAAATGAAAAGAAAATAAAATTCAGAGAGTTCTAGATTTTGACCTCTAGCCCCGCCCCCCGACTCCGACCCAGAGGTCGAATGTCATGGAACCTAAAGTGCATGAAGTATGAATGCTTTATGATAAGTTGTTGTCAAGATATGGACTCCTTGTAAAAGTTTCACAGCAGTACATCTAATTTTACAGTGTTCTAGTTTTTAACCTCTAGCCCCCCCCCCCCCCAGGCATGGACCCAGAGATCCGATGCCATGAAATGAAACTCAACCCTACAGGGTACCTATGGTCCGAGTATGAAAGCCCTCTGATAAAAAGTTTTCAAGATATAAACTTCTAGAATACAATATTACAGAAAAGCCATTATTATTAATGGTATTCTAGATTTTAACCTCTAGCCCCACCCACTGGCATGGACCCAGAGATCTGATGCCATGGAATGAAAGCAGACCCTACAGGGTGTCAATGGCCCAAGTATCAATGCTTTCTGATGAGTGGTTGTCAAGATATGGACTTATCGAAAACTTTAACATAAGAATTGACATTTTTGAAGATGTTCTAGATTTTAACCTCCAGCCCCACCCCCTGGCCTGGACCCAGGAGCCCGATGCCATGGAATGAAAGCTAACCCTACAGGGTATCTATGGTCCAAGTATGAATGCTTTCTGATGAGTGGTTGTCAAGATATGGACTTCTAGAAAACTTTAACACAAGTGTGACGCGCACGGGAACGGGAACGCACACGGGAACGGGAACGTGGACGACCGGGGTGACTGCAATAGCTCTATGCACTTCGTGCAGTCGAGCTAAAAAATATACTCACTGGACAAAAGAAAAGTAGTTGTGGATTTTACCATATATGGGCATGGCAGCCATCTTGACCAGGATTCTTTGTATTCACATTGGTTCCCCCTTCGTATAATTTGGCTTTGATAGGCCAAGCAGTTTCAGAGTTTCAGTATAAGAGGTTGAATATTATAGACATAAACATTTTATTACCCCCAGTGGGAGCAGATGAACCCCTGGGGTCTAATATTTTTGAAGAATCATTGATATTCAGTCCTACTTCTTCACAAATTGGGGGGAGGGGGATGAGCCACCGGGGTCCAAAGTTTTTAGAATCATTGATATTCAGTCCTACTGCCCATTTCCTGCTTTTCACTTTAAATAACATTTCACCAAATTTCTCCATTCAAATGCATAGGCAACCATTGATGACCTTGTGGTAAAATAGGTCATGGTCTACACAGGATCATGATTTATATACACTTTGTAGTACTTAGATGATTGATGATTAATGCTTAATGCGAAGTTCCATTGGAATCGGTCCACTGATTCTGAAGAAAAAGATTTTTGAAGGGTTTTTACAATATATATATATGGGAATGCTGGCCATCTTGGTCATGTGACCTGAATTATTTATATACACATTGGACTTTGGTTCACTCTATATATGGATGCTTCATTCAAAATTTGGCTTTGATTGGTCAAGCAGTTTAAAAGAAAAAATCTTTGAAAATGTGAATGGACACATGCAAAAATGCTGGCTCAAGTACCATCCTATAAGCTCCTCATTAACCTTCAGCTCAGGTGAGCTAATAAGCCTCGACAAAATCTCACCATTTCCATCTGAGAGAAACCTTTTACCTGATTCTATTCTCTGGCATATCTTCATCTTTGTGTTATCAACCATGCTTGAAATAGCATCAATTGTGTCGGTCATCTTCTTCTTGGTGATAAAACCATTCTCATCAATGTCATACAAATTGAAAGCCTCTGGAAAAGATAGCTATATAGTTTACAAAGTCACGAGCATGTACATTATATCAGTATACCTACCTTTGCATAAGTTGTTTGTAATTACATGTATTTGCTTATAGTTTAAGCAGCATGTCATTATTATTTTTTTTTTTGAAAAAGATTTTCATCAACTCATTTAATATGATGCCACAAAATATCAAACTTCCAGTCCTCTTAGGTCCTGTAGGATATGTTTGCTATGCCTTTCATCATTGAGTTCCATTAAATGGGTTGCTAGCATCTGACCAAAGTCCTGGAATTTCCAATGATATAACATTGTTAATATGCATGTATTTAGATTACCTCCCTTATACATAATTAGATGCATAGTTAAGTTGATTTTTAGACTTTAAACATTATTTGATAACCATTTTCAGATATATTTACAGTTTGGTGAATTTTATTTGTCAGTAAATATTTCTGAAGAAGGTGAAATACAAAATGATGTTTCCAAAACTTTTATATTACTGACTGTTCCAAGGCGATATTTCTGTTGTGGGCCATTTCCTGACCATTGCCTACTTTTCCCTCTTTATTATAAGAGCTGTCGCAAACAGCGTAATTCGCCTGACTTATGCTTTGCCATTAAATCTATAAAAATCTATGACCCATGACCTTGACCCTAAGGTCTCTCAGGTTCGTCATGATGGTACAGCATAAAACCAGTACATGTATCTACCAACATGATCCATCAACATACTCAAAAGATATAGACTTTGAAATTTTTAACCCCAAATTTTTTACATACAGTTTCTAACTCTGTGACCTTGACCTCAAGTTCACTCAGGTGGGTCTTTAGGTACAGCCTAAAACTTCAGACCAATATCTATCAATATGCAAAGTATCAACTTGATCCATCTACATATTCAAGAGATATAGACTTACACAAACTTTAATCAAAAACTTTAACACAAATTTCTAAGTCTAAGACCTTGACTTCAAGGTCACTCAGGTGGTTCAACAACACTCAGGTGGTAACAACTTTATCCATCTACATATTCAAGAGATATAGACTTACAAAAACTTTAACCAAACACTTTAACACAAAATTTCAAAGTCCATGACCTTGACCTCAAGGTCATCCAGGTAGGTCATAATGGTATAGAATAAAACTTCAGACCAATATCTACCAACATGCAAAGTATCAACTTAATCCATCAATATTTTCAAGAGATATAGCCTTATAAAAACTTTAACCAAAAACTTTAACATTTGAGCAAACGCTGACATCTGGGTGATTGCAATAACTCTTCCTGTACTTTCGTACAGGAGAGTTAAAAGAGTCTAATACTAGTATTATAAACCTGTTGCACTATATTTCACCAATAAATATAAACTTCAAAACCATCTTCACTTACTTACACACTCTTACCCATTTACTACATCTGTGCCACCCATCAAACAATTTCCTTGGAGTGTTCTTGTCAGATAGTAAACTGTCTACAGTGTCTGTATAACTGATTGACCTGAAAAAAAAGAAGAGAAAACAACTAAATACATTGTACTTATCATACATTACCTAAACAGAAACTTAAAATCATGATATCATTATATTTTCCACCGATTTATATACATGTATGTCTCATGTCCAAACAATGACAACTCTACCTTGATTATTGATAATTGTGTTCTGGTAGTTCAATTAGGCCACAAGCTGTCCTGAGCCCTGATCAATTTAGCAAGTCAACTACACTGGCTGAATTGGTCCAGTCTTCACGAAAAAGTGCCGGTCTGTCAGTCCGAGTCAAAACCAGCAAAATTTTTCTGTCTGACAAAATATTTGTGTTCTGTCTCTAAAGAATCTAAGTTCTAAATTTTATTTCTTGGACTTCTACTGTTGTCATAACTCTGCTAGACCAGATCAAGAAATGTGTGCTATGTTCAAAATATAGCATCTATCAAGTAAATAATGTTGACTTGTTAACATAAAGATGCTTTACAAGCCGCTGTCAGGCAGTTTCGTCAGTTGCTAAAGATGTGAAAGCTTATGTCATGTCTAATTTGCCTATTGATAACATTGTTAAACATAAGAAATATACAACTTGATCAGAGATATAGTGCAATTTCTTTGACCAGGCCAGTTTACCTTTGACATAGATTTGAAAATTGCATGATAGGACTAGTAATATCATTTTGAAAACATATATAATCATGATATTGGTCGTTTTGGTTCCTGAGTTCCATTAAAACGGGACAATGCTGGTCATGGGGAGGCAACAACCGGAGGACCAATGGTCCCGCTCACCGGATATCTGCTGCATATACCAATAAACATCTTTGAATTATGGTATTTAACCCCAGTGCAGGGGCAGATGAAGCCCTTGGGTCATTTTCTTTTTTAAGAATAATCAACATTCTGTCCTTTTGCCTGCTGGCTTTTCCCTTCAAATGACATTTTAACATTTTTTCCATTCAAATGCATGGGCAACCAATGTTAACCTTGCCATAAACTGGGTCAAGGTCATCACAGGGTCATGATTTATAAACACATTGTAATACTTAAGCCATCAATGCTTCATGCCAAGTTTCATTGAAATCAGTCAAACGGTTTCAGAGAAGGAGATTTTTGAAGGGTTTTTATCTTATATGGGCATGGCAACCATCCTGGTCATGATAATTAACATACATATTGGATCCCCCGTCTTATAGATGCTTCACATAAAATTTGGCTTTAATTGGTCAAGTAGTTTCAGAGGAGAAGATGTTTGAATATTATGGCAATATACATGTATATTGCACCGGGTTGGGGCAAATGAGCCCTTGGGTCCAATTTGTTTTCAGTATCATTAAAATTCAATCCTACTGCCCATTTCCTGCAAAATTTTCACCTCAAATGACTTTCTAAAAGTTTTTCCCATTCAAATGCATTGGCGACCTATGTTGACATTGTCATAAAATATGTCAAAGTCACCACAGGGTCATAATTTATATACACATTGTAGTACTTTAGGCATCAATGCTTCATGTCATGTTTCTTTGAAATCTGTCCGCCCTTCCAGAGAAGAAGATATTTGAAGGTTATTTACCATATATGGGCATGGCGGCCATCTTGGTCATGTGACCAAGCCGGCAGCCATCTTGGTCATGTGACCAGGATTATTTATCTCTGATTCTATACTAGATGCTTCACATAAAATTTGACTTTGATTGACCAAGTGGTTTTAGAGGAGAAGACGTTTGAATATCATAGAAATATACATGTTTACTGCCCCGGGGTGGGGGCATATCAGCTCAAAGGGAACAATATTTTTCAGAATCATTAATATTCAGTCCTACTGCGCATTTCCTGCAAGACTTCGACTTTAAATGACATTTTAACAGTTTTTCCAATTCAAATGCATTGGCCACCTAAGTTGACCTTGCCGTAAAATAGGTCAAGGTCATTGCAGGGTCATGATTATTTTTGAGTCATGGATACTTCACACCAAGTTTCATTGAAATCTGTCCACCTGTTCCGGAGAAGATTTTTTGAAGGGCTTTAACCATATATGGGCATGACTGCCATCTTGGTCATGTGACCCGAATAATTTATATAAACATTGATCCCCCTTGGAACAGATGCTTCACATAAAATTTGACTTTGATTGGCGGAGCAGTTTCAGAGAAGATGTTTGAATATCATGGTAATATACATGTATATTGCACCGGGATGGGGGCAGATGAGCCCCTTAGGTGCAATTATTTTCAGAATAATTGATATTCAGTCCTACTGCCCATTTCCTGCAAGACTCACTTTAAAAGACATTTTAAAAGTTTTCCCAGGCGACTATGTTGACCTTTCCATAAAATAGGTCAAGGTCATCAGATGGTTGTGATTTATATGTACATTGTAGTGCTTGAGCCATTGATGCTTCATGCCAAGTTTAGTTGAAATCGGTCCACAAGATTTTTGAAGGGTTTTTACCATATATGGGCATGGCAGCCATTTTGGTCATGTGACCTGGATTTTTTATATACACATTGGTTCCCCCTTCCTATAGATGCTTCATATAAAATCTGGCTTTGGTGTGCCAAAGGGTTTCATAGAAGAAGATTTTTGAAAAAGATGGACGACGACGAACAGACGCCGGATGCCTACCTATCCTATAAGCTCACTTGTGAGCCTTCAGCTTCGGTGAGCTTAGACGGAATATTTCCATAGGTGTTCCGTTCAATAACTCTGCACCGACGGAAATGGGATATATTGAACCCTTGGTCGAAATTTAAAACCTAGCAAAAATGCAAAGAAACGAAAAACTGTGTTATGTTAGATCATTTTTGGCACATGTGACTTAAATCATATTTATTCTAGTTGTAAAAGTATACATATTCATAATAATTCATGTTTTCTGTGGAATATATCAAAGATGTCTATTAATAGATCAGGGGAGACTACTGTAGAATAAGCGACACAAAGAAGAAAATTGTTTGATTTTTCCAAATTTATTTAAACTCTGCGGGATATGCATGTGTTTATCAGAAGAATTATGACACTGCTACAAATACATACCACAAATTCAAATAACCATTACCAAATAATGAGGCTAAAAGCTTATTACGAAATCCATAATTAGTTCAACCATAGTTTGAATGCAACCTATACTAAGCTGTCAAGGAAGTCGAACGAGGTCACAGAGTGCAGGTTAGCCAACTGATCCACGGTGAGCTAACAACACAGTATTAAAATGAAGTGTTGATTTTTTTTTTTGCCTTAACCACTAAAACCCTAAAGTAAGTACTTTACCAATTAATTATCAATATTTGATTCAGTTCTAGAAGTGTAGAAAAGTGCAAACTTGTGCATATTTGGTGTAACTTAATAAGGTGAATGGAGGACTGAAATATTAGGAATTTTGCTTAATATAAGTAGTAAAAGCATTTTAAGATTTAAAATTGGGGTTGCATACAGCATAGAACAATTAGGTGTAGATAACAAAAGAAGCTGTGTTTCCACTAACCCGACCCATTAGCTACCTATTACAGAGTTCTCCACAAGCCGACTACAGCAGAAGGACGAGCCGGCTACTTTTTTGACCGATCATAAAATTTTCCTGTTGAAAAATGCAAGAAATTCCTACAATTTCGTGTTTGTTTAAAAAAGCCTGTTCTTGATTAGAATACACACTTTTCCGCATAATGATGAACATTCCCGTAATATCAAATTGGGTCTCTCCGATTGGAACTATAAATGAACGAGTACCTCCGCGGAATGACGAACTTTCCTGTAATACAATGGAAATGGCAATTGGATTTCTCTGATTGGAGCCTTAACGAGTAGAGTTATATTTAGATCAGTCAAGGTTATTGGTCTAATCAATGCGCTGACGTCATGACATTATATACGAGTTGGGTCAATGGAAAATATGTGAAAGGTTTACAAAATGTCTCCGCGGTAAACCGGGTTGAACAGTTCAACCTATTCAGAGGGTAGATTTATCTTATTTTGGAAGTCAAGTTACATTGATTTTTTGTAGAAATAAGAGCTGGTGGACTGTGATTTTACCATGCACTCATCCGATAGACTGCACTTTATTTTCACGTTGGACGCATACAAACAGCCTCAAGGTAGGCCCCAGGGCCCAGAATGCACCAAATTGCATCATTTTTTTTTCAACCCAGCATGACAGAACACCCCTCCTGCAGTCTCCCCCTCGATGGCTTTGCCATCTCATCCATGCAGCGCAGCCCCCGGCACGTTGCAGTGCCTGCTACTTTTATTTCAAGGCCTGCTACTCAAATTTTTGGGAGAACACTGCTTCCACTGTTAATATCATCTTGGATCCAATATCCGAGATATTATTCTGCATGTATTGAACTTGACCATCCACAAAGTTGTGAGAAAAATAAGTCACAGGTAAATTATTTTCAAGTTAAGATTCACTAGAATACTTTTCATTTATATTGTACCTTTACTTTAGCCATTTCCGATATATAGGCTAATTTAGTAAAGATACTGTATTGTACCTTTAGCCACCAGGTACTGTATCTGTAGCCACTGCCTTTATGAATACACCGTTTTAATGTTAGGTTTTCCTTTTTACGAACCAAAATAGATGAAACATACTATGCTTGAACAAAATCTCTAGCAACCAGACCGCTGTTACTTTTCTAGTGTTTTACATGCCTTTTGTGCAATCGAAGACTCCTCAAATTGCTAAAATTCAAGGCCCATTATTAATGCTTTGACTCGTCGGGCACCGCCATGTTTGTTTTGGTCAATTTGAGTTCGTTGTTGTCATTGGTCAATTAGTATTACCGCTTAGATTTTCAAGCCGATGACGGATCCCCAACAGCCCTTTTACTCCGGGTATAGAAAGTACCACGCCATTCATACTCAAATCGTAGCAGACACGGATGGCAACATCTGTTTTATATCCTCTGGATTTCCTGGGCATCTAAACGATGCCCAACAATTCAACCTGATGACACAGATAGGTGGAGATCAACTTCCGTTTCCGGACCAGTGCATTCTGCTTGCAGACAAGATATACCCCAACAGATACCCGCTCATGACTCCATACACGGCTCAACAAATAGCAAGACGGCAAGACCTGTTAGAACAGCGAAAATGTCGCAAACTTAATAGACTTATAAATAGGGCTAGAGTGTGCGTAGAGCATGCTATTGGAAAGTTGAAGACGTACTCTGCAGTGAGCTCGAAGTGGCGTCATTCGCGACGCTTGCTTTCTCGAGTTGTTAAACTATGCGCCTGTCTAGTACAACGCCGTAAACAAGTCCAATAAATAACATGACTATCACTGTTTGGTTGAATGTTATCGGTCACGTTGGTTTATTAAAATATTAAAATATTACGAAGTCCAATTCCAGTTCCAACTCCAACTCCAACTCCGTTAGAAAGGTCAATATTATACTAAGAAAACATATCGTAAGCCGAGTGAGCAAGATTTTTCAATAGATGGCCACTCAGTTACCCAAACACAACTAAAATATGAAAACGCACAAAAGGTGCAAACAGCACAAAAATCCATAACACCAAGACATAAAACAATAAGAACCACAACTGAAGTATCGCCTTGGAACGATCAGTAATATAAAATTACTGGCGGGCTTAAACTAGTTTTACATGGACATAACCTCACCCTCAGCTTCTGCATTGGTTCACAACAGTTAGTTAGTTGTTCGGTCCTCGCCGTGAATCTCTTACTAGTCAATGATCAATCAAGGACAAACAAATAAATCATGATAAAAATCATGATGATGAATTAAAAACAATAACTCATAGATTCAGTAAGCTGCCCGACGGTGTAGATCCCTGGGCGCCCAATCACTTACTGAAAATCCGGAGCAAAAGAAAAAAGAACATTTGAATCACGCAAGGAGAACAGTAAACTGTTGTTCTGAAGATCTGGGTTTCTTTTCATACTGTCAACAACGACACCTGAATTATGCTGATTTGAGTGACAAATATGTGACGTGATATGCTCATTTGAGTGACAAATGCAAACTAAATGACAAAGTTAAAACGGTATGCTCAAATGAGTTTCTATCTAATAAATAGGAATAATATTCGTCATGTAGATACCAAAAGAAAACAGCTCAAATTTATAACATATTGTTTTTGTTCATATCCTTTTTTCAAATATGTGTTCTTAACATGCATTGTTTATGTTGTGCAAATAATTTAAAACAACGTGTTTAAAAGTAAGAAATGCGAAGTTTTATCAGAAGAGGTGACAGCATTATTTAAAGAGAAATACTGAATAGATTTTAGAACACCTGGAACCTTGCTTTAGAGTTCTAAAATAGAATCAAAACGTTACCTGATTTACACAAAATGTGATTGACCTGCTGGAATGGCATGGTCAAGTGAAAATGGCAATAAATGTCTGCACTCATATTCTCTGAATATTTACCCTTCCTGGCAAGGTTTAGAGCTTAACAGTATGGATGCCAATATAGTATAAACAAGAAAATTATATGGAGGGGTTCATAGAAATTTGGAAGTTTAAAGTAATATGAGATTTTTTTTAATTCAGTTTTACGTCCCTTTCAAGATTATTTCAGCTCATATGAGACGGGCCAATCAGTAGGTGGGCGAAAACGGGAGAACCCCGAGAAAAACCACCTGGCACACACGCAAGCAGAAGTTGGCTTGTCTCACATGTGGCCAGAGCGGGGCTCGAACCCACACCAGACACAGCGGTGAGATGATCGAGTGATTAAGAAACAGTGCTCTTAACCGCTCGGCCACGGGGGCCGCCAATATGAGATTGTGATAGAAGTCTACACTGACAAGAATAATGATTCCTTTAGTAACGTATAGTGCATTTTGATACTAAATAAAACAGATACTGTGTTAAACCGTGAATGGCTTCATCACCACGTCTGAAAAATAAATTGTTGACTTGACCTTTAATCAAAACTTAAAAGAAACAAACAAACATATGTAAAATTCCATCAGCAAAGAAAGTTTTATTGTTGCTGTCTGAATGACCCAAAGTTGTATAGCGTGCTTGTGCCTAACCTGGTTAGATTCTCTGAGTCTCCAAACAACGATTTAAAATACATGATGAACGTTTGATTTTGCTAGGGCCAATCAGAATAATACTAAATATCACATAATCAAGCAATAATGGAAGGACAGTGTGAATCCAGTATGGTTCGAATTTTATAAACCTGTGCTTTAAATATAATTTAAATCTAAAGTTGTGTGACATAAGCCAAAATCTGCTAGCACGTGACCCAAATGGTATAATCTTAAAAGTGAAACGCCATAAATCTTCATCCATGAGGCTTGGTTAGGGGTAGTGTGATCCAGACTTTGCCTTAGCTGTTTGTTTTGTAAATAACAATGGCAAAATATCTCGGGCATTCACCTAGATATACTCTATTTTCCGTGACAAAAATGTGAAATAATACATTTCTGTAGACATGTTACATTTCAAGTTGACGTTTTCTGTGAACATACTTTCAAAACTTAAAAAAAAGTCACATAGTTGAAACAGCAAAGAAATGAATCAAAAGTTTCCGAATTCCCCAAATTTTTTACTAAAATCTGATATATCTTTTGAGAACTTTTGCACTACAGATATTTAGATATTTTTTCACCACTTGAAATTACAAACGGTTGCATTTTAAGAGTTCGATGAATATCAATACATTTATTTTGTGTGGCGTCCTGTGATGTAGCATAAATCCGTACTGTAAGAAATCCGGTTCGGGTGCGGTTTTCTTGCGTTCTAAGTAAATCACAATATTGTGGTGTACATAAAATTCTTCACATGCTACTATGTGGTGACCCATGATTAGCTTTGTAGCTTTGATATTATCTATGTCCGTACCGGACTGTATCGGTTCGTCTCGGACAGTTTGGTCCGATCCGGTAATTCGTGATACCGCATGTCAATCATCTATGTACAGCGGACGTGAAAGAGAACATTGTATTGGAAACAACATAATTTCATATGGATCGTTTTCCCGATAAAAACCGATAAATAGGTCAACGATAGAGTTCGTCCAAATCTTATAATTTAAAAACATTTGAAACTAAGCAACCCTAGTTAATATCATTAAACAATACGTCTCCAGTTTAATTTTATTATAAGCATCGCATGTACTGATCTTGAAAGCGTGAAGAAAATAGATTTATTTATCGAAGTGAAAGTGACAAAAAATGGCCGACAAAACAAACACTAGCCTAGTCTAGCCTCGAAGTGTGAGGCCCAAGAAAGGGAATTCAATATCGTGTATAGAAACAGAAATGAAAATGCACCTTCATAAACCCCTAAGGAGCCTTCTTACGTCAAATGATTGACAGAATACTGAAAACATATGGAGAGCTCAATACTACGGCTAATGGCTACCCTCCAGAAAACATATGGAGAGGTCAATACTACGGCTAATGGCTACCCTCCAGAAAAAACTGTATTATTGGTCAGACAGCGGTGTCAAGCGATAATGATGTACATTTAGGAAAGTGTGTTGACGATGATAAATCTTTCTTGTGCTTTCATATTTATAATATAAAACTCACAATTCAATGGGAAACATCGTTTGCTATTATTTTCGTTTTTATTATAAGATTGACCCATGTCATGAGAAATTCTACTCTTTGCATTATGCGAAACACAGTCTCAGATCAATTGTCTTTTCCTACGAACTTATTCAAGATGCCACGACATGGCTCATCATATGAACCGCGACGTGAGAAAATCGGTTTTCGGGGTTTCCGACCAGGTCCGACACAAACCGGTCTGTACAGTCATAGAAGTTGGCTAGATGCTTGAAATTTCGGTTTTAGGAAGAAGAGAAATTGTTCTATCCGAGTAGCGAAAACAAAGGCGCTAATCAGCTTCGCAGATACTGCAAAGCTGATCTGCGCCTTTGTTTTCGCATAGGCAAAATCCGGTTTTCTCATATGTCATCATTTATTAACATATATTCTTCATGAAATCCATAGCATAGAAGAATGGCTGTAAGTTCTGACAGCATCACATATTTCAAACCATCAATGACTTCCTCTCCATTATCAGTTCAAGTTCTCACTTCTTTACGAAACGTGACGGCTATATTCTCTTCCGTCACTCAAACTCAAACTCGAACTCAACTCACGAGAGTATGGTTGGAGTATGAGTCGAGTGGGATTAAATTGATTGTGAGTGGAGTATAGATTTGGTATGCACAACAGCCACTCGACCCTCACTCACTGGAGTGATGGATTTTCCTTAAAAACAAGGAAATTTGAAGTCATTAATGGATGTTTGGTGTTATTTATTCTGTGTAACATCACAGTACTCGTAGCAGTAAAGACTCTGACTAGACGAGTTGTTATATAATTTCGATATGTACGCATGGTATCGTATATGCTTATACTCTTTGTTTGTTTGTTTGTTTGTTTCTGCGTGTTTTCTTGCTTTTTCACGCTTTCTCGCCCATTTCTCTCTCTCTCTCTCTCTCTCTCTCTCTCTCTCTCTCTCTCTCTCTCTCTCTCTGTCTGTCTGTGGTTGTGAAGGGGTGGAGGGGATGAGTCTGTGATATATCTGCTTTTGCTTCACAATGTAGACCACCGACGTAAAAACATGTTCAAAAAAGTCGTAAATTACAAGTCTTAAGAAAATCGAAATATGTTCTGGAATTCGCGATTGCTCTGAAAGTACGATGTGTCCCAAGCATGAAGCATGGAACGGGTGATGTATGTAAACTGCTATTGTTTGTCTTTTTCGAAGAAAATGTGGAGAAATAAGAGCCCAAAAATTTTCGAGTAGCGCTCGAGTGAGGTGTCGCCTTCACTCAACGTTTACTCGAAATTTGAGTTGAGTTCGAGTGTGAGTGGGACATGTGCATACCAAATCGAACAGTTATGTACTCACACGAGTGACTGATCAGATTATCTTAATGAGTTTGAGTGGAGTATGCCTCGAGTGTAGGTTGAGAATACAGCCGTAACTAGTCCTCTGTCTACATATCCAAGTTATCGAAAAATGCAGGGGGATCTGTTCAGGCCGGATGAATAGCTCATCGCCTATAAATAACGTGACACTTGTAGAGCCTTCCGTGACAATGCATCTTATTGTTATTGGTATTTGTCTGCAATATGAGAAATGAATTGAATTAGCAGATGACAAAAACACATTATTTATTTCGAAGGTTGTGACCATGATTTCCACGAATTAAAAATTGCCCCATATTAGATAACGTTAAGTTCGTAGAAGCAAACGGTTTTTTGAACACTCACATGGAGCAGATTTGTTTACAGAATATATCACTAATCTAGGATTCTTACTTTTCTTTTAAAAACACACTGCTTCCGATTCCATGAAAATGCAATATCCATAGTTTAGACTAGGACAAAAAAGACACGCAAATTACGTGTTCATCTTTCCTGATATAGAAAAAGCAAAAACGACGGTATAAAATCGATTTTCAATGAAACAAGTGTTCTGTAGCAATTTCAGCAGAATCTTATGGGCGGTCTGATTGTTGGCGTCGGCGCTGACGTCAGCTAGGTGAATATATTTATTATGCTTTCGCATATCTTATCTTTGCAATTATAAATCTCAGCAAAAGTAGCTCGACGTTAATTTGGTTTTCTGCTCAGTAATTAAAGTTCCAGTTATATTATATTACCGATCGTTCCAGGGCGATACTTCTGTGGTGGTACTTATTGTTTTATGTCTCGGTGTTTAATTTTTGTGTTGTTAGCACTTATATTTGTTTTCATATTTTTAGTAAAGTTTGGGTAACTGAGTGGCCACCTATTGGGAAAATGGCTGCCCATTCGGATTACAATATGTATTCTTAGTATACATGTAAGTACCTGATTGTTAAGTTAGTTTTTCCCACCTCGGGTTTTGGAGTGGGAATTTCTTTCTGATTCCACAATTTCCTGGTCAGTGCCTACTCTAACTTTTTCATATTGTTACACAGAAAACTTTATTGACATCATAATGTTCAGAGTACTAAAATGGTCACAATCATAGTTTACTTTTAAGTGTATTCTGACATATTTGTCTTATTGCCGCCTCTGTATTCGAGAATTTTGTTGCATCACTACTGGGCAGAGAGGAAATCGCTTAGTAAAGCTTTCATCACTATTTGTTTTAGACATCGAGCCTAGCCGCTGACCATCGTGTTCATGATGATAGATAATTGAGCCTTGACGCGAGAAAACCGGATTTTTGCCTAGGCGAAAACAAAGGCGCAGATCAGCTGTACAGTAACTGTACAGCTGATCAGCGCCTTTGTTAACACGGATAGTGCAATTTCTCTTCTACTTTAATCCAAAATTTCAAGCTTCTAACTATTTTCAGTCATTGCACAGGCCGGTTTGTGTCAGATCGGTATTCTCGCGTCGCGGCTCAATTGTTTATGGCGCAGGAACATTAGACATGCTTCTGGGTGAATCCTTTTTATGTAAGATTATGGTTCAATTCCTTGCGTTTATTTTGCGCTTGGGTATATTTGGGCGTAAAAACAAAGTCCTTTGCTGACAGCGATCATCTAAGAAAGAAATCTTATTACCGTACAACTCACTAAAATCTTGGAATCAGGTTAACAACATTATGGGTCCCAAGGTGCGCTTTACTGAATTATTATGTCAGTTACTGTCATTAATTCTTCAGGACTGAGAGAATATTTTACGCTGTATCACATTTTATGAAACACAACGGTCAGATAACGAATCTCCGTTACTATCGATCGTATCAGCTTGTACGTTGTCATCACTACTCAACAAAAAAGTTAAAGAAAATGTGTTCAAATGCTTCTTATAATAAATATAGTACAGTTTTAGAAATTCAAACTTCAGAATGGTATAAAGTGTCTTTTAATCTTTCCAATGAGGCCTTATTTGAAGTGATATCACCTGGAGTGGCCTGGAAAATCATTGTCAAAATTGACTAGTTGTCAAACCAGTTTATTCCAATATTGTTTGGTATGAGTAAAAAGTGTCAATGTAGACTTTTGCATTAAAAGCATAGACTCTGAAGATAAATTTAATTTTCTCATGACAAATAACCAGTGTAAAAAACAAGATGTTGAGGCATGCCAGCCTGCTTTTCCTGCACCAGCATCAGTTCCTAGATGGCATTATCACGCTGCAATGCACCATGACCAACATCTTTCTTTAATCTGACCAACAATATGCCCAATTTGGTGTTGAGAAATCAGCATCCGTTACCCCAGAAGCATCACAGCAAGAGCCTGGAGAGTTCTTGGTGACAATATTCCACACTAGACCCTACCTGGCTGTCCCGGAATATGCCTCTTGGTCAATGGGATGCATGTCAGGTGAATAGATTGCATAGTCCTTGACCACAATTTTGTTCTGACGTAGGTAATCTTGCGTGATCCTGGGACGATTTTCATCTGACATCACCTTCCTGGTACCAACAATGACATTAATGCTGAAAGGCTTTACAACAGATCTACTCTCACCTCAGTATGTGCATTGTACAGCTTTTCAGGAGAAAATGTGTCGATGGGGGTGCGAATATTGTGTGAAAAAGCTCCAGTGTTGACTGATGCACAAACCAAACAATCTGGCAATTTTGTGAAAAACGATGGGACGACCAGTGAACTTTGACACTGATTTTCCAAGCTTCTGTAATGGCTATCGTCTCATTTGAAAGATAAAAAGACAATTTATAATAATATGAAGTTCATATTTCATGAAATATAACAGTTCTTTTGTTACAAACTCTCAAACACATTTACATTATCCTTAACTTTTTTATTGAGTATATATTCTCATCAAAATATCCTAGGGCCAGAAATTTAATTTTCAGATTACTGTCACATTGCATGGAAGTTATACATGCCAAAGATGAACTTATCCAATATCAAGCTGGCATCTACGGCCATGATGTTGTGAAAAGAAGACAATTTCTAAATTTTACTACCACACCCACAATGTGTAAAATAGCCAGTTCACTGACAAATTAATTTTCGATTGATTTAAAGCTTTTGGGGGGTTAATTGGTTTGGGTAGCCATGAATTATTTGACATTTTCAAAATCTGCAAAATTGAATTTCTGGTCCTTAGATTATACACCGTGTCCATTCGAAACGCATGAAAAGAGGTCGTAACGCATGATCGGCGGCATTTTCACGTATGATTGCGGTAGTTTCCTTCGGATTCGCCGCCATTTTGGAGGAAACTTTAGCGGTAAGTTTTTACAAACTTTTATTTGAATTATTTAAATAGACCTTTCCAACGAACGATCTAGCCTATCCGGATCTACATACATGCCTCTAATTGCCGAGTATTCTACTGATGCATAGGCTTCGATAGGACTCGCAAACATTCGAGGAGATTATTGTTTTGCAAGTTCGGTCATACACGAAAATAACATTCGCCCAAAAACGTTTCGTACTTTTCTCATTTTCTTCAAAGTTTTGACTAACTGTTGGATGATTTTGCTTTTTGACATCTCACTTAAACTTAAGAAGCCAATTTCTCATGATTTTTTTCCCGAACAACCACGGGTTAAAACAAAATACGTCAAAATTAAAGTAACGCACGATAATACGGCAACCTGGTCTTTCGAACTTTGCAAGTATTTACAATGAATAACATATTTTAAGGGGTAAAAGCAAGCCAAACGCTCATTTGTCTCCAGTTTACACGTTTGGTGCTCGTCAATTGTACAAAGCTGAATCCTTGCTGTAAAACAGTAATTTGCTGACCATGTTGCTCGGTAGCTCTGTTGGCATAGCTATTAAAGAAGCAGAAGAAGAAAGTGGCCCGACCAGGGCACGAACCAAGGGTCTCTCTCTTACCGTTTGAGCATATAGTTAGTCCATTACTTTGAGACTGTCAGTAATAAATTACAGAGAGATTAAATCAAATATATGGACAAACCTCCTCCCTTTCTACAATTTATCTATATTCTGATGTTGATCGAGTCATATAAATTACTGGAATTATTTTTTTAGGTGCTCCGTCGTATCCGATATGTTTGACTTTTGGGTTACAGAGTAGATGGTGGGACCGAACCTCTTTATAGGCAAAATCTCAGAGTACCCCCTCCCCAAACCCGAGACAATACCTCAATAGGGGAAATGCGCCTGGGAAAAAAATAGTCTCTCACAAGAGATGAAAAGTTGGACACACAGTCGTTTGACATTTCAGCACAGGAAATCAGAGAATGAGAGGTAATTCCCCCGGGGGCTAATCTGAGAGTTGCTGGATTCCAACGGTAAGAGAGAGACCCTTGGTTCGTGCCCTGGTCGGGCCACATTCTTCTTCTGCTTCTTTGATAGCTATGCCAACAGAGCTACCGAGCAACATGGCCAGCAAATTACTGTTTTACAGCAAGGATTCAGCTTTGTACAATTGACGAGCACCAAACGTGTAAACTGGAGACAAATGAGCGTTTGGCTTGCTTTTACCCCTTAAAATATGTTATTCATTGTAAATACTTGCAAAGTTCGAAAGACCAGGTTGCCGTATTATCGTGCGTTACTTTAATTTTGACGTATTTTGTTTTAACCCGTGGTTGTTCGGGAAAAAAATCATGAGAAATTGGCTTCTTAAGTTACAGTGTGATGTCAAAAAGCAAAATTATCCAACAGTTAGTCAAAACTTTGAAGAAAATGAGAAAAGTACGAAACGTTTTTGGGCGAATGTTATTTTCGTGTATGGCCGAACTTGCAAAACAATAATCTCCTCGAATGTTTGCGAGTCCTATCGAAGCCTATGCATCAGTAGAACACTCGGCAATTAGAGGCATGTATGTAGATCCGGATAGGCTAGATCGTTCGTTGGAAAGGTCTATTTAAATAATTCAAATAAAAGTTTGTAAAAACTTACCGCTAAAGTTTCCTCCAAAAATGGCGGCGAATCCGAAGGAAACTACCGCAATCATACGTGAAAATGCCGCCGATCATGTGTTACGACCTCTTTTCATGCGTTTCGAATGGACACGGTGTTATAGCAAAACCACACAGCTACAGGTAGTAGTAGTAGTAGTAGCAGTAGTAGGAGGAGGAGGAGGAGGAGGAGGAGGAGGAGGAGTAGGAGGAGGAGGAGTAGTAGTAGTAGTAGTAGTAGTAGTAGTAGTAGTAGTAGTACATGTAGTAGTAGTAGTAGTAGTAGTAGTAGTAGTAGTAGTAGTAGTAGTAGTACATGTAGTAGTAGTAGTAGTAGTAGTAGTAGTAGTAGTAGTAAAAGTAGTAGTAGTAGTAGTAGTACATGTAGTAGAAGTAGCAGCAGCAGTGGTGGTGACGGTAGTGTCCGTAGCGTCCGTAGTGGTCGTAGCACAAATAGCCGTCAGTTTTAATTTGCCAGAACTTGCTACGCAAATCCTCACTTATTCACTTGAAGTTATGTTTTGGACATTCCTAACCAACTCGTATGACCTTTTTGGCAATTTCGTTATATTGGTATTAATGCTGAGACTTTGCTAGTACCGGTGCCCGGCTTTGCTGATTTCCGGTGCTTTAGCTAGTGCAGCGCATTCCCTACGCTTTATTTATTAAATATTTTATGGCAAACTGTCAATTTTAAGGTCTAATGAAGCATTTTGTAGAAAAGAAAAGAAAAAAAATCTTTCTGTAAATTATCACTGTTAGATCTTATTTCAAAAAAGTGACATTTGGAGGAAGATTTCTAAAATCTGATGTGGTTTATATGACGGCAATGACGAGATATATAAGTTCCTATGTACTTTTTTCCTATTTGTTTAAAAGCTATATAATGGAGTTTACATTATCCAACTCTCGTAATCCGATAATGGGTATATACATTCTGGAAAAATGTTTTAGAAGCCACTGAACTTTGCAAATACGTTTAATTTTCCCGCCTTCTTAGACTTTTTTTTCTTGTCATTGCATGGGCAATTATGTCTTTATTATTCTTAGTAGCCAGGCATGCCTGTTCAAGTTTCAGACGTGTAGGATATAACTTAAATGTTATGCAACAGTCTGCATGCTTAGTTTTTTACCCAATCATAGTTGATAACTCTGAGGGCCGGGCGTCAGACGCTATGATGGCCTCGAATTTAAGCTATTCATTCTAGTTGGTTGGGTCCAGAGCATCTTGTCTGTTGCTTGGCCCACCGGGGTTCAGCTGGTGTTTTTCGTTTGCTCCGGATTTTCAGTAAGTTATCTGATCGGAAGCTAAGAAATGATGTTTTCTATCGACGATTCTCAATGAGCTATTTGAGAAATATTATGAAAACCCCTACTCTTTCGATATGCGCCTTTGTTTTCACTACAGAGTCATTTAAATCACCTCTACTTTCTAACACCACGATTATAAGCAATTGGTCTTCATGTGCGACAGTACAGGTCGGGTTTGTCAGACATAGACGAAAATCCTGAGGACAGATTTTCTCTTCATGTGACATAATTCGTAAAGCCAACATCCTTAAGAGCTTTTCGTATTGTTGACACAATGAACGTGAAACATTACGTTAGAGGAAAGAAAGTGTTGTCGTTATTAAATTTGATATTATATGGTGTTTGCGCTCCAAGAAAGCAACGTTACTCTCAGTAGAATTCAGGCTAATGAATCCTGATTAAGATATATGTGCAAAAGAAAATTTGCAATTAAGCCTTAACAACTTTTTTGTTCTTCTCGGCCTTATTAATGTCATTACAAAAACACGTCCATGCAATATATAGAAATGTTTTTCAGTTGTAAAAACTGCAAATTTCACCAGAATTTTATTTGATATTTTTAATGTTTTTGCTTACAACATACGTGTTGGCGAGGCGGTTCTAACGAGTACCCACAATGGATGTTTTGGATCAAAAATAAGAAAATTAGTATACCCCTGCAAACCCCCGATTTTCTATACAAAAGTGGGGTTTATGGGGGTATACATTTCACGGACATGTTTTCCTTGTGTTAAGGCCCTGCTGCCGAGGTTTCTGCCGTGAGTCACGAATTATATTAACATGTTTATCCTTCTAAAATAGAATATGAGCCTCTGCGTGAGAAAACAAACATTTTGGGTTCCGACCAGGTCTGACACAAACCGGCCTGTACAGTCACAGAAGATACTTTAAATTTCGGATGAAGGAATGGATTGTACTATCCGTGTAGCGAAAACAAAGGCGCTGATCAGCTGGTCTGCGCCTTTGTTTTCGCATATGCAGATTGTTAGTTTTCTTATGCAGCGGCTCATATACATTCACGAAGCAATTTTGACGGAGTCTTTCGTGATAAAGAAATATCATTTCGTGACAATTCATCGTTTCGAAAACTGATTATTGTTTCATCTGCAATACTAGTAATGAATTACATTTATTTAGCTGAGAGCGAAACTCCTTCACGTTTTCCGAAGGTCATGGTGTTATCAATTTGCTTAAGAATCATAACTGAATTAACACTGCGTGTGTTCGGGGTTGTCCCAATGGCGCCATTGGATGGCAACATCCGTACCATTTGGTACCAATGGTATTACCATTTTTACCATATGCACCAATTTATTTACCAATGGTACCAATGGCAATTAGAATGGTACAAATGGTACAAATGTTACAAACAATTAATGGTACCATTGGAGAAACCCGAACAAACGCACTATTCTAATCACACACACACACACACACACACACACACACACACACACACATTGGAATCTCATGTTTTTTTATGTTTCGTATTATAGTTCTAATCCAAAACGGATAAAAAATTGAATTACATGGTTACCATTAATACTAAGAATACTAATAAACAGTAGAAAGCTAAAAGAGACAAACTTTATAGGAATTGTATAGCGATAGAGTTAAGCAAAATATAAATAAAAGCGCCGCAGGCATGCATGATACCACGCCACGAAAATGTAATTTAGAACAAATGCACAGAATATCTTGATGTCATAATTAAGAAACTGTGTTTCAAAATTAAGGCAAAACCAAGGGCCATAACTTTGTATTTATTCTATACAAAATTTGCCCATCTGCAATCCTAAAACATTCCTTCCCAACATGAACTCCTATGCAAAGTTTGAAAATTGGTCGATGTATACTCAAGATGGAAAGCGAAAACAAAATTTTCACATAAATCAAGGATCATAATTCTGTACTTATTTGACAAATTTTACACATATACAATCCCAAACCACTCCTTTCTTATCTGAAACACTATACAAAGTTTGAAGAAAGTTGGTCAATTAATGCGCTTGAGTTAGAGATCGGAAATGAAACTTTTACATAAATCAAGGGTCATAACTCTGTACTCACTTTGATTTAAACATATTTATTGCTTAACATACATTCATGTATAGCAAAAGGGTTGACAAATTTTACCTATCTACAAACGCAAACCACTCCTTTTAAGAATTTATCAATATTGACATGAGTGGGTGGGGTATGTTAAACAGACATCTACTGTTTTTTGTGTTTTTTTAACCTGTCAATCAAATGATGATATGCATTTATTGTTAATAGACGTCACAGATACTAGGAATGACTCAATATAGTTATTCTTTTAAAATTTTTAATAGCTTGGTTTAGAATTGGAAATGTAACTGGTTTTCGTGGGACCCATTTCCTGGAAAATAGAATGCATTTGAATAAAAATTACACAAAGCCTACATGTCTAGGATACATAATCTGAAAAATCAAGGATTATTTTGGGATCATGGAAATCTATTGCTCTGGGAAAAGTTAGTGTAAACATGTTTTTCTGGAAAATTCTTAAAGTTGGCAAATTTGGGCGGCTCGTATGAGCTTATTGTTTGCTAAAAGATGACATGCCTTTTGTTTCAGGTTCTTATATGATTGAAGTCAATAACTACATCGAAAAATCTGGCTTATTTCTTTTTCAAAAAGCTAAGAAAAATGGGTCCCACGATTTCAACCCGGAAGTAACTGAAAAATGACTCACTTGCTCTGAGCTGACCAATCATTTCACAATCATGTATTCACAAATCCATGTATTTGCAACATATTCAACAGCCCCATGATAAAGCATGCTAATGAATGTAACGTTGTTGACAAAAATAAACAATGCTTTTTTATACAGGTAAATCTTCAAACACGTTTATACAGTGACCATACATAAGTCCTTAAATGAACTCCTTTGCAAAGTTCGAAGAAAATTGACCAATATATGCTCAAGATAGAGAGCGGAAATGAAATTTAAACAAAACTAGGGCCATAACTCTGTACTTATTTCCCGAAATTTACCCATCTACAATCCCAAAACAGTCGCTCCTAATAAATTCTTATTCGAAGTTTGAAGAAAATCGGTCAATAGATGCTCAAAATAGAGACCGAAAATGGAGCGCTGACGGACGGACGGCTGGACACTCGAACGCAGATTCTGCAGTATCGCATTTCTTTTGCATTTCTTCATAACGGTTTTGCAGATCACAGCCAAACGTGTCATGTGTCTTAATGAATCAATAACAAAACAATTTATGCTTGATCAAAAATTACAGTGAACCCATGTGCACCTAGGCATGCATGTTTGCTTTTTCAGAATGTTTAAGCGATGTCTGAATTTCATGCAACACTGATCAATCGGCAAAGTTGTATAATTCCCATTTGAGACAAATTCTAAAATCTTAAAATGTTCTAACGTCTAAATCATAATGTTAAAAGTCAGCATCAATTTGCCCAGTCAAAATTTATTTTCAAATCAAGGCAATACATTAATTATTTCATACAGATTGGTAATTTAAACCTTGCTCCAATAGAGGACAAATATTTAACATACTATGAGCAGTAAAAATCAGTAGCCATAAAAAGCACATTTTGTGGTTTAAAATCAGTGTTTTTGCGTCGACGTTACTGATGTCATCGGAGTGCTCCATGATGGCGAAAGTGGGTGTTTTCATTTCACAATAATTTTGTAACGGATGAAGGGATTATGACGAAATTTTGCACACTGCTGCATATTACATAGGTCCATGTGGACTGAAAGTTTGAGTGGAATCGAGCCATATAATCATAAGTTATAAGAAAAGTCCACGTAATGTTTGATAATCCCACGTAACATAATACGCCGATTTTTGCAAGTAGCAGAGTATAAGACAGTATGAAAGAAACAGTTGACTAGTACAAGTGTATACCCATTAGTACAAGGTCTAAAATGTCCTGTCCGAGATACGGGTCCAATGTTATTAATTATGTCGCGTTGTGGTTGTGACAATTACCCAGTCAAGTAGTCAAGAAGTGGAAATGACAACTAGGTCATTTATTGCTAGGAAAATCTCTGACTTTGATGGCCTTGAGGTGCCGATTTAGATTAAAACACATCACAATTCCCTCAGCAGATATTTGTTATAGTATTACAAAGAATCTGAAGGCGTAAACGTCTTTCTTTAGTTTGGAGTTCTAGAGGAAATGTCAGGCAAGCTAAGTACCTGTGTAATATTACAACTTTTATGAAGGTAGTTTGGTCTATGAAACAAAATGCTTGTAAGAGCCTTATAATATTACTTCATGCTCACATAACTGCCAACGTATTTCATTTATCTGGAGCAGTGGACACATAGGAAAATGACCATATACCAGAATTTAAGCACTAATGTATTAGTCCTTGGATTTATCAAGAGTGATGTATAACAAAAGGAGATGCAATCACTATGACAGGTAACAACAGACAAACCCCTGCCGGTAGCACTAAATCCATGATGGATGCTTCAATGATGTCCGATAGGTTTAAGTAGGTTTTATCATTAACAGTGCATTTTTTGTGCGTGAGCTAGCTTGCGCCTTTCGGCTACATCAGAGGCGAACTGTTTACTTTAGAGAAAAATACCAGTACCGAAGGAGGGCGCAGAGCTGGCTGGAAAGGTGGGTTGACGAAAATGGCCGCCCTCGATTTTTGAAATAAAGAAGCATAGATAAAAACCAGAGGACCAATGGTCCTGAGAACGCTCAACTGAAGCCTGATCTTGAAGCATTAAGTCGTAATAAAACGACCTTGACCTTGAATACTCACACACCTTTATTGTCTTCATAAGTTGTCTGCATCTGCTAAGTTTCAGGTCTCAGGCTGCAATAGTTTCCAAAATATCCATTGTTTTCGCCTTTTCCCATGCAAAAGCCTATGTTTCCAAAATTGACCTTGCCATGAAATAGGTCTAGGTCATTCCAGGGTCATCATTTGATCAAACTATGATGAGCTGGAGGCCCTGATGCTACATACCAAGTTTCATGAAAATCGGCATATAGATTCTGGGGAAGAAGATTTTTAAAGAGTATTTACCATGTATGAACGTGGCGTCCATCTTGGTCATGTCAAGATATCACATGCAACATATCTATGCCACTATCCAAGGAGGCTCCACATAAAATTTCAACTTGATCGGCCAAGCGGTTTCAGATGGGAAGATATTTGAAAGTGTGGCTTAATTTTGATAGTCCAATGACCTTGGGTCAAGATCAAGAATAACACTTTCAACGATGACAACATTAGTTGTCTCCATCTATTAACTTTCATGTATCAGGCTACAATAGTTTCCAAAATATCTATTGTTTTCGCCTTTTCCCATGTAAAAGCATAGGTTTCCAAAATTGACCTTGTCGTAAAATAGGTCAAGGTCATCCTAAGGTCATCATTTGAACAAACTAAGATGGGCTACATACCAAGTTTAGTGAAAATAGGCCTGCCGGTTCTGGAGAAGAAGATTTTTTAGTGTTTTTTACCACATATGGGCTTGACAGCCATCTTGGTCATGTGATCAGGATTTCGCGATCAAACTTTCGTTCGTCCTACCCATGGATGCTCCACATAAAATATCACTTTGATTGGACAATGGGCTTCAGAGCAGATCTTTGAAAATTGTGTTTGGATGACAGACCGGCCAAGGTGAAGAGATGACCTTGGCCTAAATTAATCACATAAGTTCATCTACTCCATTAGTTGTTTGCATCTACCTGTTTTCAGGTCAGGCTGCGATATTTTTTTAAAAATCCATAGTTTTCACTTTTTCCCATGTAAAAGCCTATGTTTCCAAAATTGACCTTGCCGTAAATTAGGTCAAGGTCATCCTAGGGTACAAACTATGATGGGCTGGAGTCCCAAATGCTACATACCAAGTTTCATGAAAATCGGCCTTCCGGTTCTGGAGAAGATGTTTTCACCATATATGGGAGTGGCGGCCATCTTGGTCATGTGACCTATATTTTGCGATCAAACTGTCGTTCCTCCTATCCATGGATGCTTCACATAAAATTTCAACTTGATTGACCAAGCGGTTTCAGAGATGAAGATCTTTGAAAAGTGTGTATGGATGACAGACCGGCCAAGGTCAAGAGATGACCTTTACCTAAATTAATCACATACCTTCATCTACTCTATTAGTTGTTTGCATCTTCCACTGTTCAGGTCTCAGGCTGCATTAGTTTTCAAAATTTCAATTGTTTTCGCCTGTTACCATGTGAAAGTCTGTTTCCAAAATTGTCCTTGCCGTAAAATAGGTCAAGGTCATCCTAAGTCATCATTTCAACAAACTGATGGGCTGGAGTCCCGATGCTGCATACCAAGTTTCGTGGAAATCGGCCCACAGGTTCTGGAGAAGATTTTTGAAGGGTTTTACCATATATGGGTGCGGCGGCCATCTTGGTCATGTGACCAAGATCCCGTGAGCAAACTTTCATTCCCCCTACCCATGGAGGCTCCATATAAAATTTCAACTTGATCGGCCGAGCGGTTTCAGAGAAGATCTTTGAATGGACGACGACGACGGACGACGACTGACGGACGGACGCCGGGTCATGCCTAGACTATAAGCTCACCTTCTGAGCCTTCGGCTCAAAATACATAGTGCTAAAATGGCAAACACATCTTATTATGCAATTTGATTATATTCCCAGCTAGAAGAAACACGACCGTTCACTAGAAAGGTTGCAGGACTACTGAGGGAAGGCTATGTGTAGCATTACTGTAAACACAGCGCTCAAATGTTGCTGGAACTTATGTAAACCGCTACGGGTAAGTTTTTCAGTATAAGAACTGACCGGGTTTGACTGGATCACAAAGACACAAGATGTATATAAATTGATACTATGAGATTTAGCCGTAATATACATCAAACAGACAAACCCTGACGGATGCTTAAGATGCTTAAATAGGTATATGAGGGGATTATATCATTATCAGTGCAAAATTTTATTTGTGTGCCTTTCAGCTTCTTCAGAGGCGTACAGTTTACATATATGTATTAAGTGAAAAATGTGACTCAGCGAAAATGGCCACCCCTCGATTTTTGAAATGAAGAAATATAGATAAAAAATCACATTGTACTTAATAGTCGAACACATGAACACATGTTACTCAAAATCTGATGCAATTTGATTAAAATTCCAAAAAGTACATCTCAGAAAGCCCCGAAAAGAAACAAAAATAAACACGACCGTTCCCCAGCAAGTAGACACAGCGCTACAAATGTGGATTTTTTTTTTTTTTTATTTTTTTTTTTTTTTTTATTAAACCGCTACGGGTGAGTTTTTCCTAAATAACTGGGCGAAGGCTACTTAATACGGTATGGAGAATGGCTGGGTTTGACTGGATCACACAGATACAAGATGTACGTATATAGATTAATAGTATACTTTGAGATTTAGGTAATATACATCAAACAGGACTTGCAATTGGAAATAAAAATCCTCTTGTAAGAGAAATGTATGCAATTAATACTACATGTCCAGTATGTTAAGTAACAGACCAAACCTACATGATCACGGGTGTTTATAACCAACGCAAAACATCAATCCTTATGAAAAACACGCATCGTTTTCATCACTTCCTTATACCAATGCGAATATTCAAGGAAGGTGTGCAGGCTTGAAAGACAAACTCAATATATAGAAGCACCTGATCACGAGGAAATCAGACAATACGATTCTTTCAGGAGATGTAGTATACAGGAAGTAATTTTAATATTGCTGGTCGTTCCTGGGCGATACTTTTGTTATGGGGCTAATGGTTTTATGTTTTGGCATGGAATTTTGTGTGGTTTGCGTCTTATATTTTCATATTTTTAGTTGAATTTGGGTAGCTGAGGGGCTGCCTATTGGGAAATAGCTGCTCACTCGGTTTATGATATGTTTTCTTAGTATAAGTACCTAATTGTCAATTTAGTTTTTCCACCTTGGTTTTTGGATTGAGAATTTCTTTCTGATTGTGTCTTTTCCTGATCTTTGCCGACTTTGTACCTTTTTGAGTGAGAATTTCTTTCTGGCTAGTTTTAGTGATTCCTTTTGTTGTTAGTCTCTGTTTATTATTTGAAGGACAGTGTTTTTTTCATGTACTTAAAGTTGAAGTCGCAATGATTAGCAACCGACGGATGTCTTATTTTGTTTTCTTACCATCACGATAACATGTCCGTATAACATATACCCCCTTATACCCCACTTTTATATAGCAAAACTGGGGGTATGGGGGGGTTTACCTTTTTATCTTATTTTTGCTCCAAAACATAGATTGTGGGTACTCGCCGAGGCGGTTCTAACGTGTACCCACAATCTATGTTTTGAGCAAAAATTAGAAAAATGTCAAAAATTTTCCAATGAAATTTTCAATTTTTACAAATGAAAACAATCTCTGTATATGGCATGGGCGTGTTTTCGTAATGCAATCCAGAATGTACCGTTGTGTCTCAATGTTTGCTGTTTTGTTCATTTTTCGTGAATTCTGAAATCCTTTTGCTATAGAAAATATGAAATTTACGAAAAATTTCATTTGAATTAACTGTGTAAAACGCCGAGAGAATAACTTTGGCATCATCTTTTTAAAATACTGACGGAGGTCGCAAGAACCCTTAGCATTACGAAAATATGCCCACGCAATATACAAAGATTTTCAAAACTGCATAACAGGGATATTTTCCATACTCTTTGATCAAAACATTGACTGTGTGTGCACGTTAGAACCGCCTTGCTAATGTGCTTTTAACGATTACATACAATCTATTTTTGGATCTAAATTAAGAAAACAAATAAATACCCATGCATACCCCAACCCGAGTGTTACTATATAAAATTGGGTAAAAGGCGATATACTCAGAAAGCCCCGGAAACAAACAAAAATTAACACGACTGTTCACCAGCAAGGTTGCAGAATCACTGAGGGTAAGCTATGCATTGCGTAACTGTAACACAGCACTATAAAATGTGGATGGAATGTTTGTTATGTAAACCGCTACGGGTGAGGTTTTTTTCCCTAAATAACTGGCTAAGGTAAAGACTACGAGGGGTGGCCCGGTAAATCGTGTACTTTCTTGATATTTTCATTATTTTTGACGCCCTGTTGGCATTAAACTTTTCAAAATACCTTCCGCCATGCGCGGATCCAGAGGGGGGGACCGGGGGTCCGGACCCCCCCTGGAATTTGAAAATTTTACCTAAAAAAGGGTAATTTTGGGATTTTTTGGGGGTTGGACCCCCCCTCGTCTGTGACTAAAAATTACCATTTTCGTTGGACCCCCTCTCATGAAAAATTCTGGATCCGCGCATGTTCCGCCATTCAAATTCAGTAAAACAGGTGCGTAAAAGGTATAATTTTATGTACCACTTGTAAAATGTGCATGATTGATTAGGTCAGTGTATGCGTACCCGGCGCAACCCAAACACATTGAAATGATCTTCTGTGTATTCAAAAGAGTAATATTTTCCAGCCAGTTCAGTGTTTAGCGCCATAACGAGATGTCTGCTCATAGCAACATTCTTTTAACATCACCAGAGAAAATTTCGAATGTTACATATAATCTGTTTGAAAATGGCACACATTTAAATGTTGTATGTTAAATCTACAACCTAATGAAAATGGCGACGTCAGAGGAAGAGAAAGAGCGACGAACGGCAATCCAGTTCTGTGTGCAGACCGTTATGACCTCAAATGATTCATTCAAGCATCTGAAAAGCACAAGCATATACAGTGGCATTTCAAGGAGCCTTGTTTTTAAATGGCATGGTCAATTTAGAGATGGGTGGACAGAAAGTACACAGCATGGACGGAAACCATCCAGGAATGTCTGTAACGTACTTTCCACAGATTGCATCTTCAATGTAAACGTTTTCCGGGCAAAGAGAGTTTATGTAAGCGATTCAACAGGTCGTTACATAGTCTATGGTTCAGTGACACGTTTCAAAAGTTGGTACAAACATCGCTTGTGTATCGCACATAATGGAGCATACCTCTATAAAGAGTAAACGGTAAGTGCATGTAGTACATGAAGTTGACGCATAACAGTAGACGACGTCGTCAGCGTGCGCCGGGTCTGCATGACTTGTAGTTTTGTATTGTGTACTGAAATTTTATTCTTAGGTGTATTTTCCCGAAATTTTGTATGCATATCCAGAACGTGTACGTAATATATACTTGTAAATTGGAAGCCTGTGCGTTGAATAGTTTTATACAGCAAGCACAGTCCACGACTACGTACTTAATACGATTTGGAGAATGGCCGGCCCTAACTTAAACTGGATCACAATGACGCAAGATGTGTATAATTAATAGTTTACTTTGAGATTTAATTAATATACATCAAACAGGCAAGGAACTTGCAATTGGAAATGAACGTCCTCTTCTCAGAGAAACGTATACAATTGATATTAGGTGTCCAATTGGTTAATAAGTAACTGTCCAGCTTGTTAACTAACAGACCAAACCTACATGATCTCAGGTGTTTATAACCAACGCAAAGCATCAATCCTCATGAAAAACACGTATCTTTTTCAGCACTTCCTTATGCCAACGCGAATATTCAAAGAAGGTGTGTAGGATTCTGAGTTGTTATGAAAGACAAAATCAATATGTATAGGAGCACCCAATCACGCCTTCGGCTATGCTAGGAAATCAGCCAATACGATTATTTCAGGAGATGTAGTATACAGGAAGTAATTCTAATATTGCTGGTCGTTCCGGGGCGATACTTCTGTTGTGGTTCTAATGGTTTTTTTGTTTTGGCGTTGGATTTTGTGCTGTTTGCGCCATATGAACGTTTTCATATTTAAGTTGGATTCGGGTTGCTGAGTGACCGCCTATTAGGAAATAGCTGCTCATTCGGCTTACGATATGTTTTCTTAGTATACGTACAAATGTACCTGATAGTTAATTTAGTCTTTCCCATCTCGGTTCTTGGAGTGGGAATTTCTTTCTGACTAGGTTTTTAGTGATTTCTTTTGTGTAGACTCTGTTCATTATTTGAAGGACCATCACGAAAACATGCCCGTGTAATATATACCCTCCTTAACCCCACTTTTTAGTATAGCAAAACTGTGGTATGCAGGGGTATACCTTTTTCTTATTTTTGCTCCAAAACATAGATTGTGGATACTCGTTAGAACCGTCTCTCTCTCTCTCTCTCTCTCTCTCTCTCTCTCTCTCTCTCTCTTCAATATTTGATAAATAGGTACATGTATTGTATTATTTTTTTTTGGTATCCCATGTATGCTGTTGTCGTAAATATGTTGTTGGGGACGGACTGTAATTAATGTTGTCAGAACTTGTAGCCCAACCCCATTGAGTTTGACAATAAAATATGTTTAAACTAATTAAATACCATTACACTATTCGAGCAGTGTGCGCTTATACACATGTTTTTCGGAACATACCAGGGTATGCGCTTCTTGGAGCCTGTGCGCTAATTAGAACGAGTACGGTATATAGACATGTTACCGTGTTGGGCTGCAGGCAGATGACACCCGGTACGTTAATGGATACAATTTGTTTTTGTTGATATACTCATGAAAACTTTTCATACCAAACGATACCGCGTTACTATCTCAATTTCTCGTGGTTAAATGCTGACGACTGTACACGAAAAATATTTTTAAGTTGCTCTTTGCAGAAATCGTTAGAGATTTGAATATTCATGAAGCACATACATTATTACATTCACGATGATGTGTAGCACAACATAGATCGTTTCTTATCCAAATATATGGTGATATGCACTGGAATAAGTGTAAATTGTGCTAACAATGAGAAAAAGACCTTGGGAAATAATTACTAAAACGAATGATGATTCATTGATTAGTTCAGAAGCTACTGCAAAGCAAACAAACAATACATGCTTTTGAGCAACGGTGACCTTCGCCCCTAAACATTATTTAATTACATAATTAAGTATAAATTAACGACCGTTCTAAGTGGCCTGGTATGTTGTGGCTCGCTGTGCTTCTAGTTTTGATGTGACGTTTTGTAATACTGGATTATGAAAGTTATACCATACCAAACCAAAGAGCCAAGGAAACATCGCGAAGGTCATCCTGTCGCGACACATCTTCTTATATAGACAATAACTACACAAAAGCTACCTGCATGTACCGCATTATCTCAACTTCATCAAATCTCACAAATAGTCAGAAAGACAGAACGTCGTTTCATATCATAATGTCGTTTTATTGCACGTCATTGGTATTTTCATCTACTTTACATGTAAGTAAATGACAATATCAAGGGGTCTTGAAGGGCACGCACCCCTACCCCCGAACCATCCAACAGTTATGCCTTAATGTGGAACACTTTAAAATATAGATGTTTGTATCGATAATTGTGTCAAACAGATGGAACAAGTCAGTATACAGCTTTAACATACACGCCAACCTGACTGAACGCGTCAAAATTAAGGTTCAGATCCAGTCGTAAAGAACACAGTGTTTACTGCACATAGAGAAAGATACTTACATGATATACTAATAAAAAATCCTAACCAGCTAACCGAACACCTGAATTTTCTGGGATAAAATTTGAACCAGGGAAGCTTTGGGCATGTTGGGGTTAAAACGTATATGGGGCATTATTTGTACGCCTTAGAATTTATTTTACTTTGCTTGATTTTGGCGACGTGATGAATTTATAAACATGGCCATCCCTAAACTAGCGATTTTGGGACACAATTTGTCCGAACGTACATGTACATTATTGTCAGTATGTCACCGCTGCCCCACGGAGACTTTGGGCTCAGGTAGCGGGCTGGCATAAATGAGGATGAAAGTTGAATATTCTGGCTACTAAACTCATTAAAGCATGGCGTCCTTTTTATGGGACATAGGCAATCAGTATAACCCCAGATGAGACGCCGCAGAACGCGTCGTCCAATCTGGGACTATTCTGTTTGCTTAGAGGAATTTCGTCGAAAAACGGAATATTATTATAAACACACCTGATGCCCGTTAAAATGAAAGTCGGCTCACCCAAATGGTAAAAATGGGTGAATAACCAGGGTCTTACTGCTGTTGCACCTTATGTACGTTTTCATATCTTAGTTAGGTTTATGTAACTGAGTGGCCGCCTATTGGGAAATAGTTGCTCACTCAGCTTACAATATATTTTCTTAGTACAAGTATCTAATTGTCAATTTAGTTTTTTCCCACTAGTCTATTTTTGGAGTGGGACTTTCTTTCTGATTGCGCCTTTTCTTGATCATTGCCTACTTGTACCTTTTTCAGAAGCAATTTTCAATTTGATAAAATGGCGAATTAGGACAGAAATACAAAGGACCTCAATAAGTTGCCCCCGTTCAAGCGTGTCATGCATGGCATTTTCGATAAAAATTTAACAGGAGTATCAAAGCTAAATGAGCCTGTGCGTGAGAAAACCAACAATTTCTGTTTTAGACCAGGTCAGACACAAACCGGCATGTACAAGCACAGAAGATGGCTAGAGGCTGGAAATTTTGGATTTAGAAAAAAGAGGAATTGTACTATTCGTGTAGCAAAAACAAAGGCGCTGATCAGCTTCGCAGTTACTGATCTGCGCCTTTGTTTTTCGCATATGCAAATTGTTGGTTTTCTCATGCGAAGGATCAAATAGAATGCATTAAGATTTTGTTTTCGATATCGTTAAAATGCACGTGCGATTTATGAGAAAACAACACTCACTTTTGCACAAAGATGAATGCTGCGATTCCTCCCCTTTAAACAAAGGATAATCAACAGTTCTACCTTCAGAAATGGACGAAAACAAAGGATTTGAAAATGTTAGGTTAGAAACTTTCATAATTCGGCAAATAGGTCACTGTAAGGGCGTTACCTCATGAATACGTTATTAGGTATGGTGTACTTTTGACCTAGGTAAAAGCTGATTCAACTCGCATGTTTTCCGTTAGAAACTAAGAATGAAATACGACGTTGTCAAATTCACTGGATTGGACAAAATGCAGGTAGCTGATCTCTAACGGTAAATATGTGACAGCACTCTAGGCTGACTGAGTTCGACTTCTATAATCTCCCTACTTTAACAGATGGACTAGCCGACCACGCCCAGATATGAATGTTAAAGTTGCCGCCTATACAGTGACCTATTTGCCGAATTATATTTTTAAATTGGGATATCTATGCAAGATACATAATATATTGTTAAATATTTATTGCTGTAAATCAATTATAATTTAAACGCTTTTGAGTGTAAATGTAGGTATATATCAGGAGTAAATTTATAGTCATGGCAACATCTTTGAAATTTCAATTCAAGTTAATCAAAAGCGTTTGAAATATTCCACAGTTATGACCCATAGTCTCTATGGAATTAGACACGTATTAATGATGACGATGACACCGGCTATAATAGCTAATCCCCCTGCAGCAGCATCCAACCCGAATGACCAGGAGAGGGCGCTGGTGAGGTAGGCATCAAGCCCCACACCGTACAATATCACAGAGGCCGTGATACAAACACCTGGAATGACAAAAAGTAGTCAAATAATGATGATGATGATGATGATGATGATGATGATGATGTCTGATGATGATGATGATGATGATGATGATCTTACCGGTACCGATACCTCAGTGGTAAGAGCGTCCGCTTCTATATATATCGAATATAATACCAATGGCTAGGTTTGCTGGGCACTCAAAATTATATATGAGGTAAGCAGTATATATGATGTTTCTCTTCTACCTAAAAAAAGCAAAACTATCAACGCATGACTAAGCGAAAAAACGCTGCGGTTAAAAGACTAATAATAGTGAATGTCATTCGCAAGAGGACATTATGAAAGACTGGCATTCTGCGATAAACGTTATTCGTTTAGAAGTTTAATTTATTATAAAAACGTACCCATTTGAAACAGTTCAATCAACATCGGTACATCGGTGAAACAAAGTCAGACGTAAGCCAAGTAACCAGGTGAAAGAAATCAACCAATCTAACAATACCTGAGATTAAACAGAGGATAATAGAGATGATTGCGGTGACTTTGTTAGGTAGACAGGCGTAGATGATGAGAACGACAACAGCTACCAGCCCGAACACCCAGCCTATCATAGCCAGGGACAGGGTGGCCAACATTGTCGTGTAGAACTCTGAAAAACAGAACAGGCAATATAACCCTTTTTATTACAGTTAATCAATCTAACAATACCTGAGATTAAACAAAGGATAATAGAGATGACTGCGGTGACTTTGTTGGGTAGACAGGCGTAGATGATGAGAACGACAACAGCCACGAGCCCGAACACCCAGCCTATAATAGCCAGGGACAGGGTGGCCAACATTGTGGTGTAAAACAGAACAGGCAGTATAACCAATGACCGTGTATTATAGCAATTTTTTCAACATTTTGAATTTTGAAACTCCAAAGTATATATATATATATATATATATATATATATATATATATATATATATATATATATATATATATATATATATATATATATATATATATATATATATATATATATATATATATATAATATGAGATTTAGGTAATATACATCAAACAATCAAACCCTGTCGGTAGCACTGGATCCAATTTGGATGCTAAAATGATATGCGGTAAGTATATATGGAGATTTTATCATCAACAGTGCAAAATCCTATTTAACACGTTATTTTTTCAATCTGCATTATGCTGTCAATCTGCAGTTGAGACTAAGAGCCAAAACCAAGGCCAATCCGGAACGAGGCAGGGCCAATCCGGAACGAGGCAGGGCCAAATCGGAACAGGGTAGGGCCAAATCGTAACAGAGGAGGGCCAGTTGGAAATTGTAGATGGAGTAGTAAAAGATGCTACAAACGTGGTTTTTTAGTACAAATGAGATATCAATACAGTAGAATTTGATATATTGTACCATCAAAGAATGCATAATTATATGTTCAAATATTTAATCAAACAAGTATTCGATAATATTTTTCCACACTTGAATATATTATTCAAATATTTGAAAAATCATATCTTCGATTAATATCCTAATCGGCTCAATTAAACCATTAAAGAAGGACTTAATATATTCTTCAAATATTTGAGAAAACATATATTCTTCAAATGTTTTGTCGAAATTAGGTAAACATTTACAAAATAACCATGAATCAAATACTCAATATATTCCTCAAATATTTGATAAAGTGTATATTCCTCAAATATTTGAAAAAGATTATTATTCTAAAGTATTTGACCATTAAATATTTGCGAAATCACACTCAATCATTAATAAGAGTAGACATATTCTTCAAATATTTGATAAACATACATTTGGCAATTATCTTGAATGTATAGCTTTACTCAAATCGTTAAAAGAATACATGTTTATTCATAAAATATTTGATAATATATGTTCGTTCAACAACTAAAACATTAAAGAGCTATTTAGTTATTATGTCTCCTCCTTCAGGGGTTGGGGACATATTCCTTTTGCTCGAGTCGTCTGTCTGTCTGTCTGTCTGTCTGTCGTCTGTCTGTCTGTCTGTCTGTCTGTCGGTCGGTCGGTCGGTCTGTCTGTCTGTCTGTCTGTCACAAATCGTTTCCGCTCTGTAACTTGAGAGCCATTTAAGATATCTTGATGAAACTTGAAAGGATTATCAATCAACATGAGTCGGCCTGCAGAACACAAGAACCATAACCATGTATTGCGAAATGTTGGAGTTATGGCCCTTTGAAGTGGAAAATAGCAGAATTTGCATTCTAGTCGTGTCCGCTCTATAACTTTAGAGCCGCTCAAGATATCTTAATGAAACTTCACAGGATTATTAACCAAAATGTGACGACCTACAGAACACAAGAATCATAACTCTTGACTACGTTATTGTGGAGTTTTGGCCCTTTTAATTGGTAAACCTCAGAATTTGCATTCAAGTCGTGCCCGCTCTGTAACTTGAAAAACGTTTAAGATATTATGTTGAAAGTTCATAAATTAATCATTCAACACAAGCCAATGTGCAGAGCACAAGAACCGTTACTCTGGGTTACGTATTTTTCGAGTTATGGCCCTTTGAAATTGGAAATAGCAGAATTTGCATTCTAGTCGTGCCCACTCTATAACCTGAGAGCCGTTTAAGATACCTTGATGAAACATCACAAGATTATTAATCAAAATGAGACGACGTGCAGAACAAGAACCATAATTCTAGATCGAGTAATTTTGGAGTTATAGCCCTTTGAATTGGGAAATATTAGAATTTGCATTCTAGTCGTGCCCGCTCTGTAACTTGAAAACCGTTTCAGATATAATGATGAATGTATTAATCAACACAAGCCAATGTGCAGAGCACAAGAACCGTAACTCTGGGTTACATATCGAGTTGTGGCCCTTTGAAATTGGAAAGCAGAATTTGTATTCTAGTCTGGATTGCGTAATTTGTCGTCATGGCCCCTTGAATTGGAAAATATCAGAATTTGTATTCTAGTCGTGCCCGCTATGTAACTTAAAAACCGCTAAAGATATTATAATCAAACTTCATAAATTCATTAATCAACACGAGACGATGAGCAAAACACAAGAACCGTAACTCTGGATTACATATTTTTCGAGTTACGGCCCTTTGAAATTGGAAATAGCCAAACAGGCATTTAAGTCTTGTCCGTTCTTTATCTTGAAAACCGTTAATAATACCATAATGGAACTTCATAGGAATATCAACCAGCATGAGACGATGTGCAGAGCACAAAAAGGCATAAAAAGGTACAAGTAGGCAATGATCAAGAAATGACACAATCAGAAGGAAATTCCCACTCCACAAACCGAGGCGTGGAAAAAATAAAATTACACTTAGGTACTTATACCAACAAAACATATGTAGCAGCTATTCCCCAAAAGGCGGGCACTCAGTTACCCGAACTTAACTAAAATATGAAAACGTACATAACTCCAAAATACAACACATAAGAACCACAACAGAAGTGTCGTATTGGAACCATCAGTAATATACAATTAGTGTGTGTGTGTGTGTAGGGGGGCTTAAACCAGTTTTACAGGCGCCTTACCTCACCCTCATCTTCTAAAGTGGTTCACAATATTAAGTTAGTTGTTCGGTCCTGGTCGGTTTGTGGCTATTATGTGGTATGTGGCTGTACGGCTATGTGCCGGTTGGACGGCAGGTCGGCACCAAATTAAGTATGTGACTATGTAAGGGTATAAAATATCAGGTCATATCAACAAGAATCACCAATCTATATTTAGATCTGTCTTAGTGCCGACCCGCCGACCTGCCGACTTACCGGCTCATACCAACACTTTTTAATATACATTTAGGCCAATATTAGTGCCGACCTTCCGACCTCCCAACCTATATTCAGATCCATATTAGTGAGACTGCGGGTTATAGGAGCTTGGTCTTTATAAATCTTAAGCCTTATATTACTGTAGGGCTATGTGCCTGTAGGTCGACAGGTCGGCAGGTCTGCACCAATTTAAGTATGTGGCTATGCAAGGGTATAAAATCTCAGGTCATATCAACTAAAATCACCAATCTATATTTCGATCTGTCTTAGAGCCGACCTGCCGACCTACCGGCACATACCAATACTTTGTAATATACATTTTGGCCAATACATGTATGTTTGTCGGGGGTCTGCGCCATCTTTGGGTAGTGGCTATTATGTGGTATGTGGATGTACGGCTATGTGCCGGTAGGTCGGCAGGTCGGCACCAATTGAATTATGTGGCTATGTAAGGGTATAAAATATCAGGTCATATCAACAAGAATCACCAATCTATATTTAGATCTGTCTTAGTACCGACCCGCCGACCTACCGACACATACCAACGCTTTGAAATATACATTTAGGCCTATATTAGTGCCGACCTTCCGACCTCCCAACTTATCATAAGATCCATATTAGTGCGACTGCAAGTTACATACTCTTGGTCTATATAAATCTTACGCCTTATATTACTGTAGGGCTATGTGCAGGTAGGTCGGCAGGTCGGCACCAACTTATTACAAAGTTTGGATATGGGGGTGTATCGGCAGGTCGGCACTAATATGGGCATAAATATAGATTACAAAGGGTTTGCATTGGGATGTGCCGGTAGGTCGGCAGGTCGGCAGGTCGGCACCAATTTAAGTTTGTGGCTATTATGTGGTATGTGGCTGTACGGCTATGTGCCGGTTGGACGGCAGGTCGGCACCAGTTTAAGTATGTGGCTATGTAAGGGTATAAAATATCAGATCATATCAACAAGAATCACCAATCTATATTTAGATATGTCTTAGTGCCGACCTGCCGACCCGCCGACCTGCAGACCTACCGGCTCATACCGACACTTTATAATATACATTTTGGCCCATAATAGTGCCGACCTTCCGACCTCCCAACCTATATTCAGATCCATATTAGTGAGACTGCGGGTTAAAGGAGTTTGGTCTTTATAAATCTTAAGCCTTATATTACTGTAGGGCTATGTGCCGGTAGGTCGGCAGGTCTGCACCAATGTAAGTATGTGGCTATGCAAGGGTATAAAATCTCAGGTCATATCAACTAAAATCACAAATCTATATTTCGATCTGTCTTAGAGCCGACCTGCCGACCTACCGGCACATACCAACACTTTGTAATATACATTTAAACCAATACATGTATGTTTGTCGGGGGTATCTGCCATCTTTGGGTAGTGGCCCTGTCATTACTCGACGCCTGGGGGGCAAGCCCCTAAGACCCCCCCCCCCCGCAACAGATTAGATACTCCATATCTGGCATTGACAATAACCTTGCTGGATAGTCACATGTCTTTTGATAGAGATGATTAGCTAGTAGTTAGTTAGACCTGTGATTATATCGATGTTAACCGAACCGAATGACATGCATAGAATACATCGAATGTGTGAATCATAGGTTTGAAAATGTGTGTGGTGTCGGTGTTTTGTGGAGAGGGTCCCCAATACTGTACTTGAGCCGTTTATAACTGACCGTTCAATGGTGGTGCTACTGTTGTGGTTCGATTTTATTCAAGTTATTCCAATTACTAGTTTCGTGTTGCATAACTTTGTGGCCACCCGAATATCATTTGGCTGTTCACTTAGTCCTCTGAGCTTTACTTGTTCCGTCCAAGCTAGCACTGTGACCACCTAACCTCTAATAGCTGCTCGTCCCGGTTTTCGTTATGCTTGTTAAATGTTGGTTTCATCGTCGGGGAGCTTACTCAATCTGTGGAGTCCTCGTTTTTTATTCACCAGGGTGATTATCATGGTTTATTCGTTTGTCCTTGATGATTCATTGACTAGTTAGAGATTCACCACGAGGACATAACTAAATGTTGTGGACCACTGCAGAAGATGAGGGTGAAGTTAGGGTCCTGTAAAACCGGTTTAAGCCCTCGGTAATTTTACATTACTGATCGTTCTAAGGCGATACTTTTCTTGTGGTTCTAATTGTTTTGTGTTTTGGAGTCGAATATTTGTGCTGTTTGAGCCTTATGTACGTTTTTATATATTAGTTCAGTTCAGGTAACTGAGTGGCCGCCTATTGGAAAATAGCTGCTCACGCGGCTTACTATATGTTTTCTTGGTATAAGTACCTAAGTGTCATTTTAGTTTTTCCCACCCGTCGGTTTATGGAGTGGGAATTTCTTTCTGACTGCGCCATTTTCTGATCATTGCCTACTTGTACCTTGCTATAAATACTATATATTTTAACATGATGGTCCTTATTTATTGTTAGCTCATTATACTTGTCCCCAGTAAAACCGATAATCGGTTTCCCAGGAACAGTGGTTTATCTTTATTGTGCTACTGTTTATTGTGCCTGCCTCTCTGTCGTGCTCGTTGCCTAACGTTCTGGTCGAAACAGCCGGATGGCTACCTTGCCGTTCGTGTGTGTTGTTGGAAGAATGTTTTGTTGTGTTTTATGTATTTTCTTTCCCACCTGGTGTCTATGTTGGAACTTTAAATTTAATTGCATCGATCCCTGGTCCCTCAATTCTTACTTTCTAAACGAACGAAAGGCGAGAAAAACATTTACCTAACGTCAAAAGTTGCGGTACCCGAAATGTAGCGACCCACCGCTTAAGATTTTGCAGATAAGATGCGAACGGAAACGCGTAGCTTCAAATTTTTCATGCCAAAGAAAAGCTTACTAGGCAGGCGTGTCTTTAAACTTATTTTTGTTTTTGCGTTCACAGACTTGGGTTATAATGCTCTTCTCCTTCCATACGGCACACCGAATTTAAACCCCACTTTATACAATTCAATTCTTTATTCAGATTGCCAAATACATTTTAGCGCATCTACAAAACATTCAATACAAATACACAAATACACTAACTTGACATATTTTATCGTGAGTACTGGATGACCGCAAAGCAAATGTTGAGGAATGCTGATGCAGTGCCCAGAGCAGTTATACTAATATGGCATCCCTGATCTAGGCTGCGTCTGCCAGCAACCATAAAATTGCGATCAGATCGGACATCCAATACGCATGAAAAACAGATACATGTAGGATGATAAGCATATGAATGGTAATATAACAAGATTATGACATGACGTAGGTGGCATCTCCAAAGTAGTATATCAGTGTGTTTCAAAAGTTACACATAATATGAACTAAGCTATAGTGAACTGACATAGACTGAACTGAAAAATTGAAAATGTTACAGTTCCCTACGACATGACTATATGTATATATTTAAACATATATATTAGTAGTTACTACTTCATTGTAACAAAATCTATCAGAAAAACAGATGTTTCTATGTAGCGGCTATTATAAGAAAAGAACAATAGCCAAACCATCTACTTATTTTGTGGACACTTTCTAATATGTAAAGCGTCACCAATAAAATTACAAATGCTTTTACAATTTTGTTTAGTTTGTGGGTTAAGAATATGTTTAACTGCGTCTATTCCTTTGCCAAAATCATGTACAATTTCTGATATAAACCTATTGTTTTTGCGTTTGGAATCATACTTATTGGAGTTTAAAAGGAAATGTTCCTCAGATTCTATTGTGTCCGGACAGAAGGGACAGAATCGTTTCTGTCTTACAATTTTCGGTCTACAATAACGCATTGTTTCAATATTAAGTATATGACAACTAAGCCTAAGTTTGGTAATTAAAGATCTCTTAGCTTTACTAAAATTCATGTTTAAATAACATGGTACACTAAAACTATTATAAAGGGTACTAAAAAGTTCGAGTTTACTATCAGAAGATTCCTTGATATGTGCTAAGTTAGTCTCTACTTTGTTCTTATAAAATACTTGTAAAGTCTGAATAAAGGCACCTTTACTCAAGCTATTAAGTTCTTGTATATTCAGAAGCTTTTCCAAGTGTCTAATGTTTGTGAGCCACGAATTATTACCCTGCAGAAACAGCTGTTTGTCAGTTTGATATAGTTTATATAGCAATCTGTCAGATGGAAGCTTGATGAGCCTGCAGTAGTAACTGTGCATAAGTTTAAGTATTGATATTAATATAGGGAACCGACCTAGTTCACATCTCGATGCTAAATTAGAAGTTTTATTATGCACTCCTAAAGAGAATCTGCAAGATTTCAAATGGACAAGCTCAAATGGATATTTATCATCCATTAAATCTATCTTATAATCAGAAATCCAGATTTCACTAGCATATGTTAATATTGGCTGGATAAGTGTATCAAATAATTTGGATAAAGTTTCAACATTTATGTTACTGTATTCTTTAATTTTTGAGTTAAGGCTAAATAAGGCCTTTGTTGCTTTGGCTGATAAGTCTATTGAAGCCTGTTTCAGATTGCCTGTGAAAGATATATTGACTCCTAAATACTGATAATTGTAAACTTGCTCAATCGAAGAGTTCTTATATTTCATATCATCCATGAATACCTTCCGTCTTCTGCTAAATATAATAACTTTGGTTTTATCTAAGTTGACCTCAAGTTTCCATCTGTTACAGTACTGTTCTAAAATAGATATACAATTTTGCAAACCTTCCTCTGACTCAGATATAATTAGTAAATCGTCAGCATATAATAAACAGTTTATATTAACATCTTCAATTAAAACTGGTTTACAATCTTCGTCAAAACTATCACATAGGTCATTAATAAAAACATTAAAAAGTAGAGGACTTAATCCATCACCTTGTTTAACGCCTCTGTAAGAAAATCTTGCTGGTCCTAACTTATTGTCTGCTTTAAATCGAAATTTTGTGCTTGAATACATACTTTTAATAAGTTTATAAAAATTGCCCCCAATGTTAGTTTGTGTGAGCTTATAAAGCAGAGAATTTCTTGAAACTGAATCAAAAGCTTTAGCAAAATCAACGAAGCATCCATATACAGGCTTCCTTAAATTGTACACATATTTGTTTATTATAGTTTTAATTGCAAAAATGTGATCAGTTGTTCTATGGTCTGGTCTGAAACCAGCTTGAAAAGGACTGAAAAAATTATGCGACTCTAAATGTGTTATAAGCCTATTTTGAAGTAGGCTAGTAAATAGTTTACTGAGACAGCTAGATAGACTTATGCCTCTATAATTATTGCAATTATTTTTATCACCTTTCTTATATATAGTTGATATTAAGGACATATTCCAAGTGTCTGGGTACTCTGTATTATTTAGTATATAATTAAATAATTTTACAAGTGGAAGAGTAAGAACTGAGGAGCCATATTTTAGCATCTCATTTGATATGGTATCAATACCTTCTTTTTTATTTACCTTAAGGTTTGAGAGTCCCTTTCTGACTTCCTTGCAATTGAATGGGAAGTCAAGATCATGTGATGTCGACTTATCAGACAAAAAAGCATTTATCTCCTCATCAAAATTAAGTTCATTATCATTTGGTTTATATAGTTCCTCAAAATAATGTGTCCATTCAGATATGGATTTCACGTTACTAGATTTATTGTTAGGACCTTTCATGTCATTTAAGGTTTTCCAGAAAAGTTTTGGATTTTTATTACGTGTATCTTCTAACTGATTTGAGATCTTTTTTACATATTCCGAGCGTTTCTTTTTACGAAGTCTGTTATAATCATTTCTTACTTTAATAAATGTTTTACGTAAATCAATATTATTTGGATTATTCAATACTTTCCTGCCTAAACTCTTTAATGATCTTCTTAAGCTAAAGCAGTCTTGATCCATCCAAGATTTTTTATATCTATGTTTATGATTGTTATGCTTCTTCTTACATTTAAAAGTAACTGATTCTTTAGCAGTTTCAAGTACAATCTTGTTGAAACTCTTGACTGCTTCGTCTGTGCAATTAAATTCCTGCACATCTAGTGAAGCCATAAATTCAGACAATCTTTTAATAGAGCTTTTACTGTTAATTGATTGAATAAAATGAGATTTTGAGAACTCGGACCAAATAAATTTTCCATTCAATTGACTAACTGGAACTGATTCTTCAGCCTGTGTATAATTACATGTCAGACCCATCCATATAGGACAGTGGTCAGAAAACTCATTTGGAGGTTGAACATTAAAGAATCTGATTCTATCGAATAATTGTTCAGGCGCTAAAATGTAATCAACAGAACTAACTCCACCATTATCATGAAAACAAGTAAAGAATCCTAAGGAATCTCCAAAAGTTCTGCCATTTAAAATTCTCAAACCTGATTCAAGGCATAATGAGGCAAGTAGTTTTCCACTTTCGTTCGATATATTGTCTATATTATTACGAAGATTGGCTTGGTCATGTATGTAATTGTCTGGAGTTTGACAATAATTTTTGTCTATGGAACCATCATCATGAAATACAAAGTCGAGCAACGTACTAGTCCGCGCATTGAAATCGCCTGTTAAGATAATATTACCCAGATTACTGTATTGGAGGACATCATCTAACAGCTTAGAATAGAATTCAATATTAAATGTTGAGCCTCTATTTGGTGGCATATATATTGAAGCTATGTATATAGGCTTCTCTAAATTGAAGGACAAGCTATCTAGCTTAAACCATACAATATGGTCTGAAACACTTTCTAATGATATACCTTTTTGAAAGTGATCTTTGAAATAAATGATAATTCCTCCAGATCTTCTGCCTCGCTTTTTAATTTTTTTTCCTGGTACATGAAAATTACAATAGCCAGAAATTTCAATTGGAGAATCCTTATGAGTCCATGTTTCAACTAAACTAAGAACATCAAACTTATTTACAATGTTTACAAACTCAACATCTTGAACCTTCTTTGAACTTAAACCTCGTACATTCCAACTAGCAATCTTTAACATAACATCCATGACTATCATTAAAATTCACATTTTAAATGAAAAACATATTTCAAGTACTTCACCAGGGTATATAACTATATCTGCTATACAGAGATACTAATTTACTCAGCTCAGCTTATAGTAACTATGACTAAGTCGATACAAGCATATTGTAGGCACTCGTTAGAAGTATCTAGGGCATTTCCAGTGTGTATTATATATAAAATGAAAATCACCTACAGAGTAGCCCCCGAGTCTAGATTTGCAGCATCCACAAAAATATCAGGTCTGAATTTAACTGTAAGTCAACAACCACTTACTTACTGAGAGAGGAGAAAAAAAAATACTTCTAATTCTCTCTCAATTGTAAAATTGTATATCAAAACATATTTCCTTATGACCTTAGAAGTGAGACTCTTTAAGCATCACAATACATGTATCTCAAAACTAGACATTAGAAAAATGCAAATACATGTATTTATCAAATAATCACTGTTAAAAAGTTAAACGCAACTCTATAGAACTACTAAAACATATTTACATTGAATCTAGTTTATCACTACTACAAATTGTACTATACTACCATAAAGTTATGAAATATAATAAATTCCATACAGGAGTAAATCCTCCTACTCTGTAATATTACTGTAAGTTTTCACCAAAGGACACCAATGGTAATGATCAGACTGCACTACCATACAGTCTCATCATCACCCTTGCTGCTCCTTATAAGCTTCTTCTTCTTATGGGTAAAACTTATTATAAATAGTATGTACCTGCTGAAAATATTATTTCACCTAACTTACACATAAAACCTATATTATGCCAGTCATGGTGACATTGGTCTAAGGGAAACAATTCTGTTTCAACAATTACAAAACTAGTGTCTCACAAAACTATTTAGTGTAACTAGGTATCTCAGCTAGCATTAAATGCTTACATTACGGCAACACAATTGTGCAGTTATAAATGTATTTCTAGGACAGCAAAAATGATATATATCACCAGAGCAGTGAGGACTATGACTAGCTATATTATAATGTTCACAATAATGATAACATGTTTCCAATATTGCATGTTTACAATACCGAAACACAACCAAGCAGTTATGCTTGATTTTTACTTTCTAGGACTGCAAAATTAATGTATATCCCTCGAAAAAAGGTGACTAGATTCCGACTAGCTTCCATATATTAATAACATGTATAAATGAGGTACATTTTACCTGATAATCAGATCTACATCTCAAATATTTTACTATAGTCTATATTAATTTGGGTTCAGTGGGTCCAACCCTCAAGATTATGTAAGCATGAAGAATGTAGGACTAATAAAAACATTAAAATGTGTTTAAATGTAATGTTTTGTCCTCATACCCATATTATGTACACATAAATAAATGTGAAAAATCTATCATGCCTTGGTATTTATGCAGTTTATTGTAAACTTGTTATCTCTTTAAGGCGAGCACAGAGCAGTGGACAAAGGGTATCCCCTTTATACATCCACCGAAAACACATGGCCTTATTACCCACAAGCAAAGTCTCACCGATGTCTCCCCTTGCGTATATATACAAACTACGTCATTGTGAGTGAAGCCCAACGCACCATGCTCTTGTTCTTTATTAATGTGATTCTTAATAACTTGTTCATTTACTGAACACCTGCAGCATAGTTTGATTTTATGCCTTTTTTTATTTATTTATTTATTTATCCATGATAGCAAATACACACTGAAGACTTATTATGGGTCTAATTAAATTATAATAGGGGATTCAAATGTGCACCCGGGATCAAATACTGCCAACGAAAACGGCTTCGGTAGGGTAAAATACATGTAACAACCCAATCTTTGATCATCGTTTGAGTCTGCTTGTTTTGTACATGTATCTATTTCGATTTGAACCTCGCAGTGCAACGTTTCCAATTATGAGAAATTTGATTCAGATATTATCCTCCTATGAGCCATAGGAATACTTTCGGCATTTAACAAAAATAATCATTTTAGGGATACCATTACTCTGCTTACATTATATACATATATATGTATTACTTGTATAGAGATGTTTTACGGATGAAAATAAATGAATAAATGAAGAAATAAATGAAGAAAAAAAAAACACAGACAAAATGAATTGAAACGTTGGACTACATGTTGAATCGACATCTGAAGAGAACAAAATTAAAATCACATTATGTAAACCCCTAGTCTTTAGTCTTTTATCGTATAGAGAGAACCATACGAGCAATTAGATTCGGTCAGTATAATTCGTTTCATTTCCTGCGTACATACGACCACCAAGCTTGTTTTCCTTTAATCAAAGAAAACCATAAACCGCTGGATTTATTTCTCATTAACACCAAGTTTCAAGTGAAGGAATCCTGTATTGCAAATAAATAGTCATCGTCTCTAAAATTAAATGCTACAATCACAACGCCAATGAGCTAAATGCATTTTGTATAAATTCACAGTGTTCATCGTTTCTAATCTAAATGGTATGTATAAGTCTGATCGAAGGTGTTTGTTTCTACACCTGTCCATGGAATGTATACCCCCTTGAACCCCACTTTTATATAATGAAATTGGGGTATGCAGTAGTATACCTATTTTTCTTATTTTTGCTCCAAAACATAGATTTTGGGTACTCGTTAGAACCGCCATGTACACACAATCGATGTTTTGAGCAAAAATAAGAAAATATCATTTTTTTTCCCATTGAATTTTTCATATTTTACAGCTTTAAAAATCTCTGTATAAAAGCATGGACATTTTTTGTAATGAAAGCCTCGTCACATATTAGCGAAAATCCCTCGATGCAGTCTTACGTAAAAAATGTTATTCTGTCATGTTTTGCGATTTCTGGACAAAATCGTTATCCTTCGAGTTCCGTTCGCTTAAGAGAGTAGTTTTATAAAGCATCAACAAAACGTTTCGACCAGAAATGACAAAAAAGATAGATATACCCTGTACGCAAATCTGTGCAAGTCTGCGTTGAGAGATTTTCGCTCCTTCCGACCAAACAGTGTGAGCCACTAACATTGCACATTAAATTGAATAAAGATTTGGATCAATTTAGACAATTAAAAGTTAAAGCAAACCCAGACTATAATATGTGCATTATAAGTCACGATTCACGCGAAAGCCTATATTCCGGAACATGCCGGGCACATGCGAGGTTTAGATTTGGTCTCTAGTCGAAGAAAACAGGTTTTCTATGTAATCCAATGATTATACGGACACCTCTCTCTAATAATAATAATAATAATGATAATAATAAAGACTTTATTTCAAGAGGATAACACAATTAGTACAAAACATATCTCCCTTGCGGCCCTCTACTTTGTGATAAAGACTGAACGGGTGCTATAGTTGAATCATGGAATTAGTTCTTCTTCCTATTTTGAATAGAGCATATGTCTTTAAGCTATGGAAGAAATGTGCACTATATACTGGTAATCTGCATCTGGGAGACCTGTTATTGAAACGACTGGTTAGGATATTAACTGATCGCTCAAAATCTATAAGGATTCATATATACACAATACTGTCAGACTGTGGCACATTCCAGTGTGTTTAATCAAAATATGCATGAGAAAACGCATTTTCGAACACGTCCATGCGTGTTTGGCAGACAATATTTTTCACGTTACAAATAAATGTTTAATTGGTTGCTATACTGTTTATTAAGTTTTGCGTCAGTTTCAAAAGGTAAAAGTAAGTAATAGGAATATATCATAAGCTGAGTGAGCATCATTTTAATCGCACCTGCTTATAGCAGGGTGCGATATAGGAGTCCAAATTTCCGTCCGTCCGTTTGTCCGTGCGTCCGTTCGTTCGTCCTTCCGTCAATATTTACGTCGAAGTTTCATTTTCTCAACATCAGTGATAGCTGCGAGTCTCAAACCATGCATAGTAATTGTCCTTGACATACCCTTCAAGCATGTACCTTGACCCAGTGCCCTTGACCTATATTTTACGGCCCCTTGACTTGTTATTTTTTACGTCGAAGTTACGTCAAAGTTTGGTTTTCTCTGCATCAGTGATAGCCCCGAGTGTGAAACCTTGCATAGTAATTGTCCTTGACATACCCTTCAAGCATGCATCTTGACCCAGTGCGTTTGACCTATATTTCATGGTCCATTTACTTTGCTTATTTCTACATCGAAGTTTGGTTTTATCTGCATCAATGTTACCTGCGAGTGTGAAACGTTGCATAGTAATTGTCCTTGACATGCCCTTCAAGCATGCACCTTGACCCGTTGCCCTTGACCTATATTTCATGATCCATTGACTTCGTTAATATTTACGTCGAAGTTTGGTTTTCTCAGCACCTGTGATAGATTGAGTGTGAAACCTTGCATACTAATTGTCCTTGGTGTACCCTTCAAGCACACACCTTGACCTGTTGCACTTGACCTATATTTCACGGTTCATCGACTTTATTATTTTTTATGTCAAAGTTTGATTTTCTCTACACCTAAGGTAGCTGCGAATGTGAAACCTTGAATAGAAATTGTGCTTGACATACCCTTTAAGCGCACACATTGACCTGGTGCCCTTGACCTCTATTTCATGTTTTGAATTATTTTGCCCGATGCAGGTGCGATATCGATCCCCGCGGCTTTCTTGTCTCCAAAGGTGGTCACTCAATTACGCTAGCTAAACTGAATATACATGTATGAAAAGGTACATTGAAACAAACTGCGAAAAATCTGAACAAAACACAGGACAAATAGAACCACTTCAGAAGTAATGGTCAGCAAGTCTATTTCAGCTTCACTGTGACGGAGCCCCGTCTATCGGGGCTGTGAAAAAAGGACGGACTTCTTGTGTGGCCATTCAAAGCTGACTACCTTCTGGCTGACCATCTCATCCCTTGCTAACCGCTTAATAAATAAAGTCTAGAGCGACTTGCCCTAGTGGTAGAGCATCGGAATTCGAATCGAGAGGTTCTGGGTTCGATCCCTTGTACCGGCACCGTGTTGTGTCCCTGAGCAAGGTACGTTAACTGGTTAATACCCAGGAAACGGTGGCTGCGTCTCGAAAAAAAAGTTGACTGGGACATTAAACCTTAAAACAAACAGTAGATAATTAAAATCTTAGCCTGGTTAAGCCAAACTATCCAAACGTATTAACCTTTGTTCTCTACTTGGATGTCACGACATCCCCAGTGACACCACAAAATGTTTTTTCATCAAGTTCACGGTAGCTACCTTTCTGGAACAGAGCTAGTTACCCTGGTATTATTTCTTGTCCTACTCGATTCCTGACCTAAAACTGGATTAGTTGTTGTTTTGTCTGGTTTTGCAACTTACTAACGGCTAGTACCGTATGGTGACGAGGTATGTCGTAAACCACATCCAAAAAGATGGAGAAGCCCTGGATCGAACCTATGACTACTGCAGTTTTGTCTGCAAGAAAGAAAGCATGGAAGATTCACTGGACTGGCCCCCATCCATTTGCAATCTAATATCCATGGAACGTTTGCTTTGGTTACTGACCATTCATAAGACGTACACTACATGCAAAAGGAGAATTGACAACATAGATTTGTGTCATGCTGTTTTTATGAATGATAAAAATGAATCATAGATATTAATTATTTAACAAAAACGGATGACCTTATTTTCAGGAGTTATTACATGTTTTTTTTTGTTTTTTTTTTTGTTTTTTTGAAATGCGCCATGAGCTGTTTGATAGATATTTTCTACGTAACAGTAAATCTATTGGTGATTGTCATACGTCTGGTCATATTACGTTTAAGGGTAGATATCGCCAGATAGTGGCTACATGTTAATAATGTCGATTCATGAAAGAAGTATACTTTACCCTTTAGCGTCATACACTCACACTAAGAGTCTCGAAATATCAAGGCCCCGCCCATCGGGGCTGTGAGAAATAAATTGATTTGTATCCCAGTATAGTACTCGCCAGCCCCCCCCCCCCCCCCCGCATAGAAGCATGCCCAGGAAAAGTGGTCTTATCATACCACACATACATATAAGCGTGTGCTGTTTAGTTGTTTGGTTGTATTTTTGAAGAATATTTTGTATGTCATGACATCTTTATAAGAATTCCCATATCCTTTCCACTACCAGAGCGTATTTATGCGTAATTGCTGACAAACACTTTTTGATCGACCCTCACAGCATTGTTAAAGCTAGCATGTGCGATCTTTTTTATATTTTTCAATTGCCCAGTAAGTAGGCTTTAACCGATATAAAGCTTAATTGCACAGTACATCAAACAAGCGAGAAAAAGGTCCAGAAAGTGGGGAAAAAACGTGATTTTTCTGTGTTAAAAAGGTCGAGTTTACCCTGTTATCTTTGAATCGCCACCACGCTCAAACCAAACAAGTGCGACCAAACTGCTAGGGTTGAAAAAAGACACAAGAAAAGAGAGAAAAAAGAGAGATAGAAAGAGAGGAGAAAGGAGGAAAAAATCGGGAATCAAATCGCAAAAAAAAAAAAAAAAAAAAGAAGTCCGTGCGCATCGATTTTTCCACGGTGACCCCTGCGCCGTGACCTTTCAGTAGCAAAACCAAAACAGTTTGCACTATGTTAAAGAGCGTTCTGTCTCCTTTTAATGCAGGCATAAGGCGTGTTTCTAAGTCTCACAGAAATGGTTTTATGGACGATTTACCAACCCTACCCCCTTTTCATGAGCACTTTGTAAAATGCCTGGTGCTCCTAAGGATATGGTGAAAACGTAAATTTTGCCTCTATCTTGCAGATTTTGGCCTTAAACTGACCAAACAGCATACAAAACAAGAAAATGTCGCTTAAAACTAGGATTTGTACCCGTTTTAGAACTTTTACATATCCTTTCCACTACCAGAGCGTATTTATGCGTAATTGCTGACAAACACTTTTTGATCGACCCTCACAGCATTGTTAAAGCTAGCATGTGCGATCTTTTTTATATTTTTCAATTGCCCAGTAAGTAGGCTTTAACCGATATAAAGCTTAATTGCACAGTACATCAAACAAGCGAGAAAGAGGTCCAGAAAGTGGGGAAAAAAACGTGATTTTTCTGTGTTAAAAAGGTCGAGTTTACCCTGTTATCTTTGAATCGCCACCACGCTCAAACCAAACAAGTGCGACCAAACTGCTAGGGTTGAAAAAAGACACAAGAAAAGAGAGAAAAAAGAGAGATAGAAAGAGAGGAGAAAGGAGGAAAAAATCGGGAATCAAATTGCAAAAAAAAAAAAAAAAAAAAAAAAAAAAAAAAAAAAGAAGAAGTCCGTGCGCATCGATTTTTCCACGGTGACCCCTGTGCCGTGACCTTTCAGTAGCAAAACCAAAACAGCTTGCACTATGTTAAAGAGCGTTCTGTCTCCTTTTAATGCAGGCATAAGGCGTGTTTCTAAGTCTCACAGAAATGGTTTTATGGACGATTTACCAACCCTACCCCCTTTTCATGAGCACTTTGTAAAATGCCTGGTGCTCCTAAGGATATGGCTAAAACCAGTGTGGTAAAATTATAGAATCAAGAACGCCAATGAAAGCGTATGATGAAAGCAACTCGGCTCGGGGTCACGATGTCGTTCTTGTGTCCCTCTAACAGATATGTTCTTAGTCTTACGGAAACTGATAATTAAAACAAGAATGTTCATTAGAATCAAAGGAATACTACACAGAACGAATGATAAACTATAAATGCGTGTTTGTCAAACACTATGCCCCAGCTGTATGTTTGCCCCTAACCCAGCGCAGTTTATACGATTCATTCATTTTAATTGAACGAAGTGAATTTTCATGTACCGGTGTAGCTGCTAGAATGCCTGGGTTTTTACCTCGATCCAGAAACAGAATGCAAGCTTTTTGCACAAAAGTTAAAATGGACAGAAATGTCTCTATAGTCAATCAGGTGATCTATTCCTCAGTGCCAAACAGTATACCAAAGATGAACACTGTAGCCCCAATACATACATTATGAGATATCTTGCACACAATATTTTCAAATTATGATTTCAAAGGTATAAATTAAGAAAAGGGAATGACTCGGATATGACAAAATACTGGTCAATTTTTCCAATGAGAAATCTGTATCTGTAATTCAACAATCTTAGCGATCGCCGTTGAAAAGTCCGTATTTCGTAAAAAGTTGGCGAATAGTTTACCACACACATAACAAAACGCGCGACGTTCATACGAATGTCATACGATTGTAAGCCATATGCGAGCGTATATATATATTGTAAATTCTACGCTGTCATTTCATTTTGTGATGCATTTCAACATTTATAAATTGAGAACCGTATGTTAGACTGGCATAAAGTCAAATATAATATTTTCTTTAAATGAGCACAGACCCGTCACATTATCTTGCTCCGATTTGCCGGCTACGTCAAAGGCGTGTTTCGTGCAGAGCAGTTGGAAAAACTGAGTCAATCTTTTACAAAAGGTGGATGCTAAGAATCATAACTTTGGATTAATCTTCAATTCAATATCATTTACTTGGTTAAAAGGATTTTTTTAAATGACCTAGTATCAGGGGACATACATAAAGCATTTTCTTGGTCGGCAAGTTTCAGTGATTTCTAATTCATTGTATAAGATAGTTGTTAGTATTTTCAAATCAATTCAAAGTCATTAATCTTTTGAAGAAAATCGTAAAACAATTTATCGGACCAAAAGGTCAGGTCAAGATTGACTACTATTATACAATACTCAGGTACTGGCATCGGTGTTCTCTCATTACAGAATTCAACAATGTTGTCTATTGTATTGTAAGGCTACTCTTTACAAATTGTGGGAATGATTCGTTTCAGTGAGCCGCGACATGGAAAAACATGGCTTAAACAAATTCGAAAATAAAAAGACAGCAGATCAACTGGCATAATATTGCGTTTTAGCTATATCTCGTAGAAAGTATTAAAAACTCTTTGTTTCTAATTACAAAATTTCAATTGTGTAGTAGTCATTTGTGATTGCACTGTTCAATTACGTCAGAAGCCCAAAACGACAAATCCCAGCAGGCACCTGACGTCTGTTTGACGTCAGATATTGGTTATATTTAGGTCGCGACGTCATATAACCAATTTCCAACGTCTATCAGACGTCATTTCCTGACGTCTTTTGGACGTCTGGATTGGACGTTGTTTTGACGTCAAACTAGTTCGTCAGTTAGACGTCGTAATCAAGACGTGATTTAGACCTTGTGTTTTTCATACTTCTGACCATGTGTGGTGTGCAAATTAATGAAACTTCACTTTGGGTAAAAATCAGATCATTCGTTTCGTGTGTTTCTTTTGCTTTCTTTCTTTCTTTTTTTCTATGTTACTTCCAGCAGACATTTGACGTCCGTTGGACGTCAGATTGACGTCAGACTCCGACGTCATAATAACGTTGGAGTTAGGTTGATTTTGAAAGTTTGTTTGTTGTCAAAACTAGACGTCAATCTGACGTGCTAAAGCCAACGTCGGTTTAACGTCTGAAAGCTGACGTCAATCTGACGTCCTAAAAACGACGTTTGAATTCATGTCATATAAATAGTTTAAGGTGTATATTTTTTCGCATTTTTGAATAACAGTGGATTCAGAAGAGCAGTGATGCACTTTTGATAGTCCCTTTCACTCCTTTGATAGAGTTTTTCTGAACATACAAAATGTTCAAGATATTAACTCAGCCTGATGTTGGTACATCTTATTTAAGCAAAATTTTATTGCTTTATGGTGCTAAAACCAATACGACATTAGTGTGAGAAATAAGATTATTCTGAACAATGGTGAAATAAATATTAAAATATACAAATTTTATTTTCATCTTAATTGAAAGTTTGATAATTTAGTGAAAGACTTTATTTTGATTAATAGATAATCATTTTTTTCTACATTAATTAAGCATGAGGGCGAAATATGGGATTTCCCATACGAGACTCAGATATGACTTTTAGTGGCAAGGTTGAAATTATTATTTGAATTTGATATTATATAGAGGATCTTACACGAGTGGTCATTTCATATGAAATTTATTAAACGAGCCTTCAGCGAGTTTAATAAATTTCATATGAAATGACCACGAGTGTAAGATTCGTTTTATCATATGACTTCTAAAATAGGATTTTATCGCCTTCGAAGTGGACATATTTTCAATGAAAATTTACATTGTTGTTACGGACGTCGTCAATGACGTTACGTATTCCCGCAAAAGTGTTATTACACGTGTGGTCATACGATTTTTATGACATGACGTTATCCACTGGAAAACAGCGACGTCATATGATAAATAGAGGATCTTACACGAGTGGTCATTTCATATGAAATTTATTAAACGAGCCTTCGGCGAGTTTAATAAATTTCATATGAAATGACCACGAGTGTAAGATTCGTTTTATCATATGACTTTTAAAATAGGATTTCATCGCCTTCGAAGTGGACATATTTTCAATGAAAATTTACATTGTTGTTACGGACGTCGCCAATGACGTTACGTATTCCCGCAAAAGTGTTATTACACGTGTGGTCATACGATTTTTATGACATGACGTTATCCACTGGAAAACAGCGACGTCATATGATAATACATAATTTATGTAAGAAATTATGTCAGTTTTAGGGCAGCTAACTCTGTCGACATATATGAAAAATACGTCCCCAGCAGGCATCTGACGTCAACTTGACGTCGGATATTGGTTGTATTTTGGTCAATACAATACAATACAATACAATAATTTTATTGTTGAATCTCAAAAACATACATGAGACATTAACAATATTTAACAGATTATCAACAGAGAGAGAGAGTGAGAAAGAAAGAAAGAAAGAAAGAAAGAAAGAAAGAAAGAAAAAGAAAGAAAGAAAGAAAGAAAGAAAGAAAGAAAGAAAGAAAAAGAAAGAAAGAAAGAAAGAAAGAAAGAAAGAAAGAAAAAGAAAGAAAGAAAGAAAGAAAGAAAGAAAGAAAGAAAGAAAGAAAGAAAGAAAGAAAGAAAGAAAGAAAGAAAGAAAGAAAGAAAGAAAGAAAGAAAGAAAGAAAGAAAGAAAGAGAAGAAAAGAGAAAGCTATAGATAGAAAGAGAGACGAGTACATATATTAAACGTTACTGACGAGTACATATATTAAACGTTACTATCATTAAAATCTGTCGTATTTGCCTTATAAAAGAATCTTGCAACTGCCTTCACAATTGGGCCATCGGAATTAAAAAGATAATTGAATTTCTCAAAAACGTTTAATTCTTTGAATCTCGGACATAACTCTTCTACGTAGGCAAATAATTGGTTTCTATATACATCATACCGAGGACAGTGTAATAAGATATGCTTTTCATCTTCTATTTCTAAACTTGAATGCTTTTTACAATATAACGACGTCATACAACCAATAACCAACGTCCACCTGACGTCCAGTCCTGACGTCAGTGGACGTATTGATATGACGTCGAAATGACGCCGGATTCAAACGTAAGTCTAACGTCATATGTCGACAGAGTTAGCTGCCCTTGAACTGACATAATTTCTTGCGCAAAAGTAACAACATCAAATTCAAATAATAATTTCAACATAGCCACTTTTAAAAAAGCCATATCTAGGTCTCGTATCGGAAATCACCATGCTTAATTAATTTAGAAAAAAATAATTATTTGTTAATCAAAATAAAGTCTTTCACTAAATTATTAAACCTTCTATTAAGACGAAAATGAAATTTGTATATTTTAATACTTATTTCACCATTTTAAATTATTGATTGTTCACAATAGTCTTATTATTTACACTAATGTCTTATTTGTTTTAGCACCATATAGCAATAAAATTTGACATGAATAAGATATACCAACATCAGAGTGATTTAACATCTTAAACATTTTGTATATCCCGAAATGTTTATCCAAGTACTGGTTAAGGTGGACCCAGGAACGGTGTCAAACGAAAAACAAAAACAAAAAAATCAACATAGTACTGGTTTTTACCCAGGAACGGTATTACAAAAAGCAAACCCCGGTTTGAGCCTTCGGGTGCTCGCCAGGAAAAGCAACCTCCAAGTACTGGTTCTACCCAGGAAAGGTAACTAGAAGCAAACCCTAGTACTGGTTGGTTCCCAGGAAGAAAAAAACCGAACACATTATGTATATCCAAGTACTGGTTAAGGTGGACCCAGGAACGGTGTCAAACGAAAAACAAAAACAAAAAAAAATCAACCTAGTACTGATTTTTACCCAGGAACGGTATTACAAAAAGCAAATTCCGGTTTGAGCCTTCGGGTGCTCGCCGGGAAAAGCAACCTCCAAGTACTGGTTCTACCCAGGAAAGGTAACTAAAAGCAAACCCTAGAAGCAAACACTGCAGAAGCTGAGGGTGAGGTTAGGTACCTGTAAAACCGGTTTAAGCCCGCCAGTAACTTTGTGTTACTGATCGTTCCAAGTCGATACTTCTGTAGTGGTTCTTTTTGTTTTATGTCTTGGTGTTTAAAATTTTTTGTGCTGTTGGCGCCTTATGTATGTTTTCATATTTTTAGTTAAGTTAAGGTAACTGAGTGGCCACCTATTGGGAAAATAGCTGCTCATTCGGCTTACGAAATGTTTCATGGTATAAGTACCTGATTGTTAGTTTGGTTTTTTCCCGCCTCGGTTTTTGGGGTGGGAGTCTTTTTCTGGTTGCGCCTTTTCCTGATCTTTGCCTACTTGTACCTAGTACTGGTTGGTTCCCAGGAAGAAAAAAACGAATAACTCTATCAAAGGAGTGAAATGGAATAACAATAGTGCATCACCGCACTACTGAATCCACTTCAGGATTTCAGAATATTAATTTAACTGCGAACAAACATTCACGATATCGGTTTTAGCACGTCAGATTGACGTCTGTTTTTGACGTCAAACAAACTTTCAAAATCAACCTAACCCCAACGTCATTGTGACGTCACATTTGAGACATCAAACCAACGTTGTTTTTCTGACGTCAGAATGACGTCTGTTTTTGACGTCAGAATGACGTCTGTTTTCGACGTCAAACAAACTTTCAAAATCAACCTAAATCCAACGTCATTATGACGTCGGAGTCTGACGTCAATCTGACGTCCAACAAAAATGTCTGCTGGGATGACCTCGTGTCATTCATGTTCCATCTTACCATATTCTAGTTTGTTCTGCTGAGCCACAGACTGTTCATGCGAGCGTATAGTGTACCACAATCCGGCGTATGTTTGTCGTCTGTCCGTTCGTCTGTCCGGCCGTCAGTCCACAAATTCAAAATTGATTTCCTATAAAAACCGCTCAGAAACATTCCTGAAAATTGGTACAATATTCCACCATCAGAAATTTGCCAAATGTGAATTTGAGATTGGCGTACTAAATACGCTATGATCGTCGTAATATAAAATTATTATTATCATTATTATTGTAGCTTTTATTGTTATTATTGTTAATAGCCGACCTAAGCCGTAGGCTCACAATGTGAGCTAATAGTATAGTGCTCAAGGCGGCATCTGTCCGTGCGTATGTCCATCCGTCCGTTCATACTTTCAAACATAAATACCTCCGTGGCCACTAAGACAGTCGCAATCAATTTTTATCTGAAGCATAAATGGGGTGCCGGAAAGGTTATTTTATTATTATTATTATTATTATTATTATTATTATTATTATTATTATTATTATTATTGTCAGGTCACTGGTCTCCGTGGCAACAAATGGCTTCAACTGATTTACACTGGGAAACATAAGGAAATCTCCGAAATCTCAAGGCCCATGAGCTTTTTTTTCATGTTTAGCAATGTATTGTAAGGTAAACTATGCAATAACCATAAAATGGCGCAACCTCTCCAAAAACCGAGAAGGGAAAAAAACTAAATTGACAATCAGGTGCGAATAATAAGAGAACATATCGATAGCCGAGTCAGCAGCTGTTTCCCGATAGGTGGCCAATCAGTTACACGAACTTAACTCTAACCCTAACGCTAACCTCCTTTCAACAAAAAATAACTGTACGAGTATTTTTTTATTGTCATTTAAAATTTTAACGAATCGTTAACTAACGACATCGTTAATTTTAAACAACTGATATGAAGATGTTTTGTGTTGACGTTGGCTCTGGGATGATTTTAAGTTCTTCTTATAAAAGGAAGTTTTTTTATATATATATCAGGGGAGTGCTTCAGAACGCCCATTCCTCTGGTGTTGAGAATGTTGTAATGAAAACGTGCAAACATCACAAAAGTCAAACACCAAAACATACAACACTTTGAACCACAACCGATGTATCGCCTTGGAATGATCAATAATGTAAAATTAAATGGGGCTATTATAAATCCTCTTTACCGTGCCTCAGGGATCCATAAAACGTCATTATCTGCCCTCAGCTTATAATAGGAAATACATGAAAACAATCTTCTCTTAACCATATATTATATTGCCAAACTCATATGCTCCCATATACCTACAATGGGAAAACGTATAAAAACATCTTCCATATTTTGTTTAGGTTTTCCTCAAATGGTAAGCTTATCGAGTAGTACTCGAGCCGGCGTCCGTTCAACCATGCATCAGTCCATGCGTGCGTCCTTTCACACTTTCAAACATAAATATCTCTAAGGCCACTAGGCCAATATTGCGATTAAATTTTACGGGGGAAAGGTTACATTTGATTTAGGGAACTTTGGTTTCCGTGGCAACAAACACCACCCATAGACTTACAATGGGAAAAAATGTAAAACATCGTATTCAATCGAGGCCAGGTAATAAAGGGTCACTCTTTAAGGTTCTGTACCCAAAATTGAGCAATATGGCACAAACTAGCTCCGTTTGAACGTTTTGAACTGATTCCAAAGCATCAAACCATTATGTTTTATTCTCTAAATCCACAATGCACATACGTAGTTTCTATATACTGTGTGTAGCAATGTTTAGTAATCCTCTTTATAAATCATGCCAACCATGCCCCTGGGCTCCATACATGCAAAACAAAAACCTCTGAAACCACAAAACCCAAAGCTTGTATATTTATTATGCAGCAATCGTATGTCAATCCTGTCACATGCCATTAGGTCCAAATTGTCCCCAACCATGGGGTCATTGACTCCCATTAACCATCGATAAGACAAAACAAAAACTTCTCTGAAACTACAAGGCCCCGAGCATTTACATTTTATGTGTAGTAATGGCTAGTAGTCAGTTTAAAAATCTAGCAAACAGTGCCCCTGAAGTCCATACAACCCACACCCAACCGGCGTGTTTCTTCCATAGACTAATAATGGGTGATGTTTGAAAAAACATCTGCGAAACAACAAATAAAAATAAAAACTGTGATCCTTTAAGAGCTGTGAGCATATTAATGAGCACGAAGATGGACCATACCATTTTCTTTGGTTTCATTAGCTCCTTATTGATCCTGCCAACGTTGTCCGTGTTGTCCATACAGGCCGTCATTTTCTGCCACATGCATAAGGTTGTATATACTGGGCCTTGCACGTTTAGAGATCTCTTGGGGTTAATGAAAAAAAAAAGCCCCCACCTCCCTGAGAACCAACAAGTTTAACTTTCTAAAACATATTTTCATTCGAAATATATGGGGATTATTTTCAGACACTTAAGGGCAACTTACCCCATATTCCGCTGTCAAATATGGCCGAATTTGAACTTATGCGAGATATTATGGATTTCCACGCTTCTGCCAATAAGAATTATGAAGTTCCAATCAAACATATAGGGGCTAGAGTGTTGACAACACTAAATATCATTTTTCAGACATTCAATGGCAGCTAACTCAGCAACCATTCATGTGATCTGGTCGAATTTCGAAATCAAATAAGATCTTATACTTGTCCACGTTACACGTTAACGAAGATCCAATCAAAAAAGAGGGCACCAGAGTGTTGGCAACACTAAATATCAATTTTTCAGAATGTCAAGGGCAGCTAACTTAGCAATCAGTAGTTGGATCTGGTCGAATATCAAACTGATCAGAGATATCGTGGTTGTCCTTGTTACCTGCAAGTCTGAAAAAGATTTGATTCAAAATAGCCGAGAAAATGTGTTAACACCACTTTTCCCATTATAAGTCTATTTGGAGTTTTCAAAACGCACAAGGGCAGCTAACTCCGTAGTCCGTGATGGAATCTGGCCGGAATTTGAACTTGTTGGAGATATTATGGTTGCTATCGTTAACTGCAAGAATAAATAAGATCCGATCAAAAATGTAGGGAGAAGGGTGTTGACCCTATGGGAAGTATATGTTGCCATTAAAACCAGAATTTCAATCCTGCCTACATCTAAAAACCTGGTTCAGACGACCCCCCTTCTGATCAAGTTTAATTGTGATTGGCCTTCTCGTCTCCGAGATATACATGATTGAAAGTGTAGAAAGACAGACACGCACAGACCCACAGACGCCTGCTGGTCCCATTCTAAGAGCTCACCTTGTGAGCCTTAGGTTTGATAAAACATGCTTGTGTGTGTGTGTGTGTGTGTGTGTGTGTGTGTGTGAGTGTGTGTGTGTGTGTGTGTGTGTGTGTGTGTGTGTGTGTGTGTGTGTGTGTGTGTGTGTGTGTGTTTCAGAGACGGAGGTTTTCAGTGTTGCCCATAATTAGCATATGACATAAAATACGCTTCTGGGTTTATCCTGTAAAGACCCAAATGGGGTACTGTTGCAGGATTTTTAAAACGGACTAGTAGCCATTGCTACACACAACATTAAAAGCTCTGGGCCTTGTAGTTTCAGAGATGTAGTTTTTGTATTTTTCAGTTGAATGTATATGGGAGCCAATGACCCGCAAGGTGGGGACATTTTGGACCCCAATGTCGTGATTGACATTATTAATGCACAGCTCCACATACGACTGTTGCATACTACGTATACAAGCATTGTGAATTTTTCATGTATGGACCCCAGGGGCGTGGTTGTCAGGATTTATAAAGAAGATTACTATATAATGCTACACAAAAATAATATAAAACTCTATGCCTTGCGGATTAAGAGAAGATGATGTTCTTTATTTGATCCATTGTAAGTCTATGGGTGGTATTCGTTGCCATGGAAACCAGAGTTCTGATCCCAACTGGCCTTTAATCAAATGCAACCATTCCGCTATCTCAATTATAATTACTTTACTAAATAACAATAATTCATTTTGGCTCCATGTTGCCAAATCTGAAGGGTCATTGAAGAGGCTTCAGTAGCCGAAACCGCGGTATGGCCCATCTCCATTCTCTTTAATATCCTCGCTGCTCTTAAAGGATCTCCGTTTTTATTCTTATTCAGATAAAATTTAAAAATTGGCCCAGTGTCCTTAGATATATTTATGTTAGAAAGTGGGAAAGGAGGCACGCACGCTGGGACGGACGCACGAACGGACGCCGCCCTGAGTAATAACCTTACCGCGTGACCAAAACTATACAAAATATCAAATATATCAAAGTTTAGACTGTCTGGTTCCCGATAGATGATTTTTTTTAACTTTTCCCATTGTATGTACATGTATATTGAAGCTTATGAGTTTGGAAAAACGAGTATGTGATTACAATTCATTGCTATAGAGAATATTGTTTTCATGTACTTCCTATTATAAGCTGATGGCAGATAATGGCGTTCCCGGGACTGGGTCAGTATGCCCCCACTCCAGAAGCCGAGGTGGGAAAAACTAAATTGACAATCAAGTACTAATACAAAAAGAACATATGGGTGGCTACTCAGTTACCCGGAGTCAGCTAAATACACGAAAACGTTGCAAATAACACAAAAACGAAACACAAAACTAAACTATTAGAACCAAAACAGAAACATCGCCTTGGAACGGTCTATCTATCGTTTTATTACATCATTGTTCTGTTTATTTTCTTCTATGCACTAACACAAATACTTAATGTTTGATAATGGAGTTGGGATTAATTAATTTTCAAGCATTTGTACATGCACGTACATGCCAGAGGGAGTAAAGGAGAAAGTGTTCCAATGTACATGTGACTTACATGTACGTTTCCGATTATTTGAATTATTTTTTGTAATCAGATGGTAGTTTAAATATATCTCGTTAGAAATAATTGAGATAGCTATATGTGTGTCAATATCTTTCCAAGTCTAGCATTGTACAGGTAAAAGTAGGCTATGATAAGGAAATGGAGCAATCAGACAGAAATTTCCACTCCAATAACCGAGATGGGAAAAACTAATTTAACAATCAGCTACTTATACTAAGAAAACACATCGTAAGTCGAGTGAGCAACTATTTACGAATAGGCTGACTAAGGTGCAAACTTCACAAAATTTCACCACATTAAATAAAATACAAATAGAACCACCACCGCCTTGGGACGACCAGTTATATAAAATTACTGACGGGCTTAAACTTGTTTCACAGGCACCTAACCTCGCCCCCTCAGCTTCTACAATCACTGTAAATCCGTTATACACAAATATAAACAAGAAAAAAAGACCATCATGTTAAAACATATATTATTCATAGCTACCAACATTTAACAATCATAACAGAAAGCAGGGTGGGCAGCTATTGAAGGTAAGGTGGCCACAGTGCTAGCTTGGACGGAACAAGTAAAATTCAGAGGACTAAGTGAACAGCCAAATGATATTCGGGTGACCACAAAGTCATGCAACATAAAACTAGAAAACGGAATAACTTGAATAAATTCGAACCACAACAGCAGCACCGCCATAAAACGGTCAGTTATAAACTAGAAATTGTTTTCTACACGAAAACTGATGTCTCCCCCTTTCTAAGTCCAAACATATTCAATATTCTAGACTTATGATTTTTGTGTCTTGCACATCTTGTCGCAGATGGGAATAATGCTATAAAGTTTCAACTTGAAACATTGATTGGTTTCCAAGTTACAGAACAGACACATAATGCAAAAACCCGATTATCTTCCAGTTCAAAGCACCATAACTAAAAATATGCAAGATATTACAAATCTTGTGTTCTGTGGTCAATAATCCTGTGAAAAGGTACAAGTAGGCAACGATCAGGAAAAGGCGCAATCAGAAAAAGATTCTCACTCCAAAACTCCGAGGTGGGAAAAAACTAAATTAACAATCATGTACTTATACACTAAAAGCACATCGTAAGCCGAATGAGCAGATATTTTCCCAATAGGTGGCCACTCAGTTACCCAAACTTAACTAAAAGTATGAAAACATACATAAGGCGCAAACAGCACAAAAAATTTAAACACCATGACATAAAACAAAATGAAAAACCACAGAAGTATCGCCTTGGAACGATCAGTAATATAAAATTACTGGCGGGCTTAAATTGATTTTACTTGGCCATAATCTCACCCTCAGCTTGTGCAATGGTTCATAACATTTAGTTAGTTCTTCGGTCCTCGTGGTGAGTCTCTAACTAGTCAATGGATCATCAAGAACAAACAAATAAATCATGATAAATATCCTGATGAATATAAAACGAGGGATTGAGTAAGCTGCCCGACGATGGAGATCCCTGGGCGCCAAAAAACTTACTTACTCTGGAGCAAAAGGAAAACACCAGTTGGACCCCATATCGGTTGTCAAGTTACAGGGAGGACACCATTATTTGATAACTATGTAAAATCTGCAATGTGTCATTCCAAGGGGCCATTACAAAAATATGCCATCCAGATTTATGGTTCCTAAGTTCTGCATTATCGTCTCATGCTACAAATGCTTCGAAGTTTCATCATCATATATTATAGGGTTTTCAAGTTAGAGAGGATAAAACTTACTATGCAAAATCATTTATATGGCATCTTTAAGGGCCATAATACCAAAACCATACAACCCGGAATAACAGTTCTTGTTTTCTGCACATCGTCAAATGCTGATTGATATTACTATGTAGTGTAATGAAGCTATCTCAAACGGTTCTTACTCAATCTGTGAGTCCTGGTTTCTGATTCATCAGGATGTTTATCATGATTTATTTGTTTCTTCTTGATGATTCATTGACTAGTAAGAGATTCACCACGAGGACCGAAGAACTAACTAAATGTTATGAACCCCTGCAGAAGCTGAGGGTGAGGTTATGGCCATGTAAAATCGATTTAAACCCGCCAGTAACTTTGTGTTACTGATCGTTCCAAGTCGATACTTCTGTGGTGGTTCTTTTTGTTTTATGTCTTGGTGTTTAAAATATTTTGTGCTGTTGGCGCCTTATGTATGTTTTCATATATTAGTTAAGTTTAGGTAACTGAGTGGCCACCTATTGGGAAAATAGCTGCTCATTCGGCTTACGAAATGTTTTCATGGTATAAGTACCTGAGTGTAAGTTTGGTTTTATCCCACCTCGGTGTTTGGTGTGGAAACCTTTTCTGATTGCGCCTTTTCCTGATCTTTGCCTACTTGTACCTTCTTATATTACAGAGTGTACACAGCTAGAATGCAAATTCGGTTGTTGTTGTTTTTTTCTATTAAAAGGGCCATAACTCGATAAATATGCAATTCAGAATTATCACGCTATGTTTGTTAGTAATCCAATGAAGTTTCATCACAATACCTTAAACAGTTTTCAAGTTACAGAGCTTAAAATATCTTAAACGGCTCTCAAGTTATATAGCGGACACGACTAGAATGCAAATTCTGCTATTTTCCGTCTCAAAGGGCCATAACAATCCAGAGTTATGGTTCTTGTGTTCTGCAGGTCGTCTCATGTTGATTGATAATCCTGTGAAGTTTAATTAAGATATCTTAAACGGTTCTCAAGTGATAGAACGGACACGACTAGAATGCAAATTCTGCTTTTTTCCACTTCAAAGGGTCATAACTCCAAAAATACGCTATCCAGAGTAATTGTTATGATTCTCGTGTTCTGCACGTCATCTCATATTGGTTAATAATCGTGTGAAGTTTCAAGATATCTAAACGGCTCTCAAGTTATAGAGCGGACACGATTTGTGACAGACAGACAGACAGACAGACAGACAGACAGACAGGCGGACATACGACACGGGCAAAAAGAATATGACTCCGACCCTGAAGGGGGAGAGATAAAAACTAAATAGCTCCTTAAATTTTTACTTGTTGAGCGAATATATATATCAACTATTTGGTGAATATACACGTACTCTTTTAACGATTTGAGTAAAGCTGTACATTTAAGATTATTTAATTGCCAAATGTATGTTTATCAAATATTTGAAGAATATGTCTACTTATATCCAACGATCCAACTGTGATTTCGCAAATATTTGATGGTCAAATACTTTTTTTCAAATACTTGTGGAATATATACTTTTAAAATTATTTTTGCCCAGTGTATGTTTATCAAACATTTGAAGAATATGTCTACCCTTATTTAATGATTAAAGTGTGATTTCGCATATTTGAGGAATATATACTTTTTCAAATATTTGAGGAATATATACTATTTCAAATATTTGAGATATATACTTTTTTCAAATATTTGAGGAACATATACTTTTTCAAATATTTGAGGAATATATTGAGTATTTGATTCATGGTTATTTTGTGATTTTAAAAAACATTTGAAGAATATATGTTTTCTCAAATATTTGAAGAATATATTAATTCCTACTTTAATGAACAGGATACTAATTGAAGATATGTTTTCTCAAATATTTGAATAATACACTCAAGTGTGGAAATAATTTAACGAATACCTGTTTGATTTAATATTTAAGCATTATAATTATGCATTCTTTGATGACACAATTTGTATGAAATATATCATATTCTACTGTATTGATATCTCATTTGTACTAGAAAATCACGTTTCTAGCATCTTTTACTACTCCCTCCGCAATTTCCAACTGGCCCTCCTCTGTTCCGATTTGGCCCTACCCTGTTCCGATTTGGCCCTGCCTCGTTCCGGATTGGCCCTGCCTCGTTCCGGATTGGCCTTAGTTTTGGCTCTTAGTCTCAACTGCAGATTGACAGCATAATGCAGATTGAAAAAATAATGTGTTTTTTGTGCCTGAGCGCGCTTTCGCCTTTCGGCTTCTTCAGAGGCTTACTAAATACTACATAATAAGAGTGTTATATCTACATCTGCCTGTCATAGGCAGTCCAAAACTAGGAGACAAAATGTAATCTAAAAATTCTACATACTACTCATAACATTGTAAAACCTTATATAACTACATAAAAAATAAACACACCGCTACAAACTAGAAAAATGTAACTACAGCAAAATGGCTACGGAAGTTTGAAAATGAAGAAATTTGGAAAATTAAACAGAAATTTAACAAAATTATGATTTTTGTGGGCTAATACGTGGGTTGAGATTTAAGTTCGTAGACTTTCTTTATAAAAGTTCAGATGTTTGCCACACAGAAATAAAAATTATATCATCTGAAAACATATTCTTTTACCTATCATATAAGCTATTAAGCATAGCTCTACTCATAATAGTGTCAACACAACAATGAAATAAACACAATGACCTGCCTTCACCCGGGGCACGTCATGGAAATTTTGACGTCAAAACTACGTCAAATTTCAATAAATGTCAGCAATAAAATGCCTTGTTTGGAACCATACAACACACCATACCTTTACTAATTTGCAATATTTCCTTCAGGGATTAGTTAGTTATAATTGTTGAAATACTACATTCACCAGATATAACAAATCTTATGTGCATCATGCATAATTTTGTTTTAATTAAGAATGTTGACCGCAGCATTTGTAGATTAATTGAAGGTGTGTGCTTTTCTCATAAATTAAAATTCAAATGCGTCCATCTGAAATTTTTCAAACCATTTAAATATCTCTGTAAGATCTGTTGTACAACTGTACAACAAATCCCTGTCATTTTGAATGTTTCTATGGGGCATTTTATGCTTCTCAAACATAAGATTTGATCATTGCTCATGTTTCGACATTGCCTGTTAACGCCATTTTCCTTTTCCAAGAAGCGCGACTGGCATTACATTTTCTCCAAAAACAAATTAAGTCGTCGACATAATGCTTAAAAATTATATGGAATTAACAACATGATACTAGAATGCCTCAAACTGATTTAGCTCAAGTTTTGGTATACAACATGTCAACTAATGGTTTGTTCTTCAACGCCATAAAACTTCAGAAGTATTTAAAATACGACGTGCCCCGAGTTGCGAAACCTACGTTGCTATGGAGACCAGTTTTATGTGCACTGCGCAATATTTCTTGAAAAATAGTGTAAAAACGAAACAAGGAGACATTGTTTCTTTATAACAATGCATCAAATATTGGATAAATGATGTAATAGAAAATCAGTGGCAAAAGTCTACGAACTTAAATCCCAACCCTCGTACATCTTGGAGATGTTGGAAACAGTGTTAGAACTGTCAAAGTTGAAAATAAAAAGTACTAAATGGCGTAAAATCGTATAACTGAAATTGAGAGAATTTCGTGACCGTTCACCTGTAGGATTATCGGACATCTGAAGCGTCACCTGTAAGATTATCGGATTTCTATAGCGTTAGTCGTTAACACACCGCTACAAATGTAAATTATAAGAACAGCTAATGTTAACGACTAACGCTATAGAAATCCGATAATCTTACAGGTGACGCTTCAGATGTCCGATAATCCTACAGGTGAACGGTCACGAAATTCTCTCAATTTCAGTTATACGATTTTACGCCATTTAGTACTTTTTATTTTCAACTTTGACAGTTCTAACACTGTTTCCAACATCTCCAAGATGTATTAGCCCACAAAAATCATAATTTTGTTAAATTTCTGTTTAATTTTCCAAATTTCTTCATTTTCAAACTTCCGTAGCCATTTTGCTGTAGTTACATTTTTCTAGTTTGTAGCGGTGTGTTTATTTTTTATGTAGTTATATAAGGTTTTACAATGTTATGAGTAGTATGTAGAATTTTTAGATTACATTTTGTCTCCTAGTTTTGGACTGCCTATGACAGGCAGATGTAGATATAACACTCTTATTATGTAGTATTTAGTAAGCCTCTGAAGAAGCCGAAAGGCGAAAGCGCGCTCAGGCACAAATAGGATTTTGCACTGTTGATGATAAAATCTCCATATATATATATATATATATATATATATATATATATATATATATATATATATATATATATATATATATATATATATATATATATATATATATATATATATATATATATATATTGTAAGAATAAAAGGTCTGCTGTATTTTGGTCTTGATGTTTTAAACTTAGTTCCTGTAAAACTTTCTCCACTAAATCGTAAATACTCATGTAAACCACTGGCTGCAAATCTCATTGCCAATTGATTCAATCAAGTGGATAACAATCGGAATATACACTGCAATTACGAACGCTAAATGGCTGCTTGTTTGATTGTTGCTTTATGTCCAAGTCAACAGATGGACACGTCATGGGGACCCTGCCTCCATTTTATGGGACTTTTATCTAACATTTGATGTCCTGAAAGGTGCTAAAAAAATTGTAATGACAATGACAATAGTTTGTAACCACTCAAGTAAACAACTAAAGCTAGGTGTGTGAATGGTTTGAATAAACCACAAAAATTCCTTCGCAGGATCAGATCCAGTCGGGTAACCAGTTATAGTGCTCCAGTAACCAGTGCTCGGTCAGTCAGTTATAAGCTTTGCCTGGAAGCACAAGCCCAGAGCACAAGCAGTCCATTTATTACTCACGACAGAAATGACGCTAAATGATTGTCTGCCTGTCTGATGTAATATAACTGGTACCCGTTCTTACCTTGATTCGAATACCTCTCCAGTATGGTTTGTAAATTGAAACAATATCCCAGATTGTTATCGCACGCCACCACTAGCCCAGTAAACAACTGGTTCCCGCTGCCAGCATCCTCTTGTTGCCAATAAGGCGTGAATATCGCGATAGTCGCCAGAATGAAACTAACGATCATCACGATCATCGCGATCTTTGCGATTATTGTTGAATCGCCACATACCATTTTGAGCTTATTTGTGTTTAAGAATTTCAGTTTATAATTCTACTTCCTCACGAGAAGCCTCGTGCTCGATTGGAAATACTGTTTATGTATGTTTTAATCAACTTGTATAAAGAAAATATAATATATACTAATTCGCAAAAAGAACGCGAAAAAACAGAAAACCCCATTTAATTGAAAATGATCATTTGATGGAATGATATGGATAATGAGTATTTACAGTGAGTAACAATCGGCCAAAATTATACCTTTGTAGCATGTTTCATTATTGCGTTGCAATGGCGTTTGTGAACGAACTCGAGTATTACAAAACTGCATCAAACCATTCACGATAGGTAGTGACCGGATGTCTAAACTAAAGAAATCGTACAAAAAGAGTAGGAAAACACCGCTTTTAGCGCTCCCAGTGGTCGCGTTTTTTCTGTCGAGGTCAGTCTATTGTTTTCAAATCGTCATTATTGTTCCCTACAGACACATTATGGTGTTTCATATCGCGATTTTTTAGATGTCAGTTAAGTGTGTCAACAGCTACTTTATGGTGCTAAATATTTCGAGTACGTCGACAGAAAACGGCAATTTACGTCAAAATAAAAAAGAAATCACGTACAAGAAATAAGCGTCGAATCAGGCATAACGTTTTATGATTCGATTGTGTCTCCCCCATGACTTTTGAATATCGGTATCAGTTTGGAAACCTTTTGCAAAACCCTTTGGAATGCTGGATACCTATTTTTTTCGCGGCAACGCGACAAGCGTCAGTCTTAACGTCATGATTTTCAAACTGTGCGACAGAGAGTTAACGAGGCTATCAACATATACGTATATCATTGAAATGAATTTTGACGATATAGAAAGAAAAAAACAAGCGAATTTATTTTTTGCGTTTCTTTTGTGAATAAGTATAAAAACTTCCTATATTCAAGCATCTCATTCATTTAATTCAAATGCTGTTTAAGTGTCTTTGAATACATTTTGTAAGTAAAAGTAAAAAATAGAAACACATATTCAAAAATTTAATCCGTGGTAATTTATTTTTATTGATTCTTTCAACTAACTTTAGGCTTAAATAAACAAACACACAGGCTCCGTGATCTCTATTTATCCATGTCGCCATATAACAACATACTGTGCTAAGTGCATATAAGGCGTTAAAAAGTAGGGAGCACCACAGAAACGTTCAAATGTCATGCTGCGATTAGCTTTATGTTGTTGTGAAATCTGTCTACCTCTTTCTCTCTCTCTAGTGCTCGCTGTCTTTGTCCGGATGGCTACCTTGCTAGGATAAGAGCCAGTCATCCTGCTCTTTGTAAAATTTACGTGGTGTCATGTCCGTCTTTCTTATCCCTGATATACTCCTGCTGTAGTTGATCTGGGTCTACAGAAAAAATTAAATAGTTTGTTTCCGAAGTAAAGACTATAACAAATTAGTGTGGATGATCTGTTGCCACAAACATCCTTTCCGGCGACATTGTGGATAATCATTTGCTAAGGTCTTGGAAATATGATAGTGACGTCAAAGATTTACCTTAAAAATCTGAATGGTTCATTTAATTAATTTATATTTCTAACGGTAAATCCTTGACGTCACTCTCATGTTGATTGCCGAGCACTTTTCTTCTTCTTCTTCTTCTTCTTCTTTTTCTTCTTCATTTGGTTGTTGTTGTTGTTGTTGTTCTTCTTCTTCTTCTTCTTCTTCTTTAGTTTAACGTCCTTTTCAAGATTATTTCAGCTCATATGAGACGGGCCAATCAGAAAGTGGGGCCGCGAAAAAGGGAGGACCCCGAGAAAAAACACCCGGCACATCCGCAAGCAGAACTTGGCTTGTCTCACATGTGCCCCGCCTGGGGCTCGAACCAACACTTTACACAGCGGTGAGATGATCGAATGGTTGAGTGTGGTAATGAAATATCAGCGCCCACGGGGCTTCACTAGATGTACTTCTTAAATTGCCACCGATTTTTGATGACGGTCATATGCTCTATCTCGAGTATGAATTAGCTATCAAAAGCTTAAATAGTAGTGAAATAAAATAATAAAACAGCAGTGAAAATATTCAGAGGAAAGATGGTGGGCCATGATGCGCAATTATCAGTAATGGACCCTCTACAGTGACCCTATACAAACTGGCGCCGACAACTATGCTTTAATTTCTAGATTTACATCAATGGTGCCCAAACCTAACTGAATGTCAAAGTCAAAAGTAATCAAAAAGCAAAAATCATGGTACTAACATATTGTCTTAGTTTACATACTCAGAATATTTAAATTGATCTCAAAGTATAATAAGAATGTGATAATGAACAAAAAAGAAACTTAATAATTATTGTCGATTGGTTGATTAAAATGAACATAAAATATTGGTAAGGGTAAGATGTTTAGCTAAAATTGAACATAGCAGATATCCATGTCATTAGTACATAAATATGTTGAAGGGGATAGATGATGTAGGAAGGGACACATGTGCTACACATGTTAGGACACTGCTTTGGAGATACATCTTTAGCCTGGCAAATCAAGGGGTTGAAAGTGACAAAAAAAAATCTTACTTCTTGTATCAGCCCTCGGGCCTACTCGTATCACTCGGCCTGATACGTGAGTCTCGGCCTGATACGGGAATTTCGGGTTGATACGGTAATCTCGGGTTGATTGAAGTTGTCATATAATGATCTCTATCTTCATGCCTGTTTTTGTATAGTCAAATCAATGCGACCCGGGTTATAGTACATAGAGTTGTACATGGTATATACCTCGAAGCATAGTTGTGACTATATATACGCCAAACAAGCATGAAATAACTGTATATGCGCGACAGGCCAAACGTTCGAGGAAACGGTGGCGTTTTAATTAAATAATGGACAAAACCTTCAAATTCATCAATATAACAATACAGACTGTCAACACTGTGCAGCATCATGAGAAAATCGGACTTTTACACAGAAATAGACTTTTAAAACGTACACAGATCAGCTGTGCGCTGTGTAGAATGTGCACAGTTGATCATTATCTTTATGTATGCTTTTCGGAAAATGCAAACCCTCTTCTTTAATCCGAAATTTTAAGCTTCTAGCCATTTTGCTTTGACTGTACTGTACAGGCCGATTTGTGTCGGCCCCGTTCTGAAACCCCGAGGACAGTTTTTATCGTGATGCGTCTCATCCAATTTGTAAAACATGAGCCGCCTCGTGGGAAAACCAACAATGTGGTTTCCGAACCGGTCCGACACAAACCGACCTGGGCAGTCACAGAAGATGGCTAGAGGCTTGAAATTTTGGATTTAGAAAGAAGAGGAACTGTACTATCCGTGTAGTGAAAACAAAGGCGCTGATCAGCTTCGCAGTTACTGCGAAGCTGATCTGCGCCTTTGTTTTCGCATAGGCAAAAATCCGGTTTTATCGCGATGCGTCTCATATCCAATTTGTAAAACATGATGACTTGTAAGATAACATCAGAGCCGTATCGCAAGAAAACTTGTCTTCTACGATTCCGACCAATATTGTATAGATGAAATGCAATTGTATCCACGGCTTCTACTGGCCGGGGAATAGTGGGGCGTTCAGCTTTTCAATTTTAAAGCCCTGGTAAAGCCCGGCTCTGCGGGGTCTTAGTAAACTACCTGCTTAAAGACACTTATTCAATAGTGAGGAACAGCTTGAAACAATATGATGGAGGGGCATGAATTTTCTGCATGTGAATGTACAGTTGCATTAAAATAAGGGTCATTAAAGTAATGGAAAATGTGAAATAGTTAATGCTTTGAGACCGGGGATACAAATCACTGGTGCATAATTGTACTATGTTTCGGTAGAAAGAGGAAAAGAGCGCGGATCAGGATCTGCGCTTGTCTCCAATTTTTAGCACATTTGAAATATAACTTCAAGAGATTTCACATTATGCACCAGTCATTTGTATCCCCGGCCCTCCGGGGGCCGGGGATAGCGGGGGTATAGCGGGGCTTAAGTGCCGGGGTTTAACCTGCGATGTGTCCTGGCAGTGCCGGGGATGTGCCGGGGTTTTAACTTCCCGCCAATATAGCGGGGGAAAATAGCCGGAGTTTTACATTTTTCATTTGTTGTTCCTCATTATGTAGTCAGTCCCCGGAGGCCGGGGCTTTTACCAGGAGTTTAACCAAACATTTGGCCCCGCAGGGAGGGGCTTTTACCAGGGCTTTAAAATTTGGAAAGTTAAAAGCCCCGCTATTCCCCGGCCCCGGGGGGCCGGGGATACAAATGACTGGTGCATTACGTGGTTCATATAAATCTGTTAACATGTATAACTACAAAATAACAAAAGCGTCAATTCGCAGCCTTGTCACTGTCTTTCTCTTTCTACCCCCGCCCCGCCCCCGGGTAACGTATTTTGTAAAAGCCAACACTCTACAGGACGGCAACTAACAATTTTAAGTCTACCGCAGGGGCACCACAGGTTTGAAAAGATATTATCATTTGACGTGGCTCAAAACTAAGCGACAATTTTTCCGATTTAATTACAATTTTTGGACTCTACTTCCTAAACTTGTTTACCAGTTAGGACCAGGGGCAAAAACTTTGTCATAAACTTGATCAATCGTATAGTCAACATTGTGTGAAAACACGCAGTAATACATGCAGCATACACTTAACGTAAAACCAGTTCATGTTACAATAATGCTGTTAATTAAAAGATTTCATAAAAATAATTGTAATTGTCTTTAACTTTATGTGCAGCTGCTTATCTGTATGAAAACATCGGATGCTAATATTATACACTGTACGGTTTATGAAGATTCAACAAAAAGGTGAGTGACATAAAAGTATTATTTATTCATTTTATTCATGTATTTATTTTTTATTTTTTAATTTGGGTTATCCAAATAAAAGCAAACTGATCAACTCTGATTGTCATATCGTGACATCGTGTGGTTAGCTGCTTCCAGAATCGTGACTTTGTTTAATCACATAACGAAAACACCCCCAAGTAATATACAGATTTTTCTTAAGTTGTAAAAATTGAAAATTTTCAGTAGAATTTTTTTATATATATATTTTTCTTATTTTTGCTCAAAACATAGATTGTGGGTACACGTTAGAACCGCCTCGGCGAGGCGGTTCTAACGAGAACCCACAATCTATGTTTTGGAGCAAAAATAAGAAAAATAGGTATACCCCTACATACCCCAGTTTTGCTATATTAAAGTGGGGTATAAGGGGGTGTTATCTCACGGACCTGTTTTCCTGATGAACAATACACTTGCAGCTCCTTATAACAACAGCCAACGTCGACGTTTTTTCTTTTTTTTTTTTTTTTTTTTTTTTTTTTTTTTTCTTTTTTTTTCTTTTTTTCTTTCAAATGAACCATCTTAAAACCGCGCCTTAAGATTTCAATTTTTCAATGAAATGGTACATTTGTCTCTTCAGAAATGAAAAATGGTGTTCCGCGTCGTTCACTTCATTGCTTCATTGTTAAATGTATGTTTCAACAATAACGCATGCATTGCAGATAAATGAAAAATGCTCGAGAAAAGTAGTTAAAAGTTTCTTAAGTATTTCGGAATATTTATTAAATCTAATCAGCCTTTAATGTCCACAAAAAGTTAGCCTTAAGATAATAAATGTAAAACTGTATATATTTATGTAAAAATGTATATATTTATTTAAAAATGTATATTTTTATGTTTCTTTTTTGTGAAAACGAAGGGGAGAAATAGGTTGAATGATTTTTGTGTGTACTCTACCCGTATAAAAATCCCGACAGACATGATTTATGCTACACTCCGCTGAATAAAGCAATTTCGGGTTACAACTCAGTTAACATTTGAGCCATGTCATGAGAAAACAAACACTGTGGTTTTCGAACAGGTCCGACACAAACTGGTCTGTACCGTCACAGAAGGTCGCTAGAAACTTGAAATTTTCGATTTGAGAAAGTAGAGGAATTGTACTATTCGTGTAGCGAAAACAAAAGGCGCTGATCAGCTTCGCGGTGACCTCGAAGCTGATCTGCGCCTTTGTTTTCGCATTTGCAGAATGTTGGTTTTCTCATGATTAGGCTCATTTAACATAGGGCCAGCACATAACTGAATAATCCGCAGCTTCACTGATCAGTATGAAATCATGCTACAGGGTTTTGGGGTAGCTAAACATAAATGCTATTTATGCAGAGATCTCTCCATAAAATAAATATCGCCCCAGCAAAGTCGCAGTTGGGAATGTGTCATTTTGTCCTTGATATATTAAGTGCTATGGTTTTGTTTTGACACAACTAACACACCCTCCGAAGTCACCAATAACTTGAGCGAAAAGTACCTAAAATGTTCACGATGTTACAATGGGTGAGAAATTACAATGGATACAGGTTTAAAAGGTATTCAACATTTGTATCATTGACACGAAAATGTAACGTTAATTAATATACAAATGTAACTACCCGTACTTATCCATATTTTCCATATTTATTCCAAAGATGCTAACATAAATAATGTAAATTGTCAATATAGAGAAGTCGTAATCTGTACTTAGTACAGTGCTTTAAAATATCCCCATAAGCAAGACTCGGCCCTTGTCGTTTTCCCACAATGCATGTCTCCCTTTGTATGGTACTAGTATTCAGTTACCAGTGGACTGGTACCGATGCTTTTGACCCATTTCGGACACCATCATCAGGAAAATATGTCGGTGTAATGTACACCCCATTGAACCCCACTTTTATAAAGCAAAACTGAGGTATACAGGGGTATACTTATTTTTTTCTTATTTTTGCTCAAAAACATAGATTGTGGGTACTCGTTTGAACCGCCTCGCCGAGACAGTTCTAACGTGTACCCACAATCTATTTTTTGAGCAAAAATAAGAAAAATATCAAAAGTTTTCAGCTGAAAATTTTCAAATTTTAAAGCTCTAAAATCCCTGTATATTGATTGCAAGGGCGAGTTTTCGTAATGAATAATGTCCCTAAAGTTGCCACAACCTTCAATGAGAGATGCTAGCTTGTGGAGCTGTTGCACGACATACTGGGTTCATATGCTACTTCTAGGAATCCATATCTCTTGATGGTTGCATTATTTCCAAAGAAAATATGTGTGACGAAAATGGGGGTTCCGTGCTTGATATTGGTGATATTGTTATTCTTTGCATTACGAAAACATGCCCATGCAATACACAGAGTTGTCAAAAATGACAATTTTCAATAGAAAACTTTTGATATTTTTCTTCTTTTTGCTCAAAACATAGATTGTGGGTAAACGTTAGAACCACCTCAGTGAGGTGCAACCCCAGTTTTTCTATATAAAAGTGTGGCTCAAGGGGGTATTCTTTTCATGGACATGTTTTCCTGCTGGAAATGCTTAAAGCAAGGAAATCTTTCGATTTGCTTGGAGACAAAACAATACGCTTCTGATAGTCGCAGACTGAACAAGCAATATACACAAGCATACAATCAAACTACGAAAAAAAATAATAAAAAATACTGCAATAGTAAAGAATATACATGACAGAAACTCATTTTCTCGCGGCTTCTCAGCGTTTATTATGGCGGGCAAAAAGCCATGACTATATAACAGATAATTGAGCCGCCTCATGGGAAAACAAACAATCTGCATAGGCGAAAACAAAGACGCAGATCAGCTTCGCGGTAACCGCGAAGCTGATCAGCGCCTTTGTTTTCGCTACTCAGATAGTACAATTCCTCCTCTACTTTCCAAAATTTCAAGCTTCTAGCCTGCTTCTGTAGCTGTACAGGCCGGCTTGTGTCAGACCTGTTCGGAAACCACATTGTTGGTTTTCCCACGAGGCGGCTCATATAATATAGCATGCATCACTTGTTTACCTACAGTAAAGTTTGCAGTTTGCAGCATACTTTAAACTTTTTTTTTTTTTTTCAGAAAAACATGTATTGTTGGTTCCGCATAGCAGATAAGCTGCAGAAGTCTCAATACAATCGGATTAATTCTTTAATTAGTCATTTGTAACCACGGCCGCCATCCCCGGGGAATAGCGGGGACTTTGACTTTTGGTCCAGCAAATTCCGCTAAAAGCTCCACCCTGTGGGTCTCGTTGGTAAAACCACTTCTGTTTTTCCCCCGCAGCCTGCTATCTTTTCATTCCACGGCCCTTTTTGCCTATGTAAAGCAAACCCCGGGTATTTCCCCTGCCCTGCCGTGGCAAAACTTTGGTCAAGGCCCCGCTCATTCCCACGGCTATTCCCCGCCTTCCCCCTGAGGTGGAGGCGTGGTAATACAAATGACTAGTGCATAGCACATTCGGCTTGTATGTCTTATGGGAAACATATTTTTGCATAGGATTACAAGGTTGATACAAATCCGTCAATAGCAAAAACTTTAAAATAAACATTAAATAATAAGTATATAGATCTAGTCATTAATATACCATTTGGTTTATTATTTTTATTGATTTATTCTAATGTCAGCATTCATCTGGAGATATTAAGATGTATTACACCCTATAGAATCGCAACATGTTACATCGGCTTTTCTAGCCAAAACAGAAATAAAAGTTGATTATCTCCATATAAACCGCAGGACAATATTTTTCGGGTATGTTTTGCTATATTGCTATTGATAGTTATATCATCTGATTTTTGTAATGTTGTTTTATTGGTTTCGTTTATATTTTGGCAAAATGAAATGTCTTCTTACTAGCCCAGTCAAAATAAGAATATTTTTGCCAAACCCAAAACAAATTGCAACACAAATGTTTCTTGCATTTCTGTAGATAACATACTAAAAGTAGGACGAAATCGGAAGATATGAAATTTGATTTTTTTGGCCATTTTTCGGAGCATCATTCGCCTCTATATGCTGTTTCTAAAACTCATCAGTGTTATTGTCTGTATAATTACTCAGCATTTTCTTGGCATCAAATACGTTTAATAAGATTATTAGACCATAATTTATTCACACACAGTTGCAGCTGTGACTTTATAAAGCTTAATTTTCTCGAAAACAGCATCAAATCGGTATTAAGTTACCCCACCCACTGTATTTTGCATCGCATTCTAAAACTTCACACTACAAATAAACAATGACTTTTTTTTGTCTCAAGTTAATAAATTGTAACCCTATTAGACCTTCTAAGTAACTTTGTTTTGAGTTTTAGCATAGCATTTATCAAGTTTAAGTCATGTGACGACGACCTATTCAAGCACTTAGAATGAAGTCAAACATATTACCAAAAACCTTAATATATGATGTTATTAGATTGAGAACTTAAAAAAAAGATGGTTTTATGCTTGAAACTGAGGTGCATTTTCTTCGAAGCACGAACACAGACACTGGTTAGCTTTGTGGTGACATCGTTTGTGACTGTGTATCACATAGCAATGTCCATGGCTGTTCTTAACACTTTAAAGTTTCCTCAGTTTACAAGAATTAAAATGATTTATGTCAGTTTTAAAAGTAACAGACCCACTACACTGATGTCCATGTTTTCAATTTAGACGGCGAACTTATTATCAATATCATCTGTACAGTTGTGAGCATGTTCACAGCACGCACCTTCACTGCACAGTTGCTAGCATGTAAATCCATGTTTACAACATGTACATTATGACATTTTGCAGTCCGGTTTTACATTTAAATCTGAGTTCAGAATCTTCCCAAAATATGGGAAAGTTAATTAATTTCTACCTTGCAAAATTTGAATTTGATGGTAGGCTCTGAGTGCCATAGTTTATTGGTGCACATGTTGGCTAATTTCATCTGAAAACTGGGAATATGTCAAAATATTGCTAGATTAGGATGCAGAGAAAGCAGAATGGAAACATAATGAACAACCATTCAATGTTGAGGAAACTCTGTTAAAGGACAAAGTCAGTTAATCACCGTAAAGATAGCCATAAAGATCATAAGCAAGATTGCACTGGCAAAACAGCTGCACCAGATATTGTAACAGAGATGCTGAAGTCCCCTGTGGAAGCCGGACCAAGTGTGACGTGTGATCTTGTCAAGGCCATATCAAAGTAGTTCCATAAAAACACAGACTGTCTCTGGGTGCTGCAGTAAGCAAGCAACAATTTGTTGAGGCTGTATTTGAGTTCTGTTATCTAGGAAACATGTTTCCTGTTGGTGTTGATTGTTAACTGCCTGCTGTTGTGGGTGACACACTGCAAACCTGGTCTGGTTAATGTCCATGAACTGCTTCCCCTTCTCCCCAACTGGAATCTCAGATGAATTCAGTTGGTGTGAGAAGTGTAATGCTACATACAGTAGAAACCTAAGTCATGACTGTAGTTACACTTAACCCCTTGAGACGTTATGACCAGTAAGAATTGTAATGCCATAGCGAAGGGTGAAGTAAGCTGGGGCTTCATTTTCCAAAGCTAAAAGAAAGTAATGTTTTGTGATGTCCTCTCTTTCCCACCTGGTTTCTGGTTAGACGGAATATTTCCATCGGTATTCCGTTAGACCTCTCCATGTCACGAGAGAGGAGCGAGGTCACGAAGTGTATCGGAGTGCAGGTTAGCCAGCTGATCTAGTTTCTGGGTGGATGTTTTTAATTTCATTGTGTCAATTCTCGTACTTCCCATACTTTGGACTCCAGTAGTGATGTTTATTCAGTCTTGGCATCCCTTAATGATTATTTCATCTCAAACTAGACAGGTCCATCAGTAAGCAGGTCGAAAGCAGGAGTACAGCGAGAAAAAGCACCTGACACACTTTGACTTGCATAGGTCCCATGCAGAGCTCAATCCCACACTTAGGACACAGCGGTAAGATTATCAACGGTAAAGAGTGGCAACGAAATCAGCAACCTTTGCCACTCTTCCACAGGAGCCACCTCTAGGATTTAGATATTATGATACACTCCAGCAGAATGGGTTGTTAAAGGCAAGGAGAGTGCAGCAAAGGCTGGAATGCTTTTAAACATTCTATAAGCTAAACATTGTTGCAAAGAAGTATCCCTGTCCATTGGTGCCTTGAGAAATGCATATGGGCCTCCAAGCAAAGCTTATCATCATCCGAGAGACCACCATTACTTGTGAACCGTTTAGAATCATTTAGCCAATATCAATGATAGTTTTGGTAAAATATGAGCAACCCTCTCACAATCTCCCAGGATAATGATCCCTAGCTGATGACTGGGGTGTAAAGCAACAGATCAACGAACAGAAAAAAAATCTGACAAACCAACCAAAATATGTGATTGAGTATTGTTGTATGACAGACAGAAGCATCATTCAGAGTGAAGAGGTCGTCTAAGATTAAGGCTTGTCAGACAATCCAACCCTCCTGTAGATGACAAAGAGGCAGTAAAACAGATTTGATGATGAGGTGATAATTATTATCCTTTAGCCCATACTTTATGCCCGCCTACACATTACAAGCACAATCTAGTCAGTTAACACTGTCGGTCGTAAAAAGAATGAACACCAAATTTGCATTGGTGGGTGGGGTAAATCAATGTTTATTTAACATGAAAAATCACCAGTTCGGGCTTCATTTCGGTATTATGATGACTATTACTATAAAAGATTTTCATTTCCAAGGTAGTAACTAGTTTTATATCTCAAAACACCTTCTCGAGTTATGGTAAGAGCCGATTGACATATCAGCAATAGTGTCACAATGGTAAATTATGTGTCAAAGCAAAACATTGAAAAAGTCAAATTTCATATCCTCCGATTTTGTCCTACTTTTAGTATGTTAAATATATAGGTCTAAGGTGACTAAAAGTACAAAAATGATTTGTGTTGCAATTTGTTCTGGGTCCTCCAACAATTTGACTGGGCTATTACGTTTGACTTTTTAATTAAGCGTATGCATTTAAGCACCACACCGTAATCAGTTGGGTAAAATGAATCAATGACCAGGCCCGAACACAATTATACACAAACGCATGTCTTTGACCCCATAACGTAAAAAGTAGATAAAATATTCATTTAAACTTAGATTTTAAAATATTCCCTTTAACTAATGCACTTTAAAAGGACGCGCTCTTTTCATGCAATGCATCCTGCCTCTGATTAGCGTTGGTATCATACGGCGCCCCCGTTAAAAGAAATATTCCAGACTTTCTTTCTTTCTGTTTGCGCCTTTTCCTGATCATTGCCTACTTGAACCTTTTTAACACATTGAAACTTCATCTAAACAAGCGTCGTCAGAAAACATGTAAATTGGTTGCAGATCAGCTGCAGGGCCCGAATGTAGTATCCCAGCGGGCACATGACGTCAAAATGACGTCACATCGACGTCGATGCGACGTCATGACGTCGCATCGACGTCGATCTGACGTCATTCTGACGTCATGTGCCTGCTGGGATGATTGTACAATGTGTATATACTATCCTTATTTCATCTTACTAGAAACATAATTATTTTGCAGAGGAATCGAAACCCTTAATTCAATTAAGCCTGACGTTCTCTTTTTGGCAAACAGAATAGCCCCAGATGTGACGCCGCAAAATTCTGTTTGCTTAAAGGAATTTCATCGAAAAATGGAATAAAAATTGAAAATTACTCCTGATGCCCCTAAAAATGAAAGTAGACTCACCCAAATTTTAACAATGGGAAAGGCCCTTAACCGGTTAAATAAGATATACTTAAAAGGAAAATTTTAAATTTTCGCAACACTCATAAAACACAAATTTTTTCTTGTCGGCTCAAAAGTTTCTTTTGGTGATATTACGATTGACAAGTCAAGTTTTTTGCCTTGCATACAACATGAAAACCAGAACGCTGCGGCTTATGGTTGCCGAGAAACGACAAAAGTTCAAGGTTAATATTTATTAAAGTCACAAAGGTACACTACCTTATCTTTTTGTGAAAATGAAATTTCAAACCAATCAGTGTTCGTTTTCAAAAGCAAAACGGACAACAGACGCAAATATGGAAATTTATGCCTTTGTCGACGTTTATTACGTGTGTGTGACATGTTTACGTTTGGGTGTGATTCATGTGATTGGCTGTTAATAGGCAAACAAATATCAATAATCGAAATACACTGAAAAAAAGTTATAAGAGGCCAGCCTTATATTTTTTCCTTCTAGTTCAGAAAGTAAAATACGATCAATTACAATTCATGGTTATATGAATAAAGCAATGTCTAACAGTGGCTCTGTGAGTTTCTGCATTCCAATCTGTGTGATACTTTTCACACAGGCAAAGCATGAGTAAAGGTACCCTCAATTACCCTCAATTCAAAAAGTCACACTTTATTAACATCAAATTAAATGTCATATTACGACGTTTTTGTTTTATATCTTATTTATTTGAAAGTGTTATTGACTGGTACGATGTAAGATAAAATCATGTTATATGTGTTGCTGCAATAAGAATTTTCGTTTCAGTTTTGTAAATGCAAAAAGACAGCAACATGAATTACAGGAATTCAGCTTTTTGTATGCAATTTGCATACAAATTTTGTTCTTCTCTGGTTGCATTATTAGCAGCAGCACGGCATTGAAATTTTCAGCGATTATTTTTGTTTAACACTTGACTCTGATAGATTATGAAAATTTTAAAAATTGTCCACAGATTTTGTTATTTTGGTCGTTAAAATTTGGAATTGAAACCGGAAGTGTGCGGCTGTCGTGACCTGTTTGTCCTCGAAAATTGTATAATACAGCTCTTTCGATGTATATCTCTCATTTCCAGGCCTCAAAAAGTGAATTTATAGGGATTAACATGTCTAAGAGGTACATTGTTGATTTTTCAAAAAATCTCGAAAATAGTGATTTTTTAGAAATGCGTTAAAAATTTATAAGTTGACAAAATTCGAATGTTTGATGTTTTTCCTACCTGGAATGGCCCCTTTGATGACACCCGTGCCTTATTACAAAACAATTTTGCGCTTTAACCAATTGTTATTCAAAAACATTGATTTTTGCACTTTTACACGAAAATCGCGTTTAGTGAAAGAAAATTATTTCTGAACACTTTGTAACTTTACTTACTTAAGACAAAAAATCATTCAATTTTGCACATGGCTTATAAATTAAAAATGAGTTTGAAAAGTGGCCTCTTATAACTTTTTTTCAGTGTATTTTAATGACAATGTAGCTCTCATTACATGGATCATCTGATTCAACGGCTCGTTAGCCTTGGACGCCAACTCATCTAGGAGTTTGCTAGTTCTCTACACAAAAATCTAACTGGGCTGGGGAAACTCATTAGTCTTGGTCGACAGTCCTCCTAGGAGTTCACAGGTCTCTAAACGGGTAGAGATCTACGCTATGGTTTTCAGCTGTGGCCAGCAATTCATCTAGGAAAGGGTTATTCCAAAATAAAACCTGTGTGTCTGGATAATGGATATGACTAGTCTAGATATGCAAAGACTGTTATGATAGACAGCACATGTTGTGGGACACGCGGAGTGTGACGAAGCACTAAACTCAACTCCAGACGTCTTGACCTGTGTCTTGCCTCTGGGCGCAGTTGGGTGAGGATGAGTGAGTGAGGTTGACGTCGCGCACCTCTTCCTCACTATAATCCAATTTCATAGCGCACGTCATCTTATTTCTCAACACACAAGCACTTGCATACACAAACGTGAGTTGCATCACACATGCACCCACATACCTACAAAAGTCCTGTGGCGATGGGCGAGTGGCGAAGCAGCAGGTGTAGGACACACTGGGAGATGTAGTTGCAGATCTGCACGCAGGCAGCTCAGTTCTACATGTATATGGTCGTTTTCCGTGAGGAGAAGCAGTAAGCGGAATTCGGCAGTCGGCAGAGCGACTGAGCAGACCGCACTACTCACCCCCGTAGCATGGGGAGGGGGCTAGAAAAGGTGCCCTAAACAATTGCCTGCTTCAACCGCCCTGGCTGGATAACCGCGATCAGCGGGGATCCCTCCTAGCGGTCGAAATAAAAAGAAAAAAAAGTAATCCATTTGAGATCCTTTGATCTCCCAAACATCTGCAAACCGAGTCTCACTCAGTGCAGCTATCTGAATATCATACCTCCCAAGTTCTCTGCCCACAAGGGCCGTTCTACGCTGTGGTCTATCTGACTCAGACGGATTTATAGCAATGGTGCGGCAATTTCATGATGGCATACAGGCGCGTGTGCAAAATGATGGTGAGTTCTCTGAACCCTTTGAGGTAGCGAATGGGATCAAACAGGGCTGTGTTATGGCACCAACACTGTTTAGTATGATGTTTGCTGTCATGCTCATAGATGCTTTTCATGGCAGTGACACTGGTTTTCCAACCAGGTACCGTTTTGATGGCAATATATTCAACCTTTGACGGTTGCAAGCCAAAACTAAGGTGCAGGCTGATGTGCTAGATGAGCTCCTCTTTGCAGATGATATGGATAAGAATGCCAGCTTAGAGGCAAAAATGCAAAGAGCCATGGATCAAATCTCACAGCCATGTGATAACTATGATCTCAGAATCAGCACAAAAAGGACACAGGTTGTACACCAACCAGCACCTGGAAAACCGTACATTGAATCAACCCTCACTGTGAATGGAGGACAAAAACTAAAAGTTATTGAAATTCACCTACCTGGGGAAGACACTGTCCAGTGCAGTGCACAATGATGATGAGGTCACTGCCAGAATTGCAAAAGCTAGTGTGGCATTCGGAAGACTCCGTGCAAATGTCTGGGAGCGAAATGGAATCAATCTTGACACCAAGCTCAAAGTCTACAATGCAGTGGTACTGCCAACCCTCTTGTATGCATGTGAGACCTGGACAGTATACCAACGTCATGCAAAGAGACTTAACCATTTCCACTTAAGTTGTTTAAGAAAGCTGTTAAAAAATTAAGTGGCAAGACAAGATTCCAGACACAGAAATCCTGAAGAAAGCAGGGATGCAAAGCATGCATACCGTCTTAAAGCTAGCCTACCGTCTTAAAGCTAGCACAGCTAAGATGGACTGGCCATGTTATAAGAATGCCTGATGAGCGACTTCCAAAGAAAGTTTTCTATGGAGAACTACATGAGGGAACGCGCTCTCAAAATGGCCAGAAGAAACACTACAAAGACACCCTCAAAGCCTCTCTGAAGGATTTCGACATACCAATGGGGTCTTGGGAACAGACTGCACAGGAGCGATCAAAGTGGCGAAGTCCCGTCAACAAAGGAGCAGCTATGAAGGAAAGAGAATATGTGAAGCTGAAAGAATGCACAGAGAACGCAAAGCCAAAACCAATGTGCTACCAGCAGATTCCATGACATTGACTTGTCCTACTTGCAGCTAGAATTGGCCTAGTCATCCATAAACGAACTCACCTACACACATAAACTTTATGAAATAATGATGGTCTTTCTCATTAGTGAGAGACGAACAACCACATTGTATAAATGACTATCGCGTCCTAGCCGAGCATGATGAAAGTGTAATGGCTGTTTGAAACAAATAAGCTAAGTAAACGTTAACAAAGAAACGCATTAACTAAGAGTGCTGCTAAACAATATTGTTTTCTGCTTGTACAGACACCAGGCTATAGATCGATTGATGCTGCTTGTTTTTTAAATCGAAATATACATCCATATTTTAGACACAAAATCACAACCGTCATATTAACGTCAGAGCGAAACCATGCGATCGAATCCCGTTTATGGCAAATCATTGCTCATTGTGAAGGGACATAAAATACACTTTCAAAAATATCCGTACAATGTAGAAGAAAACGAATGTGAATTGTTGCGTTTCTTTTTTCGCTTAAGTATATTACAAATGAATAGATAGATCTATCAATTTATGTAAAAATATTCATTGATATACCATTTGGTTTATTATTTTACAGATTTAATTCATCTGGAGATACTAACCCATTTTTGACAAATGGATTTTTCTATGACATGTCCACTTTCATTTTTAGGAGCATCTGGAGTGATTTTTAAATTTTATTCATTTTTTATGAAAGTTCTACAAGCAAATAGAATAGCTCCAGATGGGACGCGGCGTCACCACAGGGACTATGTTGTTTGCAAAAGGACGCCAGGTTCTTATGAGTTAAGATGTATCACGCCCTATACAATCGCAACATGTTACATCGGCTTTTCTAGTCAAAACAGAAAAAAGTTGATTATATACGAGAACATAAACGGCAGGACATAATTTTTCGGGTATGTCTGTATTATCATGTTACTTTAGGTTTAAATAAACGTAATGCATTTCAGCACCATTTCAATATTACTGCATCGTAATCAGTGGGAAAGAAATACAGGAATCAACGACCAGGGCCCGAGGTTATAAAACTTTTTTCATGCTCAGCTCAGCTGAGACTAAAATTTATCCTGCTCATAAATGTTAAAATGCCAACAAGTGTTGGCATTTTAACATTTATTAGCAGGATAAATTACAGGATTTGGTGATCTAAACCTCAAATGTTGATTTATTTTGGCTATTTCAGTATTTATGAGCACCTTAAATTTCCAGCTCAGCTGAGCTGAACATGAAAAAAGTTTTATAACCTCGGGTCCAGGCCTGGCCACTATGACATACAAAAGCATGCCGTTGAGCCCATAACGGGAATTTTAAATAACTATAATAGCACTTGAAACAGAGACAGTCGCACCATGACGTATTTGATTAACCACATAGACAGCAGCTAATAAACAATAACTAATTTCCTTAATCCTTCTCAGTAACATTTACCTAATTTAAAATAGAACGTGCATCTGTCATAATTTTACATCATCAGGATAATATGTCCTTTCAATATATACCCCCTTACACCCCACATTTATATAGCAAAACTGGGGTATGCAGGGGTATACTTATTTTTCTTATTTTTGCTCCGAAACATAGATTGTGGGTAATCGCCAGCTCAGTACAAGACCCTAAAATATTAATTCTCATATTCGGGGTTTCGTCGAAAAGCCGCAATGCATTTGTTTGGTCACGAACGCCTTCACGTCCCGTGGAACCTACTCGTACGGGAAACTGAAAAATAACTTTGCAGTAAGAGCTATCGACTGTCTTTATGTTTTCTGGCAAACCCATTCATGTCACGAGTAGAAAGCTGCATACTAAACTATACTTTATGTTTGATGCATTGTTATTATATTGCATGGTTCTTTGACAGAACTGTCAGAGTAGAGTTCCGTTATATTGATGCATTTAGAGAACATGTATCGATATGTAGATAAAATATTCAAGTCATTAAATCTTTTAAACCTCGTTTATCACATATCATTGATTAAAGTTTAATAAAGCTTTAAATTAATTTCGTTTTGAATTTTGAATATGCTTAAGAAATCCAGCACTAGGCTAATACGCATCATATTTTGTTGATGTGAAATACAAAAAGTAAGTTGGATTAATTTGCATGTTTAAGTATTCCTTTTAAGAAACGCACTCTACAAGGACGCGTTCTCTTCTTAAAATTGAGCCGCATCGTGAGAAAACGGGATTATTGCCTACGCGAAAACAAAGACGCAGATCAGCTTCGCAGTAACTGCGAAGCTGATCAGCGCCTTTGTTTTCGCTACTCGGATAGTACAATTCCTCTTCTACTTAAATCCGAAATTTCAAGCTTCTAGCTCTTTTATGAGCTTGTACAGGTCGGTTTGTGTCGGACCTGGTCGGAAACCCCGAAGACCGGTTTTCTCACGTTGCGGCTCATTAATAGCGTAGAAGTTATACCATGAGCCCTGTCGAAAGAATTCTATAGTTCGACCAGGTGTGTCCCATGCTGGACTATAGAGCCATAAACTATGATAGATTAAATGATATTACTTAATTCTAGAAAAACAGTTTCTTATACGTGCTGGCAAAGTTGCATGGTACCAGACGACCGATCTTTGCATTATTCCCAAAAATACAACATTAATATATCTATATATTGACACGTCTCATATGTAAATCACTTTGATAATTTCTAAGATATACGTGTAAGTTTGTTTCCACAAGAAATGGCTCCGTTCAGATGAGCATTGTTCATAATATTCGGAAGTTTTGGTGATGATAGGGAGAAACTAGTTTGAAAGTAAGATATACAGTATATTCTGCTGATTGGGGCTTTGACCAGAATTAAAATGAATTTGTTAACTATATATCGACTTCAAAAGCAAATACACTGTTATTTTTGTTGATAAAATGTGAGAACCGGATTCTCACATTTTTTTCAACAAAAAATAACAGTGTATTTGTAATATTGCCATTTGAAATTTTAACGAATCGTTAACTAACGACATCGTTAATTTTGAACAACACTAATCCCAGAATACTTTATACTGTTAACATTATCTGTTCCAGCTGAACCTTGTGCCACAGTATAATGTCCACCACAATCAGACGAGGAAACTTCGAACCGGCTTTACCACGTTGCACATGTCACTGACTGAACGCTGGGGACAGAGGGCTGTAATGTATTGCCAGTGCTGTTAATATTGTACACCGCAGGTAAGTTCCAGCACTAAATACTTCCCCATAGTAAATCAAAATTAAAACTGTGATCCTTTAAGAGCAGTTAATATTTTAGGAGAAAGGGGATGGGTTATACCGCGGTTTCGGCTACTAAAGCCTCTTCAGTGAACCTATAGACTACATTTCAGTGACCCTTTAGATTGCATTTCAGTGACCCTATAGATTACATTTCAAGACTGCATTTCAAGATTCATATTACCACATTTATTGAATACATTGATGTGGCTGAGACAAACATAAAAAACCTTTATTTAATATTGATACAAAATAACACTTTAATATAAAAGGACTAAAACAAGTAACATATGCTTCTAACAACGTTTATCACATCATCTACATATTTTAATACATCTGAGAGGCAAAAGAACTTAACCTGACAGAATTTTATTTGCAGAATGACAGTAAATGCCTTTAATTTTTTCCAGCTTTGTATTTTAAAGGATTCTCATTACAGATTTGTTAAACTTTCAAACATTAAAAAAATAATGGCAAAATGATGTTACAAAGTGTATGAACAATTTGAGCCTGTGCATGAGAAAACCAACAATTTGCATAGGCGAAAACAAAGACGCAGATCAGCTTCGCGGTGACCGCGAAGCTGATCAGCGCCTTTGTTTTCGCTACACGGATAGTACACTTCCTCTTCTTCTTAAATCCGAAATTTCAAGCTTCTAGCCTGCTTCTGTGACTGTGCAGCCTGGTTTATGTCAGACCTGGTCGGAACCCCAAATTGTTGGTTTTCTCATGCACAGGCTCATTTGTTATTTTTCTTTCAGATTATCCTTTAATGAAGCCTAATGGATATACATTGAGCCTCAGTTTGAAATCCATCCTGGCACTCGGTTGTTAGTTCCAAATCTCCATCCAACCTCAGCCTATTCCATTTCGCCAAGCCTGCTGCGAAAACTTGTTGTGAAGCAACCCCAACTTATTTCACAGCCAGTTTCACCCCAACCCCTCTAAACACAACACAACATAAATAAAAATGTATATAGTCCGCGTCTTATTTCGGCGGCGCAACTTCCGTCGTCTGCTATGGCTGGCGTCGACGATGTTTGTATTTTTCACACTGCGCATGTCACTGATGGCGATGGTAGCAGAAGAACAACCGCCATACCAGTCTTTACGAGCGATTCAAAATCAGATGATTGAAAAACCAGTCTGTAGTATTCCAAATGTTCTGAATGGATCGTCTCACTCTGACGTTTATACCTACGATCTCCCGGACATTACTGAGTACAGGCTTTTAGACAAAAATAAAGAATACGCCATTCCGGTCAAATCTGAACAGGAGGCAGCTTATGGGCCAAATGTGGAAGAGGTCAAAGTGTTTATTGTGCCATTCTCACACGTTGATCCCGGGTACGGAAATACAATGGAAGGCTATTACAGGAGTCGAACAAAGGGTACGTTGGATTCTATGGTCAGGAAACTGGAGCAATATGGAAATCTGACATTTCAGTGGGCAGAAACTGTGTTTCTAGAACGCTGGTGGAGAGATATCAGTGCTGAGACTAAGGAGAAGGTCCGCAATTTCATCCGCAAGGGACAGTTAGAAATAGTGCTGGGTGGATGGGTAATGCCTGATGAAGCAAGTACCCACTATGTTTCGGTAATTGATCAGTTAATTGAAGGTCACCAATGGCTGATAGAGAATCTTGGGGTCATACCTAAAACAAGCTGGTCGAATGACCCGTTTGGATATTCTAGTACTATGCCTTATCTATGGAAGCAAGCTGGGATGGAGAATATGGTTATTTTGAGAATACATCAAGCTATAAAAGGAACATTGATGAAAAAGAAGTCTCTGGAGTTCTTTTGGAAGCAATACTGGAGTAATAATGATGATAGTAATATTTTGTGCCATATAATGCCTTATAGGGGTTACTGGGTAGGTGATACGTGTGGACCATATAATCAACATATTTGCAGGGAATACGCTTTCATGCATACTGAACCAATACATAAAGTGGTATTTGTGAACGAACAAAATCTAGCTGAACGATCAAGAATACTATATGAACAATACAGAATCACTGCAGACCTTTACGAACATAAATCTCTGTATATAGGACTTGGGGAGGACTTTTCGTATTCTAATCCGGGCGACTGGGACAGAATCTATCAGAACTATGAGATGCTGATGAACTACATTAATGCTAAGAAAGAGTGGAAAATGAGTGTAAAGTTCGGAACATTGGCGGAATATTTTGAATCTATCAGACAAGACCAAAAAGTGAAAACGACTGCTGATGGAAGTCGCTTTCCGGTGTTAAGTGGTGATTTCTTTCCATATTCCGATTACAGAAATGATTACTGGACAGGTTATTATACAACCCGACCTTTCAATAAGCAACTGTCAAGAGAAATCCAATCATTAATCAGGACAGCTGATATTTTCCATTCCTACGCATATTCATACAGTAAACAGTGGGAGGCTAAAGACTATGTTGGATACAAAGATGTTTCCGCTAAATTACGTCTGGCTCGTCGTGAGTTGGGTATGTTTCTGCACCATGACGGGATAACGGGAACATCAGTACTACCCGTCATAAATGATTTCCAAAATCGCCTTCACGAGGCATATAAAAACGTAAAAGTTGCGTTGAAGATCATAATTTCAACACTGTTGACAAAAGGAAGTGAAGGGACTGGAGATATCCTGAGAGATACTAAAAATCGTTTATCAAGTGTGTCAGAAAGTATCGATATCGCCATATCTCAGTCAAAATCGACGTTGATCGTAGTAAATCCGACATCAAAAGAACGACGGGAAATTGTTTCGTTTAGCGCAGAATCAGGGCGGGATGTTTTTGATAGCAAAGGTTCGCGTGTGAAACATCAGTTTGCTAAAACAGATTCAAGAGTTTACTTTGAAGCAGAATTGAAGCCTCTAAGTATCGCTACATATACATTGGATACAACAGATTCAAATGAGGTATCTCAGAATACAGATAAAACTACAGAAAACGGCAGTATTGTAATTGAAAACCTACACATAAGAGCGGAATTCGATGAAAAGACTGGCATGCTAACGAAACTAATAGACAAAGGCGGTAAAGAGAATGTGGAAATAGATACAAAAGTTTTAGCCTACACTTCCCAACGTAGTGGTGCTTACATATTTGCTCCGACCGGTGATGTGTCGGAGATTCTACCCCCTAAAGCCATCGTATCCGTTATACACGGTGACTTGGTGTCAGAGGTAAAAGTTGATTATGGTCTGTTTCAACAAACAGCTAAGGTATACAACACGTTTGGAGTTCAGAGTCGTGGCCTTCATATTGAAACAAAACTGGATATAAAGAAACTAAGACAGTCTGATAAAGAGGTTATACTTCGCATGAAAACAAATATGAATACCAGTGGACTATTCTATACCGACCAAAACGGTTTCCAAATGATGGGGCGGAAAAATTATCCGAGTAGACCAATAGAAAACAATTATTATCCAGTAACATCAATGGTCGTGCTGGAATGTAAAACAAAGCGTCTAACGCTTCATACTGCTCAGCCTCATGGCGCTGCGAGTTACAGAGACGGCTGGTTAGAGGTCATGCTTGATCGTATTGTGTCACGTGACGATGGCAAGGGGTTGGGTCAAGGTGTTAGTGACAATAAACTCGCTGTCGCTAACTTTGTTCTACAACTCGAAACCAAAACCAATCCAGGAATCTCAAAAGAACCTAGATACACATTTCCATCAATAACAAGTGTTCTCTTAAATGACGTTTTGATAAATCCACTTCAAACATTTACAACTTCTCCAGATATGGAATCCACGGAGTTAACTCCCTTCATGCCTATGTCAGGTAGTCTCCCTTGTAATGTATTCATTGTTGGAATGAGAAATCTTGCTAAAACGGATCTCCAGTACAATGGAACTAGTCTTGTGCTGCATAAGAGATCGGTACATTGTGGCTTCCAAGAGCCAGGACAAAACTGTGAAAAAGTTTACAAAACTACTCTAGATGATATTTTTAAACGTACAAATATAACAAAAACTTTTGAAACGACCCTGTCGCACCTCTATACAACAACGGAAATTAAACACGACGACGATTTAAGTCCGGATGAAAACGAACTTCGTGCTTTTAAAGTCATGTTGTAGTTCAAGTTATTTTGATTTCAATCATGGGAAACGAAAGTGCTAGCGTTGCAGTGGATATCTTCTTGTCAGCGGTCTTAGAGACTCTTAAGTGTGCATTATGGTGCTTGTCATTGCAGTGCAATAATATATTAGCCTCTTCGATATATAAACTACTGTTACCTACATTACAGGCAGGTCAGACACAAACCAGGCTTTTCAGTCACTTGCGTCTTACAGAAACTATGTATTTCCGAGTACGAAAATTTATATGTATTGTCTATGTAACACAAAAGGACATAGAGGAGACTGCTCAAGTAGTTGTTGACATTATTTTTTACAAAGATGAAAAATAAATACTGGTAAGAATAATAATTATGAAGTATCTGTCGCATGTTTTACGTCTTCTCAGCTTTATCCGGAAGTGCATGGAAATGCCATATAATAGTATTTCCATACACTTCCGGATAAAAGTAATGCGTAACACCATTACAACCAAGCAAATAGCAGCTTAGCAATTCAGGTGTTTCGAACATCTAACTAGTTGTCAAAAAAGTTGTCAGATGGAAATTGACATTTCCTGTCCAATATTTGAATCAACTTGAAATGTACATCATCGCCTTATTTATCTCTGATTGGTCATATAGTAAGATAGAATCGACAGATTTCTCTTTTCAAAAAATACATTGGTTGTTTGAAAATAATGAAACAGACCAAGGTGATTGTTTGACAGCTTTATATATATATATATATATATATATATATATATATATATATATATATATATATATATATATATATATATATATATATATAAAGAAATGAACAACTTTTCCTATATTTAAATTGCACCTGGATGACTGTTGCGGACTGCCGATTTCTTGTTTTTGACAACTGATTTTAAGATGTCTGAAACTTGTGAATTGCTAATTTAAAGGTGGTATTTGCGCGGTTGTAAATTGAGCCGCCATGTCAGAAAACCAACAATCTGCACATGATAAAACAAAGATCCAGATCAGCAGTGCAGATCAGTGCCTTTGTTTTCGCCGCTCGAATAATACAATTCCTCTTCCAATTAAATCCAAAATGTCAAGCCTTTAGCCTGCTTTTGTGACTGTACAGGCCGATTTGTGTTGGGCCTGGTCGTAAAGCTTGACTGTTGGTTTTCTCATGCGAAGGCTCATTTATTATTGTTTCTCAATTCTTGACTTATTCTTTTGGTGCTATGCAAAATCAGTTCTTCCTATATTGAAGTTACATTTCTGGGTGGTTTATAGATGTTTTAAACTGTTTTGATATGTAAATATGTAAATAAGATTCATGAATTCCATGTAAATGATCCACGATTGAAAGTATAAAAGTAGTGCAACTGAAAACTGTTGGACATTGCTATTTATATTTACGAGTATGTGTAATTTCAATATGTCTTAAAACTGTCAAAATCATATGCTATTTTTTGAATTCCAATGGTAGTACTGTACATGATTTTGCAACGGTTAATAGTTTGCATGTTGATAGTTTATATGTGCATTGCGTACTTTTCGAGGTAGTTTCTATTAAAATCCATGTAAATATGAAAATATATTTATCAAATTACTAATTTTATGCCAAAATTCAAAATACATATATAACATAATCTATTCATCTTTGCATTTGCTTAACCTACCGTCTGGTTTTAATAGAACTGTGTTCACAGTAAAGGCGTTTCATTCTTCTTTGTTTAGAAACACACCACCTTCTAAATGGTTGGATCTCCTGAAATGCTTATTAGCTCGCCTGAGCCTTCCGAAGGCTCACAAGGTAAGCTTATAGGATGGCCATGCTCCGTTGTCCGTCCGTCGTCCGTCCACAATTTCAAAGATCTTCTCCTCTGAAACCGCTCGGCCAATCAAAGCCAAACTTCATGTGCCGCATCCTTAGGAAGGGGGAACGAAAGTTTATATGAGGTTCAGGTCACATGACCAAGATGGCCGCCATGTCCATATATGGTAAAAACCATAAAAAAATCTTCTTCTCTATTACCGGTAGACCAATTTCAACAAAACTTGGTGTGTAGCATCGGGGACTCTGGTCCATCATAATTTATATAAATCATGAATTTATATAAATCATGAGTTTGGGTTGGCCTATTTTACGACAAGGTCAATTTTGGATAGATAAGCTTTTCAATAGAAAAACTGAAAACATTGAATTTTTCAGGACGTTCTGAACCTGTGACCTGTTGGTAGATACAGACAACATGTTGAGCTAATGAAGTATTGTAAGTATTAAAGGTCAAGGTCATTTATTGACCTTGGCCAAAGGTTATTTACAAATTAAATGTAAAACTTAATTTTCTGAGTAACCACTTGACCAATCAAAGCCAAATTTTATATGTAGTATTCTTGGTATGGGGGAATGAAGGTTTACATAAATAGTCAAGGGCACATGACCAAGATGGACGTCATGGCTATAAATAGCAAAAACCTTTAAAATCTTCTCCAGAACCAGAAGGCCTACGATTTTGAAGTCTGGCATGAAGCATGAGGGGGCGTGGAGCTCTACAAAGTTTGTATAAAGTATGGCCTGTGATGACCTTGACCTATCTTAGGGCGCTCATGCATTTGAATGGGGAAAATTGTCAAAATGTCATTTGAAGGGGAAAACTTTATGCAAATGGGCAAATGGACTGAATATTTATGATTCTGAAAATAAATGTACCACAGGCGCAGGTCTGCCCTCATCCCGGGGCAATATACATGTATATTACCATAATATTCAAAGAACTTCTTCTCTGATACCGCTTGGCCAATCAAAGCCAAACTTCGTGTGGAGCATTCTTAGAAAGGGAGAATGAAAGTTTATATGAATGGTCAAGGTCACATGACCAAGATGGCTGCCATGGCTATAAATAGCAAAAACCTTTCAAAATCTTCTTCTCCAGAACCAGAAGGCCTGTGATTTTGAAAATTGGCATGAAGCGTCAGGGAGAGGAGCTCTACAAAGGTTATATAAATCATGACCTTGGGATGACCTAGACCAATTTTATGGCAAGGCAAACAAAGGTTGCCCATACATTTGAATGCTGAAAATAAGTAAAATGTAATTAAATGGAGGGAAACTTGCTGGGAGTATGCAAATGAACAGAAGATTTATGTATATGAACAAAACAAATGTCCTCAGGGGCTTGTTTTGAGCAAAAATGAGAAAAATATCGAAAATTCTTTTCTTAAAATTTTCTTTGTTTACTACTTTAAAAATCTCTGTATATTGCATGGGCATGTTTTCGTAAAGTTTCCCATCTCTTGTCTTGGTTGAGCTTTTTAGCTCACCTGAGCCGAAGGCTCACAGGTGTGCTTATAGTATACCCATGATCCGGCGTCCGTCCGTCCGTCGTCGTTCGTTCGTCCGTCGTCCACAATTTCAAAAATCTTCTTCTCTGAAAGCACTTGGCCAATCAAAGCCAAATTTTATAGGAAGCATCTATGGGAAGAGGGAATCAATGTGTTTATAAATAATCCAGGTCACATGATCAAGATGGCCGCCGTGCCCATATATGGTAAAAAAACCTTTAAAATTCTTCTTCTCCGGAACCACTGGACCCATTTCAACGAAACTTGGCATAATAATAATAATAATAATAATAATAATAATCTCAATATTTATAGAGGATAACGTATTTAACACAACGGCCAGTCTTCCATACGGTCCTCTAGTGAATACAGACATTGATTATTTTCGGACCTCTTTTGTTATTATTCGGACATTTTCATATTAGACACGCGATGTTAGTGATGCTATATTTTGTTTTGGGAGAAGAGAAGCCAGTGCTTGCCAAATAATGCTGAGCGCCAAGCAAGGTAGCCACTAGTACCATTTTTAAAGTCTTTGGTATGACCCGGCCCGGGATCGAACCCACGACCTCCCGCTCCCGAAGCGGACGCTCTCACCATTACGTTATCGGAAGCATCAGGGACTGCAGTACTACAATGCGTTTATAAATTATGGTCTTTGGATGACCTTGACCTATTTTACAGCAAGGTCAACATAGCTCGCCCATGCATTTGAATGGGGATGGGGAAAATTGTTAAAATGTTGCAGGAAATGGGCAAATGGACTGAAGATATGTGATTCTGAAAAAAATCAGGTGATCGTTTACGGGACCATTGGTCCTCTGGTATTTAATTATTTCCTGTGTTTTCCATTCTCCATTTTCTTTGCTTTAAAAACTGTTAAAATAAAGTGACAAAAAGATTCCAGATATACAGGTCCTAAAGAAAGTGAGATGTCAAATGCCTTTCGAGATGGTACAGCCAGGAATGACTGACGTTAATACTAATGCACGATGAACGAAATTCCGGCAAAGAAATTTCTCCACGGAGAATCATTAACTCGTATAAGGTTGGTGTTTTTTTTTTATGGGACAAAGGTATAGCCCTATATTGGACGCCGCAGAATGGGCCTGTCTGCTTTGACAAAATTCATCGAGAAATTGAATAAAACTTTAAAATCGCTCAAAGTGACTCGTCCAAATGATGACGATGGGGCAGTTCATTCATTATATACATTATCATATGCTGATACCCGACTAATTTTATTTTACTTTAACTTTAAGGGTGCTCTCCAAAATGAAGCATAGAGGATATTCATCACAATAAACTGGCAATGACTCGCTTTCAGCTTACATTCTACTAGATTCAAATGTTTTACATTTCATAGGGCGCACCGAATGCAATATGATGTTATGCTTCACCTTGCTGTGTATGCGTGAGTAAAATTGAAGGTTTACTTTTGAGATGAAAGAAATTAAGAATCGTGCAAGCTTTTTGCTGCACAGCAAAATAAATGTCAGCTATCAGCTATATTGTTTGTTTGATAATGGCCTTTGTATCTTGATTGCTTTTTTTTTTCAGCTTGATTAATAATCCATTATCCTTTGTCTCCTAATGCAAGCTGTGGAACCAAAATAATAATGGATGCTTGTCTGGATATGAGCCGCCTGATGAGAAAACCAACAATCTGCATATGCGAAATCAATGCCGCAGATCATCTTCGCGGTAACCACGAAGCTGATCAGCGTCTTTGTTTTCGCTGCATGGATAGTAAAATTCCTCTACTATCTAAATCGAAAATTTCCAGTCTCTAGTCATCTTCTGTAACTGTACAGGCAAGTTTGTGTCAGACATGTTTGACACCCACATTGTTGGTTTTCCCACGAGGCGACTCATTTTTGTTGGACAATAGTACATTACGTAAATTAGTTCCACACATCTACTACCATCTGTGTAGAGTAATATGGCCAATTACCATCAAATATTAATAAATATTATTTATTATTAGACCCGTGCTGTTTGCATCAATTTGTTGTGTAAAATATGATTATTTGAGCCTGTGCGTGTTAAAAACAACAATTTGCGCTCCGACCAGGTCCGACACAAACCGGGCTGTACAATCACAGAAGAAAGTTAGAAGCTCGAAATTTCGAATTTAAGAAGAGGAATTGTACTATCCGTGTAGCGAAAACTAAGGCGCTGATCAGCTTCGCGGTTACCGCGAAGCTGATCTGCGCCTTTGTTTTCGCCCAAGCATTTTGTTGGTTTTCTTATGCAGTGGCTCATTTCATACTGTCCACAAAACAACGTACTGCTTAAGATCGCAACAGACAGCTCTGATAGGGTTGTAATGGGGGAAATATTGTGGCAACTCTAGCTGCTTCATTTTTTATCTGATCTTCATTGTTGGCAGTAACAAGGACAACACTAATATCCCGGGGAAGTTCGAATTTTGGCCAGATTCAACCACAGACTGCGGAGCTACTTGCCCTTGAGCATTTGGAGAAAATCCCCATAGACTAATAATGGGAGAAATGTTGTGGCCATTCTAACACCATTGTTTTTCAACTCTTGCAGGCAACAGGGACACCATAGTTTGACTATAGTTTTTTTGCGGTCCACGCTGGACGCATTACTTGAAATCCGTTATAATATTATACTACTGCACAAGTTTAGGAAAACTATGATGTAAAACCATCGAAACAAGCAGAGCATGCCTATCCCATATGCTCACCTATGAGCCATAGGCTTAGGTAAGTAAGCTAACAAAATTTCATGGAACTCATTTATGTGTTCTTGAAGGCGCAGCTGTTGACTTAATATGGTCATATGTTGGTCATACATGTATGTTGTTAGTTAAGACAGAAAATGAGAAAGAAGGTACAGGCATTTTGTGAGGAAAAGAGTTTGAGACCATTTTTAGGGGTATTCGGGTATGCTGAATCCAAAAACCAATGTTGGCAAGCTGAGAAATGGCTCCTTCACAATCTAATTTACATATTTCCAAGATGGCCGCCAAAATTAAGAAAAAACATCAAATGCTGCAAATAAGTATATATATAGGATTCCAAACTGCTACAAAATAATAAAAATAACATTTTATAATGATTAGAAGGTCTTCAATGAATAAAAAAAAATCTCAAAAAGCAAAAGGTTGAGGTGGGGTGTGAAGGGGGCAGGGGTTTGGGCTTTTCTACTTGTACCTACAAAAGTGATCATATTTCCACTGTAACAAGTCCTAGATCACTGCACCTGGTCTCACTGTAAAGTATAGATATAGCCTTTTGGTCTTTTGGTAAGTAATGCAAATTATCGAATTTGTAAATTCATGAATTTTAATGAAAAGTTGAAAACATTAAAAATGGCTTATAAATGATTTTAAAATCCGTAAATAAACAAATTTCAGACCGAAGCTATCATTGTGACAACTTGTTATTTCACCAGAAATACCATATATGACAAATATATTGATGTCATGGGTCAATATGAAACTCTGCTCATTAGCATATTCATGAATATTAATTGAAATGTTAAAAATAGGGGCGAAAACCAGGGGAAAAAACTGTTGCCAATGAAAGGTTTTTGGTGCGTTATATGATCGGTCTTGCATTTTAGAACAAATTTCATGGCTGCCAGTTTGATCAGATGGGCAAATTAAATGCCATAAAAGGTGAACACATTTGCATGATGTAAACATCACATTGTTTCCACAACCACCCTAGTGTGATTCTATAGAATGGGATGAACTTAAGAAAATACCCATGTCCCACCAAAAGCATACTTTAGAATACTATGATTGGTCTGATAGTATTGCACTGACATAGCAATTAAACCTTCATAACTAATATTGAAATCATTGAATTTACATATATTCATGAATAAAAATCATAATGGGAGAAAAATCGTGGAAAAATAGGGGGAATACGTACAAAAACACCTGTACCCAGGCCGTTAATGAACCTAGGATGCCGAAAGAGATATCAAATGAATGCTGTGGCAATATAGTATCACTCTAAAATATGATATAAGAATAATCAGATTTGTAATTTCATGTATATTAATGAAATCTTTAAAAACAGGACAGAAAAAATGGAAACATTAAAGGGGTAAACGTAAGAAATGGCATGTATCTTGGCAACCCAAAGCCCTAAAGTGCTGAATAATGTATCAAATGGTTGTTAAGTCAATATTATGTCATCCTATATTACAATTTAGAAGTCATTTGATTTTTATTTTCATGAATATTAATAACATCTTTAGTAATTGGGCTAAAAATACCGAAAGCATAAGGCGGTATACACGTAAAAAATGCACATATCATGATTACTGATAGACATAGAGAGCTGAAATGGTTATAAAATGATTGCTTAGACATTGTTCTATGGCCATATAATTTGCTATCTGCTTTATCTGACATATTTGTGTATGAATGTTAATAAAATCTTTATAATAAAGAGAAAAATGACCTGAAAATGAAGGGGGTTTACCAATAAAATTGCTTAAGATAAAATTATTGCTAGTACACGTACAATCTATTATTGCCATATGTTCAGATTTATAAAGCTTATTTGTTAGCAACCAAGATACAAGCGATTTTGTTTGAGCACAACTTTTAACTGTATGTAATTTTTACAATTTTTCGTAACATTTTTAATAGGATATGGTTAATCTATCAGACTACATGGTTTTTACTCATTACTGTTTATCTATCATACTACATTGTCCTAACATTCTATGGGTACCATTTTCATCCCACTAAGGGTAGTAGCAGTGGAGATGTAAGCAACTTTGTTGGTATACCGCCTTTACGTTTTGGTGATATTTCTCTAATTTAAAAGATCTCATTTATATCCATTCAACAAAAATATCTAGATGCCTCACATATGGTTATAGAATATTGACATAGCAATCATTTGATTTCAGCTTCGGCTCTTTAGGTCCTTCAGTAGCCAAGATATATGTGTTCTTATTTTTGTTCTGCATTTTACCCCAATTCCTGAAGATTTTATTAATATTCATGAAAATAAAACTCAAATAACTTATCTATTACAGTATTGATGATATATTATTGCCCTAGCAATTCCATTTTCAGCACTTTGGGGCTTTTGGTTGCCAAGATGCAAGTGCATTTGAAGGTGTATCTGTTTAATCTTTTCCTTTGTTTTTCTCCCAATTTCAAAAGTTTTCATTAATATACATGCAGTCGAAAATCAGTTTTTTCTTATATCACACTTCAAAAGGATAGTACAATACTTTAGCATTTATTTGATACCATTTTCAAAGTCCTAGGTTTATTTACAGCTCAGGTACAAGTGATTTTGTATGTACACCCCATATTTTTTCCATGATTTTCCTCCCATTTCTTACGTTTTTCATTAATATTCACGATTATGCAAATTCAATTATTTGAATATTAGGATTACTATTAAATCGTTATGTCCAAGCACTACTATCAGATCAATCTTTGTATTCTAGAGCATGCTATTGGTAGGATATGGATATTTTTGTAATTGCATGCCATTCTTTAGTATCACACAATGGATGGGCGTGGAAACAATTTGATTTTACATCATGCAAAATGATCATTGTTGAGGACAATATTTCACGGCATTTAAGTGGTCCCTCTGACCAAACTGGCAGCCTTAAAAATTTGTCCTAAAATGCATGAAAGATCTACTAAAAACCTTTCAATGACAATAGTTTTCCCCTGGTTTTGCCCCAGTTTTCAAGATTATAATTAATATTCATGAATATGCAAATGAGATGAAATTTTAAATAGGTCCATGACATCAATATATTTGTCACATTATATAGTACTAGTGCAATAACAGTGTCATAATGATGGTTCGGGCCTGAAAATTGTTAATTTATGGATTTTAAACCATTTTTGATGTTTTCATTAAAATTCATGAATATGCAAATTAGATAATTTGCATTACTTACCACAGGATAAAAGGGATATGTCTAAGCTTAACAACGAGACCAGGCTTGCAATGGTCTGGACTAGCAACAGTGGCGATATGATAAATTTTGTAGGTACACTCCTCGTCAAGAATCATGTTAACAAGTTTCCATGGAAACCATGCATTTTTTCATAGTGCACTGGAGTTTGTCTTAGGGGGGCAAAAATTCTTTGCATTTAAATTTAGGTATTTTAGTCAAGCAATCATCTAACAATATATTTTTAGTGATTTTAGGTTCAGATTATGACAAACAAATAAAACGTTTCATCAGTATAACAGAATCTAGATATTTTGGCGGCCATTTTGAAAATATGCAAATTAGGACATGAAGACGTCATTTCTCAACTTGCCAACATTGGTTTTTGGATTCAGCACACCAAATTACCCTTAGTGCAAGTGTCAAACCCTTTTCTTCACAAAATGCCTGTACTTGTTAACTTTTCTCAATTCCTGTCTTAACTATGTGAAGGAAATTGGAGAAAACAACCATACTTAGATGTGCAACTACCACCATGGCTATGATTGGCCCAGCAGCTTCTGAGATGTTTGAAGATGGTTGGTAGATACCAGACGATGCCTGTAAGCTCACCTGATAAGCCTTACTGCTCCAACGATTTTTAAACAATGGCGTTATTTTGCACCTATGGTATCCAGCTAAAGAAACCATTTTTGCAAGAAAATCAATCTTCAGGATAAGCTGCCAATGGCAGCAGGCGAAATAGAAATACAAACATACAAAATTTAGATTTTTTTTTAATAAAGTCACACTATTTCATTTTTTTAATGATATAATTATATGTACCAATACAAATATGAAATAACAAATGTATATTTACTCATGGCAAAAAAGAGAGATCTTGATAGACCAAGATTATGGTAAAAAATATGGTTATCATAACCCCCAAAAATTTAAGCAAACGCTCTTAAATCTTAGTCTAAATAGTGTCCACATTTGCCAAGTCAAGTTTGCCTGATAACTAAGTAAATAATTTCTAGATTCTCATCCCTGACACCCACTCCCCCCCTCCCCCCTCCCCCAACACCTCCAATATCATTTTTCATTTTGGTTGAAAAAGAGTGAAATAAAAAATTAAATAAAAAGTCAAGATAATGTAAAAATTTCATTTACTTAATTGCTTGTTTGTCTCATAACATTAAAACACACAAAACCTCTCAGAATCTAGGCCTCTAAGACAGTCATATTCAATGTTCTAAAATAAAAAAAAAACTAGAAATGCGTGTTTGTAAAACACTATGCCCCCAACTGTATGCTTGCCCCTCAACTGGCAGCTTGTATGATTCATTTCATTCGAATGAAGTGAAATTTAATTTCCTGAGGAAGCTGTTCGGTTGCCTCTGTTTTGACCTCGATCCAGAAACAGAATGTAAGCTTTTAACATACAAGTTAGAAATGGAGTGAAAATTTCAAAATCGAGTAATTTTGTCAAAGTTTGACGGAAAGTCCTCAAAAGTTAATCAGGTGATCATCTTCTCAGCCCCAACCAGTATACCAAATATGAAGGCTCTAGCTTTAATACTTTTTGAGATATCTTGCACACAAGATTTTCAAATTTTGTTTTGAAAGGGGCATAACTCCAAACAGGGGCATAACTCGGACATGAAAAAAAATATGGGTCAACTATTTTTTCATGAGAAATCTGTATATGAAATTTCAAAACCCTAACATTCACCTTTCAAAAGTTTCAAATTTCACCGAAAAGTGGAAAAATCAATCAAAATTTCAAAATTCCGTATTTTTGTCAAAATTTGACGAAAAGTTCTCAAAACTTAATCAGGTCATCTACTCTTCAGCCCCAATCAGTATACCAAATATGAAGGCTCTAGCTCAAATACTTTTTGAGATATCTTGCACACAAGATTTTCAAATTTTGTTTTCAAAGGGACATAACTCAGAAAAGGGGCATAACTCGGACATGAAAAAAAATACGGGTCAACTATTTTTTCATGAGGAATTCACACATGAAATTTCAAAACCCTACCATTCACCGTTCAAAAGTTAACGGACACACACACACACAGACAGACAGACAGACAGACAGACAGACAGACAAGCCAAAAGCAATATGCCCTTCCAACTTTTTCAAAGTTGGGGGCATAATAAAATTCACCCAACAACCCTAATATTTTCCAGAATTTGGATGAGAATCTAACAATTAATTTTCTCTAGCCTAACTAGCCTAACTAAGGTCATTTTTTTTAAATCTGGCAGCAGTAAGAAAGCATGAATCCTAAAGAATGTTTGCTTGACACTACATGTAGCTACTTTGCAGGGCTTGTAAAATAATTAATTGTGCATAAACTTTTTTGTTCACAGGAGGTTCTTGTGGCAGATCTTTAAGTTGAACATACTGATCCAATTAGACTAGGGACAGGTATATATTTGTTCCGCCTCGTGGGAAAACCAACAATGTGGTTTCCGTACAGGTCCGACACAAACCGACCTGTACAGTTACAGAAGAGAGCTAGAAGCTTGAAATTTTGGAGTTAAGTAGAAGAGGAACTGTACTATCCGAGTAGCGAAAACAAAGGCGCTGATCAGCTTCGCGGTTACCGCGAAGCTGATCTGCGCCTTTGTTTTCGCCTATGCAGATTGTTGGTTTTCCCACGAGGCGGCTCATTTGTTCTGAATGCTATTAACAATAGAATGACTCGTTATGTATGAAAGTCTTAACAATAGAAACTATGATATCAAAGCTTTAAAGCTTAGAACATATATAGCAGCTGTTTTGAAACACACAAAATCATGTAACACTTATATAAATACTTAACAACATCTTCTAAAACAAAGAAGCAAAGAAACATGTGAAGAAAATAATCTAAAACAATACAAAGAGAAGCTAAATAAACAAACATGGGCAGTAAGACACAAAGTGAGCCGCGTCATGAGAAAACCAGATTTTGGCCTATGGGCAAACAAAGACGCAGATCAGTGCCTTTGTTTTCGCTGCTTGGATAGTACAATGCCTCTTCTACTTAAATCCAAAATTTCAAGATTCTAGCTTTCTTCTGTGACTGAACAGGCCGGTTTGTGTCGGACCTGGTTGGAAACCCCAAAGACCGATTTTCTCACATTGCGGCTCAAGTAAGACAAGAATAAATGTCTAGTTCACTAAAATGTAAAAAAAAAAAAAGAATAACAAGACGATGTTTCAAGACCCTGTTAATGTCACAATAATGTGCCATACATGTTAATGCTCATGCTTTCAACTTTTTGAGCACATCATTCTCTGATATTTTTTCTTAACATTATTTATCTTAAATTGACAATTTCACATAAAGCTCATGTAATGAATCGATAATTTTAAGTAAAAATAAGAAAACATAATGTACATCCCTGTAAACTCCAAAGTGGTATGTAAGAGGGTATACATTACACAGATATGTTATGCTGGTGATAAAAGGCCCTGCTGACACATTGGTGGTCATGCTTTGATTCATAACAGTGAAAGAAAAACTAATAAAAATGCCCTATCTTGTGACTTCTAATTCAACTACAGTTACGTGCCAAATTTTTGTCCTCAATGTCAGAAACTCCATTGACTTCAATGTATTTTCATGTTCACAAGAAAAAATATTCTGCCTCTCCCGGTCAACTGATTTTCATGCTTTTGGTGTCATATGAAAGGTAAATAATTAAAGCAATAAACAAGATTTTTTGATGGAGTTTCGACATTATACTTTTTATCTACAACAGTTTGAATTTTTAGAAAATTTTCCCATGGACATCAATGGTGATGTTGCCCGAAAATTGTCAAAAAAATTCTTACATTTGCAGCTTTAAAATGCATAGATACAATCAAACGAAAATATTTTGTTTATTGTTTTGTGCATTTACCTTTCAAATGACACCAAAATTACGAGAAAAGGTTGAACGGGAGAGACAGGATAATTTTTCTTGCAAACATGAGAATACATGTAAGGCTATGGAGTTTTTGATGTTGAGGACATTTGGCACGTAACTGTACATCTTCATTTACATGTACATTAAAATATAACAAAATTTCTGCATTGACTTTGCTAGCATATCAATTCTACAAATACAGCAAAAAATAAAAATGATACATGTACCCATTTATAAAGCATTTTCTGATATTCATTGAATACACCTGGGGCCAGTTGTTCAAAGCATCGTTAGCTTAACGATATCGTTAATACAAACATTTGTTAAGCAAATATCAGCTAAATTAACAAATACACTGTTATTTTTTGTTGAAAAAATGCAAAGGAATCTCACATTTTTTCAACAAAAAATAACAGGGTATTTGTAATATTAATGTTTGAAATTTTAACGAAACGTTAGCTAACGACGTCGTTAGTTTTGAACAACTGGGCCCTGATCAGACTTACAACTATCAGCCTGATTATGGTCTTCATAATTTGCTATGGACAGAGATTGTTTAAACCAGTTTGAATTTTACATTGTTATTATACTGAACAAAAAAAGAAACGCAACAATAGGCCACCGAAAATTTTCGAGTTTAATGGTAAAACGTTGATAATTTCGGGTCTTTTGCTGTATGATTCCCATTCATGGGATATTAGGGTATACCATGCAAAAAAATGATTTTCCTTTCGATAAAAAATGAATGAGAGTTTTTTGTCGTCTTAAATAATGCAAATCGGGAAAGATTTGCTCTGCGCATGCGCACACTTTTGAACTCCAAATCGTCAAGAAACAATGTCAGCTGCTCCCTAATTAAGATTCATGAAAAAGAAGTAAAGTTCCACGACACATAAGCCCCTAATTAAAACCATCAAAATCCCTATACATGTATGTTTAATTGAAAGGGGGATAATTTCAGTTTTATTTGTTTTATTTCTTTAACATGTGAGTTATCTGCTGAGTGGTACATTGTGATTTTGAATGGGGGTTTATAGCGATTTAAATCGTACCATAATTTTAATGCTTGCGCATGCGCACTGTGTGATTTTCTTCTTTCAGCATGCTTATGGCCGGCATCGAATAATCCGTAAATACTCATCAAAATTAAAATCGGTTTCTTGCATTCGGAAGCCTGATATCTCATGCATAAGTAGAAAATGCAATGATTTCTGATTGTATCATAGTTTTCTCAAAATTCAGTGGAATATAATTGTTGCGTTTCTTTTTTTGTTCAGTATATTAAAACAGGATATGCATGTATACACAATGACATGAGGCTTCTTTATTCACACAGACTGAAAAATGACATCATATTGATTGACTCCTGCAATCTCAAATTGCTAAAGTTCAAATGATTAACATATGTGCCTGTGCATGAGAAAACCAACAATTTGGGTTCCGACTAGGTCTGACACAAACCAGGCTGTACAGTTGCAGAAGCTGGTTAGAGGCTGGAAATTTTGGATTTAGAAAGTAGAGGAATTGTATTATCCGTGAGGCAAAAACAAAGGCGCTGATCAGCTTCACAGTTACTGCGAAGCTGATCTGCGCATTTGTTTTCGTCTATGCAGATTGTTGGTTTTCCCATGCAACAGCTCATATGTAAAGGCAGAGTGTTTTAAATGGAAAATTGTGTTTAGAACAGAATTTTAAAGCAACACAGTATTCTTTCAAAAAATGAATCAATACTAATAACACAATATAAAATATTCAAAAATATTAACAAATGTATGTGGCAGTTTATCATAAAAATCACAGAAAATATTTTAACCTTAACATTTTTATGAATATTAACATGCATATAAATAAGCACCAAAAAGGTGAAAGTTTGCTATATAAAAGTTTGATTATTCATAATAAATGAATGTATACCAAAAAAAAATCCTACTAATTTTGTTTGTTCGTTTCACTGTTTTATATCCATGGTCAACAGCTAAAATCATGTCCTGATGAAATGAGCCGCATCATAAGAACCAAGCGTTTTGCCTATGTGAAAACAAAGGGGCAGATCAGCTGTGCAGTAACTTTAGTTTTTTCTACATGGATAGTGCAATTCCTCTTCTTCCTTAATCCGAAATTTCATGCATCTAGCATAATTCTGTGACTGTACAGGCCATTATGTGCCAGAGCAGGTCGGACACACTGAAGACCAGTTTAATTGCGTCACAGCTCATTAGATAACAATCCTATTACAATTACAATGCAATTCCATTCTTAAAGTAACAATCTTACTGTGACCATCAAATTCCAAAGTAACAACATTGTTCGTTCATCTTCATGAATATAATAAGAATCTAGCACTACCAAACTTATACAATATAGCAATGTCACTGTTTTCTGTGTTGCATAACGCTGGACAAATCTTGGAAGATACAATTTTAAACAACAATCTCTAACAACCGTCATTAAATATCAATCTTACAAACAAAACCATCACAAAAGATCAATCTTACAAACAATCACCAAGCAATAATAGACTATCATGTATGTACATGTGTAAAACAAAACATTTGTCATGTAATGAAAAAGTGTTAACATAACTAGATTTTCTAGTATGAACTAGCCTAAAATGAAGTAAAGTATGCTAAAGAGCAATTGAAAATGTACATTTTAAAAATAACTTGAAACCATTCCATCACAGCTGTGCATTTTGGATTTCAAAGTCTCCCTGATATGTTGACATTACTGTAAACCTCCTAGACTTTTGGACCTCTGTATCTATGCTGTAATCACACTTAATTCTGACAAAGACATGGCATATTCATTCTATTTACTGCCCATGTACCAATACGCACATGCCCAGCATTTCTCCAAACATTATGTGCATACCCTCACACTGAGTAACTAGAAAATTGGCCATGGTAGCACCAGAATATTAGGAGTATTATACTTTTTTTTTTAAATGAGCCGCAACGCGAGAAAACCGGTCTTCGGGGTTTCCGACCAGGTCCGACACAAACCGACCTGTACAGTCACAGAAAAGAGCTAGAAGCTTGAAATTTCGGATTTAAGTAGAAGAGGAATTGTACTATCCGTGTAGTGAAAACAAAGGCGCTGATCAGCTTCGCGGTTACCGCGAAGCTGATCTGCGCCTTTGTTTTCGCATAGGCCAAATTCCCGTTTTCTCACGATGGGGCTCAAATGATCTGACAGTAATTTTCAAAATCCCCAAGTTTGAGTACATGTACTTAAATTGCATCACCATTCAATTTTTTTTTTTTTGTTTATTGACTTCAGCTTTTTCTTATGACCAATCTGTCAGCACTAAATGGCATTACCTAACCTGTCCAAAATGTCAAGATTCTTACAGTATAAATAGAGCCGCCTCACGAGAAAACCAGATTTTTGCCAATGCAAAAACAAAGGTGCAGATCAGCTGTGTAGTAACTGCACAGCTGATCAGCACCTTTGTTTTCGCTACATGGATCGAACAATCTCTCCTCATGTTAAATCCAAAATTTCAAGCTTCTAGCCTTTTTCTGAGACTGTAAAGGCCAGTTTATGTTGGACCTTGTCGGAAACCCAGAGGACCGGTTTTCTCGTGTCGCGGCTCGATAAATCTATGGCTGTTTGCCATCACCGGTATCACTTCATCACAGGACTACCCCAAGATTGTCCTGGGCTCCAGGCTAAGGTATGGCCAAACTCTCATCCAGAACTAGCAAAGTAAAGAAAAAGTTTGATGCAGTTTCAAAATGAAAGTACTGGTAATGTTGGATTATTTGATGGTGCATAGTGATAATCTGGGCCCAGTTGTTCAAAACTTCATTAGCTTAATGTCATCTTAAAGACCTCAACTCGTTAAATGCGGACTACATAAGCAAATACACTGTTATATTCTGTTGATAAAATGTGAGAATCCTTTGCATTGCAAAGTATTCTCACATATGACAGTGTATTTGTAATATTCATGTTTGAAATTTTAACGAATCGTTAACTAACAATGTCGTTAATTTTGAACAACTGGGCCCTGTTTGTTGAAAGAATTGATTGGAAATGTAAGAGCCATGTTAGTATTAATTAGAAGAAAAGATCCTGATGAAACCCATGGTTTGTGGCATTTTTTACAAAGGATCAAAATCAATTCTTTTCAACATTTACAGTAAATAAACTTAAGGATGTTCGCTGCTAACATTTGACATTTCGGAACTTCCGGTTTTTCTTTTGTTGAATATTTCGAAAACGGTTGCAGATATTTTTCTAATATTTCATATTTGGATACATATTGATGATATGCATTGAATGAGCCATTAAAATTGTCATTCTAAGGAACTTCATTTTTTCACCCCATTTTCTGGATCTTTTCAGAAAATTTTAGTTGTCAGTAAAATTTAGGGGGTAGGGTAGATTAAACTTGAATATTACACATCTTGAAATTAATTGCACGAGTTCGATGTTTGTTTTAGCAGCAGTGTATGTGTATATGGTCTTCTAAGTCGGTCTTTCTGTCTTTGGTGTGCTAGTTTTAAAATTTTGGGTGGTTTTATGAAATGGGCTTTAAGAAACAAAACAGACGAAAAAAGGCTTAAAATGGCGATTTTCAAGTTGTTGGTGCTCTCTTATATGCACACTACCCTATATATTTCTTTCTTTTATTCGAACAATATTACAAAGTTCTATCTTGTGTGAAAATACAAGAAAAAGTTTGAATCAACAAATATGGGTTTGGCACATTTCAAAATACTGATTTTTTCCGACTTTTCAAGTATGGGGGTAGGGTTGGAAAACGACTCGTACAATTTTGTCATCCACTTCAAGTTGCAAATTTTTCATTGCTTTTGGTCCAAAATAGTCTGCATTACGTAAATTTTATGAATTTTGATAGCACTCTAGGTGTATTTTTTGTTCAAGACAGGTATGTTTCAAAGAATTGAAAATTTAATTATTTTTTCTAAATTTAAAACAAAGTGTTCAGAGGACTCATTCACAGGCCTGTAGCTCAAAAAAATGCACACTACCCTATACTTATTTTGTTTTCAAATGTCTTGTGTTGTAATTTGGAATAAAAAAAGAGTGGTTAGAAAAAAAGTTTGAATACTTTTTCATTGGCAGTGAACATCCTTAATATATATCTTGCATAATTTGACCTACCTCATTTTTGCATGGAAGAGAAAAGCAATATTTCATATATCTATGCCTTATTTGTTAATTCTGCCTGATTCTCTGTTCAAGTGAGCCTGCCACCTTTGTTTTTGGTTGATGCTGGGGTTAAACACATGAAAATAATTTGTAACAGAAAAAGATACTATTTTTTGTACATACCTTTATACGTGGCTGTTGTTTTAAAACTATGCACCTTGTGTGGGCTCTGAAAACATGAAAGGCAAGTCAATATGTGAAACTACGGTGCTTTATTACTGTAAGTTCGCAAAAGTTCGCGAGAACTTAATTTTCGTTAATTCTACAAATGCAATGCCTTGCAAATTCAAAGTTCTGGATAATAAAATATTTAAGAGGGCACAAGTACCCTCTGATGAATACAAAAACTCACAAATAATTCAGAAATGGATAATTCACAAAAAAAAAAAAAAAAAAAAAAAAAAAAAAAAAAAAAAAAAAAAACAGGAAAATTTCTGAATTTACAGTACATTTACAGTAATAATAAAGTTGATAGTGGCTAAATTTTCTTTTTTTACACATTCCACAGTTTCTGAAAACTTCTGAGATGGTTAAAATTGATGGTAAACGACACACTCTCTCTTGAACTGTTCTTTTATACCCTGTCTCTCTCGCACCACATTTGTGATCTAATATGTAATATGAGCCTCGACGCGAGAAAACCGGTCTTCAGGGTTTCCGACCAGGTCCGACACAAACCGGCCTGTACAAGCTCAGAAAAGAGCTAGAAGCTTGAAATTTCGGATTTAAGTAGAAGAGGAATTGTACTATCCAAGTAGCGAAAACAAAGGCGCTGATCAGCTTCGCGGTTACCGCGAAGCTGATCTGCGCCTTTGTTTTCGCCTAGGCAAAAATCCGGTTTTCTCACAATGCGGCTCATATGTAATATGTCCAATGGGTACCTATTGCCATTATGTGTGCACTGTGTATAAAGGTGTATTTGGGCTTCATCAGTTCTAAAGTTTTAAGATACATTCCTGATGAAAGGTCCATTACATTTAGGAAAATAACCATTTTGTAGACAAAGCATGATTGTCTTAAAAGCAAACTTTGTTTTGAGTGTAGCATTATAAAATAATGTGTAAATAGAGATAGAGATCACAGTGCAAATTATACAGCCAACAAACAATGCAAGTTAAAGTTATCAGCCCATATTTGACGAATGGATTTTCCTATCACTATCATTTGGGAGAATTCACTTTCATTTTTAGGGGTGTTAAGAGTCATTTTTAATTTTCTTCACATTTTTCAATGAAAATTCTCTAAGCAAACAGAATAGCCCCAGATGGGCCGCCGCGTTCTGCGGCGTCACATCTGGGGCTATTCTGTTTGCCTATGTCCCATAAAAGGGATACCAGACTTAATGAGTTAAGCCAAGATCTGAGACAAATTTTAAATTGCACACCTGAATGTATGCATTTTCTGTTTGTTTGTTTTTTTAAACAAACAAAACAACACATCAAATGTCAACTTACACAAATAAAAGTGAGAGGTATGTTCCAGTTCCAGCCAGTATATGCCACCAAGCATGTAGTTGAGACAGTGGGCCTAACAGACCCAGGGTTTCCTCCCGGAGGTGTCTAAATAAATGACAAAATAATAATGAGCTTCCCATGAGAAAACCAATAACTTGGGTTTTCGACCAGGCCCAATACAAACTGGCCTGTAAAGTCACAGAAGCAGGCTTGAAGCTTGAAATTATATTTTTGTAAAAGCAATTATTCATTTTAACGGTAAATTATCACATCAAAATATGGCACCTTAACTAAGGTGGGCCTAAACTTTAAGGAAGCATTGTAATTCTGGGCCCTGGTTTATATGGCAAGTTGCATTACTACTAGGCCGAAGATATAATGTTTGGTCTTACCTTAAATTACTGCAGAATATGTTATCAATATTCCACACAAAGAACCCTGAACCATAGATTGTAATGGCAGCCAGAAATAATTTACGATTGCAATCAACCCGACTGAAACAAAGAAAGAGATCATACTATAAGCTAAACTACAGCATTACGAAAACTTGCCCATGCATTAAACAGAGATTTTTTTAGCTTTAAAAATTGAAAATTTTCAGCTGAAAAATTTTGATATTTTTCTTATTTTTGCTCAAAACATAGATTGTGGGTACACGTTAGAACCACCTCGCCGAGGCGGTTCTAACGAGTACCCACAATCTATGTTTTGGAGCAAAAATAAGAACCAGAGGACCATTGGTCCTGAGAACGCTCACCTGAAGCCTGATCTTGGAGTATTAAGAAGATTTTTGAAAGGTTTTTACCATATATGGGCGTTGCGGCCATCTTGGTCATGTGACCTGGATTTCGCGATCAAACTTTCGTCTCCCCAACCCATGGATGCTCCACATAAAATTTCACTTTGATTTGCCAAGCAGTTTCAGAGAAGAAGATCTTTGAAAAGTGTGTATGGACTGGCCAAGGTCAAGAGATGACCTTGACCTATATTAATCACATACCTTCATCTACTCCATTAGTTGTTTGCATCTACCACTTTTCAGGCCTCAGGCTGCAATAGTTTTCAAAAAATCCATAGTTTTCACTTCTTCCTATGTAAAAGCCTAGGTTTCCAAATTTGACCTTTCCGTAAAATAGGTCAAGGTCATCCAAGGGTCATCATTTTAGCAAACTTTGATGGGCTGAGGTCCCCTATGCTACATACAAAGTTTCGTGGAAATCGGCCCACCGGTTCTGGAGAAGAAGATTTTTTAGTGGTTTTAACCGTATATGGGCGTGGTGGCCATCTTGGTCATGTGACCTGGATTTCGCTACAAACTTTGGTCTCCCCTACCCATGGATGCTCAACATAAAATTTCACTTTGATTGGCTGCGCAGTTTCAGAGAAGAAGATCTTTGTTAAACTGTATATGGACAACAGACTGGCCAAGGTCAAGAGATGACCTTGACCTATATTAATCACATACCTTCATCTACTCCATTAGTTGTTTGCATCTACCACTTTTCGGGCCTCAGGCTGCAATAGTTTTCAAAAATTCCATAGTTTTCACTTTTTCCCATGTAAAAGCCTATGTTTCCAAATTTGACATTGCCGTAAAATAGGTCGTCATCCAAGGGTCATCATTTTATCAAACTATGATGGGCTGAGGTCCTCAATGCTACATACCAAGTTTCGTGGAAATCGGCCAGCCGGTTCTGGAGAAGAAGATTTTTGAGTGGTTTTTACCATATATGGGCGTGGCAGCCATCTTGGTCATGTGACCTGGATTTTGCGATCAAACTTTCGTCTACCCTACCCATGGATGCTCCACATAAAATTTCACTTTGATTGGCCAAGCAGTTTCAGAGAAGAAGATCTTTGAAAAGTGTGTATGGACAACAGACTGGCCAAGGTCAAGAGATGACCTTGACCTATATTAATCACATACCTTCATCTACTCCATTAGTTGTTTGCATCTACCACTTTTCAGGCCTGCGGCTGCAATAGTTTTCAAAAAATCCATAGTTTTCACTTCTTCCTATGTAAAAGCCTATGTTTCCAAATTTGACCTTGCCGTAAAATAGGTCAAGGTCATCCAAAGGTCATCATTTTATCAAACTATGATGGGCTGAGGTCCGCAATGCTACATACCAAGTTTCGTGGAAATCGGCCAGCCGGTTCTGGAGAAGAAGATTTTTGAGTGGTTTTTACCATATATGAGCGTGGCGGCCATCTTGGTCATGTGACCTGGATTTCGCGATCAAACTTTCGTCTCCTTTACCCATGGATGCTCCACATAAAATTTCACTTTGATCGGCCAAGCAGTTTCAGAGAAGAAGATCTTTGAAAAGTGTGTATGGACAACAGACTGGCCAAGGTCAAGAGATGACCTTGACCTATATTAATCACATACCTTCATCTACTCCATTAGTTGTTTGCATCTACCACTTTTCAGGCCTCAGGCTGCAATAGTTTTCAAAAAATCCATAGTTTTCACTTTTTCCCATGTAAAAGCCAATGTTTCCAAATTTGACCTTGCCGTAAAATAGGTCAAGGTCATCCAAGGATCATCATTTTATCAAACTATGATGGGCTGAAGTCCCTGATGCTACATACCAAGTTTTGTGGAAATCGGCCCACCGGTTCTGGAGAAGAAGATTTTTGAAGGGTTTTTACCATATATGGGCGTGGCGGCCATCTTGGTCATGTGACCTGGATTTCGCGATCAAACTTGAAATGCCACTACCCAAGGAGGCTCCACATAAAATTTCAACTAGATCGGCCAAGCGGTTTCAGAGAAGAAGATCTTTGAAATTGTGGACGACGGACGGACAACGGACGGACGAACGGACGCCGGATCATGGCCATCCTATAAGCTCACCTTGTGAGCCTTCGGCTCAGGTGAGCTAAAAATAGGCATACCCCTGCAAACCCCAGGTTTTCTATATAAAATTGGGGTTCAAGGGGGTATACATTACACAGACATGTTTTCCTGATGCATCTGCCAACCTCATTATAACGCTATCATTGGGGTTCATGGAAACAGACTGTACTACAAGTGTAACAGTGTTATAATGAGGTTGTTTATAATATACATATTGCAAAATAGTCATTTTGGGAGCTATGACATGGCAGTGTTATATTGAAAACTGCACTATAGTTATGAGCATTATAATGAGTTTGAACTGTATCATACCGGTAATCTTAAATTTTGAGAGTATTAAAGATAAACAAGATTGTTCCTCGAAGAACTGTCGGTTTAATGCCAAGGCTGCTTGCAAATAATCAATCTGCTCTACCCTGATACCTAAATGTAATAAGAAAATCAGGCCCCAAGGTTATAAAACTTTTTACCATGCTCAACTCGGCAGAGACTAAAATTTATCCTGCTCATAAATTTTAAAATGTCAACAATAAAAAATCTTGGCATTTTAACATTTATAAACAGGATAAAGTACTGGCGTAAGTAATTGAAACCTGAATTTTCAAATGATTTTAGCAATTTCAGAATCTAGAAGCACTTAAAAATCCATGCTCAGCTGAGACAAGCATGAAAAAAGTTTTATAACAAGATACACCAGAGAAAAAAACAATGCAGAGCAAGACTAGACTGCTCAATCAGGAACAGTCTGATCAAACTCTTCACTGTTGACAATATATTCTGCAGTTGAGATATGCATTCCTCTTTGGTAAATATTATTCCTGTCACAGTGTTTTAAAACCTTTGTAAAATTGATGTTAATCTCTCACGGGGGTGATTCAAATGATGCTACCTGTGCTATTGTCCGAGTACTTTGTATACCATTGCATGCAAAAGCTTGCTGTCGTCCGGGTAAATCGAAGGTCGTATCATGTCTTGAACGACAACAAAATCACTAGTATCATACAGCTGTCGACCATATACTCTGACGACAGCTATGCATGTGATGGTATACAAAGTACTCTGACCACAGGTCCGACAGGTAGCATCATTTGAATCATCCCAGTGTCTCTTACCTTAATGTTCTTGTAGCAAAATATATCATTGTGAACACCATGATTGCATAACATATCTGAAATACAATGGTACAATCGTTGAAATGACTGATCTAGACGTGAATATCCATGTCTAATAACACATACCAGAATAGTGCATCTGTTTTCAGAGTTTAGACCATTCTGTTGATGATTAATAACATTCCAAGTCCTGCTTTCTGCTTCAATTCTTTAAACTGTCATGCATGAATCAGTGTAGCTTTATGGCAAAGCTCATTTCTGCCAGAATATAGCCCTCACTTTCTATGCCGTACCAATACTGTGAGGAGTAGCCATTGGCGGTAAAGTTTGAACCAACCATTACGAAAACATGCCCATAGGATATGATATACAGTAATTTTTTCAGGTCAAAAATCGATAATTTTCAGTGGAAAATTTTTGATATTTTTCTTATTTTTGCTCAAAACATAGATTGTGGGTACTCGTTAGAACCGCCTCGCCCTCAGCGAGGCGGTTCTAATGAGTACCCACAATCTATGTTTTGGAGCAAAAATAAGTATACCCCTTCATACCCCAGTTTTGCTATATAAAAGTGGGGTTCAAGGGGGTATTAATTGCACGGACATGTTTTCCTGATGACATTCTATCACCACTAGGCCACCTAACTTCCAAGCTTAGGTTGTGTCTGCCCTAGTCAGAATCACAAAAGACAGGCTTTTCTTGCACACCAGATAGAGAAATCCTACGTTTTACCCCATGTGAGAAATTCTTATCTCACCCTCGTTATCTCACCCCGGTCGCACCCTGCGTTCAAGTGTTCTTTTTTAACATGGGTTGTATAGGACGTCACGTAATTTCGTCGCTAAGCGCACACGTCACAATGACGTCAAAACGTTTTAAATCAAAATGGCAGACGCCTCGATTGTAGCATTTTTCTAGGTAAATAGTATAACAAGAACTCCGCGGAGGTCGATATCGCACCTGCATCGGGCAAAGTCAATAGACCGTGAAATATAGTTCAAGGGCACCATTTCAAGGTGCGTGCTTGAAGGGCAAGTCAAGGACAATTACTTTGCAAGGTTTCAGACTCGCAGCTATCTCTGATGTCGAGAAAACCAAACTTCGACGTAAAAATTTTCAAAGTCAGTGGACCATGAAATATAGGTCAAGGGCACCGGGTTAAGGTGCGTGCTTGAAGGGTATGTCAAGGACAATTACTATGCAAGGTTTCAGACTTGCAGCTATCTCTGATGGCGAGAAAACCAAACTTCGACGTAAAAATTTTCAAAGTCAGTGGACCGTGAAATATAGGTCAAGGGCACTGGGTCAAGGTGCGTGCTTGAAGGGTATGTCAAGGACAATTACTATGCAAGGTTTCAGACTCGCAGCTATCTCTGATGGCGAGAAAACCAAACTTCGACGTAAAAATTTTCAAAGTCAGTGGACCGTGAAATATAGGTCAAGGGCACTGGGTTAAGGTGCGTGCTTGAAGGGTATGTCAAGGACAATTACTATGCAAGGTTTCAGACTCGCAGCTATCTCTGATGGCGAGAAAACCAAACTTCAACGTAAATGTTGACAAAACTTCGACGTAAAAATTTTCAAAGTCAGTGGACCGTGAAATATAGGTCAAGGGCACCGGGTTAAGGTGCGTGCTTGAAGGGTATGTCAGGGACAATTACTATGCAAGGTTTCAGACTCGCAGCTATCTCTGATGTCCAGAAAACCAAACTTCGACGTAAATGTTGACGGACGAACGAACGAACGGACGAACGAACGTACGGACGGACGGAAATTTGAACTCCTATATCGCACCCTGCTATAAGCAGGTGCGATAAAAATCAAGCTTCGCCCCATTAAATCGTGCAAGAAAAAGAATCCATCATTCGTGTAAGGTATGGATAGACAAATCTGTCCCTCGGGTCACAATTTGGCATCACTCGGCAAGCCTCGTGATGCCAAAATGTGACCCTCGGGACAGATTTGTCTATCCATACCTGACACTCATGTAAGATTCTTATATTCTCACCTCTCAAACACTTACTTGGAAAAAGATGACTATATTCAGTGTAACATAAACCTGAAAAAGAAACAGTGACAAAACTTATCTTAAACACTGTTACATAAACATGAAATACACATATGGTATAGGGCTACAATCATTCACTGTGGAGAACAAATACATTGTCTAAATTTCTCACTGTTACACATACTTAAGCGAATAATCAAGCAAATAATTGGTGTCCTTTTATGATATTTTCAGTCATTGCTGCCAGACTTTGGCACTTTATCTACAGTCTGTAGATTCTAAAGATGCCTATCAATAGATGCCTAGGTCGGGCCAATTTTAATAAGGTGATTATGTAAACAGAAGGGGGTAGGTGAGTATTTTGAGATGACTAATCACTTGTACATAAAATTGAGCCGTCTCGTGAAAAAACCAACAATGTGGTTTCCAAATAGGTCCAACACAAATCAGCCTATACAGTCACAAAAGCAGGCTAGAAGCTTGAAATTTCATATTCAAGAAGTAGTGGAAGTGTTCTATCCGTGTAGCGAAAACAAAGGTGCTGATCAGCTTCGAGGTTACCGCGAAGCTGATCTGCTTTTTTGTTTTCACATATGCAGATTGTTAGTTTTCTCATGAGGCAGCTCATGATATTGGTAAAAGTTTGGATCATCTAGTGCACACTCTGCATGCCAATTATCGATATTTGACCAACGCCGGAGTGAAACAGCTAACTCCGAGGCAATAGCCAACGCCTGAGGAACAACGTGTGAAGGGTTGTCAGCAAAACTATGAAATATTTTATAGAGCATGGGGATAATGTCTTTTTTAAAATTTTATGATAAGTTAGTGTGGTAAAATGGTCTTGCTTCCACATAAAATTTACAAAATGTTACAATACTTTGTCTGGAACATATAAAATACAAGAAAACATGCACAATTTTGTGGTTTTGACTGTCAAACTTGATTTAGAACAATTCTTTAAAGTCAAGACTTTTCATTTTCTATTCACGCTATACTTTATTTGCTCATATTCGCTGTACAAACTGTTTTACTTGAAACTCATTTCTGACGAAGCGTTTATATGTTGTTCGCCACCAAAGACTCCTTGTGGAAAAAAGAATGGGATCGCCAACGCCGGAGGAAGGTTACATATGGACATGACCAACGCCTGAGGATGATACAAAACATAAAAATAGTTTTTACTCTACTTTGTCGTTGAAGTCCTTGTCACGATCATTGATATTGATTTCTGAAATTGATTTTATAACTGTCAAGCATATTTTCATAACTGTTCACAATATGTAATGTCATTTCAGAGCACTAAAACAGCTATAATCCCTAATTATCATTGTAGACTTGCGGATAGCGGTAAATCTGTGATGCTTATGACTTATAACCATTATTTAGTCTTTGGTAAATATGGAGATAGTTAAAATTTCCAAGGACAGCTATAGATACATATCATTATAGGGTCCTGCTATATTTCGAGCTGATTCCTGTTTTCTGCAAAAATCAAGATATGATCTAAATAATGAAAATAGGGTGGTAGCAACAGTAGTTGGCAGATACGGTATATACGGTACATCTATATAATGACACATAGGTGCACGCACATGCACGATTATGGAAATACCGCGATGCCGCAAAGCACATACAAATACCCATTACCGTGTTTTAAATTTTGATAAAATTTATACTTTTCATATCTGAAAAGTATGGCATGAACATTTAATTTCTGCATATTAACAAAAAGTTTTCTGAATCAATATGAATGACTCGACCGAGTGAAAATGAACAATCTTAATGCCTGTAAAAGAAAACTAGAAAAAGTGCCTTGAGAGGCAAGTATACCCCCGGCTGGTAGCCACCAAGCCCCCTTCCCTACCCCCTACCTAAAAAACCCGGCACATGCTCACCCCTGACATTGAACCTCACATCACCAACGAATAAGAGCTGTCGCAGGACAGCGTAGCTCACCTGACTTGTGCTTTGCCACTAAATTTATCAAAATCTATGACCCACGACCTTGACCTCAAGGTCGCTCAGGTGGGTCGTAAAAGCATATAATTTCAAACCAATATCTACAAACATGCAAAGTATCAACTTGATCCATCAACATGTTCAAGAGATATAGACTTCTAACAACTTTAAGGAATAACTTCAACAAAAAATTTCTAAATCTGTGACCTTGACCTCACGGTCACCCAGGGTGGGTCATGATGGTACTCCATAAAACTTCAGACCAATATCTTCAAACATGCAAAGTATCAACTTGATCCATCAACATGTTCAAGAGATATAGACTTCTTAAATCTTTAATGAAAAACTTTAACATAAAATTTCTAAGTCTGTGACCTTGACCTCAAGGTCACCCAGGGTGGACCATGATGGTACTGCATAAAACTTCAGACCAATATCTACCAACATGCAAAGTATCAACTTGATCCATCAACATGTTCAAGAGATATAGACTTCTATAAACTTTAATGAAAAACTTTAATATAAAATTTCTAAGTCTGTGACCTTGACCTCAAGGTCACCCAGGATAGGTCATGATGGTACTGCATAAAACTTCAGACCAATATCTACCAATATGCAAAGTATCAACTTGATACATCTACATGTTCAAGAGATATAGACTTCTAAAAACTTTAACCCAAAGTGTGACGCGGACGTACACGTAAACGTAACCGTAAATGCGGACGACCGAGGTGACAAAAATAGCTCTGTGCACTTCGTGCAGGCAAGCTAAAAACATTACCCTTATCAAGTACATTTTAGAAACCACCAAGCCCCCTTCCCTTCCCCTACCTAAACAACCCGGCACATGCTCACCCCTGACATTGAACCTCACATCACCAACCAAAGACAGTACCCTCATCAAGTACATTTTAGAAATAAGCAGTGTAAAGTACTTTACATACAAACATGGGGAAGTGTAGTTTTACAATGGCATATCTATTTTAGAGCAGTATACAGAGCTGACGTGTATACCCAATCTAGGACATAAGCGTGGACATTTTGGGTCAGGTCCTCAGTCCTAGATTGAAATGAAAGTAGAATGTCATTCTTTAAAAAAAAAAAAAAAAAAAAAAAAAAATCCTAGATCTTGACCTCAGGTCCCACCCCTACCCCCATGCATGGACCCTTGGGTCTAGCCCTTATGTGGTACCTATGTTGTGTTGTAAGCATGAACGCTTTCTAATAAATGGATGTCAAGATATAGACACACAGAATATTAATCTTGGTAACTATTATATTTTATGTGTCCTAGATTTTGACCTCCAGCCCCACCCCTAGAGTTTGGTGCCATAGAATTTAATTCAACCCTAAAGGGTATCTATGATCCAAACAGGAATACATTCCTATAAGCATTTGTTAAGATATGAACTTAGAGATAAAAAAACACTATGTAAATAGCACATTTTCAAGGTGACCTAGATTTTGACCTCTAGCCCCACCCCCGGGCATGGACCCAGGGTCCGAACTGACAGCAAAAAAGCAAACCCTATAGGGTACCTATGGTTAAAATATGAATGGTTTCTGATCATTAGTTCATGAGATATACACCACCAGAGAAACTTTAACAAAAACTTTGACATAAATTCCACGAACGTTCCGGAATAATGAACGAACGAACATACGAACGGAAAAGCGAAAACTATATACCCGTCGGCATAAATGCCGGGGGTATAATAAAACTGCGCTCTTTTAGTGCATGTGGCATTGCATGTTTGTGGAGAATCTAGCAAGCCATGATTTTGTTATTATTGCTCGTTCAGAAACAGTTTTATGATACACTACGAATTTGAGACGATATGTGTAAAAAGATGTCCTCAATTTCATGTGTAACTGAAACATGCATGCGCGATCCCACGCCATAAAGTAAGCGTATTGTAGTAGATTATAGGCATTACAGATCAGTATAGGGTGAAAGTAAATATGATTTCTTGATAAAAAAAACATCAAATCTTGAGAACGAAATCGGGCGTTGTAGTTGGTCTTATCTCTTCTCTAACATTTCCTTCGGCTGCAGTCGAATCTTACTCCGGCGTTAACGTTACCCTCATTTCCTCACGAAAGAGGGTCTGTTAATTAAATGCTTGAAAATGTTCAAAATATACCAAGTTCAAGCGTGCTTCAGTTCTGTAAATATCAGATATACATTGTTTCTTCCATATGCACAATTTCATAAGCAAGTCAATCATTTATTAACTTGTCTACATGTACCTTGTGAAGTGCAAATCAACGGAAAATATCCTTCAGTACAGGCCAGCAGTTGACTGTACGTACGATATGCACATTCTTATATTCTTTCCTTTGTTTTTCTTTAAAGATTATGAATCACATGCCGTATTAGCGGTAACATTTAACTTTTATTTCTTCGTACACTGGACGCCAAAGATTTTAAACACAAATATGCCTCATTGTTGGTCATACCCATTCAATCAGTTTCTCCGGCGGCAATCATATCATATTCCGGCGTAGACGTTACCCTCATTTTCTCATTTAACTTGGTGTCCCGTTTAAATGATATAAAATGACCAAAAAATACTATATAGGGGTGTGTTATTGTTTTAGTTTGGACTGTCAGTAGTTGTTGCTTTTATATGTGCACAGTCGATCATACATTTGCTCACAGAAACACGCATATTGACCGATTTATGTTGATTGTTGTGTAAAGTACATTGTGCTTACTTTAATCAAGTATACGGATATGGATTTACATGAAACTAATATGTAGCACTTGTTAAACATGAAATATAGATATAAAAATAAGCGAAACTTGGGAAAAGGCGCATTTCCACTTAATTTTTACAAGTTTTCAAGAAACACCATATTCCTCGTTGGCTATTGCCTCGGAGTTAGCTATTTCACTCCGGCGTTGGTCAAATATCGATATTTGGCATGCAGAGTGTGTAGTGGTTACTTACTAATGTGACAGTGAGACAATATAGTAAGATGATTATTTGTAGTGGAATGTTGTGTGTATTTGGTGGCTTTTCAACTTCAATACTGAAACATAGAAACATATCTATAGATCTTGCAAGAAATGATCAATCTTTCTCAACACACTGGTTTGGAACTTGGTGAGCCGGTCTACAAATATCCCATCAGGAAAACATGTCCGTGAAATGTTTAGCCACGTAAACCCCACTTTTATATAGAAAAAAACTGGGGTATGAAGTGGTATACCTATTTTTCTTATTTTTGCTCCAAAACATAGATTGTGGGTACTTGTTAGAACCGCCTCGCCAAGGTGGTTCTAACTTATACCCACAATCAATGTCTTGAGCAACGATATTGAAAATATCAAATTTTTCCAATGAAATTTTCAATTTTTACAGCTGAAAAAAATTGTATGTATATTGCATGGGCAAGTTTTCTTATTGAATATTTTTACATGGATCTTTATGATTAAGATTTCAGGGGTGAGAGAAGTCACTTGGGAACTATGGAAAGGAATCTTGAAAAGAAGATTGGAGGACTGATGAACAGATAGTAGTCTGTAAAGATTATGTTGCTGAGGCATGTTTCTACCTTTTCCACTTTCCAACCACAAAACATGTCAACTTACAAAGAATAAACTAGTACTGCAGATCCCCATATCATTGGTAATTCATCTAAGAGCTGAAAAATAGAAATACAGTGAAACTTTTATGAGCCTTTGCATGAGAAAAACAACAATTTGGGTTCTGTCCATGTCCGACACAAACCGGGCTGTACAGTCACAGAAGCAGGCTAGAAGCTTGAAATTTCGGACTTAAGAAGAAGAGGGATTGTACTATCTGTGAAGTGAAAACAAAGCACTGATCAGCTTCGCAGTTACCGCGAAGCTGATCTGCGTCTTTGTTTCCGCCCAAGCATTTCCTTGGTTTTCTTATACAGTGGCTCTTATAAAACTCTTAAAAGTATAAATTAAATATCAGTATTTACAATTCAGACATGTATCAAAATACAATAAAGGCAAGGGTCACAAAAGGGAAATATCTTTCATCTAAAGAAATTCAAGGTTTGTGTGATAGGAAATGTCAATCTCTAAATCATCAACCCAAGTGAAATTATTTGAACAGTGTCATGAGAAAATCAACATTTTGAATATGTGACAAAGGCGCAGATGAGCTTCACGGTAACTGCAAAGCTGATCTGCGCTTTTGTTTACACTACACAGATAATACAATTTCTTTACTTTCAAAATCCAGATTTCCAGCCTCTAGCCATCTTCTGTGCTTGTACAGCTTAATTTGTGTCAGACCTGTTCTGAAATGGTTAACCACATTTTTTGTTTTTCTCATGATGTGTCTCATTTTTATATTTTGTCTCAATCTCTTTTTTACTGTCCCATCTAAATCAATCAAGTGAAAAGAAAAATAAAAGCTACATTATATTAAAAACAAAGATATAAAAGCCATTAGCGACCTTAGTACATATGCTAATGTACTTACCAAAACCTTAAATTTTTTACAGAAAAAAAAATACTTTGTGTGCAAAATTGTATATATGATCAAGCCCCAGCTTTATCAAGGGGTTTCCAGCTTGTACCAAAGAAGGATCCAACAAATTGTATACCATTTAAAACCCCATAATGTAAGAAACTGAGACCAGACACAGACCTTCACGCCTCCTTTCATTAATCTTAAATTCTGAAAATTTCTGAATATGTAAACAAAAAACTAATCATTACACCTCAACCTCTTTATAACACTATTGTTGGGGTCCAAGTCATTTTTCATGTTAGCTATCCAATCTGTGTTATAATGAGATTAAAATGTATAGACAAATAGCAAAAATAGTCTAAAATGACCAAGTGGGGTCCAACCAGGTTCAGTGTTATATCCAAAACCGTGTTTGAAATGAACTGTGTTATAAAAAGGTTGAAGTGTATATTACAAAAATAGCCCAACCAACTAGCTGACCGCTCTGATCTACTAACCTGCATACTATACAACAAAGTCATATGGAAGAACCAGGATCCTATGCCAACACCTGTAATGAGAATACTATTCTGTATTACATTACGAAAACATGCCCATGCAATATACAGAGATTTTTTCAGATCTAAAAATTGAAAATTTCATTGGAAAATTTTTGATATTTTTCTTATTTTTGCTCAAAACATAGATTGTGGGTACCCACGATCTATGTTTTGGAGCAAAAATAAGAAAAATAGGTATACCCCTGCATACCCCAGTTTTACTATATAAAAGTGGGGTTTGAGGGTATTCAATTCACGGACATGTTTTCCTGATGTATACCTACCATAAATACCACCTTGATACTACCATTTTCCAACACAAAAATACAAAATTCCGTATCACGCTACTAACCTGATACGAATCCGTATCACCATCCTACACTTTTTACCCAACAACATATAATCCAGCACCTAAAGCCAGAATATAAATCTGAATGACAACCAGTGTTATTTTTGTTTTATTTTGTAAAACAACAACTGTTTAAGAAGTGTCAGTGGTCCGCTTGCCATCAAAGAAACAAACAATAAAATTTAACAACTTTTTCTAGCTCCAATGTAACAATTGGCACAATGTTACGTCATCAAAATTTTGGCGCAACGTCGTATGGTACGCCATTACGTTTGTATTTTCTTATGTCATCATTGCTGATTATTTTGGTAGGTATATAATAAATGTGTTATTACTTCAGAAACTTGATCTGATGGGTCAGATCGTGTCACGCAGCTGGACCAGGAAAGACCAGATCTCGCTCGCCTTTGACTCGCGTGATCCTATCTTTCCTGGCGCAGCTACTCGACGTGATCCGACCCATCAGATCAAGTCACTGAAGTAATAATGTGTATGTATTAGATGTAAAGCAATCATTTTGGATCCACAGAAATAAACTGTATTATAAGTGAACCTGTGTTTAAATGAGATTTATATTTACTGTCAGATTTATATTGTTTTGAGACCATTTGAGCCGCGACGCGAGAAAACCGGTCTTCGGGGTTTCCGACCAGGTCTGACACAAACCGGCCTGTGCAGCTACAGAAGACAGATAGGAGCTTGAAATTTCGGATTTAAGAAGAAGAGAAATTGTACTATCCGTGTAGCGAAAACAAAGGCGCTGATCAGCTTCGCAGTTACTGCGAAGCTGATCTGCACCTTTGTTTTCGCATAGGCAATAATCCCGTTTTCTCACGATGCGGCCCATTTCATGAACATGTAGTACTGAAAACAATGTAATGTTAAGGTATGTTACAATGAGGTTGATGTAGTAGGATTACTCAATGTATTATGCCAAGCAAAATCAAAATATTCAAAAATACAAAAAAAATGAGAAATTTTTCATATTTCTGCTCATTATAAGGGTTGTGGGTGTTTGGAGCTGTTCTTTTTTATGCTTAACCCAATTTCTAATTTAACTAAAGTATGCATGCATATTACATGTAATGCAGTGAAAAATAAGCATATTAACACAAGCAATGGTCAAACCAGGGTACATACATGTGCATACTGAATGATATGGATATTCAATATTACTTTAATTTGGGAACTTTAGGTGGATTGACAGTTAAAAGGAAGTATGTGAAGAAAAACCTGACATTTGGGACATTATGTCCCTAATAGAGAGATAACCAAATATGACAGCAATTAATGATAAGCCTGAGGGTAAAGAATTAGTATGCTACAATAGCTTAAACATTGTGAAGCATGAATCCAAAGACAAGTACCGTTATGCAGTAGTCATTTGTAACCACAGCACACACACCCAGTCTTGGGGAATAGTGGGGACTGACTTTTTATGCAGCAAATCACTGATCAAAGCTCTCCACTGCAGGGACATCCATTTGGTAGAATCCCTGTTAATTGCCGCACAGTCTATTGTTTTTATTGCACTGCTGTTTTTGCAAATACATGTATAATGCAAACCCCAGGTAGTTCCCCCACACGGGGGAGGGAACAAAGCTTAAGTTCATTTTCATGGCTAACCCCCGCCCTCTCCCACTCTCCCAGGACTTAGGGGGGTGGGGGGCATGATTGCAAATGCAGGGCTTTTTCACTATAACTGGTTTCCATACCAATTTTCTTCACAATTGGCTGAAAAATATCCCTGTTGACCTGAAACTTTCCCAAATAGCAGAAAAATTCCAATTTTAACAGGTAAACTTTCCCAATCTGGTTAAAAATCACTCTATTTTATCCGAATTTAAAAAAAATAATTAAAAAAATGAGCTTTTTTTTCCCAATTTCATCGGTACCAAAAATTTCCCCAAAAAAGATAAGAAAAAGCCCGGAAATGACAAGTGCATTGTGGAAACTACTTCCATCACGAAAACATGTCCGTGTAATGTATACCACCTGAACCCAATTTTTATATAGCCAAACTGGGGTATGCAGGGGTATACCTATTTTTCTTAGTTTTGCTCCAAAACATAGATTGTGGGTACTCGTTAGAGCCGCCTTGCCAAGGCGGTTCTAACGTGTACCCACGATCTATGTTTGGGGCAAAAATAAAAAAAATATAAGATTTTTTCTCATGAATTTTTCAATTTTTACTCTTGAAAAAAATCTCTATGTTGCATGGGCAAGTTTTCGTAATGTATGTGAAAATTAAGCACTAAACCATTTTACTTGTACTTACTGAGTAGTCCCATATGACAGGCAATGAATCTTCTCTCCATTTTCTGTTTGATCAGCATAAATATAGTTATGAGGGGCGGAACAATCATCACAAGATTACTGACTGTGTTCCCTGTAATTATCAACATAGACAAAATGGAATAGAGATAATGGAAGTGCTTGACAATAACTGATGATAGTGCAAAGATACACAAGGGATAATTTTGCTCATTTCATCATAAAAAAAAAACAAAAAACTTTATTGTAGATGCTTATTAGAATCTCTTGCTGATGCCCCATTTCATTTAAAGGCAAATAAAAATATACTGAACAAAAAAAGAAACGCAACAATAGGTCACCAAGAATTTTTGAGTTAAAGGGTAAAACGATGACAATATCAGGACTTAAATCGCACCATTATTATAACATTTGCGCATGTGCACTGTATGTTTTCCTACTTTCAGCATGCCTGTGGTTGGCATCGAATAATTCAGGAAATACTAATTAAAATGGAAATCTGTTTCTTGCATTTGGATGTCTGATATCTAATGCAGAAGTAGAAAATGCAATGATTTCCGTTATATCATAGTTTGCTAAAAATTAAGTGGACTAGATCTATAACTGTTGCGTTTTTTGTTTTGTTTTGTTCAGTATAAATGACTGGTGCATATGATGATGACCAAACCTTTTAGAAAAGCTCAACTTGTTCTTCAATCAGATACGCCGAGAACCATTCCCTTTATATATAAACGCAAATCCATATGGCAGCTGGGAACCAGCCTAATGTAAACAAAAATAAATAAACTGCGCATATGTTAGACCGTTGTTATATTGAAAACGTAAGCATAAAAGATGATGTGCACACATGCTTTCTAAAGAATAGTGTATATATTGTCAAACTTACAGAATTCAGCGATCCAGGTCGTGACAGCATAGTTTTCTTCGCACCAATCGATAGTAGCACTCGGTTGTCCCCACAGACCCGGAGCCATCTTGAAAGCAGGTGCGTGTAAACGGCGAAACAAAACCGAAATATACCGGAAACAAACAGGTGCGTTCCTTTACCGGAATGGACCGGAGCGGGCCTAATTACCGGAATGGACATGAGTACTTTGAATACATTTTATATTGGAATACGCAACAACTGTCTGCACTCCACTGTTCAAGAAGGATATGATAGCAAACGAGAATGTTCAGAGGCGAGCCACAAAATTGGTAACCAGTGTTCAAAATCTATGATACCCTGAAAGGCTAAGAAAACTGGGGTTGCCGTCACTAGAATACAGACATGAAAGAGGTGACGTAGTAGAAGTTTATAAAATAATGCACAACATTGACAAAATCGACAAAGACAAGATGTTCCCTTTTCCATCTTACATTGTGACAAGGGGACATCAATTTAAACTAGCCAAGAAACAGCATAGGCTAAAAATCAGATCCAACAGTTTCAGTCTAAGAGTGATAGACTCTTGGAACGCTTTACCCGAACATGTAGTCATGGCACCCTCCCTGAACTGCTTCAAATCACGGCTAAATGTGTTTTGGAAAGTTAAGTCCCTGCTGCTACAGTCCCGGACCAAAACCAAGAGACTACTACAAGAATGCACCTACAGAGGCTGTCTAGCCTGATCTTGGTGTCGAGGATATGTGAGTTATGTGAGTTATCATATGAGTTGTATGCACAAAAATACTGTTGAAGTCATATAAGTATTTGCATAATATTGTGAAAGTTTCATCTAAGTATAGCAAAACTTGACCCCAATGTGGTTTAGGGTGGTGATCTCCCATAACATGCCGGAGAGATCTGATATTTTCTATTAATTTATGATGTTCCAGTTGAAATCAATGACACAATATCAACGTCGAATGCCACACGATTTATGTTATAGATCTAGGGCGAGGTCTTGTGTGTGCTTATTGTTCAGAGGTTTCTTAATTATAATAGAGATCTCGGGCGTTATTCTACATCAAAGGTGCAAATAGAAATAAAAACTGAATAAAAAGACAGTGACCCAAACGTATATGAACATTTGAGCTAGGCATCTACCGCAATTTTGCAGTACCACACAATTCTCGGACTAATCACAGTGTCTGCATAATCTAGGCCGCACTGTTTTCAAAAACTAAATAAAAAGTACTCCAGGACACGTTCCGGTAGTCCATTCAGATAATCAGGCACATCCCGGTAAAGGAACCCGAAACTCCATTCAGATGTTCAGATGTTACATAGACATATTGCATGTAGACATGATATCATGTTAACACACATACATGTATAGTATATTTGAGCCGCGACGCGAGAAAACCGGTCTTCGGGGTTTCCGACCAGGTCCGACACAAACCGGCCTGTACAAGCTCAGAAAAGAGCTAGAAGCTTGAAATTTCGGATTTAAGTAGAAGAGGAATTGTACTATCCATGTAGCGAAAACAAAGGCGCTGATCAGCTTCGCGGTTACCGCGAAGCTGATCTGCGCCTTTGTTTTCGCCTAGGCAAAAATCCGGTTTTCTCACGATGCGGCTCATTTGGTCCCAGTTCATTTCCAGCTGATAATTACACCAGGAAAACATGACCGTGAAATGTTTACCACTCAAACCCTACTATAGAAAAACTGGGGTTTGCAGGGGTATACATAATTTGATTTTTCATCCAAAACATACATTGTGGGTACTCGTTAGAAACGTGTATCCACTATGTATGTTTTGAGCGAAAATGTTAAAACAATCCAATGAAATTTTCAATTTTTGCTTCGGAAAAGAACGCTGTATAATGCTGCATTGGCAAGGTTCCCACGGTTAATGAATGCATACTGGAGATAAACCCAAATACAATGGACTGTTACTGGCCGCTTATCTTCCCCATGGTTAATGAATGCATACTGGAGATAAACATAAATACGATCTGAAAATACAGCGGATAGCGGATAACACTTTTACTGGCCGCTTATCTTCCCCATGGTTAATGAAAGCATACTGCAGATAAACACAAAAATCAATCTGAAAATACAGCGGATGGCGGATAACACTGTTACTGGCCGCTTATAATGAATGCATACTGAAAATAAACACAAATACGATCTGACAGCGGATAACACTGTTTCTTCCCCATGATTAATCAATGCATACTGGAGATAAACACAAATACGATCTGAAAATCAAAATAATTTATTCTGCTTTGCGCTATCGAAATACACTTCAAGCAATTTTAACGGGTTTAATTAGTTTATTGCATATGTCATAAAACGTAATTGACATATTTGGTTTTGTGACTGCTTTAATATAAAGTATATAAAACAGCTTAATGCGAGAAGTACATGTATAGAACTTCATTCATTATGGAGAGAATCCTATAAACGCATGTTTTCCAATACTTCATATTTCCACACCCTTAATTCTACACAATAGAGCCGCCCCATGGGAAAACCAACAATCTGCATAGGCGAAAACAAAGGCGCAGATCAGCTTCGCAGTAACTGCGAAGCTGATCAGCGCCTTTGTTTTCGCTACTCGGATAGTACAGTTCCTCTTCTACTTAAATCCGAAATTTCAAGATTCTAGCTCTTTTCTGTGACTGTACAGGTCGGTTTATGTCGGACCTGTTTGGAAACCACATTGTTGGTTTTCCCACGAGGCGGCTCAATACATGTATAACGGGCACCACGTTGCGTGTAGCCGAGCCCGCAAAAGCTAAACCCCGTCAGTAGAAAAGCATGCTCATCTTAACTGTGCTATAATGCAACACTTGCTAACTTCACCAACTACCGAGTTGGAAATTTGCATATATCTATTTATAGAACACTGTTGTACTACTTCCCCCTCCGAGAAGACTGCTCGTCCCGAGTCTTGGCATGGGGACTACATGGGTAACGCAACTCCGGTCCGGTATTGTCATTATCCCACCGCTGCCACCAGATGTAAGGTGTGGCCGAGGCCGCCACAGCTAAACACCGTCGGTGGAAAAGCATGCTCATCCACAATGGGTGGTTTACAATGCTATATAATATAGAAACACTTGCTTAAGTTACGTCTACACTGGGCCACGTTCTCACCACGTCCTTATCGCGTCCTAACAATTCAAGAACGTGGCAAAGACGGGGTCAAAATGAAACAATTTCTGGTTTGTAAGTTCACACTACGTCCTTACTACGTACCCACCACGTCCTTACTACGTCCGCAACACGTCCTTACTACGTCCTTCAAGTTTTCACTAGGTCCTCACTACGCGCTCACCAAACTCATCCCGTTTACACTACGTCCTTACATCGTCCTCACGAAGACCAAGCAGTTCACGCCACGCGCGTACTACGTTTTCAGCACGTTCTAACTGTTTGTATTATTAGGTCTATAATAATTGTGCTCAGTACTGAAACTCCATCCTCAACGCTGTTGATAATCTGCTGTAATGCCCATAGTGAAACCTTTTTTATCATAATCATCATCATCATCATCATCATCATCATCATCATCATCATCATCATCATCATCATCATATCAATTTTCATAGCTCATAGCTAGGGGTGCACCGGAGTGCACTGAGTAAGTTTTGATGTTATTGAATGAGAGCGAATTGCAAGAGTACTTCTCGGCTTTTTTTTTTTTTTTTTTTTTTTTTTCATCTCGACTCATTTTTATTTGCAAATGATATAACATTTCAAAATAATTGACGCGCAAGCTATCGCTTGAGGGAAAGAGTCAATTAAAACAAAATTAATAAAACGGGGAGGGCGTGATAAGAACCTGGCGAGAACGTGGTAAGAACATACAGAGGACGTGTTGGGAACCGCAAGGACGTGATAAGAACGCAGTCGTAGTATGGACGTACGAGAAGCGTGGTAGAGTCTTATCGAGAACCTGGTGGACGCAGCGCGGACGTAGTGAACCCGTAGTGAGGTCTTGATGGTCTGCAACAGGTTCGTATACCACGTCCATGAAGACCTTACTACGTTTGCACTTCGTTCTTACTACGTCCTATATAATATTACTACGTCCTTACCACGTCCTTACTACGCCCTTACTTCGTCCTAATTCCACCCCGTTTTCACCACGTTTCTTCAGCATGTTCAAAAATTGACCAAGAATATATGGGGCGGGGCTTTGCGAAAGCGTTAAGAATGCTTGCGGATCCTTACAAATGTCTTAAGAATGTTGCGATTGATTGCCATCCACACTACCGAATTCTTGAAAATGCCTTACGAATGTTCCGAACGCTTACAATGTATGCCGTTACAAATAATACGAACGTCTTGCAAACACCTTACAAAAGAAGCGAATGTGTAGCGAATGCTTTCCGAATTCTTTTCATTTTTTACTCATTCGCAAACATTGTAGCCAACAAGTATAAGCTTTAACAAAAAGCTTGGTCTACGCTTCGCATATATAAACTAGATTGTCAAAAAATCTGACCGTACTCCCATTTCATCGTGGTTCATGTGACTGAACAAACATAAAACGCTGCACGGTCAAAGCATTCATACCTTTCATTCCGTTGTGGCTTGGATAGAATGTAATTGGCTACACGGCAGGTGGGGCGCGGTCAAAGCTTACATACCTGACCATTTAGCGCCACAGTACCGTTGGTTCATTTTATTCCGTTGTTGCTTAGATAGAATGCAATCATGCACCAGTTCCACGAAATTAACAATTTGCGGTACATACTGCACCATTGGTACAAATGTTACCAACCAAAGGGATGGGTGTTTTGGGTGTTTACACGGTCCTTGGCGAAACGACCCGGAATCCTACCAACACGATGGTCAAGCCACTAGACTCAAACGTGCAGTTGCAGTTGTAGAGAGGTGTATGAGTTGTCTTTTAAATAGGTCAATCTCAAACATTAGAGTAGTCTACGCGCTGGCGCGTAGACAATAACGAATCACCCACAATGTCAAGGGGCATGGAACAAAATATGTCATTATTGATCCAAGTCTTCTCTTGAAACACACTACATTTTGTTGTTTCTCTCAAATTGCGATTTACACAATAAAAAAGACAATTTTACTGGGAAAACAAAAAAAATCACGGGACTTTAGTTTGTCTGTCAGCTTAAAGCTAAACACCATAAATAATGGCCTTTACTTGAAGGATAGGGCCACAATAAATAAACTATGCTAAAAACTGAGTCTTGAATGTGAAAATGTTGCGATTCACTAGCGATTCTTTACGGATATCAAAACTCAATAGAATTTAATGCTACCGAGTCCTTGCAAATGGCTTGCGAGTGTTACAAATGTCTTGCAATCCGAATTGTTTACGAATTCTTTACGAATATGTTAAGAATATTATTTCCTTGCGAATTTTAGGAGCATGCTCCTAATTTTCGCAACATCTCGAAATTTTCACCGAATGCTTACAAATGCTACCGAATGCTTCCGAATTTCTAGCGATTAATGCGAATTTGCTCAAAATTGCATTCGGAAGGGCATTCGCAAGGGAAATTCGGTATATTGGAGAGCAGTATAAGCAGATCAGTATCTGAAAGTTGATTCTAATGTTACTTGTATAACTTTCCGAGAGTGACTTCATGAACCTCTCTCATAGCAAACACGAAACAGATCAGCTACAAGAGGTGCACAATTAGTGCCCATCGGAATGCCGACGATTGGTCATTGTATTTTTGTTCCATACCGAATTTAAATATTGTCCAAAAGGTAGGTAAGAGTTTTGATCACCTTTGGCAGGACCATAACATGCACCGTTATGATCTTTGTTTATCATGTTTATAGCATAAGTTGCATTGCATGCAATATAAAGACCTTCTCTTTTGAAACCGTGCTGAATTAAGTAAATGAGTTTAACTTTGATAAGATTTTACTGGAATGTCGAAGACAGATCGTAAATAGACAGGCTAAAAGCTTGAAAATCTTTACTTCAATTTAGTTAGTACTTTAGTTAGTAGTTAGTACTTCACACGACGTTTTGATGGGTCACGTGTTCTTTTTCCCATTTTGAAAGCACTTGATTCTACATCATGAAAACACGGTCCGTGTAATGCATACCCCCCTACACTCCACTTTTATATATAGCAAAACTGGGGTATGCAGGGCTATTCATATTTTTCTTCATGATTCATTGATCCAAAACATAGATTGTGGGTACTCGTTAGAACCGCCTCGGCGAGGCGGTTCTAACGTGTACCCACAATCAACGTTTTGAATAAAAATATTAAAAATATCTTCTTTTCTTTCAATGAAATTTTCATTATTTTATTTTATTTATTTTTTTTATGTCAACAGAATTGTTATAAGGAAGAGTGTGAGAAATGTTGACGTGGATCGACACAACGGGTCAGAGTTGTGGAATCGCAACGCAATACAGTGATATTTTTTTAATATGAACATTGTTCCGATGCAAAATACATCCTCGGAAGCAAGGAAAGAAATGCTTTCGTTTGGACTTGATTGTTTCGATTCATGACAAAGCTATTTTACTGTGTGTCCGAATATTAGATACGTGAATAAATACGTCATTATACATAATTTAAGCAAGAAATCGCCAAAAATAACAAATAAATGAATTCTGAAAATGTTTATATTTCTTCCGGGGATATTAATTATTGTTTCGCGGTATTCCTTGTATCGATTTGTGTTTTACGTAAAAGTCCGATGACAACCGACTACCTGTGTTCTTCAACCAATCAATTCATGCTAATCAAGTCACATGATGTCAACAGGTAACTACTTCCTTCGAGTGACAGATTACTCAGACAGGTGAAAAAACGACATGAAATGATGTTACTTTTCAGTAGTGTAGATGTGTATTTCCTGCCTTAATTTGCTTTATTTCACAGGATTTTAAGGTTTTACGACGTTGACCATACTTGGAAAGAAAAAATATTAAATGTTTTGTGTGATCCGCGATACAGGTGTAAAATTCAATAGATATTCAGTGACCTACTTACAGGCCGGTCATCAATAAGATATACCTGAGGGATTTACACTGTATACCTGTAAATTTGGCTTATTCATTGCAGTATATACACAGACATGTAAAACGGTAAGCAAAATTTTTAACTTTTCGTGTTTAATGTCTCGTCATATATGGTTTAACATTCTTAATTCTATCTATCTATCTTCTGATACTGAGTCGATCATAATTCTTATGAAGTTTAATGCTTAATTTTTTTTTACCTTACATAGATGACAGGTCAGCGGGTTATTAAAATACCAAGGTATGTATCTCGATATAGAAGTATACTTGACCTGTATTTGTACAGGCAGTAGGGTGACTATACGTCAACTAAATGACAGTTTTACAAGGTAAAGGTGCGCCGCTTAAGAGCTACTGTCTTGTTGCGTATATTTAGGTCAGCTTTTGAAAAGTACAGCTCCACTAAAGGGTTTATACTGTCTCGAGATTAGGATTCACTAAAGAAACAGAAATGCGACACCTTCTAGAATGGGCCCTGATCGGTATCGCAAGTTAACATGACACCTAAATGAAAGGCGGGTGACTATCGAAGACAACCAGCGGTCGATGGTAACGGATCAAACACAATTTGGGGGGGGGGGGGGGCGCTCATTGGGGCCTAAAGAAATAGATGGGCTGCTTAGCTTGTGCCTCCAGGTAAAGCTTATACGCTACTGACTGACCATCTGAGTACTCGTGAACCGCTCTGTTTTGAGCCTGCCCAGGAAATGTGGTTCAAGTCAAACCACTATACATACTACATACAAACTTTGGATTACTTGGATGGTTATATTTTAAGCACTTGTTGGATGTCATGACATCTTCATTTTGGGTGAAAGTCCCATAAAATGGAGACAACGTCCCTACATGACCTTAGCTGTTGACTGGGACTTTAAGCATCAATTCAAACAAACAAACAATTTTTGGGCCAGCTTTCGTCGAATCAGGTATCACGTAACATCGTATGTGTCACTGTGTCCGGTTTGCTCTCAGAAATCTTTTCACGTTGGTTTGGCCATGTCACACACAGAATGTCTGGTTTCAATATATTTTGGTCAGGTTTGAAACGGCATTGCTCCAAGTCATTCACGCACAATTGAAAACACAAAATATCTATATCTGTAAGTGGTTTTTATAGCATTTAGTGAAACAATATTGTTAAAATCAAGGGTAGTTGACATAACATGGTATAGTTATGGGCCAAATTATCCACTAAGGCCTGATTTGCACCATAAAAAATAGATTGGCTACCTGTGCATCCATGCAAAGCCCATGCGCTATTGAATGACCATCTGATTTAATATTGGATAACGGCATGACCATAGGTTTTGATTGGGACGTTAAGCATCCATTCAAACAAATTCAAACTTGTTAGCACTAGGATGGTCGCCACTATAGAGCGGTGGCCAGTAAAGTACTTCTCGTATATATTCTAACCTACCATTCCCTGATATGACCGTCTTTTCAGGATTCACAGCAACGCCAGTCAATAAATATGCACTCAAAGCTGGTTAGCAGCTTTCAATGTGCTTGCATAGAAACGGGTTCAACCGTGTGAAAATGGTATATAAAATGTTAGTTGACAATGCTCGATTTAAAATAAGCATCAAAAACAACTTCGATGGGAGTTTAAAAACGATTCCTATGGCATGTAAATGCACACCGTATATGTATTGTTTGCTGTGCAACTTAAGACTTATTCAAGCCGAGTATTATTACTATTAATCACATGGTTGACAGTGCGCTTAAGTTAGGATCCTGCTATCAAATTAGGTATCTGAGCATAGATAGTTTATGCATGCATCGTTCACACGTGTGATTCTTGTCTTGTTTTCCGTTTTTCGGTTTCAAAAGATTGCCGCTGTATACGGCAATTTCGCCCTTCATCCACTTTTACATCCACGGTCTGACCAGCAGCTTAGGTCGTGTCGTCATCAGGAAAACATGTTCATGTAATGTATACCCCCTTGAACCCCACTTTTATATAGCAAAACTGGGGTATGGATGGGTATACCTATTTTTCTTATTTTTGCTCAAAAACATAGATTATGGGTACTCGTTAGAACCGAGGCGGTTCTAACGTGTACCCACAATCTATGTTTTGAGCAAAAATAAGAAAAATATAAAAAAAAATTCCGATGAAATTTTCATTTTTTACAGCTGAAAAAAATCTCTGTATATTGCATGGGCATGTTTTCGTAATGTACCGAATATGCAACCGACCGGTTTAAAGTTTGACACGTTTTCTATTAGCATTTGTCTGTGGCTGTTCTTAAAAGCGGTGAGTTACGGTCTAGTGTTTCCCCTAGCCACTTTTACTATGGCGCCGCGCCATGCCCTTTTTCTCCAGCGCCATGCCCTTTTTCCCAGCGCCATGCCCTTTTTCTGAATCTACATTCAGTGCCCTTCATTTTGGTAACTTACCATATGCTTGTTACCATATAGGTTTGCATGTACATGTGTCTAATGCTGGTAACATTTCTAAAGACACAAGGCGTCATGGCTTATGCTTATTTCCATTGAAAAGGAAGAATACAAATACATCCCGAAACCTGAAACAATTTTGTCTCTTTTGCAGGACAAGAAACGCCGATGAAGTAAACCAGGACGAATATACGCGTGGTTTCTAGTTGTGAAAACAAAGGGAAGGAATGAATTTAAGCTACGTTCAACAATATCGTGTGAAAGAGGATCAGGTATAACGCAACAATGAGCTTATTCAAACGGAAAGGTCATTTAGAAATTAACCAGCACGACCCAACGTACAAGGTGAAATACCTGGGCAACGTGCAAACAGCTATGATGAAGGGGGAAGGGTGCGTGGACAAACCGGTGGGTATAATCTGGAATAATTATGTTAGAACCTCGTCCTCCGGACTCGATATGAAACTTACTGTCAGCACGTGCGGTCTGAAGGCATTTACAAAAGAGCAAGGTGTAACGGAATACCGAACACATAGAATTTCATATTGTGTCGCTCACCCCAAATACCCCAAGTTGTTCGTGTGGGTTTACAGGCATGAAGGAAAGAAAATGAAAATGGAGCTGCGTTGTCACGCAGTTCTGTGCAAAAGTGTCGCTAAAGCAAAGGCCATGGCATTGGAATTACATGAAAGAATAAAATTCGCCTTGTCGGAATTCGTACGTGAAAAATCGCGAAAACAAACTTCCAGGCTGACTCTACAGAGAACAAATTCATTGCCCATGCATGGTCACTCTGTCGTGCCAAAAAGGACACAGATGTTAAGTACCGGGCAGAATTTCAAGCCTCCTATCAGTAGATCGAATACAGCGCCGAGATTAGGAGCAATCACGGAAGATTTCGAAGAAGAGGATGTGATACATGAAGAAGACGAGGAGGAGGAAGAAGAAGAAGAGCGAGACGAAATTGACGCAGCGCTAGAGTCCCAAACACTGGATGCATTAACTCTTGTAGGGCATGACAAAATATTGCACGAGTGCGACAGTAAGACTTCTATCAGCAGTATAATAGACATTGAGATCGGAAATAATATTGAAGAGCTGAAACTTGACTCAGACGTACAGTTCTGTTTATCTAACGGTGACTCGGACGATGAAAGCTCGGAGTCGGGGTTTCACGAGAGCGAGAAGGAGGGGAGTATACACGCGGTGGATGATACGTCGCTGGACGGGGAGTCCGTGTGTGATGTTCCGTCGGGTTACCGTGACGTTGGCCCAGGTGATGCTACGCCAGGCTTCGCTGCCGCCGGCTACATTGAGGAGGAAACGATAGTGACGCCTTTATGATCGTTTAATTACAGGTAGGCATAATTGATGTTTCTTATTCTGTTTTGGTAACTAGTTTTAATAGTGAATATTTACATTAATAAAAAGCTACATTAGCCTGATAAAGCCATTGTTATTTGGGTGTTCATTGACGTATCAGTTTCCATTTTAACACATGTCTTTGTGAGTCCCCGTTTCTGTCTGGGTTAGCATATTATATAGTAGATTAATCATGTCTAACCGGTTCCCATCTCAACATGTAATGCTCAAAAGCATAGATCCGGGAATGGGGGGTGGGCGGCGCAGTCACTAGATGGATAGCCCATGAAGTGTTACATGTAGATAGAGGATAGGTATGACATTGTTTATTGACTTTGCCGTATAACAATCTAAACAAGGCAACCAAGGTATGATACAATTGAAATATTCATTTTCAAACATACACATACTTTACAAACATTTGTTATTAGAATATGTCATAATAATGTCATACATGTTATGTTTAATATCATGAAATTCGATCTCACGGAATGTTCACACCATTATTTGTTTCATTTTTGAACAGTATAAATGAAAATCCCAACAACTTGGTTTCTGACCAGGGCTGACACAACCCGACCTGTATAGTCATACGAGCAGGCTAGAGGCTTGAACTCTTGTATTTACAAAAAAGAGGGATTGTACTATCCGTGTAGTGAAAACAAAGGCACCGATCATCTGTGCAGTTACTGCACAGCTGATCTGCGCCTTTTGTTTCGCATATGCAGATTGTTTGTGTGGGTTCGATCCCCACAGGCGTCACCGTGCTGTGTCCTTGAGCAAGACACATTAACTCCCTACAGTACTGGTTAAACCCAGGAAGAGTTGGCTCCGTCCCGACATGACTGAAACATTGTGGACTCGGACGAAATATTGCTTGTTTTCTGATGCAGTGCTCAAATCAATTTGTTGTTGAAGCCATCCACTTCATGTCTGTTATAACACTAACACAATAAAGCTCGGTAGAATCGTGACGACTTTGAGAGCTTTTGCTGGGTATATTCAATCATTGATATTGCGTATTCTCGCTACAATATAATCAAGGCGCAAACAATGCTATATTAGATGCGAAAATTAATCTATGAAAAAGTGCACTTAGGACAATGACATAGTGAGAAAATAATTGTGGAAACAATAAAAACTGGTGTCAATTAAACTGCGGTTCATTATCCACAACTTCAAAGTGTTTTACATTTGTCAGGCGCGTAAACATTTTGTTTTTACACCGATGCTGAGACAAGGGGCAAGTTTCCCTTGTTGATTACACCAAACTTCTTGTCAAGACCACGTGATTCGATGTTGTGGTTTTGAAACATTGATGATTCGGTTTACCTTGCAATGATTTGACATTCATTTTCCACACTTTATGCTTTATGATGGAGAAAAAATATGACATTTCTGTCTGCCTTATATTATAGTTCATAGACAATTCATAAATCAACCAAATTAAGCATTCTCAGCATTTACGAGCCAATTAACTAGATTAGGATAACAATGATGTCAGTATCTTTTCTTAAATGTTAGTCTGTGACCGTCAACTGCTGCAAGCATTTATTTATTGTCCTTTATTTTAATGTCCCGTTCACTGGCTTGACTTGAAACCACTTTCCTGGGTAGGCTCAGAGCTGAACGGTTAACCACAGAGTTCTCACTGGGATTTTAAAAATTGGAGTAAAAATGAGGCATTTCTTAAAATGTTGGATTCTTCCTATACTTTACTATTGGGGCTTTCCAAAAAGCTGGAATCAGAATGAAAATGTTGGAGTTGTAAACTCCATTATTGGAGTTAAGGAGAACTCTGTAACCAGTAATCAGATGGATTCTGGCTGGCCATCTGATTACTGGTTAATTGCTCAGGTCTGAGCCTGCCCAGGAAAAGTGGTTTCAAGTCAAGCCATCCATACATATAAGCGTTTGTGGATTACTTTATTGGGGGTTATATTTCAAGCAGTTTTTGGATGTCATGACAATCTAATTTAGGGTAAAAGTCCCATAAAGTAAAGGCAACGTCCCAACATTACCACAGCTGTTGATTGGGGCGTAAAGCATCAATTCAGACAAACAAAACTGACAATGTAAAATGTTTTCACACATAATGGGACGGAGCCACAGCTTCCTGTGTACTTAGAAATACCGCAATAACACCGGTAAACTTATCATGCATTCCTCAGTGACAGTTAAGTTGCATATATGCGAATGCAGTTTCTAACTACGAACGTGTTTCTGTGTATGAGGTTACTTCATCAACTTCCACACTCATGATAACTTGATAGTGAGGACAGCACGGCGACGGGGAACTAGGTGGCTAATAGATCTTGGTTCGAAGCCCTACCGCCAAACTTTAAGCAAGAACCCCCCCCCCCCTACCCTACCGCCATCAAATGTACTAAACCGATTGGTTTACAATATCATGTGGCTCCGCTCCGACATGGCTTCAGATTTGTTGACGGGGACATCGACTGTGATCCCTTGGATTTCGAAACTCTAACCCCACGCTCCGGAATCAGTCGCTCTACCATTAAGCCACCGTGCTCCCCTCATGACATTTTCTATTTATATCACGAGACCGTGTGGAATCAGCGACGACGGTGTTTCCCGTCACGCGCCATGTTCTCAGGGTTGTTGTTGTTCAAAGATATGTATCACATCTGTTGACATTTAGAGTCGTTGTTCCTAACAAGATAACATAAGACATAGAGTAGATTTACCCCGGGGCCCTCAAAATACAGCCGAAACACTGTCATTACACAGACACATAGAGTGCATGACCTTTCTCACTTCACTGCCTCTTACTTATTTGTGTAGTCGTGGGAAATTGTTTCGGTCATACCCGGCACTTAAATCTTCGAAAATAGTAATTTTGTTATAAATGGAAAACTGTACTAAACTTTGAATTCGCCTCTTAACAGTCACGGTCGCTTCGACCATGGGTCATTTCGGCTTTGAATGGTTTAACCTGCGAGTCGTTTCGGTCTAGGAAGTTAAATTATGGTCATTTCAATACTAGTTTTAATCTCGTTTGCTTCTTAGGACAAAAGGGATTTTAACTTAACAGGAACTGTTTCAGTTAAACTTCTGATCACGTGCCGGTTTCTAAGTCTGTTTCAAGTGACACGATGATAAATGTCGTAAATGCAAAATGCTTGGTGAAACTGTGTACAAGTTCTGTACTTTAATTTTGCACGCCTGATAGTTTTTGAATGTCTGATTCGCACTACTGAAACTCATATATCACCTTTTTAAATACCAGCCATTCCTATACATGAGCCACCTCGTGGAAAAAACCAACAATGTGGTTTCCGACCAGGTCCGACACAAACCGGACTGTACAGTCACAGAAGCAGGCTAGAAGCTTGAAATTTTGGAGTTAAGTAGAGGAGGAATTGTATCATCCGAGTAGCGAAAACAAAGGCGCTGATCAGCTTCGCGGTTACCGCGAAGCTGATCTGCGCCTTTGTTTTCGCCTGTGCAGATTGTTGCTTTACTGTTTTCCCATGGGGCGGCTCATATTTATATTCACGTTATTTAAAACCTATCATTTATAATTATCATTTGACGATGATATTCCTTTCTTAAATAGTGTAGGAATTTGATACCCGGGAGTAAAAATGCGGCAAAGAAAATAGAGAAAAATGTCGCTTGACAAAAGGGTGTGGCACCATGACGGCCCCTAAATCTGCCCCCCCCCCCCTCCGGACGCGCCCAATACTCAGATGTTGAAAGAAGCCTGTCCGACCCTTTCTTTCTATAATTGAGCTTATGCGTGAGAAAACCAACAATTTGGGTTCCGACCAGGTCCAACACAAACCGGGCTGTATAGTCAGAAGATGGTTAGAGGCTGGAAATTTTGGATTTAGAAAGTAGAGGAATTGTACTATCCGTGTAGCGAAAACAGGCGCTGATCAGCTTCGCAGTCACTGCGAAACTGATCGGCGCCTTTGTTTTTGCCTATGCAGATTGTTGGTTTTGCCATGCGGCGGCTCAATTTCTTAGCTTAAATTCTGTGCCTCGGGTCGCATACTTTAGCATCCCCGTGAGAAAACGTGTGTCTGTATTCTTGTTGAAAATTGCACAGATGTGTTTACGCATCTCTACGCATCTACAAAATATATACAATATCTTTTTTTATTAGACAGCTACCCAGTATATTACTTTCTGTACAGGTTTTAAATGCCACAGATTCACCTGTTCTTAAATCAGATTGGAAAGTTTCTCATACCGAGGCTCATGTCATGATAAAATCTTCCCTTCTTATGCTTAACATGTAAACTAGCATTCATCAGGCCATCAGGATGACATGTCCGTGAAATAAATACCCACCTTTTTTAGTGAAAATGGGGGTTTGCAGGGGTATACCTATTTTCCTTATTAATGATCCAAAAGACCAAAACATAGATTACGGGTACTCGTTAGAACCGCCTCGCCGAGGCGGTTCTAACGTGTACCCACAGTCAATGTTTTGAAAAAAAAATATTGAAAATATCAAAAGTTTTCCGATGAAATTTTCAATTTTTGCCGCTTAAAAAATTCTATCTATATTGCATGGGCAAGTTTTCGTAATGATACAGGATAGGAAAATAAAACCCTCTAGTTATTCTCTTACATACAATTAAGTAGCTTGACAAATTTACTTGATAAATTTAAATGCTTCAAAACTAGTGACACATTTTGACACCTTGTACCTGTTAAACATAAGAATTAAAGTAAGGAATTTGTGATTTTAAAACTTTATACTCGCCAATCCGGATAACGCAAGTCTGTTCACAACGTCCAAAAACCTTTTCCCCATACATGTACCAAGAACTGTCTAGACTCTTTATTCTGACAAAATCTTTCCAAAAAAAAAAGTCTTTCAAAGCCAGTTTATTTTGGGAGAAGCGCAGTGCCTCGGTGGGCGAATCTCTGAGGCTGAGTCATTATCGAGAGGTCAAAACCTACCCCCATCGTGGTGTGCCCTAAGCTGAGACACTTGACTCTTCATATAACATCTGTTATAGTACCCGAAAGCTGAAAAATGTTGGCTTGGATTTAAACATCAACAAATAAGTAAACCATCCACACTAATTATTTTTCTTTACTGATCCCAAATGTTAACTAGATACATTTGTATTTTATCGCTCTACACTATCGCTTCCTGCCCATCGATCACAATCGATCACTATATAATTTATCAAAATGTAAACTGCATGCTTGTGCTGGTCCCTGATTATTTTTGTCCGATATTCTGATACAATGGAATATATACTGTATTAGATGAATCGAATGCGAACTCGAAAGTTATTTTCAGTGTCCCTCATTATTAGAGTGCAACATGTACATACATGCATCAGTCTATATTTCGTCATTTACTTCACGATTAATATTCACCATGATCATTATAAAATAAACTGATTATTATGCAAATAGTGAGGAATGTAGCTGTTTATTATGTGCATGATAAATTTAAGTATACGAAACCAGGACCCCGTGGCAAAGTAGGAAAATGCAGAGGCCTAAAACCCAGCGAAAGAGCATATATAAAGTTTTCTTGCAGAGTTTGATAATACTATATCACCAGGAACTAAATGCTTATGCGCAACTTTGCTTACGCATAGACTTAAATCAATCAGTTTTTTAAATCGAATTAATCTTCGCTTTTAATAAGGCCATGCGGAGTACAGATTGGCATACTTAAAATCTAGATAGGTCACAGAACTCATATGATATTACCCGGCGTTAATTAAGGATTTACAGCAGATCTAATTCTTGAGAAAAACTGGAAAATGAGATATATCATGTTCATCAATTTGTAATTTGGCCTTTGATCTGAAACATTGATTTTACGCTCAGAAGTTCTAAGGAATCGGCAAAACGCTAATTACTGGTACATGTAGTTAGTTACATGTACATGTACATGTAAAAAAAAAAGAAAAAAAAAAGAAATAACTGAATGCAAATGATACGTGTAATTTCAATGAAGACGATCATCTGTCCTCAAACATGAGTTCATACCCTTCTCTTATTGCGTAGTGTTAAAATACATCGACTGACCTGCTCGAAAAGAACGCTAATTTCAGATGGTTTTCGTGGACGTCAGCAACATACGTTTTCTTGTCGTTTAAGATAGTCCGGACCCGTACCTTAAAACTTAGTTATTTGGGACGAGGGGGCGGGGTACATGACATGCAAATCTCGGTAAGAAAAAAAAATCATACTGTAAAAAAATTCGTTTACAATGATGGAGACATTGCTACATGTATCACACGAACTGCATTACGGCATCCATAGAGTTATGACTTTGTCGCTAAAAGCATGATAAGGTCTGGGTTAAAAACCGTGGATGAACATTTCAAACATATGTTAAAATCAAACGCGAGAATATGGTGGAATTGGAACAAAGTAAGGACGTGTTTAAGAGCAGGATACAGTCAGCAAGCATGGTACAAGCGCATAATTTGAGCCACCTCGTGGGAAAACCAACAATGTGGTTTCCGACCAGGTCCGACACAAACCGGCCTGTACAGTCACAGAATAAAGCTAGAAGCTTGAAACTTTGGATATAAGTAGAAGAGGAATTGTACTAAGTATCCATGTAGCGAAAACAAAGGCGCTGATCAGCTTCGCGGTTACCGCGAAGCTGATCTGCGCCTTTGTTTTCGCATATGCAGATTGTTGGTTTTCCCATGAGGCGGCTCATTCATTATCAACGTAAATGGCGTAGTGGGAAGACATTAAGCAAGGTCTTGCGTAGCAAAAATGTGTTAATATATTCAGAAACAGGTCCAATATGTGTAAGAATTAACGTATGATCCAGACTTTAGCCTTCAGCCGTGAAGTTACGGCCCGGGCACCTCGAACATCGACAGATCAAGGCCGTAACGAAGCTGCGCACATCGGACAGCGGTTTTAGATTCCTAATGTAAAATGTCATTCTAGGTGAGCCGCATCGTGAGGAAACCGGCAGATCAGCGCCTTTGTTTTCGCTACGCGTATAGTACAATTTCTCTTCTTCTTAAACCAGAAATTTCAAGCTTCTAGTCCTCTTCTGTGACTGTAAATGGTCGGTTTGTATCGGAAACCCCGAAGACCGGTTTACTCGCGTCGCGGCTCAACTATTGTACTATTGGAAGGCCCATTTGAGTTCCAGTTGTCTCCTATTTGGCGACAAACCATTAGATCCGTCAAACTGCAAGCAGATTCTGACCCAAAGTTCCAGTCAACAACGGAATTGAAGGCGTGTGTAGGTGCCATAAACATCATCAACCGGCTCAGCTTTCTGTTTTACATAAAATAATGGTGTTAAGAATGCTTAGGCGACATTAATAGATCAATTAATTTGCCATCATTGACAATTGTAAGTCAAAAAGATGACTGATCATTGCGATTACCCAGTCAACCACGTGCTGGTCAAGGACCCAGCTCCGAGGTTATACAACTTTTCAGACTCAGTTCAACGCTTTATCAACAAACAAGGGCCCTAGGTCATAAAAACAAATAATGCTCAGCTCAGCTGAGACTAAAACTTATCCTGCTCATAAATGTTAAAAATGCCAACGATTGTTGGCATTTTAACATTTATGAGCAGGATAAATTACTACTTTTTTTTTTAGTTTTGAACCTGAATTTTCCACTAATTTTGACTATTTCAACATTTACATGCAATTGAAATTTCATGCTCAGCTGAGCTGAGCTTGAAAAAAAAGGTTTATAACCTCGAGCCAAGCCGATCTATTATGTCTATTGCTGCCTCTGGAAACGCATAGATTAGTAACCAAATCGATGTGCCGGGCAGGTGGGGTGTCAAAAAAGTTGTACCTAAGCGGACCCAAAATGACACTACAACGCTAATGCTGAAAGCCACACTGCACTGATTGCCGTCAAAGACCTGTTTAGTCAGTCTCAGACAGCGAAAGTATGATCTGACGGCTTTTAAATAATGCTTGATTGGTTTAAATTTGAGCTCTTGAGACACGCGCACTCTTTTCTCGAGAGAATATTTCCATTCGTGACATAGAATGCTTGTTAAGCGCGACCATTTTGCAGTTATAAGTGACATTTTACAAGGTGCATGTTCGCCGTTGTACTTTTTGCATGGATGTCGTTTCTCGTATGAAAATTCTCAGTAGACTCAATGCCAAGAGATTTGTCTGTTAATGGCACACCCAATAAAATTGATTAAAGAAAATGTATCTATATCATCAACAGTCTTATATTTAATCGGATTAGAGAGAATTGTCTTCTCACTTTGACACTGATGAGCGCAATACTGCAATATAGCACCACCCAAGAAAATGGCTCACGCTGGCATTGACATGGCAACATTTACGTGGTTTGCCTAAAGTCCAATTCGCATGCGCAAAAAATACACGCGTGTAAATATACTCCGGTGTGTATTTATACTCCGGTGTGCAAATCAACCTGAGAGTAAATTTAAATTGCGTTCGCATGGGTTTTATCGCCAGGAGTATTTTTGTAGGTAAATTTATCATTTCTGGATTAAAACCTGTTCATTTAAGTTTTCTGTATTTGCAAAACAAGAAGAGGCTGCTTCAAGGTGTTCATGTAGACTTTGGCAGCAGAGGGGAATCATGTAATGGTCAGGCTTAACCTTAGCAGTTATGCAGTTCCTTTTTTTCATCCTTTCACAAGGAATTACTGTTAAAATGCCCCAAGAATCCTAACCAATAATGATGAAGAAATAGTGTGGCTGTTTGCACTCCATATGATCTAAAATGTTATGAATGGCAATAAACTCTTATTTAGCAACAATGTCCACAGTTTCAGCAACTGTCATATAATCAGATAGGAACAAAAAATGTGAAAATTCGTTATCTAAAAGCAGAATATTGACTTGAAATGAAAATACTCATGGGTAAATTTTACTTTGCGTTCGCATGGGACATAATAGTAAATTTACACGTGTGTATTTGTAAAAATAAGATTTGCATCTGGTCAGACCCAGGAGCAAATGTACCCATATGTAAATATACTCCGGTGTGTATTTGCGTTCGCATGCGCCATTTACTTACCCCGAGTAAAATTTGCACACCGGAGTATATTTACACGTGTGTATTTTTGGCGCATGCGAATTGGACTTAAGTTTCATTTAGCAGCTTTTGATAAGGCATGAAGCAGTTGATGCCCTATTTCATCGGCCCGATGGCCGCGCGTAACTCAAGAAAACGGATAGGACTGACGTTGGTTTTTGCAATGAAATTGTATAAAAGTTGATTGAATGTACATGTCCTATATTTTTCTTCTCAGGTACTATAAGAGCCGCATCGTGAGAAAACGGGATTATTGCCTATGCGAAAACAAAGGCGCAGATCAGCTTCGCAGTAACTGCGAAGCTGATCAGCGCCTTTGTTTTCGCTACTCGGATAGTACAATTCCTCTTCTACTTAAATCCGAAATTTCAAGCTTCTAGCTCTTTTCTGAGCTTGTACAGGCCGGTTTGTGTCGGACCTGGTCGGAAATCCCGAAGACCGGTTTTCTCGCGTCGCGGCTCAAACTAATAGAATCAAAAGGCTACATACATTCGAAATGACTACCACTTATGTTAATTATTGATCGGCATATAATGCCTGTTTCATTATTAAATTGATGAATATTGTATTCTTGTCTCATACTTTCTAATGAGATTGCAATTTTATTTCAAGTTCTGTTCTCATGAAGTATGGAATTGATTTTGTTCACTACATACGTCCAAGTTTCCAGGGAAGTCCTTCAGTTAAATACATATAGGTGTTACCCAGAACACGAAATCGTGACTTTGTTGTTGTCCTTAAGGATGACATGCCAAACCGGAGGTGGATGCATGTATACCACGTGATTTGGTATTTGCGCCATCAATTTATCCCATACAGCGCATGCATTTTCCAAATTACAAAACGTTATTTTAATTTCATGATACAAAAGGCAGAGGAGTATACCATGGTGGACAATCACGTGACAAATATTGTATTGTATTTATGTCCCCCCAACCGAAGGTGGGGGACATATTGTTTTTGGTGCGGTTCCCGTCGGCGTCGGCGTCGGCGTCCGCGTCGGCGTCCGCGTCGGCGTCCGCGTCCGCGTAGCTTCTTTCTTACGCGATATCTTTTGAACCAGTGGATGGATTTTGACCAAACTTGCATAGATACATGGTTGGGAGGGGGGAAAGAGTTGATTAGATTTTGGTGACCTTGACCTCATTTTCAAGGTCACCAGCCCATGAAAACTGATCAAATTAGGTTTTCCGACGCGATATCTTCTGAACAAATGAATGGATTTTAAGCAAACTTGCACAAGAGCATTGTTGGGAGGAGGCTCAGAGTTGATTAGATTTTGGTGACCTTGACCTAATTTTCAAGGTCACGAGTCCATAAAAACTGTTGAAATTAGTCTTTCCAACTCAATATCTTGAAAACCAATTGGTGGATTTTGACCAAACTTGCACAGAAGCATTGTTGGGAGGAGGCTCAGAGTTGATAAGATTTTGGTGACCTTGACCTAATTTTCAAGGTCACAAGTCCATAAAGAATGTTGAAATTAGTCTTTCCAACGCAATATCTTGTAAACCGATTGATGGATTTTGACTAAAGTTGCACAGAAGCATTGTTGCGAGAAGGCTCAGAGTTGATTAGATTTTGGTGACCTTGACCTAATTTTCAAGGTCACGAGTCCATAAAAAATGTTGAAATTAGTCTTTCCAACGCAATATCTTATAAACCAATTGATGGATTTTGACCAAACTTGCACAGAAGCATTGTTGGGAGAAGGCTCAGAGTTGTTTAGATTTTGATGACCTTGACCTAATTCTGAAGGTCATGAGTCCATAAAACTGTTGAAATTAGTTTTTCCGATATGATATCTTGTAAACTAATTGATGGACTTTGACCAAACTTGCACAAAAGCATTGTTGGGAGGAGGCTCAGAGTTGATTAGATTTTGGTGACCTTGACCTAATTTTCAAGGTCACAAGTCCATAAAAACTGTTGAAATTAGTATTTCCAACGCAATATCTTGTAAACCAATTGATGGTTTTTGACCAAACTTGCACAGAAGCATTGTTGGGAGGAGGTTCAGAGTTGATTAGATTTTGATGACCTTGACCTAATTCTGAAGGTCACGAGTCCATAAAACTGTTGAAATTAGTTTTTCCGATACGATATCTTGTAAACTAGTTGATGGATTTTGACCAAACTTGCACAGAAGCATTGTTGGGAGGAGGCTCAGAGTTGATAAGATTTTGGTGATCATGACCTAATTTTCAAGGTCACTAGTCAAAAACTGTTGAAATTAGTCTTTCTGACGGGATATCTTGTAAACTAATCCATGGACTTTGACCAAACTTACACAGAAGCATTGTTGGGAGGAGGCTCAGAGTTGATAAGATTATGGTGACCTTGACATAGTTTCCAAGGTGACAATTCCATAAAAACTGTTGAAATTAGTATTTCAGACGCAATATCTTGTAAACCAATTGATGGACTTTGACCAAACTTGCGCAGAAGCATTGTTGTGAGGAGGTTCAGAGTTGTTTAGATTTTGGTGACCTTGACCTAATTTTCAAGGTCACGAGTCCATAAAAAAATGTTGAAATTAGTCTTTCCAACGCAATATCTTGTAAACCAATTAATGGATTTTGACCAAACTTGCACAGAAGCATTGTTGCAAGAAGGCTCAGAGTTGATTAGATTTTGGTGACCTTGACCTAATTTTCAAGGTTGTGAGTCTGTAAAAACTGTTGAAATTAGTATTTCCAACGCAATATCTTGTAAAGCAATTGATGGATTTTGACCAAACTTGCACAGAAGCATTGTTGGGGACTGGGATAACCTCCCTGAATCATTGTTTTCCTATGCTGAAATGTCAGATAAGCACCCCTACCCCCTGTGAGGTATTGTCATTTTGGCATTTCACCAGTAAACTAATGGGTGTTGCCCATAGACAGAGTCCAAAACAAGTTTATACTACCATACCATACAGAACAAGATGGTCATGCTGGCTTGCATAGTTAAACTTCATATCACAAGGTAACTAAACTTCAATTACTAAACGGTTGGGGGGACATAGTTTTCCTCAGAAAACACTGTTTTAATTTATTTTGTACGTGGACAATTCGGGCCTTGGCTAATTCGGATTCGGACCTTGGCTAATTCGGATTCGGACCTTGGCTAATTTGGACCTCGACCACTGATCAATTCGGACCCCGTAAAATCGAGATCCGAATTAGCCAATGTTTTTTTTTTTTTTTTTTTTTTTTTTTTTTTTTTTTTTTTTTTTTTTTTTTCTGAAATAGGGTCCGAATTAGCCAAGGTCCGAATTATAATTAGCCAATGTCAGAATCTGTTTAGGGTCCGATGTAGACTAGCTACTAGTCTGTAAAACATATTAATGTCATATGATTATTATTTTAATTTTTATTTTTTTTTCTCTATATTGAAATTTCTCGAGTCTCTAAGCTAGTCTATCAATGGATTTTTCTTCAATCGTCTTGGCTGAGTTTTTAGAAATCGAGCCCCATCTATAGACTAGACTAGCCGCAGAGATTTAAAAAAATGAAAATTACGAAAGGCGTTTTTCTTTATTTCTAAGCCTTGGGCAAGGCTAGGTCCGATGTGAAACAGAAATAAGGTCCGAATCAGCCAATGCCAAGTAAACACTAGAGTTTGTATGTATGGGTGGTTAAAGGTGAAAATTTAATTTTAATTTCATTATTTTTGTATATTTTCAGACATAAAGGCAGACAAAGGAATGGAAGCAGATAGATCTACTCTCCTAGGGAAACAAATGGCAAATATGTGTTTTCTTGTGCTACAACCTTTCCGAGGCTGCATCTTGACACATTAAAGCAACACAAGCAATTTAGATGGCAATCTTTAACGCTATTGCTGTCGACTAACGTGGATCAAATCAAACATCAAGATCCTATATGAAATATTATTTTAAATAGTTCAGTTATGTTTATTAATTTGTAAGTCGTAGAAAGCTCTATTGGCCTATGTGCTCTTCCCCTTCCACCTCGTAGATATCTGCCCAGTTCGTCGGAGTATTTGGTGAAATTTTAATAAGAGCCATGCATTCACTTTCTCACACTGAAGCCTGATGGAGCTGGTCAGCATATTTTGGATACAGAGGCATACATACACGTGTCATACACGTGTCTGCTCTGTCAAGATGCAAGCTGCTCATTTCTATACACATGAATTATACTGTGCCTTTATTGGTGGCTTCCCAAATATATTTGGTGTCTTTGCTAGAATAGATAATCAGGACTCGAGTACATGTATATTCTACGAGGTTGTGTCGAGTTTAAGATGGCGGTTATACCAGTACCAGATGAGCCGCGACGCGAGAAAACCGGTCTTCCTGATCTCCGACTTGGTCCGACACAAACCGAGCTGTACAGTCACAGCTTGAAATTTCGGATTAAAGGAGAAGAGAAATTGTACTATATATATACGTGTAGCGAAAACAAAGGCGCTGATCAGCTTCGCAGTTACTGCGAAGCTGATCTGCGCCTTTGTTTACGCATAGGCAAACATCCGATTTTCTCACGATGCGGCTCAGATTGTCTAGTACTGTAGGTTGTCTACTACTATAAATTGTCTACTGGAGTCTACTTCGGGGATGGATTCTGACTTTACTGTGCTAAAGGAATGCTATAAAATTATTACTTTGTGTTCCATTTATGCGCATATGTATACGCAAAGTAATGAATGAGTGAATGGTCGGATAGGTTTGATCAATCTTGTGATAATTTTGACTCGTCGTGAGAAAACAGGTCTTCGGTATTTCCGACCAGGTCCGACACAAACCGGTCTGTACAGCCATGCAAGCATGTCTTTCAGATTTAGAAAGAAGAGACCTTGTACTTTCTATGGAGATATATTATATATATACTTTCTTTCAATTTATTTATTTTGTAAAATAATGACATTTTTCTATTCTAATTTTTTTACATCATGCACTAAAGTGTGATTTTTTCTTCATATAATTCTCTCGTTTCAACTGTGACACACTCCAGTTAAAATGACTTGATAGGTACAATGTACATAGTCCTGGCATTTAAGGTAACATGCATTCGATTTCAATTTCACATTTCTGTGTTGAGATGGACTGAAATAACCAAAATTTACTCGTCCGTCAGACGTACAGTATAACACCGACGCTACATGTACGTATATATTGTGCGACACGTTCACGGTGAATAACACAAACGAGCAAAATTTATTTGGTTTTATGGCTGTTCAAAATGTTCATGGCCCATTTTCTGGCTAGTGTACCTTATAAGTGGAATGTATAATATATAAACTACATCCCCATTACAAACTTTAAGGGAAGCGCGGTGGCGTAGTGATAGAGCATCGGACTCCGAATCGAGAGGTCCTGGGTTCGATCCCCACTGGCGGCAACGTGTTGTGTCCTTGAGCAAGGCACATTCACTCCCCAGAGTACTGGTTAATACCCAGGAAGTGAAGTGGTGGCTCCGTCCCTACATGATTGAAAAATTGTTGACTGGGACGTTTAACCTCGAAACAAACAGCTTTGTTGGGAACAGCCATATATACTTTTAAAAGTGCAGATTTTATAATAATTAATGAAATGTACAAGTTTACTTATCTCGTCATAAATATGCATTGAACGTACTTAAACAGTATAAATATAGTAGAAGCATTTGTTTTATGATAGCTTCAAGTTACTGTGAGTGAATGTCTTGTAAACTTTCTAGTTAACGTATAGGCTACTGTTTAAGCCTTAGTTGACCTTTTATATAAGATCTTTCCTTGTTAATTCCACCTATTTAACTATTCAAGACGATGTATGGCAAAACTTGTTGTAATGCAAATCATTTTCTGTTTCTTATGTCCACAATAAAATGTTTTCGTTTGTAGTGCACAGAGGAGACAGATATGTAGTATACTATGTAAACTGCTATAAAACTAAACTTTCATGGGTGTTCAATATACTTGTTGGTTACATGTAGTAAATAGTTTGGTTTGTCCATGATCTGACTTAAATTTAGTTATTAAAATTGAAATAGACTTAACTATCAATCATGTAATGACATATAGAAACCAGTTCACTGTGCTGAATTTTAATATCCTCGTGTATTTAACACATGAAATGGGCCTTCGCTTGAGAAAACCAACATTTGTTTTGTTTCCGACCAGGTCCGACACAAAATGGCCTGTGCACTCACATTTTGCAAAGTATGGATATAAGTAGAGGAGGAATTGTATGATCCGTGTAGTGAAAACAAAGGCGCTGATCAGCTGTGCAGTAACTGCACAGCTGATCTGTGCCTTTGGTTTTGCATATGTAGAATGTTGTTTTTCTGATGCAGCGGCTCATGTAAAAGTAACAGTCGATCGGACAACACCCTTTGGTCGGTCGATTTGGCTCACTTGCAAATTTTCAAAAATCTCTAGGCTTTTTGGTGCAGATACTTCTGTCATTGGCATAATTTTCTTGTATAACTTGATTTTGACCTCAAGCGCATCAAAGATGGGACGTGTCTACTTAGCAGCAAGTCGGGTAAATCGGGATTAAGCGGTTATCTTTGCAAAGGATTCTCACACTTTTCAACAAAAAGTAACAGTGTATTTGTAATATCCATGTTTGAAATTTTAACGAATCATTAACTAACGACATCGTTAATTTTGAACAGCTGGGCCCAAGTGTTTATTCGTGGTTGTAGTTTATTTTCCGTTACGCAATCCAGATTCACCTTTCTTGTTCCACGTATGGGGAGGTTCGATCTTTGAACCGTCTAAGGTCAATCACATATGGAGTGGTTCGATCTTTGAACCGTCTAAGGTCAGTCACATACATGGAGTGGTTCGATCTTTGAACCGTCTAAGGTCAATCACATATGGAGTGGTTCGATCTTTGAACCGTCGAAGGTCGAGAACGAGCTATCGATGTACATATCTCTATCACAATATGGATTTTATCATATTTTTTTTTTTAAATCAGTTTTACGTCCCTTTCAAGATTATTTCAGCTCATATAAGACGGGCCAATCAGTAGGTGGACGAAAACGGAAGATCCCCGAGAAAAACCACCTGGCACAACCGCAAGCAGAACTTGGCTTGTCTCACATGGGGCTCGAACCCACACCAGACACAGCGGTGAGATGATCGAGTGATTAAGAAACAGCGCTCTTAGCCTCTCGGCCACGGGGCCGCTCAATATGGATTTTATAGGATCTGTGGGTGCATCAGGAAAACATGCCCGTGCAATATATACCCCACTTTTATATAGCAAAACTGGGGTTTGCAGGGGTATACCTATTTTTCTTATTTTTGCTTCAAAACATAGATTGTGGGTACTCGTTAGAACCGCCTCGGCGAGGCGGTTCTAACGTGTACCCACAATCTATGTATTGAGCAAAAATAAGAAAAATATCAAAAATTTTCTACTGAAATTTTCCAATTTTTACAATTGTTAAATCTCTGTATATTACATGGGCTCGTTTTCGTAATGGACTAGCTATTTTCTCCATTGTAACATAATCGAGCCAATGTAGTAGGAATTAACTGCGATTGGCCAAACCAAAGAAATATACATTCTTTGAAAATGTAAAGTTACAGTTTAGTATGCAGGTCATAGTCTTGGGGACCATATCAGCATGATGCCTTATGTATAAAAGATGGACATTGTGTATAAAGTTTGTCGGTGTATTATAATTTTGCTTCTTAACAATATACAGAGATTCATGCTACAAACTCGCTTATACATTCACAATTTGACAGTGTTAAACATTGGTGGCTAAAAGTTAAAGCAGTTGGTACTTTTGTTTGATCATAATGTGATACCAAAAGTAGATGAATAGGCTTTTGGTGATACATATTTATACAGGATTTGGTCGAAAGCACTTTGCCGCTTATCTTGACCATTTCCACTAAGTTAAAACGTAACACACAGGTTACCAAGATACAACCAACGCTGATGAGTCATATAAGCAACAAAATGGAGTAGATACCTATCACAGATCAACTTTCCACTATCAGAATGACCTGTAGCAAGATGTTCTCGAAAAGGTATCTGCATCGGGATGTGCATCCTCTATTTTCATCCAGGAAAACAAGTCCGTGTAATGTATACCCCTTCATACCCCAATTTTATATAGTGAAACTGAGGTTTACAGGGGTATACCTAATTTTCTTATTTTTGTTCCAAAATATAGATTGTGGGTACTCGTTAGAACCGCCTCGGCGAGGCGGTTCTAACGTGTACCCACAATCTATGTTTTGAACTATAATATTAAAAATATCATCTTTTTTCCGTTGAATTTTTCAATTTTTACAATTGAAAAAAAAATCTCTGTATATTGCATGGGCGTGTTTTCATAATGTTGTATGGATTTCATCTGCGTTGGTTGTTCTCAGTCGCGTAGGTTGTCTCTGAATAACCGGTGTGTGTCACGTGACCGTAGATGTTAACCATGGGCGTATTTAAAGCATAAAGCAAAGTAAATAAGAATCTGCAGGCCCACAATATGACCAGTACAAAATGAATATGACACGAGCATTCGCGTGAGAAAACCCAACAGTTTGGTTTTCCGAACAGGTCCTTCAGAAACCAGGCTGTACAAGGACAGAAGCAAGCTAGAAGCTTGAAATTTCAGATTTAGAAGGAAGAGGCATAAAACTATCTATTTAGCGAAAATAAAGGCGCTGGTCAGCTGTGCAGTTACTGCACAGCTGATCTGCGCCTTTGGTTTCGCATATGCAGATTGTTGTTTTTCTCCTCAATGTCACATTAACTTGTACTGTTACTGTTTTGTGCTAATTATAAACGCATAGTTTAGTTTTCATATGTATTTTTCTGCTTCGTTTAACGAAGCCTCAAGTATAATTATGTAGATAGATATATATGTAATCAGTAATTTGTACAGTTTATTTCCTCAAAGCCATGTGTGTCAGTACATGTAACATATCAAAACATTTTGTTGGTTTAATATGTTTACCGAAACGTCGCATACAAGTCTACTAAAAATTCTAACGAAGGGAAGCGCTATAACCTAGTAGTTTATATAAAGCTGTTCGATCCCTACAGGTGACCGGGTTGCATTATGAAAACTTGGCCATGCAATATACAGAGATTTTTTCTACAGTAAAAATTGAAAATTTCATTAAAAAAATTGACAATTTAACATATTTGCTCAAAACATTGATTGTAGATACATGTTAGAACCGCTTCGCCGAGGGCGGTTCTAACGAGTACCCACAATCTATGTTTTGGGTCAGAAATAAGGAAAATATGTATATACACCTGTAAACCCCAGTTTTTCTACATAAAAGTGGGGTATGAGGGGGTAAAAATTGCAGTGTCATGTTTTTTGATGTGTGTCATAAACACTCCGTAGTATTGGTAAAAAAGTCCCGATGATGACTGAAAAATTGTTGAGTAGGACGTTAAACAATAAAACAAAGGAGCGAACTCTTAACGTAGAACGCTGGGATACTCATGTTTATAGCTGCACCCTAAGCCATGTATATGTGCCTTGATTATTATTATTTTTATTGATTAAAAACGCCACCAATTTCAGTAGGTTCGTATAAATGCCGTGTGGAGCAGTTCATAAACAGAATGTACATTTGGGTTTAAGCAGGTTCAAATGTGTGCACAAAATCAAGGTCTTTCAAGCAAAAGTAAGAAATAATGTCAGTTTTAGACGTCTTCAATTGGTTCACTTCATACGTTTAATTTTATAATCGTACTTTTGATCGTTTGTAATTACGATCAAGTTGTTAGAAAAAAAATGCTGTTTTCATATTGAAATGTAGACTATTATATACATGTACTAGCATTTGGCAATACTGTTTTCTTCTTACTTTCAAACTCAGTTGGATTTTTCATAGTTTATTATGTGTATAATAAATTCTGTTACGTTTCAATGTTTCTGTTATTCTTTCATGACAACCAAGACCCAATCTGTCTACGGAGGGAACGTCCCGCCACACCATGTAGCTGTGGTTCTAACGAGTGCCCACAATCTATGTTTTGGAACAAAAATTAGACAGAGGACCAATGGTCCTGTAAACGCTCCCCTGGGATCTGGGATATATGCGCCCAGCTGTTGACTGGAACGTTTTAAGCAACAAATCAGACAAACAAACAAAAGAATGCACAAAAAATCTAATTTGAGCCGCTGCATTAGAAAACCAACAAAATGCCTAGCGATCCGCTGTGCAGTAACTGCACAGCCGATCAACGCCCTTGTTTTCGCTAAATGGGCAGTACAATGTCTCTTCTTCTTAATTAAATCCAAAGTTCCAAGCTTCTGGCCATTTTCTGTGACTGCACAGACCGGAAATCCAGAAGACCGGTTTCCTTGCGTCGTGGGTGCGCTCGCTGTTGATTTTAATGTTCGACGATACGACTGCTAATATGAACGGAAAACGTCCCGAGCAATACAAGCAAATGGCACAGCATGTCCGTCCAAGGCACGGGGTTAAATATAAGCAACCAGGTCAGGTGATTGAAAGGACAACAAGCAGGCTTTATATAACCAATGTAAATACTATGGCTGAAATATACCGCGGCGATAACACTTGCAACATAAAAATGCAATTGGCCCAAAGAACGACGATCGCATTAATAAATGTACTACTGTCTATTCACCCATCTTCCAGAAACTGCATTTATCAAAATCTCACTTTTCTGAAAGACCTCAAGAAAAATATTACAATGTCACCATTTTGCATTCCAAAAGTCTTAAAGAGTGCCACAAAAATTTCGAAAATCGGAGAACAAATAAAAATTTTATGCCAGGAAATAATTTTGAATAGGGCTTTCCATTGTAAACTGTCAGCAAGGAAAGTAACTATCTCCCCCCCCCCCCCCCCAAAAAAAAAAAAAAAATCAAAATTGGTTACTTTTCATTTAAAAGGCACCAAACCAAAACAAAATTGCATTGTATGCAAACCTGTGCGCCAAACTTTAATTTTTTCCCCCAAAGATTTGCTTGATCTTCAATTTCAAGGTGCTTGGATTACCTCCCTTGCACATGCAAATGCCTATTCAAAATGATTTTTGGGAATAATTATTTTACAAGTGAACCGATTTTTTCAAATTTTTGCGGCACTTTTTACGACTTTAAAATCGCATAAAGATGACATGGTCATATTTTTCTTGTGGTGTTTCAGTAAAGTGTGATTTTGAAAAATGCAGTTTCTGAAAGATGGTGTACAGACAGTAGTTAGGGGACCGGGTAATATTATTTATTTTAATAATAGAAGACAAGCCTCAATTCTATAACGTTGGGCAGCAGTTTATCTGCTAAAATTTCCAATGATCGGGCCCAAACTATACATGGACCGCCTAATTGATCGTCTTTCAGCCATTACGCATCCCGGAAACTTTACCAGTAGTATGGAGAGCAAATGCGTCTTGCTCAATGGCGCACTACACGGCAGATGTCGATTTCAAACCGGAGTCCCTATTTTATAGTTCTATTCTCTACCACTAGACCTTCGTGTCCATGGAGGTCAGATACCGGAGTAACCCTAAAAGCTGGAGCCCAACAGTGTAAAAAAAATCGAACCCCTTTATTTTTTAGGAAGATTACCAGTACACAGTGCATATTTCTAATACTATTAACCTATTAACCGAGTACTGTTCCTCTTGAACCAAAAAAAAAAACTGTAGGAAAATTGACCAAACCGTGACGAAGGAAATGTGCCGGACATGGGGGTCGCTCTCGTGCACCATTAAATAAATGCAAATTGGAAGGCTTTTACCGATGTACCGCGCCAAGTACCATTGTTTGTATCGAGAAAGCATAAACTAATCAAGAATATCAGACTGGATTTTTGTTATAAGCAAAGAAAGGCAGTCGCGATGGCTTCTAAAGAGATTGCTATATAAGGCAAGATACAGGCTAGAAAGGGGGAAAGTAGCATGTAATCTAAAGGGCTTCATCGAAAGATTCAAACCGGGGCTACTTTCAAGAACTAAACAACAACTGCAAGGTCAATGTTATCTTTTTCCGTTTTACTAAGACCACGTCAAATACACTGACACTCCAGGCCGAAGGCTGCTCCGAATGGATACTGGCACAAGTCCTCTAGTTTTCATTCTCCCAAATGAGCTCTACTTAACAACGAGCGTCTGTATATGTGTATGTGTGTATGGATACTCCACTTAGTTTGGACACATTTCTTCTTCCAAATGATTGTGTCTGAGTGTTATGCCTGTTGTCCTGTCTATACATCAGGTCCCTACCAATGCTCGACAGTATAGTACCCATCATGTGTGATTCTACCGACGTCGTTTCGTTATTGTTCTTCGTGGCTGATCTTCTGGTTGTCTACGTCATCAGCGCTAGAAAAATAAAGACTCATTATACCCAACAAAATAGAAAGGCATGCATTTTTTTCTGAAGATCAATACTGCTGAACAAATATCATTCACACACTAGTTATAGAGCACAATTTTCGAAACCAGGGATCAAATCCGTGTCCAAGAAAATTGGTAATGAATCATGTTTTAAGTCACAATAAGTTATAAATTTAAAATATACTACTCGGCATATTCTTTATATGCTTGGATGCAAGATACATCACTTTGAGGCCTACTATGCAATATCCATGTCCATTTTGACTAACCGTCTCTAACCGCATTCGTACTTGCGATCCAAAAATCTATTTTAGCCCCGCCATAATTGCGACGGACCGCTACGTATAGAATCCGAAACTCCGTCAATGCTAATGTGACAAAGGCTTATAATACGAGTATGTGCAATGCGCTAAGTTGGCAATTTTTCATTTCTTTATGGTACAATCACCGGATAAATTTGAAATCCGAAATCTCAAGCTTCCAGTCATCCCCTAAGCCTTGTTTGTCTCGGGCGAAGATGCCCCCCTGCAGAGCCACTGTTCGTCCAAGATTATGTTTATTTAGCAAAGTATACCGAACCATCAGGATAACGTGTCCGTGTAATGTATACCCCCTTAAACCCCACTGTTTTATAGCAAAACTGGGGTATGCGGGGGTATACCTATTTTTCTTATTTTTGCTCCAAAACATAGATTGTGGGTACTCGTTAGAACCGCCTCGCTGAGGCGGTTCTAACGTGTACCCACAATCTATGTTTTGAGCAAAAATAAGAAAAATATCAAATTTTTTCCAGTGAAAATTTTCATTTTTACAATCAAAAAAAATTTCTGTATATTGCATGGGCAAGTTTTTGTAATGAAACTGCGTACCTGATTCTAAAGCCGTCATCACAGCACTCCCCAGTCAAACAAAGACCGTTCAAAATACTTCCAGGCATCACTGATACGCTGAAATTAAAGGACACTCATGAAAAAAAAATGCTGAATAGAAATGTTATCTTCCCTTGTATTCGAAGAGAAAGATGTATTTAGTAATCATGAGAAGAATAATTGACATTCAAATTTCAATACTGTGTTTAACGATGAATTTCGAAAGAGTTGCTATCAAAATATATGAAAAATTACATATACGTCTGGAAAGTGGCAAAGTTGTAAATACAAAATACTAACAGGTGAATAATCGAAAGTGAAGATAATTTCTATACAATTACTAAGTAAAACTACAGTACAACTCACGGATGGGAGAGAGCAGGTGTCGTGTTTCATCCAGGTCTCTAGGTCAACACTCTGCGCAGTCCGGTTAGAGTGGAGGTACTCACACATCACACAATAAGCATTTCGTCCAACACCTTTATAGGAGTTCTGCCATTCAAAGAAGCTGTTATATAATGTCTTGTTACTAGCCACCTCCATTAATTTGTCCGCCACGGCTTTTAAGCTAGGAAAATCAAAGATATTGATATACGAATGCGGTGGTAACAGTTGTGTGGTTGCGTTACTGAATGCCACAACAGGAATCTGATGTCGGTTCAACTGAGATTGCCAGTACTTCTCTGTAATATAGTCTCTACAATAGGTGTTCTCAAACGCTAGGTAGAACTTATAATGTTTTAGGCGGTTCGTGCATTCCTCAAATGAAACCTTACCCAGTTCGCATAGGACATTTCCCGAGCATTTTCCAAATTGCTCAATGTCGATGTATTTCGACAGTTCGTGTATTATCCGGTACCTTCTAGCGGTATCGCGACAATTACTCACTTGAATCACTGCGAATTTTGTCTTTTCTGAGAAATAGTCTATAGTGGTGATATAATCTCGTTTAAGCTCTTCTGGTGACTTCTTGACATATGGTCCACCGTAGGGTATACGAAATGTCGAATCTCTTCGGTAACTCATTGTCCAATTAAATGTATGGTTTGGTAAAGGTCCGCTCATTGAAGGATTCGCTTCCTGGCTCAAAAATACCCAAGCTTGCTTTGGGTGTCTATATTTAGGTATCTCTGTTTCGGCCAAACCCCAGTAATCGCTTGCGTGGAAGACTACCGCAGCGCTCCCCGCTATTTCCGAACGATTTGTTGTAACCTCGCATTTTCCATGAACGTCTTCGAAGGTACAGCCATTCATCGACTTTTCAATATCTTTTGCTACAGGCCATGTACCGAAAACCGGTGTGTATATCAAGATTTTCTTGACTTTTTCTTGCCCCCAGTAATTGTTTTTGTACCGTACAAGATAGCTATCAACTGGTGGAGATCGTATTTCTTGTGGTCTCGGTGGAAAATACACTCTAGTCCGGTTCCATAGCATGAATACAATGATAGCGTCTAAGCTTAGAAATGCTATACATTTCAAAAGTCTTCGTTTTCTTATTCCAGAAAAAGCCATACAGAATTCAACCTGTGGCAGATACTAGTAGTCCGTTGTTAAGGAATAATTACAAACATACCTGATTCTCCTGATGATTTGAATTAAATGTTAATTTGAACACGCTGTAAACATTACTGATGCACATCTTTAAATTTTAATACGTACGTATAAGAATCGTGTCCGTGGATAGCTCTTCAAATTTTAGCCAGAATCGACTAATACAGCTGTGTAACCATGTTTGTCAACCAAGACAAACCTGATAAAGTCAACATAATACATATCCATATAATGTTATGATTCTTATAAATTACCTAACTTTATGCACTGCATTTCTTTTTGAAATGATATCAATAAAATCGATTGACATCGAATATTCAACTGAGTATTTTCCATATTGGTTAACTCATTTAAGCATGGCGTCCTTTTTATGGGACATAGGCAAACAGTATAGCCCCAGATGTGACACCACAGAACGCGGCGTCCCATCTGAGGCTATTCTGTTTGCTTAACGAAAATTCATCGAAAAATGGGATAAAATTAAATATCACTCCTAACACCCCTAAAAATGTCCACGGTGGACTCGTCCAAATGATAATGATATGAGAATCCATTCGTCAAATATGGGTTAACGATAGAAGATGCTACCAACACTACAGATCGATTGAATGCGTACATTTCATACTGTTCAAATAACTTGACAAAAATGTGCTTTCTTACATACCGCAATGTAAAAATACATGTAGCTAAACCCGTATTATAAACCCTAGTTATACGTCAAGAAAGTCCACTTCATGTGCATCATATCAAAAGCGACTCGAAATCACTCATTACCGTGAAATGTGTACCCCTCAAACCCCACTTTTATATAGCAAAACTGGGGTATGCAGGGGTATACCTATTTTTTTATTTTTCCTCCAAAACATAGATTGTGGGTACTCGACGAGGCGGTTCTAACGTGTACCCACAATGTATGTTTTGAGCAAAAATAAGAAAAAAAAGCAAACATTTTCAACTGAAAATCTTCATTTTCTACAACTTTAAAAATCTCTGTATATTGCACGGGCATGTGTTCGTAAAGATAGGTACCAGAGATTCATGCATCCCTGTGTGCTATTACACTAGGCATTTTCATTGCGATTTGACTGATCTGGATTAACCGATCTAGACTAAGTTTGTGTTCACGCTATAAATGAGCCACTGCATAGTTACTGAACAGCTGATCAGCGCCTTTGGTTTTTTATGAGCTTGACCCAGACTGAAGTTTTCTTTCAAAGTAGACAAAATCCTGAGCCCGAGATTATAAGAATATTTTCAAGCTCAACTCAGCTGAGCATGACTCCTCATAAATACTGAAATAGCCAAAATAAATTGAAACTTCAGGTTTAGATGACCAAAGTCTTTAATTTATCCTGCTAGTAAATGTTAAAATACAAATATTTGTTTGCATTTTAACATTTATAAGCAGAATAAACCTTAGTCTCATCTAAGCTGAGCATGAAAAAAAAAGTTTTAAAATCTCGAGGCCTGATCAGAATTATCAAGATAATGATACAATAATGATCCATATTAATGGTACATTTTGTGAAGACAGTCTCTGATCCCGGATTAAAAAAAAAATAAAAGAATAAAAAAAAAATAAAAAATAAAAAAAATAATAAAAAATCTAGTGCAAATGCTCATTCATTCTAGATCAAGCTGGTCCAGATCAGTCTGATTTGGATTAAAAAGGTACAAGTAGGCAATGATCAGGAATCAGGTAAAAACGCAATCAGAAGGAAATTCCCACTTCAAAACCGAGGTGGGAAGTCGAGTGAGCAGCTATTTCCCAATAGGCGACCACTCAGTTACCCGAACTTAACTAAAACGTACATACGGTTCAAACAGCACAAAAAATCGACTCCAAAACATAAAACAAATAGAACCACAACAGAAGTGTCGCCTTGGAACGATCAGTGATATAAAACTACTGGGGGCTTAAACCGGTTTTACAGGCGCCTAACCTCACCCTCAAATTGTCCAGTGTGAATGTATCAATCTAGATCAAATAAATCCAGAAGAGTCTCGTCCAGATTAAAATGCAGTATAAATCTGCAAAGTCCATAGGCTTCAAATGCAATGAAAACAATAAACTCAGTGTTAGTATTCCTTGTCTTGTGAGTTGTGACCGAGCTAACAAAATCAAAACCACAATACAATTGCGATGAGGGCTCTTTTTTTAAACAAACAAAAGCAAAATTTTAGAGGTAAGAATATCAAAATCACAATACATTTGAGACGATGGCTCTTTTTAGAAAAAACAAAATCAAAATATGAGGTAAGAATATCAAAACCACAATATAAATGTTGAATTGCGATTGAATTGCGAAAAAAACAATCAAAATTTCAGAGGTAAGAGTATCAAAACCACAATGCGAATGCGATGAGGGCTCTTTTTAGAAAAACAAAATCAAAATTTTAGAGGTAAGAAAATCAAAACCACAATACAAATCCTGAATTGCGATGAGGGCTCTTTTTAGAAAAACCAAATCAAAATTTTAGAGGTAAGAGTATCAAAACCACAATGCAAATGCGATGAGGGCTCTTTTTAGACAAACAAAATCGACATTTTAGAATGTCAAAACCATAATGCAATTGCGATTAAGGCTAGGTTGCCAACACAAAATAAAGATTTGAATTGTGTGCATCGTTTTGTATAATTTCGAGGGGGGGGGGGGAGCACGGAAAATACATCTTTGTACCCTGGAACATGTTCTCGCGCATGCGCAGAGGGTGCATGTTCCCGCTCAAAACATAGATTTTGGGTACACGTTAGAACCGCCTCGGCGAGGCGGTTCTAACGAGTACCCCCAATTTATGTTTTGGAGCAAAAATAAGAAAAATAGGTATATCCCTGCAAACCCCAGTTTCACTATATAAAAGTGGGGTTTAGTGGGGTAGTCACTGCACGGATATGTTTTCCTGATGTGATTGGGCATAATGTTTTCAGATTATTGACCATTTTAAAAGATGAGAGAAAAAAAGTTGCGTTGGCTGTGAAACTCAGTATATATGTTCATAGTTTCACTAAGTCCATGTAAAATACACACTCCAAGCCCTAAGGCTGCTCCGAATGTATATTGGCACAAGTCCTCTAGTTTTAATTCTCCTTAATTGAACTCTATCTCAACAACTAGCATCTATACAAGTGTGTATGGTTACTCCAACAAATGTTCTTCCTTTGGATCTGATAGTTTCGTCTGCCATACTATCGGTCTGATAGTTTCGTCTGCCATACTATCTATCCATCAGGCCTCAACCACTGCTCAACAGTAAAGAACCCATCATGTGTGATACTACCAAGGTCGTTTCGTTATTGTTCTTCGTGGATTTCAGCCGGCTGTTGGTCTTCTGGTTATCTACGTCATCGACGCTAGAAAAATAAAGACTCATTATACCCAACAAAATAGAAAGGTTGAAGATCAATACTGCTGAACAAATATCATTCATACTACCTAGAAGACATTTTATAAAGCACAATTTTAGAAACCAGGGATCAAATTTGTGTTCAAGACAAGAACGCAGCGGAGGTCGATATCGCACCTGCATCGGGCAAAATGATTAAAAACATGAAATATAGGTCGAGGGCACCAGGTCAACGTGTGCAATTAAAGAATATGTCAAGGACAATAACTATGCAAGTTTTCACACTCACAGCTATCACAGGTCAGAGAAAACCAAACTTCGACGTAAAAATTTACAAAGTCAGCGGACCCTGAAATATCGGTCAATGGCATTGGGTCAGGTGGGTGCTTGAAGGCGGTTCTAACGTGTACCCACAATCTATGTTTTGAGCAAAAATAAGAAAAATATCAAATTTTTTCCAGTGAAAATTTTCATTTTTACGACCAAAAAAATTTCTGTATATTGCATGGGCAAAGAATACTGAACAAACTACGTACCCGATTGTAAAGACGTCATCACAGCAGACCCCAGTCAAACAAAGACCTTTCCCAATATTTCCAGGTATCACCGATACGCTGAAATGAGAAAAATAATGAAAAAACTTCTGATTTAAAACATATATATCCTTAATCAATGCTCTCAAAATGAAAACTAGATGTAGTAGTCTAGTCATGGAAAAACAGCTGCGTTCAGTTATTAATATACCCTAGCCTGTGTTCCAGCCTGACCATTTTTTTCTCTTTTTTATTTTTTCGTTTGTTGGTCGAAAATGACAATATCTCGGGAAATCAATAACGGCTACCGATACATTAAAGTCATTAATTTGATGTGTAATTTTTATAACGTACGCATTGTCGAAAAAAAATGGAAAAAAATATTTAGATTGACGACTGGACCCAGGCTAAATATACCCCTGCAATATTCAGAAATAAATTGACAACTCTTCTTGTTTTTGAGATGCTGTTTGAGATGCTGTTTTAGAATGACTTCCAGTCTTAATAAATCCTATACCATACATGTGGCAAACTACAAACTTACAGATGGGAGAGAGCAGGTGTCATGTTTCATCCAGGTCTCCAGGTCAACGCTCTGCGCAGTCCGGTTAGAGTGGAGGTACTCACACATCACACAGTAAGCATTTCGTCCAACACTTTTATAGTAGTTCTGCCATTCAAAGTAGCTGTTATATAATGTCTTGTTGCTGGCAACCTCCATTAATTTGTCCGCCACAGCTTTTAAGCTTGGAAAATCAAAGACATTGATATACGAATGCGGTGGTAATAATTGTGTGGTTGTGTTACTGAATGCCACAACAGGAATCTGATGTCGGTTCAACTGAGATTGCCAGTACTTCTCCGTAATATAGTCTCTACAATAGGTGTTCTCAAACGCTAGGTAGAACTTATAATGTTTTAGACGGTTCGTGCATTCCTCAAATGAAACCTTACCCAGTTCGCATAGAACATTTCCCGAGCAATTTCCGAACTGCTCAGTGTCGATGTATTTCGATAGTTCGTGTATTATCCGGTATCTTCTAGCGGTATCGCGGCAATTACTCACTTGAATCACGGCGAATTTTGTCTTTTCTGAGAAATAGTCTATAGTGGTGATATTATCTCGTTTAAGCTCTTCTGGTGACTTCTTGACATATGGTCCACCGTAAGGCGTGTGAAATGTCGAATCTCTTCGGTAACTCATAGTCCAATTAAATGTATGGTTTGGTAAAGGTCCGCTCATTGAAGGATTCGCTTCCATGCTGAAAAATACCCAAGCTTGTCTCGGGTGTCTATATTTAGGTATTTCTGTTTTGTTCAAACCCCAGTAGTCAGTTGCGTGGAAGACTACCGCAGCACTCTCCGCTATTTCTGAGCGATTTGTTGTAACCTCGCATTTTCCATGAACGATATTGCAGTCATTCATCGACTTTTTTGTATTTTCTGCTACAGACCATATACCGAAAAACGGGGTGTAAATCAAGATTTTCTTCACTTTTTCTTGCCTCCAGTAGTTGTTTTTGTACCGTATAAGATAGCTATCAACTGGTGGAGATCTTATTTCTTGTGGTCTCGGTGGAAAATACACTCTAGTCCGGTTCCACAGCATGAATACAATGATTACTACTAAGCTTAGAAAAGCTAGACTTTTCACAAGTCTTCGATTTGTTATTCCAGAAAAGGCCATACAGAATTTATGACATAGACACGTCTTTATTTTGTTGTCTGAAGAGTGATGTCTCTTCTTAGTCTATCTTGAGCTCATTGTAAATGTGTAGAATAGCGTTGAATTGGGCCATTATGGCGCATCATTTGTCTGAAAAAGAAACGAACCACCTCACGGGTGGTAATCAGGGGAACTAGCTCCAAAAAGAGTCAACGAGATTTTGTTCCCTCGACACATCCGGGAACTCACGAGCTGGTCCTCTCGACGGAAAAACAGTAAACAAAGGTATGTCTCGAAGCATTTTATCAGTATTTATTTCTTTATAAGCTGTCTGCTGCAAAATCCGGCAATGGTAGTCTGTGTAGATATGAATTAACTCCACTCGCTGATAGGATTGGTCCTTGGAATATGCACGGTGCGAATATAATTGTAAAAGAGCGTTGAAGACACGAACTGATAATATGTCAACACGAAGATTTGGGACCACTATTTTTTCATTTTTCGTCAAATATATATCCTTCCAATCGCATGAAACATCATCCCTGATAAAACTAAGCCCATGAAACCATATAAAAGCAAAATAATCCGTTGGAAACATTGTTTTGGGAGGATATTGACTAAATTACCGTCCGAGCTAGTCCTCTCGACATGGAGCTAGGTGCCTCGTCAAGGAGATAGCACCCTCGTTAAGGTTTTAATGTTGGAATTAGACGGAATCCTCGCGTCGGTCATCCGTGCGTGGTGCCTCTGTGCAAATGTTTTTACGAGCCACCGAAGTGTAACGGGGTGCAGCTTAGCCAGCTGATCTCTGTTTGAATCTACTCAATCGATTTCTTTAAATTATGCTCCCCTCTTCCCGTTGATGCATTTTGTTGACGCCCAAACCGGCGATCGATAGATCAGCTGGCTAACCTGCACTCCACTACACTTTTAAATCCTATGTTGCTTAAATCTCATGCCTGATTTTATAAATCGTAAACACGACCGCATACGGCTTGATTAATTTCTATTATTTTGAATTTCTAATGCTTACAGTTTTTATCTTTTTTACCGCATTTGAAAAACCACATGAAAATAGCGAGTTGAAATATTTTTATTATAAAATACACAAAACTCGTCAAAAAAAAAAAAAAAAAAGTGAGTATAGCTTTGGAGGCTTCAAATTTCATCTTTAGACATTCTTCACAGAAAAATGGTAACAGAGCGCCTTCGATTCAAAATTGACACGGAACCGATAGTGTAGGGTCTTTATTAGCGCCAAAATCGCAAAAAGCCGCTATTTTGATAAAAGCTATACTTTTATGAAGATAATAATGAAGAATGCTTGGCAAGTTCGATTAATTCTACTATTTCCAATTAAAACAGCACATCGTGCACATTAACTGCAAAAATGGCAAAGGAAAATCGTAAAACATAAAATACAGCAATTTTATGAATTGCACCGGTAAACGGTATACACCGGTAAACCGGTAAACGGGTGAGTCACCATATGAAGCAAAAAAAAAAAAAAAAAAAAAAAAACACGAATTTTCAAATTTTCAACTGAAACTTTCATTTTTACTTATGACAAATCGCTGTATTTTGTATAGGCGAGTTTTCGTAATATGTTTTTTTCGTTCGTATGTTTTTAGATAATACAGTAGCATAATGAATTGTGGTCTGCTGTGAGTTAAGAAACGGTAAACATCTGTAAAACATGTAAAATTGCAGTTATCTATCCCATTTCTCGTGATATTTTATTGTAAATCATAATGTCCAAGTTACAAAATAGTACAGCATCATGGCCCTGCTAATTGTGTTATATACAATTTATGATCATTTCCTATCTATGGAGCTAAAACCAGGAACGACAGCTATCATGAAATGACATTTTTGACTCAGTAAAACCTCAACGAGGGTGCTATCTCCTTGACGAGGCACCTAGCTCCATGTCGAGAGGACTAGCTCGGACGGTATTTTAGTCAATATCTTCCCAACACAATGTTTCCACCGGATTATTTTGCTTTTATATGGTTTCAGGGGCTTAGTTTTATCAGGGATGATGTTTCATGCGATTGGAAGGATATATATTTGACGAAAAATGAAAAAATAGTGGTCCCAAATCTTCGTGTTGACATATTTTCATTTCGTGTCTTCAACGCTCTTTTACAATCATATTCGCACCGTGCATATTCCAAGGACCAATCCTATCAGCGAGTGGAGTTAAATCATATCTACACAGACTACCATTGCCGGATTTTGCAGCAGACAGCTTATAAAGAAATAAATATTGATAAAATGCTTCGAGACATACCTTTGTTTACTGTTTTTCCGTCGAGAGGACTAGCTCGTGAGTTCCCGGATGTGTCGAGGGAACAAAATCTCGTTGACTCTTTTTGGAGCTAGTTCCCCTGATTACCACCCGTGCACCTGTAGCAAACAAAAAGAACAAGGATAATCCAAGAAATGACTTTAAGGTTTAACAGTAAGATTTATGAGATATTGACACACTTGTATGTTCTTTTTATATATCTCTTATATTCTTCAATACAAGATGTATCATACCACCAGAGGATCAATGGTTCTGTAAACGCTCTCCTGAGATCTGAGATATGTACCCAATACACTTGTTTGACAATAAAGGTCATATACATGTATATAGCCCAAGGACAGGTTCAGAATAACTCCTGGGGTCTATTTCGTTTTCAAATTCATAAATATTCTGTCCATTTGCCCATTTCCTGAACGTTTTTTCCCTTCAGTGACATTTTCTGTATATGTGACCTATGTTGACCTTGCCGTAAAATCTTTCAAAGGTCATCACAGGGTCATGATTTATATAAACATTGTAGTACTCTAGTCTTGATTGCTACATGTCAAGTTTAGTTGCAATAGGTTCAGCAGTTCCTGGGAAGAATTTTGATGGGTTTTTACCATATATGGGCATTGCGGCCATCTTGACTGTGACCTGGTTTATTTATAAATATTTTGGTTGCCCCTTCATACAGATGCTTTCTATAAAATTTGACTTTGATTGGCCATGCGGTTTTAGAGAAAGAATCTATGGATATTATGGTTACGTACATGTATATTGCCCCCGGGGTGGGGGCACACCCACCCCTGGGGTCCAAATTCTTTTCAGAGTCTTCAATCTTCAGCTCATTTGCCCATTTCCTGCAAGTTTGCCCTTCAAATGACATTTTAACAATTTTCCCCATTCAAATGCATAGCCGATCTATGTTGACCTTGCCGTTAAATAGGTCAAGGTCATCCCAGGGTCATGATTTTTGAAAACTTTGTAGAGCTTCATTGCCGATGCTTCATGCAAAGTTTCAAAATCATAAGCCTTCTATTTTTTTTTTTTTTTTTTTTTTTTTTTTTTTTTTTTTTTTTTTTGCTATTTATAGCCATAGCGGCCATCTTGGTCACGTGACTTCGACCATTTATACAAACTTTCATTCCCCCTTCCTACCCGTGTAGGCCCGGTATTCCGAGGGCCCTGTAGTCCGAGGATCCGTTAGTCCGAGGGTCCGTTAGTCCGAGGGCCCGATAGTCCGAGGGCCCGATGGTCCGAGGGCCCGATAGTCCGAGGGCCCGATGGTCCGAGGGCCCGATAGTCCGAGGATCAGAAGATTACACTGTACAACACGTAATTTGCTGTATCACTCTGACAACCACTGATCACGGAGCTTCAATTGAAGCTTCAATCAAACCATGATCCAAAATTATGTCACTCAGTTTTTATTTAATTTCAATGAAACTTCGTCGAAAAAAGATGAATGAATTCAGAACCATACAGAATTGTTTTAAACTTTTTAGTTTAGAGAGATATTGACTTAAAAATGTAAAATATTTTCTATACGTGTAGTCTGATTCCCAAACAGAGACTGAAAATGTTTATGGTGCTCGATTGGGTCACAAGTGGCATAAGCCAAGATCTGTTTTCGGGCGTGCCAGGTGGTTTTCCTCGGGGTTCTCCCGCTTTCACCCACCTACTGATTTGCATCGTCTCGATGAGTGAAATAATCTTGACAGGGGCGTTAAACTGAACTAAAAAGCTTGCGTGCGTGCGTGCGTGCGTGCGTGCGTGCGTGCGTGCGTGTGTGTGTGTGTGTGTGTGTGTGTGTGTGTGTGTGTATGTATGTATCATTGTGTAAGAATGTATCTGTATTCGTGTATAGGTATGTATGTGTATGTATGAAAGCATGTGCGTGTGTGCGTGTGTGCGTGCGCGCGACGTGTGTGTGTGTGTGTGTGTGTGTGTGTGTGTGTGTGTGTGAAAACCTTGGAAAATGTTGCAGATCCTGATAGTCCGAGGGTCCGATAGTCCGAGGCCCAATAGTCCGAGGGTCCAATAGTCCGAGGGCCCGCTAGTCCGAGAATCAGAATATTGGTATTGGATTTATTCCATAAATCCTCGGACCATCGGGCCCTCGGACCATCGGGCCCTGGGCCTATCGGGCCCTCGGACCATCGGGCCCTCGGACTACCGGGCCCTCGGACTATAGGGCCCTCGAAATACCGGGCCACAACCCTTCCTACCGATGCTCCACATAAACTTTGGCTTTGATTGGCCAAGCATTTTCAGAAGATGTTTGAATATTATGGTCATATACATGTATATAGCCCTGGGGCCGGCGACAAAATGTTTTCATCAACATAAATCTTCTATCCATTTGTATACTCCCAGCAAGTTTCCTCCCATTTAATTACATTTTACTAATTTCCCCCATTCAAATGCATTGGCGACCTAAGTTGACCTTGCTGTAAAATAGGCCATGGTCATCCCAGTGAAATGATTTATAAAACTTGAAAGAGTTTCATTGCCTGGTGCTAAGCTTCATGTCAAGATTTGTTTTTTTCTGAAGCGTATGGTAATTTCATGGTTACGGGGCGGTACAGTCGTTTGTTACGGAGCGGAACAGACGAAATGACGCATTTCCATACGTAGGCGACCTTTAGAATAAGGATAGAAACAGACGCTGTATAGTAGAAATGTAAGATACAAACATGTTTTAGCTCACTCGAGCTTTCTGATTCACTATAGACAGCGGAATTTTTACAGACCCAGCGTCTGTCTGTCCATCTGTTCCTCACCATCCTGCTTAGCAAATATTTCACCACATTCATAAGGAGAAATACATATGAATAAATGTTTATGGCGTACGTCATAACAACATGGATTCATTCGATGCTTCATCATGTTCATATTCCGATGCTTCATCGTGTTAATATGCACAAGCATGGCTAAATAGTAATAAACTGCGAGTAAATCAAATAAGTAAGATGCATGACAGAATCATATATGCTTACAAATCAAGCCAAAGATTTTATCTCCCGCCGCAAGCTCCCTTTTGCGGCGTCTTGGCTGATTCTCACGCATCATTCATATATGGAAAGACTTTGGAATATATGACCGATGCTTTGGAGAGTACTCCCGCCGGTGTGTACGGAGGTGGGTGTTCGCTTGATGACTATGCTTAAGGACTGAGTATGCAAACAGGGAACCTTTTCCTTTGACCGAAATTCTAGGGTCTCTATATTAATAACGTATTCAGCATGAATGCCAGCCTTCCATATAGACCTCCGGTTAAAACAGACATGAGTCTTATTATCGGACGTTTTCAGACTTTTTTCAGTCTTTTATTTTAGAATTTATTGTTAGATATGCACTATTAGTGATACTATATTTAAAGGAGAAGAAAAGCCGTGATTGCCTCGTGATGCTGAGCACCAAGGAAGCCATTGGTACCATTTTAACGCATTTGATATGGCGCGGCCTGGGCGAACCCACGACATCTCGCCCCCGAAGCGGGCGCTTTTACCACTGAGCTATCAAACCTCTCCCCCCCCCCCCCTCTCTCTGATCTGCTGTTTGCCCCCAAACAACTTTTTGTTTTCACAACATAGTCGATGCTATTCTGATACATGTACGATGCTGATCCAGGTCACCAGGTGTATTCCATCTGGTCACGTTCGAGTGCTACAATACAGAAGGTTGCCGCAAAGTGTTATATTTGACATCACAGTGTTGTTCATGTAGTATTCATGGCCGTCTGTGACCGCTCCGTATGCTGATTCGTCTGTTTTTTTCATAGGCTACGTCTGTTCCGCCCCGTAACATAAACGAATCTGTAGACTGTTCCGCTCCGTAATGTTTTTGTTGCTAAGCAACAAAATTCTGCTTAAACTACAAGGCTTCCATGCCGGAAATTATGGTGTTTTGGAAGATAGTAGATGGACATGCAAGGCCGATATAGCAATACATTCGAAGCGTACAGTTTTGGATGAAAAATTGTACAAAACATTTTTGGCGCGAAAAAGTGCGTGCTCCTGTAAACGTCTGTCCGTTCCGTAACCGTCTGTTCTGCATACGCTCGGATATACACTGTGAATAAGTTTACCAAAGAACAGAAATCATTTCCAAGGCGTTGGTAAATAATCAACGAACTGCTAAGCTTATACGGAAGTTGGTGAACATCTGGTATAAGCAACTCTTGTCCTATGTATAGATGAAACTGCAATCGTATGACTTCATTATAACTGCAACTGCATCTGCGTGCAGTTTTGGGGTTATGATAGCTGCGACTTCATCTTTACACAGAATGCGTCCTGCATACATTGTTGCAATGCCTTTTAGTTCATGTGAGCCGCAAGTCTTGCAAAGTAAGCATACTGTAAGCCATGTTGCGCCGGTTTGCTTAAAAGCATACCAAAAAGCATATTAAAATATTATGTGGAACGCCCATGGTTAGGAAGATCATCGATCTCCTCGCTCAAAACGCTAAAACATTCAACTTCGGAGTATAAGTGAGTGGACTTCCATGAAAATTGTTATACACTGGTTTCGCTGAGACTGGTTTTGTTGCAGTTTATTCAAATGATGACCACACCATGACCTATTTAAAAATCAAGTGAGGAAGCTTACATAAAACTTTAGGCCTTATGAAAACTGTTTCAGTTGGAGACCTGAACGATGGTTGGTGCAGACGTTGTGAATAACCCAGATCATGGTTTCATATAAAACGCGACTTTCTTAAAACAAAATAACACGTTTGTTTTACATTTTTATAAATTTATTTTCTATATACATGTAACACTGAAGCAAACAATGGCACCTGGACAACAATATACTGAAATCTATACTTGAATATACGTGCATGCATTCACCATGTTAATGTGTGTAACAAACTGTGTTCAAGATTTTCCCTCAGTCACAGATTCAAACAAGTTCGCACTGAGTGAGTCTTCATGCATTACGAAAACATGCCTATTCAATATACAGAGATTTTTTCAGCTGAAAAAAAAAGAAAATTTCATTAGAAAAATTTTGATATCTTTTTTTACATTTTTGCTCAGAACATAGATCGTGGGTACACGTTAGAACCGCCTCGCCACAATCTATGTTTTGGACCAAAAATAAGAAAAATAGGTATACCCCTGCATACCCCAGTTCATTGCATGGGCATGTTATCCTGATGTGTTAGAAAAACGGCTAGATTTTATCAAAATTAAACTTTAAAACAACTTCAAGAAATTCTACAGGATATACCACTACTATACTACTTGTATAAAATTTCTTGATTTCATGTTATCAGTGACTTCGTGGCACCACTCAAATGCAGGGGTCTTTAACATACATGTATTTCGTTGACATTCGGAAAAACTTGCTCATGCAATATACAGAGATTTTTTCAGCTGTAAAAATTGAACATTTTCATGGAAACTTTATATTTTAATAGGATCGTTTGTGGGTACACAATACGGTTCTAACGAGTACCCATACTCAATGTTTTGGATAAAAAAAAAATAAGAAAAATAGGGATACCCCTGTATACCCCATTTTTTCTTTATAAAAGTGGAGTATGGTGGGGGTATACATGACATGGACATGTTATCCTAATTTGTTATAGCTTCATAGTCGTTTTAAAGTAACTGCAAACATTTAGCACTGAACGTGATTTATAAATATTTGTTTGATTTGTTGTGGAATGATTATTTCATCTTTGTATCTACATGTATCTCTATAACAGATAATTCTTGGATACAAGCAGACATGTTCAATCATAAGTCATCATTCTGATCCATATCCGATCCTCTCGCTGGCTTGCTAGTGGTAGAATCCTTGAATCTGACCTTGACCCCCGGACTGACCCGGAAGTACAACGGCTAGTTGGGGCCCAATGCGGTCGGTATCGGATTCAAAGCATAGAGCGGCGCCGTACACGTAGAAATGGACGATTCCAAGAATAGATAGAATGAGTAGAACCATACATACAACGCCGTCCACGATGGATAGAATCACGTTGGCTGTGCTGTTGGGCAGACAGAACGCGTAATACTCTGAAAATATATGACAAAATACAAATGCTAGACTTCTTTTAAAGCTTAACTTCACTGCATGTAAAATTCTCCCCATAATTCATTCTATTTGTCGAGTTAACCTTTTTGAAACATCATTAATTTTCAGTGAGAAGAGGAAAATCTAATTACAGAAAAACTGAAGACGAACGTTCAACGGGTTTCAGAACTGTGGAAAGTTAAGATGTTGGCGTTTCTTTTTTCGGTTAGTATACATTGTCACACTTTCAGCTAAACGTAACCGTAAATGAATACCCCATTTTTTTAGGGAAAACTGGATGTACAGCGCTTATTTTCGTTCCATAACGTACATTGTGTGTTCTCGAATATGTGACGTTCTCTGAGATTTAGAGTATTGTGCAGGTGGACGTTGTCTATTTTTTGCATTTGTCTTCTACAAATGTTAAAAAGCGAACTTCCGACTTTGATATGACTCCACAAGACAAAAAAATGTCAGATATTGACACAATCATGTAAGAAAATGTAAATATCAAAGTTTTCTGAAATGAAAAAAAAAAACAAAAAAAAAAAAAAAAAAAAAAAAAAAAAAACTTTTTTTTACAGTTGTAAGAGAAAAGGGTATGGTGTGTTTGGGTAATGGACATGAATTACCTGACTCAGTGTTGGAGCACTGATCTATGACGTAGTAGGAAAAGAAGCTAGACACTCCTGCTAACACGCTGCATAACCACGACAACGCGAAATTGATGATCAGCTGAAAGAAAATGTATACGTGAAAAGAATCCAAATAAATTTCAAACGGATCGGTTGACTTGACCAAAACCGTGGATGACGGCGACGAGGTTAGCACAGAGATAGATGCTGCTTCTCATTACGAAAACAAGTCCATGCAATATACACATTTATTCTAAGTTGTAAAAATTGAAAATTTTCAGTAGAAATTTTCCGATATTTTTCTTATGTTTTCTCAAAACATAGATTGTGGGTACACGTTAGAACCGCCTCGGCGAGGCGGTTCTAACGAGTACCCACAATTTATGTTTTGGAACAAAAATAAGAAAAATAGGTATACCCCTGCAAACCCCAGTTTTACTATATAAAAGTGGGGTTTAAAGGGGTATTCATTGCACGGACATGTTTCCTGATGTTGTGGTTTCTTTTTCACCCGCTTTTTCAACTGGTCCTCCAAAACAAATTTTTAAAATGATTGTATAAAATATAGATCTAGTAGTCAATATTAGAAGAAGAATTGCCGCTTTATTGAAATTATGCAAAACTGCCCTTTTGAAACCGTCAGCTGGGCTTGACTGATTTTGACCAGTATACTTGTCATGAATTCTTAAATGAGCCACTGCATGGGAAAATCAACAAATTGCATAGGCGAAAACAAAGACGCAGATCAGCTTCGCGGTAACCGCGAAGCTGATCAGCGCCTTTGTTTTCGCTACATGGATAGTACACTTCCTCTTCTTCTTAAATCCAAAATTTCAAGCTTCTAGCCTGCTTCTGTGACTGTACAGCCTGGTTTGTGTCAGACCTGGTCAAAACCCCAAATTGTTGGTTTTCTCATGCACAGGCTCAAATGAGAAACGATGATAAGAACAACTTGATTACTCACCATACATTTAACTCCCCACGTAGCTTTAATTTCATTCGGGTTCTCTGTGGCTTTTCTTGTCGCAAGGAGGCCGATCAGTGCCATTGGAAATACCTGGATGGAAGAACAGACTAATCAAAATTTTATGAGAGAAAAAAAAACTTTCCATAGGATTTCACGAGTGCAGGTGTTGTGTGTAAACTTGCCGGCAAAGTTGTTTCTTCTTACAAAGGTTTCAGAGGACATGGCTTAAAATGTGAAGACGACTGATTGATGACAGCGTGTAGAGTACTCGGAAGGGGGGGGGGGGGGGTAACTACCTATATATGGCGTAGTAGGGATGTGCCGCCCGAATAGCCCCCTTTATCAGCCTCGCCAGATATATGAATAGGTTACCTTTTTCAAGTCAAAATAGCCCCATTTTTCCATATTTAGTCTATGAATGACAAATTTTTCAGACATCCATGTTTAAGAGCACTTTTTTGCTGACATACACAGCTCAGAAAGTCGAAATATTTGTATATAATTGTGTATAGGTCAACATTTTGTACGCTCAAATATATGAATGGGTCACTTTTTTCGAAGGCATGATATATGAATGGGTCCCTTTTTTCGATTACCAGATATATGAATAGGGTATGTTTTAAAGTATCGGGCGGCACGTCCGTACCAAAATTACCTCCGAGTTACCCCCCCCCCCCCCGAGGTAGAGTATACATCTTGGGTGATCTTATAATAAAATCATAATTACCAAAGAGCAGCGAAAAATCAAAGGTCGTTTTAACGCACCATGACTTTTCTCATCCTTGAAAGTTGAAATGCGAAAATGGCTACTTACAGTTATTGCTGCTATACTGGGTCCAAAATTGAAGACGGGGTACTCTATGTGTGGCAACGCCATCACAAGGGTGGCAACCCCGGAGATAAATGCTGGGCAAAGGGAGACAATCTGGATAAAACTGAGCTGATTCAGTCTTTGGAAAGCCAACTGGAATCTCTTTCTCACCGCTGTAAGATCAGAAAATTTCCTTAAAATCTATAGGTGATCGGTCCAAATAGGTAAAGCGTCATGTAATTTAACCAGAGGACCAATGGTCCTGTAAACGCTCACCTGAGATCTGGGATATGCGACCTCGGCTGACCTTGCTAAATAGGTCAAGGTCATCTGGGGTGTCATGATTATACAAACTTTGTAGAGCTCTATTCACTGATGCTTCAGGCAAAGTTTCAAATTTATAAAGGTTTTTGCTATTTATAGCTATGGTAGCCATCTTGGTCATGTGACCTTTACCATTTACATTAACTTTCATTCCCCTTTCCTAACGATGCTCTACATAAAGTTTGGCTTTGATTGACCAAGCGGTTTCAGAGAGGAGGATGCTTGAATATTATGGTCATGTACATGTATATAGCCCAGGGGCGGGGGCAGACAATCCCCTGAGAACATTTTTTCCATAAACATAAATCTTCTGTCCATTTGCATACTCCCAGCAAGTTTCTCCCCATTTAATTACATTTTACTAATTTTCCCCATTCAAATGCACTTGCCCTAAAATAAGTCAATGTCATCCCAAGGTCATGATTTATATAAACTTTGTAGAGCTCCTCTCCCTGATCCTTCATGCCAAGTTTCAAAATCATAATCCTTCTGGTTCTGGAGAAGAAAATTGTAAAGGTTTTTGCAATTTATAGCCATGGCGGCCATCTTGGTCATGTGACCTTGACCATTGATATAAACTAACATCCTCCCTTCCTAAGAATGCTCCACATGGCATTTTGCTTTGATTGGCCAAACGGTTTCAGAAAAGAAGATCTTTGAATATTACGGTAATAAACATGTATATTGCCCCGGGGTGGGGGCAGACCTGCCCCTGGGGTCCATTTTTCAGAATCATAAATCTCCTGTCCATTTGCCCATTTCCATAAAGTTTTTTCCCTTCAAATGACATTTTGACAATTTTTCCCCATTCAAATGCATGGGCGACCTATGTTGACCTTGCCGTAAAATACGTCAAGGTCATGATTTATGTAAACTTTGTAGAACTGCTCCCCCTGATGCATCATGCCAAGTTTCAAAATCATAGGCCTTCTGGTTCTGGAGAAGAAGATTTTTAAAGGTTTTTGCTATTTATAGCCATTGCGGCCATCTTGGCCATGAGACCATGACCATTTATATAAACTTTTGTTCCTCTATCCCCAGGATACTACATATAAAATTTGACTTTGATTGGTCAAGTGCTTACTGAAAAAAGCTTTACATTTAATTTCTAAATGACCTTGGCCAATGTCAAGAAATGACCTTGACCTTTTATACTCACAGCACTGCATTAGCCCAACATTTTGTCTATCTACCAACTTTCAGGTCACAGGCTACAAAACTTCCTGAAAAATTCAATGTTTTCATTTTTTTTTCCATTGAAAAGCCTATGTAACCAAAATGACCTTGCCGTAAAATAGGTCAAGGTCAACCAAAGGTCATGATTTATATAAACTGTGATGGGCCAGAGTCTCCAATGCTACATACCAAGTTTCGTTGATATCGGTCCACCGGTTCCAGAGAAGAATATTTTTATGGTTTTTACCATACGTGGGCATGACGGCCATCTTGGTCATGTGACCTGGACCATTTATATAAACTTTCGTTCTCCCTTCCCAAGGACGCTCCATATGAAGTTTGGCTTTGATTGGCAAAGCGGCTTCAGAGAAGAAGATCTTTGAAATTGTGGACGACGGACGAACGACGGCCGGACGGACGACGGACGGACGCCGGAGCATGGCCATCCTATAAGCTCACCTTGTGAGCCTTCGGCTCAGGTGAGCTAGAAACGCAATCAACATATGTTTATTGTAGGGGATACAATGTAGCTTCTGTTGGTACCAATCTACTGTATGCCAAATTTAAGGGTATCAAATTTCAAGAAAATCACTTTTTAACGGTATGACCAAAGCAAAATATTGTTTTGCTAAATTGAGTGTAAACTCAAGAGTGTCTCTGTTTCAGAGGCTAATTTTCTTTTAAATTTTCAGCAATTGCAATATCATCTAATAATACATGTAAGGAAAGGATGGCAGTGTATAATCCAATTTTTTCTAGATCAGAATTTCAAGCCGTTTGCTCTGAAACTACAAAGTAATCAAACCTTCACGCCGCATCGCCGTCTTCTGATTAACTTCATTCTCCGTACGTTCCACATCTTCCATCTCAATCCGAAAATCCCCTATCTAAAACCCTCCAAAATTATTCTGCGCCGCGCTTTGGCAAATAGCCTTAACCACCGAAAATTTCCTCAATTCTTTTCACTATAAAAAGGATTGTATGGAAACATGGTAGGAGGCATAGAAACACTTTAGCTGCTATAAACAATAAAAGAGGTCGTACGATTTCAATTTTAGTGTTGTCATGGATTTATGATACATTTCTCAGTTTGGCTCATGTGTCGTGTTTGTTTTCCTTTAGTGGTAATTATTGCTTCTCGATCGAGATCTCCCTAGAACTTCTTGCGGAGGTTAAATAACATTCACCTCATAATTATAATATTAAATGATTGTCGAGCACTGCAAATTTAATCCACGTGCAATGGTTAGCCAAAAAGGACACAGACAAGCCATTACTTTTGCCTTTTTTTTGTGTCTCGAAGTTTATGAACACACGGAATTTGATCAACAAAATGTTCTGCCAAAGTGCATGCGGAACATTTCAAACATTCTTTTTTCGAAACCTCGTGAGCTGTGTCTACAATATTGCGATACATTAGATACTTTGATTCCCCACTATTACTATTTCTGCTCATGTCGGTCTGAAATGCGTTCCGGCATACATGTATGATGACGGTGAGGGGTTCAAACATGTTTGTATTTTTTTATGTTTTAGCATATATTTTTTAATATAATGGTGTTTTAGCGAAAATTTGATTGTACAAAAACGTTTTATGCTTTTTTTTTTTTTCAGGTGGAGCCACCTGAGGGCCAGGTGGAGCCACCTGAGGGCCTACCATAAATGAGCCGCATCATGAGAAAAACGGACTTTTGCATATGCGAAAACAAAGGCTGCTTAGCGCCTTTGTTTTCGCTACACGGCTATCAAGATTCCCTCTCTACCCATCTCCAAAATTTCAAGCTTCTGTGACTGTACAGCCCGGTTTGTGTCGGACCTGGTTGGAAACACCGAATACCGTTTTTCTCAGTTGCGGCTCAAATTGTTTGATCTGAAAGAGAATGAAGATATATTTGCATGAGAAAACCAACAATTTGCATATGCGAAAACAAAGACGCAGATCAGCTGTGCAGTAACTACACAGGTGATCAGCGCCTTTGTTTTCGCCACACGGATAGTACAATTTCTCTTCTACCTATACCCAAAGTTTCAGGCTTCTAGCTTTATTCTGTAACTGTACAGCCTGGTTTGTGTCGGACCTGGTCGGAACCCCAAATTGTTGGTTTTTCATGCACATGCTCATATCCATAAGTTCCATTACGGTAATGTGCCCATGTTAAATATGAAATTTTCCTAAGTTGTAAAAATTGAAAATTTTCATCAGTGGTTTGCTTGGATGTTTTTTTTTTTTTTTTTTTTATGAAATAAAAATTAAATCTGAGATCCTTTAAGAGCAATGAACACATTCAATGAGAAAGGGGATGGGCCATACCGCGGTTTCGACTATTAAAGTCTCGTCAGTGTCCCTTTAGATTCGGCAACATTGAGCCAAAGAGAATTACTGAAATTTTATAACTTTCAACAGGGTAGTCGATACAGAGACTTTTATTATCTAAATGGGACCAAATATGTAAAACATTGGTTATAAAATGAATCTTAACCGATAATAAATTTCTGATTTCTCAGAATATGTTCGCTAATTTCAAAGGACAAAAAAGAAAATACAACCTGCACTATGGTTGATGTACGGGGAGACTTTTTAGGGTCGCCACACGGCACAACACCAGCTGCAGTAATAGCAAATAAAAATTAAATCTGAGATCCTTTAAGAGCAGTGAACACATTAATGAGAAAGGGGATGGGCCATACCGCGGTTTCGACTATTAAAGTCTCGTCAGTGTCCCTTTAGATTCGGCAACATTGAGCCAAAGAGAATTACTGAAATTTTATAACTTTCAACAGGGTAGTCGATACAGAGACTTATATTGTCTAAATGGGACCAAATAAGCACATTTTGAGTGTCATGACATCCTAATGTTGGGTAAAAGTCCCATAAAATGAAGGCAACGTCCCGACATGACCATTGCTGTTGACTGGGACGTAAAGCATCAACTCAAACAAACAAACAAACAAACAAACAAATAATTTGAGAAGAGATCTAAACGGAGGTGCGTCTGTAGAGGCGGAATGTCTGCCCTGCAGTTGTTGTTATACTGCAGTCATGCAGTTGCTGTTATACCGGAAATACCGATTTCGGTCAAGAAGTGGAACATCAAAGTAAACAAACCCCCGCATGAGATTTAGCAACATTCTTAGAGCAATGCCTCCGGTTTCCAGAAGTTTTGATTACCTAGTGATTGGCGGCGGGTCTGGAGGGCTAGCCAGCGCAAGAAGAGCGGCAGAATTTGGCGTGAAAGCAGCTGTCGTAGAAGAAGCCAGATGGGGAGGAACTTGTGTAAGTCACCCCACCCACTTGTTAACCATAGTACAAGTATGGCTTTTTTTGGAAATGTAAGTATGAAGGTAATGCATGAAAGCCCAAGACCAAAAGGATATAGACTGATTACATAAGGTGAACAAAGATGACTGAGCTTACCTGTTAACCTGGCCAACCCTGAATGGTTTTTCACACCATAGCCATAACATTATTTTTAGCTTATGATTGCCATTTGAGCCGTGTGATGAGAAAACCAACGATGGGGTTTCCGACCAGTTCTGACACAAATTGGCCTGTGCAGTCACAGAAGATAGCTAGAGGCTGGAAATTTTGGTTTTAGAAAGCAGAGGAATTGTACTGTCCGTGTATCGGAAACAAAGGCACTGATCAGCTTCGCGGTTACCGCGTAGCTGATCAGCGTCTTTGTTTCGCATATGCAGATTGTTTGTTTTCTAATGATGTGGCTCATTTGCTGACTGCTTGGTTTCAGCTCATTGCACATGTGTGTTGTTACAGTGAGCCTGGTTGGAAATTTGTAATGCCAAACTAATGGCCCTCTCATAATCAAAGATGCTCACTTCAAGTTTTTGTGCATGTACTGGTACTGACATTTTTCCATAGTCCATGGACCTGTTTTTCCTTGTTTTCATACTGATAATCAACATTTACTAATATTAGCCAGTAAACTTCAATGGGTTCAACTTTATAACTGGTTGACCTACACAACAAGTTGTTACCATTAATGGCACCACATCAAGCCCATGCTATGTAAACTGTGGGGTCCCTCAAGGGAGCATATTAGGGCCTTTGTTGTTCCTTTGCTATGTAAATGACATGTTCACCAGTGTCAGTGCTGACTGTAAACTAATTCTATATGCAGATGATAGTGCAATATTATTCTCACATAAAAACCCAGTGTTAATTTCACAAAAATTGTCTGAAGTAATGGAATCATGCTCTAGTTGGTTAGTAGACAATAAATTGTCTCTACATTTAGGGAAAACTGAGTGGGTACTCTTTGGTCCCCGTAAAAAGTTAAAGACCGTTAAAAATTTTAATGTTAAATGTAAGGATCAAGTCATCAAGTTGCAAGATAGTGTTAGATATCTTGGACTTATTATTGATAAGCACTTAAATTGTGAAAAAATTGTCAACTCTATAATTAGTAAAGTTAACTCAAGATTGAAGTTTTTATACAGAAATTGCAAAAATTTGAATGTTACAACTAGGTTAAGTCTCTCATCAGCTCTTATACAATGTTACTTTGACTATTCATGCTCCTCCTGGTATGGTGGTTTAAGCAAAGCTCTCAGAAATAAACTACAAGTGGCTCAAAATAAAGTAGTCGGGTTCATTTTAAATCTCAAACCTATGACAAGAATAGATTATTCTGTTCTATCTGATATCAACATACTTAAAGTAGAGGATAGGGCAAAACAGTTGAGGCTGAACCATGTCTATAATATTTTTCATGAGCTTGCTCCTCAATATCTCAATCAAAATTTTTTAAGAGTATCAGAATGTCATTCGTACAGTACTAGAGGAAGTGCATACAATTTTAAAATACCCCTTTAAAGGGCTGTGACTCCCAAACATTTTATTATAATGCAATTTTAGACTGGATAGTGGAGCGGCTTAGTGAGAGATTTTGAGGAAATACTTCAGTTGATGACACAAGCATGAAATTTTTACCATATGTTCTTTACATGACACACATTAAATTCTGATCCCTAGCCACTTGAAATTCTGCCATTTTCAAGATGGCCGCCAAAAAACAAAATGGCCGACAGTTGTGAAAGGTGTACAAGTAGTAAATTGCTCATACCTTAGGTTCTTTTCATCATAGAACAACACTATTGATACCAAAATGAAGCCAAATGATTGTTCTTTCAAATAAAGTTCTAATATGCAAATTACTTAATTTGCATATTTATGAATATTAATGAGATCTTACTTTTTTGGCTAAAAATTTAGAAAAAAAAACAACAAATCTTATTTTCTGAACGATGTAAAATGTTAAATGAAATGGATCACTGTGGCTTTGATATTACTAGACCATAAATTATCATAAATTGACAAAAGCTAATTAGCATGTTCATGAATATTCATTTTAGAATATCTCAAGACTTTGTATGTCTTTACCTATCAGTTTGGTTTAGAAAGTTTATACAGTATATTGCTAATATCTTTGGTCCTGCTCATAATAGAACAACAATATTGATACCAAAATGAAGCTAAATGATTGTTATTTCAAATAGAATTCAAATATGCAAATTACCTCATTTACATATATATGAATATAAATGAGGTTTTTGTTTTGCTAAAAACTTAAAAAAAAACACACACATCTTATTCACTGAACGATGTAAAATGTTCATGGTGTAGGTTGTCTATAAATATCACTTTCATTGTAAAATAAATGTCATTAATATAAGATCTATGCCATTGTGCTTCCCTTCAAAAAGTGAGAGCTAAATCTTGAAGAATTTAATTTCTACATTGCAAACAACATCATTCCTTTTTTTTTTCACTATGACCTGTGCATAATTCTGCGCAAGAATAAATTTATCTACAAGAAACCAAATATTTCCGTTTTGTTTTCATCACATCTGATGAAGTTGTTCCCTGATTTTGGAGGTCTGCAGTTACCAGTTACTTTTCGGTATACACCAGTTACTATTTTCTGCCTGGTCTCATCATTGAGACTATCTTGGCGATAAAAAAACGTACACCCTGGAATGTTTTCTGGCATATGACTTAATACGAGGTCCGGGTTAGACAACTGTGACCATGTGTATTTGGAGAAAGCAATTAACTAAGAACTTGCAAGTATGTTGTCACCCATTCTGGTATGCTTGAAATGAGCCGTACTGGCAATTATAAATTGTGATTTTTTATTTAACTATCTGATGTGTTTATCAAATACAAGAGAAGCACTTGGGCACTAACAAGCAACTCTACATGGCTGTTGTTGAATTGAAAGCAATTGATCGATTCCTGAGGGATGTAATCTGGTGGCCAATGCGAAACTAAGAATTGACGAATGACTAGTGTGTCTGGTCCAGTCCATGTATAAGAGTATACATAGGGTAAGAGAGGGCAGTGGATACAGTGAGGAGTTTGATGTCAAAGTAGGTGTTCATCAGGGCTTTGTCCTTAGCCTGCTACTCTTCATTATTGTGCTATATGCTCTAACCAGGGAGTTCTGCACAGGCTGCCCTTGGGTTCTGCTGTATGCAGATGACTTATGATATGGCACTGTCGAGTCCATGGAAGAACTACCTGTAAAACAGAGATTGATAGGAAAGTTCTGTGAGTGAACATGGGGAAGACAAAGATCATGGTCTCTGTCCTCAGTCTGAACCTTCTGAAAAAAAAATCTGGAAAGAATCCCTGTGGCGTCTGTCAAACATGCCGTCTTCTGTGGTGGATGCTTGTCCTGGATCAACAAGAAAGGCAATGGAATCAAAGGCTCCTTGCGCCGTGATCCTGATTACAGCTGTGCTGGCTGCCTAGGAAAGGCGCGTCATATAGATGGAAGGCTAGTGAAGGAAGTTCTAGTTGATGGCGAAAAAACTGAAGCTGTACCAGAGTTCTTTTATCTGGGAGACATGCTTTCTGCTGGCGAAGGTTGTGAACTGGCTGCAGTCTCGAACTGCAAATCGGCTTAGGGCAAGTTCCGCTAACTACTCCCTCTCCACACCGATCGCAATCTGTAACGTTTGACCAGAGGTCAAGTGTATTCAACTTATGTACTGCCACATGCAGCAGAGACACGGGCAATGACTGGCTACACTTTGTCGCCTGCAGCGCAGTGACAGTGCAATGATGTGCTGGATCTGCAATTTCAAGGCGAATGATGAAGTGAGCTCATGAGTTGAAGCTCATACTCCCTTCTCTCAAAGCTTAGACTTCAGGATATATATGTAGTGCTTTGCTCCAGCAAGATGATGGTATGGATATGTAGAGTGCATTAAAGGCTTTATTTCTCAAGTACGCAATCTAAATGTAGTTGCACAGAATAGATCCGGCAAGCTAAGGAAATCATGGGATGAAGTGTTGTTGGACGACTAAAAGAAGGTTAGACTGGATACTGCCGATCCGTAGAATCGCTCAGAGTGGAGAGGTCGTCTAAGAATAAAAATAAAACCGGGATCCTTTAAGAGCAGTGAGTATATTTGTGAGAAAGGTGATGGGCCATACCACAGTTTCGCCTATTTAAGCCTCTTCAGTGACCCTTTAGAATTTGCAACATGGAGCCTATTAGAATTGCTGTAATTTTGCAACTTTTAATAGGGTAGTCAATAATAAAGACTTGTTTAATCAAAATGGGGCCAAATGCATTAAACGTTGGTTAGAAAATGAATCTTAACTGATAATAATTTTCAGGTTTCTCAAAATACCCTCTCTGATCTCAAAGGACCAAAAGGAAAATATAATCTGCACTATGAATGCTGTACGGGGAGACTTTCTAGGGCTGCCACACGGCACAACACAAGGTGCAGTAATAACAGATAAAAAGAAAACTGAGATCCTTTAAGAGCAGTGAATATATTTGTGAGAAAGGTGATGGGCCATACCGCGGTTTCAGCTATTCAAGCCTCTTCAGTGACCCTTTAGATTTGGCAACATGGAGCCAACATGGATTTGGCAACATGGAGCCAAAGAGAATGGCTGTAATTTTACAACTTTTAACAGAAGGAGACTTGTCAAACAAGTCCAACCCTGAGATTAGGACAAAGGACTATAAAAAGGATATGTTGATGATATGATCAGTCGACAGACTTAGTAGATGCAAGCAAATAATTGATGGGAAATAATTTAATCGTGGGAAGCTCACCACAAACATAAATTGTCAATTTTTAGTTTAAATATATGCATAGCTATGCACTATAGAAATCAAACATGGGTTTTATATGATTAATGCGTTTTGATATTCAGTTAGCAGTTATCTTGTATTAATGACATTTACTTTACAATGATATGATATTTATAGACAATTTACAGAATGAACTGTCTTAAAAATGAATACTCATGAATATGCTAATTGGCTGTTGTTACTTTATGATTTTTTATGGTGTAGAAATATCAAAGCACAGTTATCAATCTCATTTAACATTTTACATCATTCAGAGAATGAGATGTGATTTATTGTTTTTTCAAGTTTTTGGCAACAAAATAAGACCTTTTAATATTCATAAATATGCAAATGAAGTAATTTGCATATTTATGCAAATGAAGTAATTTGCATATTTGAATTCCATTGGAAAGAACAATCATTACGCTTCATTTTGGTATCAATACTGATGTTCTATGACGAACAGGACCTAAGCTTTAAGCAATTAACTGTATGAACTTTTTAAACTAAACTGATAGAAAAAGGGCATACAAAGTCTTAAAATGTTTTAAAATGAATATTCATGAAGATGCTAATTAGCTTTTGTTAATTTATGATAATTTATGGTCTAGCAATATCAAAGCCATAGATATCCATTTCATTTAACATTTTACATCGTTCAGAAAATAAAATGTTTTTTTTTTTCTCAATTTCTCAATTTTAGCCAAAAAAGTAAGATCTCATTAATATTCATAAATATGCAAATGAAGTAATTTGCATATTGGAACTTTATTTAAAAGAACAATCATTTAGATTCATTTTGGTATCAATATTGTTGTTCTATGATGAAAAAAACCTAAGATATGAGCAATTTACTACATGTATTCTTTTCACAACTGTCGGCCATTTTGTTTATTGGCGGCCATCTTGAAAATGGCGGAATTTCAAGTGGCTAGGGATCAGAATTTAATGTGTGTCATATAAAGAACATATGGTGAAAATTTCATGCTTGTATCATCAACTGAAGTATTTTCTCATTAAGCCGCTCCACTATGGAATAATCTACCAGATGACATTAAATCAATTGAGAACAGAACAACATATAAAACTGCAGTCATGAGGCATCTTTTTACAACTGGTCAGTCAAATGAAGCGAGCAGTGTTATTTATTTTTAAACCTCATTGTATTATATAAATTTTCCTGTGATAATATTTCTTATTTAGGTATTATGATCAGAGTTTCTAGTATGGATCTTTTTTAATTCTGGTGTTTTAAAGTAACAAATTTTGTAATAACTAAAAATCTAAAATTAATGTTAATCTCAAACTCAGAAAACTATTTATTTATTTATTTATTTATTTAAAGGACCCCATTGGAAATAAGCCATTAAATTGGCTTTATGGGTTATCCTAGGTTTTATAAGATCAACATCAATTTTTATTGATTACATCCTTTTTATGTATTACAAAGATGATATGTTTTATGTACATGTTATTAGTCTATATATGTATTTGATCTTATACCTGAATAAACTTGAATTGAATTGAATATAGTAGATGCTTTAATACTAATACATGTATTAATGTAAATGTCTCCTACTGTAGGTTAATGTAGGCTGTGTTCCAAAGAAGGTGATGTTTAACACAGCAATGCATGCAGAGTTTATACATGAACACAAGGACTATGGTTTTGATGTAGAATTCAAAAGCTTCAATTGGAGGTATGTTATATAATAAATTACGGGAATATTAATATATTGTGTTTACTCTTAATGAGAACTAAGCATGAATTTAAGATCAGATATACATGTGATCACATGTACTAAGAAAAATAGCCAAGTCGCATATTCCTTTTTACTTGCTGTTTGAATTTGATTTGACTCGATTTACTGCAAATGTCTCTATTTACATGTACATTTTTTCAGTCTCTACAGAATCAAGATGAAAAAAAAAAAAAATTCGAAACAGTAGCATGCTTGTAAATCCAGAGCTAAAAATAGATTTCCATGCCAATCCTATTGTATTATATGCATAAACTTTGTGCATGGACTGATGTACAACGTAACTATGTAATTTGCTGTTGAAATGAAATACATGTAATGTACTTCCACAGATTTATTTAAACTAATCAAGAATTTAGTCGTGACAGGAGAAAACATAAAATGTGGTTTCCGATCAGGTACGACACAAACCGGCCTGTAGCGTCACAGAAGACGGCTACAAGCTGGAAATTTTGGATGAAGTAGAGGAATTGTACTATCCGTGTAGCGAAAACAAAGGTGCTGAACAGCATCGTGGTTACCCTGAAGCTGATCTGCATCTTTATTTTTGCATATTATGCAGATTGTTGGTTTTCTCATAACGTGGTCCAAATTAATTAGACTCATTATCTATTACTCCTTTCAGCAAAGTGAAAGCAACAAGGGATGCCTATATCAAGAGATTAAATGGAATTTATGAAAGCAATCTTCAAAAGGTAAGACAGGCCCCAAACTTATAAAACTTATCGTTCAACTCAACTGAGAGACAAATAATAAAGATGTTTTCACAAATTTCCTTCTCAGTAGTAGCTTAAAACTGGGAGGAGCTTAAAACTGGGAGGTGGGAGTACATCATTACGAAAACTTGTCCATGCAATATACAGAGATTTTTTGAGCTTTAAAAATTGAAAATTTTCAGCTGACAAATTTTGATATTTTTCTTACTTTTGCTCAAAACATAGATTATGGGTACATGTTAGAACCGCCTCAGTCCGCCTCACTGAGGCGGTTCTAACGAGAACCCACAGTCTATGTTTTGGAGCAAAAATAAGAAAAATAGGTATACCCCTGCATACCCCAGTTTTGTTATATAAAAGTGAGGTTAAAGGGGGATACATTACACGGATATGTTTTCATGATGATGTACTCAAATGTAATATGAGAAAAAGGCATTAGTCTGTAAAGGAATGGGGTTTTACTTTTACAAGTCTTAATAATGTGAGTCAGCATCATAATAAATTTATGCTCCATTTGGGGTTTTATTGTATGAAATAATGCCACTAAGTACTGTGATGATAAAACAGTCAGAATTGCATGTGATTATGATACATGAATAAACTTTGCAATAAACAAAATATCAGATTTAAATTTGAGTAAAAATTAGGACCCCAGGTTATAAAACTTTGTTCATGCTCAGCTCAGTTGAGCATGGTATTTAAAATACTCGTAGATACTGAAATAGCCCAAATACATGGAAATTTTAGGTTTAAATCACCAAAACCTGTAATTTATCCGGCTAATAAATGTTAAAATGCCAACAATTGTTGGCATTTTAACATTTATGAGCAGGATAAATTTTAGTCTCAGCTGAGCTGAGCATGAAAAAAGTTTAATAACCTTGGGGCTAGGTCTTTCTTAAAATGTTTGATTCTTCCTACACTTCTTCTTTTTGGACTTTTAGAAAAAAACATAGAAGTCCATTACGAAAACACGCACTTGCAATATACAGAGATTTTTCAGCTGTAAAAATTGAAAATTTCACCAGAAAATTTTGATATTTATAATATTTTTGCTCAAAACATACATTTTGGGTACACGTTAGAACCGCCTCACCGAGGGGGTTCTAATGAGTACCCACAATGTATGTTTTGGATCAAAAATAAGAAAATTAGGTATTGCCCTGCAAACTCCAGTTTTTCTATATAAAAGTGGGTTTTACAGGTATATACTTTTCACGGACAAGTTTTCCTGATGCAGAATCAAAGAATGGGAGATTAAAACTCCAAATAAGGAGTTAAGGACAACTCTTGACAACCAACGCTGTATTATCAGATTTATTTTCTCATTTCAGTCCCAAGTTGAGAAGATTATCGGCCATGCTAGTTTTGTAGACAATGAAACCATCGAGGTAAATGGTGAGAGGATAAAAGCCAAACATATCCTAATTGCCACGGGAGGACGGCCAATATTACCCACAATCCCTGGAGGAGAACACGCTATATCCAGTGATGGCTTCTTTGAACTAGAAGATCTGCCAAAGTATGAACATTCAGTATATGTCATTTAGAAAATAATGATACTAATTTATTGGTTTTCTTTTAATTTTTGTGACAAAACTGTATTTAGGGTTTGGAACAGGGTTAGACACTAAATAGCTTGTGGGCAGCCACAGGAACAAGCTGTACACTGATTGCCAGATGTAATTGCCATTACAGACCACTAGATGTAATGCACTTCATTACAATTATGTAATGGAAAAAACTGGTCCATTACCAATTACTTTCCACTACCTTATAAATGTAATGGATTACAATTACTAATACAATACACTGAATATGTGGATTTAGTGACCACATTCAAATGCAACATTGTATATTTTGTAGGTACGTGTAGTCTACTAAAAAGGCTTGCTCCATTTCCGTGTTTAAGAATCAAATTCTCTCAAAACACAACGTCAAATTAGTGAAATTACAGTCTTTCAAGAATTTCTACAATTATCTCTGGAAACAAAATCTATTTGGATGGGACCATATAGATAATTATACTGACTAGAGGCGCCAACCATCAATCTGCATTTGCAAAAACAAAGGCGCAGATCAGCTTTGCAGTAACCGCGAAGCTGATCAGCGCCTTTGTTTTCGCTACACGATAGTACACTTCCTCTACTTTCTAAATCCAAAATTTCCAGTCTCCAGCGATCTTCTGTGCTTGTATAGCTTGGGTAGTGTAAAAAACCTGTTTTGGAAACCACATTGTTGGTTTTCTCATGAGGCGGCTCAAATGAGCATTTGTTATTGTATTGTCTGTTAGGAAAGTAGTGGTTGTTGGAGCGGGCTATATTGCAGTAGAAATGGCCGGGATATTCAATGCTTTGGGAGCGGATACATCTATCTGTATTAGATATGACCAGGTAAATATTTATTACATGTAATTCTTTTGTTACACTCAGATTACACATAAATGTAACAAACATGAGAAGCAGCAAACTATTCTGAAAATTTAGTACATTTTTTTTTTTTTTTTTTTTTTTTTTTTTTTAATTTTTTTTTTTTTTGTGCAAATGTTCTATTTACCGGTACAAAATATTAGTGAGTTTTTTAATTTGCAAGCATGTACTTGTGCATTCTATAGAGCTTATTGCAAGCCTTTATTTGCAAGAAATATGAATTCACAAGCTAACAAATTTGCAAATATTCATGCAAATTAAGTTCTCATGACTATTTCCAAACGTTATTACAGTAACTATATACATTCTCCTCCTTGTCGCAGGTCCTGAGGACATTTGATGAAATGTTGAGCTCTGTTGTCACACAGGAAATGGAGAGAGCTGGAGTGAAAGTCTGTAAGAGAACACAAGTAAGTATACAATGATTAAAAATAAAAGAGTCCATTAATCGAAAATAACAATCCTTACTTTGATCAATTTGTTATCTTTCTATCATTACTTTCCTTACAGTGGAGGAAGTCTAAGTTTGGCCAGTTTAACACCTAAGGTCTCTCTAATGTTGTTAGAAATGTACAAACATTCCATTCAAATTCATTGATAGACTATTAAACTTCCTTGCAAAGCTATGATGATTGCCTAATCAACTTTCCAACATGAAAATAATCTTCCTAAAAATTGATTTATAAAGCAAGTTAGATTGGTACACAATTGAAATCAGCAGATTTGGCCAAGTATTGTTGGTTCTCTTCAGGGTTGACCAGAGCAAATTGCAATTGATTTGAATTGATGAGAAGTAGGAAATTTAAGTTTGGCCACCCTAACCAATAGTGGTGTAACGATGCATCGATACATCGATGCATTGCGATAGTAACTGCTTCGATAGTGATGCATCGATTGTACAATGCACTATCGATGACTATCGCCGATAGTTCGTCCAACTATCGATAGTTTCTATAGTTTATTTTCATTGACAGAACTCTTTCCCCATATTTGTTTTGGGCATGTTTGATTAGCGAAATAGTCACATCCTGAGCGTGCTTGATTACTGCATGCCTGCCTGAACATAGAACAGAATAGAATAAAAAAACGTGGGCCACCATGGCCCCCCCGTAACATCAACTGTCATGTTTTTTTGTTTTTTTTCATATGATTATGAAAACCTATATTGATGAAGGTTTAATATCCCATTTGAGAGAGATTTGCGACCAGGCAAGATGCAAACCAGTCTGGTTTATTATTGGTATCAGCCGATATCGTTTTGGTCCGAAAGGACCGGAATGACTCGATCTTAGTCCCGGTTTGTAGTGTGACTTGAGTTGTGGCCTAATCGAACACACCATTCTACTTTCACTTTTAACCAACTGCCGAAAATGGCGACAATTTTCGAGATTGTTCCAAATAAACACCTTTTAAAGACAGTTTTGTGGAAAACCGATAGTATCGTGATAGTATGCCACGATAGTGATAGTATCGTGATAGTGATTTCCACGATAGCGATACTATCGCGATAGTCAAAATTGGCATCGATAGTCAGCCCTACTAACCAATTTAAAGATTAAAAACTACACAATACACCATTCAGGTCAGGGATTTTCCTGGGCTGATTTTGGGGCCCATTACAGGCCCCTTTCCCAATTGAAAAAATGTGTAAAATTTCCCAATTTTCAGGTAAAAAATACCAAAATAATAAATAAATCCTTGTACATTGTTGTGGATAGGTAGATCATACCCTCAAAATATTTTTTTCAGAGAAATATCCTCAAATTAACACCAAATATGCATATTATCCCCTGTTCTGTTTTGTATCCATTTTCCCAATTTGACTGATATACATATTATTTTTCCCAAAATCATTGGTCCCGGGTCCCTGTTTTGAAAAGTAAGGAAAATCCCTGCAGGTACCTTGGCAATAGTTTGTCTTCTTTCGCTGTAAAAGGTGTATGGAATATGACAATAAAGTTCACATAATTGGGAGTGTGTTGGCCCAGTGGTTAACTAGTATGTCAGATTCCAAATCAAGAGGTGGGGGGTTTGAATTGCATTGACACCCACTGGCTGCATTTCAACTAGTAAGCACCAACTCAAACCAAGAAAAAACAAAACAAAATGATTTTTCCCCATTTAGGTAACCAGTGTGACTAAAGGCAGCAATGGTAAACTGACCCTTGATCTCAACACAGGAAACAAAGTGGAGGATGTGGATTGTCTATTGTGGGCCATAGGGAGAATACCCAATACAGACAAAATATGTCTGGATAAGACGGTTAGTATTGTCTATTGTGAGCCATAGGGAGAATGCCTAATACAGATAAAATATGTCTGGATAAGACAGTTAGTATTGTCTCTGTGGGCCATAGGGAGAATACCAAATATGCCTGGATAAGATGGTTAGTATTGTCTCTGTGGGCCATTGGGAGAATACCTAATACAGACAAAATGTCTGGATAAGATGGTTAGTATTGTCTATCGTGGGCCATATGGAGAATACCCAATATAGACAAAATATGTCTGGATAAGATGGTTAGTATTGTCTATCGTGGGCCATATGGAGAATACCCAATATAGACAAAATATGTCTGGATATGACAGTTAGTATTGTCTCTGTGGGCCATAGGGAGAATACCCAATACAGACAAAATATGTCTGGATAAGACGGTTAGTATTGTCTCTTTGGGGCATAGGGAGAATACCCAATACAGACAAAATATGTCCGGATAAGATGGTCAGTATTGTCTCTGTGGGCCATATGGAGAATAGAAGAATACCTAATACAGATAGAATATGTCTGGATAAGATGGTTAGTATTGTCTCTGTGGGCCATAGGGAGAATAGAAGAATACCTAATACAGACAAAATAGGTCTGGATAAGATGGTTAGTAAGATGGTTAGTATTGTCTCTGTGGGCCATAAGAAGAATACCAAATACACACAAAATAGGTCTGGATAAGATGGTCAGTATTGTATCTGTGGGCCATAGAGAGAATACCCAATACAGACAAAATAGGTCTGGATAAGACGGTCAGTATTGTCTCTGTGGGCCATAGAGAGAATACCTAATACAGACAAAATATGCCTGGATAAGATGGTTAGTATTGTCTATTGTGGGCCATAGGGAGAATACCTAATACAGACAAAATATGTCTGGATAAGACTGTTAGTATTGTCGGCCATAAAGAGAATACCAAATACAGATAAAATATGCCTGGATAAGATGGTTAGTATTGTCTCTGTTGGCCATAGGGAGAATACCTAATATAGACAAAATATGCCTGTATAGACGGTTAGTATTGTCTCTGTGGGCCATAGGGAGAATACCCAATACAGATAAAATTTGTCTGGATAAGACGGTTAGTATTGTCTCTGTGGGCCATAGGGAGAACACCTAATACAGATAAAATATGTCTGGATAAGACAGTTAGTATTGTTTCTGTGGGCCATAGGGAGAATACCTAATACAGATAAAATATGTCTGGATATGACAGTTAGTATTAACTCTGTGGGCCATAGGGAGAATACCTAATACAGATAAAATATGTCTGGATATGACAGTTAGTATTGTCTCTGTGGGCCATAGGGAGAATACCCAATACAGATAAAACATGTCTGGATAAAATGGTTAGTATTGTCTCTGTGGGCAATAGGGAGAATACCTAATACAGATAAAATATGTCTGGATAAGACAGTTAGTACTGTCTCTGTGGGCCATAGGGAGAATACCCAATACAGATAAAACATGTCTGGATAAAATGGTTAGTATTGTCTCTGTTGGCCATAGGGAGAATGCCTAATACAGATAAAATATGTCTGGATAAGACAGTTAGTATTGTTTCTGTGGGCCATAGGGAGAATACAGAATACAGACAAAATATGTCTGGATAAGAGGGCTAGTTTTGTCTATTGTGGGCCATAGGGAGAATACCTAATTCAGATAAGATATGTCTGGATAAGACCATTAGTATTGTCTGTTGTGGGCCATAGGGAGAATACCTAATACAGACAAAATATGCCTGGATAAGAGGGTTAGTATTGTCTACTGTGGGCCATAGGGAGAATGCCCAATACAGATAGAATATGTCTGGATAAGACGGTTAGTATTGTCTCTGTGGGCCATAGGGAGAATACCTAATACAGACAAAATATGTCTGGATAAGACAGTTAGTATTGTCTATTGTGGGCCATAGGGAGAATACCCAATACAGACAAAATATGTCTGGATAAGACGGTTAGTATTGTCTCTGTGGGCCATAGGGAGAATACCTTATACAGATAAAATATGCCTGGATAAGACGGTTAGTATTGTCTGTTGTGGGCAATAGGGAGAATGCCTAATACAGATAAAATATGCCTGGATAAGACAGTTAGTATTGTCTATTGTGGACCATAGGGGGAATACCCAATACAGATAAAATATGCCTGGATAAGACGGTTAGTATTGTCTGTTGTGGGCAATAGGGAGAATACCTAATACAGATAAAATATGCCTGGATAAGACAGTTAGTATTGTCTATTGTGGACCATAGGGAGAATACCCAATACAGATAAAATATGCCTGGATAAGACGGTTAGTATTGTCTATTGTGGGCCATAGGGAGAATACCTATTACAGATAAAATATGCCTGGATAAGACGGTTAGTATTGTCTATTGTGGGCCATAGGGAGAATACCTAATACAGACAAAATATGTCTGGATAAGACGGTTAGTATCGTCTATTGTGGACTATAGGGAGAATACCCAATACAGATAAAATATGCCTGGATAAGATGGTTAGTATTGTCTGTTGAGGGCCATAGGGAGAATACCTAATACAGACAAAATATGCCTGGATAAGACGGTTAGTATTGTCTATTGTGGGCTAAAGGGAGAATACCTATTACCTAATACAGACAAAATATGTCTGGATAAGACAGTTAGTATTGTCTCTGTGGGCCATAGGGGGAATACCCAATACAGATAAAATATGTCTGGATAAGACAGTTAGTATTGTCTACTGTGGGCCATAAGGAGAATACCTAATACAGATAAAATAGGTCTGGATTAGACGGTTAGTATTGTCTATCGTGGGCCATAGGGAGAATACAGATAGAATATGTCTGGATAAGACGGTTAGTATTGTCTCTGTGGGCCATAGGGAGAATACCCAATAAAGATAAAATATGTCTGGATAAGACGGTTAGTATTGTCTCTGTGGGCCATAGAGAGAATGCCTAATACTGATATAATATGTCTGGATAAGACAGTTAGTATTGTCTCTGTGGGCTATAGGGAGAATACCTAATACAGACAAAATATGTCCGGATAAGATGGTTAGTATTGTCTCTGTGGGCCATAGGAAGAATACCTAATACAGATAAAATATGTTTGGATAAGATGTTAAGTATTGTCTCTGTTGGCCATAGGGAGAATGCCTAATACAGATAAAATATGTCTGGATAAGACAGTTAGTATTGTCTCTGTGGGCCACAGGGAGAATACCTAATACAGACAAAATATGTCCGGATAAGATGGTTAGTATTGTCTCTGTGGGCCATAGGGAGAATACCTTATACAGGTACAATATGTCTGGATAAGATGGTTAGTATTGTCTCTGTGGGCCATAGGGAGAATACCTTATACAGGTACAATATGTCTGGATAAGATGGTTAGTATTGTCTCTTGTGGGCCATAGGGAGAATACCCAATACAGACAAAATATGTCTGGATATGACAGTTAGTATTAACTCTGTGGGCCATAGGGAGAATACCCAATACAGACAAAATATGTCTGGATAAGATGGTTAGTATTGTCTCTTGTGGGCCATAGGGAGAATACCCAATACAGACAAAATATGTCTGGATAAGATGGTTAGTATTGTCTATTGTGGGCCATATGGAGAATACCCAATACAGACAAAATATGCCTGGATATGACGGTTAGTATTGTCTGTTGTGGGCCATATGGAGAATACCCAATACAGATAAAATATGTCTGGATAAGACGGTTAGTATTGTCTGTTGTGGGCCATAGGGAGAATACCAAATACAGATAGAATATGTCTGGATAAGATGGTTAGTATTGTCTATTGTGGGCCATATGGAGAATACCCAATACAGACAAAATATGTCTGGATAAGATGGTTAGTATTGTCTATTGTGGGCCATATGGAGAATACCCAATACAGATAAAATATGTCTGGATAAGACGGTTAGTATTGTCTATTGTGGGCCATAGGGAGAATACCAAATACAGACAAAATATGCCTGGATAAGATGGTTAGTATTGTCTATTGTGGGCCATAGGGAGAATACCTAATACAGATAAAATATGCCTGGGTAAGACTGTTAGTATTGTCTATTGTGGGTCATAGGGAGAATACTTAATACAGGTAAAATATATCTGGATAAGATGGTTAGTATTGTCTCTGTGGGCCATAGGGAGAATACCTAATACAGATAAAATATGTCTGGATAAGACGGTTAGTATTATTGTCTCTGTGGGCCATAGGGAGAATACCTAATACAGATAAAATATGTCTGGATAAGATGGTTAGTATTGTCTCTGTGGGCCATAGGGAGAATACCTAATACAGATAAAATATATCTGGATAAGATGGTTAGTATTGTCTCTGTGGGCCATAGGGAGAATACCTAATACAGATAAAATATGTCTGGATAAGATGGTTAGTATTGTCTCTATGGGCCATAGGGAGAATACCCAATACAGACAAAATATGTCTGGATAAGACAGTTAGTATTGTCTCTATGGGCCATAGGGAGAATACCCAATACAGACAAAATATGTCTGGATAAGACGGTTAGTATTGTCTCTATGGGCCATAGGGAGAATACCCAATACAGACAAAATATGTCTGGATAAGACGGTTAGTATTGTCTCTATGGGCCATAGGGAGAATACCCAATACAGACAAAATATGTCTGGATAAGACGGTTAGTATTGTCTCTGTGGGCCATAGGGAGAATACCTAATATGCCTGGATAAGATGGTTAGTATTGTCTCTATGGGCCATAGGGAGAATACCTAATACAGACAAAATATGTCTGGATAAGACAGTTAGTATTGTCTACTGTGGGCCATAGGGAGAATACCCAATACAGATAAAATATGTCTGGATAAGACAGTTAGTATTGTCTATTGTGGGCCATAGGGAGAATACCCAATACAGACAAAATATGTCTGGATAAGACAGTTAGTATTGTCTATTGTGGGCCATAGGGAGAATACCCAATACAGACAAAATATGTCTGGATAAGACAGTTAGTATTGTCTACTGTGGGCCATAGGGAGAATACCCAATACAGATAAAATATGTCTGGATAAGACAGTTAGTATTGTCTCTATGGGCCATAGGGAGAATACCTAATACAGATAAAATATGTCTGGATAAGACGGTTAGTATTGGCTATTGTGGGACATAGGGAGAATACCCAATACAGATAAAATATGTCTGGATAAGACAGTTAGTATTGTCTATTGTGGGCCATAGGGAGAATACCCAATACAGACAAAATATGTCTGGATAAGACAGTTAGTATTGTCTATTGTGGGCCATAGGGAGAATACCCAATACAGACAAAATATGTCTGGATAAGACAGTTAGTATTGTCTCTATGGGCCATAGGGAGAATACCCAATACAGATAAAATATGTCTGGATAAGATGGTTAGTATTGTCTACTGTGGGCCATAGGGAGAATACCCAATACAGATAAAATATGCCTGGATAAGACGGTTAGTATTGTCTCTATGGGCCATAGGGAGAATACCTAATACAGACAAAATATGTCTGGATAAGACAGTTAGTATTGTCTACTGTGGGCCATAGGGAGAATACCTAATACAGACAAAATATGTCTGGATAAGACAGTTAGTATTGTCTATTGTGGGCCATAGGGAGAATACCCAATACAGACAAAATATGTCTGGATAAGACAGTTAGTATTGTCTACTGTGGGCCATAGGGAGAATACCCAATACAGATAAAATATGCCTGGATAAGACGGTTAGTATTGTCTCTATGGGCCATAGGGAGAATACCTAATACAGACAAAATATGTCTGGATAAGACAGTTAGTATTGTCTACTGTGGGCATAGGGAGAATACCTAATACAGACAAAATATGTCTGGATAAGACAGTTAGTATTGTCTATTGTGGGCCATAGGGAGAATACCCAATACAGACAAAATATGTCTGGATAAGACAGTTAGTATTGTCTACTGTGGGCCATAGGGAGAATACCCAATACAGATAAAATATGTCTGGATAAGACAGTTAGTATTGTCTACTGTGGGCCATAGGGAGAATACCCAATACAGACAAAATATGTCTGGATAAGACGGTTAGTTCTGTCTATTGTGGGCCATAGGGAGAATACCCAATACAGACAAAATATGCCTGGATAAGACAGTTAGTATTGTCTATTGTGGGCCATAGGGAGAATACCTAATACAGACAAAATATGTCTGGATAAGACAGTTAGTATTGTCTATTGTGGGCCATATGGAGAATACCCAATACAGACAAAATATGCCTGGATATGACGGTTAGTATTGTCTATTGTGGGCCATAGGGAGAATACCAAATACAGATAGAATATGTCTGGATAAGACAGTTAGTATTGTCTCTGTGGGCCATAGGGAGAATACCCAATACAGACAAAATATGTCTGGGTAAGACGGTTAGTATTGTCTACTGTGGGCCATAGGGAGAATACCAAATACAGACAAAATATGCCTGGATAAGACGGTTAGTATTGTCTCTGTGGGCCATAGGGAGAATACCCAATACAGACAAAATATGTCTGGATAAGACGGTTAGTATTGTCTATTGTGGGCCATAGGGAGAATACCCAATACAGACAAAATATGTCTGGATAAGACGGTTAGTATTGTCTACTGTGGGCCATAGGGAGAATATTTAATACAGATAAAATATGTCTGGATAATGTGGTTAGTATTGTCTCTGTGGGCCATAGGGAGAATACCTAATACAGACAGAATATGCCTGGATAAGACGTTTAGTATTGTCTTTGTGGGCCATAGGGAGAATACCTAATACAGACAGAATATGTCTGGATAAGACAGTTAGTATTGTCTTTGTGGGGCATAGGGAGAATACCTAATACAGACAAAATATGTCTGGATAAGACAGTTAGTTCTGTCTATTGTGGGCCATAGGGAGAATACCTAATACAGACAGAATATGCCTGGATAAGACGTTTAGTATTGTCTCTGTGGGCCATAGGGAGAATACCTAATACAGACAGAATATGTCTGGATAAGACAGTTAGTATTGTCTTTGTGGGCCATAGGGAGAATACCTAATACAGACAAAATATGTCTGGGTAAGACGGTTAGTATTGTCTCTGTGGGCCATAGGGAGAATACCTAATACAGATAAAATATGTCTGGATAAGACGGTTAGTATTGTCTATTGTGGGCCATAGGGAGAATACCCAATACAGACAATATATGGCTGGATAAGACGGTTAGTATTGTCTACTGTGGGCCATAGGGAGAATACCTAATACAGACAAAATATGTCTGGATAAGACGGTTAGTATTGTCTATTGTGGGCCATAGGGAGAATACCCAATACAGACAAAATATGTCTGGATAAGACAGTTAGTATTGTCTATTGTGGGCCATAGGGAGAATACCCAATACAGACAAAATATGTCTGGATAAGACGGTTAGTTCTGTCTATTGTGGGCCATAGGGAGAATACCCAATACAGACAAAATATGCCTGGATAAGACAGTTAGTATTGTCTCTGTGGGCCATAGGGAGAATACCCAATACAGACAAAATATGTCTGGATAAGACGGTTAGTTCTGTCTATTGTGGGCCATAGGGAGAATACCCAATACAGACAAAATATGCCTGGATAAGACAGTTAGTATTGTCTATTGTGGGCCATAGGGAGAATACCTAATACAGACAAAATATGTATGGATAAGACAGTTAGTATTGTCTATTGTGGGCCATAGGGAGAATACCAAATACAGGCAAAATATGTCTGGATAAGACGGTTAGTATTTTCTCTGTGGGCCATAGGGAGAATACCAAATACAGGCAAAATATGTCTGGATAAGACAGTTAGTATTGTCTCTATGGGCCATAGGGAGAATACCCAATACAGACAAAATATGTCTGGATAAGACGGTTAGTATTGTCTCTGTGGGCCATAGGGAGAATACCTAATATGCCTGGATAAGATGGTTAGTATTGTCTACTGTGGGCCATAGGGAGAATACCCAATACAGATAAAATATGTCTGGATAATACAGTTAGTATTGTCTACTGTGGGCCATAGGGAGAATACCTAATACAGACAATATATGGCTGGATAAGACGGTTAGTATTGTCTATTGTGGGCCATAGGGAGAATACCTAATACAGATAAAATATGTCTGGATAAGACAGTTAGTATTGTCTATTGTGGGCCATAGGGAGAATACCCAATACAGATAAAATATGTCTGGATAAGACGGTTAGTATTGTCTACTGTGGGCCATAGGGAGAATACCCAATACAGATAAAATATGCCTGGATAAGACGGTTAGTATTGTCTACTGTGGGCCATAGGGAGAATACCTAATACAGATAAAATATGTCTGGATAAGACGGTTAGTATTGTCGCTGTGTGCCATAGGGAGAATACCTAATACAGACAAAATATGTCTGGATAAGATGGTTAGTATTGTCTATTGTGGGCCATAGGGAGAATACCCAATACAGACAAAATATGTCTGGATAAGACGGTTAGTATTGTCGCTGTGTGGCATAGGGAGAATACCTAATACAGATAAAATATGTCTGGATAAGATGGTTAGTATTGTCTATTGTGGGCCATAGGGAGAATACCCAATACAGACAAAATATGTCTGGATAAGACGGTTAGTATTGTCGCTGTGTGGCATAGGGAGAATACCCAATACAGATAAAATATGTCTGGATAAGACGGTTAGTATTGGCTATTGTGGGCCATAGGGAGAATACCTAATACAGATAAAATATGTCTGGATAAGATGGTTAGTATTATTGTCTCCGAACACTATTTAATGGGTTGAGTTTGGCTTTGGTTTGTAGAATACAAAAGTAAATACTGTATTCGTTCTAATTAGCGCACATCTTCAAGAAGAGCACACCCTGGTCTTTTCTGAAAAACATTAGCATAAGCGCACACTGTTTGACTGGCCTATCGGTATTTTGTACCAACAATGCCATATTAACCGCAATAAACCTATCCTTAAATGATGGAACACTATTTTGCGACGATTGTGACACTTAAATGACATCATCATTTACATTGTTGACTTGGTTGTTTCAGACGTTTGTGTGTTGTTTTCTTTAGTAGTGTGTGCTAATTCAGTGGCGGATCCAGGATTTTGAAAAGTGGGGTTCAAATTTACCTAGGAGGGTTCGTGTTCCAATAAATTTGATTTAAATTTCACCATGAAAATGAAATAATTTGGTTCCAGAGGGGGGTTCGAGTGAACCCCCCGAACCCCCTCTAAATCCGCCACTGTAATTAGAATGATATTTTGTTACCTTGTTTAATTTTGAAAAGTTAAGCGCACTGTGCGCTTATAAGAATGAATATGGTATCTCCAAGTCATAGCTCAAAGGCATTTTTCTTTTCTTCTTAGGCAAGATGTCACAACGCTGTTCAGCCCTCATGATAATATATAGAACATTTTAAATATTTCAGGGAGTGAAAACTGATCCTAAAGGCCATATCCTAGTTGATGAATTTCAGAACACAGCTGTTCCTAACATATTCGCTCTCGGAGACGTCTGTGGTAGGGCATTGTTAACGCCAGGTAAGAATGCTATAAATTTTGTTTGTGACAAAACAAACAATTTGAGTTTCTGACCAGGCCTGACACAAACCGGGCTGTACAGTCACAGAAGATGGTTAGAGGCTGGAAATTTTGGATTTAGAAAGTAGAGGAATTGTACTATCCTTGTAGCGAAAACAAAGGTGCTGATCTGCGCCTTTGTTTTTGCCTATGCAGATTGTTTGTTGTCCCATGCAGCGGCTCAATTCTGAAATTCGCACAAGACTTTTGTTTCATGAATTTTCTATTTTTGAATTATGCAAGTTCTTGAATTCGCGAGCCAATATGCATACGTTCCTTAAAGCTTTTAGTTAGTCTTTATTTATATAATAGCAAGAACTTTGAATTTGCAAGGCAACAAATTAGCAAACATAAGCAAGTATTTCTGAACTTACAGTACATGGATTGATATTTTAGTTGCCATAGCAGCAGGGAGGAAACTAGCCCACAGATTGTTTGATGGCAAGAAAGCGTGGAAACTTGACTACAACAATATACCAACAGTTGTCTTCTCCCACCCACCTATAGGCACAATAGGTCCTACACAAGGTAATGTAAATTGACTACAACAATATCCGACAGTTGTCTTCTCCCGCCCACCTATAGGCACTATAGGCCGTACACAAGGTAATGTAACTTGACTACAACAATATACCAACGGTTGTCTTTTCCCACCCACCTATTGGCACTATAGGCCCTACACAAGGTAATGTAACTTGACTACAACAATATACCAACAGTTGTCTTCTCCCTCCCACCTATAGGCACTATAGGCCCTACACAAGGTAGTCTTCTCTCTCCCACCTATAGGCCCTACACAAGGTAATGTAACTTGACTACAACAATATACCAACAGTTGTCTTCTCCCACCCACCTATAGGCACTATAGGCCCTACACAAGGTAATGTAACTTGACTACAACAATATCCGACAGTTGTCTTTTCCCACCCACCTATAGGCACTATAGGCCCTACACAAGGTAATGTAACTTGACTACAACAATATACCAACAGTTGTCTTCTCCCACCCACCTATAGGCACTATAGGCCCTACACAAGGTAATGTAACTTGACTACAACAATATCCGACAGTTGTCTTTTCCCACCCACCTATAGGCACTATAGGCCCTACACAAGGTAATGTAACTTGACTACAACAATATACCAACAGTTGTCTTCTCCCACCCACCTATAGGCACTATAGGCCCTACACAAGGTAATGTAACTTGACTACAACAATATCCGACAGTTGTCTTTTCCCACCCACCTATAGGCACAATAGGCAGTACACAAGGTAATGTAACTTGACTACAACAATATCCGACAGTTGTCTTTTCCCACCCACCTTAGGCACTATAGGCCCTACACAAGGTAATGTAACTTGACTACAACAATATCCGACAGTTGTCTTTTCCCACCCACCTATAGGCACTATAGGCCCTACACAAGGTAATGTAACTTGACTACAACAATATCCGACAGTTGTCTTTTCCCACCCACCTATAGGCACTATAGGCCCTACACAAGGTAATGTAACTTGACTACAACAATATCCGACAGTTGTCTTTTCCCACCCACCTATAGGCACTATAGGCCCTACACAAGGTAATGTAACTTGACTACAACAATATACCAACAGTTGTCTTCTCCCTCCCACCTATTGGCACTATAGGCCCTACACAAGGTAATGTAACTTGACTACAACAATATACCAACAGTTGTCTTTTCCCACCCACCTATAGGCACTATAGGCCCTACACAAGGTAATGTAACTTGACTACAACAATATACCAACAGTTGTCTTTTCCCACCCACCTATAGGCACTATAGGCCCTACACAAGGTAATGTAACTTGACTACAACAATATCCGACAGTTGCCTTCTCCCACCCACCTATAGGCACTATAGGCCGTACACAAGGTGATGTAACTTGACTACAACAATATCCGACAGTTGTCTTTTCCCACCCACCTATAGGCACTATAGGCCCTACACAAGGTAATGTAACTTGACTACAACAATATACCAACAGTTGTCTTTTCCCACCCACCTATAGGCACTATAGGCCCTACACAAGGTAATGTAACTTGACTACAACAATATACCAACGGTTGTCTTTTCCCACCCACCTATAGGCACTATAGGCCCTACACAAGGTAATGTAACTTGACTACAACAATATACCAACAGTTGTCTTTTCCCACCCACCTATAGGCACTATAGGCCCTACACAAGGTAATGTAACTTGACTACAACAATATCCGACAGTTGTCTTTTCCCACCCACCTATAGGCACTACACAAGGTAATGTAACTTGACTACAACAATATACCAACGGTTGTCTTTTCCCACCCACCTATAGGCACTATAGGCCCTACACAAGGTAATGTAACTTGACTACAACAATATACCAACAGTTGTCTTCTCCCTCCCACCTATTGGCACTATAGGCCCTACACAAGGTAATGTAACTTGACTACAACAATATACCAACAGTTGTCTTTTCCCACCCACCTATAGGCACTATAGGCCCTACACAAGGTAATGTAACTTGACTACAACAATATCCGACAGTTGTCTTTTCCCACCCACCTATAGGCACTACACAAGGTAATGTAACTTGACTACAACAATATCTGACAGTTGTCTTTTCCCACCCACCTATAGGCCCTACACAAGGTAATGTAACTTGACTACAACAATATCCGACAGTTGTCTTTTCCCACCCACCTATAGGCACTATAGGCCCTACACAAGGTAATGTAACTTGACTACAACAATATCCGACAGTTGTCTTTTCCCACCCACCTATAGGCACTATAGGCCCTACACAAGGTAATGTAACTTGACTACAACAATATCCGACAGTTGTCTTTTCCCACCCACCTATAGGCACTATAGGCCCTACACAAGGTAATGTAACTTGACTACAACAATATCCGACAGTTGTCTTTTCCCACCCACCTATAGGCACTATAGGCCCTACACAAGGTAATGTAACTTGACTACAACAATATACCAACGGTTGTCTTTTCCCACCCACCTATAGGCACTATAGGTCGTACACAAGGTAATGTAACTTGACTACAACAATATACCAACAGTTGTCTTTTCCCACCCACCTATAGGCACTATAGGCCCTACACAAGGTAATGTAACTTGACTACAACAATATCCGACAGTTGTCTTTTCCCACCCACCTATAGGCACTATAGGCCCTACACAAGGTAATGTAACTTGACTACAACAATATACCAACGGTTGTCTTCTCCCTCCCACCTATAGGCACTATAGGCCGTACACAAGGTAATGTAACTTGACTACAACAATATACCAACAGTTGTCTTTTCCCACCCACCTATAGGCACTATAGGCCCTACACAAGGTAATGTAACTTGACTACAACAATATACCGACAGTTGTCTTCTCCCACCCACCTATATGCACTATAGGCCCTACACAAGGTAATGAAACTTGACTACAACAATATACCAACAGTTGTCTTCTCCCACCCACCTATAGGCACTATAGGCCCTAGACAAGGTAATGAAACTTGACTACAACAATATACCAACAGTTGTCTTCTCCCACCCACCTATATGCACTATAGGCCCTACACAAGGTAATGTAACTTGACTACAACAATATCCGACAGTTGTCTTTTCCCACCCACCTATAGGCACTATAGGCCCTACACAAGTTAATGTAACATGACTACAGCAATATACCAACGTTTGTCTTTTCCCACCCACCTATTGGCACTATAGGCCCTACACAAGGTAATGTAACTTGACTACAACAATATACCAACAGTTGTCTTCTCCCTCTCACCTATAGGCACTATAGGCCCTACACAAGGTAATGTAACTTGACTACAACAATATCCGACAGTTGTCTTTTCCCACCCACCTATAGGCACTATAGGCCGTACGCAAGGTAATGTAACTTGACTACAACAATATCCGACAGTTGTCTTTTCCCACCCACCTATAGGCACTATAGGCCCTACACAAGGTAATGTAACTTGACTACAACAATATCCGACAGTTGTCTTTTCCCACCCACCTATAGGCACTATAGGCCGTACACAAGGTAATGTAACTTGACTACAACAATATTCGACAGTTGTCTTTTCCCACCCACCTATAGGCACTATAGGCCCTACACAAGGTAATGTAACTTGACTACAACAATATCCGACAGTTGTCTTTTCCCACCCACCTATAGGCACGATAGGCCCTACACAAGGTAATGTAACTTGACTACAACAATATCCGACAGTTGTCTTTTCCCACCCACCTATAGGCACCATAGGCCCTACACAAGGTAATGTAACTTGACTACAACAATATCCGACAGTTGTCTTTTCCCACCCACCTATAGGCACTATAGGCCCTACACAAGGTAATGTAACTTGACTACAACAATATCCGACAGTTGTCTTTTCCCACCCACCTATAGGCACTATAGGCCCTACACAAGGTAATGTAACTTGACTACAACAATATCCGACAGTTGTCTTTTCCCACCCACCTATAGGCACTATAGGCCCTACACAAGGTAATGTAACTTGACTACAACAATATCCGACAGTTGTCTTTTCCCACCCACCTATAGGCACTATAGGCCCTACACAAGGTAATGTAACTTGACTACAACAATATCCGACAGTTGTCTTTTCCCACCCACCTATAGGCACTATAGGCCCTACACAAGGTAATGTAACTTGACTACAACAATATCCGACAGTTGTCTTTTCCCACCCACCTATAGGCACTATAGGCCCTACACAAGGTAATGTAACTTGACTACAACAATATCCGACAGTTGTCTTTTCCCACCCACCTATAGGCACAATAGGCAGTACACAAGGTAATGTAACTTGACTACAACAATATCTGACAGTTGTCTTTTCCCACCCACCTATAGGCACTATAGGCCCAACACAAGGTAATGTAACTTGACTACAACAATATACCAACAGTTGTCTTCTCCCACCCACCTATAGGCACTATAGGCCCTACACAAGGTAGTCTTCTCCCTCTGACCTATAGGCACTATAAGTCCTACACAAGGTAATGTAACTTGACTACAACAATATACCAACGGTTGTCTTCTCCCGCCCACCTATAGGCACTATAGGCCCTACACAAGGTAATGAAACTTGACTACAACAATATACCAACAGTTGTCTTCTCCCGCCCACCTATAGGCACTATAGGCCCTACACAAGGTAATGTAACTTGACTACAACAATATACCAACAGTTGCCTTCTCCCACCCACCTATAGGCACTATAGGCCCTACACAAGGTAATGTAACTTGACTACAACAATATCCGACAGTTGTCTTTTCCCACCCACCTATAGGCACTATAGGCCCTACACAAGGTAATGTAACTTGACTACAACAATATCCGACATTTGTCTTTTCCCACCCACCTATAGGCACTATAGGCCCAACACAAGGTAATGTAACTTGACTACAACAATATACCAACAGTTGTCTTTTCCCACCCACATACAGGCACTATAGGCCCTACACAAGGTAATGTAACTTGACTACAACAATATCCGACAGTTGTCTTTTCCCACCCACCTATAGGCACTATAGGCCCTACACAAGGTAATGTAACTTGACTACAACAATATCCGACAGTTGTCTTTTCCCACCCACCTATAGGCACTATAGGCCCTACACAAGGTAATGTAACTTGACTACAACAATATCCGACAGTTGTCTTTTCCCACCCACCTATAGGCACCATAGGCCCTACACAAGGTAATGTAACTTGACTACAACATAATAAAGAATCTACCTTAATTTTAAAGCTATTACAGGGCGCCCAGTAACCTATAAAAACCTATATTATCCTATATTTTTGAGGTATACCTATAAAAACCTATATTATCCTATATTTTTCCAAAATACCTATAAAAACCTATATTTTTGGATACACAAGAAGCTAAAAGATTGAATAAAAGTCCCTTTATAGAACAAGATGTCATATAAGTGGAGCTGCCTAATTTCATGTAATTCAATTTGAATTTTGTCTGGAGGAATTAATATTCCTATCAAGTGTATTGACTTAATTAGTTAATACTGTAAATGTAACTATAATGATTTTAACTTTTTTTGTATATAATAATCAAAACACCTTTTACGTTTACCCTGGATCACATACTAACCTTTAATTAAACCTTTGTGTATATATAGAAAAAATGGAATAAAATACTATTAAATGTGGCAAGGCCTAACTGAATTATATGTATGGTTCCGGTTTCCCTACCTACCCTAATTTTTTCACACTACCCTAAACATTAAAATGGTCTTTGGAGAGATAAACAACTAAAGATAGCCATTTTTTCCGATTTTGAGGCTGCTTTCTGTGTTAAATGTTTTGGCTAAATTAAATAATACTCCCTACCTACCTACCCTAATTTTTGGGGGCATGAAACAGGAACCACACATATATTTCATTTCAAGTTCTGCTCTGAAATGTGTCATTTCCACTGTAATTGTGGGCATTTAAATCTGTTCTTTAGAATTTAAAATTCAGTGCCATAAAAGATAGAGAAATCTTTAAATTCTTGTTAAGTGTCCAAAGTTGAAAGGTTAGTATGATAAGATCCAAACTTTGCTACCTATTGGCTAAGTCTTGTGATGACTATAAAGCTGAACAATGGTATGGTGTGTTACACTCAAATATTCAACATATCATTTCACCATAATGAGAAGATAATAACTTTAGGCAGATTGTATAAACATGGCATAAAAGACTGATTCTGAACAAAACAACAACAGACTCTGAAATTTACTTTTAAGCACTTAAATTATAATTTCCTTCAAAGGTCACTATTGTGACAATGTTAGTGTTTTACCTTTCACAACATGGCAAGAATCATAAGATGTTTCCAGAAATTTAAGAACATTAAAATTCTGAAAGCATGAAAGCTTATACCCAAGACTTAAAACGGGAAAAGTGGAAATTGGCTATTTTTTTCTGGTCCAATCGCAGATATTTGAATTCTATTTTTGCAGAAATGTTTATAGAGTAGTCCTCTACAGTTTGGTTGACTTTTGTCCTAATCCTTTATTTTGATTGGTTGGTGGGGCCCATAAAGGGCAAATTTTTTAATTAAATATGTGGTTAATATAGCAGATCTCAGGTGAGCATTTACAGGACCGTTGGTCCTCTGATATTATATTTACCTCCCAATTTGGAATTTCAGATCAAGAATTCCAGCTGTCAAGAATTACTTCTTTGTTCTATCTTTCTTTCTATTTGGAAAGAGGAATATATTTGGTTGGCTGTCCAGATGTATCATGTGTGTAAAATAGAAGACTGGTGGTCGATAAACATTAATTTAGCTTGTTTTCTTCATTCTATATACATAATTTAGCTTTTTTTCTTCATTCAATATACATCCTATTTTATCCTATATTTCTGGCCTCGAAAAACATATGTTTTTTAACCTGACCTATATTTTTGACACCAAAAGTCACCAACCTCTAAACCAACAAATGTAATAAGTGCCCAGCAATGTAGGCTACTAATGTCTGTTTCTTTGTCCTGCTGGGATGATTGCTCATCACTGAAGTCAGTTACCACATAATGAAAACATGCCCATGAAATATACAGAGATTTTTAAAGTTGTAAAAGTTGAAAATTTTCAATAGAATTTTTTTTTATATTTTATTTTTGCTCAAAACATAGATTGTGGGTAGATGTAAGAACCGCCTCGGCGAGTACCCACAATCTATGTTTTGGAGCAAAAATAAGAAAAAGAGGTATACCCCTGCAAACCTTAGTTTTACTATATAAGAGTGGGGTAAAGGGTGGTATTTATTACACGGATATGTTTTCCAGATGACATTAGCTTCTCATAGCACTGGTTAATAATACCCAGGAAAGGATTGCGCTTCATGACATGACTGAATAAATTGTTGACTTAGAAGTTGAACCACAAAACAAATGAAATGATGGGGGGAAAAAACTGGTGCATTATACTGTATGTATTTCAGCTGAAGCAGAGGAAAAATATGGAGCAGCGAACCTCAAGATCTACCAGTCCACTTTCACACCAATGTACTACGCCATGACAGAAAACAAAGTGAGATGTACCATGAAACTGATCTGTCTTTTACCCCATGAACAGGTAATTGATTGTTATTTCTAGTGACTTAAAATGAATATTGTTGAGTGAATATCCCTATTAAAATATCTGTATGGAATATTTTTTGTAAAATATATGACAGAAAATAACCTTTAAACAGGAAAATGGCATACTTTGGTGTAGAATTTTGCAAGTTATACTACTTATTGTAATCCTTCAATGTGCTTGTTCTCTACATCTTTCAAGTACATCTTTCAAGTACAGGATAAGGAAAAAACTGTTTAGAAACACTGTTCATTTTTCTGATAAACGTTTCTCTTGAAATATCCGTGAGCATGTACAGTTCTGAGCCTAACTGATCTAATAGCTTCTCTTGTTGTTATATGATTTTATGTCCCATCAACAGCAAAGGTCATGAGGGAGCAGATATTGATTTTAAGTCTCAGTCAAATGACTGGTAAGGCCTGGCATTGACAGTCAACTTCCATAGAAAACTTTACCCTTATTTAATGACTGTTTTCTCCTTTTGACTGTTTTCTGGTTATCTTATGACTGTTTTATGACTGTTTTCTTGTTATCTTATGTCTGTTTTCTTTGTTATCTTATGACTGTTTTCTTGTTATCTTATCATTATGACTTTTTTTTTGTTATCTTGTGACTGTTTTCTTGTTATCTTATGTCTGTTTTCTCTCTATCACTCTCTTATTTTTCAGGTGATTGGGCTCCACATGATAGGTCAGTAGTGTGACAAGATGTTGCAAGGTTTCTCTGTGGTATCAAGATGGGCGCCACTAAATCCCAGTTTTCTGTGTTTCAGGTGATTGGGCTCCACATGATCGGCCAGTACTGTGACGAGATGTTACAAGGTTTCTCTGTGGCTATCAAGATGGGCGCCACTAAATCTCAGTTTGACGACACAGTAGCTATACACCCAACCTCCAGTGAAGAACTTGTCACCATGAGATGAATGTCATCTCAACACTTGTGAACTAGATCTCCAATATCAGACCAAACATATGAGCCTTAGCATGAGGAAACCAACAATCTGGGTTTCCGACTAGGTCTGGCACAAACCGGCCTGTGCAGTCTCAGAGGCAGGCTAGAAGCTTGAAATTTCAAATTTAGAAAGAAGAGACATTGTACTATCTGTGGAGTGAATACAAAGGTGCTGATCAGCTGTGCAGTTATTGCACTGCTGATCTGCGTCATTATGATTGTACACTGGAAAAGGCCAACTAAGTTTTGGCCAGGGTCAGCAGTCATTCCTGTCATTCACTTCTGACAATTTTGGTTTTTAATTTTGCTCATCAAGGGAGACTATTCTCACATTAAAAATGCTGTTATTTAGATATGGTCATATCTTTATATTTTGGTTTAGATTTTGACATACAAGCCTCAGGAACAAAAGATCAGCAGACAAAGTATAAAAAGTATCCTGAAGAACTTTTGTATGTTCCCTTTAAAAAGGCTTAAGTTTTTGGATAAGTTCTTTAAATATAACGTGTATTACCGTACAACCATCATTGCCTGAATTGTCAACAGATTTTTCACTGTTGCTGTGACCTTCAGAAGATAATTTATGGATTCTTTCAGACAATGAAATAGGAACTAGTTGACATTAGGTCTCTGCAAAGGTTTCTCATAATCAAAATAACGTGTTTGTTATTTCCTTGTCATATTTAATCAGTTATAATATTTATTGTTGTTTTGAGATATTTATATTGTAGAAGTACTTTTATCAGTTTTGATGATCAGAAATTTGAAAAGTGTTGTTGATGCTTATAACACAGTATATAGTGTATATATACTTTAGAAAATTTACTTATGATTAAAAATACATAGATACTCTAAAAACTTCAAATATATGAAAGGAAGCATGGTGGCATTGTGATAGAGGGCTGGAGAAATCTGAATCAAGAGGTTCTGGGATCCAAACCTGCTGGGGTGTCATTTTGTGTCCTTGAACAAGACACATTTACTCCCCATTGTACTAGTTGATACCCAGGAAGCAATGGCTCCATCCCAACCTTACAGAAAAAATGTTGACTGGCATAAAATTATCTGGGTGCCAAGCTTCCATCCAGAGTGATTCTGGTGCGTAATACGTATCAGAACATGGCTCCTTGGTTACCATGTAATGACTGATCATTAATAGTTGTGTTACTCGAACTGAAAAAAAAATGGATGACATAATACCAAGGATGTGTAGATTAGTGCCATACTCGTTATTTATCTTTCCTCTTGAAGTTACATGTATAGTATCGTCATTTTCTTTGAAATGAATATATCTGAATCACATGTGCTGTCAGTAAATGATTTCTGGTCACCATGCTAACATAATATAATAAAGAAAACCAGTGATTGTGTTGTGTATTCATTGAAATTACCCTAGCTGCAAAAAGTGTTGTAGTGAATTTAATTAATTTAATTTGATGACATGATACAGTGCGCTGTCCTTTGGATCGGGACATTAACTGGATGCCCCCTGTGCACAGTCATCCCCTGGGCAGGTTAAAGATCCCTACACAGGTTCTATCCTCATGCTTGTAGGCTCATCCTGTAAACACACCGGAGTGTAAAATGTACACCTCCCAAGAATAATCAGAAATTGATTGATGGGAGTAACAATAAAACAAAACAAACAAAATTTATCAATATTTTCAGTGAGAGTGGGGGCAGCTCGGATACACCAAAATATTCACCTTTGTTTCTAGACCCAGTGGTATAGAAGTTCTAAATGAAAATGTCAGGATTAAATCAATGGCTCGTCAAGAGGATTTTGGCAGTACATTTTTGCCCTTGGATTGGGAATTGGACACTAGATTTTCAAAATTGTCTAATACCAGCACACACAGCCCCACATGCCACCCCTTCCGCACCTGGGAGATAACAGATATTTGCATAAAAGGTGAGTCGATAGCAAGAAGAAATAATTTTCTTGACTCTCCATGTGATACAAGATTTTAAACAACAGCTACGGTATCATGCTGGAAGGCTGGTGTGTGCTCTATATGGTATTCACTTTGTTTCAAAAAAAAAGTTTATTCTTAAAACCAAGATGAAACATGAATATAACAGAATGTTACGTGATATTGCTGCTAATTAGGGGCCGACATATGTCCTCGTTGAATTAACCCTTGTACAAGTTAAGATAAAGCACCACCATGAATATATTTTAAGGTGGCGGTGCAACTACCCTTAACCAGAGGCGCACCATCGAAGGAGGAATTTACTAGCTTCCGATAAGGCACGTTAACCATATAAATAGTCTCAGTAATTGTTTTTTGCTTCACTTCCGGTATTAAAAATTTTCACAAAATCTCTATAACATGTATAAAACATAGTTTTCTTCCAATATTTCGCTATGGCAACGAGTATGGAGGTTGACAACAGCACCTCGACGGTGATGGCGTCTGCTGGGACCTCGGGGAGCGTCTCTGTCTCTCTACATCCGCTCGTTATCATGAACATATCAGAACACTGGACCAGAGTAAGAGCTCAGGAAGGAAAACCAAAGCAAGGTAGAGCAGTTGCACTAGACGTCAAATTAAGCTATTTGCTTTTAAGAAGCTGTCTGTTCTTTTTTTTTGTGTGTGTGTGTGTTTGGGGGGGGGGTGGGTGGGGGTGGCACCAGGGCAGTTCTCAATGTTTATTTGGTGGTATTTATCTGATCAGCAAGCTACTCTTTCGTGAGAAGAAATCAGTATTGGCCACTGGAACTACACCTTTCCCGCCTTTTTGCTCATTCGGTCGAGGGTAAAAGTGGGTCAGTATAAATATTACTTACAGAGTTGAAGAAGTACTAACAATATAAAATACAGCAACGCTATTTTAATTTTGTTTTCATATTTTTTCTTTTAAATTCAGTAAGGTCATAGCAATAAGCACCGAGTTATTCATCTTCTACGAATGACTGATTACATAATTCTGATCGGGATCAATACCCTGTGAAACCACTGTGCCCGGAAAGTGGCAGTCAAATTATTGATATATATATACTGCTGCCAGAATAAGTGAACACGGTTCTTATTTACCAATATTTTTATTGGCGTCACCAGTGGGATTTGAATCTGCCCAGTATAGGTTATTAATAGCCAGTTGGAAGAGTCTACCGACTGAACTGTCCAGGCATCCCTGTACATGAAATAAGAATTGGGGGGTTTAGCACAAGGGATTCCTTTTGGGTGCTTTTTGTTCAGATTTTTCATAATCGAAACTCGGCTGAGGCTATCCGCACGACGGTCGTGCCGATAAGCGGCGTTATCCGCACGACGGTCGTGCCGATAAGCAGCGTTATCGGCCCGACCGTCGTGCGGATAGCCAATGCTACAGGTATTGGCTATCGGCACGACGGCAGTATAGGATTTTCTAACAAGCTTACGTATGCATTGAACTATTAATTTGTCATTAAATAGATTAATTAAATGTTTAGCTATTGAAATGCATTCGAAATTAACATTTTTGTTAATTATGAATAAGAAAACTGATCCAGCTGATGTAAATTGAATCACAGTAGATTTCTAACAGCGGAGAAAAATATAACCATTGCAATTTTTTTTTAATTGTGTTACTGAAATGTTTCCATACTCCATTGTTAAAATCAAAGGCTGTTTATTCTTTTGGATTACCACATTATTTTATCATTTAGGTTACGATAATTACTCTCATTTACGCATACGCATGGCTGATTTTTACAGGTAAATTCACAGGTAAGCCAGTTTTAGCAAAATAACAATTTTGTTAATTAAAAAGTAAAAATTCCTGCGTGTGTAATATTCTGTTTCAGTTTCGAAGCCAGTGTAATATATTTATCAACTTAAAATGTATCCATTTCTAAATTTTCTTAACATTTGGATATCGATTTCCCTGTCGTGCGGATAACGCCGCTTATCCGCACGACGGTTGTGCCGATAAGCAGCGTTATCGGCACGACCGTCGTGCGGATAGCCAGTGTCTCGAAACTCGGCCCCCGCCCATTGGGGCCTTAATTTAGAAATAGATGGGCTACTTGTGCCTCCAGGGCAAGCTCATTCACTACTGACTGACCTTTCTGTTTACTGGTCAACAGCTCTGGTCTGAGCCTTCCCAGGAATAATGGTTCAAATCAAGCCATCCGTCTTTCTGGCTTACTTTGGTGGTTATACTTTTAAGCACATTTTTGATGTCATGACATCCTTATTTTCGGTAAAAGTCCCATAAAATGGAGGCAATGTCCCGTCATGACCGTAGCTGTTGCAAAGCATCAATTCCAAGGATAATTCTGGCTCAAAAATGTCATGAGAGAAAAATCTCAAATTTGGCTAAATCCAGCAAGAAATTATGATTTTCAGTTAGAACTATTGGCAGTTTTTTAGCAAATTAACATTTCTATTCCATTTGGTTAGTTTCATTGAGATTTTTGGCAGAAAAATGAGAGAATCTTTCCAAATCTCCCTAGAAAATAATCCCTGCGGTTCAAACAAACGTATTCGAATCCACTTTTAGTGTATGTGTACCGGTAATGTATTTTGTGTATTTTTATGTTTAGCATGCCGAAATCTGTGTGTTATAATTTTCGTAACAATTTATATTTGTCAGTCAAAATAAAAAAACTTCTGGGAGCTTGTGTTATTCTGTTGTAAATTTTTTTCCAATATTAAATATGGATTACTTGATTTGACTCGAAAAGAAAAAACAATAAGAGAGTGAGTGATCCTGTAGAATATTTAAGGTTCACTTTGGCACATTTTTTCTGCTCTGTTTGAGTTCAAAATAATTGTGGGAAGGCACATACTCAGTAAACTGTATATTGTGTTTGACAGGACCCTGGCCTTGATATTGGTTGGCCTATCTTTTTATACCGTGTTGATCAGTTTCTGATCATCACTTTTGGACCGGTGCAGTATGGGTGGCTAAACTAAGAATTTAGCCTCTTCTAAACAGGACCGTCGTCACTCAATAATTATGTGCATGCCCTCCTCATTTATTGCTTGCTGTACAAGGTCAAGGGTATGTCAAAGATGTCACACTATCGTTACTGAACTGTATGCACATCCCAGATAAATGTGTAAAATGACATGATTAGAAATTAAAATTTGATCAATTAATAAATGATTACAATACTTGTATGTAAATTGTTAAATTTTCTTTTTAATCCTTATTCACATCAGGATAACATGTCTGTGTATTAAATACCCTTTTTACCCCACTTTTATATGGTAAAACTGGGGTATGCAGGGTTTACCTATTTTTCTTATTTTTGCTCCAAAACATACATTGTGGGTACTCATTAGAACTGCCTGGCTTAGGCGGTTCTAACGTGTACCCACAGTCTATGTTTTGAGCAAAAATATCAAAATTTTCTGATGAAATGTTCTATTTTTACGGCTGAAAAAAAAAAATATCTGTATATTGCATGGGCAAGTTTTCCTAAATGTATAATTCTGTGCTAATTACTCATTAGATGTACCTCCTATTATCAAGTACTATAGATCTATTAAAGTGTTTATGAAGGTATCGTCTATTTTTAAAAAGAAATGATGTTTTGTTTTCAGTGATAGGAGCTTTAATAGGAAAACAGAAAGGACGGAACATTGAGGTTATGAACTCATTTGAACTTCACTTTGACGCCATTGACAAGGATGTGGTCATTGATATGGAATACTACAACACAAAAGAAGAACAATGTAAGACTTATGAGCCGCCTCATCGGAAAACCAACAATTTGCATAGGCGAAAACAAAGACGCAGATCAGCTTCACGGTAACCGCGAAGCTGATCAGCGCCTTTGTTTTCGCTACTCGGATAGTACAATTCCTCTCCTACTTAAATCCAATATTTCAAGCTTCTAGCTCTTTTCAGTGCTTGTACAGGACGGTTTTTGTCGGACCTGTTCGGAAACCACATTGTTGGTTTTCCCACGAGGCGGCTCATATGTAGTGTTAGAAAAGTAAATAAAATAAAATAAATGAAGGCAGAAATTATTGTAAAATATTGAATGGGGGCATGGTGGCCTAGAGCTCTGGATATAGAGAATTAGGAGTTCAAAGCCTTCTAATGTCAGTTCGTGCTGCTGCAAGACGCATTTACTCCCAAATGTACTGGTTAATACCCAGGAAGCAGTAGCTCTGTCTCAACATGACTGATCTTTTTTTACTGTAACATTAAACTGGAAAACTGAACAAAGCTTAAATCATATTGTGACCTGAGATTTGCGGCAGTTGTAAATATTGGTCAAACATTTAGATGTATCAGACTCATATTACTTAAATTTTGTTTAGGTATTCAGGCCTTGGTAAACAGAAGTTAGAAACAATGTGATCTTTGTCTATATTGTTCATTCTGAGAATTATTATAAGTCAGTGGGGCCTGCTTCTTTAAATCTCTATGAGCCGCGACGCGAGAAAACCGGTCTTCGGGGTTTACGAGCAGGTCTGACACAAACCAATCTGTACAGTCACAGAAGCAGGCTAGAAGTTTGAAATTTCGGATTTAAGAAGAAGAGAAATTGTACTATCCGTGTAGCGAAAACAAAGGCGCTGATCAGCTTTGCGGTTACCGCGAAGCTGATCTGCGCCTTTGTTTTCGCCTAGGCAAAAATCCGGTTTTCTCACGATGCGGCTCCTATGTTGTAGCAAATGTTTTAAGTTGTTGAAAGTTCAGGACCATTTGTTACCTTGTTGCATTTATCCTTTTAATTTTGTTCCTTTCCCTAGTTAAGCAAGTGTTCAGCGAGATGGATTTCCTGGGCTGGTATACAACAGGGGACAGTCCAACAGAGGCAGACATACATGTGCACAAACAGGTTAGCTAAGTTTTGTTTTACAGTTCAACCTCATTATAACGGGCCTCACTATAGTGTGGCTTTCACTATAACACTGCCATGTGATGGCTCTCAAAATGATAATTTTGCTATATGTCTATTGTAAATAATCTCATTATAACACAGTTTCACTTATAACACAGTATGTTTCCATGGACCCCTAACATAGCGTTATAGTGAGGTTGGCATGTATTTGCATGCCTTGATAAATTCAGCTAGAGATTCAGCCTATTTTTCACTTATAATGTCTTCCTGAGATCTCTTTAAGCACAAAGCAGCCTTGATCAGATAGGCTGTGTAGCTGATCAGTTCCTTGTTTTTGCTGCATAAATTGTACAAAACTTGTCTTGAATTCAAAATTTCCAACCACTTGCTATCAAGATTATACAACTTGATAAGACTGAGCCACCAAGACCTGTGCAATAACTGCACAGCTGATCAGCGCCATTGTTTTTGCTACACGGATAGTACAATCCCTCTCCTCCTTAAATCCAAAATTTCAAGCTTCTAGTCTTGTTCTGTGGCTGTATAGGCTAGTTTGTGTCAGACCTGGTCAGAAACCCAGATTGTTTTCTCATGCAAAGGCTCAAGTATTGGAACTTCTGTGACTAGACAGCCTCTGTGAAATCCTAAATGCATTTTGATTGAAATGATTTATTTATTTCAGATCTGTGAAATCAACGAGAGTCCTATAATGTTGAAAATGAATCCTTTAGCCAGGAATACTGATGTAAGTATCTTGATACAACCTTGGCTATTTAATGGGACGTAAAACAAAAAAAGAACAGAATACAGATGTCAGAGCATGTCATGCGAAACCTACGGATAATTTATTACATTACTACGAACAGAGTTCAATATATTCTTACAGGCATGTGAGAATGAAACTGAAATTGTGTCATGTAAGCCTAAATGACAGGATATTACAGGCCTAGAAATTTTTCTGAGGACCTACTCGTCCTGTGGGGCGAGTTGTAAATAATTTTTACTCGTCCTTACTGCTGGTGCACTCGTCCTTAAAAACTGGATTTCAAAAGAGACAAAAATCATCAAAAACTAATGTCGCCCTGCTTCGACATTTTTTGTCTACTTTCGATATCAAAATGGAAATGCTCGATTATTTGACTTTTGGTGTAAGCCGTTTTATCACATGGAGATAAAACCCGGGACGTCTTAAGTCTTGATAGTACGGCGCGCCGTGAATAAAATGACCAATCGGTTTCCGGTATTTGGACCATGTACCGGATTTTATTGAATTTCATTTACTGCGGACTAGTGACGTAGTGCAAACATCCGGTTGACAATCGGAAACGAAATCTTCAGCTGATTTTGCATTTACGGATATTTACTGTTAATTTCCAATGAGCGTGGACAAACGAATTTACCTGTTTTTTCAAACTGTAGTCAGTCAGTCAGTCAGTGTAGAAGAAAAATCAATACTGTCACTTGGATACTTACAGTATCAGTGCACAGAAAAATCTATTGTTTGTCTTCATAATTATAACTCTATACATGGAAATATGATAACCAGCGAACACTAGAAATCCAAATCAAAACAAACTTCCTCAAATAAACTTTATACATACCTAAAGAAAGTGAAAATATGCAAATAAAATTGATATAATAATTTCATGTTGTTTACTTCTTTTTTTTTCTTTGCCTTGAGCATGCTGAATCACAAAGGGTAAATGTTCTAATTTAAGACACTTTGTGTAAATTGATTGGTCAGTATCTTACAAGTGAAGTCTTATCAATGAAACTTTTTACAATGATAGTCCATGCTCATTGGAAATTTACAGTACTGCCTCGAGTCAGTCCCGAAAATGCTACTCGTCCTGTCGGGCGAGCCAGGGTAAATTTCCACTTACCCGTATCGAACTTTCACTCGTAAATACGAGCGGACATGTGGATTTTTCCAGGCCTGTATAATTATTACGTTTTATGTTGTACTATTCTAGTGTTTTATTTGAACTGAGTAATGTGCAACACATTTTTAGCTCGCCTGTACGAAAGTACAGGAAGAGCTATTGCAGTCACCCCGGCGTCGGCGTTGGCGTCGGTGTCGGCGTTAGCGTTAGCATCGGCGTCGGCGTTGCTCAAAGTTTTTGGTTAAAGTTTTTATGAGTCTATATCTCTTGAAGTTGTTGATGGATCAAGTTGATACTTTGCATGTTGGTAGATATTGGTCTGAAGTTTTATGCTGTTCCATCATGACCCACCTTGGTGACCTTGAGGTCAAGGTCACGGACTTAGAATGTTTTTGTTAGCTCACCTGAGCCGTCAGGCTCACAAGGTGAGCTTATAGTATACCCATGCTCCGTCGTCCGTCCGTCGTCCGTCCGTCCGTCCGTCGTCCACCATTTTCAAAGATCTTCTTCTCTGAAACAGCTTGGCCAATCAAAGCCAAATTTTACATGAAGCATCTATGGGAAGGGGGAACCAATGTGTATATAAATAATCCAGGTCACATGACCAAGATGGCCGCCATGCCCATATATGGTAAAAACCCTTCAAAAATCTTCTTCTCCGGAACCACTGGACCGATTTCAACCAAACTTGGCATGAAGCATCGATGACTCAAGTACTACAATGTGTATATAAATCATGACCTTGCGGTAAACCTTGACCTATTTTACGGCAAGGTCAACATAGGTCGCCTTTGCATTTGAATGGGAAAAATTGTTAAATTGTCATTTAAAGGAAAAATCTTGCAGAAAATGAGCAGCAGGACTGAATATTAATGATTCTGAAAAAAATTGGGCACCAGGGGCTCATCCGCCCCCACCCCAGGGCAATATACATGTATATTATCATAATATTCAAACATCTTCTTCTCTGAAACCGCTTGGCCAATCAAAGCCAAATTTTACATGAAGCATCTATGGGAAGGGGTAACCAATGTATATATAAATAATCCAGGTCACATGACCAAGATGGCCGCCTTGCCCATATATGGTAAAAACCCTTCAAAAATCTTTTTCTCTAGAACCAGTGGACCAATTTCAATGACACTTGACATGAAACATCGATGGCTAAAGCACTACAATGCATATATAAATCATGACCCTGTGATGACCTTGACCTATTTTACGGCAAGGTCAACATCGGTCGCCAATGCATTTGAATGGGGAAAACTTTTAAAATGACATGTAAAGTGAAAGTCTTGCAGGAAATGGGCAGTAGGACTGAATATTAATGATTCTGAAAAAAATGGACCCCAGGGGCTCATGTGCCCCCACCCCAGGGCAATATACATGTATATCTTCACTACATTCAAACATCTGCTCCTCTGAAACCGCTTGACCAATCAAAGCCAAATTTTACATGAAGCATCAATAGGAAGGGATAACCAATGTGTATATAAATAATCCAGGTCACATGACCAAGATGGCCGCCATGCCCATATATGGTAAAAACCCTTCAAAAATCTTTTTCTCTGGAGCCGTTGGACCAATTTCAATGAAACTTGGCATGAAACATCGATGGCTAAAGCACTACAATGTATATATAAATCATGACCCTGTGATGACCTTGACCTATTTATGGCAAGGTCAACATAGGTGCCAATGCATTTGAATGGGGAAAACTTTTAAAATGTCATTTAAAGTGAAAGTCTTGCAGGAAATGGGCAATACGACTGACTATTAATGATTCTGACAAAAAATGGACCACAGGGGCTCATATGCCCCCACCCTGTGGCAATATACATGTATATTTCCATAATATTCAAACATCTGCTCCTGTGAAACCACTTGGCCAATCAAAGCCAAATTTTATGTGAAACATCTAAAGGATGGGGTAATCAATGTGTATATAAATAATCCAGGTCTCATGACCAAGATGGCCGCCAGGCCCATATATGGTAAAAATCTCTCAAAAATTTTCTTCTCTGGAACCAGTGGACAGATTTTCAAGGGAACTTGGCTTGAAGCATCAATGGCTGAAGTACTACAATGTATATATAAATCATGACCCTGTGATGACCATGACCCATTTATGGCAAGGTCAACATGGGTTGCCAATGCATTTGAATGGGAATAACTGTTAAAGTGTCATTTGAAGGAAAAAGCCAGCAGGAAATTGGCAAATGGACAAAATATTGATTATTCTGAAAAAGAAAATGGCCCAAGGGCTTCATCTGCCCCTGCACTGGGATTAAATACCATAATATTCAAACATGTTTATTGGTATATGCAGCAGATCTCAGGTGAGCGTTTACAGGACCATTGGTCCTCTGGTTAAAGTTTTTGGTTAAAGTTTTAATAAGTATATATCTCTTGAAGTTGTTGATGGATCAGGTTGATACTTTGCATGTTGGTACATATTGGTCTGACATTTTATTCTGTACCATGATGACCCACCTGGGTGACCTTGAGGTCAAGTTATGGACTTAGAAATTTTGTGTTAGAGTTTTTGGTTAAAGTTTTTATAAGTCTATATCTCTTGAATATGTAGAGGGAATAAGTTGATACTTTGCATGTTGGTAGATATTGGTCTGAAGTTTTATGCTGTACCATCATGACCCACCTGGGTGACCTTGAGGTCAAGGTTACGGACTTAGAAATTTTGTGTTAGAGATTTTGGTTAAAGTTTTTATAAGTCTATATCTCTTGAATATGTAGAGGGATCAAGTTGATACTTTGCATGTTGGTAGATATTGGTCTGAAGTTTTATGCTGTACCATCATGACCCACCTGGGTGACCTTGAGTTCAAGGTCACAGACTTTGAAATTTTATGTTAAAGCTTTTGCTTAAAGTGTTTTGAACTGTATATTGCTGGAACTGATGGATGGATCTAGTTGATACTTTGCTGTTAGATATTATTCTTTTATTATGCTGTAGCATCTTGACTCACCTGTGGTCAAGGTCACAGACTTAGATTTTAGGTTATAAGTCTATATCAAATATGTAGATGGATCAAGTTGAACTTAGCATGTTGGTAGATATTGGTCTGAAGTTTTATGCTGTACCATCATAACCCACCTGAGTGACAATGAGGTCAATGTCTTTGGTCGTAGATTTAATAGATTTAGTGACAAAGCACAAGTCAGGCGAGCTACGCTGTCCTGCGACAGCTCTTATTATGTCTCCCCCCGACAGGGTCGGGAGACATATTGTTTTTCCCCGTGCGTCTGTCCGTCCATCTGTCTGTCTGTCTGTCCGTCACAAATAGTGTCCGCTCTATAACTTGAAAACCGTTAAAGATTTTTAAATGAAACTTGGTACACTTGTAAACCACGACTAGACGATGTGTCATGCACAAGAACCATAACTCTAGCTTGAGTATTTTTGGAGTTATTTCCCTTTGATTATTTTCAATACAATTTCATGTCCGCTGTATAACTTGAAAACCGTTAAAGATTTTTCAATGAAACTTGGTACACTTGTAAACCACGACGAGACGATGTGTCATGCACAAGAACCATAACTCTAGCTTGAGTATTTTTGGAGTTATTTCCCTTTGATTATTTTCGATACAATTTCGTGTCCTTTGTATAACTTGATAACCGTTAAAGATTTTTCAATGAAACTTGGTACACTTGTAGATCACAACGAGACGATGTGTCATGCACAAGAACCATAACGCTGGCTTGAGTATTTTTGGAGTTATTTCCCTTTGATTATTTTCGATACAATTTCGTGTCCGCTGTATAACTTGAAAACCGTTTAAGATTTTACAATAAAACTTGGTACACTTATTGAGCATGATCAGACGATGTGTCATGCACAAGAACCATAACTCTGGCTTGAGTATTTTATGTGTTATTTCCCTTTGATTATTTTCCATACAATTTCGTGTCCGCTTTATAACTCGAAAATCGTAAGAGTTATTTCAATGAAACTTGGTACACTTATAAAGCACGATGAGATTATGTGTCGTGCTAAAGAACCATAACTCTTGATTGTATATCTTTGGAGTAATTTCCCTTTGATTATTTTCCATACAATTTCGTGTCCACCCTATAACTTGAAAACAGTAAGAGAAATTTCAGTGAAACTTGGTACACTTATAAAGCATGATGAGACAATGTGTCATGCTCAAGAATTATAACTCTTGCTTTCATATCTTTGGAGTTATTTCCCTTTGATTATTTTCCCATACAATTTCATGTCCACTCTATAACTTGAAAACCATAAGAAATATTTCAATGAAACTTGGTACACTTATAAAGCACGATGAGATGATGTGTCATGCTAAAGAACCATAACTCTTGCTTGCATATCTTTGGAGTTATTTCCCTTTGATTATTTTTCATTCAATTTCTTGTCTGCTCTATAACTCAAAAACCATTACAGATTTTTCAATGAAACATGGTACACTTATAAAGCATGATGCACAAGAATCATTACTCTTGCTTTCATATCTTTGGAATTATTTCCCTTTGATTATTTTCCAAACACTTTCTTGCCCCCTCTATATAACTTGAAAACCGTAAGAGATATTTCAATGAAACTTGGTACACTTATAAAACAGAATGACAGGATATGTGATGCACAAGAACTATAAATCTTGCTTGCATATTTTGGACATGCACGTAGAAAGGGGGGAGACATCAGTTTTCACATAGAAAACAAATTCTAGTTATATATAAAATGGTCTATGTCTATGTTATATCTCCATTAGCTGCCAGTATCAGTATACGAGTCTGTGATAGATCTGATCAACGGTGAGGCTACGATGCTATTTATAGAACTACAGTATACACTAGCTACGGAGGAGGCTGAGAGGATTGGCGTAGACCATGTCGCCAGAATGTCAACAGCTGATACTGGGGAGAGTTCTACTGGTAAGCCAAGCAGACAGTTTGTTATCGTTTCAAATGAGCCATGACGGGAGAAAAAAGGTCTTTGGATTTCCAACCAGGTCTGACAAAAAACGGTCTCTGCAGCTGCAAAAGATGTCTATATATACCAGCATATAAGCTTGAAATTTCAGATTTTAGAAGTAGAGGGATTTCTTTATCTGTGTGGTGAAAAAAAAAGATGCTGTCAGCACTGCTACATGTAAATATTGGTTGTTTCAAAGCAACTAACCAGCGGATTTTGCAAACTGTTTATCATGAAATGATATACTGCCCTATTGGTTGTAAGATCTAAAAAAAGGAGGCATTTCAACTGAGCAGAGAGAAATATTTTTATGCATCTGTTTTCAAATTATAACCATTATAACTATCAGTAATACATGTTTTACCTGAGAAGTTTCACAACAAAAATATAGTTTGAGCCTTTGCATGAGAAAACCAACAATTTGTGTTTCTGACAAGGTCTGACACAAACTGGCCTGTACGGGCTCAGAAAAAGGCTAAAAGCATAGAAATTTCAGATTTAAGAAGTAGAAGGATGGTACTATCTGTATAGCGAAAAATAAAGACGCCGAACTGCTGTGTGGTTACTGCACAGCTGATCTGCACCTTTGTTTTTGCATAGGCAAAAATCTGTTTTTTCTCATGATGTGGCTCAAATATATATGTATTTTCAGTGGCTGAACATTTAATAGCCCAGCACAGTGCTATCAAGATGTTACACAGTAGAGTGAAGTTAATTTTAGAATATATCAAAGCAGTGGAGGCAGGTATGTATACAGGTTAAATAAATGCAATGTTATGGTATAAATGAGCCGCCTCGTGGAGAAAACCAACAATGTGGTTTCCGAACCGGTCCGACACATGCCGACCTGTACAGTCACAGAAAAGAGCTAGAAGCTTGAAATTTTGGAGTTAAGTAGAGGAGGAATTGTACTATCCGAGTAGTGAAAACAAAGGCGCTGATCAGCTTTTGATCTGCGCTTTTGTTTTCGCCTATGCAGATTGTTGGTTTTCCCATGGGCCGGCTCAAATGTAATAATAATAGGATGTTGGTCATGAGTAATGCTAAGCAGATCATGCTTCCATACTATATGTGCAACAAAGGGTTATATACTCTGCCAGGGTCATATATGACATGTTGACTTGCAAGTCACCTTCCTCTCTTGGCCAATCAAAAGTCACACACAGCGGATGAATATGTATGAGGTGTAATAAGATTGGCATGTCACTCTGATGGCATTTCATATCACCACTTAGTAACTTCATTTCATTACGAAAACATGCCCATGCAATATACAGAAAAATGTTTGGGTTGTAAAAATGAAAATTTTCATTGGAAAAATTTTGATAGTTTTCTTATTTTTGCTCAAAACATAGATTGTGGGTGCACGTTAGAACCGCCTCGGCGAGGCGGTTCTTATGAGTACCCACAATCTATATTTTGGAACAAAAATAAGAAAAATAGGTATACCCCAGCATACCCCAGTTTTGCTGTATAAAAGTGGGGTTTAAGGGGGTATACATTTCACGGACACGTTTTCCTGATGTTTTTATTTGTTATACCTATTAAACAGGTGAAATTCCTAAAAATCACGAGGTCCTACGAGATGCGTACAGTCTATGTTACAGATTACCAGTATTAAATACAGACAGATTTAAAGAAGACTTCTTTAATGTAAGTTCAGCTATTACTCCTACTGCTCACATCTAAGAATATAAGAATCTATCATGTGTCCGATACATATATAGTAATATCCTTCCCGAGAGTCATGCTTGGTTGGCTTGAAGTTCATGTGCCGAGACTATAGTTTTACCGATACATGTACCAACATTCTCTAACCAGTAATTACTATTATATCCTTTCTTATTCTTTTTGCAGCAATGTAATGATGTTTGTTTGATGTCATACCTCGGAACTATAACAAAAGGCTGTAATACTATTAACCAGGTAAGTTGGAATTATGTTACATGATATGCCTGTAGTTTTTGTAGAAATAAAAAGTATATATAGACATCAGGAAAACATGTCCGTGTAATATGTACCTCCTTAAACCCCACTTTTATATAGCAAAACTGGGGTATGCAGGGGTATACCTTTTTTTCTTATTTTAGCTCCAAAACATAGATTGTGAGTACTCATTAGAACCGCCTCGATGAGGCATTTCTAACGTGTACGCACAATCTATGTTTTGACCAACATTAAACAGTAACCGCTTAAGTTTTCATCCTTAAATTGTAGCCGATCAAAATAATTTAGCTGTGTAAATTATCAAATAAAGTAAGACAGTCACAGGCTTAAGATTTGAGACATGGATTGGATTTAATATTAATTTAATAGCTATTCAGTGGTAAATGTTCCTGATTAATCAGTAAATTGTGGTTATTCTGGTTACAGGTTCTTAGATTTAGGAGTAATTTAATCCCAAGACAATTTGTATATGAGCTGCCGCATGGGAAAACCAACAATCTGCATCAGTGAAAACAAAGGCGCAGATCAGCTTCGCAGTAACTGCTCAGCGCCTTTATTTTCGCTACACAGATAGTACAATTCCTCTACATTCTAAATCCAAAATTTCCAGCCTCTACTTATCTTCTGTGACTGTACAGCCTGGTTTGTGTTCGACCTGGTCAGAACCCAAATTGTTGGTTTTCTCAGGCACAGGCTCATAGGTATTAGGGGTAGATGCTGTTCCCAAGAATGCTTGCATGGTACATACAGCTGATGTGAAACCTAGAGTTTCATATATGCCATATGGTAAAACGTTGTTTTTTTTTTTTCATGTAGCTCATTTGTTGCTGTTTGTTTTTCAGTTTGTGAACAAGTTTAATGTGATGTACGACAGACAGGGTATGGGAAGACGGATGAGGGGGCTATTCTTTTAACCATGCCATTTCGGGTGGAAAGTGCCACCGAGTGAAGCTCAAATCCTAACAACTGGACATGCTTTAGATTGCAAATTTCTAATTTCACATCTAGAGGATTCAAAAATGTCATTAACAGGCAAAGGGCACAAAAATCTGTAGGAAACAATTGAAGCATAATTGTTTTGATTCTCTGATGTCCATTTTTTGGGTTATATAGAGTTAGGTATCTTATATAAATATTGTATAGCTTAACAGCAAAACTGATCATTAAATTTTACACTGACAGTTCTGCATCTTGATTTTTATATACGTTTTACTATAAAGTGCTAAAATAGAGCTTCAATCTGTATGATAACATCAGTGTTGAGAGGAAAGGGAAATCCTGTCTAAATGTATTTTAGCCTGCTGAATGAAAAACATTTAACACTAAAATTTGAAAATAGGAAATGGTGTTGGAGGAAAATTGAGATTACAAAAGGTTGAAGGACCTGAAAGATACAAGAAAACTGAAAAGAACTGTTTTTGGTTTCCATCCTTGTAGGGCTCAAACCTGTTTCTACATCATTATCTACAGAATTTACCAAGAGACTTGCAGATATTCAAGCCTTACAGATTATACATTCAAGCTGTCGACAATATGTTTTGACCAGGCTGCTAAGAAGGCTGGTCTAAAAATGTTTAATGCAGTAAAATTTTTGTTAAGAAAATTTTAGTTTCATTGTCTTCTAGTTTGTTTTACCCAGGAAACCTTGTTTTATTAGCTCACCTGAACTGAAGGCTCACAAGGTGAGCTTATAGGATGGCTATGCTCCTGCGTCCATCCATCGGCGTCCGTCTGTCCACAATTTCTAAGATCGTCTTCTCTGAAACTGCTGGGCCAATCAAAGCCAAACTTCATGTGGAGCATCCTTAGGAAGGGGGAACGAAAGTTTATATAAATGATCTAGGTCACATGACCAAGATGGCCGCCATGGCTATAAATAGCAAAAACCCTTAAAAATCTTTTTCTCCAGAACCGGAAGGTCTATGATTTTAAAATTTGGCATGAAGCACCAGGGAGAGGAGCTCTACAAAGTTGATATAAATCATGACCGTGGCATGACCTTGACCTATTTTACGGCAAGGTCAACATAGGTAGTCCACACATTTAAATGTGGAAAATTGTCAAAATGTCATTTAAAGGGAAAAACTTGAAGGAAATGGGCAAATGGACTGAAGATTTGTAATTCTGAAAAAAATTGGACACCAGGGGCTGGTCTGCCCCCACCCCGGGGCAATATGCATGTTCATAACATAATATTCAAAGATCTCTGAAACTGCTTGCCCAATCAAAGCCAAACTTCATGTGGAGCATCCATATGATGGGGGGAATGAAAGTTTATACAAATGGTCTAGGTCATGTGACCAAGATGGCTGCCATGGCTAAAAATAGCAAAAACCTTTCAAAATCTTCTGCAGTACCAGAAGGCCTATGATTTTGAAACTTGGCATGAAGCATCAGGAAGAGGAGCTCTACAAAGTTTATATAAATCATGACCTTGACCTATTTTATGACATGGTCAACGTAGGTCGCCCATGCATTTGAATGGGGAAAATTGTGTGTCATTTGAAGGGAAAAACTTGAAGGAATTGCGCAAATGAACTGAAGATTTACGATTCTGAAAAAATTTGGACCCCAGGGGCTGGTCTGCTCCCACCCTCGGGCAATATACAAATATATATTACCATAAAATTCAGAGATCATCTCTGAAACAGCGTGGCCAATCAAAGTCCAATTTTATAGGAAGCATCTGTATAAAGGGAGAACCAATGTGTTTGTAAATAAACCAGGTCACATGTCCAATATGGCTGCCATGCTCATATATAGTAAAAACCCTTCAAAAATCTTATTTGCGGCCACCGTGGCAGAGCGGTTAAGAGCGCTGTTTCTAAATCACTCGATCATCTCACCGCTGTGTCTGGTGTGGGTTCGAGCCCCGCTCTGGCCACATGTGAGGCAAGCCAAGTTCTGCTTGCGGGTGTGCCAGGTGGTTTTATAGCTCACCTGAGCCGAAGGCTCTCAGGTGAGGTTATAGGATTGGGAGGCACCCGGCGTCCGTCCGTCGTCGTCGTCCGTCGTCCACCATTTTCAAAGATCTTTTTCTCTGAAACCGCTTGGCCAATCAAAGCCAAATTTTATGTGAAGCATCAATAGGAAGGGGGAACCAGTGTGTATATAAGAAATCCAGGTCACATGACCAAGATGGCCGCCATGCCCATATATGGTAAAAACCCTTCAAAAATCTTCTTCTCCAGAACCAGTGGACCAATTTCAACGAAACTTGGCATGAAGCAATGATGGCTCAAGCACTACAATGTATATATAAATCATGACCCTGTGATGACCTTGACCTATTTTACGGCAAGGTCAACATAGGTTGCCAATGCATTTGAATGGAGAAAAATTTTTAAGTGTCATTTAAAGTGAAAATCTTGCAGGAAATGGGCAGTAGAACTGAATATTGATGATTCTGAAAAAAATATTGACCCCAGGGGCTCATCTGCCCCCACCCCGGGGCAATATACCCGTACATTACCATAATATTCGAACATCATCTCCTCTGAATTGGCTTGACCAATCAAAGCCAAATTTTATGTGAAGCATCAAGAGGAAGGGGAACCAATGTGTAAATAAGAAATCCAGGTCACATGACCAAGATGGCCGCCATGCCCGTATATGGTAAAAACCCTTCAAAAATCTTCTTCTCCAGAACCAATGGACGGATTTCATCAAAACTTGGCATGAAGCATTGATGGCTCAAGCACTACAATATGTATATAAATCGTGACCCTGAGATGACCTTGACCTTCTTTATGGCAAGGTCAACATAGGTCACCAATGCATTTGAATGGGGAAAAATTTTAAAATGTCATTTAAAGTGAAAATCTTGCAGGAAATGGGTAGTGGGACTGAATATTGATGATTCTGAAAAATTTTGACCCCAGGGGCTCATCTTCCCCCACCCCGGGGCAATATACCTGTACATTACCATAATATTCAAACATCATCTCCTCTGAATTCGCTTGGCCAATCAAAGCCAAATTTTATGTGAAGCATCAAGAGGAAGGGTGAACCAATGTGTAAATAAGAAATCCAGGTCACATGACCAAGATGGCCACCATGCCCATATTTGGTAAAAACCCTTCAAAAATCTTCTTCTCCAGAACCAATGGACGGATTTCATCAAAACTTGGCATGAAGCATTGATGGCTCGAGCACTACAATATATATATAAATCGTGACCCTGAGATGACCTTGACCTTCTTTACCGCAAGGTCAACATAGGTCACCAATGCATTTGAATGGGGAAAAATTTTAAAATGTCATTTAAAGTGAAAATCTTGCAGGAAATGGGCAGTGGGACTGAATATTGATGATTCTGAAAAATTTTGACACCAGGGGCTCATCTGCCCCCACCCCGGGGCAATATACCTGTACATTACCATCATATTCAAACATCATCTTCTCTGAAACCGCTTGGCCAATCAAAGCCAAATTTTATGTGAAGCATCAATAGGAAGGGGGAACCAATATGTATATAAGAAATCCAGGTCACTTGACCAAAATGGCCGCCATGCCCATATATGGTAAAAACCCTTCAAAAATCTTCTTCTCCAGAACCGGTGGACCAATTTCAACGATACTTGGCATGAAGCATCTATGGCTCAAGCACTACAATGTGTATATAAATCATGACCCTGTGATGACCTTGACCTTTTTTACGGCAAGGTCAACATAGGTCACCAATGCATTTGAACTGGGAGAACTTTAAAATGTCATATAAAGTGAAAGTCTTACAGGAAATGGGCAGTAGGACTGAATATTAATGATTCTGAAAAAAAAAACAATGGATCCCTGGGGCTCATCTTCCCCAACCCTGGGGCATTATACATATAAATTCTTCTCCTCTGAAACCACTTAGCCAATTTAAGCCAAATTTTATCTGAAGCATCTATAGGATGGGGGAACCAATGTGTTTATTAATAATCTAGGTTTCATTACCAAGATGGCCGCAATGCCCATATTAATCTTTTTCTCTGAACCATTTGACAAATTTCCATGAACTTTGGAGTGAAGCATCGATGGCTAAAGTACTACAATGTATATCTAAATCATGACCTGTGACAACCTTGACCCAGTTTATGGCAAGGTCAACATGGGTTGCCCATGAATTTGAATGGGAAAAACTGTTAAAATGTCATTTGAAGGGAAAAGCCAGCAGGAAATTGGCAAATGGACAGAATATTGATTATTCTGAAAAAAAGAAAATCGCTCTAGGGCTTCATCTGCCCTTACACTGGGGTTAAATACCATTATATTAAAACATGTTTATTGGTACACGTATATGCAGCAGATCTCAGGTGAGCGTTTACAGGACCATTGGTCCTCTGGTCTCAGGGTTCTCCCATTTTCGCCCTAGCTACTGATTGGCCCCTCTCATATGAACTGAAATAATCTTGAAAGGGATGTAAAACTGAATTTAAAAAAAAAAAAATTATTCTCAGGAACTGCCAAACCTATTGCAACAAAACTTAAGATGTAGTTATGAAGACTAGTGCACTACAATTTGTGCATATATCATGACCCTGTGATGACCTTGGCAGATTTTACGACAAGTTCAACATAGGTCACATAAACAGCAAACTGTTATATAAAATGTCATTGAAGGGAAAAACCTTTGTGCACAGGAAGGGGCAAATGGACAGAATATGTATGAATTTGAATAAGAAATAGACCCTAGGGGTTATTCTGACCCTGTCCTGGGGCTATATACATGAATATGACCATTATAGTCAAACAAGTTTATTGGTATATATCATCAGATCTCAGGTGAGTGTTTACAGGACTATTGGTCCTTCTAGTTTCTCTGTCACTGGACAACCACACTCCCCTCTTCTTGTCATTTTGAGGCAGATGCCTGTAGCTCCTGATTTGGAAAATATTGTCCATGTATTTACATTTTAGCTGGCCTCTACAAAGAACAATAGCTATTGGCATTAACATGGCTTTACCATCCCAATCCATCTGGAAGACTTTCAGGCCAAGGCCTTATGCTTTGAAATTTTGTTAGATTTTAGGAGTCTGTATCTCTCTAATTTCTGGACAGATCTAGTTGACACTATGCATATTGTTACATCTTGGTCTAAGTTCTATGCTGTACCACCCCGACTCTGGTACCAGAGTGACCTTGAGGTCAAGGTCATGGACTTTGAAATTATTTTATGAGTAATACACAATTCAGGTGAACTACACTGTCTTGCATCTAAGCTACTGGTGAGCCTCATCATGGGAAAATCAACATTGTTTTCGAACAGGTCCGACACAAACCGATCTGTACAAGCACAGATGATGGCTAGAGGCTGTAAATTTTGGTTTAAGAAAGTACTATCCCTGTAGTGAAAACAAAGGCTCTGTTTAGCTTCACAGTTACTGTTAAGCTGATCTGTGATTTTGTTTTCGCTTATATTATACAAATTGTTGTTTTTCCCTCTAGTAGCTGAGATTGGCTTCCAAAATATATAGAAAGTGTGATGTTGGACAACTAACATTGTGCTGTAAGATCATCAGTATAACATGTCCATATATTAAATACCCCCTTAAACTCTACTTTTATATAGCAAAACTGGGGTATGCAGGGGTATAACTATTTTTTAGCTCACCTGAGCCGTCAGGCTCACAAGGTGAGCTTATAGTATACCCATGCTCCGTCGTCCGTCCGTCCGTCCGTCGTCCACCATTTTCAAAGATCTTCTTCTCTGAAACAGCTTGGCCAATCAAAGCCAAATTTTACATGAAGCATCTATGGGAAGGGGGAACCAATGTGTATATAAATAATCCAGGTCACATGACCAAGATGGCCACCATGCCCATATATGGTAAAAACCCTTCAAAAATCTTCTTCTCCGGAACCACTGGACCGATTTCAATCAAACTTGGCATGACGCATCGATGACTCAAGTACTACAATGTGTATATAAATCATGACCTTGCGGTGACCTTGACCTATTTTACGGCAAGGTCAACATAGGTCGCCTTTGCATTTGAATGGGAAAAATTGTTAAATTGTCATTTAAAGGAAAAATCTTGCAGAAAATGAGCAGTAGGACTGAATATTAATGATTCTGAAAAAAATTGGGCACCAGGGGCTCATCCCCCCCCCACCCCGGGGCAATATACATGTATATTATCATAATATTCAAACATCTTCTTCTCTGAAACCGCTTGGCCAATCAAAGCTAAATTTTACATGAAGCATCTATGGGAAGGGGGAACCAATGTGTATATAAAAAATCCAGGTCACATGACCAAGATGGCCGCCATGCCCATATATGGTAAAAACCCTTCAAAAATCTTCTTCTCCAGAACCGGTGAACCAATTTCAACAAAACTTGGCATGAAGCATTGATGGCTCAAGCACTACAATATGTATATAAATCATGACCCTGTGATGACCTTGACCTATTTTACAGCAAAGTCAACATAGGTCACTAATGCATTTGAATGGGGGAAACTTTTAAAATGTAATTTAAAGTGAAAGTCTTGCAGGAAATGGGAAGTAGGACTGAATATTAATGATTCTGGAAAAAAATTGGACCCCAGGGGCTCATGTGCCCCCACCCCGGGGCAATATACATGTATATTTCCATAATATTCAAACGTCTTCATTGAAACCGCTTGGCCAATCAAAGCCAAATTTTATGTGAAGCATCTATAGAATGGGGGAATCAATGTGTATATAAATAATCTAGGTCACATGACAAAGATGGCCGCCATGCCCATATATGGTAAAAACCCATCAAAAATCTTCTCTGAAACCAATAGACTGATTTCAAGGAAACTTGGCGTGAAGCATTGATGGCTAAAGTACTTTAATGTATATATAAATCATGACCCTGTGATGACCTTGACCAAGTTTATGGCAAGGTCAACATGGGTTGCCTATGCATTTGAATTGGGAAAACTGTTAAAATGTCATTTGAAGGGAAAAGCCAGCAGGAAATTGGCAAATGGACAGAATATTGAAGATTCAGAAAAAAGAAAATGGCCCAAGGGCTTCATCTGCCCCTGCACTGGAATTAAATACCATAATATTCATACATGTTTATTGGTATATGCAGCAGATCTCAGGTGAGCGTTTACAGGACCATTGGTCCTCTGGTCTTATTTTTGCTCAAAAACATAGATTGTGGATACTCGTTAGAACCGCCTTGGCGCAGAGGCGGTTCTAATGTGTACCCACAATTGATGTTTTGGGCAAAAATAAGAAAAATATTAAAATTTTTCCAATGAAAATTTTCATTTTTCACAACTTAGGAAAAGTCTGTTTATTACATGGGCATGTTTTCGTAATGGAGAGCATCATGGGAAAAAAGAAATTCTAATAAGTCTACATGATTATTTTGTTTTATTATCAAAAGTTACAACAACATAGGCACATAGCACTAATGACACAACAATGCTGTATTTACAAAATGTGCTTTAAATGTACAACACTGTCTGTGATGTGTAATGAAAAATGACTTCAAGCATTTATGTGGATGCAAGTAGCGCAGTGGCCTAGTGTTTGTTTAAGTTCCCAACTCGAAAGATCCTAGGTTCGAACCCCACACAGGCCAAGTTGTATACTTAAGCAAGACAAACCAACTCCTTTATAGTGCTTGTTAGTCAAGAACTCTCAGGATATAGTGGCTTCATCCTGACATGAACTGCAAGTTGTTGACTGGGATGTAAATCATAGTACAAACAACTGCATTGAAGACAAAATGAACTTTGCAGGCCAGCTGCTCTTTAGCAACTGACTGCTTTGATGTATAGACGAAAATGGAAACCCTCAAGCAAGTTTTCATGAAAACAATTCTCTTTCATAGAAACAAATATTGCAAAGTAGGAAAAATACACTTGTGAAATCAGCTTTTCTTTTTTTAATAGAACTGTCATTAAATAAGATCATCATTTAAAATCAACTTCTCTAAATCAGGTTTGAAGACCCTCATTTATCTGATAAATGTCAAGAAGAATCAAGGAGAAAAAAAGAAGAAGAAAAAACACAACAAAACAACAAGCAAGTATTTATAACAATTACTAAAAGTTTCAAGACCATCAACACAGATGCATTATCCCTACTTTTGATACTGGGGGAATGTCAAAAGCATCCAGTTTGTAATACCAATATCATAACAGACACACTATTATAGTTAATTAACACATTGTTGAAGGTCCCAGTAAAGCTGCCATGAGATCGCCAAACCATGTGTGAAATTCTTCCATCATTATTTGATATCTATGCCATTTCATGAAAACATCTGCGTGAATATGCAAAACCAAAGGCATGGATCAACTGCAGTGCCTTTGTTTTTGCTACAAAAATAGTACAATACCTCCCTTCCGAAGCTTGAAGCATTAACAATCTTCTATGGCTTTGATGGTCATATAGCCGAATTTCTGTCAGACCTGGTCAGAAACACAAATACAGATTTTCTCATGACGTGACTTGTTCGTTCCCGTATGAGCCGCCGCACAAGAAAACCTACAACATGGCATAGGTGAAAACAAAGACGCAGATCAGCTGTGCAGTAGCTGCACAGCTAATTTAGCTACACAGATAGTATGATCCCTCTTCTTAAATCCAAAATTTCAAGCTTCTAGTCAACTACCTTGACTGTTCAGGCAGGTTTGTGTCGGACATGGTCGGGAACCCAGATTGTAGGTTTTCTCTTGCAAAGGCACATATCAGATTCTGCTGTAGTTATGGCACAATCTGCACAGTATATTCACTGTTCCATGGAGTCAGCATCATCAAACTGTCCAGTTTCCATGTTTTCTCTTCCCTGATCTACACAATATAACATAACAGATAATAACCAGTCTACATGATTTGAGCCGCGACGCGAGAAAACCGGTCTTCGGGGTTTCTGACCAGGTCCGACATAAATCGGCCTGTACAGTCACAGAAGCGGGCTAGAAGCTTGAAATTTCGGATATAAGAAGAAGAGGAAATATACTATCCGTGTAGCGAAAACAAAGGCGCTGATCAGCTTCGCGGTTACCGCGAAGCTGATCTGCGCCTTTGTTTTCGCATAGGCAAAAATCCGGTTTTCTCACGATGCGGCTCATTTGATACATATTGTCATTTTACACATGCAATCAGCATGATCAGTATGAAAGAATTTGTTTTAAATGAGGTTTAATGTCCCAGTCAACAATGTTTCAGTCATGTCGGGGCTGAGCCAATGCTTCCTGGGTTTTAACAAGTACTCTGGGTGCTCAAGAACACAACATGGTGCCGCCAGTGGGGAACGAAACCAGGACCTCTTGATTCGGAGTCTGATGCTCTACCACTACAACACTGCACTCCCCTCTGTAAGGAAGATGATCGTTTTCGGTTTTAACTATTTTGGCATTTAGCATATTTAGAGCAGGCTGGAGGAGCATTCTGATCAGTATTGTCACTAATAACCTTCTTTTGCTATCCATTAACTTGTTGCAATTCTATTGTTAGTTTTGAGGTTTAACATCCCAGTTGACGATTTTTAAATCATGCCAGGCCAAAACCAGTGCTTTGAGTGTTGTACTAGTACTGCTGGACCATCATTCTCCCCTACTATATTTATTGTGACAACATTGAGATTTCTGGAATTCAACATGAACCAGCAATTTGCATATGTGAAAACAAAGACGCAGATCAGCTGTGCAGTAACTGCACAGCTGATCAGCGCCTTTGTTTTCACTTTACGGATAGTACAATCATTCTTCTTAAATCCGAAATTTCAAGCTTCTAGCTTGCTTCTGTGACTGTACAGGCTGGTTTGTGTCAGACCTGGTAGAAAACCTGCATCATTAATTTTCTCACGCACAGGCTCACATGATAAATGACGTGTTTAAGCCCTCTCACCTGTGTTGTTATGGCCATTCTGTACTGAGTTATCTCCCTGGCCTATCTGTATCATGTTCTCTAATCTCTCCAGCGTTGCCTGCCCCTGTTCTGTCAACGCATCAACACCCTCTTCTCCTTCATAAAACTGACCTGCAAAAGTACAGGGAGAAACTTTAACTCTACTCACTGATCGAAAGTACAGCCAACAGTTAAAAGTTAAAACTTTGTCAATACTGCAAGCAAGCTGTATATAAATGGAAAGTGAGAATATGTGTAGAAGGCACTGAGATTGTATAATTAAACTTAAAATCCAAACTCATATACCAGGACAGAAAGAATGTTCAGAAACTTGTTTTTGTAGCGTAGGCTGTAAAATATTCAGCTTTTGCCCTAATATGCACTTCCGAGGCTCTATTCATCAAATGTTTGGTTTGTTTCTAATTCGATGTGAAGACTGAAGGTTTTCATTTGGAAAGGACAAAAAGAACTTGATGTAAATGGTACTGAAACATGGGCCCTTGACTTAATTTACCCTATGTCTAATACAACCAACAGCAACTCTTTACAAGCAGGGACAGAAATTTCTGACCCTAGCCAAAACGATTGACTTATGTGCAAGAATACTATGTGAGACGTGACATGAGAAAATCAGTTTCCAGGCTTCCCACAAGGAAGGCTCACAAGGTCTAACCAAAACTGGTGTACACTCGTAGAAAGAGGCTTGAACCTTGGAAATTTTGGATTTCAGCGGAAGAGTTGTCCAATCTGTTTAGCGAAAACAAGGGCGCTGATCAGCTGTGCAGTTACTGCACAGCTGATCTGTGCCTTTGTTTTCGCATATGTAAAAAGTGGTCTTCTCATGATATGTCTCATATATGGTGTATTTACCATCATCTCCCTCTGAGTCTGGCGAGTCTTCTGGATCAGGATGTAACGTCTGGCAATCTGACATCGCTGTGAACATCACGTCTACTGTAAAAGAAAATGGTTCTATCTTAAACCCATTAATTAATGACAAATGGATTCACCCATCGTTATCATTTGGGTGCGTCCACTATCATTTTTAAGGGCTTCAGGAGTAATTTCCTAGATTTATGCTACTATTCGATGAAATTCCTCTAAGCAAACAGAATAGCTCCAGATGGGATGCTGTGTTCTGCGGCATCACATCTGGGGCTAAACTGTTTGCCTGTGTCCATAAAAAAGACACCATGCTTATACCAATTAAACAAAAACCCTGTAAATGATCATTTTGGGAGCCATGACACGGCCATGTTATATTGAAAACTGTATAATAGTAAAGTGCGTTATAATGAGGTTGAACTGTACTGACATGAAAACATGGTTCTAATGAGAAGTCCACAACTTAACCCATATTTGACGATTGGATTCTCCCATCATTATCAATTGACTCCCCCGCCAGCAAGGTATAGCCACGCCCACCCCTATTTCCTTAGACAAACATTGTGTTTTTGCACCTATATTTACCTGTAAAAAGCATGTGTTGGTTTGTTTGTCTAACCCACGTGTTTGTCTAACCGTCATTGACCGTTGGCTAATGTGCAGATTTGAATGGTCAATATAAAATGAATATTAATGATGGGTGGTTTGACGGAGGACTCAATTGGATGAGTCCAATTTCATTTTAGGGATGTTAGGAGTGATTTTTATTTTTTCATCTGGTTTTTCGATGAAATTTCTCTATGCAAACAGAATAGCCCCAGATGGGACGCCACGTTTTATGGCGTCACATCTGGGGCTATGCTGTTTGCCTATGTCCCATTAAAAGGACGCCAGGCTTATATGAGTTAAGATTAAATGGAGAAATATAGTGCCCCATAAATGACAAAACAGAGCAAATAAATTAAATTCCAGGTTAACATCACCAAAACCTGTAATTTTATCCTGCTATTTAATAAATGTTAAAATGCCAACAATTGTTGCCATTTTAACATTTTATGAGCAGGATAAATTTTAGTCTCAGCACATGAAAAAAGTTTTATAAACTCAGGGCCTGTTCCGTCTCTACTAGTTCCTCTACAAACTTACATGCTCCTTTATCCCCCGGGACAAATCTCACTTCAGTTGTTGCCAACTCTTCATCATCTTCTTCCTCATCTTCTTCATTTCTGTCTTCTTCTACAGTAATAAGAAGAAAGCAGGAACATACAATAGCCTGGTACTCACTGACGAAAGGTATTCCATGTTTACATGTCTCATATTTAGCTTTTAATTATGGAGAAAAGTGCTATTATCTAATTATATATCCTCCTTTCATATGCAAAAGTATAGGGGTAGTTCAGATGTGTGTAAGAAATTTGTATGATAAGCATACAAATCTTTATTACTTTTTATGAAAATGCTACATATAAAATTTGTTGAAAATATTGATCTCTATTTCTATCTAATAATTCTATCATCAGAACTCGTTTAACACTGACAGCATGCCAAAATTCTACCAGACTATGTCATAAAAAAACAACAACAAAAAAAAAAACAAGTCTATTTCTAGCCATGCTAACAACCATTTTTCTGAGTGAACAAATAACAGTTTATAGTTTACCTAACAACTTTCCCTCCACCATTAGGTAGAGACATTCATGAGGAAATGCTGAAGTGTCTCTGGATATTGCATGTAGACTGATGTTGGGATACTGTAGACCAAAGCCTTGACTGTTGGTATTGAGCCAGGATACCTCACTGAAACATATAATGATACCATCATAATAAGAGGGTCAGTTGCAATTTATCTGTGGTTTTCTAGACGTTATTTTTGTTTCTGTCAAATTAGACTTGTTCATATGACAGTGCTCAGAATAAGAATAGTTAACTGGTGAAACGTCAAACTGACAACACCAGGGGGATGGGGCTTGACCAGAGGCGATAAGGAGACAATCAAAATGCACACAGAAGAGGCAGTTAAGCCTTGTAATAAAATCTGCAACAGTTTTTGTAAACTATGAACCTTTCAGTGATGAACAAAGAGCCATTTCCCACGTCCTTTCCGTCGATAAACGCCTGTGTGTTTTCTTGTTTATGGTAAATTCCCTCATCAGGAACTGGAATATTTGTCAGCAGCATCATGACAATCTAGGAAAAACGATAAATTCGAGAATGTTGTATTAAATCAGGTCGAGTTGAAACGTAAAAATGAGTATATACCTATTTTTAAGTATATACTTAGTTTTAAGGATAGCAGCTCATAGTAAGAGATAGGAAAATCAATGCAAAAAACTAACTAATGACTTTATACAATAAAGAGAAAGAGTTGCAAAACCAAACTTGGCCAGTTGTTCAAGGGTCATATACACTTTCAGATTTTAAAATAATTTTTAACATCTACCGATGCATTGTTGTGTTAGCACGCTTTTTATTTTGTATGTATTTTCCCATATGAAGATTTATTGATTATTACTAATCATTGTTTACTTTGAGAATATCCCAGTGGGAGGTATGTATACTAAGTGAGAGAAGGGTGTGTATTTTTGTGAAATTCAAGGGGTTGTCTCATACATATCCTAAATGCATGTTTCTTTCAAAATGCAGAAAATGCAACGGTAGATGTTGAAAATTATTTAAAAATCTGAAAGTGTATATGAACCTTTAACAACTGGCCAAGTATCCTGGTGTCATATGTTCTCGATAGCGTAAGAAAATCCTTGGCCGGTGTTCATAATACGTTGAACTCACTTCAGTCATTCACATTGTGCCGACAGAATATCTTTCTCAAAACGTTTTAGTGGCGACTCCATGCCGATCTCCATGCCAAGTGTTTCAAGATATGACCTTGACCTAAGGATGTTGAAGTTGACCAATCAAATGACCCCTCATATGATCTCGATAGTCATTTGCATATCGTATAAGTCATGCGCAAGTTTAGTGGAAAGACTGCAACTATACAGGAGCGCATCATGGCGACATATGCCTTTAATATAAACTATGTAACGCCGCTGAATAAATACAGTGAAAATTGTAAAACGTGATTAAAACAAAGAAGTTCGAATTTTAACTGGATCACTAATGCACCGAAAAATGACTTTGTGCCGTAAATAGGTAGCATTCTGTCCACCATGTCCCTGAACAAAGTCATCGGAACTGCACCTTCACAAGCTGCCATTTACACAAGAAAACCTTACTTATCACAGCCGTATAGGCTCTTTCAAAAAACGTAAGCATATATGTCCACAAATTTGCTCTTTTTGGGTACCAATTCTACTATTTTTACAATTTCTGAACGTAAATCCTAAAAACTGCAACATAAGAACCCATTACACGTTTTGCTCCCGTATTTTTAAAATGCAATGCAGGCATGCGCAATTTTGGTATCTATTTATAGCATAATGGTGTAAATAAAACAGACGAAAAATGTGTGGCTGCTCTAAGAGTCAGTTTTCTTGGATCTTAGAGTTTAAATGCATAAGAAATTTGGAAATAGCGGGAAAAGGCTAAATTTCACTTAATGTTGTAAAATCACAAGAATCGCCATGAACTTTGAGCATTCTGATCGTCTAATCATCATAAAACTGTAAGGAAATTTATTGTCCTGTAAAACAGAGGGTCAGTGCAATATATGGCGTCAATCAAAGGGAAATTTTCACGACAGAACGAAAGCTATCGAGAACATATGACTATCGAGAACGTATTACGCGACGATATGGTTTTGCAACTCCTTCTCTTTACTGTGTAAAGTCATAATTTAATTTTCTGCATTGATTTTCCTATCTCTAAGTATGAGCTGCTATCCTTAAAACTAAGTATATACTCAAAAATAGGTATATACTCATTTTCACGTTTCAACCCGACCTGTAAATTGTCGTTTTCGCACGTTTTTCGCTGCACACAAATCCTGGTTTGTTTAAAAATTGGAAAGTTTACGCCGTTTTCACTAAATCCAGGGGTTCCGGGTCATTTCGGCTCATAACCATTTCGGCCCATGACCATTTCGGCCCATAACAATTAGAATCCATTTTTGTCAATAAATAATTTTTCGACCGTGGTGTCTCTTGTCGATATGTTTCGTGTAGATATGTTTTAGGTCACGAACATGGAACCAGGACGAGGTACCCTCAGCTGACACAAACAAAGTCTACTAATGAACTTTAATAGACTAAAGTTCGCTGCTTCATTACAACTTTAATGCATAAGTACATTCTAACCAAAATACTAAGGGGAAAAATCAACAAACCATGGATCAACAAGACCAAAAGGGAAACATGCCCATGTTATATTCGGAGTATTGTTTTTAACAATACTCCGAATATAACACTCATCTTCTGCAGAGGTTCATAACATTTAGTTAGTTGTTCAGTCCTCGTAGTGAATCTCTAACTAGTAAATGAATCATCATGGACAAACAAATAAATCATGATAACCACCACGATGAATCAAAAATGTGGTCTCACAGACTCAGTAAGCTGCCCGATGATGGAGATCCCTAGATGCCAAATAACTTACTGAAATCCGAAGCAAAAGAAAAACGCAAGTTGAACCCCAGTGGGCCAAGCAGCAGACAAGAAGCTCTGGTCCCAACCAACTAAAATGAATAGCTTTGTCGGGGCCATCATAGAGTCTGATGCCCGACCCACCGGCGTGCAATTTAAGAAGGCAGCGTAGTTATCAACCGTGATTCGGTCAAGCAGCCCAAACAGAAGCATTTTGCAACTGTGTTAAGTCCCTTAGGAAAGACACAACTTGATAAGCATCTCTTAAGGATGTTTGGCATTGTTTGCTCCCATTTTCATCTGCTGGCCTATGATTTAAACGAGGGTCTTAAATATCTCAATGATCTTATTTTTTGTTCAGTTTTACATCCCTTTCAATATTATTTCAGCTCATATGAGACGGGCCAATCAGTAGGTGGGCGAAAACGGAAGAACCCCGAAAAAACCACCTGGCACACCCGCAAGCAGATCTTGGCTTGTCTCACATGTGCCAGGCCAGTGCCCCGGCCAATGCGGAGCTCGAACCCACACCAGACACAGCGGTGAAATGACCGAGTGATTAAGAAACAGCGCTCTTAACCGCTCGGCCACGGGGGCTGCTCAATGATCTTTGATAAGACCACCGAAGAAGGGCGACTATTCTAAATTGGAATAATTCTTGGGGGGAAAATTCAGGCCATTACTATAGGCAAATAATCTTATGGTTTGTTCTCAGCTCTCCTCTCCTGATATGATTTGTGATAAGATGTCTTAGTTCGGTATATCATTTTTGTAATCAGTTGTAAACGATTCGTCTACCAGCACTTTCTTTTCATTTTTTTTCTTTACATGTGTAATCATTGCCTTCCACCCATCCATAATCTTTGCCCCCCCCCCCACCCATTCCTGCAAACCCACCTTACTTTTATCCCACCACCACCACCACCACCATCATCAAAATCATCAACATCATCATCATCATCAACATCATCATCATCATCATCATCATCATCATCATCATCATCATCATCATCATCATCATAAAAGCAACAACAAATAACTACTTTTAGAACTTTAAAACTAATTTAAGCAAATATCACCAACAAAGACAGGCCTTTGAAAACTAAATTAATGCACTGAAAAAATAATAGAATGAATCAACTAGGAGAAATGAAGGCGAAACAATTAGAGGACCCCATGACCGGACCAATCTTCCAGACCTGGAAACATTCCGGACTAGAGTGTATTCCCATTTCAATTGAAAATCATAAAATTCATCATCATCATCATCATCATCATCATCATCCTCATCCTCCAACTTCTACCTTAACACCACTCAACACACAAAACCGGAGCAAATTCCAAATTCTACTGTCCTAATTTGTTGATATCATACTCCCTTTTTTACTTTTTCTCTTTTGGCTATTTCCACACGCACTCCACGTAATACCCTTTTTGAGGTGGAAAATAGAGGCGAAACGACTAGGGGGGAAACGACTAGGGGGGAAACGTCTTGGGGGCGAAACGTCTTGTGACCGAATCTTCGGGGGCGAAGCGACTTGTTACACCGGCGTACACTAAGTCCACGTAAATCAAGTTCAACCCTGTGGAAGAATAAATAATTTAGAGAAAAACAAAGGCGTTAAAAATCGTAAGTTGCCATAAAAAAACTTTCGTGTTGATGTGTTAAAACCAGCTACTTGTAAACTAGAAGCTATTGTGCTGATCTTGGGTACAAAGTATTTTAAATAACGCTAATATTCCGGTCCCTTGAATGTTTGAAAAAGTTGTCAGAATCAGAATTTAGTTTACTGCTGAAACGTCAAATTGACAATTGATCCGGTCGGCAAGCTACTCTTTCGTAAGAAGAAATCAATATTGGCCACTGGAACTACACCTTTCCCGCATTTTTGCCCATTCGGTCGAGGGTACAACTTGGTCATTATCGCTGTGATTTAATCATTTATAGACTGTTATAAAATCATAATTTGCCAGAAGTATTTTGGGGTTCGTAGCTTGACTTGAAGAAGTAAAAACAATCTAAAAATATAAGTAAAGCTTTTATGAAAATTTTAACTGTGTTTTTATATTTTCTTTTTTAGATTCAGTAGGGTCATAGCGATAAACACCGAGTAATTCACCTCGTACGAATGACCTATGACGTCATTCAGACCGGATCAATTTCACACCAGTTATATACAAGTCAGATGAGAAATATCGGCCTATGAGCTGTCTGGATTCTTCAGTTGCCACAAGAAACAGTAAATATAAAGGTTCTAAGGGGACATGATGCCAAGTAAATCGAATTTAGTATATCGTCGGTCGGGTTCCAAAACCTCGTAACTCGACTTTTTGACAAAATGCTTCTTTTTACAATGTGGGAATATAAACCATTTAGTGCAAATTGTACCAATTTATTGTAGTCCTGGGCCAATCAGAACACATAAAATATCATAAAAATTGCCTGAGTTACAAGCATTTGGCACAATATTTTCACCAATTTGTAGGTAAAATGTCGTATTACATGGTAATACCTAGGGCTGGGACGATTCATCGGTACATCGATGAAAGTCGATCCGGGGGTCCACGATACCGTATCGATACGCTGTCCCGAAACGTATCGATTCTCAACGTACACTTCAGACCGGTTATAACGCGCTGGTCGGGGTCCACAAGTCGCATGCGCGTTATAGGTGAGGCGCGTTATGCAAATCTACTGAGTCGGACCAGGCTGATCGCAGTGTCTGTTGTGTTTTGGTGGGTGGGGAACCTATACGACGTGTTTATTGGCGTGGTGGTTTATCGCGGAGTCCTTGTAAAATGGAATAAACAAAAGTAAAACTTTGCGTGTTCCCACATTTTACTCAGTGAAAAACGATTTACAACGATAAAATTCGTTTATTTACAACGTACAATTTAATGTTAAAAAAGCATCCATGACACCGCGCGTATGTTGCTGTTGTATCGTAGAGTCCCGCCTTTGACTTATTGGCGCTCCCGGATATTTAACGCGGACAAGTGTCATATGCCGATACCGTATTTGCAGATACCGAATTATTTTAATTCGCCGTTCTAAATCGAGAAAGTACAAATGCATTTTCTGATCGGATAGAATTATACAAGATAAATAGGTGTCCTAGTGCTTAGACAATCTTTGGTTTGTGTCGCCGTCGAAAATAAGCAACGTTGCGTAACAGGTGTCATCAATAGCCTGCAGCAACCTGTGTTTATGGTCTCGTTACGGTCAATCGATAATCCCCTAGCGCCTTTGGCTTATTTTCACAACTTTTATGGCTAATCTTAAGAAAACAATGTGTCATCCACGCTTCGCGAGCGGTAGATTGTGTCTAAAAATTACTGAAACGGCAATTATCACTCATGAATATACACGCAGCCGATACGGTTCGTAAACACATTTGGCTTTCTATAAGAAAACCTGTTCTTTCAGTTTTAAATATGCACAAAATAATTAACATTAATTGTTCTCAATGTTCAATAAAGAGAAACTGTTAGAAAATAGCACCTTGTTTTTCTTTTCTCTCGAGTGCCATAAAGGGAAACTGTAAGAAAACTGAACCTTGGCGAAGTCCCTGCAAACGATCTTTTTAACATTGATGATTTCATCCGCACATAAACACCTTTAACTTAAATTAATACAATAAAGGAATATAAAAGGGTAAACGGCGCCTTCGCGTCGCCGCGATTTTTTTTTTTTTTTCAAATTTTTTTCATTAAGTGGGTGGGCAAAATTTTGAAATTTTGGGATCCAAGGTGCCTTCGCGTTACATCCTACACCGCGTTAATTCAAGGCGCGGTATAGCAGGACAATCCCGCTATACGTTATATGTTGGCCACAATAGCCGTCACATGTATTTGGAACTGCACAAAATTGACAAAAAAAAAAAAAAAAAAAAAAAAAAAAAAACAAAAAAAAACAAAAAAAAAACTGTACAGAATTAGTGGTAAAGCAGCTTGCCTTGTAAACCAGGCCTTAGCTGCCCTGTCTACATTTGACCTTTGCTATTAGTGTGATGCAAAACTGTAATGCAAAAGGTAATAAAAGATAAAACCAAATGATAAACAGTAAATTACAAATCCTAAGAAACGACCTTAAGTATCGTGATACGTATCATATCATAACATCTGTATCGCGATACGTATCGTATCGCGTCATGAGCGTATCGTCCCAGCCCTAGTAATACCGTGTTTTGATCGAAAAAATGGGTCATATAGTCGTATCTCATCCAATTATTTGATTTATTCCCCTCCATGATCCTTTTCATTTAAGAAATAATTTTACTTTACGGTGAATTATCGTGATTAATGCAGGATGTTGGAGGGTAGATTGCGATGTATTAATTCACGACGGCGCAGCCAGAGTGAATTAATCATCACATCTGCCCGACAACATCGCATGTTAATCAAAGATAATTCACCGTAAAGTAAAATTATTTCGATTCTAACACGACTTAAAAATAAACGCTTACATTTCAAGATGTTTTCCAGTGGACTAATTCTCGGCAGACATGAATGTTCACATAAACGCCAACTTATGCATGTAATTTTGTTTACAGTGAATTATTGTTTATTTGCAAACGGTGACGTTTCCGTTAGGTTCATTGGGAAAGATTACAACACTATGTAATACAAATTACAAATAAATATTATATCACAGGAAATACTGACACGAAAATATTGACTGTAAGTCAGTAACTGTGATTGAAGTGTCAGAATAATTCACCAGTCTGACATTTTAGCAGCCTCCTTCCTTACGGGAGGTCAGGATGGGGGGATAGCTGAGCTAAAGTGTGGGTCAATTACATTTGAGCCACTGCATAAGAAAACCAACAAATGGTTGGGCAACCGCAAAGCTGATCAGCTCCTTTGTTTTCGCTACATGGATAGTACAATCCCTCTTCTTTTTGAATCTGAAATTTCAAGCTTCTAACCTGCTTTTGTGACAGTGCAGGCTGGTTTGTGTTGGACCTGGTGGGAACCCCAAATTGTTGGTTTTCTCATGCACAGGCTCATTTTTATTGTCTGTGCATACTTGCAGAGTAAATGACAAGGTTTTGACATAAGGATCCTTACAGTGTTACTCGGTGACTGAGATTTTGTATTGCTAAGGGCTGGGCAAAGAGCATAGTTAAGACCCCCAAACGGTCCCAAGTGTGGGGCTACTAAAACCTGAAAAAAATCATTTATTATGGGTATAAGATAGAACAAACAACCAACAATGGTACATTTAATTGTTTGTTAATTGAGATTGATTCGTCTCAGTCTTTCAGAGACCTTCTTCAGGATGGTTTGCAATACAGATTTCATTCCCTGAAGTAAAGAATCGTGGTTGTCTTTGGTCACATTCATGATCACTTCTTGTACTGAAAAGTGATAATTCCAACTATGCCCCTTCTTAAGAATATGAACATTTGAGCCGCCTCGTGGAAAAACCAACAATGTGGTTTCCGAACAGGTCTGACACAAACCGGTCTGTACAAGCACAGAAAAGAGCTAGAAGCATGAAATTTCGCATTTAGGAAGTACAGTCAAACCTCTATCCCGCATCTTGACAGGATTCGAACCCGGATTGCTGGGCTCTAATCACTGAGTCAGAGAGTTAACTTCCTGATGCAGTATGTCACAGGCTGTACTATTGATTGAATAGCTGCGCTATTCATAGAAGCTATGCATCATGTGACCTGCCAGCTCGACCTTCCAACCACGGCAGAAAATCTCGAATGAATGAGGGTGTAATGGGACATAACACCCTTAAGTGGGGGTGCCATAGTTACAAATGACTTGTGCTGGTTAAACTGTCTGTGTGTCCCTCTGTCAATAATTTGAGTTACATCGACAAGTATATAAATGTTGTGTTTATCTCTTCATACATGTACAGTACAGTGTGGCAGTGTTAACTGTAAGCATGAAACCCTGCATTTGAATTGTGACCCTTGATATGCTCTTCAACCACATACCTTGACCTATATTTCATAGATCATAATCATTGAAAAATTTGATACAGAGTTGAATCATATTTAGAACTAAATTACTAAACTGTATTTCTCTGCAGCAGTAATACACTGAAAAAAAGTTATAAGAGGCCACCTCATATTTTGTCTTCTAGTTCAGAAAGTAAAATACGATCAATTAAAATTCATGATCATATGAATAAACCAATGTCTAACAGTGGCTCTGTGAGTTTCTGCATTCCAAAATGCGTGATACTTCTCACACAGACGAAGCATGTGTAAAGGTACCCTATTTCAAAAAGTCACACTTTATTAACATCAAATTAAATGTCATATTATGACGTTGTGTTTTTACATTTTAATTTATTTGAAAGTGCTACTGACTGCCATGATGCAAGATAAAATTAAGTCAAAAGTGTTGCTGCAATAAGAATCTTCGTTTCTGTTTTGCACATGCAAGAAGACAACAACCTGAATAACAGGAATTCAGCTTTTGTATGCAATTTGCATACCAACTTTGTTCTTCTCCAGTTGCGTTATTATCAGCAGCACGGCATTGAAATTTTCAGCGATTATTTAGGTCAAATACTAGACTCTGATAAACTTTGAAAATTAAAAAAATCGTCCACAAATTTTGTTATTTTGTTCGTTAAAAATTGGCATTGAAACCGGAAGTGTGCGGCAGCCTTGACATGTTGGTCCTCGAAAATGGCCAAAAACAGTTCAGTCGAATTATATCTCTCATTTCCAGGCCTCATCAAGTGAATTTAACAGGGGTCAACATGTTTAAGAGGCACATTTATGAATTTTTCAAAAAATTTCAAAATTGGCGATTTTTAAAAATGCATAAAAATTCTACCAGTAGAGAAAATTCGAATGTTTGATGTTTTTCCGAGCCGTAACGACCCCTTTGATGACACCCGTTCCTAATTTCAATAAATGGTGTGCTGTATCCAATTTTTTATTCAAAAACATTGATTTTTGCATTTTTACTCCAAAAACGCCTTTAGTAAAAGAAAATTATTTCTTAACACTTTGGAACTTTACTTACTTGAAAGACACGTCTTTTGGCAAAAAATTGTGCAATTTTGAACTTGGCTTAGAAACAAAAAATGAGTTTGAAAAATGGCCTCTTTATAACTTTGTTTCAGTGTAGTTGTAAGCATTAAACAATGTCATAACGATTGTCATTGACAAACTGTACAACAACTAACCACGGCCCTGTGTCTGATCTATATTTCATGGTTCATCTACTTTGTTAATTTCTTATAATGTCATGTCATAATAAGTGTATATGAATAATAAGTGTATTTCTCCACAACAATGATAGCTACAAGCATGAAACCTTGCAAAGAAGAGTAGACTTATGTTCTTGAAACTTGTCAACAAAGTTGGACATGATCCTTGGATGACCTTGACCTATTTTATGACACATCACAATCAACTTGGGTCCTTATGGGCTTGAAAGGGATTCTAATCTGACCCCATAACTTTTTATTACACTAATGTTGGGGTTCAAGGACTCCAAGCTAATTTTGATGTTGTTAAAATGAAAGGGAAACATATACAAGAGGGATTCAAAAAGTCCGAGGAAAAGTGCTGCCAAATTGTTAGTTTTCATGGGAAATTCACGATCTATATGCATGTTGTACATAAATATATTGTTAACATATGCACAAAATTTGAATAAAATCGGATAACATTTAGACATTTTAATCACATGCGTTTCTAAGGTAACAACAGTAAAACCGGCCCAACGTCATAACAACGTCATGCTATACGCATTCATGCCGTTGTTGGCTAGCTCTTAAGCATTTTTAGCTCACCTGAGCCGAAGGCTCACAAGGTGAGCTTATAGGATGGCCATGATCCGGCGTCCGTCCGTCCGGCGTCCGTCCGTCCGTCGTCCGTCGTCCGTCCGTCGTCCGTCGTCCACAATTTCAAAGATCTTCTTCTCTGAAACCGCTTGGCCGATCTTGTTGAAATTTTATGTGGAGCCTCCTTGGGTAGTGGCATTTCAAGTTTGATCGCGAAATTCAGGTCACATGACCAAGATGGCCGCCACGCCCATATATGGTAAAAACCACTCAAAAATCTTCTTCTCCAGAACCGATGGGCCGATTTCCACGAAACTTGGTATGTAGCATCGGGGACTTCAGCCCATCATAGTTTGATAAAATGATGACCCTTGGATGACCTTGACCTATTTTACGGCAAGGTCAAATTTGGAAACATAGGCTTTTACATGGGAAAAAGTGAAAACTATGGATTTTTTGAAAACTATTGCAGCCTGAGGCCTGAAAAGTGGTAGATGCAAACAACTAATGGAGTAGATGAAGGTATGTGATTAATATAGGTCAAGGTCATATCTTGACCTTGGCCAGTCTGTTGTCCATACACACTTTTCAAAGATCTTCTTCTCTGAAACTGCTTGGCCAATCAAAGTGAAATTTTATGTGGAGCATCCATGGGTAGGGGAGACGAAAATTTGATCGCGAAATCCAGGTCACATGACCAAGATGGCCGCCACGCCCATATATGGTAAAAACCACTCAAAAATCTTCTTCTCCAGAACTGGTGGGCCGATTTCCACGAAACTTGGTATGTAGCATCAAGGACCTCAGCCCATTATAGTTTGATAAAATGATGACCCTTGGATGACCTTGACCTATTTTACGGCAAGGTCAAATTTGGAAACATAGGCTTTTACATAGGAAAAAGTGAAAACTATGGATTTTTTGAAAACTATTGCAGCCTGAGGCCTGAAAAGTGGTAGATGCAAACAACTAATGGAGTAGATGAAGGTATGTGATTAATATAGGTCAAGGTCATCTCTTGACCTTGGCCAGTCTGTTGTCCATACACACTTTACAAAGATCTTCTCTGAAACTGCTTGGCCAATCAAAGTGAAATTTTATGTGGAGCATCCAAGGGTAGGGGAGACGAAAGTTTGATCGCGAAATCCAGGTCACATGACCAAGATGGCCGCCACGCCCATATATGGTAAAAACCACTCAAAAATCTTCTTTTCCAGAACTGGTGAGCCGATTTCCACGAAACTTGGTATGTAGCATCAAGGACCTTAGCCCATCATAGTTTGATAAAACGATGACCCTTGGATGGCCTTGACCTATTTTACGGTAAGGTCAAATTTGGAAACATAGGCTTTTACATAGGAAAAAGTGAAAACTATGGAATTTTTTGAAAACTATTGCAGCCTGAGGCCTGAAAAGTGGTAGATGCAAACAACTTACGGAGTAGATGAAGGTATGTGATTAATATAGGTCAAGGTCATCTCTTGACCTTGGCCAGTCTGTTGTCCATACACACTTTTCAAAGATCTTCTTCTCTGAAACTGCTTGGTCAATCAAAGTGAAATTTTATGTGGAGCATCCATGGGTAGGGCAGACGAAAGTTTGATCGAGAAATCCAGGTCACATGACCAAGATGGCCGCCACGCCCATATATGGTAAAAACCACTCAAAAATCTTCTTCTCCAGAACTGGCTGGCCGATTTCCACGAAACTTGGTATGTAGCATCAAGGACCTCAGCCCATCATAGTTTGATAAAATGATGACCCTTGGATGACCTTGACCTATTTTACGGCAAGGTCAAATTTGAAAACATAGGCTTTTACATAGGAAAAAGTGAAAACTATGGATTTTTTGAAAACTATTGCAGCCTGAGGCCTGAAAAGTGGTAGATGCAAACAACTAATGGAGTAGATGAAGGTATGTGATTAATATAGGTCAAGGTCATCTCTTGACCTTGGCCAGTCTGTTGTCCATACACACTTTACAAAGATCTTCTTCTCTGAAACTGCACAGCCAATCAGTGAAATTTTATGTGGAGTATCCATGGGTAGTGGAGACGAAAGTTTGATCGAGAAATCCAGGTCACATGACCAAGATGGCCGCCACGCCCATATATGGTTAAAACCACTCAAAAATCTTCTTCTCCAGAACCAGTGGGCCGATTTCCATGAAACTTTGTATGTAGCATCGGGGACCTCAGCCCATCATAGTTTGATAAAATGATGACCCTTGGATGACCTTGACCTATTTTACGACAAGGTCGAATTTGGAAACATACACTTTTACATAGGTAAAAGTGAAAACTATGGATTTTTTGAAAACTATTGCAGCCTGAGGCCTGAAAAGTGGTAGATGCAAACAACTAATGGAGTAGATGAAGGTATGTGTTTAATATAGGTCAAGGTCATCTCTTGACCTTGGCCAGTCTGTTGTCCATACACACTTTTCAAAGATCTTCTTCTCTGAAACTGCTTGGCAAATCAAAGTGAAATTTTTTATGCAGCATCCATGGGTAGGGGAGACAAAAGTTTGATCGCGAAATCCAGGTCACATGACCGAGATAGCCGCCACGCCCATATGGTAAAAACCTTTCAAAATCTTCTTCTCCAGAACCGGCAGGCCAATTTTCATGAAACTTGGTATGTAGCATTTGGGACTCCAGTCCATCATAGTTTGTTGAAATGATGACCCTATGATGACCTTGACCTATTTTATGGCAAGGTCAATTTTAGGCTTTCACATGGGAAAAGGCGAAAACAAACTGTTGCAGCCTGAGACCTGAAAGTTGCTAGATGCAGACAACTAATGGTGTCAATGAAGGTAAGTAATTAATGAAGGCCAAGGTCATGTCTTGACCTTGGCCCAAGGTCATTTAAATATCAAAATTAAAATTATGGTTTTCTTAGAAATCACTGGGTTTGGAAACTATTGCAGCATGAGACCTGAAACTTTGCAGATGCAGACAACTTATAAAGTGAATAAAGGTGTGTGAGTATTCAAGGTCAAGGTCATTTCATTATGACTTAATACTCCAAGATCAGGCTTCAGGTGAGCGTTCTCAGGACCAATGGTCCTCTGGTTGGAATCTACCCGGCATAAGGGCGTCTAATTATCAGTTCTGTGTGTATAATTCGGTGAATTGTGCCGAAACTACTATTCGATATGTTGTGTATTTCGCGAATTCTACTCATTTCTATCACGACGATCATTTTCGACAGTATGACGTTATTTGACGTTGCGCTGCGCGAGTTGACATGGACGCTATTCTGGTCGTGTAGAAATCATGCATACTACTTGTTGATTGCCGTTTTCTTAATTTTCTTGTTGCCATATGTGCTTTCTGCTCTAAGCAGTGTTTCTTTCTTTTATAGTCCGTTCCAAACACACAATTTATCGAATATCGTTGTTCCCTCCGCTTGACGCCCAAATGATGTCACAGACTTATATGACGCCATGTGCTCATCGCAAACATACTGACTTTTGCTCATACCAAGTTTGGTGAAAAAAGCACGGTTAACTGTCAAATGCAACGTCATCATTTAACATCGACAGTTTGCAAAAATTAACAAAAGTGGGCCGGTAATTGTGATGTACGGTTTCCATAGCAACCACTGTTAACATTGTATTTATGCCAGAGCAGCAAAATTTGCTGTATAAGTACATGTACATATCATGTTTGTCTGATTTACAAAATAAGAATATGATGGCACTTTTCCGTGAACTTTTTGAACGCCCTTAGTAGAATTGCAAAATCAGTCTTAAAAATAGTGTTGGGGGTCCAGCAATAACCCATATTAAATCCAGAATTGTTATGACTTACTGTGTTAAAAAGAAGTCAGGTGTTTTGCATTTTCATTAAAATTGGTCAAGTGGTTTTGATAGGGTAATGACAGATTTCAACATTGCTATAAACAATTGATGACTTGATGTTTAAAAAGATAAAGGTTAAAGTACATGGTCCAAATAATTTGTATCATTTAAATACAAAGGTACAAGATGCACTTTTTGTAAGCGCAATATTCATTTGTGCCAGATGTAAGCAGAATAACCAATGTAGCCAAATGTACATGTACATTTTAATATTTGAGCCACTGCATCAGAAAAATAGCAATCTGCATGTGCGAAAACAAAGGCGCAGATAAGCTACACAGCTGATCAATGCATTTGATTTCGCTACACAAATAGTACAATATTATTTCTCCTGTACTTATACCCAAAATTTCAAGATTTTAGCTTTCTCTTGTGGGTGTATAGGCCAGTTTGTGTTGAACGTGGTCGGAACTCCTGATCATAATGATGTCTAAGCAGGTACAATATTGCAGACAAAAGCAATATTTTAGGTTTGAGCTTTTACATGGGAAAACTAACAGCTTGGGTTTCCGACCAGGTCCATACAAATCGGCCTGAACAGTCACAGGAGCAGGCTAGAGCATAGTTAACCATTACAAAACAGAAATAAAAATGCCTTTAAAACAAATGGGGATTTTCTTTTCGGCCTCAGCAAGGCGGTCCTAATATGTGGTCTACAATCTATGTTTAAAAGCAAAGTTCAGAAAAGATTTATCTATATCACTTTTCACCCCAGTTTTTCTACACGTATATAAAAATTTAAGGGGATATAATACTACCATATATGTGATGTTCTTTCTCAGATTTTGGGTCTTGTGGAGGTACGACATTGATGTCATGAAACGTGAACTAAAGTTGATGTCACAAAACTGAATGTGACGTTCATTTGATTTTTGCGCACTCAGTCATTAGTTTCAAAACGCTGCCAAATGAGATAGGTTGGAAATTTCTAGCAAGACCTTCGCAATTTCCAATTTTATAATAAGCTCACCCGCAAAAGTTTAGTCAGTGAAAATACATGTAAAATCCCATTGGGACTGTTTAAATCACTATAGCTTCAAAACCCCTTTATAGTTTGGGATTTAAATTACCAGTCATAAAACTGTTAAAAAACATTTCCAACCATACATCATTTTTCGCTCTTATTTTAAATGGAAGGGAGGTAATCTCAAAATAATGAATATTTGACTTGTTATTTCTCGAGACTGTGGCTGAACTTTTTGAAGATTTTTTATGCCCCCAACTTTGAAAAAGTTGGAAGGGCATATTGCTTTCGGCTTGTGTGTCTGTCTGTCTGTGTGTGTGTGCGTCCGTTAACTTCTGAACGGTGCATGTTAGGGATTTGAAATTTCATATGTATATTCCTCATGAAAAAATAGTTGACCCGTATTTTTTTTCATGACTGAGTTTTGCCCCTTTTCTGAGTTATGTCCCTTTGAAAACAAATTTTGAAAATCTTGTGTGCAAGATATCTCAAAAAGTATTTGAGCTAGAGCCTTCAAATTTGGTATAATTGTTAGGGCTGAGGAGTAGATGACCTGATTAACTTTTGAGAACTTTCCGTCAAATATTGACAAAAGTACGGAATTTTGAAATTTTGATTGATTTTTCCACTTTTCGGTGAAATTTGAAATTTCTGAACGGTGAATGCTAGGGTTTTGAAATTTCATAGACAGATTCCTCATGAAAAAATAGTTGACCCATATTTTTTTTCATGTCCAAGTTATGCCCCTTTTCTGAGTTATGTCCCTTTGAAAACAAAATTTGAAAATCTTGTGTGCAAGAAATCTCAAAAAGTATTTGAGCTAGAGCCTTCATATTTGGTATACTGGTAGCAGCCGAGAAGCAGATGACCTGAACATCTTTTGAGAACTTTCCGTCAAATTTTGGCAAAATTACTGAATTTTGAAATTTTGATTGATTTTTTTCGCTTTTCGGTGAAATTTGAAATTTTTGAACGGTGATGCTAGGGTTTTGAAATTTCATATACAGATCCCTCTGACATGAAAAAATGATTGACCTGCATTTTTTTTTTATGTCCGAGTTATGCCCCTTTTGGAGTTATTTCCCTTTGAGAACAAAATTTTAAAATCTTGTGTGCAAGATATCTCAAAAAGTGTTTGAGCTAGAGCCTTCATATTTGTCTAACTGGTTGGGGCTGAGAAGAAGATCCCTTGATTAACTTTTGAGGATTTTCTGTCAAATTTTGACAAAATTACTTCATTATGAATTTTTTACTCCATTTATTTCCTGCAAAAAAAAACTTACATTCTGTTTCTTGATTGAGGTCAAAACAGAGGCAACCGAACAGCTTCTTCAGGATATTAAATTTCGCTTCATTCAAATGAAATAAATGAATCATACAAACTGCCAGTTTAGGGACAAGCACACGGTTGGGGGCATAGTGTTTTACAAACACGCATTTCTAGTTCATTTTTATGTCACTGGCAACAACTTCTATCAAAAAGCGCTATTAATCAAAGCGCCGATTTGATCGGGTAATTGCAAAAATGATGTTTTACGGAAAAGGCCAATAACTCTGTCGAAATGAATAATTTGTGGAGTTTCTTTTCAAATTAAGAAAGAAACTGGCTTTGCAAATTTTATAAAGAGGGACATCTAAGGCAAGCCGCAGGGTTTGATAGTAATAGGGCTTGTCAAAGTTACTGACTAAACTTTTTCCTCTGAGTATATTTAGACAACATTCACTGTGAAGAGCAACAGAATAGGACACTACATGTATAACTCATTGCTACAAACGATTTTCCGAGGCCAATTAAAGCCCCTAAGATGCAAACTGTAGGTGGTGGGTGTTTTCTCTATTTTTCTCATTAATTGTTAGCGCTGTTTATTAAAGCTTTTGGGCATGGATTATTAACATAATAAAAATGGTAAAAACCAAATTTCCGACTTTGACTCCACAAGACCCAAAATGTCAGATACTGTCACATAATTTCAAGAACATGTTACTGTGATGAGAAAAAGAGTTGTAAACATTACGGAAACTTGCCCATGTAATATACAGAGATTTTTAAGGTTGTAAAAAAATGAAAATTTTCAGTAGAAATTTTGGATATTTTTCTTATTTTTGCTCAAAACATAGATTGTGGGTACACGTTAGAACCGCCTCGGCGAGGCGGTTCTAACGAGTACCCACAATCTATGTTTTGGAGCAAAAATAAGAAAAATAGGTCTACCCCTGCATACCCCAGTTTTGCTATAAAAAAGTAGGGTTTAGGGGGTGAACCTTACACGGACATGTTTTCGTGATGTAATTATTTTCTTCCTATTTTTCAGGACATGATATAAGACATGAACTCATCATGAGGACGAATTGATTACAAGAGATATTGAACAGTAAACCATAGATTGGGTATTTTACCAGGCTGAGCCATAAAATTGATTAGATACACATGATGAGAACAGATCTAGGAAGTTAATTAAATGAGCCTCGTCACGAGAAAACCAGAGTTTTGCCTATGCGAAAACAAAGGCGCAGATCAGCTTCGCAGTAACTGCGAAGCTGATCAGCGCCTTTGTTTTCGCTGCACGGATAGTACAATAACTCTTCTACTTATAGCCAAAATTTCAAACTTCTAGCCTTTTGTTGAGACTGAACAGGCCAGTTTCTTTCAGACCTGGTCGTAGACCCTGAAGACTGGTTTTCTCACATTGTGGCTCAAATTTTGTAAGAAAATGCTTAAACATGGTCCAGAAAGGTTAAAATCAACTTCTAGAGGAGGATTGTTAAAAAATGAGCTGCATCATGAGAAATTTTTTCTATAATTGTAATGACTGTTAGAGTTGATGGTTTTCTAACTAGGTCAAACACAAACTAGTTAAGTATGCTCACAAATGGATCTGAGCTACATGTACAAGTACATATATGGATGTTTTTATCTCCAAATAAAAGGTGATAAAGTACAAAGGCCTTTATGAGCAATTGTGCATATGTAAACCAGTTTTTTTTCTTCACTTATGAGATGCAAAAAGTCAGTTTTTCTCATGGTGTAGCTCATGCAAGTTTTCTTGTGTTTTAGTTTATAGTAACAGGATGAAAATTTCCTGGTAAAGAAGTGCAATATTACCTATTGATCTAGTCGGGAAGTCACGCTAGTTTCAATTTACAAAGTTATTACCTAACAGATATACTCTAAGTCAAGTGTTCATTCGGGAATAGGAGGAACAATGTCTACAACACAACAACACGATGAAACTCGCTGGACGATATTTGACTGGGCTTATATCGGCGTTGATCACAATCTACCCGGGAATGGGGGACAGGACTGCGTCGACTTCATTCCGCTCTGGCAACGAGTACTTGAAAGTGGACTGGCGTGTGTTTTTGCAGCATTTACCATTAACTACGCATACAAACGTGTGAGATTGCCAGTCAGAATTCCTCCGATCGAACGGTCGGATCGTTGTGGAAAACGGGTACTGTTAGTTGTGATGTGCTTGACGTTTGGGATAGAACTGGGCTTTAAGTTTGCAACGAGACAGTTTATATGGATATGTAACCCCTGCCATATTACCAGCATGATACAGGTAAGACCCTTTCGGGGCCCAGTTGTTCAAAACTTTGTTAGCTTTACGCTGTTGTTAACCCCTCAATTTGTTAACTATATCAATTTCAAAAGCAAATACACTGTTATTTTTTGTTGAGAAAATGTGAGAATCCTTTGCATTTGCCTTGGTATGTTTCTAAACATAACCGTATATAAAGTATTTTGTTTTTGGTTGGTAGCTTGAAAATGCCTACGGTACTTCTTTTTAATATGTACATGTATATGTTATGTTAAACCACTATTTTTGCTGTTGACAGATCTACCTGCTAGCAGCTCCTCCCAGTAAAACGGTGACAGCGATATTCAGACTTCACCTACACATGTTGACAGGGGCTCCTATAGCGATATTGTTTCCAGTTATTAATACGAGATTGGTAAGCAAATAGTAATCTCCAATATGAGTGATGCAAGAAAACCGGGCTTTGGGGTTTCCGACAAGGTCTGACACAAACCGGCCTGTAAAGTCATAGAAAAAGGGTAGAAGCTTGAAATTTTGGATATAAGTAAAAAAGGAATTGTACTATCTGAGTAGCAAAAACAAAGGCACTGATCATCTGTGCAGTTACTGCACCTTTGTTTTCGCATAGACAAAAATCTGGTTTTCTCATGACTCGGCTCATATTGTCTTGCTTCTCAATTTTCAAATACTTGTCATATGAAAAAAATGGCTTTTTTCACATGCAAAACTAAAACACAAAAAAATCTGTGCAGTTACTGCACAGTACACAGTACAATCCCTCTTTTTGCTTCTTTGGTTTGACAGGCCAGTTTATGTCAGACCTAGTTGGTAATGCTGAAGAAAGGTTTTCATATGCTGCAGCTCATGTTGTGTTGTGTCATCTTTTGAGTGGCAGTGTCACTTGCAGGAACTTGTTTATATAGACAATATATGAGCCGTCTTGTGAGAAAACTAACAATGTGGTTTCCGAACAGGTCGGACACAAATCAGGCTGTACAGTCACAGAAGCAGACTACAAGCTTGAAATTGCCGATTAAAGAAGAAATGTACTATCCGTGTAGCGAAAACAAAGGCGCTGAACAGCTTCGCAGTTACTGCGAAGCTGATCTGCGTCTTTGTTTTCGCATATGCAGATTGTTGGTATTCTCATGAGGCAGCTCCTATACTTCATAGTCATACAGTTCTTTGAAATATTATGGGGTCTTTTTTGCATCACAGAAACATTTACATGAACACTTTTAAAAAAGTTCATTGTGATGTTTCTAAAGTATCAATCATTTTTAACCCCCACCAGACCTGGGTTAATCTTAATCATTAATCATGATTACTTTTATTCGATTGAAATTTTTTTCAATCCAAAATTATTCTGTAATCGTAGATTTTTACGATTAAAATTAATCTTATTCTTATTCGAATACTTTTCAAAATGCCTGTAATCGTGATTAATTTCACGAATAAATTTAGATTACATTTGAAAATGTGCTGAACGTTCTTTTCCTCAGAAAGCAAGAAAGTGAAGAAATTTATATCTTTAATTATGATAACAGGAATTAAGAGATACACAATATTTAAAACAAATAAACAACATTTATTGAAGTAATAAATTTGCCATTAATTGCCAATTATGGAACAGAATATTATTACAATGACAAAGGCACATTTTGAAAGCAAACTGGTCAACAAATTTAACACTGTTGTTTTATCTTTTCTAGTCCTATTTGCTTTTCACCAAAGTTCTCCCCTCTGACATTTTCCATATCATTTGAGGATCCCTCTTAGAAAACTTATTTTTGCTTACATTACTTACATAGTGATCTCACTATGCATATAAAAGTTTTTTTTTTTTACTTTCTTTTTTAAACTGCAAATGATTAAAGCTATACATACATGTATGTTACCTGGTTGTAACACCTTTACAGATTAAGTACTCAACAGGTGTCATTTGATGAGTATTTTCTTAAAAGTTGTTTTGTCAAAACACTCTAGAGAAGTGACAATAAACAAACAGTGCTTCAGCTAGAATAAATTAGCAGGGCGCATCGCCCTGTTGCCCTTTTCCAGCGCCCTGTTGTGCCCTTTTCCATGCAGTTTGCACCCTGCCCTTTAATTTGGTAAAAAGATTATAAAAATCGGACAAAAAATAAGAAAAATACAGTTTTTTTAAACTTTGAAGGCTAGAGTAACCAACAGTGCAGCTCTAGTTGCAGTCTTATAACTACATGGTTAACTTCCTCAACCCTGTTTGGATTTTAAGTATTTCATTGTCTAAAAAGTGCCCTTTTTGCTCATTGCGGCATGCTGAAAGTGCCCTTTTTGCTCCTTGCCACGCGCTGAAAGTGCCCTATTCAAAACCAGTCAGCCCTGCCCTTTTCAAATCCTAGCTGGAGCACTGACAAAGGATTAAAGCAATCAACTGTGAGAGTCATAAATTGCAAAATTTATATGTTACTGCAGGATTCAAACAAAAAGATCTTGAAACTTCTTTTTGAAATTTTGGTCTGATTTTGACAAACATTCACCAAATTATAGGACACAAAGAAACACAATAATATTTATAATCAAGTTTAAAATAAAAAAAAGTCTACAATCTGAAGATAGTATAAGAGGATTCATATAAATTATGTCAAACTAGTATACTGAGTTAAAGCATAACCACATAAATCAAGGCTGGTAAGCAATTAATACTTTCATATTAAGGCAAAAGTAATCGATTAATTATTTGATTAATTTTGCAAATCAATTGTAATTGTAATCGATTACATTCAGCAAAAAAGTATTTTCAATTGTAATTGTTAATCGTAAGATTAAAAGTAATTGTAATCGTTAGTGATTAATTTTGAAAGTAATCGATAACAGGTCTGACCCCCACCCCTACCCCAAGCCCCTGAGCATACTTGAGGTCACCACAGTGCTACTGTAATTTACCAGGTATTTGTAGTTATAACAGATAGTTAAAAACTTAAACATAAAAGGCTGGATATGTCAACATATCAGCTTTAAAGCTCATTTCATAATATTATAAACCTTTATTGATGTATTATTAGCTGATGATACTCAGATAAATTATTAATTAAACTGGGTCATAGTCTCACAATTATGAGCCGACTCATGAAGAAACTTGCTATTTATATGAAAAAGAAAGCCACAGATCAGCTTTGCAGGACAGCTGATCAGCACCTTTGTTTTGGCTTCACTGGCTTCACAGATAGTAAATTCTTCTTATTCTTAAATCCAAAATGTTTTAGCTTCTAGCCATTTTCTGTGACTGCACAAGCTGGTTTGTCTCAGACATTGTCGTAAATCCCATAGGCAAGTTTTCTCATGACTCAGCTGATACCATTAGGTGTGATTAGGTCGATGATAATTGATTTTATCTACATTAAATATCTTTTTATAATGATCCTGTAAAAGTGTTTGCAATATTGCAGGCTGAAAATATGCCACCTGTCTAATCAGGCATGGAAAACCTTTTTTCTCGCTCAGCTCATCTGAGCACGAAATTTAAACTGCTCATAGGATTCTGACAAGGTTCGACACAAATTTGGTCTCTCTCGAACATGTGGATGGATCTAGTTGAAACACGTACTATGTCTGTTGTAAGAATATTGGTCTGATGGTCTTAACCCACCCTGGACTTATAAAATTTTAATGTTTTAAGAGGCACTTTGATTCAGGCAAGCTAAGCTGTCATGGGACCGTTCTTGTTTTCAGCATTCAAAAGACTTTGTTAATCATTCATATAAATACCCTGGTTGTTTTCACAAAAGTATGTAAAGTTATAGACTGGCCCCAGTCGTTATTGTTTATTATTATTATTATTATTTAAATCTTTCAGTTCCTCTGTGCCTCTTTAATCCAAACTCACCTGTTACTCATGGCTCAACAATAACCTATCTTTGCAATCAGGAAACTTAAGCAAGCAGAGAAATTATAGGTGTTCTAGATTTGTGCCCCTTGGTAAGAAGAAGAGGAAAAGATAGGGTCTGGGGCCAGACTAGTGAAGTTATTACTTAGGCCTAAATGATTTATATGTGTGGTTCCGGTTTCCCTACCTACCCTAATATTTTCACCCTACCCTAATCATTAAAATGGTCTTTGGAGAGAAAAAAAATACTAAAAATAGCCACATTTTCCAATTTTGAGGCCGTTTTCAGTGTTTAATGTTTTGACTAAATTAAATAATACTCCTTACCTACCTACCCTAGTTTTTTGGGGCATGAAACAGGAACCACATATATATTACATTTAGGCCTTGTTAGGCTTTAACATGCCACTGTTAATGATAAGTTCTAATGTCTCAGTGAACAAAACAAGGAAGTTATCACCACTGATTATCTGCTAAGCTCATCATATTAACAAACTAAAAGCTTTCATATGAGCCTCCGCATGGGAAGACCAACAATATGCATAGGCAAAAACAAATGCGCAGATCAGATTCGCAGTTACTGCGAAGCTGATCAGCGCCTTTGTTTTCGCTACACGGATAGTACAATTCGTCTACTTTCTAAATCCAAAATTTCCAGCCTCTAACCATCTTCTGTGACTGTACAGCCCGGTTTGTGTCGGACCTGGTCGGAACCAAAATAGTTGGTTTTCTCACGCACAGGCTCATATGACATTGCAAATATGATACAAACTTCCTTGTTTTTGCAGTATGTTGTAAGTGCATTACGAAAACTTGCCCATGCAAAATACATGTACCAAGAATTTTTTCAGCAGTAGAAACTGAAAAATTTTGTTGGAAAACTTTTCATATTTTCAATATATGTGCTCAAAACATTGAATGTTGGTACACGTTAGAACCATTTCCGCAAGGTGGTTCTAACGAGTACCCACAATCTATGTTTTGGAGCAAAAAGAAGAAAAATTGGTACACCCCTGTAAATCCCTGTTTTATCATATAAAGGTGGGGTATAAGGGGTATACATTTCACGGACATGTTTTCCTGATAGAACTTTCATCTTCTTACACGTTTGTAAACAGGTAGTTGCCAATGAAAGGAAAATTATTATCAGTTAACTAGCAAAAGTCAGTTAAAAAGAAAAAAGAACAATCAGGTCTTAGAAAATTGAGCCTATAGCACTTGCATTGGCTTGGTGACATTATGAAAACTTGCCATGCAATATACAGAGATTTTTTCTCCTGTAAAAATTGAAAATTTTCACTTGAAAAATTTTGATATGTTTCTTATTTTTACTCAAAACATAGATTGTTGGTATATATACGTTACAACCACCTTGCTGAGGCAGTTCTAACGAGTACCCACAATCTATGTTTTGGAGCAAGAATAAGAAAAACAGGTTTTACAAAAATGAAGTAAAGAAGGGTTTTCCCATATAATGCCTTCTGAATTATTAAAAAAAACAAAACAAAACTTGTGTGTTGCCTCACTGACTTACAGTTCCAAGAGTTATGTTTATAGCAGCTATTGTGTAACTGCCATCAATATTTTATAACATTATTGGTTTCTGCAGGCCATAAATAAACATCACGCTCCCAAGAGACCCATATTTGTATAAACCTGCTGTGTGTTTGTACTTTAAATTGAGCCAATTATGTTATTTTGTCACATTTTGTCTTGGCAGGCTTGAAATTAGCATCAGTTAAACAGATCAAAATGTTTCCATTACGAAAACACACCCATGCAATATACAGAGATTTTTAAAGTTATAAAAAATTAGAATTTTCAGTAGAAAAAAATTGATATTTTTCTTATTTTTGCTCAAAACATAGATTGTGGGTACACGTTAGAACCCACAATCTATGTTTTAAAGCAAAAATAAGAAAAATAGGTATACCCCTGCATACCCCAATTTAACTATATAAAAGTGGGGTATTAGGGGGTATTTATTTCACGGACATGTTTTTCTGATGTATGAGCCGCCGCATGGGAAAACCAACAATCTGCATATGCGAAAACAAAGACGCAGATCAGCTTCGCGGTAACCGCGAAGCTGATCAGCGCCTTTGTTTTCGCTACAAGGATAGTGCATTTCCTCTACTATCTAAATCCAAAATTTCAAGCTTCTAGCTTCTTCTATGACTGTACAGGCCAGTTTGTATCAGACCTGGTGGGGAACCCAAATTGTTGGTTTTCTCACGCTCAGGCTCGTATTGTAAAGGGGACCAGTGGTACTGTAATACAGTACCATTAAACTCACTGGCAACTTGTCTGTACATGTATTTGAAGGTCTTTTGTAGCCACTGCTACCCCCCCCCCACTAACCCGCCCCCCAAACGACTTGTGCATTAGAGCCTTGAACTCCAGATCAAGGGATGAGGTATCAATCCCCCCCCCCCCCCATCCCCCATAGGTTGTTTTCTTATGCAAAACACATTTACTCCTTTTAGTACTGGATAATGCCCAGGGTAATACACAGGTGGTTGTGTCCCTACATGACTGAAAATTTATTGACTTGGATGGTAAACTTGAGAGTTCATGATGTCATTATGTGAGACGCCTCGCGGGAAAACCAACAATGTAGTTTTTGAACAGGTCCGACACAAACTGGGCTGTACAGTCACAGAAGACAGCTAGAAGCTTGAAATTTTGGAGTTAAGTATAGGAGGAATTGTACTATCCGAGTAGCGAAAACAAAGGCGCTGATCAGCTTCGCGGTTACCGCGAAGCTGATCTGCGTCTTTGTTTTCGCATATGCAGATTGTTGGTTTTCCCATGGGGCGGCTCATGTATTGAATTGAATTTCGACCTATTTCTTGTCATATCGAAGCCTGCTGGCTGACAGACAGTTTCACGCTTAAATTTTGTCTAGCTCAAGCGCTGGGACAATACCGTCTGCTAACATTGGCCATCACTAGAAAGAAATAAGCTGCATCACAAGAAAGTCATTCTCTTAAAGATCCAATCAGCTCCAACACAAATTGTGTTTTATAACCCTAGAAAAATGCCGGACGTTTCATCCTCGAAGGAGAAGGGCTATACCATCTGTACAGCAAAAATGAAGACACTGATTGGCTGTGCGGTTCTTGTGCAGCTGATCTTAGCCCCTCCTTTTCCAAAGTCAGAAAACAGCTATACGGAATGTTTCTCCTCTTTTAAACTGAGCCATGATGTAATAAAACCGGTCTTCAGGGTTTCAGACCAGGTTTGACACAAACCGGCCTGTGCAGCTACAGAAGATAGCTAGAAGCTTGAAATTTTGGATATAGGTAGAGGAAGAATTGTACTATCTATGATACCAAAACAAAGACACTGATCTGCACAGCTGATCTGCGTCTTTATTTTTCGCATAGGCAAAAAACCGGTTTCATCATGTCGCGATTCAACATGTTATTGAATTACCGTCTTGGGAAGAATTGAGGTGTCTGCTGGTAAATAAGTAACCGCTGCTGAATAAATGAAGACAAACCATCATATTGCCTTTATTTAGATATTGATTATTTCTCGAGGGATGTATCAAAATAAGATAAATTGATTCTACTGCACATGTTATATTTGTCCGTCCAAAAGCTGGATCTTTGAATTATATTGACATGCCCATTCAGATATCTAAGATGAGATATTTAACCATATTATGTGACTAACCTTATCTGTTCTCTATTGCAGTTACCTTTTGAGACAGAGGTCTACTTTATACAGCATACATTAATGATGATTATACCGTACTACTTACTCAGGATAGGGGGTGAGTATTTATAAGTATTCATTGTATTTGAGCCGTGATGTGAGAAAACCAGTCTTTGGAGTTTCCGACGAGTTCTGACACAAATTGACCTGTACAGTCACAGAAGCAGGCTATAAGCTTGAAATTTTGGATTTAAGAAGAAGAGAAATTGCACTATCCGTGTAGCGAAAACAAAGGCGCTGATCAGCTTCGCAGTTACTGCGAAGCTGATCTGCGCCTTTGTTTTCGCATATGCGAAATGTTGGTTTTCTCATCACATGGCTCATATAGTGTACACTGTGAAGGGACTGTGTAGCTGAACTGAGCTAATGGGCATTTTTAGGTCAAGTCTGATGCAAAGGCAGATAAAGGCATAATATTCCAGGGTCTGTTGTTTGAAATTTACAATGTTGATACAGTTTTTCAAAAACTTGTTTACATTGACACTATCATACAGACCAATATTTTCTCTAACAAAATTACCAGTTTATTTGATCATTATTTACGTGTAATTGCCAAGTCAATAGAAGCCATTGTGATGTTCACCTTGTAAACCGGAGGCCATGGATGCTTGTTCAGTCTCTCCATTGAGACTTTAATTTATAGGTCCCATCTAAATATGACCTTAGCCTTGAGTAAGACTTAAAACACCAATATACCACTTTTTTACCACTTTCAACAAATAAACCTTCAAATGTTTTTATTGGCAGCCCCCGTGGCCAAGCGGTTAAGAACGCTGTTTCTTAATCACTCGATCATCTCACGGCTGTGTCTGGTACGGGTTCGATCCCCACTCTGGCCACATGTGAGACAAGCAAAGTTCTGCTTGCGGGTGTGCCAGGTGGTTTTACTCAGGGTTCTCCCGTTTTCGCCCCACCTACTGATTGGCCCATCTCATTTGAGCTGAAATAATCTTGAAAGGGATGTAAAACTGAATTTAAAAAAAAAAAGTTCTTTTTTTTTTATGCAAACAGGACTGTAAAAAAGATCTGTGCCAGATAATTTTGTTGATATTTTCTATGGTTGTTTTACAGGTCCTTATACAGCAGAAAAGTTCAATGATATGAGTTGGGCGTTCCTGTCTCTTGGATGGCTTTACTTTTTCCATTTTGTACCATTGAATTATTTGGCTGTGGTAAGTTGATACATCCACCAACTATAAATGAGCCGCATCGTGAGAAAACCGGATTTTTGCCTAGGCGAAAACAAAGGCGCAGATCAGCTTCGCGGTAACCGCGAAGCTGATCAGCGCCTTTGTTTTCGCTACACGGATAGTATATTTCCTCTTCTTCTTAAATCCGAAATTTCAAGCTTCTAGCCTGCTTCTGAGCTTGAACAGCCCGGTTTGTGTCGGACCTGGTCGGAAATCCCGAAGACCGGTTTTCTCGCGTCGCGGCTCAATTTGGAAATGTTTGTGAGAACTTAATTTTTGCTAATATTTGCAACTTTGTCGCCTCACAATAATAAAGGTCTTGGTAATAAAGAATAGACTGCCCTAATACTCGCTCGTGACTTGAAGTACTCCCTTATAATTCTGAAATAGACAATTCGCGAAATAAAAATCATGCAAAAATTTCCGAACTTACAGTTTTTGTTAGAGCAAATGCATACATTCAATTTCTGTTCACCACGACGATTCCTATTGCGTCAATCCAAAATATTTTGAACCAAGGTCGGTGAGCGTGTTTTCCGAAAATGATACACTTTTAAAAATGAAAGGTCATTAGTACAGAGCTGTGTCATGCGAAAAGATGTTGATTTTCCAATAATCGTTTTTGACTGGACAGTTTATCTCATTCAGTCACAATGTTCTATAATAAATCTACCCTATAACTGATCTGTATCTAATTGATTGCCTCTAAGTTTATGATAATGATTTAAATCAAGAAAAACAATGATAAATTCATTGATATATTTTCCTTTTCTCTGGACATGACCATTTACTGCACTTGTGTTCGGATGTTAAAAGAACGAATTTCAATCAGATAGAATTTGTTTGATGTGTATTTTGACCTCCGCATTAGTACAATTTGATCTTGTGACCTAAAATATTTCATTGACAGGTCTTGTTTTCTCACGTTGCATCACCGCTTTCGTCGTGCCAAGAGGTTGGGGTTCAATCCTCACTGAGGCCCAGTTGTGTCCTTGCCCAAGGCGAATCAAGAGGTCCTGGGTTCTATCCCCACAGGCATCACCATGTGTCCTTGAGCAAGACACATTAACTCCCTACAGTACTGGTTAAACCCAGGAAGCGTTGGCTGTGTCTCGACATGACTGAAAAATTGTTGACTGGGACGTTAAGCCTCAACACAAACAAACAAACAAAACAAACAAACAAAGATCAAGAGGTGGGGGTTCAATCCCCACTGATGCTGAGTTGTGTCCTTGCCCAAGACACATTTATTAACCTTAGTATAGGGATCAAACATGATTTTCCATTCATTAACATTGGCTAGGTCCCGAGGGGAGTGTTGAAAACCGAGGGCAAAGCCCGAGGTTTCAACACTCCCCGAGGGACCTAGCAAATGCTAATGAATGACAAAATCATTTTTGATCGCTATTCTTGCATAAATTTTGCAGAAATAAAAGAAATAATGATGCACTATACTTTACAGCCTCATCACATTTTCATACGCGTAAAAGCTTTTGTTTTTATGCTCGTTCCGGGCGGACTTAAGTTTCTTATTGTTAGCACGTGCTTTGCGTGGTGCCCGGTAACGAGCATAAGTGAAAGCCATGTTTTAACAGCACGTGCGCGCGTGAATTGCAATATTAATGCATGGGGTTCTCTTCATTAATAAACGGCTGTTAATATCGTGTGGCACGGGTATTTATGCAATAGTACTGGTTAATACCCAGGGAGTGGTGGCTCTATCCTGACATTACTTAAAAATTTAAACTACAAAAGAAAACAAAAAGCTTATGTAGTATCCAGCAATTTTTACCCTCAATTATTGCATGTTAGATATGGACATAAATTCTTAATTCTTGGATGGAAAATTGTGAAGTGCCTTATTTGGGTCCCAGTGTAGCTTTTGGTTACATTTAATTATTTTGAAGTCATAATAATGCACCAGTCATTTCTAACCACTGCTCCCCCACCTACGGGGAAGGGTGGGGATTATGATTTTTCAGCTCAGTGCTCTGCTATGAGCCCCACCCCCAGGGGGCAAACTGGGGGTCAAAACTTTGCTCTTTGCCCCGCCCTTCGCAGTAGAAGGGGTACTTCTACCCCAGGGGTAAGGATCCTAATGTTTCCCCTGCACTGAGAGGACAGTCGAAAAGTAATTGCCCTGCACTTTAGCCCAGCTATCCCCCACCCTTCCCGATAGGTGGGGGCAGTGGTTACAAATGACTGGTACATAATCTGTATTAGAACAAAATAAAAAAAAGTGATTATATATACTCTATACCATATTTTTGTGTTTCAGTTGTCACAAGTGAATTTGAACAATATGTTGTGTCCGGCGGTGTCTGATCCATTCTACGGTCGTCTGTACAGGATATGTGGCATGATACATCAGGTACTCGCCATACCGATCATCGGCAAGTTTGTGGCGGCAAGCGCTTTATACTTCAAACTGGCACAACCCTCAGATATTCCGGAAAAACTGGTGTTTGTTTCCGAACCTTCGTCAGAAGTGGGTAAAGATGTAAACACAGGAAATGTAACTCAGTGCAATGATAGTCATATAGAGAACATGCAGAATGGTAGCTTTAAAGACAATACAGCTTTATTAAAGGAGAGAAATGGGATTTTACCCAACAGAGAGTCAGGGGACACCAGCAATGGACATATCAAAAAGGCTTGAAGTGGCCTCCCTTTTATGTATGGGGTGCAGTGCAATCTGTTTCAATGGTCATTTCTTTCATTAACAAACTTTAATTTTTATTTTTGATGCTTTTGGAAACTTTGGAAATTTATAGGCATCATTCATATTTCGGAAAAGGTATCCATACAGTCTTAGCCATAGACAGTCTATACCTGAAGGTTAGAAATAAATTGACATGAAAAATAATTTGAAAGATAATTTGAAAAAAAACAACAACAACAAAACAAACAAACAAAACAAACAAAAAAAAACAACAAACAAACAAAAACAAACTCCTAAACTGACCATTAAAACTGATTATAGTGCAACTTCTAATTATTTATGGATACAATTTCTTTTAATGTAAATCTGCAGGTCAGATAATAATTGAAAGTTAAGGTACAATGCAGTATAAATTTTATTTTATAGTAAAAACACTTTGACCGTGCCGCTTCACCTCACCTGATTAAGTTTTCTAAACAATTGAAAAAAGTACCTACTTGCTTAACTGCGAAGCTGATCTGCGGCTTCGTTTTCGCGTAGGCAAAAATAAGGTTTTCTCACGATGGGGCTCATATTAGAAGCGCATTGTTGAAACAAACCCATCTGAAGCAGTCAGATGAACAAATGCAAATCTATGTCAAAGGTAAATCAGCATAGTCAAAGTAATGGCACTATACAAATTGTGGCTTTAACATATGCCAAAAATATGCTTACATGCTGACAGCTGGGTTTAAAAGCATTATTACTGTCTCTAGCATTCAGCGTCAAATAATGTAGGTCTTAAAAGCAGTACAATAATGAAATGCCAGATTAATTGAGAAACAAAAATAAAGTAATACTGATCTACACTCAAAACATGTTATGAAATGTTTTAAATGTTTTTACAAATTTCATCTACTATTTTAGCCCTGGTGGCAGGACAAAGGCTTGCAGATTTACATGAGTAGCTTCAAAAGGATATTTGACATAAATTACTTTCAAACTTTGCTCCATATGAGTTTTATGGCTTTGTGCGGTCGTAAGAGCTGGACTGACTGTTATTCTTAACTTGCAGTTTTCAGAATATTTGGTTTGTCACACAATATTGGTCTGAGGCACCTACATTTTGTGTAGTAGTAAATGAGCCACAATGCGAGAAAACCAGTCTTCGGGGTTTCAGACCAGGTCCGACACAAACTGGCATGTACACTCTCAGAAAAAAAGGCTAGAAGCTTGAAATTTCGGTTTTAGGAAGAAGAGGAATAGTACTATCCTTGTAGCGAAAACAAAGGCGCTGATCAGCTGTGCAGTTACTGAACAGCTGATCTGCGCCTTTGATTTCGCATAGGCAAAAATCCGGTTTTCTTACAACACGTCTCAAATCCTCTTGCCTCCTAAACCAGGAAAATCATCCTTTTGATTTTATCTCCTTTTGAAGCTGCTCGGTTGTTTTTATCATTATCATTATTATTACTGTTTGTTGTCCTTGTTGTTATTGTTAGAGATTTAATCATGCAATGAATTTTACCAAAACTTTGCCAATGACCAAATTTGTCATTTTTTCTCTTGAATAGTTTTATATATTGTTTTATATCTTCCAATTAATGAGTGATTTTTATTGTGGCATATTTTTCTTTGATTTGCCATTCTCCGAGTATGCATTCTCATTACGAAAACATGCCCATGCAATATAAAGAGATTTTTTAAGTTTTAAAAATTCAAAATTTTCAGGAGAAAATGTTTGTAATTTTTCTTATTTTTGCTCCAAACATAGATTGTGGGTACACGTTAGAACCGCCTCGCCAAGGCGGTTCTAACGAGTACCCACAATCTATGTTTTGGAGCAAAAATAAGATAAATAGGTATACCCCTTCATACCCCAGTTTTACTATATGAAAGTGGGGTATAAGGGGGTATTCAATACACGGACATGTTTTCCTAATGTGAATTTATTTTCTGTTTGAATTAATACATGTGTGATTTTGAAGAGTGAATGAAAATTATGAAATGTACTCCGATATCAATGCTTAATGAAATGTATTGACTAATTGAGTAATGATCGGCGATTGGAAATCCAAAATATCTAAATTTAGTGAGCTGGCCCTTTGCCTGTCAGATTTGCAGTGTAGAACATCATCAAGCAGCTTTTCTCAAAGCAGTATTATCTGTGTCTTAACAGTTATCCAAAAAAATCAATTCTTTAATAGGTTACTGTGTGTTGATGTATGTTTTTCTATTTGATTTTCTAGAGACTGATAATCCACAAGTTTCACTGGTTGTATGTATGCTGGCATTTATGGTGTGAATCATTTGCTCTTATCTTGGCAAGCCAAAGGTATGTGCGCACAGAATGAAGTGGACTTAGTACCCTCGGTTTGCGAAGATGCTTTTGCATTGTGCAATAATGAAATTATTACTTCTAGATGAAACTGGTGTATTGTACATGTTTTGTTATTTGACATAGTGTTAGGGAAATATACCTTTTAAAGATAATTTTAAAAATCACAGATCCACTATAGCAGTTTTTTACTTCCATTTCATTTTGCCTCTTCCAATAGTAATTTATAGATGCACCTATATTTGCTATTGTTTTGTGTTGTAATTTTCAGTATTGTGCGTCAGACTTGCTAAGAGAGAGAGAATATATGATCCGCGTCACTAGAAAACCGGATTTTTGCCTATGTGAAAACAGGTGCTGATCAGCGCCTTTGTTTTTGCTATCAGATAGTACAACTTCTCTTCTGCCTTAATCCGAAATTTCAAGCTTCTAGCCGTCTTCTGTAGCTGCACAGGCCGGTTTATGTCAGACCTGGTCGGAAATCCCGAAGACCGGTTTTCTCGCGTCGTGGCTCATATGATAATATTCTCTGTCTGTTTTTCATACTTTTCTATTATAAACTTACACTTACGGGGGATTTTTTAGGATTTCGGATTTCAATATTTGAGCCGCCTCGTGGGAAAACCAACAATGTGGTTTCCGAACAGGTCTGACACAAACCGGGCTGTACAGTCACAGAAGATGGCTAGAAGCTTGAAATTTTGGAGTTAAGTAGAGGAGGAATTGTACTATCCGAGTAGCGAAAACAAAGGCGCTGATCAGCTTCGCGGTTACCGCGAAGCTGATCTGCGTCTTTGTTTTCGCCTTTGCAGATTGTTGGTTTTCCCATGAGGCGGCTCATTTATATTACATGTACTACATCTTTACACATTACATGTTATCTTTGAAAACTTTGAGTCATTATGACATTTATAAGTTTATGATTTATAGTATATTTCTTGCAGTTTACTCAGATAATTATCATGTAGATACATGATAATTTTATGACTAAATGCCTCTATACTGTAATAACTATCAAATTTCATATGAACGTTAATGGGGTAAATTAGACACAAAATATGTATATTTGTTTTAATTAACTTATATTGTGTAACTAGTCCCATTTGTAATATGTGTTCAAGTATACACCTGCTAACTACATGTACTCAAAACAAAGTATGTGGGCTATAAATGAGCCACCACATCAGAAAACCAACAATCTGCATATGCAAAAACAAAGACACAGATCAGCTGATCAGCACCTTTGTTTTCACTTCTTGTATAGTACAATGCCTCATCTTCTTAAATCGGAAAATTCAAGCTTCTGGCCTGCATCTGTGACTGTACAGGCAGGTTTAAGTTAGAGTTGGCCCCGAGGTTATAAAACTTTTTTCATGCTCAACTCAGCTGAGCATGAAATGTAAACTGCTCAAATTTTCTGAAATAACCAAAATTTATTAAAATTTCAGGTTCCGATTGCCAAAGCCTGTAATTTATCATGCTAATAAATGTTAAAATGCCAACAATTGTTAGCATTTTAACATTTAAGAGCAGGATAAATTTTAGTCTCAGCTGAGTTGAGCATGAAAAAAGTTTTATAACCTCAGGGCCTGGTTGAAAACCCGAAGTGTGGGTTTCTCGTGTCAGAGCTTGTATAGCAGGAAACTAAGGTAACTGTGGACCTTTAGTTAGGTATATTTCTACTACCTGCATATTAGAAGAGTTTTTGATTTAGTCTATGATGTGGTGCAACACTATTTATGTTCTAAAACGGACACCGTTTATCATATGAAGTATCGGGTGTCACACCGGTTATCCTGGGACAACCAGTGCCTCTTAGAAAAACTGACACAGATGAAATTAATACATAAGGCGCAGTAGAAAAGCGATGCCTGTCTGAGAACAACTTACCAATAATCAGAGTGATCCATGACAAGTTGTTCCTAAACAGGTATTTACTTCGTATTGTCACTTATTGATTTTATCTGCATTGGTTGTTCCCAGTCATGTTGGTTGTTTCTTGATAAGCAGTGTGTAGATGAGTGAACTTTGTTCACAGATCAGGGGATGTCTGATCAGTTTTGACTAGAAAGTACAGAACTCAGTCTCCAATCAGGATGCTGGCTTGTACTGGCGCGGAGGTTTTTTTTCCTGCTCAACTCAGCTGAGACTAAAATTAATCCTGCTCATAAATGTTAAAATGCCAACATAACGTTTATAAGCAGGCTAAATTAATGACTTTGATGGTCTAAACCCAAAACTTCAATGAATTTGGGATATTTTAGTATGAGCAGTAGAAATATGCTCAGCTGAGTTGAGCATGAACCATGTTTTATAACCTCGGATCAGAGATGAGACTGATTAACAATGCTTTGTTTTATTTGTGAATGCACATTTTCCAGCTGTGTTGCTATATTTATTTTATCCGAAGAAATTTTAGTCAGGAATGGACAAGCTTTGTACAGGAAAACTAGTCAGATGTTAGTTTTTGCCATTTTTCATTCATTTCACATGCATAGCATAAAGTGCTGTTTTCATTTGATTTGATTGATTATAATACCCGTAGACACACCAGTTATCTAGAGACAACCAACACAAATGAGAAAAACCAACACGGATGAAATCAATTGAAAGTTGTAGGATGTAAATACTTGTCAGGGAACAACTTACTATGGATCAGAATGGTCCATAACAAGTTGTTCCCAGGCAGGCATTTACTCCCTGTTGTCATTGCTTTCATTCGTGTTGGTTGTTCTTAATTGTGTTGGTTGTTCTCAATCGTTTTGGTTGTCACTGGATAGCCAGTGTGGATAGGAGAATCTGCCTCTTTTATAATTTGAGCCGCCTCGATGGAAAACCAACAATGTGGTTTCCGAACAGGTCCAACACAAATAGGCCTGTACAAGCACAGAACGGAGCTAGGAGCTTGAAATTTCGGATTTAAGTAGGAGAGGAATTATACTATTGGAGGAGCGAAAACAAAGGTGCTGATCAGCTTCGCGGTTACCAAATTGTTGGTTTTCCCACGAGGCGGCTCATTTCTAGCTTGCACTGTTTTTAACAAGTTATGTTCGTGTTCAATAAAGGTGTTGTTTAACATCCAGCTTTGTTTTCAAGGAATTTCAGTTTTTGTGGCATTTAAGAAATTGAAATAAATATAAAATTGAGCTGCTGCTTAAGAAAACAACCAATCCTGCATCTGCAAAAACAAAAGCGCAGATCAGCTGTGCAGTAATTTCAAGCTTCTAGCCTTCTGTGATGGTACAGACCAGTTTATGTCAGACCTGTTTGAAAACCACATTGTTGATTTTCTCATGACATGTCTCAAATAGAGAAAATGATTCTAGTTGGCATTCAGAGAATTGACAATCAAAATACTGTTACAATTCTTTAAAAGCGAACAATCTGCTTTAAGCATATTTATGTAATATATGTTGTTTTGAGATGATTTTGTAGTTAATTTTCACCGTGATTTAAACACCCACCTACGTAACACTGTGTCATGGGAAAACTTGTCTTGTACTTACTCCAAAAATCAAAGCCGCAGTTCAGGAGCAATGCTATATTTCAAACATGATCGAAAATGCTGTTATCAACAAATATGAGTCAGATATAGAAGCAATTGATTAGAATTTGTCGTGGATCAGAAGCAATTGGAAAGGATCTCTACTGACAAGATGAGAAAAGTCCTCAAAAGCCTAAAATCGAGGGGTAAATTTTGAAAATGCGTAATTTAAAAAATTTTAAACTGTGTTTTTGGGTATAAATGTATATTGTACAAAAATGGATTCGGCAGCGTTCTTAAATGCCGGCAGGTAGAGAAAGTGCTTGATTTTTGAACCTATCCAAATATTTACAATTATAGAGTTTATGTTGATGCACAGCTTATGTTAATGGATAGTTAAGATAGTTTTCTATTTATTTGACTGCTATTTTTTTTTTTTTTTTTTTTTGCTATATTGAAATCAGTTTTAGTTGTGTTGTTATTGCTTGGTTTTAGGCTTTTAGGGACTTTTCTCACCTTATCAGTAGAGATGCTTCAACTTGTTTCCATCGACTCCTCATCTATATTTTTTAGCTGACTTTGCGTTATATTATTGGCCTCATTAGTGTCAATATTCTTGTGTAGTACAAGTTTCATAGATCGATAGACAGTTTTCTAGTGACACAGGTCTCTTATCTACCTCATTGTATGTTTTTAGACACTACATGAGAAATCCAGTCCTCTGGGTTCTGACCTGGCTCTGAGGTTAAAAAACTTTTTTCATGCTCAACTCAGCTGAGCATAAAACTTGAACTGCTCATAAATACTGAAATAACACAAATAAATTGAAATTTCAGGTTTAGATCGTCGAAGTCTGTAATTTATCCTGCTTATAAATGTTAAAATGCCAACAATTGTGCAATTTTAATATTTATGAGCAGGATAAATTTTGGTCTCAACTGAGCTGAGCATGAGAAATGTACCAGGCTGTACTGCCACAGAAGCAGGAAAGAGGGATTTTTCTATGAAGCTAGAGGCTTGGAATTTAGAATTTACTTAAAAATTAGTACGCAGAACGCGGCATCCCATTTGGGGCTATTCTGTTTGCCTAGAGGATTTTCATCAAAAATTTATATGAAAATTTAAAATCACTCCTGATTCCCCTAAAATGAAAGTGGACTCACCCAAGTGATAATGATGGGAAAATCCATTTGTTTAGTCAAAAATGGGTTAAAATGCTTGATTTGTAGCATTTAATTTTGATGATTATTTAAGAAATAGATCAGCTCTAGCAGTGAATTGTTGAGTAATAATTCACTGTTTGGAGGTCAGTTGTAAAGAAGATCAAATCACAAGCGCACAGCGCGAGTGATTTATCCTCTTACAACTGACCGACAAACAGTGAATTATTACTCAACAAATCACGCACTTGAGCTGATCTATTTCGATTCTAACATACAATAAACAGAATAAATGTTGCTGAAACCGTCGATATCGTTCAGCTTTCCGCCATTGCATTGCAGATATCCCGCCAAATATTTTTAGCTCACCTGAGCCGAAGGCTCACAAGGTGAGCTAATAGGATAGCCATGATCCGGCGTCCGTCCGTCCGTCCGTCGTCCGTCGTCCGTCGTCGTCCACAATTTCAAAGATCTTCTTCTCTGAAACCGCTTGGCTGATCTGGTTGAAATTTTATATGGAGCCTCCTTGGGTAGTGGCATTTCAAGTTTGATCGCGAAATCCAGGTCACATGACCAAGATGGCCGCCACGCCCATATATGGTAAAAACCCTTCAAAAATCTTCTTCTCCAGAACCGGTGGGCCGATTTCCACGAAACTTGGCATGTAGCATCGGGGACTTCAGCCCATCATAGTTTGATAAAATGATGACCCTTGGATGACCTTGACCTATTTTACGGCAAGGTCAAATTTGGAAACATAGGCTTTTACATGGGAAAAAGTGAAAACTATGGATTTTTGAAAACTATTGCAGCCTGAGGCCTGAAAAGTGGTAGATGCAAACAACTAATGGAGTAGATGAAGGTATGTGATTAATATAGGTCAAGGTCATCTCTTGACCTTGGCCAGTCTGTTGTCCATACACACTTTTCAGAGATCTTCTTCTCTGAAACTGCTTGGCCAATCAAAGTGAAATTTTATGTGGAGCATCCATGGGTAGGGGAGACGAAAGTTTGATCCCGACATCTAGGTCACATGACCAAGATGGCCGCCACGCCCATATATGGTAAAAACCACTCAAAAATCTTCTTCTCCAGAACCGGTGGGCCGATTTTCACGAAACTTGGTATGTAGCATCAAGGACCTCAGCCCATCATAGTTTGATAAAATGATGACCCTTGGATGACCTTGACCTATTTTACGGCAAGGTCAAATTTGGAAACATAGGCTTTTACATAGGAAAAAGTGAAAACTATGGAATTTTTTGAAATCTGTTGCAGCCTTAGGCCTGAAAAGTGGTAGATGCAAACAACTAATGGAGTAGATGAAGGTATATGATTAATATAGGTCAAGGTCATCTCTTGACCTTGGCCAGTCTGTTGTCCATACACACTTTTCAAAGATCTTCTTCTCTGAAACTGCGCGACCAATCAAAGTGAAATTTTATGTGGAGCATCCATGGGTAGGGGAGAAGAAAGTTTGATCGCGAAATCCAGGTCACATGACCAAGATGGCCGCCACGCCCATATATGGTAAAAACCACTCAAAAATCTTCTTCTCCAGAACTGGCTGGCCGATTTCCACGAAACTTGGTATGTAGCATTGAGGACCTCAGCCCATCATAGTTTGTTAAAATGATGACCCTTGGATGACCTTGACCTATTTTACGGCAAGGTCAAATTTGGAAACATAGGCTTTTACATAGGAAAAAGTGAAAACTATGGATTTTTTGAAAACTATTGCAGCCTGAGGCCTGAAAAGTGGTAGATGCAAACAACTAATGGAGTAGATGAAGGTATTTGATTAATATAAGTCAAGGTCATCTCTTGACCTTGGCCAGTCTGTTGTCCATACACAGTTTTCAAAGATCTTCTCTGAAACTGCGCGGCCAATCAAAGTGAAATTTTATGTGGAGCATCCATGGGTAGGGGAGACAAAAGTTTGATCGCGAAATCCAGGTCACATGACCAAGATGGCCGCCACGCCCATATATGGTTAAAACCACTCAAAAATCTTCTTCTCAAGAACCGGTGGGCCGATTTACACGAAACTTTGTATGTAGCATCGGGGACCTCAGCCCTTCATAGTTTGATAGATGATGACCCTTGGATGACCTTGACCTATTTTACGGCAAGGTCAAATTTGGAAACATAGGGTTTTACATGGGAAGAAGTGAAAACTATGGATTTTTGAAAACTATTGCAGCCTGAGGCCTGAAAAGTGGTAGATGCAAACAACTAATGGAGTAGATGAAGGTATGTGATTAATATAGGTCAAGGTCATCTCTTGACCTTGGCCAGTCTGTTGTCCATACACACTTTTCAAAGATCTTCTCTGAAACTGCGCGGCAAATCAAAGTGAAATTTTATGTGGAGCATCCATGGGTAGGGGAGATGAAAGTTTGATCGCGAAATCCAGGTCACATGACCAAGATGGCCGCCACGCCCATATATGGTAAAAACCTTTCAAAAATCTTCTTCTCCAGAACCGGCAGGCCGATTTTCATGAAACTTGGTATGTAGTATTTGGGACTCCAGCCCATCATAGTTTGTTGAAATGATGACCCTATGATGACCTTGACCTATTTTACGGCAAGGTCAATTTTGGAAACATAGGCTTTCACATGGGAAAAGGCGAAAACAAACTATTGCAGCCTGAGACCTGAAAGTTGCTAGATGCAGACAACTTATGGAGTCAATGAAGGTAAGTAATTATTTAAGGCCAAGGTCATGTCTTGACCTTGGCCCAAGGTCATTTAAATATCAAAATTAAAATTATGGTTTTCTCAGAAATCACTGGGTTTGGAAACTATTGCAGCCTGAGACCTGAAACTTTGCAGATGCAGACAACTTATGAAGTCAATAAAGGTGTGTGAGTATTCAAGGTCAAGGTCATTTCATTATGACTTAATACTCCAAGATCAGGCTTCAGGTGAGCGTTCTCAGGACCAATGGTCCTCTGGTTTTGACTGTAATGCTGGTATTTACACACACTTATTACGTTTGTTGTGCACTAAAACGACGTTTCACCATCTAACGCTGCATTGTGGGATAGCTGACGTCACAAATGCCGCAAAGTAACGTCACGCTTATTCGCCCAGTGAAATTGTTGCACAATATAACACGTTTTTTACCATTGGCTATATAGGCGAGGTGTGTTAGAATTAAAGTTAAGCTTTGTAAGTTTTTCATAAAAATCTAGATTGTGGGTGCCTAGTAAAATCTTATGAGCAGCCATCACATTTGTTGTTTTTATGAAGAAATGAGCAAAAATTTATATCCCTTAGTTATCATAAATTATCATCATATGAGCCACTTGTGGAAAAACCAACAATGTGGTTTCCGAACAGGTCTGACATAAACCGACCTGTACAGCTACAGAAGCAGGCTAGAAGCTTGAAATTTTGGAGTTAAGTAGAGGAGGAATTGTACTATCCGAGTAGCGAAAACAAAGGCGCTGATCAGCTTCGCGGTTACCGCGAAGCTGATCTGCGCCTTTGTTTTCGCCTATGCAGATTGTTGGTTTTCCCATGGGGCAGCTCATATATAAGGTCTAATGTATTTAAGGATACATGTGTGTGTGCTGTCTAAGTCTAATTTTGATATATTTTACCATGTACATGTATTTATTTTAGACTTGTGTGCTTCCTTAGCTTCCTTATGACTTGCAACATAACAATGCAAATTAGGTGGACTTGGATTTAAATACATTGTATAAATCAAATCGAACATATACCGAGTTCCACAGCCAATGCAGCTCGTCATTTTTTGTGCTTTCGGTCCATTCATCTGAAAAGACATAGTATAGTCATGTTCAGAGGTAACGTATGAAAAGCTTCTGTCAGACCATTTTCGTTTCAAAGTCCTTTGAAAACTGACAAAGGGGTTATTTTGAAAAATGAAAGAAATCAACATTTTGACGATTATCTTGCAAAACTGTACAAACCGCCCCTTTTTAAGCAGTGAAACACACAGAACAATTTTCCCCACAGTCGTGATACACTTGGTTTAATTAGGCTAGGTGCTAATTGAAAATAAAGCAAAGGGTTGGCACCTGCAGTTATATCGAAGTGACCGAGTAACATTGAATGCTTACAACCAAGCAATTTACAGTTACCCATACTCCATGACCATTTCTGGCGTTGAGCCGTAGGTTTCAACATTAAAATTTGCACAGACTTAAAAGGCTATCTTCCTAGATTTTTGAATTGGATGCATGGTTTCAAAAAATCATGAGACCACGTGAGGCCCGAAAAATTGTCTTTTATACCCTGAGGCATGTACCCTTTGCATGCGCACTAAAATCATTTGATAAGACAGACAGAATTTCAGGTCATTTTCATGCTGATCGGGCAAATAGTTATTCAGATGACTGACCGATTAAAAGAAGAGGGAAAAAATGTTGCATTGGCTGTGGAACTTGTATAAAAATGTTGTCAGAAAAACAGACCTAATGAACTTTTTTGAGCCATGTTTATTTAAATATGAGAAAAATTGGGCCTTTAGGCTAGACCATATATTTCTAACTGCCTTTTATGCCATCTCTTTCTGACAAGCACCCAGACAGAGCACAATTTATAAATGAGCTGCCACTTAAGAAAACCAACAGTTTGTATATGCAAAATCAAAGGCACAGATCAGCTGTGCAATAAGTGCACAGCTGATCAGCGCCTTTTTTTTTTTTCGCTACATGGCTAGTACAATTTATCTTCATCTTAAATCCATAATTTCAAGCCTCTAGCCTGCCTCTGTGTACGTGCCAGTTTGTGTTGGACCTTGTCGAAAAACCCAAATTGTTAGTTTTCTCATGATGCAGCTCAAATGTCTTGACCTCAATTCCATCTATAGATATTTTTTTGTTAATTGACAGTATTACTAGTTTGTTATTGTGTGTATTTTCATTGTGTATTTTGTATTTATTACACGGAAGTATTGTGATCTCCATCACGTGTGTTTGTTATGATTTTAATCCATATAAGGTATCGTAAATACAGTTTGACCATGCAGTTTTATAATCAGAAATTTTTCGCTGTAGACCCGTGTCATAGATTTACAATTATAAATGAGCCGCGTTGTGAGAAAACCGGTCTCTAGGGTTGATCAGGTCAGACACAAACCGGCCTGTACAGTCACAGAAACAGGTTAGAAGCTTGAAATTTTGGATTTAAGAAGAAGAGAAATTGTACTACCCATGTAGCGAAAACAAAGGCACTGATCAGCTTTGCAGTTACTGGTGATCTGCGCCTTTGTTTTCGCATAGGCAAAAATCCGGTTTTCTCACGATGCGGCTCAAATGTGAATGAAATAAATGCATTTAACCAATATTTAATGGAACATGGAACCAATATGACCTTTGCCCCAACATGTTTACAAAATGGCAAAATAAGATAATACAGGTCACATGGAGACAACAGTAATTGGTGATCCATATTATCATGTTAGGCGATACCAAATGATTATAAGAACCCATCGATATTTAAGAAATAGATCAGCTTTAGCAGTGAATTGTTGAGTAATAATTCAGTTTGGAGGTCAGTTGTAAAAAAGATCAAATCACAAGCCTGTAGCGCGAGTGATTTATATTCTTACAACTGACAGACAAACTGAATTATTACTCAACCATTCACGCACTTGAGCTGATCTATTTCGATTCTAACACACAATAAACGGAATAAAAGTTGCTGAAACTGTCTGCCATTGCATTGTAAACATCCCGCCAAATGTATTACTGTAGACAGGTAATTACATTTATTACGTTATGCGCTAAAACGACGTTACACCGTCTAACAGTGCTTGATGGGATAGTTGACGTCATAAATGATATTGAAATGGCGCAAAGTAATGTCACGCTTATTCACCCAGTGAATTGTTTCACAATATAACACGTTTTTAACCAATGGCTATATAGGAGAAGTGTATTAGAATGGCCTTTTTTGGTTGGTTAATTGGGGTTTAACGTCCCACTAACAGCTAAGGACATATGGAGACGGGACCTCGGTTTATAGTCCCATCCGACGGACTGGAGAAGCCCAGGATCAAACCTGCGACCCCTGGTTTACAAGGCGAGTGACAGAACCTCTGCACCACGGAGGCTTCTGAATGGCCTTTTTTTAATGGCAGAAAAGGACAAGTGTAAACAAATTCATTATTCCTTCTTTAATTATTTACTATAATTGTAAATAAAACTGTTACAAAAAATATATCTTCAAGCACTTGAATGCCCCACAATCACTGTTGTGCAAACAAAAGTCTGTGATTGCTATTATTTGTGTACATTTCATGGGACTGAGAACTGCACATAGCTGCGGTTATCACATAATGCTTTCGTCATATTAAAAATTAGCCACTGCATGGGAAAACCAACAATCTGCATAGGCGAAAACAAAGGCACAGATCAGCTTCGCAGTAACTGCGAAGCTGATCAGCGCCTTGCTTTTCGCTACACGGATAGTACAATCCCTCTTCTACTTAAATCAGAAATTTCAAGCTTCCAGCCTGCTTCTGTGACTGTACAGGCTTGTTTGTGACTGACCTGGTCGGAACCCAAATTGTTGGTTTTCTAACGCACAGGCTCTAATATGATTTTCACCCAGTCTATCATAAGCAGCATAATGTGAGCCGCAACGCGAGAAAACCGGTCTTCGGTAGTTCCCACCAGCTGACATAAACCAGCCTATACAGTCACAGAAGCAGGCTAGAAGCTTGAAATTTCGGATTTAAGAAGAAGAGCAATTGTACTATCCGTGTAGTGAAAACAAAGGCGCTGATCAGCTTCGCTGTCACTGCAAAGCTGATCTGCGCTTTTGTTTTCGCACAGGCAAAAAATCAGGTTTTCTCACGATGCGGCTCGTGGTCATTGCTAAGCAATGTGTGCTTTCTTTAAAACATTTGTCTTCATTGAACACTTTGTAACAATGAAGTTCTCAAAATGTCCAAAGCAACCAGAAAAAGGCCACTAAGTTTGTTTTTTTTACAGTTATAGAATCAAGAATGTATACTGCATATTGTAGGATAGGTCTAGAATTTCAAAAATAACTTATGCAACCCACACCACACAATTTCAAAACTTAGGTACAGTCAGAATTATTAAGTTAACCTGTGACATCACAGTCATCTACACAAATGGTAGCGTACACAGACTTTGTTTCCCGACAGTGACAATAAACAATTCATTTATCCAGAGAAGCCCTGAGGGCATATGCAAACTGTAGACTGATCAGACTTATCAAACAAGGTTTGTTGTTAGTGTCTACATTGTCAGTACTTGCTCATTTACGTCACCTTACATGCTTACATCATTATCCGTTGCCCCTCTAACAACTTTAAGAGCTGTGAAGCAAGAAAACTGGTCTTTGGGGTTTCCAATCTGGTCTGACACAAACCGGCCTGTACAGTCACAGAAGAATGCCAGATGCTTGAAATTTTGGAAATAAGTAAAAGAGGAATTGTACTATCTGTGTAGAGAAAACAAAGAAGCAAAGAAGCTGATATGCTGTGCAGTAAATACAGCACATCTGAGTGCAGTAAATACTGCACAGCTGATCTGCGTCTTCATTTTCGCATAGGCAAAAAATCCAGTTTTCTCATGACGTGGCTCTTGTTACCCATAACCAAAGGATCCATAGTTCCGTAAATGTCCACCTGAGATACTTCTTAATTAGCACACTTTAACCAAAAACAGCACTTACACTGCTTAAATTACCAGGTTCAAAATTTGAATGGTGTAATGTGCCTTTGCAAACATATGAGCCTGTGCCCGAGAAAACAAATAATTTGGGTTCTGTCAAGGTCCGACACAAACTGCCCTGTACAGTCACAGAAGCAGGCTAGAAGCTTGAAATTTTGAGTATAAGTAGAGGAGGAATTGTACTATCCGTGTAGCGAAAACAAAGGCGCTGATCAGCTGTGCACTTACATTGAAGCTCAGAAGTTTAAGTACTAAACTTTCATGGCAAAGGGCTTCTAATGAATACCACAGGCTTTAACTTATCAGCAACTATAGGTACCTCAACTCGGTTGACAATTTGTGATTCGGGTGAAAGATTGATAATAATCTAAATTTGAGCATCATACACTGATGAGACACTAACAACATTTGCTGTCCCACATGTAAACTAATACATCAGGATAACATGTCCGTGTAAAGTATACCCCCTCAAACCCCAATTTCATAGAGTGAAAATGGGGTTTACGGGGTAAACATATTTTCTTTAATTTTGCTCCAAAACATACATTGTGGGTACTTGTTAGAACCGCCTCCGCCTCGCCGAGGCGGTTCTAACATGTACCCACAATCTATGTTTTGAGCAAAAATAAAAAAAGTGTCAAAAATTTTCTACTGAAAATTTTCGTAATGATTCGCTGTTTGCTGTTCCACATGTAAACAAATATGTAATTTAATAACATTTGAGCCGCCTCAAGAGGAAACCAACAATGAAACCAACAATGTGGTTTCTGAACAGGTCCGACACAAACCGAGCTGTACAAGCACAGAAGATGACTAGGCTGGAAATTTTGGAAATAGAAATTGTAATATCTGAGTGGCAAAAACAAAGGGGCTGATCAGCTTCGCCGGTACCTTTGTGCCTTTGTTTTCGCATGTGCAAATTGTTGGTTTTCTCCTGATGCGGCGCAATTATTATTATGTCATTCAATAAATTTGCAGTTCCACATGTAAACTAATACAGTGTATGTCATTTAATAACAATTATTGTCATTCAATAACCTTTCATTTAATAAAATATTATCTATCAATATACAAAATGGTAACATACAAAAAGCATAATGCGTAATTAACAACACAAATTTGGCACATTTATGTAGTATTTTCCCCTATAACAAAGTGCTGGACGGACTTTTGAAGTCATTCATCAGGAAAACATATCCGTAAAATGTATACCCCCTTATACCCCACTTTTATATAGAAAAATTGGGGTTTGCAGGGGTAAACCTATTTTTCTTTTTTTTTTTTTTTTTTTGCTTCAAAACATAGATTGTGGGTACTCGTTTGAACTGCCTCGGCGAGGCGGTTCTAACGAGTACCAAGAATCTATGTTTTGAAGCAAAAATAAGAAAAATATCATAAATTTTCTACTGAAAATTTTCATTTTTTACAATTTTGAAAATCACTGAATATTGCAAGGGCATGTTTTCGAAATGTTCTTTGCACAATATTTGCGTATCCTATATTCATTGACACAATGAGATAACTTACCTTTTGCATAATCATGTGAAAAACAAATACTGCAAATCAGAAAAATGATCCTGTAGCTGCTCAGAGATAGCACAACTTCACACATCCAGAGACGAAATACATGACTGGGTACAACACTACAACACAGATGAAATCCAGATGTGACATTAGGGAGTAAATACCTGTCTGGGAACAACTTACCATGGATCATCAGAATTATCCGTGGTAAGTTGTTCCCAGACAGGTATTTGAATCCTAGTCTTATATTGATTTCATCTGTGTTGGTTGTTCTCAGTCATGTTGGTTGTCTCTGTATAATCAGTAAGATCTAATTTACAATCATCTCTGAAATTTTAACCTTTTTTCCAGTCTTGCAGATAGGTTTGTTTAGGTTTGTTTCCGGAACCTGGTCCCAAGGTTATAAAACTTTTTTTCATGCTCAACTCAGTTGAGACTAAAATCTAGCCTGCTTATAAATGTCAAAATGCCAACAATTTATAAATTCATAAATTACTGGCTTTGGTGATCTAAACCTGAAATTTCAATTTATTTGCGATATTTTCAGTAAATAAGAGCAGTTTAAATTTCATGGTCAGTTGAGCATGAAAAAACTTTTATAACCTTGGGGCCTGGTATCTCAGGTGATTCCAAAGTGCTTTAAACACACCAACAATTGTTGGCATTTTAACATTTATAAGCAAGATAAATTACTGGCTTTGGTGATCTAAACCTGAAATTTCAATTTAATTGCAATATTTTCAGTAATTATGAGCACTTTAAATTTCATGCTCAGTTGAGTTGAGCATGAATTTTTTTTTTATAACCTTGGGGCCTGGTATCTCAGATGATTCCAAAGAGCTTTAAACACACCAGATCTGGCCCCCAGGTCATAAAACATTTTTCATGCTCAACGCAGCTGAGCACAAAACTTAAACAGCTCAAATAGCCCAAAATATATTTAAATTGAAGGTTTAGATCACCAAAGCCTGTAATCTGTCCTGCATAGAAATGTTAAAATGCCATTGTTGGCATTTTAACATTTATGAGCAGGATAAATTTTATTCTCAGCTGAGCTGAGCATGAAAAATGTTTTATAACCTCTGGCCCTGGACCTTTCTTGAGCATATTGATTCCATGCAAATTGGGAATTCCCTTTCTAGACCAGAGGACCAATGGTCCTGTAAACGCTCACCTGAGACCTGAGATAAACTTGTTTGACTAGAATGACAATATACATGTATATGTATATAACCCCAGGGCAGGGTCAGAGCAACCTCTGGAGTCAATTTCTTTTTTAAATCATAAAGATTCGGTCCATTTGCCAATTTACTGCAAGCTTTGCCCTTCAAATGACATTGTAACAATTTTCCCCATTCAAATGCATAGACAACCTAAGTTGACCTTGCCATAAAAAAGGTCAAGGTCATCCCAGGGTCATGATTTCTATAAACTTTGTAGAGCTTCATTGCCTGATGCTTCATGCCAAGTTTCAAAATCATAGGCCTTCTGGTTCTGGAGAAGAAGATTTTTAAAGGTTTTTGTTATTTATAGCCATGGCGGCCATCTTGGTCATGTGACCTTGACCATTTATATAAACTTTCATTCACTCTTCCTAAGAATGATCCACATAAAGTTTGGCTTTGATTGGCCAAGCAGTTTCAGAGAAGATGTTTGAATATTATGGTCATACACATGTATATAGCCCCGGGGCAGGGGCAGACAACTCTCTGGGCCCAAAATATTTTCATAAACATGAATATTCTGTCCATTTGCTTATTCCTAGCAAGTTTTTTGCCATTAAATGACATTTTCCATTTTTTTTCCCATTCAAATGCATAGGCATCCTTAGTTGACCTTGCTGTAAAAAAGGTCAAGGTCATCCCAAGGTCATGATTTATATAAACTCTGTAGAGCTCCATTGCCTGATGCTTCATGCCAAGTTTCAAAATCATAGGCCTTCTGGTTCGGGAGAAGAAGATTTTTAAAGGTTTTTGCTATTTATAGCCATGGCGGCCATCTTGGTCATGTGACCTTGACCATTTACACAAACTTTCATTCACTCTTCCTAAGAAAGCTCCACATAAAGTTTGGCTTTGATTGGCCAAGCGGTTTCAGAGAAGAAGATCTTTGAACATCACTGTTATATTATACAATTATTGACTTCAATGAGGTAGATATAAGGATTTATCTACCTGAGAAAGTGATATTCACCGAGGCCGGAGGCCGAGGTGAATATCACTTTTGAGGGTAGATAAATCCTTATATCTACCGAAATTGAAGTCAATAACTGTTTTGTTATATGACATTTCCACTGTTTCAATGTTTATTTTATATTTTCATTAAAGGAAATAAATGAACAAAATCATAACAGATGTGAAAGAAGGCTAGATAACAAGGAGCCATTGATTATAATTGAACAATAATTTTGTCTGTTCTTTATAAAACCTATGTTATGGGTACTCATAAAAATCACTACGAGACAATTCCAATGGGTACCAACAACACAGGTTCTAATGAAAAATAAACAAAAGTATCCTTAATTATCAATAAACACTCCATATTATCTAGTGCTTTGTTTACCTGTAAAAGTTTGTTACTGAAAAGCATGTAGATTTCATGAACTGAAATGAGTTCAGGCTATTTATAGCTAACTGGCAGGTTTTATACACAAACAGCAAATCATGTCAATTTCACCTAGCCCATGTTGATTTCATGGTGATGCTATTTTTGGCCAGGAGGGTAATATAGATTTTGGAAGTTAATATAGAAAAACTGTCAAAATAATTAACCTCGAGGAACTGGTTTGATCTGGTTTTCATCAGTCTGGTCTTGTTTTTAAGCAAATATTAGGATTTATTAAAACTGAATGAGCCAATCAGGAGACAGGATTTTCTTCAGTCATATAACAAACATGTATATTGCCCCCGGGGTGGGGGCAGACAGACCCCTGGGGTCCAAATTTTTTCAGAATCATCAATCTTAAGCCCATTTGCCCATTTCCTGCAAGTTGTTCCCTACAAATGACATTTTAACACTTTTCCCCATTCAAATGCATGAGCGACCTATGTTGACCTTGCCATAAAATAGGTCAAGGTCATCCCAGGGTCATGATTTATATAAACTTTGTAGAGCTCCATTGCCTGATGCTTCACACCAAGTTTCAAAATCATTAGCCTTCTGGTTCTGGAGAAGAAGATTTTTAAAGGTTTTTTCTATTTATAGCCATGGCGGCCATCTTGGTCATGTGACCTTGACCATTTATATAAACTTTCTTTCTCCCTTCCCAAGGATGCTCCACGTGAAGTTTTGCTTTGATTGGCCAAGCGGTTTCAGGGGCGAAGATGTTTTATTATTATTGAAATATACATGTATATAGCCCCGGGGCAGGGGCAGACAACCCCCCAGGGGCTAAAATTTTCCATTAACATTAATCTTCTGTCCATTTGCCTATTCCCAGTAAGTTTTACCCATTAAATAGCATTTTACCATTTTTTCCTGTTCAAATGCATTGGCGACCTAAGTTGACCTTGCCGTAAAATAGGTCAAGGTCATCCCAGGGTCATGATTTATATAAACTACGATAAGCCCGCGTCCCCGATGCTACATACCAAGTTTCGTGGAAATCGGCCCACTGGTTCTGGAGAAGAAGATTTTTAAAGGTTTTTGCTATTTATAGCCATGGCGGCCATCTTGGTCATGTGACCTGGACCATTTATATAAACTTTCGTTCCCCCTTCCTAAGGATGCTCCACATGAAGTTTGGCTTTGATTGGCCCAGCGGTTTCAGAGGAGAAGATCTTTGAAATTGTGAACGACGGACGACGGACGGACGGACGACGGAGCATGGGTATAATATAAGCTCACCTGTGAGCCTTCGGCTCAGGTGAGCTAAAAAAGGGATATAAATATGGAATGTTTTCAACATTATCCAAAGGGGTTATCACTCTGTGTCAGCTGCGTAATATCAACTTGTATATTATGAAAAATAAATAGTATACTGTCCTGTAAATATTCACTGTATTACTGGATGTGTTATAAATGTCTTTTGAAGACCTATTATCTACATGTGTTCTATTTATAGCTGTGGTTGTCTTGGAGATAGCCACGCCCACCTCGTCAGTGCTGCCACCTACAGGAAGACTCTGGGTAGTGCTATACAGAGTTATTGGCCTTGGTATGTCAGGCGGTACTGAAACCATAGGAGTAATTAGTCTATAAAGCAACAACATACCATAAATAAGATGCAATGAATGTCAAATGAGGTGCCGCACATGAAAACCAACAATCTGCATATGCAAATACAAAGACGCAGATCAGCTGTGCAGTAACAGCTGATCAGCGTCTTTGTTTTCCCTACAGAAGGTAATCCCACTTCTACTTAAATGCAAAATTTCAAGCCTCTAGCCTGTTTCTGTGACTGCACATGCCAATTTGTGTCAGAACTGGTTGGAACCCAAAATTGTTGGTTTTCTCACGCAGCCGCTCAAATGTTGATTACCTCCCCTTGAGTTTTCATCCCAATGACTTGTTGAGGGAAATACAAAGAAAAATGTCTTTTTCCATATTTGAACTAACATAAGATCTGATCATATGAAAGATTTTATGCAATCCCTTGCATTTCGAGATTCGTCTTTATGAGCGGAGTCTTTATGAGTAATTTAAATTTCAGTATCAGCTGAGTTGAGCATGAAAAAGTTTTATTATCTCAAAGTCTGGTTTGTGTGGGACATAGTCGCTAAATCGTAACAAGTTTTTGTATAGGTATGTGGCTCATATGAGCCGTGATGCGAGAAAACCCGGTCTTCCGGGTTTCCGACCAGGTGCGACACAAACCTGGCTGTTCAGTCACTTAAGAAGGCTAGAAGCTTGAAATTTTGGAGGAATTGTACTATTGGTGTAGCAAAAACAAAGGCGCTGATCACCTGTGCAGTTACTGCACAGCTGATCTGCGCCTTTGTTTTAACATAGGCAAAAATCCGGTTTTCTCATGACGCAGCTCATATTGTACCTGGGTCCTTGTCAGATCCACAGGGCAGGATTTCTGGGGTCCATATCTCAACGTACGCGGGCTCCCCTTGCCCCGCAGCTGAATGAGCAAATATCTGGATCACATAATGCTCCGACTCCCTCAGATTCTTTAAGGTATAATTTGTTAAAATCTGCAATAAGAAATAGAACATATTGTCCACTAACGTCCAACTTAGTGATGGGGGGAGAGGTAATTGTAAATTACATCCAATTCAACAAATTTTTATTTTTATACAGAGTCCTACACCTTTATATGCTTTGGGACAGTATTAATAAAGACAACAAATAAAATTTTAAGAGTTAATTGACAGTGTTGGCCCCGTGATCGAGTGACTGAGGGTTCATACCGAACCAGCTCCAGGTTGTATCCCTGAGCCCAAGAAGTGGTGGCTCTGTCCTAACATGACTAAAACATTTTTTTTATTCAGTTTAATATCTCTTTCAAGATTATTTCAGCTCATATGAGACGGCCAACCAGTAGGTGGGGCAAAAACCGGAGAACCCAGAAAAAAAACACCTGGCACTCCCGCAAGCACAGCTTGGCTTGTCTAACGTGCCCTGCATGGGGCTAGAACCCACACCAGACACAACGGTGAGATGATCGAATGGTTAAGTGCGGTAATGAAATATCAGCACTCGGCCATGGGGGCTGACATAGGCAAACAGAATAGCCACAGATGTGACGCCGCAGAATGCGGCGTCCCATCTGGGGCTATTCTGTTTGCTTAGAGAATTTTCATTGAAAAATTTAATAAAATTTAAAAATCACTCCTGACACCCCTAAGAGTGAAAGTGGACTCACCCTAAAGACAATGATGGGAGAATCCATTCGTCAAATATGGGTAAACTAGGACCAGAAAACTTACACTATCTACTGTAATGAGAACTGGCTTGTTTTTGAAAGCCTGGTCCGAGTAGGCACTGTGTTTCTTCTTGTACAGCTCGGCAATACCATACTTGATGTGATATTCATCTGTAAACATCAATTATAACATACAGTTCAACCTCATTATAATGCGCCTCACTATAGTGTGGTTTTCAATATAACACAGCCATGTCATGGATATCAACATGATTATTTTGCTTTATGTCTATTGTAAACAAACTCATTATAACACGGTTGCACTTATAACAGTGTCTGATTCCATGGATCCCAAATATAGCATTATAATGAGGTTGGCCTGTTTTGAGCAAAACTAGGAAAAACAGATAAACATTTCGACTGAAAATTTTCAATTTTTACAGCTGATTAAAAATGCGTGGGCATGTTTTCATAATGTAAATAATAAGAGCTGTCGCAGGACAGCGTGCTCGACTGCTTCTGACCTTTGTCAAGCATAAGGCCAAACCCGACCAGTAACCCAAAGCATTATGCTCACATCTTTTTGCCTTGATGCAATAAGGCAAAATCACAACCATGAAAGTTAACTATAACTACCTAAGATTTAAAGGTCTCACTCATATTGTGAAAGAAGTGTGTTCATATACCAACTGAGTGCCAAGACACAAGGCAAAATCACTGAACCGTGAAAAAAGGTCACACTGACCTATAAGTATTGCAGGGTCAAAGGTCTAGTGATACTTACTCATAATGTGAAAGAAAAATGATCATATACCCATTCATTGTTGAGATATAAAGCAAAATCACTGAACCATGAAATTAGGTCATATTGACCTATAAGTATGTTTGGGTTAAAGGTGTGGTCATACTCATTCATAATCAGAAAGAAGTATGAAAAAATACCAACTGAGTGTTGAGATATAAGGCAAAATCAATGAACCATGAAATTAGGTCACAGTGACCCAGGACTACTTTATGGTCAAAGGTCTTGTCATACTCATACATATCGTGAAAGAAGTATGTTCATATACCAATTGAGTGCCGAGATATAAAGGAAAATCACTGAACCGTGAAATTAGGTCATATTGACCTAGGACTACTTTAGGGTCAAAGGTCTTGTCATACGCAAACATAGTGTGAAAGAAGTTTGTTCATAAACCACTTGAGTGCCGAGATATAAGGCAAAGTCACTGAACCATGAAATTAGGTCACAGTGACCTATAAGTATATTTGGGTCAAAGGTCTGGTCATACTTACTCATAATCTGAAAAAAGTATGAAAATATACTAATTGAGTGTCAAGATATAAGGCAAAATCACTGAACCGTGAAATTAGGTCACAGTGACCTAGGACTACTTCAGGGTCAAAGGTCTTGTCATACGCAAACATACTTTGAAAGAAGTTTGTTCATAAACCATTTGAGTACCGAGATATAAGGCAAAAATCACTGAAGCGTGAAATTAGGTCACAGTGACCTGTAAGTATATTGGGGTCAAAGGTCAGGTCATACTCACTCATAATCTGAAAAAAGTATGAAAATATACTAATCGAGTGTCAAGATATAAGGCAAAATCACTGAACCGTGAAATTAGGTCACAGTGACCTAGGACTACTTCAGGGTCAAAGGTCTTGTCATACGCAAACATACTTTGAAAGAAGTTTGTTCATAAACCATTTGAGTACCGAGATATAAGGCAAAATCACTGAACCGTGAAATTAGGTCACAGTGACCTATAAGTATATTGGGGTCAAAGGTCTGGTCATACTCACTCATAATCTGAAAAAAGTATGAAAATATACTAATTGAGTGTCAAGATATAAGGCAAAATCACTGAACCGTGAAATTAGGTCACAGTGACCTATAAGTATATTGGGGTCAAAGGCCTGGTCGTACTAACTCATAATCTGAAAGAAGTAAGAAAATATACTAATTGAGTGTCAAGATATAAGGCAAAATCACTGAACCATGGAAAGTAGGACAGTAGGTCAACCGACCCTTACCGTCATGACACACAAGTCAGTGTCACAAAGTCAAAAGATGAATGACCAAACATCCTCCTAAGTTGTTTCTATTAAGAAATAAAAAGAAAAAAAAATCGAAGAGTTCTAGATTTTGACCTCTAGCCCCGACCCCTGACTCCGACCCAGAGGTCCGATGTCATGGAACCTAAAGTGTATGAAGTATGAATGCTTTATGATAAGTTGTTGTCAAGATATGCCTCCTTGTAAAAGTTACACAGCAGTACATCTATTTTTTAGTGTTCTAGTTTTTAACCTCCAGCCCCACCCCACAGGCATGGACCCAGGGGCCCGATGCCATGGAATGAAACTCAACCCTACAGGGTACCTATGGTCCGAGTATGAAAGCCCTCTGATAAAAAGTTTTCAAGATATAGACTTCTAGAATACTATATCACAGAAAAGCCATTATTATTAATGGTGTTCTAGATTTTAACCTCTAGCCCCACCCCCTGGCATGGACCCAGGGATCTGATGCCATGGAATGAAAGCCGACCCTACAGGGTGTCAATGGCCCGAGTATCAATGCTTTCTGATGAGTGGTTGTCAAGATATGGACTTCTAGAAAACTTTAACATAAGAATTGCCATTTTTGAAGGTGTTCTAGATTTTAACCTCCAGCCCCACCCCCTGGCCTGGACCCAGGGGCCCGATGCCATGGAATGAAAGCTAACCCTACAGGGTATCTATGGTCCAAGTATGAATGCTTTCTGATGAGTGGTTGTCAAGATATGGACTTCTAGAAAACTTTAACGCAAGTGTGACGCGCACGCGCACGGGAACGCGCACGGGAACGCGCACGGGAACGGGAACGGGAACGGGAACGTGGACGACCGGGGTGACTGCAATAGCTCTATGCACTTCGTGCAGTCGAGCTAAAAATGTTGACTTGCTGTTAAATACCTATGGCTAGATCCGAGGCTGGCTGCCCCCAGGACAAGTGGAGATCTATAGTACAGTTGACTATCGTGGGTAATACTTCTGATATTACATTCCTATGGCTAGATCCGAGGCTGGTTGCCCCCATACGTACCAGGACAAGTGGAAATCTATAGTACAGTTATTGACTATCGTGGGTAATACTTCTGATATTACATACCTATGGCTAGATTCAAGGCTGGCTGCCCCCAGGACAAGTGGAGATCTATAGTACAGTTATTGACTATTGTGGGTAATACTTCTGATATTACATACATATGGCTAGATACGAGGCTGGTTTGCCCCCAGGACAAGTGTTATTGACTATCATGGGTAATACTTCTGACATTACATACCTATGGCTAGATCCGAGGCTGGCTGCCCCCAGGACAAGTGGAGATCTATTGTACAGTTATTGACTATCATGGGTAATACTTCTGATATTACATACCTATGGCTAGATCCGAGGCTGGTTCCCCCAGGACAAGTGGATATCTATTGTACAGTTATTGACTATCATGGGTAATACTTCTGATATCACATACCTATGGCTAGATACGAGGCTGGTTGCCCCCAGGACAAGTGTTATTGACTATCATGGGTAATACTTCTGATATTACATACCTATGGCTAGATCCGAGGCTGGCTGCCCCCAGGACAACTGGAGATCTATAGTACAGTTAAAGACTATCGTGGGTAATACTTCTGATATTACATACCTATGGCTAGATCCGAGGCTGGTTGCCCCCAGGACAAGTGGAGATCTATTGTACAGTTATTGACTATCATGGGTAATACTTCTGATATTACATACCTATGGCTAGATCCGAGGCTGGTTGCCCCAGGACAAGTGGATATCTATTGTACAGTTATTGACTATCATGGGTAATACTTCTGATATTACATACCTATGGCTAGATACGAGGCTAGCTGCCCCCAGGACAAGTGGAGATCTATAGTACAGTTAAAGACTATTGTGGGTAATACTTCTGATATTACATACCTATGGCTAGATCCGAGGCTGGCTGCCCCCAGGACAAGTCGATATCTATTGTACAGTTATTGACTATCGTGGGTAATACTTCTGATATTACATACCTATGGCTAGATCCGAGGCTGGTTGCCCCCAGGACAAGTAGAGATCTATAGTACAGTTATTGACTATCGTGAGTTATACTTCTGATATTACATACCTATGGCTAGATCCGAGGCTGGTTGCCCCCAGGACAAGTGGAGATCTATTGTACCGTTATTGACTATCGTGAGTTATACTTCTGATATTACATACCTATGGCTAGATCCGAGGCTGGCTGCCCCCAGGACAAGTGGAGATCTATTGTACAGTTATTGACTATCGTGGGTAATACTTCAGGGCTCCTGGGAACTTGAGGCTCTACAATATATAACATAGGGTCTTTAGACAAGAACGATAAGCACCAACGCTAGTTCTTTTACCCCCTAAGGAGTTCTATGATAAGCCCAGATGAGAAAGGTCCCTTAAAGCCTAAAATCAATAAAAATTTCTGCCCCACCTGTGTGACATTAGTTTTCTTAGTACAAGAAATCCCTGTTGTAAAAGATACATTAGAATCAAAAAAGGTGGCAAAATCTGAAATCTTGCTTGGGATTCGATTGTTTATATGCCATGACCACATGAAGTGACCCATGAGAATATTTTGGGATTTCTGATTTCTGCTGTTATTTTAAGCCATAGTTTGGTCACAGGGTGGGTATTTTTTTTTTTTTTTTTTTTTTTTTTGTAGTTTCCAGACTCATACCTATTGTCTTGTCGCACATTGGCTGGATTTAGTACATAAAATATGAGTCACGAGAAACCGGTCTTCGGGGTTTCCAACAAGGTCTTGTTACACAGCCACAGAAGATGGCTGGAAGCTTGAAATCTTGGATATTGGAAGAAGAGGAATTGTTATCTGTGTAGCGAAAACAAATGCGCTGATCAGCTGTGCAGTTACTGCACAGCTGATCTGCGCCTTTGTTTTTGCCTAAGCAAAAATCTGGTTTTCTCATGACACGGCTCATAAAATACAATACAATATGATTTGTGGCATGAAAAAACCTAAGCAAAAACAAAGACACCAATCAGATGAGCACTGTGTACAGTAACTGCACTGCATAGCTGATCAGTGCCGCCTTTATTTTCGCTAAATGGATAGTAAAATCTCTGTCCTTCTGAAATACAAAATTTGAATTTCTAGCCATCTTCTGTGACTGTACAGTCCGGTTTGTGTCTGACCTTGTTGGAAACCCCAAAGACCAGATTTCATGCCTCATGGCTCATACAATGTCATATGATCAGATGTCATATGAGCCCCGTCGTGAGAAAACCGGCGCCTTTGTTTTCGCTACACGGACAGTACAATTCAGCTACTTTCTAAATCCAAAATTTTCAGCCTCTAGCCATCTTCTGTGACTGTAAAGTCCAGTTTGTGTCGGAGCTGGTCAGAAACCCAAAAGACCGGTTTTCACACATCACAACTCATATGATGTCATATGATCATGTCATATGAAACAAAACACTGATAGCTCTAACCTCTGTCTGGACAGTCTGGTGGGAGGCTGTCTGACTTGACCTGGATCTCCTCACACACTGGTGTGCGCAGTCTGGTCGATGCGGGTCTACCCTGCACTCCTTTCTTGGTCACTGCGCTCACTTTCAGGACATACTGGCACTCAAACTGGAGATCATACACTTCAAAACTCGTCACCTGAAAATTATTAATATGGTGATTTAAGCCTAAAATTTCAATTTATTTGGGATATTTCAGTATGAAAAATTTAAAATCATGCTCAGAGTTGAGCATGAAAAAAGTTAAATTACCTCAAGACCTGATCAGCCTTCCCTCAATGTGAATGGTGGTGGTGTTTTGTGTTTTTACACCCAAATCAACAGCTAAGGTCATATGGAGATGGTTAATGTCCAATCAAAGAGACTGGAAAAGCCTGGACTAGAACCCATGGGCTCTAGTTTACCAGGCAAGTCACTTAAACACAATGCAAACAGAGGCTTCTTACTAAACCTGAGCTACTCTGTCAATTATTTTACAAAATCAATACATGTATTATTTATCCAAAACCAGGGCCCAGTTGTTCAAAATTAACGATGTCGTTAGATAACGATCTGTCAAAATTTCAAATATGAAAATTACAATACACTGTAATTTTTTATTGATAAAATGTGAGAATCTTTTCTCACATTTTATCAACAAAAACATGTAGTCGCCATTTACTTAACGAGTTGTCTTAACAATGACGTTAAGCTAACAAAGATTTGAACAACTGGCCCCAGATTTGTTCGGATGTATGTATGTATTTTAATTATTTGATTTGTTAATTTTCATTGTATCAATTCCTGATCATTCCTGGATATATTCTTTAGTTCTTAAGACACCACAAACACAAGTTTAGTCCCCATGACTAAAATTAGCTGCACCATGAGAAAACCAACAATATGGTGTCGTACAGGTCTGACACAAAGCAAGCTGTACAAGCACAACAGATGGCTAGAAGATGGAATTCTAGATTTAGGAAAAGGAACTGTACTATCTGTGAAGCGAAAACAAAGGCGTTGACCAGCTTCGCATTTACTGCAAAGTTGATCCGTGCCTTTTATTTGTTATTGCATATGCAAAGTCACAGCCGCTTATCTCCTTTATCACAAGCAAAAGTAGAATGAGGATATGCTTGTTTATAGTGCGATTCTTCTTTTAGAGCTAAACTTATGTTAAAATCGAAAAATGTCATGCAACCACACACTGATTTTTTAGGAAGTTGTAGCAAATTGATGGTCATTTTTGTCAATATCTGAGATGTGAGTTTTTCATGTTGAACAGTATAGTTTACCTGTATAGATTTTTTGAATTGTTAACTGTTAATCCCTTTGTACAAAGTTAAATCACAAGTAACTCACTAAAATCAGCAGTGTGTGGAAATATTAGCTTTGAATTCAACTAGTTCAGTTACTGAGATGATTTTGTAGAATGAAGTTGTGAAAATATGTTGAAGAAATGAACTTTGAAATGCAGATATTTGTTATGAAGAAAATAACAAATTCATACTGATTTATCGGAGAAGCTTCAGTGTTTGAAGTAATATAGTGATGGGAATAATTTTGAAGACTTTGGTGAGTCTTATGTTTCATTGTACATAGAATACTTTGCAATTTTGAAATGTTGAATTTTGTGAATTAGCTTCTTTGCGCTTTGAGAATTCCAGTTTATTAATTTTGGAACAGGTCCTCAGTATGCGTAACTTATTTAATTCCAGCATCTTCGCCTTTGATGCTTTATCTCTGCCATTGTACTGATGAGTACCATAGTTATGGAAGCCACTCTGGGGTCCTGTGAATAATGATGCATATCAACCAACATTGAATGTTTGAGATATCCAGACAATCTATGGAACATTTTAGTTGCTTGTTATAAAAAGACTTATTGATAACAATATTTATACAAATTGGTCAATAGAGAGGCTGGTGCATTATTATGAATGGTGTACAATAGAATAGACAGTGTTGAAGACAGATTATATTATATTATCCCACCGCTGCCACCACTGTAAAGATTTGGGTTCTTGAAAACAGTAACTTTTATAGCAAATGCAAGTGAAAGGCAAGATTTTATCGTTTTATTGCGCTTTCACTTTAGTCTTGACCAGCTCAATTGTCAACATGATTGCCACCTGAGGAAGTTAGAAAAGAAGTTCCTAACCATGATCTCAAATTCATTCATATCAAAATTGCTGCCTTACAAATTGATGGTGTAATCTTTTTTCCTAGTGTAGAGTTAAAGCTGATAATGACCCATAATCAAGGTATTATGAGTCACACCTTGAGAAAACTTGTCTTCAGGTTTTACCATCCATTCAAAAACAAACCTGAATGTGCAACAACAGGAGAGCTACAGGCATGAAATTTCAGAATTATTAACAAGAGGTCTTGCGCGCTGGTTATCCAGAGACAACCAACGTGACTGAGAATAACCAACGCAGATGGAATCAATTTATGACTAGAGCATTCAAATACCTGTCTGTAGAAAGTTGTTTCCAGACAGGTATTTATTACCTAACGTTTCACATTGATTCCATCTGTGTTTGTTTTTCTCAGTTGCGTTGGTTGTCTCTGGATAATCAGTTTGACTTGTGTAATCTATTAAGCGAAAACAAAGATGATGATAAGCTATGTTGAATTACAAATTTCAGGACAGGTCAGTTTGTTCTTGGTTAGTTAATAATGGCGTTGTTCTATCCATGTAGCAAAAACAAAAGATGCAGATAAGCATCGTGGTTTTCTCATATGAATACATCAAGAAATTGTTGACTGGGACGTTAAACCTCCATACAATAAAAACAAACCATCATGTTAAGATTTCCGTGAAATGTATACCCCTTAAACCCCACTTTTATATAGAAAAAACTGGGGTTACAGCCTTGCAGGGGTATACATAATTTTCTTATTTTTTATCCAAAAACATTGTGGATACTCGTTAGCACTGCCTCAGCGAGGCGGTTCTAACATGTACCCACAATGTATGTTTTGAGCAAAAATATATATATAAAAAAAAATCAATGAAACTTGCACTTTTTGCTTCTTGAAAAAAAATCTCTTTATATTGCATGGGCATGTTTTCATAATGTAACCGTCAATACTTTTTACATGAGCAAAGCGATTTGATAAAGATATTAGGCTTAGCTCCGGTGAGCTAACAAGACTTTGCTCTCGTGAGCTGTCAATGATCGAACATTTTTGTGTTTCATTACATTGTGTGTATAATCAGTGAGATTATTACTTATTTGCAAAAGAAACCTGATGTATTTCATCAAGTTGACAGCATCATTGGGTAATAATTCCAACTTTACTAATTTCCTACATTCTGATTGGCTGTTTGGAAGACTTTATACTTCGATAAAAGCAATGCGTAAGAATTAAAATGGCGCGACGTTACGGGATAACGTGACTTTTCTTCGAAGAAACGTTGACGTCACCAAATCTAAACGTCATAAAAACAATGGATGAACGCGTTTTGAGGACGTCGAAACAAATATTTGGAATTTTTATTAACATGGGCGCTTTTTCTTTAAACAGAACACTGTACGGTAAGTGTTTTAATCTTCTTGTTGTGTGTTGAAATTTGATGTTTGTATTTCTAGTATTCCAAGCCCCCGTTCAAAATCGACATGCCTTTCTATCGGTCCGGACGGCGATATTTTCTCCCAAAATCACAATTTTGAATGAAGGGTTGATGTTTTAAAGCTCCAGCTTTGGCAGCCTGGCTATAGCAAGCCGGTTATAGCCTCTATTTAATGCGAGAAGTGAGTTTCATGCTTTGAAAACTTTCAAGATGGCTGCCTCATGAAGATCCGTTTTGCTCTATTTTCCTTCCGCTGGCCATAAAAATTTAAATCAATGTAGACAAATGCAGTTTAATGAGACAAAGTTGGAATTATAAGGAATGAATTATTTTTTTGTTGATTTTACCGATGTGTAAACTCAGGGGAATCACTCACAAACTTTTTCATAAAGCCCTTTGGGCTTTATTTAGTTTGTGAGTGATTCGCCTGAGTTTACACATCGATAAAATCAACAAAAATAAAATTCATTCCTATATTATATTGGCTATTCAAATGGTAAATTTGCCATAACATTGTCTAATCAGATGTCTTGCTTTATGAGCAAATTATTCATAAGATTTATGACTTGTATTCTTATAATCCATCTTTCATAATGCTTTGCCTCTTCAGCTCAGGTGAGCTAACAAGCATTTGCTCAGGTGAGCTAACATTGACAAAATTGCTGCTTTTCAATACATGGTGTATATTATTATCATGGAAAGTATTACATGGTGTAATATTTTTGATATTAGGCAATTTTCTCCCCTTTGACAATGATCTCTTCACACCTTCTATTGTAAACTTGTACACTAGGAATATATTATTGGGGAATTATCTCTAGACCAATTCAATTGATTTACCAACTCCTCAGGTCAAGTTGTGAAAGGGACACCTGATGTATTTCATGAACTTGACAAGGTAATTGCCAATTATATTGGAAACCCTTATTGTGAAATAGCCATAACTGTATATTTGTACAATGGAGGATAGACAGGAAAGTGAAAGTATGAAGATAGATGAAGATATTTACAAATTATGGAAAAGTATCAGAAAACTATCATGCACATCTCAAGAAATAATATCAAACTCTAATTTTATGAAAGTTTTCTTCAACTTCACTTGATTTTGAGACACCTTGCACTAAATGTCTATACACTGATGATTATATTTGTATAATACATGTATAATCTGTCTTCTATACAGAAGTGTGCAACAAATTTACAACCAAATAACCTCTAAGTGGGTCAAATTGTATTTTCTTTTTAAGGACTCATAGAAGTTATCCCTTTTTTTACGTGGAAAAACTGATTTTCTGTCACGCTTCTTAAAATCTATGTTTAAACTTTAGTCCTTTATTACGAGAATATCTGTAAGTTTGCATGACATTCTCTGATTTTCAATTTTTAACACTAGAGAGAAGTGAGAAGAAGATTCATAAAGTGTTCACCTTTGTGTTTATATTCATTTCGAATCTCCTTCAGTACCACCGGATCATGTTTACCTAACATTTTCACACTGACAACACACATTCTCCTTTATCACAACAGTGTGGTGATTTAGGAGTCCGAGATAAGCGGCCATGAAAATGTTGGTTCTTATGGCGCAGCTCAAATGTTAACACTTACATGTGACGTAGCCGACAGGGACTGTAGCTCGGCATAGTCTTGGTTACAGGACTGGGGTATCCAGTAAATCATGTAACTTTTCACTATGTTCACAAAGGCTGTAATAATAAATAATAAATTATTTGATAGGATGATTCACCATTTGTTTGTAAAACAATTATTATTTCAGTTGTAGCTTGATCTTAGAATAGGTTTGTAATGTGGTTTCCCATATGGTGCCATCTGGTGCTATACTGTTTGCCTATGTCCCATAAAAAGGATGCCAGGCTTAAATGAGTTAAGGTCAGTCAGAAAAGCAGCAATAATATTTACTTAACTACCAACCTTGTCTGAAAAATTTGTGGCATTAAACAGAAAACAAACTCATATATGAAGAGTTATGTGATAGATCCTCTTAACCTTTTCCAACTTTCCATGTCAAAAAAGCTTTCAGCCCGCCCTGGTGGAAATACGCCTCACTACAGTGTAGCCGCTGGACTCGGATGACGTCTTTGTAGATAGAGATCACACTCTCTTTCTCGTCTGAAACAATGTTTATAGACCTGACAATTTGTTGGGAACAACTTTTTTTTTTTTTTTTCGGCCATATGAGAAAATGGTTTAAATCAATCATTTGACATTATGCAAAACAAAAGGCACAAATCAGCTGACTGTAAGCACGCAGCTGATTGGTGGTTTTGTTGTGTTACATAGGGTAATGCAAACTTCTACAATGCATCTCTTTTTTTCCAAACCTGAAACTTCATGTCAGAATCAATTGTTTTCAGCCCATTTAGTGTTGTACCAGTCGGAAGACAGATCTCAATATCTTTGCATATATGAGCCGCCTCGTGGGAAAACCAACAATCTGGTTTCCGAACAGGTCCGACACAAACCGGCCTGTACAAGCACAGAAAAAAGCTAGAAACTTGAAATTTCGGATTTAAGTAGAAGAGGAATTGTACTATCCCAGTAGCGAAAACAAAGGCGCTGATCAGCTTCGCGGTTACCGCGAAGCTGATCTGCGTCTTTGTTTTCGCCTTTGCAGATTGTTGGTTTTCCCATGAGGCGGCTCATATGATTATTATTCAGAAGATAACATGAAAAACAAAATTATATGTCAGAGCTCATAATTTTATGTTATCAGGTATTCAAATTGAAAACATAAAATATGACTCAATATTCAGTCTAGGCTGTGCAAGAAAGTATAACTTCATTTGAAACAAATCCAAAAAGCAAGGCCTACACACATTTTGCAATATTTTTATGCGTTAATTACATTTTTTAAATCCATGTAATAAAATTAGTTTGTTGAAAGCAAATTTCACAGGGGTAGGAAAAAGCCCAAACAGGATTCTATTCTAAAACCTCTTCACCAAAAGAAAGTTATTAGATAAGTAACTAAATCTTGACAGAAAAGCTCAAATTTCATGATCTATAAACCCACATGTACAGTAATTCTTTTCACAATCCTGTGATGAAGTTCAAATTTTACTGCAAAGGAGAAAAAATAGATTTGCCTCATTATTAAATTGGCTACTTTCCTTTGTTGAAAGAGTTATTTACATACAAGAATTTCAACAAATAGAAGAAGTACTGTACATATTTCTCAAATAAAACACATTCACCATAGAAAACCCAACCCACTGTGGAAAAATTAACCAATTTGCTCTAAGACATGTACACGGTTAACCACACACTTCATAATGGCACCCTAATACAACCTAACACAACATGTGATATGTTAATTCACTAATATTTTAGAAGATACTGAGGAGCGTTTGCTTTTTTATTTTAAAGTGCAAGGTTGTAAGAGTTGTTATTTTACATCCCAATCAACATTTTTTCATCATAATCAGAAAATTTTGTCACAAAATGCAATACGTGTGTTGACAGGTGAAGGTTAGTTTTCCTTGACGAATGATAAAGGCAAAGCACTTAAGAAGTTATTAAAAGATAAAATCTTGACATTATTAGCACACATCTTTCAAGGTTAAGGTCACTCTTGCAAGAATAAGGTCAAATCTTATATAACAACAGTGATAATAAGCAGACACCGCCATTATAAAGGAAACTGGGTTATTTCTTGTTAGATTTTCAAGCACAGACAAATGCAAGCATTATGGATGTAAAAGAAACTGCAAGACAATGCAAAAACCAAGTCAGTTTCACCCATCAAGCAAATACCTCCGGTTATTGATTCATCAAGGTTGCCAAACTGCCCTGGCAAATCTATGCTATGTCCGAACAGAGAGTTCGGCACATCTATAGTAAGATATAAAAGCAAACAATAAGAAAATTTCAACATCAAGGAATAAAAAAAATACACGTATGTATATTTGCTTGCTTGCACATGTATTTCCAAATATATCTATCCTTTAAAAGCTCCTTCCACATGGAAAAGTTTTACATAATACAATAAGTTAAGAAACTAGAAAAAGTGCCTTGAGAGGCACGTATACCCCCGGCTGGTAGCCACAAAGCCCCCTCCCTACCCCCTACCTATATAACCCTGCACATGCTCACCCCTGACATTGAACCTCAAATCCCCAATGAAAGACAGTACCCTTATCAAGTACACTTTAGAAATAAGCACTGTGAAGCACAAACATGGGGGAGTGGTGTTTTAGAATGACAGATCTATTTTAGAGCAGTATACAGAGCTGTCGTGTATACTCAATCTAGGACATAATCCACGGACATTGTGGGTCAGGTCCTCAGTCCTAGATTGGAATGAAAATAGAGTGTCATTCTTAAAAAAAAAAAAAAATGCCCCAGACCTTAACCTCAAGTCCCAGCCCCACCCCATGCATGGACCCTTGGGTCCATCCCACCCCCACCCCCATGCATGGACCCTTGGCTCTAACCCTTATGTGGTACCTATGTTGTAAGCATGAATGCTTTCTGACAAATAGTTGTCAAGAAATAGACCTACAGAATATTAATCTTGGTAACTATTATATTTTATAAATGTGTCCTAGATTTTGACCTCCAGCCCCACCCCTAGATTTTGGTACCATGGAATTTAATTCAACCCTAAAGGGTATCTATGATCCAAATAGGAATACATTCCATAAGTCTTTGTTAATATATGAACTTAGAGAAGAAAAAAACACTATGTAAATAGCACATTTTCAGGGTGACCTAGATTTTGAACTCTAGCCCCACCTCCCCGAGCATGGACCCTCAGGTCTGAACTCACGGAAACAAAGCAAACCTTATAGGGTACTTAAAGTCCAAATATGAATGATTTCTGAAAATTGGCTGATGAGATATACACCATTAGAGAAACTTTAACCAAAACTTTGACGCAAAGTAAAGGTGACCTAGATTTTAAACTCTAGCCCCACCCCCAGGCATGGACCCTGGGGTCTGAACTCTTGGAATCATAGCTAACCCTATTAGGTACCTAAAGTCCAAATATGAATGATTTCTGATAAATGGTTCTTGAGATATACACCACTAGAGAAACTTTAACCAAAACTTTGTCGCAAATTAAAGGTGACCTAGATTTTGATCTCTAGCCCCACCCCTGGGCATGGACCCTGGGGTCCGAACTCATGGAAACAAGGCAAACTCTATAGGGTACCTATGGTCCAAATATGAATGGTTTCTGACTATAACTGCATGAGATATACACCACTAGAGAAACTTTATCCAAAACTTTGACGCAAATTCTACTGAACTAACGAACTAACGTACGAACGAACAAACGAACTAACGAACATACGAACGGACAAACGGAAAAGCGAAAACTATATACCCGTCGGCATAAATGCCGGGGGTATAATTATTGTGAGAACTTAATTTTCACGAACATACAAGAATTTCAACAAATAGAAGAAGTACTGTACATATTTCTCAAATAAAACACATTCACCATAGAAAACCCAACCCACTGTGGAAAAATTAACCAATTTGCTCTAAGACATGTACACGGTTAACCACACACTTCATAATGGCACCCTAATACAACCTAACACAACATGTGATATGTTAATTCACTAATATTTTAGAAGATACTGAGGAGCGTTTGCTTTTTTATTTTAAAGTGCAAGGTTGTAAGAGTTGTTATTTTACATCCCAATCAACATTTTTTCATCATAATCAGAAAATTTTGTCACAAAATGCAATACGTGTGTTGACAGGTGAAGGTTAGTTTTCCTTGACGAATGATAAAGGCAAAGCACTTAAGAAGTTATTAAAAGATAAAATCTTGACATTATTAGCACACATCTTTCAAGGTTAAGGTCACTCTTGCAAGAATAAGGTCAAATCTTATATAACAACAGTGATAATAAGCAGACACCGCCATTATAAAGGAAACTGGGTTATTTCTTGTTAGATTTTCAAGCACAGACAAATGCAAGCATTATGGATGTAAAAGAAACTGCAAGACAATGCAAAAACCAAGTCAGTTTCACCCATCAAGCAAATACCTCCGGTTATTGATTCATCAAGGTTGCCAAACTGCCCTGGCAAATCTATGCTATGTCCGAACAGAGAGTTCGGCACATCTATAGTAAGATATAAAAGCAAACAATAAGAAAATTTCAACATCAAGGAATAAAAAAAATACACGTATGTATATTTGCTTGCTTGCACATGTATTTCCAAATATATCTATCCTTTAAAAGCTCCTTCCACATGGAAAAGTTTTACATAATACAATAAGTTAAGAAACTAGAAAAAGTGCCTTGAGAGGCACGTATACCCCCGGCTGGTAGCCACAAAGCCCCCTCCCTACCCCCTACCTATATAACCCTGCACATGCTCACCCCTGACATTGAACCTCAAATCCCCAATGAAAGACAGTACCCTTATCAAGTACACTTTAGAAATAAGCACTGTGAAGCACAAACATGGGGGAGTGGTGTTTTAGAATGACAGATCTATTTTAGAGCAGTATACAGAGCTGTCGTGTATACTCAATCTAGGACATAATCCACGGACATTGTGGGTCAGGTCCTCAGTCCTAGATTGGAATGAAAATAGAGTGTCATTCTTAAAAAAAAAAAAAAAAATGCCCCAGACCTTAACCTCAAGTCCCAGCCCCACCCCATGCATGGACCCTTGGGTCCATCCCACCCCCACCCCCATGCATGGACCCTTGGCTCTAACCCTTATGTGGTACCTATGTTGTAAGCATGAATGCTTTCTGACAAATAGTTGTCAAGAAATAGACCTACAGAATATTAATCTTGGTAACTATTATATTTTATAAATGTGTCCTAGATTTTGACCTCCAGCCCCACCCCTAGATTTTGGTACCATGGAATTTAATTCAACCCTAAAGGGTATCTATGATCCAAATAGGAATACATTCCATAAGTCTTTGTTAATATATGAACTTAGAGAAGAAAAAAACACTATGTAAATAGCACATTTTCAGGGTGACCTAGATTTTGAACTCTAGCCCCACCTCCCCGAGCATGGACCCTCAGGTCTGAACTCACGGAAACAAAGCAAACCTTATAGGGTACTTAAAGTCCAAATATGAATGATTTCTGAAAATTGGCTGATGAGATATACACCATTAGAGAAACTTTAACCAAAACTTTGACGCAAAGTAAAGGTGACCTAGATTTTAAACTCTAGCCCCACCCCCAGGCATGGACCCTGGGGTCTGAACTCTTGGAATCATAGCTAACCCTATTAGGTACCTAAAGTCCAAATATGAATGATTTCTGATAAATGGTTCTTGAGATATACACCACTAGAGAAACTTTAACCAAAACTTTGTCGCAAATTAAAGGTGACCTAGATTTTGATCTCTAGCCCCACCCCTGGGCATGGACCCTGGGGTCCGAACTCATGGAAACAAGGCAAACTCTATAGGGTACCTATGGTCCAAATATGAATGGTTTCTGACTATAACTGCATGAGATATACACCACTAGAGAAACTTTATCCAAAACTTTGACGCAAATTCTACTGAACTAACGAACTAACGTACGAACGAACAAACGAACTAACGAACATACGAACGGACAAACGGAAAAGCGAAAACTATATACCCGTCGGCATAAATGCCGGGGGTATAATTATTGTGAGAACTTAATTTTCACGAATATTGGTAAGCTTATTGCCTCCCGAATTCAAAGTTCTCGCTAATAAAAAGCACTACACACCATATAGACTACATAGATGATCATTCACAAAATCAAGACCTCACGAATAACTTGGAAATAGAAAATTCACAAAATAAATGTCACCTGAAAATTTCCGAATCTATCTAAAATGAAATTTGTATCAGTCTTAGTCTAGGCCAGGAACAAATTTTCCATCCTTGCATACATGCAAATTTTACATGTGAGCAAAAGTGCAAACATGGACAGATGTGTTTGTAAAGTTTGCATTTGTGAGTAAATGGTGTCATGTGAAAGGGGCTTAAAAAAGATCAGACCAACTGACAAATCAATTTCAGTGTTACTTCTGTACCACTGCACCACTTTAGCAACATAGAGTAAAATGTTCAAGTAAATTAGCTTCAAAAAAGTGTTCAAACTGTGATGTCACTGGGAACTTCCATTTGTATAATAGCCTGTCACTGTACAACCTTTGCTGTTGATAGTGTTTGCTTGTTCTTTTGTGTTTGGGCAGAAAATATGTATTATTATAAACCAGGAAATTTTCCCATGATTTTATTCCCCCAATTTTCTATTGCCAAATTATTAGCAAGCTCTTAAATCCATGAGGGTGTACTCATTCAACCTATAAAGCTTTTTGTAAATCTTTATTAGCGAGAACTTAAAACTTGCATGGAAACCTTTTCCGAACTTGCAGTATATATATCTTCATTCCCCATGATAGGCAATACAATGTGGCTAATCAGCATCGACGCATCATATTATTTTACAAACCTGGTTTAGTATTTGGTGGTGAATATGTAGTGATCATCATAGATGATAGTTTACTGCGTAGTTGTCTATTACCATGCTGTACTATGGCTTCAATCTGTCAGATGTAAAAAAGAAGTCAGTTACGATATAAGATGTGTTACTTTGATCTCCAAGTTGCTATGACCAAAGTCGAACAGCTTTTGTCAGATCATTAATTAGGTGCTCTTACAACTAGAAAAAGTGCCTTGAGAGGCACGTATACCCCTGGCTGGTAGCTCCCTCCAACGCCCCCACCCCTCAGCCCACCGCCACCAATCCAGACATGCTCACTGACAGTGACACATTAAACCTCAATTCCTGATGAAACAGAGAGCGCCCTCAACAACTAAATCTTATAAATTTGTATTTGCAAAAGACACTGTCTAAAACCATGGGGAGGGGGGGGGGTGTAGTAGAATGACAGATCTATTTTAGAGCAGTATACAGAGCTGACTTGTATACTCAATCTAGGACTTGATCCCGGACATTGAGGGTCAGGTCCTCGGTCCTAGATGTAAAGTAGAATGTCATTCTTCAATAATATAAAAAAAAAAAAAAAAGATGTCCTATATTTTGACCTCTAGCCCCACCCTCAGGGCACGGACCCTAGAGTCTAATGTCATTAGGAACAGGGCAAACCTTATAGTGTACCTTTGCTGCAAGTACGAATCATTTCTGAACATGGTGGTAAAGAAAAGTAAAGAAATACAATTTTTTAAAGAAGTTCTAGATTTTGACCTCTAGCCCCACCCCCCGCACATGGACCCTAGTGTCTGAACCTTACATGGTACCTATGGTCTAAGTATGAATGCTTTCTGATAAAACTTTGTGGATGTCAAGAAAATAGACTTACAGAAAATATTTATTATGATATGTATCATATTATAAATAAGTCCTAGATTTTGACCTATAGCCCCACCCCCCTGGAGATCATACCGAGCATGGAGTATGAAAGCAAACCCTATAGGGTATCTATGAACTAAATAAGAATACATCCCTATGATTGTTTGTTAAGATATGGACTTATAGAAGAAACATTAAAATTGTAAACAGCATATTTTAAAGGTGACCTAGATTTTGACCTCCAGCCCTACCCCTGGGGATGGGCCCTGGGGTCCGAACTCATGGAAACAAAGCAAACCCTATAGGGTACCTATGGTCCAAATATGAATGGTTTCTGACCATTGGTTCATGAGATATACACCTCTAGAGAAACTTTAACCAAAACTTTGACGTAAATTCCACGAACGTTCCGGAATTACGAACGAAGAAACGAACTAACTAACTAACATACGAACGGACGAACGGAAAAGCGAAAGCTATATACCCGTCGGCATAAATGCCGGGGGTATAATGAGAGATAATCCATGAAACCCCACAATAAATTTCTAGATGAGTGTTGAGAAACTTGCCTTACATACTGTAAATCCGGTAATTTTCGCGAGAACTTAATTTTCGCGAATATTCACAAATTTGATGCCTCGCGAATTCAAGGTTCTCGCGAATAAAGAATTTTATAGGCCATAAAGACTGCAAGAGCATTTGTTCGTGAATTCAAAACCTCGCGAATAATTTGGAAACAGAAAATTCGTAAAAGTCACGCGAAACTTCCCGGATTTACAGTATGTGTCTGGAGCCAAATTTGACTTGATCAAGCCATTCACTCAAATGTACACCACTGTAAACCGCTGTAAACATGAGTTCTACCTTATGAAAGAAAAGTTTGAGGAATCTGTAATGTGTTAGCAAAGTTTGCAAAAATCCTGGGCCCAGTTGTACAAAACTTTGTTAGTTTGACGCCGTTGTTAAGCACTCAATTTCTTAACTACGTATCAACTTCAAAAGCAAATACACTGTTATTTTTTGTTGATAAAATAATAGTGTATTTGTAATATTCATGTTTGAAATTTTAATGAATCGTTAACTAACGACATCATTAATTTTGAACAACTGGCCCCAGATGTTTACCTGTACGGAGTAGGTGGTTGCAGGCTTCAAATTCTTTAGCTTAAACTCTGTTATGTGCTGCAAGAGATATAATTACAGGTATTAAGGGGAATGCATGTAAATAAATATGAAGAGAGATATTAAAGAACGAGTCATATTTTGTACACCTGGACCTCTTGATAACATGATTCATTACAGCATGGTTTTGGATATAACACTGATCATTGCTGGATCCCAAATGGTCATTTTACATTATTTTTGCTATATGTCTATATATTTTACTCTCGTTATAACATGGGTTGGATAGCTAACATAGAAACTGGCTTGGACCCCAACAATAATGTTATAAAGAGGTTTTGGTGTATTTCTTTACAGGTCCGACAGAAAACCAGTGCAATCTGATGCAGAAGATTGTAATAGTGACTTACATTCAGATATTTCTGTTTGTTTCATAAAAACGCCCTTGTCTCGGCAGCAGACGTCACAATCTTGATTACAGAATATGGGTTTGTAAGATCATATTAGTCATAAAGAGAAGAGTGATCTGGGATTGTTTTAAGTCTGTCTGAGCAAACTGAATGCAGTGATCTACTCAGAAGTGTGTCATTTGTGTACAGGAAAAGCAAAACATTAAATTTTATCTCATACCATAAATTGTTTGTTTGTTTTGAGGTTTAATGTCCCAATTTTTCAGTCGTGTATATATGGAGCCACCACTTCCTCGGCATTAATCAGTACTCATGGGAGTTAACTTGCCTTGCTCAAGGACACAACACAGTGCCCCAAGTGCAGATCGAACTCAGGACCTCTTGATTCAGAGTCTGATGCTATACCACTAAAGCCCAGTGCCTCTCTTGTATATTAACCAGTTATTTCATGGCTGTTTGGGGGATAGTCAAAACTATTGCCCCGAGGTGCCGAGGACGACCCAGTGCACTATTGCCCGAGGCCGAAGGCCGAGGGCAATAGTGCACTGGGTCGTCCGAGGCACCGAGGGGCAATAGTTTTGACTGTCCCCCAAACAGCCATGAAATAAATGGTTTATTACCCAACCAAAAATGTATATATTTGAAGACAAATTTAGCAAATACTAAACAATTAATAAATTTTAATCAACAACGTAACAACAATAAATGTAACAGAATTGATGTGTCCTGGTTTGATATTGTGTTAAATGGATGATAGAAGAAGACATTTTATCAGCCAATAAAATTGAGTTGTTTGTAAGTGCATATTTAATATTCAGTTGATATTTGGCAATGAGTCTTAAGCTCTCCATTCATTTCACTTCCAATGTTTCATACTTTGAAGAACACAGAAAATGTACATTAAATTGCCACTTTATTAAATACTTTCCATGTCACAGCCAGTTCTACTGGTCACCCACTGCAATTTCACCATTGTTTAAGAACAACAAACATGAAAACACCAAGTTAATAATGAAAATGAACGGTTGAATTTTGAATATATATTGGGACAGCCTGCTTTATGCTTGAAGAGATTTGTCGATTTGAAGCAATGAATCTTGGAGGAGGCGGCGGTTCAATCAGTTGAGTCGAAGTACTTCCCCCAGAAGGAACATTCCTGTCACTAGCAATGATATCCGGAATATCTGACATCAGTACGGTTTCTTGTGATGCTGAAAACTGGAAGTTTCCGAACTCTAGATCAAACTCGCCGGAACCTGTAATTATACAATGAGCAAAAGAAATGATTGGCAGACCATGAAATTACATGACAGAAAATAGGTTGGGGCATTTTATAACTTGTTTTTTGCACAAATATAAGCCGCCTCATGAAAAAACCCACATATTACCTATGTGAAAACAAAGGCGCCGACCAGCTTCGTGGTAACCGCGCAGCTGACCAACGCCTAAGTTGTTTTCACTACACGGATAGTACAATTCCTCTACTTTGTAAATACGAGCCTACAGATAGCTACTTTTTGAACTGTACAGCCTGGTTTGTGTCGGACCTGGTCGAAAACTACAACAGTGGTTTTCTCATGAGGCGACTCAGATTAAAAATCCGAACAGTTTACTGACTGTATTATTGATCAGTCATACATGTATATGCCAATACTATTCAGAATCTTACAGGAAAATAGCAAAATTTGTGAAACAGTACAAATATTTGCAGGACAAAAGACTAGCACCAATAATCTTATTTAAGGATTTTTTTTATAAACTTACCATTTCCAGAGGAAGATGCAGGTGCCACCATGGTAGATGTTGAAGCTATTGCAGATTTCTCAGCTGCACTAAGACTGTACATGGCTGATGAAGGGGTTTCTCTAGGGACAGGGGTTTCTCTAGGGACAGGGGTTTCTCTAGGGACGGGGGTTTCTCTGCTGCCACTCGCAGTTCCATTCCCATCAGGCTGTGGATCATCGTTTCCTGAAAAATAAAACAACTGTTGTTTGAATGCCTTTTGCATACATGTACCAACACTGTTATTTCCGTGACCGTAAAAATGGAAATTTAGGATGAAAAGCTTGTTTTTTGGTTGTTTTTCCCCCTTCAACATATTTTAACAATTTGGTCCCAATTTATGAAAAAGAAAAAAAAAACAACAACAAAACACTTAGTGAAAGTGACAAAAGGACACTTTCAATAACTATGATTATTTTTTATAATTATACATGTTTATGGCTATTTCACAATAAGGGTTTCCAATATAATTGGCAATTACCTTGTCAAGTTCATGAATACATCAGGTGTCCCTTTCACAACTTGACCTGAGGAGTTGGTAAATCAATTGAATTGGTCTAGAGATAATTCCCCAATAATATATTCCTAGTGTACAAGTTTACAATAGGAGGTGTGAAGAGATCATTGTCAAAGGGGAGAAAGTTGCCTAATATGAAAAAATTTACACCAGGTACTACTTTCCATGATAATAATATACACCATGTATTGAAAAGCAACACTTTTTGTCAATGTTAGCTCACCTGAGCAAATGCTTGTTAGCTCACCTGAGCTGGAGAGGCAAACACGAGCTTATGGAAGATGGATAAATCCAGTTGCATGTTGAAACCTTATGTTTTCAGAAAACTTTGTAAGAATACAAGTCATCATTCTTATGTATAATTTGCTCATGAAGCAAGACATCTGATTAGACACTTATGGCAAATTTACCATTTGAATAACCAATATAATACCCAATGATATTGGTCAACTTAATGAAATATATCAGGTGTCTTTTTCAGCAGCTGACCAATTAAATTGGCAAATAAGTTATGTTCTCACTGATTATAATATACACACAATGTTATGAAACATAACAATACAGTTCAACCTCATTATAATGCGCCTCACTATAGTGCGGTTTTCAATATAATGTGGCCATGTCATGGCTCCTAAATTGATTATTTTGCTATAAGTCTATTGTAAGTAACCTCATTATAACACAATTCACTTATATCATGGTCTGTTTCCATGGACCCCAAAGATAGCGTTATAATGAGGTTCATCTGTAATTATTTTCTATCATTGTCAGCTCACCTGAGCAAAGTCTTGTTAGCTCACCTAATAAATTACAAATGAGCTTATTGAATATAAATAAATCCAGCCTCCAAGGAGCAATTTGTGCAACATTTTCTTTATCAAATCGCTTTGCCCATATAAAACGTATTGACGGGTTACATTATGAAAACATGCCCATACAATAAAAAGAGGCGGTTCCAACGAGTATGCATGTTTTGAATCAAAAATAAGAAAATTAGGTATACCCCTGCAAGCCCCAGGTTTTCTATATAAAAGTGGGGTTTAAGGGGGTATACATTTCATTTTGTTGTCGCTTAATAGATTATACAAGTCAAACTGAGTATCCAGAGACAACCAACACAGCTGAGACAAACAAACACAGATGAAATCAATGTGCAATGTTAGGTAATAAATACCTGTCTGGGAACAACTTTCCACAGACAGGTTTTTGAATGCTATAGTCATAAATTGATTTCATCTGTGTTGGTTATTCTCACTCACGTTGGTTGTCTTTGGATAACCAGCACGCAATTCCTCTTGTTAATTAATAATTCTGAAATTTCAAGCTTGTAGCAATCTCCTGTTGTTGCACATTCAGGTTTGTTTCAGAACTGATAGTAAAACCTGAAGACAATTTTTTTCATGGTGTGACTCATAATACCTTGATTATGGGTCATTATCAGCTTTGCCTCTACACTAGGAAGACAGATTACACCATCAATTTGTAAGGCAGCAATTTAGATTTGAATGAATTTGAGAACATGGTTAGGAACTTCTTTTCTAACTTCCCCAGGTGGCAATCATGTTGACAATTGAGCTGGTCAAGACTAAAGTGAAACCGCAATAATAGTATAAGATAGGTTGAAAAAAGGTGATTTTTTTCTTAATACACACCTGCGACGGTATTGAAGATTCTACCGAACATACGTTTCTTCACAGGTTCACCAGTTCTGCTATAGTCTCGGAGGCTCTCATAACTTCTGTGTCCAGACACCGTCATGACATGGCGCGCCTCAAAAATATCCAGCAAAGTTATTGTAGTGGCCCGCAGACAGTGATTTGTATATGTCTTTGATAGGCCATATTCCACCGACAGTTTTGCCATTTTATTACCAAGTGTGTTTTTCCCCAAAGGACTGTTTTCGTACCACACTGTTGGGTTTTTGATGATGCGTTCTTTAGGTTTTGGTCTCTGGAAGAATGCTTCACAGTCTGGATTCAGAACTGAGAGGTATTTAAGGAACGAAGCATATGGGCACAAAGCATTGTTTTCAGATTGATAGATTTTTCCTCCCTGACTTTTATTAGAATCTTTAATGTCCCCACGATGATTTTTTGTGGCTGTGTCTCTCATCTCAATGAAATGATCATTTTCATCGATTATGAAATCCAAAGGCTTCAGTTCGCGGATGTTTTCACGACCCCTGTTGCAAAAATAAAGCATGAAATCAACATATACTTTGTCTTGGAGGCCTTTTGGTGATTCCAAGTCAAACGATGAATACAGAAGTCTTAAATCTTCAGTGGTCAAGGGATTCTTATGTTGTACATCTCCCTTTCCAGCTTTTTTCACTTGCACAAGCATAGCAGAGAACATTTTGTTTGCTTCCTTGAACTCAGGGTCGTTAATGATATCGAATTTATGGCTTTTTTCAAAATGTTTCTGAAGGCCATAACGGATAGACAGCATAGATTTCTTGCTGTAAAGGTCACTTTTCTGTGTCCTGGCAGAAGCATAGAAATTTCTCAAGATCTGATCGAGGTCAGCCCTTGATTCCGTCGCTAAATCGAGAGATTTCGCCACACAGAAATCATTCAAAATCCTGACAGAGTAAGACACAACTCTTTTGCTATTTTCTGACGAGGTGCTCTCCAATAAAGCTTCCAAATCATCCTCATTTAATGTCGAAAACCGTTCTCGAGCCTCTGGAACGTCCATGCCGGATGTTTACACGTTTGGTAAGTCACGTGGTATCGATTGGATTGGTTTTCGATTCAATGAGCGCTAACTACCGTGATGCGAGAAACCAGGCCGGTCGATAGTACCGGTCTATATCCAAAACTATTGACCGGTATTTTGTTCAGAGACCGGCCTATTGGAGGTCATCTCGTGCCATAGCGAAAAATAGATAATTACTTCGTATATAGAGGGTTGGGTAATAAAACTTATTTCTTATCTCTAGCTCTCTGTGTTTGAGGCACTTTTGCCAGTGTATCAATATTTCAAGATGGCACTGTTGGCATTTTAACATAATGAGTAGGAAAAACGTGTGCTCCGACTTTCTAAATTTGAGGTCCATGACTGACTGAAGAGAACATAAAAGAAAATGATGAAAAAATGGGTTTTAGTAACAGAATAATGCAGCTGAGTTGAAATGACTTACACCTTGTACTGTTTTCTCTAGGACTTGTAGTCTGACCAGGACAGGGCTTATTGTGGACAGGCGCTCACTCCAGATTATCTAGAAGACAGAATAAACAAGTCAGTACATTATCAGCCAATTACTGTTCTAACAATCGAAGAGGTATATAACAATAGTCAATCTGGGATCCCACTCTTTAATATTTCTTTCAGTTTAGGTTCACTGGTTTAATGTTTTGTCAAAAAAAAATAACAGCTAGGGTCAAGTTGGTGTCCTGGGTTACTCGTACTCATAGCCTCCTAACGGCTTGCTACCATACTTATATTTCTTTCACCACTAAAATGTCAAATAATCTTCTTGTATTGAGACGAAAAGGAATTAAGACCATTAAAATATTTATGCACCAGTCATTTGTAACCACTGCTCCCCTACCTACGGGGAAGGGCGGGGATTATGACTTTTCAGCTTTCAGTGCCCTGCTATAAGCCCCACCCCAGGAGGCGAACTGGTGGTCAAAACTTTTCTCTTTGCCCCGCCCTTAGTAATAGAAAATCTCCCTGGGGTGATCAGAATACTAATATCAATTTAAAACCCCTTCATTTCCCCTGCACTGCGGGGACACTCAAAAAGTAATTGCCCCACTCTTTAGCCCGGCTATCCCCCACCCTTCCCCGTAGTTTGGGGGGGGGGGGGCAGTGGTTACAAATGACTTGGTGCCTAAGCATCTTACTTCTTACAGTAGATCTGACAGTGACTTATTTCCAGACTTGGAGATCAGAGTATGCCGGAGGTTTCCAATGTATATTAAGACTTACAGCATATTTCCAGACCGGGAGATCCGAGTATGCCGGAGGGTCCCAGTGTATCATCACGTCCACCTGACCCTTGCGTAGTGTTGTGGCACCCTCGGTGAGATTCTGTGGTGGAGATGGTTTACGAATGGCTGAAATCAAATACAGTTCAACCTCATAATAACAAGCCTCATTATAATGTGGTTTTCAATATATCACTGCCATGTTATGGCTCCCAAATTGTTTTATTTCGCTACATGACTATAGTTATTAACCTCATTTTAACATGGTTTCACTTATAACACAGTATGTTTATATGGACCCAAATGATAGCTACAATGAGGTTGAACATCATGGCCCAGTTGTTCAAAACTAACAACGTCGTTAGTTAACGTTTCGTTAAAATTTCAAACATTAATATTACAAATACACTGTTATTTTTTGTTGAAAAAATGTGAGAATCCTTTGCACTGCAAAGGATTCTCACATTTTTTCAACAAAAAATAACAGTGTATTTGTTACTTTAGTTGATATTTGCTTAACAAATTTATGTATTAACGATATCGTTAAGCTAACGATGCTTTGAACAACTGGCCCCAGTTTGTTAAAAACTCTATACTGTTTAAGCAATCTAAACACGAATAATGCGCAAAGTCACAAATAATGCAAGAAGACCAATATGATATTGGTTAAAAAGTAAAATCCATACCTCTTGATGATTTGAATGATTTGGGTGATGTATATCCCTGAGATCCGAACCCAGTCACAGCAGCTACACGATACTGGAACCAGTGACCGGCTGGAATGTGACGAATCAATGTACGCTTTGATGTAGTCTGAAAAAATGTTGATAATGAAAGTTTAAACAATGGTGACTATATATGGAGCCGAACCCAGTCACGGCAGCTACACGATACTGGAACCAATGACCGGCTGGAATGTGACGAATCAATGTACGCCGTGTTGTAGTCTGAAAAAAAAATGTGGATATTGAAAGTTTAAACAATGGTGACTATATATGGAGCCGAACCCAGTCAGGGCAGCTACACGATACTGAAACCAGTGACCGACTGGAATGTGACGAATCAATGTAAGCTTTGATGTAGTCTGAAAAAATGTTGATAATGAAAGTTTAAACAATGGTGACTATATATGGAGCCGAACCCAGTCACGGCAGCTACAAGATACTGGAACCAACAACCGGCTGGAATGTGAGGAATCAATGTACGCCGTGTTGTAGTCTGAAAAAATGTTGATAATGAAAGTTTAAACAATGGTGACTATATATGGAGCCGAACCCAGTCAGGGCAGCTACACGATACTGAAACCAGTGACCGGCTGGAATGTGACGAATCAATGTAAGCTTTGATGTAGTCTGAAAAAATGTTGATAATGAAAGTTTAAACAATGGTGACTATATATGGAGCCGAACCCAGTCACGGCAGCTACAAGATACTGGAACCAACAACCGGCTGGAATGTGAGGAATCAATGTACGCCGTGTTGTAGTCTGAAAAAATGTTGATAATGAAAGTTTAAACAATGGTGACTATATATGGAGCCGAACCCAGTCACGGCAGCTACATGATACTGGAACCAACAACCGGCTGGAATGTGATTAATCAATGTACGCTTTGATGTATCTGAAAAAAAAGGTTGATATTGGAAGTCGTGTCATTAGCAGTTTACCACAATATAGAACTTATTCTTTCACCACTAACTGACAAAAGCACTTCTTGAATTAACCGAAGAGGAAGAATAGTCCATGTAGTAGAAATATCTTAATGACCAATTCATCATAAAAGAAGTGTGCCAGCCATAAGTATTGCTCATGTATGTTTCTTTAAAATTGGGCATGCCACTGATTGAGCTATTGTGCCATGTTTTTGTATGCATAATTCATATTTGAGCTGCTGCACCAGAAAACCAACAATTTGCATACGTGAAAACAAAGACGCAGATCAGCAGTGCAGTAGCTGCACATCTGATCAGCGCCTTTGTTTTTGCAACACAGGTAGTATAGTCCCTCTTTTTCCTAAACTCGAAATTGCAAGCTTCTAGCCATCTTCTGTAGATGCACAGGCCGATCTGTACCAGACCTGGTCGGAAACACCAAATACTGGTTTTCGGCTCATATTTTTCTGGCAGCATGGCAAACATTTTAGCTGCCACATGGGAATACCAACAATCTGCATAGGCGAAAACAAAGGCGCAGATCAGCTTTGCAGTATCTGCGAACCTAATCAGCGCCTTTGTTTTCGCTATTCGGATAGTACAATTCCTTTTCTACTTAAATCCAAAATTTCAAGCTTCTAGCTCTTTTCTGTGCTTGTACAAGTCGGTTTGTGTCACACCTGTTCGGAAACCACATTGTTGGTTTTCCAACATGGCGGCTCCTTTTGAATCTGAAATACAGCCTACCAATAGTAAAGTTGTCCAAGGTGTGTCATGGCTCCAAGAAGGTTTTACGCTGGTTGTATTTCTGTGTTCCAGCACGTACAATATACCACGTGGTAACGTCTTAGTTTCTGGCAAGCTCCATGTTAAGTACAGTGATTTCCTCTGTCTCCGCTCTTCAAAAGTGAGGTTGGAAGGTATGGGTGGCAAGATATGAGCTATAAAATAAAACAATTAGTAAGACTTTTTTCTTTTTTTTTTTAAATATATAACCCTTAAATCACCAGAATGATATTGTACTTAACAGGTAAATGCAAGGTCCCAAGTAGATAATATACATGTATCTGGCACAAATGCCAGTCTTCCATATGGTCCTCTAGTGAAAACAGACATTTACCACAATCAGCCATTTTTCGTTTCATATTCAGACTTTTCAGCTTAGGATGTTTTCTTAGTATAAGTACCTAATTGTCAATTTAGTTTTTTTCCACCTTGTTTTGTTTTTTGGAGTGGGACTTTCTTTCTGATTGTGCCATTTCCTGATCACTGCCTACTTGAACCTTTTTATGTTTCCCTGGTCATGTGATATTTTGTGAGAAGAGAAGCCATTAATATAATGCGAGAAAAACGATCTTCAGGATTTCTGACAAGGTCTGACACAAACCCGCATGTACAGTCTCAGAAGAAAGTTAGAATCTTGAAATTTTGGGCAGAGATAGAGGAGGAATTGTACAATCCAAGCAGCGAAAACAAAGGCGCTGATCAGCTGCACAGCTGATCTGCGTCTGTTTTCGCATAGACAAAAATCCGGTTTCTCATGACGCGGCTCATATTGCCTGATTATGTTGAGTACCACCAAAGTAGCCACTAGTGCCATTTTAATGCCTTTGGAATGGTATAGCATGGACATGGACCCACAATCTACTACTCCTGAGGTAGACACACTAATCACTGAGCTGTCAGGGCTGGTAAACTTTCAGAGTATTGATTCTGGTGCTTATTTTACAAAACTGTAAACAGCAGCAGGAGTACCTCAAGACTTAGTTTTTAGGCCCCTACCATGATTTCTTATATACATAAATGACTTTAAAGTGTCGTGCAATGAAACAATTAAGACATTATTAGGTACTCACAATATGTTGTAAAGTCAGGCTGTCTACACGTCACTCCACACTCGTTAGGACAACATTTCAAAGCATCTTCACAATCACCGTCCACGCTACAGGACTGGAGACATACCGCCTCAAACCCGACAGCCGTCTCTGGGCGCGGACAGCTACCAGCCTTAAACTTGTAAGAGGTGAGTAGAAACCGGCAAGATAGCTCACATTGTGTCTCATTCACCTAGAACATGAAATCATTGCTCTTAATGCTTTGCATTCTGGGAAGTTTTGTAAGAATTTCATCAGAAGAAGATTTTTTTCATTGTTTTTAAAAAATTCTCATCAAAAAACCATCAGATTGTATAAAAGTCTGGACCTTATTCAGGCATTATAAGGTTTGACAAATGATGCCACTAGCTTCAGAAACTTTATTTTTTGAAATTGTATACGGCTCATGTGTATACTATAAGCTCACTTGGACAGCCTTTGGTTCAGGGAAGCTTAAAATGATGGACTGTGTTTTTTTTTCCCTTACATGTGTATAGTACAATCTTTCGTTCTTTTGTAGTTCAAATATGAAGTCTCTAGCTATCTTTTACAGCTGCACAAAGCCTGTATCACACCACGTAAGAAAACCCAAGAATATATGTTTCGCACCCATAATATTAAACTTACTCTACAATAATTGGCACATGCTTCTTCTTTAATTTCTTCAGTACTCATTGCACATGGTTTTATGCACTGAAATAAAAGTGTAAAATGCTGTGTTCAATTGAAATCTACTGAAAGATATACAAGTTAGAGGCAAGTGTTGATTTTGTTGTTCAGTTTAGCCTGTTAACTGAGCCTCCTCGTGAGAAAACAAACAATGTGGTTTCCGATTCTGAACAAGTTCGACACAAACCGAGCTGTACAAGCACAGAAGATGGCTAGAAGTTGGAAATTTTGGATTTAGAAAGTAGAGGAATTGACTACTATCGATGTAGCAAAAACAAAGGCACCTTTATGTGAAAAATGTTGGTTTTCTCATGACATGGCTCAACTAATTTAATAGTCAGTTCCTCTCATATTCAGGAAAGATTAAAGTCAGAACCATCTGAAATTCTGAGGGTCTTAATGTATGATGTCTATAAGCTTAGCTTTTTATCAAATCCTGTACCATAAAATATGTATACTGTATGTGTAGAATTAAACGAATAAATATTGTTTAAACCAAAGATACATGTACAAGATTAGACCTTTAAAGCATCAAAAATATTTGCCCTTTACAAAATACTGACTGACAGAGATAATTAACATAGTGAATGTTTACCTCATAGCATGCTGGATGATCTTTACATCTGTCTATCATTTTTCTGTGGTTGTTTCTATCAGAACCCTGAAAAGATACACAAGAACAAAATAATACAAATGTAACATTAATGGAAATTCAACTGTTTTCACAATTTTGAGGGACTATGGCAGTGTGTGAACCATCGGAGAGAGGGGTCTTGGGCTGAAAAATTCATCTGCCATGTTGTGTCTTTGAGAAAGACACTTTACTGCTCATGGCATCAGGAATACATGTCCGTGAAATGGCTACCCTCTTCAACCCCACTTTTATACAGTAAAACTGGGGTAAGCAAGACTGTATACTTATTTTCCTTATTTCTGATACAAAACATAGTATTTCTTTATTTCTGATACAAAACATAATGGGTACGTGTTAGAACCGCCTTGGCGGTTCTAAAGTGTACCCGCAATCAATGTTTTGTGTTAAACTAAGAAAAATATCAAAATTTTTCCAATGAAATTTTTTCATTTTTTAGCTTCTGAAAAAATTCTCTGTATAATGCAAGGACAAGTTTTCGTAATGTAATGATGGTACCGATAAAGTATCCAGGAAGCAGAAGCTCCTCCCTATATGTCTGAAAACATGTTGACTGGGGCAATTGCCTAAAAAAAACTTAAAATTCAGTAAGCTTTGCTTTTTTATGACCAAAACTTAAAATTCCAATAATATAACATTGTTTGAAGAGACTGACAATGGATCATGAGTATAGTAATATAGTAACAGCTCAGGTGGGCCAAAATGGTTAGTAGGCACTCGTATTAGACAAAGCTGTCCAGGGTGTTAATGATACTCATATTGTTTGAACACAGTCATGTGAAATACAGTTGTGAAATATGGAAATCAAAGAAGTGCCACGATCAAATGACTTAGCCTCAACCTATAGCCCTAGTCACTAAGAGGCAATTTCTTACTGTCTTGAGTTTAACCTGGTAGGAAATCTTTCTTTCTTCAGATACTGAGTTTATCATTTTCTGATCATCACCTCAGGTAAATCCGAAAGAAAGCTAGGGTTTTTGTTGTTAGGCCTCATATTGGTTACACAATTTGTCTTCAATCTTATCAATTATAATTCATAACTTATAATGGTATACCAGTGTCGCCACACATAAATGATCATGTTTGGTCCACCATAATTTGCAGGCAGTCAAGAAGCTCATACGTCTTTCGCAACATGCAAATCCATATGTGCAGCAATAGATGCTCGAATTATTTATTAGCAGTGAAATTTAGTTCAGTGTATTTACTGTTTGCCTAAAGGTATTATGTAGGTTTCTCTATGATGGTGCTCACACAGTACTGTGAAAATTTCAAAGTTTAGAAGACCACACAGCAATTTAAACAATATACCTTTCTCCCATAAACATAAAAAGAATGTAAAACACTATCATTTTCAATATGTATCAATTCAATATTCAACTCTATATGAAGATTGCCCAATCTCACACATACATCAAGGATAACCTCAGTGATCTTGTCTTTGATATAAGCCTCTTATGATCGAAGTTTGTATAATCAAACACTTCATAAATCTAAAAGCAAATGGGTGCAATGGTATTATTGTCCATTTTGTATTAATGATGAAGCACATTTGGCTCCAATCGATCATCACATTTAACACGTTTCTTTCATGATGATTTGGTTAGCAAAATATTCCAATGGGCCTTGCTATTTCAATTTAAGGAGAGCATTTCTCGGTAAATGGTGAAAGAGTGGGCACTGATTACTGGTAAACTGCCTCTGAGAGGCTGGTCAATGAAAAGTGTGGTTAGGGTAACAAGCCAAGTTTGAAACTGCTGTACTACTTGTTGAATCAAAATTTTGACTTATTTGATATGCACATGTAGTATAAACGGAGGGGATCCTGGTTTCTGTAAAAATTAACTAAGTACTTTTATGACAGATCAGCTGCTCCCTATTAACATTAGCAAATTTTGCTGGCCAACATTATTATTGTAACTTTTTTGGCATCATCATGCATAAAGATTTAGGTCAATTACACCATACATGCCATTTAAGTGTTTGAAAACCTGTGCACAATCTATAATGACAGTATTTGAGCCATCACATGAGAAAACCATCAATGCATATGCAAAAACAAAGACGCAGATCAGCTGTGCAGTTACTGCACAGCTGATCAGCGTCTTTGTTTTCGCCACACAGATAGAATGATTCCTCTTCTACCTATATCCAAAGTTTCAAGCTTCTAGCTTTAACTGTTACTGTACAGCCTGTTTAGTGTCGGACCTGGTCGGAAACCCCAAAATACCAGTTTTCTCACGTCGCGGCTCATTTTCATACCGTTGGAAAATGTCCAAAATAGGAGTCATTCATAAATGATATACCACCTATTGTCTATGTTTTTGGACTGTGAGGTTTTGTAGACACAGATCAGCTCACTGACCAGTTTGAAGGGGGTCAGCACTGTGCTATACCTCTCTATATCTTTAACATGTATTTCACGACACCGGTATTAAAGACTACCTCGGACAACACTTTTATATTAATGTATTATGTACAGGGAAAAAAAATCAAAAATTTAAAAACCTTACAGTATTATGTATCTTGTACTAAAGTATTGGCCCTGAAAATATTATTATGACTATGCACTTTGACTGATAAACAGAGTTATCAGGCCCCCACTGAGTACTGACAGGCTTTGTGTCAATGAATAAATTACCGTCCCTGCATTACCATAGCTGAATATTAATGTACATGTATATTGCCCCAGGTTGGGGGCAGACCAACACCTGGGGTCCACATTGTTTCAGAATCATAAATCTTCAGTCCGTTTGCCCATTTCCTGCAAGTTTTTCACTCCAAACAATATTTTAACAATTTTCCCCATTTAAATGCATGGGCGACCTATGTTGACCTTACTGTAAAATAGGTCAAGATCATCACAGAGTCATGACTTCTAATAACATTGTACATGTAGTACTCTAGTTCCCTATGCTACACGCTAAGTTTCATTGAAGTCCAAGGGGAGAAGTATTAGAGGAAAAGATTTTAAGGAGAATTTACCATATATGGGCACAACGGCCATCTTGACCTGAATTATTTATAAAGACATTATTCCTCCTTGAAATTTGGTTTGACTGGCCAAGAGGTTGTAGAGAAGATCTTTGAAATGGTGGAAGTCTATGGACGACCGACGCAGGGGAGCTAAAAACAAACACTTGACAATTTCACACTTAAGTCATTGTGATCTAGCAAAACTAAATTATTTGATTTTTTAGGTTTTTGGGTAATCTCGTTATCTTGCCCATTTATTTACCGTATGTTTTACAGTAGCTTGTGCCAGGTGGTCTAGAGTTACCTGACTTTGGCTATCAATGATTTCATGACTTGATGAACCCCGTGAAGAGAAAATCTGACTTCACGGTGACATGAGTCGATTGGCCAGTTCAGTCACTGTGGAGAGTGCCAGAATCTTGAAATTTCAGATTTAAGAAAAAGCACAATTGCACTTTCCATGAAGAGAAAACAGAGGTGATGATCAGCTATGCAGCACATAACTGCATAGCTGATCTATGTCTCTGTTTTTGCATATGTAACAAGCAAGTTTTCTTAGCTATCTCAGCTAAGATATCAAATATCAGGCTGTGTCTTACCCACAGCCTTGGATCATAAACTATGTGGTGTGCCAAAATTTATGACACACCAGTTCAACTGAAAGCTTATCTGCAGTTATTGTTTTAAATCAAACAATATGACTGTTGTCTCCTGACTTTGTGCAAATATGACATAAAATACATGTAGGCCATGGGGCTAGAAAACACAAGTCACAGAGCCAGTACGCATCACGAAAACATGTCCGTGTCATGTATACCCCCTTGAACCCCACTTTTATATAGTAAAACTGGGGTATGCAGGGGTATACCTATTTTTCTTATTTTTGCTCCAAAACATAGATTGTGGGTACTCGTTAGAACCGCCTCGATGAGGCGGTTCTAACGTGTACCTACAATCTGTTTTGAGCAAAAATAAGAAAAATATCAAAATTCTTCAATTGAAAATTTTCAATTTTTCAAGCTAAAAAATATCTGTATATTACATGGGCAAGTTTTCGTAATGCGTAGGTCTTATCTGCATTGTCGACAATTGCAATTCTCTGCCTTGTAAAAGCTGTATTGTCTTCTCTGCATGTCGACAGTGCAGAATAATCCTCACATTTCTTTCATGAAAATCTGGTCATGAACCATTCTTCCACTTCTGCTGATTCAGGTTAGTAATGTAAGAAATGTGCACAACATACTGATAATCTGCATCAGGGAGTCTTAACCAATGGCCAGGAGCAGTGTAGCAGGGAACCCTAATGCACCAGTCATTTGTAACCACTGCACCCCCCCCCCACACCTCTCCCTCCCACCTACGGGGAAAGGTGAGGTACATCAGTATAGCCGGGCTAAAGTGTGGAGCAATTACTTTTCGATTGTCCTTGCAGTGTAGGGGAAATGATGGGGTTTTGACATTAGAACCCTTACCCTAGGGAGATTTTATGTTGTGACGGGCGGGGCAAAGAGCAAAGTTTTGACCTCCAGTTTGTCCCCTGGGGTGGGGCTTATACCAAAGCATTGAAAGCTGAAAAATAATTCCTGCCATTCCCCATATGTGGGGGACAGTGGTTACAAATGACTGGTGCATAACCAGTACTACGAGGGGCGATTGGAAAGTACGTAGCGTGGTCCATTATTTCAGTAACGGATCGGCAAACCGATACATGTTTGGTATCATTTTAAACAACTATCTTTCCCCCACGTTCTCACACTAGTTTCACGAAGGTGACATGATGCAGGCAGGAAAAATATTATTGTAAACATGGGTACTGTTTGTATACTGGGAAAAGTGAAATTTCAATAAAATAGACAATTTATAATCATTTTTAAATTTAGCAGTGCATGGACACTATTTGATGGAATAAGATTATTTTGCACCATTTTGTAGCCCATCATAAAGGCAATTTATTATGCAAGTATTGAATGAATTTGCAAATTTTTATAACTTATAAACGAGACGGCAATATCTGCGTCTCTTGGAATTCACTGCATTTTGTACATTATCTGTGTCAAAACGCGCCCAAGCCACCGATTTTATATTGAAAATATAAAATCAGCATTTGTTTGAATTTATTTTAAGTTTAGTTTCATACCAAGCACTGTTTCCCTGCTTCGTAACAAGACAAACAAAAAATTATTCTGAGCATAACATATGGTAGATAACTGTTTAAATCTGGTCATGGGTATGGGTGATTTTAGCTAGGAGGAATAGTTTTGTTTGTATAAATTGAGAATTGTGGCAAATAGAACGGTAAGAAAGAATTGTGAGTTAAAACCAATAACTAGAGTGATGACTGACAAGTTATCTTGAAGAAACTTCCTATAGTTTATAAGATATGAGGGGGTTAGTTACCCCACCCACTTCTTGAAAATAGGGGGTTGTGTCATTAAGATTCATTTTTATAGGAACAGAGTAAGATGAGACGACATATTTGCATGACGAAATTCCCTTTGTGCAATGATCACAACGAATAACGCAGAAAATATACTCAGATGTCACAAATCTTGATGCAGTATGAGCCTTAATCTCAAAACATATAGGAAGAAAACACGCAAAAATGCTATGTTTTGAAACGGTACAGCTTTTATAGTAATCAATATTTTTCGCATCTAATTATGCTAACAGTGCAAGCAATAACCGCAGAAGACATCTACAGAAATAGAATTCCGAGAGATATCGCTTATTTGTTATAATGTGATATCGAATTATTCCACTGACTTTCTGTTGATTTTTCTCAATATTTTTTTCGAAAATAACCGCCAGTATATAAACATGCCTTCATTTTGAGCGTGCGAGGCATGTCCATGGCTAGTCGCTCTACAAAAATCAATGCATCATCTTGAAGAGGAGAAATTCTACTTTCTATACATGTATTACTTTAATATATTTAGCAACGCATTAAGAAATGATGATACCATACTACGTACTTTCCAATCGTCCCTCGTACATGGAGTTAATGTGTCTTGCTAAAGGATATAATGTGCCATTGCGGTTCGAACCCACAACCTCTCAAACTGGAGTCTGGTGTACTGGTTAACAACTAGGCCATCATGCTGCCTTAAAATGTTAAATGAGCCGTGAGGCAGGAAAACTGGTCTTCGGGATTTCCTACCAGGTCTGACACAAACCCACCTATACACGCACAGAAAAAAGTTAGAATCTTGAAATTTTAGCTATAAGTAGAGGAGGAATTTTACAATCTGTGAAGTGAAAACAAAGGCTCTGGTCAGCTGTGCAGTTACTGCACAGCTGATCTGTGCCTTTGTTTTCACCTATGCATGTTGTTGGTTTCTCATGTGGTGGCTCAAATAGTTAATATATGAGATGGTTAAAGCAACCATTATTCAGTGAACCAGGTCATAATGAGCCACATCATCACAAAACCTGCTGTTTAACAAGATTTTGAGAAAACAAAGCCATAGATCAGCTGTGCAGTAACTGCAAAGCTGATCAGTGCCTTTGTTTTTGCTTCATGGATTTGATAATCTTTCTTCTTTTTAAATCTGAAATTTCAAGCTTCTAGGCCTCTTCTGTGACTGTACAGGACAGTTTTGGTTGGACCTGAATACTTTTTCTTGCGTCTTGGCTCCATGACAGTAATTTGTCTAGTGACAAAGCAGTTTTTCTCCATTCACTAAAATATATATTAAGCAAAAAAGTAGATATTTGCTTGCCAATAATTTGTAGTTGAACATTTATAATAGTTGTACAATTTGCTTTATATATGTGTGAATAATATTTGAGCCACATCATGAGAAAACCACAGGCAAAAACAAAGGCACAGATCAGCTTCAACGTAATTGTAAACCATTGTTTTCGCTACACTGATAGTACAATCCCTCTTCTCCTTAAATCCGAAATGTCAAGCTTCTAGCCATCTTCTGTGCTCGTACTGCTCGGTTTGCGTCAACCCCAAAGACAAGTTTTCCCGTCGTGGTTCATTTTACACCCCCATATCTGAGATGGGAAAAAAACACAGGGAAGTAATGTGCCTTGCTCAAGGGCACAACTCAATACCATTGGGGTTTCGACTCAGGGCCTTTAGATTTGTAATCCAACCCTTCTGCAACTAGGTTCCTATCAAATTTAGGCAAGTTTGGTCATGGGTAGTCTCAAATAAACTGCAGGCCCATTACAAAGCAAGATTTTCAAATATATACTACAAAAAGATTGATGTTTATCTCACAGCTCAGGTAACATAAGTGTGCCTTTATTCAGTTTTACCATAATTAAATTGAAAAATTCATACCCAGAATTTTGAGCAGCGCCACATGATAACCTGTCTACTGGCTATCGAACCAGGTCCATTTCAGTCAGTCGCACAATCACAGAGGGTGGCTAAATGTTTGAAATTTAACATCCCAGTCAAGAATTTTTCAGTAATATCGGGATGGAGCCAGTGCTTTCTGGGTCTTAATGAGTTAATGTGTCTTTCTCAAGAACACCAGGCACCAGTGGGGATCAAACCTTTCCATTCAGAATTTTATAGCCTTTTGATTCAGAATCTGCCACACTACCACTAACTAGGTCAACATGCTCCCCTATATCAAGCAGAGGGATTGATGGGTAAGGCAACTCCAGTCTGGCAGTTGTCATTATCCCACCACTGCCATCAAAAATAATGAGGGCGAAAACAAGCCCCAGCTAAACCCTGTCAGTGGAAAAGCATGCTCATTCACCACTACAAGGGTGGGGTTTACTGAGCTATAAATTAACACTTACAAATTTTGCCAATTACCAAGTTGGAAATTTGCATATCTGTTTATAACACACTGTTACATTAACTTAGCCCCATCAGTGAAAAAGCATGCTCACCTACCATCAATCTTCTAAGAGATCATGGCTCCTGTGCTCTGATCGCACAAAATAAAGCTCTTACTGAAGTTGGGGCACTTATCACTTCATTCTTCTGCTGAAGAAATGTGTCTTGGCATTCTTCTGTCCATTTAAATCTTGACCCCAGTTCTCTCAGCTTGTGGATGGGGTTTGGAAAATGAACCGCCGATAATAGCTACAGAACCCTAGAAGAGACCTAAGTTCTTTCACATTTGTTGGCACTGGCTATGAACACATTCTCACTTCTTTCGGTCTGTACTGACACTACTGACACTTTCTTCTGAGATTACATATCCAAGAAATTCCACCCTTTTGGCAAACAGCTGGCACCTTGCTTTCCAGCTATCACTATTTCAACCAAACTCTCAAATGAAGCTGGCACATTACATAGCCCAAATGACAAATCTTTAAACTCGAACAAACCTTTTCTACTGATGAATACTGTTTTCTTTCTGTCTTCTTGGTCAGGCTCCACTTGCCAATATCTTGAATTCATGTTCAAACAAGAAAACCAAAATGATCCTGCCAGCTAATCTAAAGATTCATCTATCATGAGCAGTGGCTACAGCCCTCCTTTATCACGACATCATTCAATCTACTGGGGCCCACAGCAACAGCTAAACCCCATTAGTGGAAAAGTATGCTCATCCACCAAGGGTGGTTTAATGTATATATATAGTCAAAACTTACTAATTTCACCAACTACCGAGTTGGAAATTTGTATATCTACATTTTTTTCATATTTTTACAGCACTGCAACATTCCCCCATAGAGAAGACTCACCATGAGTCTTGGTCTGGGGACTACATGAGTAAGGCAACTTCTGTCTGGCTGTTGTCGTTATCCCACCGCTGCCACCAAATGTTATACCTGGCAAGATATATGGGGTGTGTTCATATCTCAACAGTATTGTGATGGCTTTTGTGGTGTAGGTTTTCACCACTTTTTATTCTGTAAAAAGTGTTTTAACTGAATCAGCTTACAAAAACTTTTATCATGTTTCAACCACTTATATCATAGCATTCAAAGAGGTTCTTTGCTTAGATAATTCATCAAAATTTTCTGTTTTCACCAGAAATATGAAACATCATAGATTTCGCACAAAATCAAAATAAATTTCAGTTTACACCATAGCCTGCTTCGTTCTGGCGAGTTCATTATCAATCACACGCCAGCCAGCCACCAACTTGTTTATTCTTTGTTGTCATGGTTCCAGCCAATAGAAAATTGTTTATGTTCATGAGTCAGTCAATGCACTCTGAGTTCATACAAGTACATCCACGAATCCTTGGATGTAAACATTGGCGTGCAGTTGTCCGCTTGTGTCATTGGATCTTAAAATCCGACACATGCACAGTGGAGCAGTCTATTTTCACCATAAAAGCTACAGCATAAGATAGAAGAAAGTATAAGCTAGATACCAAAATCAATGAAGGTCTATGTCTTCTAAACCCATCATAATCTTCAGTTTTCACCAGAAATACAACATCACAAAATCAGTGAGAGTCTATGTCTACAAAACCCACCACAATCTTCAGTTTCCACCACAAATGCTACATCACCAAACCAGTGAGGGTCTATGTTTTCAAAACCCACCACAATTTTCTGTTTTCACCACAAATGTTACAGACACAGATCAATGAGGGTATGTGTCTTCAAAACCCACCACAATGTTCAATTTTCACCACAAATGCTACAGAACCAGATCGATGAGAGTCTATAGATGTCTTCAAAACCCACCACAATCTTTAATTTTCACCACAAATGCTACAGAACCAGATCGATGAGAGTCTATGTCTTCAAAACCCACCACAATCTTCAATTTTCACCACAAATGCTACGGAACCAGATCGATGAGAGTCTATGTCTTCAAAACCCACCACAATCTTCAGTTTTCACCATAAATGCTACAGAACAAAATCAATAAAAGCCTATATCTTCAAAACCCACCACAATCTTCAGTTTTCACCACAAATGCTACATTACAAAATCAATGAGGGTATGTGTCTTAAAAACCCACCACAATCTTCAGTTTTCACCACAAATGCTACGGAACAAAATCGATGAGAGTTTATGTCTTCAAAACCCACCACAATATTCAGTTTTCACCACAAATGCTACAGAACAAAATCAATGAGAGTCCATGCCTTCAAAACCCACCACAATCTTCAGTTTTCACCACAAAAGCTTCAGAACAAAATCAACGAGAGTCTATGTCTTCAAACCACACCACAATCTTTAGTTTTCACCACAAATGCTACATCACTAAATCAATGAAGGTATGTGTCTTTAAAACCCACCACAATCTTCATTTTTCACCACAATGTTACAAAAACAAAACCCTCACAATCTTCAGTTTTCACCACAAATGCTACATTACAAAATCAATGAGGGTATATGTCTTCAAAACCTACCACAATCTTCAGTTTTCACCACAAATGCTACGGAACAAAATCAATGAGAGTCTATGTCTTCAAAACCCACCACAATCTTCAGTTTTCACTACAAATGCTACAGAACAAAATAAATGTGAGTCTGTGCCTTCAAAACCCACCACAATCTTTAGTTTTCACCACAAAAGCTTCAGAACAAAATCAACGAGAGTCTATGTCATCAAACCCCACCACAATCTTTAGTTTTCACCACAAATGCTACATCACAAAATCAATGAGGTAATGTGTCTTCAAAACCCACTACAATATTCACTTTTCACCACAAATGCTACGAAACCAGATCGATGAGAGTCTATGTCTTCAAAACCCACCATACTCTTCAGTTTTCACCACAAATGCTACAGAACCAGATCGATGAGAGTATATGTCTTCAAAACCCACCACAATCTTCAGTTTTCACCACAAATGCTACGGAACCAGATCAATGAGAGTCTATGTCTTCAAAACCCACCACAATCTTCAATTTTCACCACAAATGCTACAGAACCAGATCGATGAGAGTCTATGTCTTCAAAACCCACCACAATCTTCAATTTTCACCACAAATGCTACAGAACAAAATCAATGAGAGTCTATGTCTTCAAAACCCACCACAATCTTCAGTTTTCACCACAAATGCTACGGAACCAGATCGATGAGAGTCTATGTCTTCAAAACCCACCACAATCTTCAATTTTCACCACAAATGCTACAGAACAAAATCAATGAGAGGCTATGTCTTCAAAACCCACCACAATCTTCAATTTTCACCACAAATGCTACAGAACAAAATCAATGAGAGGCTATGTCTTCAAAACCCACCACAATCTTCAGTTTTCGCCATATTAAAATGCTACAGAACAAAATCAATGAGAGTCTATGTCTTCAAAACCCACCATACTCTTCAGTTTTCACCACAAATGCTACAGAACCAGATCGATGGGAGTATATGTCTTCAAAACCCACCACACTCTTCAGTTTTCACCACAAATGCTACGGAACCAGATCGATGAGAGTCTATGTCTTCAAAACCCACCACAATCTTCAGTTTTCACCACAAATGCTACTGAAGCAGATTGATGAGAGTCTATGTCTTCAAAACCCACCACAATCTTCAGTTTTCACCACAAATGCTACGGAACCAGATCGATGAGAGTCTATGTCTTCAAAACCCACCACAATCTTCAATTTTCACCACAAATGCTACAGAACAAAATCATTGAGAGGCTATGTCTTCAAAACCCACCACAATCTTCAGTTTTCACCACAAATGCTATGGAACCAGATCGATGAGAGTCTATGTCTTCAAAACCCACCACAATCTTCAATTTTCACCACAAATGCTACAGAACAAAATCATTGAGAGGCTTTGTCTTCAACACCCACCACAATCTTCAGTTTTCGCCATATTAAAATGCTACAGAACAAGTTCAATGAGAGTCTATGTCTTCAAAACCCACCACAATATTCAGTTTTCACCACAAAAGCTTCAGAACAAAATCAATGAGTGTCTATGTCTTCAAAACCCACCACACTCTTCAGTTTTCACCACAAATGCTACATCACAAAATCAATGAGGGTATGTGTCTAAAACCCACCACAATCTTCAGTTTTCACCACAATGCTACAAAATCAACGAGAGTCTACAGAATGTCTTCAAAACTCACCACAGTCTTCAGTTTTCACCACAAATGCTACATCACAAAATCAATGAGGTAATGTGTCTTCAAAACCCACTACAATATTCACTTTTCACCACAAATGCTACGGAACCAGATCGATGAGAGTCTATGTCTTCAAAACTCACTACAATATTCACTTTCCACCACAAATGCTACGGAACCAGATCGATGAGAGTCTATGTCTTCAAAACCCAATATACTTTTCAGTTAAAACAAATGCTACAGGAACCAGATCGATGAGAGTATATGTCTTCAAAACCCACCACACTCTTCAGTTTTCACCACAAATGCTACGGAACCAGATCAATGAGGGTATGTGTCTTCAAAACCCACCGCAATCTTCAATTTTCACCACAAATGCTACAGGAACCAGATCGATGAGAGTATATGTCTTCAAAACCCACCACACTCTTCAGTTTTCACCACAAATGCTACGGAACCAGATCAATGAGGGTATGTGTCTTCAAAACCCACCACAATCTTCAATTTTCACCACAAATGCTACGGAACCAGATCGATGAGAGTCTATGTCTTCAAAACCCACCACAATCTTCAATTTTCACCACAAATGTTATAGAACAAAATCAATGAGAGGCTATGTCTTCAAAACCCACCACAATCTTCAGTTTTCACCACAAATGCTACAAAACAAAATCAATGAGGGTATGTGTTTTCAAAACCCACCGCAATCTTCAATTTTCACCACAAATGTTACATTTCAAAATCAATGAGGGTATGTGTCTTCAAAACCCACCACAAACTCTAGTTTTCACCACAAATGCTACGGAACCAGATCGATGAGAGTCTATGTCTTCAAAACCCACCACAATATTCAGTTTTCACCACAACTGCTACATTACAAAATCAATGAGAGTATTTGTCTTCAAAACCCACCACAATCTTCAATTTTCACCACAAATGCTACAGAACCAGATCGATGAGAGTCTATGTCTTCAAAACCCACCACAATCTTCAGTTTTCACCACAAATGCTACATTACAAAATCAATGAGAGTCTATGTCTTCAAAACCCACCACAATCTTCAGTTTTCACCACAAATACTACAGAACATACTCAATGAGAGTCTACGCCTTCAAAACCCACCACAATCTTCAGTTTTCACCACAAATGCTACGGAACCAGATCGATGAGAGTCTATGTCTTCAAAACCCACCACAATATTCAGTTTTCACCACAAATGCTACGGAGCGAAATCTATGAGAGTCTATGTCTTCAAAACCCACCACAATCTTCAGTTTTCACCACAAATGCTACAGAACCAGATCGATGAGAGTCTATGTCTTCAAAACCCACCACAATCTTCAGTTTTCACCACAAATGCTACATTACAAAATCAATGAGAGTCTGTGTCTTCAAAACCCACCACAATCTTCAGTTTTCACCACAAATGCTACATTACAAAATCAATGAGAGTCTGTGTCTTCAAACCCCACCACAATCTTCAGTTTTCACCACAAATTCTACAGAACAAGATCGATGAGAGTCTATGTCTTCAAAACCCACCACATATTTCAGTTTTCACCACCAATGCTACATGATCAAAATCAACGAGACTCTATGTTTTCAAAACCCACCACAATCTTCAGTTTTCACCACAAATGCTACGGAACAAAATCAATGAGAGTCTATGTCTTCAAAACCCACCACAATCTTCAGTTTTCACCAGAAATGCTACAGAACAAAATCAATGAGAGTCTATGTCTTCAAAACCCACCACAATCTTCAGTTTTCACCACAAATGCTACAGAACAAAATCGATGAGAGTCAATGTCTTCAAAGCCGACCACAATCTTCAGTTTTCACCACAAATGCTACAGAACAAAATCAATGCTCCAGTTTTCACCACAAATGCTACAGAACCAGTTCAATGAGAGTCGATTAGAAACAAGTATTTACACGTTTTGCGTAATTAGCAATACAATTTTTGGCTTGTGAAACTGGGGGTAGGGTTACTAAATAAACCATTTAGTTTATATAATACAGTATAGAATTTTTCCATCTGTCAAGTGAATATGGTAATTGAAAAATCACATATATTTGGAAAAACAGGAATGTGTAACTGAAAAACAAAAGATGTCACTCACAATGCTAATTTTGAAAGGGTTATTTTAATAGATGTTACAGACATCACACTGTAAGTGTCAGATTATTGCTCAAGCAACTTAAGTGTGTAGAATGGACACTTTTCATGCACACTATATGCCGGAGAAGGGTGAATAGAATAATAAAACTATTATTTTTCTGATGCTTAAACTGCCATATTATTATTTCTTTTAAAACATATTATGGTAACATATGTAACAGACAAATGCTCCAACGTACATAAAGAAAACATCTCTTATTGGAGGGAACTTGTATTGTCCTTTAAGATATAATATGTTTGCAAAATTTCTTATGGGATAGGGCATTAGACCGGCATGTACTGGAAATCTTGCTATGTACAATGCCCATCGTTATTCATTACATGTTTGTTACATATGTTACATTCTGGATTAAAATGTTTGATCCTAGATACTTGGTTACAGACCCTCAGAGCCACGGTTCATGATAAAATAAGCAAGAAAGTATGGAACTATGAGGTATATCCACCAGTTTCAAGTATTTTACATACTTCACTTTCATTGCAATAGAACATTTCGCATATGAAATTGGGGGTAGGGCTGCCAAATAATTCATTTAAGGCAATATATACACGATAGGAAAATAAACCTTGGTTTTTCTGTCTGTTAATTGAACATGCTGATGGAAATAAATCTCATATCTTTGGTAAAAATGCATAGTGCAACTGTAAAAGAAAACGATATCACTTTCAAAGGATATTTTAATTTACGTTACATATGTTACAGTTATTGTGTGTCAAATTTTTGTTAAAGCAATTTTAGGTGAAAACAACATATCATAAGTTCTCAATTTTGTTCAGGTTACGTATGTAACAGGCTGTTACAGGATAACACCTAAACGCTCAGGGTGCAAACATCTCTTATTCGACTCAGCTTGAATTGTTCTTTAAGATAGGGCATACATGTACCTGCAAAATTCCCTAGGTAGGGGGAGCGATCGAACCTCTGGCTAGCCGCCTTATAATAATAGACAACCAAGAGCATTTGCTTGGCTTTTGGTGTTTCTTCCCAGAAATCATGTTGGACCTGATGAATATGTATCGTCCTCATAGTTTGTTTTTGTTGCATTTTAGTAACGTTTGAAATCATAATGCATGACGTAAATCACTGGTATTGACGTTTCGGGCAAGCAGACAGATAGTACTTTTCAGTTCGAAAATATTTTGCCAAAATATACTGTATTCTTAAAGAAATAATCATCATTGTGGGCATTTTATAGTGAGGCGTTTTCAAAACCTTTAGTATATATCCCCATTACACCAGTCCACAATTCTAATTGTGTTTATTCCATTTTATTGTGACTAAAAATGTGTAAGTATCACCTCTTCTCTTGGTAGACACGGAGACAAAGGGTAGACAAAGGGGGTGTAATGTTTATACATTTGGTGTTTTTGCATGCGTACAGTTTGATGACTACTGATACACAGATTCTTAAGCTTAGACCATGTACGCATGTGACACGCTGTAAGAATCAACAAAGTGGGTGTCGGCAACCCTGGTTTCCTCAACTCTCAGGGTCCCAGTTAACAAGGTCCTACTTGTGGCATCATCTGGGTGCCGAAAACATAACATATAAGTGGAGTTTGTAGGCTTCTCGAAGAAGCATCCCTAGCTTTGCCTCATGAGAGGTCACATGCCCAGCTAGTAACCTGTCTGGCTATCTCAGCCCGGCACTATGCATTAACATGTACAAATTCACTATATAAAAACGCTAGATACATGCATGTAGATCTACTTAGCCATACAGGCATTTTACGATAGTGGCATCGTAAATGTGTGAGCTCATGCTTTGTACTTCGTTTGTATACTTGTAATCTTGTTAGACATGTATGAACACCAGTTTCATGTTTATGTGTCTTTGAATGATAACTTTTTATGTTATCTATGTATGAAGGACGGTTAATTAATTCAAAATTTCTGAGTTTTTGTCCACCGAATCGCATGCTAAATGCGATGCCGTAAATGCGAAACATAGCCACATGTCTTTATCTTCAGATGACAGTATCTGTATTAAGCAAAATCGCGATTTCGGGAAGTAAACTTCCCTTTATCAGTTGCACGTAAAGACAATGGGTCTGTTGGCATTCATATAATAGCTACACATTGCTATACATAGCTAACGCAGAGTACAATTTTATAAATCATACATTCAACCTCACATAGACCATTGTAATACTGTGTGGGTTGGAACATCCTAAATAAATCTTACAGAATCACTGGGTGCTTCCTTCGTCCCGATATAAAAAGGTTTTGTTTGACTTTTACTATAGGTCCCGATAGGATTTGTTTGATTCAGGCACAAGATTTTTTTCTACAATAATTCCTAGAATTTGGTCAAAGATTTGATTTGATTCTAATTTATGACGTCACTGAAAGAATTTCAAATCAAAATATAGTGCTTCGAATGCAATTTTATAGTAACATTTAATTTGATTCATTAAAATGTGATATAAATTAAGCAATTTACGTTATTGTCGGCACTGTTTTGTGGGTATTTACTGTGTTAAAGAAGTAGAACAAAATCCGTTACCAAAGAGTCAAACAACACCTTTTTATATCGGGACCAAGGAAGCACCCAGTGAGAATATCCCGACTTCAAAAACGAGCCTGTAAAATTATCCTGGACTTTAATGTAGAAAATATAGTAGAAAGTATGGAAGAATTAAAAAATGTTAACTGTTTTGATAGGCTGTACCTTAGAAGAGCCAAGTTTATGTACAAGACATGCGCGGATCCAAAATAGTTTCTCAGGGGGTTTGATAGGCTGTACCTTAGAAGAGCTAAGTTTATGTACAAGGCATGCGCGGATCCAAAATATTTTCTCAGGGGGTGTCCAAATTCCCAGAAGGGGGTCTGACGAAAAATTTCAACATGGCAAATTTAATAATCTGGCAATTCCAGGGGGGGGGGGGTCTGGACCCCCTGTTCCCCCCCCCCTCTGGATCCGCCCATGCAAGGTCTCTAAAAATGAATGCCCTCCCTTTATCAATGAATTATTTCATGAAAGGATACCTAATGAAAATTTGCCTACTCTAAGATCATTATCAGAACATTCATTTGTGACTCCAAGGCCTCACAAAGAAATTTTTAAACAGAGTTTAGCATACTCTGGACCCCCTACCACTTGATAGCACTAAGTGGTTGAAAGAACCTCAACTTTTCAATTCATAACTTCTGTGCATGTATGTAAATATAGTATTACGTTTTTTTTCTCTCTATTGGTGTATGTGTGTGTGTGTTTGTTTATCTGTGTTTATAAGGATCATTGTAATTTTGAGGTTCTCAAAATAAAGATTATTATTATTATTATTATTATTAATTTGTTAAAATGTCCGACTATAAATAAAATTTGTATTCTGTAAAAAATGATTAATACACATGTACCATTGTAGAGGCACGACCGTTTAGTGGAATAAAAATGCATCATATGCTTTGACTGAAGCTACATTCATTTTGAACTGACTAGGTAAGAAACACATAGTTGATCATAGGTTGTATATCTATATATTCAGTATGAAAGTAGGAAAAACACATTGCATGGGCTTTTTTCCTCCACCGTACGACACACCGATTTTATACTCTTGTTCACCATTCTTGTGCTTAACTTTGAATTTATTTATATTATATTTTATTTTTAATATATTTTATCTATCTTAATTTATTTTAGTTTTTAATTCTACGACAAATGACCGCTACAAAGGCTTATTGGGGGCCTTTCTTAAACTAAAATTAATGTCAAATCCAGGTAAATATGGACATAATTTCTCTGCATATGAACGCTGCACAGAGGTGTAAATTTGCAACCAGGAGCAGGTTTGCACCTGGGTGTATTTTGCACCTGGGTGCAAATACTGCACATACACAGCTGTAGTTTTTCATGTAGTTTTTTTTTTTTTTTTTAATTTTGTTCAGTATATATTCTGAAAAAAAAGATACTGTAACCATATGCATATCTTCATACCATAATGATACTGTAAAGCTTCAGCTTCAAAGAAACGGCATATAGTAGGCATGGTAGGAGGTATGCATGGTACCTGTTATCCAGGGTTAGATTCTTGTAGGGACAGAATGTCAAATATAATGTTCACAGGATTGGGGGATAGAAAATGTCTATGTGAATGGTAAGCTACCTATTCAAACAGAGTGGCGCTCTAGAAATCCAAAGAGTGCATTAAGTTCAAGCGATGGCAGCACTTTTGCATTGATACTGTTACTAACCTTGTGCAAGAAGCAGATTTCTTGTAAACCAGCCAAAATCATCATAAAATCATCATACAATGCCTTATCAGAGTTGGAAATAATGTGCTAATTAATAGTAATTCATTAATTGCCAGAATCACCATTTTACATGCAATTTAATTAAGTAAGCATCATTATGCAAATCAGGTATCAATATTGATAGACAAGTGGAAAATATACAAAGGTAAACAGTTAATTAATTAATTATGTTTATTACACACCTGTCTATCAAGAGATTCTGTATTGGAATCTAATCTTCTCCTCTCTGGTAATAGTAAAAGTTAGTTTATCATTGTATCAATGTACCATTTCATAAAGTTCATACATTAAATATTAGGAACTAGATTTCAGCAGCGATTTTCTTGTTAATGCTACCGATCCTAAATAGTGAAATTCATGGCTTGGTAAAATACTGAAAAAGATATTTGAACATGTTTTCTTTGCGCTGAGAAAACAAAACAGAAGTTACTTTAGTACTTGATAAATTTTGATTCAATGGCTGAAAAAAAAAATATTGTATTATTTCCTGATCATTCTATTCTTACGTTAAGCATTAATATGTTAATTACTCGTACTGTAGACAGTAACATAGATGTGTTTGTTTTAAAATTTGTGGTTTAGCGTCCCAGTCAACAGCTATGGTCATGTCGGGACATTGTCTCCTTTTTATGGGACTTTGACTCAACATTAGGATGTCACTACATCCGAAATGTGCTTAAATAAAAATATAGAAATATAACCATCCAACCAAACAGCTAAGATTTATATGTATGGAGGATTTGAATTGAAATCACTTTTCCTGGGCAGGCTCATACATTTTTGAGCGGTTAACCAGTGTGGCCAGTCAGTATATTTTAAGCTTTGCCTGGAGACACAAGCAGCCCTTCTATTTCTACCGGGCCCCAAAGAGAGTAACATGTCTTGCTCAACACAGTACAGTGTGTGGTCTCAAACTGCTGACATCTCGCTCTGGAGTCACAGGCTGGCATTCTCCTCAAATTTCTTAAAGCTCTATAGCTGTACAGATTGGTTATGTGGCTATATTCATGACCAGGAGAATGTGCTACTACAGTAGTATAAGTTATGAAAACCCATGATGATTCCGACCAGGTCCAGTACTTACACTAGAAGCTTTGAATAGCAATTGGCAATTGTGTTGAACTTTGTAGAGAAAGCAAATATGCAGATCACTTGTGGTTTTTTTCTTGAGCAAGACACATTAAACTACAAAAAAGTAGTTCTTCAAATGCATTAAAAACATTTTATCTACTTGTATGTTCAAATCTAAATTTAACATCACAGAAAACACAACTACTTTAACCCAAATGTTTTGCAACACATATACGTGTACGAACTAATTTACAGCCCATGTTTGACTGAAAATGACTTTCAGTGACGGCATGATCGTCATTTCCATCATTTGTCACTCCTACAATAGGAAATTCAGAAGTGTGGCGCTTTAAAGACAACATCATGTTTAAATTTACGGTGATACATGTACCAGTTTTTTGTACATATAAAATCCACCGGCACCTACATGTACCTTTATTAACTTTGTTTTAACCTGTTAACCATTTGCACTGCCTCTAAAGTTCCCGGGTGAACAGTTGGAACAAATTGAATACGCTAGCTCTTCTTGGAGCTCCTTCCAATGTTTACCACCCGTGGGCGTAAGAAAACACCAAATGTGTGGATTTTTACACTTCCATGGATATTCATTTGGTCTACTGATGTCTTTATTTTTTAACTTTAACTGACCATCATAGTCAAACGAAAAACAAGAGCTAAAATCTTTTAGTGCCATCATGACAGTTTGGCTTTGATTGGCCAAGCGGTTTCACAGAAGAAGATGTTTGAATATTATGGTCATACATATGTATATAGCCCGGGCAGGGGCTCTATACCTCTAACCCTCTGGGCCCAAAATATTTTCATAAACATCAATCTTCTGTCCATTAATTTTGCTCATTCCTAGCAAGTCTTTTGCCATTAAATGACATTTTCTATTTTTTCCCATTCAAATGCATGGGCGGCCTAAGTTGACCTTGCTGTAAAAAAGGTCAAGGTCATCTCAGGGTCATGATTTATATAAACTTTGTAGAGCTCCATTGTCTGATGCTTCATGCCAAGTTTCAAAATCATAGGCCTCCTGGTTCTGGAGAAGAAGATTTTTAAAGGTTTTTGCTATTTAAAGCCATGGCGGCCATCTTGGTCATGTGACCTTGACCTTTTATACAAAAACTTTCATTCACTCTTCCTAAGGATGCTCCACATGAAGTTTGGCTTTGATTGGCCAAGCGGTTTCAGAGGAGAAGATGTTTCAATATCATGGAAATATACATGTATATAGCCCCGAGGCAGGGGCAGACAACCCTCTGGGCCCAAAATATTTTCATAAACATCAATATTCTGTCAATTTGCTTATTCCTAGCAAGTTTTTTTTTGCCATTAGATGACATTTTCCTATTTTTTCCCATTCAAATGCATGGGCGGCCTAAGTTGACCTTGCCATAAAAAGGTCAAGGTCATCCCAGGGTCATGATTTATATAAACTATGATGGGCCTGCGTCCCCAATGCTACATACCAAGTTTCGTGGAAATCGGCCCACTGGTTCTGGAGAAGAAGATGTTTAAAGGTTTTTGCTATTTATAGCCATGGCGGCCATCTTGGTCATGTGACCTGGACCATTTATATAAACTTTCGTTCCCCCTTCCTAAGAATGCTCCACATGAAGTTTGGCTTTGATTGGCCAAGCGGTTTCAGAGGAGAAGATCTTTGAAATTGTGGACGACAGACGGACGCCGGAGCATGGGTATACTATAAGCTCACCTGTGAGCCTTCGGCTCAGGTGAGCTAAAAATTAAGGACGTAGTGAGGACGTGGTACGGTCTTGTAGGACGTGGTAGGAACGTAGTAAGGACATAGTGAGGTCTTGATGGAAGCGGAGGTCTTGGTCAACTTTTGAACATGCTCAAAAGAAACGTGGCGAGGACGGGGTGGAATTAGAATGCAGTAAGGACGTGGTAAGGACGTAGTAGGAACTTGTAGGACGTAGAAAGAACGAGGCGCAAACGTAGTGCGGTCTTCGTGGACGCAATGCAAATTTGTTGTAGACTATCAAGACCTCGCTACGCTTCTACTACGTCCTCGCTACGTCCATCAAGTTCTCGACAAGACCATACCACGCTTCTTGTACGTCCTTACCGCGTCCTAAAGTCTAAAAACTTGCCTCTGATAATGGTTTTCCGCAGAAAATTTTTGTATGGGGGACGACAGAAAAAATATTTTCATGTCAAAATCTTGATCTTAGTTTGTCCTAATAGGACCTGCAAAAATTTTTAAAATCGGTGAACAATATAAGTTTTTACAGCCAAAATGAATTTTGCATAGGGATTTTGCATTGGCAAGGGAGATAATCGATGATCGTGAAAATGCATATGTTTCGAGAATTTTTACCTGATCATGAAGATTTTGTCTCAGGTATGTCATTTGTGTCAATTTAAAATAATTTTGAACAATCATGATTAAATAGATAGAATTTAATTTTTTTGCGGGAAAATATTTACCTCCCTTCCATGAGATTTTTGTACAGGAAATCCCTATTCAAAAATGTTTTTGACCAGAACTTTTTTATTTGTCAACCGATTTTCAAAATTTTTGCTGCACATTTTGCGACAAACTAGATGCTCAAATGTGCCAAGAAAATATTTCTTCCACATTTGAACAATTGTAAAATATCTGCGAAAAGCCATTATCACACACTACAAAACAGACTTTAGAAGACTGCACTACGTTCTTATCACGTCCTAGGGGTTCCTAACACGTCCTTAGTAGTTTCTTATCACGTTCACACCAGGTCCGAACTACGTCCTCCACGTTTTTAATTTGTTTTAATTGTCCCGTACCCTCAAGCAATTGCTTTCGCTTTTATTTAAATCATATCGAAATCGAAACATGAACAGAGAAGTACTCTTGCAACTTGCTCTCCTTCAAGGACACCATGCCTTACTTGGTGCACAGGCTGCACTTGTGCTATTTCACAGAAGGAGGAATAGAAGAACAAGATCTTGTTGGGTGCGCCCTTGGCTATCAGCTGAAAGTAGGCTTCAGTATGGGCATTACGACAGACTGCTAGCGGAGTTGAGGATAGAGGACCAGCAGTCATTCTTCAATTTCATGCGAATGCCACCAGAAATGTTGTCCGCCCGTCATTTTCTTATTGCAATTTCAAGCTGTTTCGCAACTTATCTGACTCTTAATACACGACTGATTAATATATTTACAGTTAGAACATGCTGGAAATGTAGTTCGCGCGTGGTATGAACTGCTTGGTCTTTGTTAGGACGTAGCAAGGACGTAGTGGAAACGTGAAGGAAGTAGTAAGGAAGTGGTGCGGACGTAATAAGGACGTGGCGGGGACGAAGTATGGACGTAGTGGGAACTTAGAAATCCGAAATTGTTTCATTTTGACCCTGTCCTCGCCATGTTCTTGATTTTTTAGAACGTGGTAAGGACGTGGTGAGAACGTGGTTCAGTGTAGACGTAACATATTAACATAAAAGTAATTAAATGTTAAAAATACCATTAATATCTAATTTGAATTAATGTGACTGTGTATTGGCGGGACTCATTTCGCAAAACAGTCTGATCAAGCATTCGTATACCAGTGAGATATGATGTAATTTGCATGCAATCTTTGTATTTATCCATACTCGTTATTATGAGCAGCATGGCAATGAAATTTTCAGCGATTATTTATACAGTACGGTATGAATCAATGAATTCATCATTTTTGTTCAAAATTTGGCATTGAAACCGGTAGATATATCTATATATGAGCCGCCTCATGGGAAAACCAACAATGTGGTTTTCGAACAGGTCTGACACAAATCAGACTGTACAGTCACAGAAGCAGGCTGGAAGCTTGAAATTTCGCATTTAATAAGAAGAGGAAGTGTGCTATCCGTGTAGCGAAAACAAAGACGCTGATCAGCTTTGCGGTTAACGCGAAGCTGATCTGCGTCTTTGTTTTCGCATATGAGGATTGTTGGTTTTCTCATGAGGTGGCTCAATTATATATACATTCACAATAACTACAAATGCACTGTCACAGTTTTAAAATGTCAAATGTTTTGTATTTATTTGATTGGTAATAATGTGAATGGGCAGCCATCATCCAAACATTTTCGATGAATTGTGGTGGGTGTTGATGAACCAGAGGACCAATGGTCCTGTAAACGCTCACCTGAAACCCGAGATATATACCAATAAACTTGTTTGACTAGAATGGTACTATACATGTATATAACCCCAGGGTCGGGTCAGAGCAACCCCTGGAGTCAATTTCTTTTTGAAAACATAAAACTGCAGTCCATTTGCCAATTTACTGCAAGTTTTGCCCTTCAAATGACATTTTAACAATTTTCCCCATTCAAATGCATGGGCGACCTAAGTTGACCTTGCCGTAAAATAGGTCAAGGTCATCCAAGGGTCATGATTTATATAAACTTTGTAGATGTGCTATTGCCTGATGCTTCATGCCAAGTTTCAAAATCATAGGCCTTCTGGTTCTGGAGAAAAAGATTTTTAAAGGTTTTTGCTATTTATAGCTTGGTCATGTGACCTTGACCATTTATATATACTTTCAATCCCACTTCCTAACAATGCTCCTCATAAAGTTTGGCTTTGATTGGCCAAGCAGTTTCAGAGAAGAAGATCTTTGAATATCACTGTAATATACATGTATATTGCCCCTGGGTGGGGGCGGACAGACCCATGGGGTCCAAATTTGTTCAGAATCATCAGTCTTAAGTCCATTTGCCCATTTCCTGCAAGTTTTTCCCTACAAATGACATTTAAACACTTTTCCCCATTCAAATGCATGAGCGACCTATGTTGACCTTGCCGTAAAATAGGTAAAGGTCATCCCAGTGTCATGATTTATATAAACTTTGTAGAGCTCCAGTCACTGATGCTTCACACCAAGTTTCAAAATCATTGGCCTTCTGGTTCTGGAGAAGAAGATTTTTAAAGGTTTTTTCTATTTATAACCATGGCAGCCATCTTGGTCATGTGACCTTGACTATTTATATAAACTTTCTTTCCCCCTTCCCAAGGATGCTCCATATGAAGTTTGGCTTTGATTGGCCAAGTGGTTTCAGGGGAGAAGATGTTTCATTATTATGAAAATATTCATGTATATAGCCCCGGGGCAGGGGCAGACAACCACACTGGTAAATGTAAAAGTACTGGAGCTAGTTGCAACGCACTGGTGCAGATTAAATTACGAACTGGAGTAAGATTAAAATGGCGGAAAAGGTAAACAAAACTTGTACCTCTCTTCATTATCATTCCCTTATAAATTTGTGGGTGTGTTATTTGCCATGACACCTGGCGCAGAGAAGGGCGGAAGCGTTGTAGTTTATGATTTTATCACGCAATATGTGATTTATTTCATGGGTTAGAAGCCAAATCCGATACAATTTTACCAACATAACTAGTAGCATGTGTTTTCATGCCAAAATTGAGGGGAAAATGCATATCTGAGCATATTTTTTGTTATATTATATATTTATGAATAAACATTAAAGAAACATGATCTCAAAAACAGAATCTCTCCTCATCAGTAGAAAAATCATCCAACCAGCGCAATAGGAAAGGAACTCTATAAGCTTAAAGCTTTCGTTCTAATCCTACAATTTGCTATTGTATGTATATATGTTTGCATGTCAATTTGAAATTGAGAATAAATATGTTTAAACCAATAAACATGATTTCTGATCGCCAATTTTTTCTTGGTACCGAAGCAAACCTTTTATTGAGGATTTTCTATTACAACGCACTGGGAGCATTTTTGAAGCATTGGTACAACGCACTGGTGGTTACACAAGCTTGCTTCGGGGTTGCACCTAACTCGTCCAGAAAAACAGAGACATTATTTTACAGTGTTCATTTATGAAAAAAAAAAACAAAAACAAAAAACAACCAGAGGACCAATGGTCCTGTAAACGCTCACCTGAGATCTGCTTCATATACCAATAAACATATTTGAATATTATGGTATTTAACCCCAGTGCAGGGGCAGATGAAGCCCTGGGGCCATTTTCTTTTTTTTCAGAATAATCAATATTTTGTCCATTTGCCAATTTCCTGCTGATTTTCCCCTTCAAATAACATTTTAAAAGCAGATGAGCCCCCGGGGTCCATTTTTTTTTCAGAATCATTAAATTTCAGTCCTACTGCCCATTTCTTGCAGGACTTTCACTTAAAATGACATTTTAAAAGTTTTCCCCATTCAAATGCATTGACGACCTATGTTGACTATGTTGACCTTGCCATAAAATAGGTCAAGGTCACCACAGGGTCATGTTTTATACATACATTGTAGTACTTGAGTCACCCATACTTCATGCAAAGTTTCGTTGAAATCGGTTCACCGGTTCTGGAGAAGAAGATATTTTAAGGGTTTTTACCATATATGGGCATGGCGGCCATCTTGGTCATGTGACCTGGATTATTTATATACACATTGGTTCCCACTTCCTATAGATGCTTCATATAAAATTTGGCTTTGATTGGCCAAGTGGTTTCAGAGAAAAAAATCTTTGAAAAGTGTGTATGGACGACAGACCGGCCAAGGTCAAGAGATGACCTTGACCTAAATTAATCATATACCTTCATCTAATCCATTAGTTGTTTGCATCTACCACTTTTCAGATCTCAGGCTGCAATAGTTTTCAAAAAATAGCTAATTTCCACTTTTCCCATTATAAGTCTATGGAAACTTAAAGTTACCATAGCAACCAGAGTTTTTATCCGACTGGAATAAAAAACACAAATTATGTAGAGGCTACTGTCAGGAAAATGTATACAAAGTACAGGATTCATCCACTTGACAGTTTTTGAGGAGAAGATTTTTGAATGTTTTTTTTTTTCAAAATTTTGCCCTTTATGGGGCCCCAGCAACCAATCAAAATAAAGGATTAGGACAAAACTCGCAAGAAACGTCAAACACTACTCAATAAACATTTCTGCAAAAACAAAATTCAAATCTCTGCAATTTTAGCGGAAAAATAGCCGATTTCCACTTTTCCCATTATAAGTCTATGGAAACTTTAAGTTGCCATAGCAACCAGAATTCTTATCCGCCTGGAATAAAAAACACAAATTATGTAGAGGTCACTGTCAGGAACATGTATACAAAGTATAGGCTTCATCCCCTTGACAGTTTCTGAGAAGAAGATTTTTGAATGTTTTTCGAAATTTTGCCCTATATGGGGCCCCTGCAACCAATCAAAATGAAGGATTAGGACAAAAGTCACATGAAACGTAAAGGACTACTCAATAAACATTTCTGCAAAAACAAAATTCAAATATCTCCAACAAGACAGCAAAAACTGGCAATTTTCACTTTTTTCCATTATAAGTCTATGGGAAGCATAAGTTGCCATAGCAACCAGAGTCCTTATCCGATCAAAACAAAAAACACAATTATTATTTCCCCCTACCTGTAGATGGTGTATGTGTAATATGAGAATAATCGGCCCAGCGGTTTCAGAGAAGAAGATCTTTGAAATTGTGGACGACGGACGGACGACGGACGACGGACGGACGACGGACGACGGACGGACGCCGGAGCATGGGTATACTATAAGCTCACCTATGAGCCTTCGGCTCAGGTGAGCTAAAAAAAAAAACAAAAAAAACGCAACACTGAATTTTCATACATTGATGACATTGACCAAAACTGTGTTTTCATTACGCCATCTAATATCAAAGACTTACAAAGCTGTTAAATGACAATTTTAGATGGAAATTTGATTTTTGTTCTCTTCTTGCTTAAACAAAACATGTCAGAGGTGATTCTTAGAGTACGCACAATCTATGTGTCAAGCAAAAATAAGAAAAAAATGTCCACCCTGTACCACCTGTTTAGCTATATAATGTTGGGTTTGGGGTTCTCGGACATAATTTTGAGGCATTTTCTTGCTTTACTTTCCATGTTTTCAGAACTAGAACACATTTATCCTCAATCCTTGTCTATCAACCTGGGCACCCAAATCGGCCAGAAAAAGAAAGGTACACATGCATTATCTCCTGGTTTTCAAAAAGGTCCATCTTAGTTTTAAGGATTTTATTAAATGGATTCGGTGAAGACTGTGTCTTGTTTTATTAATGCTTATCCATTACAAGAAAAAGGTACAAATAGGCAAAGATCAGGAAAAGGCGCAATCAGAAAAAGATTCCCACTCCAAAAACCGAGGTGGGAAAAAACCAAACTAACAATCAGGTACTTATTCCATGCAAACATATCGTAAGCCGAATGAGCAGCTATTTTCCCCAATAGGTGGCCACTCAGTTACCTTAACTAAAAATATGAAAACATACATAAGGCGCAACCAGCACAAAAATTATAAACACCAAGACATAAAACAAAAAGGACCACCACAGAAGTATCGCCTTGTAACTCAAAGTTACTGGCGAGCTTAAGCCGGTTTTACATGGCCATAACCTCACCCTCAGCTTCTGCAGTGGTTCATAATATTTAGTTTGTTCTTCGGTCCTCGTGGTGAATCTCTAACTAGTCAATGAATCATCAAGAACAAACAAATAAATCATGATAAACATCCCGATGAATCAAAAACCAGGACTCACATTGAGTAAGCTGCCCGACGATATGGAGATCCCTGGGCGCCGAATAACCTACTAACTCCGGAGCAAAAGAAAAACACCTGTTGGACCCTGGTGGGCCAAGCAACAGACAAGAAGCTCCGGCCCCAACCAACTAAATGAATAGCGCAACCCTGAAGCAAGTTTATGTAACCACCAGTGCGTTGTACCAATGCTTCAAAAAATGCTCCCAGTGCGTTGTAATAGAAAATCCTCAATAAAACGTTCGCTTTGGTACCAAGAATAAAATTGGCGATCGGAAATCGTGTTTCTTGAATGTTTATTCATAAATATATGATAATATAAGAAAAACTATGTTCAGACATGCATTTATCCCTCAATGTTGGCGCGAAAACACATGCCGCCAGTCATGTTGGTAAAACTGTATCGGATTTGGCTTCTAGACCATGAAATAAATCACTTATTGCGTGATAAAATCATAAACTACAACGCTTCCGCCCTTCTCTGCGCCAGTTGTCATGGCAAATAACACACCCACAAATATATAAGGGAATGATAATGAAGAGAGGTACAAGTTTTGTTTACCTTTTCCGCCATTTTAATCTTACTCCAGTTCGTAATTTAATCTGCACCAGTGCGTTGCAACTAGCTCCAGTACTTTTACATTTACCAGTGTGACAACCCCCCAGGGGCTAAAATTTTCCATTAACATTAATCTTTTGTCCATTTGCCTATTCCCAGTAAGTTTTACCCATTAAATAGCATTTTACCATTTTTTCCCATTCAAATGCATTGGAGACCTAAATTGACCTTGTCGTAAAATAGGTCAAGGTAATCCTAGGGTCATGATTTATATAAACTATGATGGGCCCGCGTCCCCGATGCTACGTACCAAGTTTCGTGGAAATCGGCCTACTGGTTTTGGAGAAGAAGATTTTTAAAGGTTTTTGCTATTTATAGCCTTGGCGGCCATCTTGGTCATGTGACCTGGACCATTTATATAAACTTTCGTTCCCCCTTCCTAAGGATGCTCCACATGAAGTTTGGCTTTGATTGGCCAAGCGGTTTCAGAGGAGAAGATCTTTGAAATTGTGAACGACGGACGGACGACGGATGGACGCCAGAGCATGGGTATACTATAAGCTCACCTGTGAGCCTTCGGCTCAGGTGAGCTAACAATAACAAATGAATGAATGTTAAGTGTAGCTGTGGCGATTTTCAATGAATTGTGGTGGGTTTTGAAGAAAACATATTTTGGCTTATGTTATAATTGTGGTGAATTTCATGAATTGTGGTGGGTTTTGAAGAACGATAGCATATTTTGGCATGTTATAATTGTGGTGATTTTCATGAACTGTGGTGGGTTTTGAAGAAGGGTAGCATATTTTGGCATGTTGTTATTGTGGTGATTTTCATGAATTGTGGTGGGTTTTAAAGAAGGATAGCATATTTTGGCATGTTATAATTGTCATGATTTTCATGAATTGTGGTGGGTTTTGAAGAAGGGAACCAAATTTTGGCATGTTATAATTGTGGTGATTTTCATGAATTGTGGTGGGTTTTAAAGAAGGGTAGCATATTTTGGCATGTTATAATTGTGGTGATTTTCATGAATTGTGGTGGGTTTTGAAGAAGGGTAGCATATTTTGGCATGTTATAATTGTGGTGATTTTCATGAATTGTGGTGGGTTTTGAAGAAGGGTAGCATATTTTGGCATGTTATAATTGTGGTGATTTTCATGAATTGTGGTGGGTTTTGAAGAAGGGTAGCATATTTTGGCATGTTATAATTGTGGTGATTTTCATGAATTGTGGTGGGTTTTGAAGAAGGGTAGCATATTTTGGCATGTTATTATTGTGGTGATTTTCATGAATGGTGGTGGGAGATGCAGAACAATAGCAAATTTTGCATGCTTTAGTTGTGGTGTGTTTTGTGAATTCTGTTGGGTTTGAAGAACAAAGAGTATATGTGCAAGTTGAAGTTGAAAACTAACTGTGATGCTGAATATTGGTTATTTCATTTATAAATTGTGGAATGGATCGGAACACTGAACTGGCTTACCAGTTTAGCCTCTACTGAGATGTTGGTAAAAGAAAGTACTTAAGAGTACAAGTTGTGTGTGGATTTTTGGTGAAAAGTGGCCACCACAAAAGGTACCACGGTGGAAAACCCCCATATATCATGCCTCAAATGCCAAATGTACCATGAAGCAAAGCCCACAGCTAGACCCTGTCAGCAGAAAAACATGCTCACCCATCAAGGGTGGTTAACTGTGCTATACAGTCAACACTAATTGCACAAACTACTGAGTTCAAAATTTACATAGATATATCTATAGCACGCTGCTACAATTTAGTTTCAAGTCACAGTTTGATAAAATTATTTCTTTTTCATTTTTGTGTTATTCAAATGATTAGATATCTATTTGGCAGGTGCAACAACACACATATCCCACAGTGGCCACTCAACAACTTGGGTTATACAGGACCTTGATAGTGCTGATTTAAACTTGCAAGACTCAGCTGAATGACTGGGGAAGCCTGGGTTGGAACACACAACCTCTAGTTTACAAGACAAGTGGCTTAACTACTAAGCCACGGATCTAGACTTCTAAAGAAGAATTTCTACCAAGTATCAACGGTATCTTCACTGGACTTGACACTCTGTTGAATGTCTGGCACTTTAAAATTTCTTTATAAAGTTTTGGTGGCTTTGTTGATTCAAAAACTGCACTACATACTGATAATCTGCCCACCAGAAGCCTTGCCGAAGATCAGTGTAAATGACTGTCCCAGCATGACCACTGACAACTCTTGACCAGTCTACTTTTGACCACAGAGATAAAATCAACTTCTGAAAACTCAATAGCATCACGATTCGCAATGAATGTGAATGTCACTATCTATCTATCTTCTGATACTGAGTCGATCAATTTCTGATCATCACCTCAGGTGTGGGGTGGGTGGCTAAATTTAGAATTTAGTCAAGGGAAAATAAAACATTTGGGGTGGACCATTAAAACTATTTACAAGATATAGATGAGAGGCATACTAAAACGCATGCCTCTGGGCTAATGATTTAAATAGAAGCCTTAAATTCCTCAATGGTCTTAGATATTGAATAGAAGCCTTAAATTCCTCAATGGTCTTAGTCACTGGGGATCAACAATGATTTTGTTGTGACAGTTGCTACAACTTTATAACCTACCCCTCTTAAACTGTCTCTGTGCTCCTTTAAACATCTAGAAGCACATCTAGCACTGAGTAAACCATTCTGTCCACACACCACAGTTACTCCAAAACTCAAAACAACAACAATTATCAGCCAAAAACTTCCCATTGCTGATCATTCATGACACACTTTTTAGACTACACCAATACACTGCAGCATGGTGACACGCGAATACTTGACACATTTATAAATAAAATGTGGTTGATTGGCCAATAAATGTCACCAATTTTCATTCATACCTGGCCAAAAACACAGGTGCGAGATTTTCAGCTGTCACTCTAGGGTTGCCCCCCTTGCATATCCAGGTAACACGACATACCGAAATGGGAGCAATATATACTAAGGCACTTTAAAAATGCAACACTTACAAAAAACTAAAAGTTCATTTGTACAGGCTCGTACCGGTTAATGTCTGTCGGGACAGAAACGAAAATTCTGATCCTGACTGTCTAAAGGTAAAGATAAAGGAATCTTGTCTCACTGGTGAGAGTTCATCGCCAGAAAATGTACACGGTCCACTTTAGAACTGTTTTTCCGAATATTTTACTGCTTCCAGTGGATCTAGCCCTTACTGTTATTACTGCAAATTTTGTAATGCCTCATATCAATAATATCTGTACTAAAGCCAACAGAACACTTGGATTCTTGAGGAGAAACTTATTTTCTTGCCCCCAAGATGTTAAAGAAGCAGCTTATAAAGGACTGGTGCGCCCAGTCCTGGAATATGGAAGTTCTTTTTGGGATCCTCATACTAAATGCCTCCAGGAGGAATTGGAGAAGGTTCAGAATCGTGCCGCTAGATTTGTAACTAGGAATTATACTTTCGAGGAAGGTAGTATGACTGGCATTCTTGAACAACTCAGATGGGAATCTCTCAAGAAAAGGAAGACGGATAATCGACTTATATTACTATACAAAGGTCTGAAGGGTAAAGCCAGAATACCTACAGATGACCTTATCCCAAAGACTAGGCGTTGTAGAAATAGCCACTCCAAGGCATTTCAGCTTCCATCTGCTAGTATAGAGGCCTATAAATGTAGTTTCTTTCCCCAGACTATCAGGGACTGGAATGACCTCCCTGACTCTCTGTTTTCTACTGCTGAAATGTCAGATGATTGTGTGTCCAAGTTCGCTTCACTCGTGCGTTCAAGGGACTAATTTCCCCCCCCCCCCATCCGAACCCCCTGGTGAAATAATGTCATTTGGCGTGTCACCAGTAAACTATTCTGATTCTGATTCTGATAGTCTCCCTGTACATTATTTATTGTAACGATTATATTTTTTTCTTTTGGTCTTTGAACTCATAAAGGATCATAAAGAACTCGACTATACTTGACATCAGAGCAAGCTATTCAATAAAGAATCATGAAGAAATCGACTATACACGACATCATGGCAAGCTATTTCATAAAGGATCATAAAGAACTCGACTATACTCGACATCATGGCAAGGATCATAAAGAAATCGACTATACTCGACATCATGACAAGCTATTGGCCTCTGAAATGTGACGTTTTATCTAAAGTCTCTGGTTTAGTATCATCATGGAAAACATGTCCGTGTAATGTATACCCCCTTGAACCCAACCTTTATATAGCAAGATTGGGGTGGAGTATACAGGGGTATGCATATTTTTCTTATTTTTGCTCGAAAACATAGTCTGTGGCGGTTCTAACGCGTACCCACAATCTATGTTTTGAGCAAAAATAAGTAAAATATCATTTTTTTTTTCAGTGAAAATTTTCAATTTTTACAGGTGAAAAAAATCTCTGTATAATATTGTTGCATGGGCGTGTTTTCGTAATGTCATGCTGCAGTCTCTGTTTTTCTTCTTTGAGATCGCTTAACAGTTATTTGATTAATTGTTCCCTTTTGCAATTTAGGTCTTTGATTAAGACTATCCTATATCTGACAATTGCTACACCAGTGTTTTCGCTGCCAGTATCTAAAGGACTCGTAATTAAGAAATGATTTTACTTTACGGTGAATTATCGTGATTAACGCGGGATATTGGAGGGCAGATTGCGATGTATTGACGGCGCAGCCGGAGTGAATTAAATATTGAATCTGCCCGACAACATCACACGTTAATCAAAGATAATTCACCATTTAGTAAAATTATTTCGATTCTAACACGACTAATAGATAAATTTTAAACGTTTTTCCAGTGCCGGACTCATTCTCGGCGGACATGAATGTTTATGTGCGACGTCACAAAAACGCCACATTACTCGCGTAATTTTGTTTACAGTGAAACATTGCTAATTTGCTCCATTAGGTCCAATGGGAAAGACAATAACGTCGTGTTAGAATATAGGGATCAACCATGGTTTTCAGTGTTCAAACATTCGATGGATCATGAGGAAGGTGTTTGAACACAAGGCCGCAGGCCGCGTGTTCAAACCCCTTCCGAGTGATCCAGCGAATGTTTGAACACTTAAACAAACCATGGTTGATCGTTATTCTTGCATTTTTACCCTAATCCCTTGAAAATAACATTAACAACGTAAAAACGCATCGAAAACCGCGGATCTTCTTCAACGTCGGCCATTTTGTTTCTACGAAATACATGACGTCACGTCACTTTGGCCAATGACGTCGGCGAAAACCCATGTTCAAACGGCACGTGAATTTCATGATTTGAACATGGGTTTTGCGGTTTGAACACGGCTTTCGACCAATCAAAAACGGCTTCAAACAGCTATGCGCATAGATATCTATGCAAGAATGTTCATTATCTGTTATTTAAGAAATAGATCAGCTCTAGCAGTGAACTGTTGAGTAATAATTCACTGTTTGGAGGTCAGTTGTATAGAATATCAAATCACGAGCGCGTAGCGCGAGTGATTTATATTCTTACAACTGACCGACAAACAGTGAATTCACGCATTTGAGCTGATCTATTTCGATTCTAACACACAATAAACAGAATAAACTTCGCTGAAACCGTCGATATCGTTCAGCTGTCTGCCATTGCTTTGTAGATGTATCCCGCCAAATATTTCACTGTAATGGGGATATTTACACACATTTATTACGTTGGTTATGCGCTAAAACGACGTTACACCGTCTAAGTTACGGTACTTGGTGGGATAACTGACGTCACAAATGGCGCAAAGTAACGTCACGCTTATTCGCCCAGTGAAATTGTTGCACAATATATAGAGGATATTTGCTTTTTTTGAGGTGAATACCAAATATATTTCATCGAGTGAGTTGAAAATATCAGAATTTTCACGAGTGCGCAGCACGAGTGAAAATTTTGATGTTTTCAACTCACGAGATGAAATATATTTGGTATTTGCCGAAAAAAAGCAAATTTTCTTTTTATTTTATACAATACACGGGCATTTTCCTATTCACAAAGCAGGCGGTGAAAATGCGAAAACCAAAAATTTTTGAAAACACGAATAATTTTGGTACCACATTTTTCCTTACGTTCTAACTAAGAAAATGAATACCCACACTTTATGTTTTCGTTCATAAATAACGGAGTTATAGGCGTTTGAATTTGTGAAGTGAGACATATATTTAATGACGTCAAGTAAATGGAAACGTCAGAAGTAATCCAAAAATTCTGACGTCATTACAGTGAAGATATAGGCTGATATCAGTCACTAGTGACTTTTGATATCAGTGAGATTTGATATCAGTGAAATTTCATATCAATGAAAATACCAATTTTATCAAGTTTTGATATACATTGGTTTTCACTGTAAAGTATAAAATAAAACACGTTTTTAAACCATTGTCTATATAGGCGAGGTGTGTTAGAATGTAAAATATGACCCATCCTCTGTCTTGTGGAATGCTTAACCGTTTCCAAAGGATCTAACCATTATATTTTATTTATTTAACACGTGGTAACATTTTTAAATTACATAAGATCAGTATTGCTGTTGTTGTCGTATCGTGCAGCAACTAAGATATTTCTTTTTCACGTGACATGTCTTTTGACCTGGTGTTTGCCATTATTTCAAGTCTGGTGAATGTTCGGTATTTTAGTGGTGATAGCTTATTGCGGACAGATACACTACATGTATGTTCTCAGTTGGAATCGACCTAATTAGTGTCAATGTGCGTCGGACATTAATTCTGTATTTAAGTATTCTCTAGCGCAGAGTTCAAGCGACATCAACCGTCGTGTACAATTTTCTCTGTAACAGCAACACCGACATCTAATGTTAACTATTCACCATTTTTGCATTTATTGGCTGGTTCCCAGCTTAGAGAAAATCAATATTGGAAATGCAGGTAACCAAAACCACCCTGACCTCGAGGTCAGGGTGGTTTTGGTTACCTGTATTTCCAATATTGATTTTTGAAAGCTGGAAACCAGCCGATAATGCAAAAATGGTGAATGTTAGAAATTCATGACTCTTAAGATTGTGGCTGTGTTGTCGATAGAATTGGGTTCGCCTTGAGCTTCATAATGTAGATCTTTCTGTCCTCGTTGATGAAAACACATTCTCCAACAAAAATGCCATCTTATCTCCGGGTCAGTATCGTACAACTTTCAGGTTGGATTTATTGATCTGTATCCGTGTTGTGTCCATCAGCAACTTACACTTTGTAACGTTTCAGCACAGGACCGAGCTTTCTACTTCTTTATGGCTGAAACAGCATAGCTATTTACTTAGAAACACGTACAAAGCAAGATGCTATATAAACTAATATATTGAGGTTTGAACAAAATGAGCCACACCAAGAGCACCGCCTTGGAACGGTTTGTAAACTAGGGGGCTTAAACCGGTTTTACGGGATCTCAACCCTCGCCCTAGGTCTTGGTGTGGTTTACATATGTTGCTTTAGATAACGCCTTGTCATGACAGACAATATAGTTTAAACCGTCACAATGCGATACCTCATTTGTGACCGAACAGTTCCAAACTCAATCTACGTTCACCAAACTCATACGAACAAACGAGCTTTACGCCATTCCAGCAGGACTGAAACCATATAAATATGCCTCCTCTAACCCTGAAGCCCAATGTTCTCAAACCACCTTGTGATTTCGTTGGCTATCACACTATAGCCCATATCTCTGGCTTCCAAAGAACTATATATAGTCTGATACCAGGTTCCAAGTACCGCAAGTATACATTTGTCCAGCACTACAATGAGCTTAAGCAATGCTTTGACTCCTAGGTATCGCAATGATCACATAGTCACCTCACAAAAACTTTTAGTTCGTACCACGAAGTCTATTACCCACTGCCTGCTATCTTCCAGATCTATTCCGTCTGACTTCGTTCATAATAAAACTAACGACAGCCTCGCGATCTCCTTATATACCTGTTCAGGCACGTGCAATATCCGGTTTGTTCCATCATTACGGGACGGGCTATTCTTGACAATAGTTACTATGCAGGTAAATCAGGTGCGAAAATGATTTCCTTGTAAAATACTGTATACGTCGACTTTAATCGGGAAAACTGACAAGAGTTACGCGATTTTACATGGCGAATATCAAACTATGATTTTTAAAGAAATTTCAACGCAAACTACGTTTTAAAAACGGATATTCGTCACACACTTGATTTGTGCACTGCTGCTTTCATGAATATTATTTCTTCTGCATAGTGGACCATTTATTGTGACTTCTGCCAACGTTCAAGGCATTTGCAAGCATTGTATTCCAGGCATCTTTGATTGGTGAAATATTCAAAACCTAAAACACTGGCCATTCGTGTCCATAACATTTTGAATATGAGTGGAAATGCACCCTCGGGTGAGTCTCTCATTGTCATTTGCCTCTTTGCTACGAATACCCTACTGAGATTTCGTTTCATACCATGCTTACAAATCATTCGGAACTGCAATATACCTCAAGAAGCATACCAAATGAGTTTACACAAAGGACTTTGCGTTTACATGTGAAAAATGTGCGTATCGAGAGCCCACTATGGAGAAGCTGAATACACAGCAAAGTAAAGAGATTTCAGTGTGAGAATTGTGAAGTTAGATTTCGCTGGCCTCATTATCTAAAACACATATCAAAACCAATGTTTGATTCATGGTTGGGTTAAGAATACTAGTAATTGAGTCGGAACAAAACATACACTAGCTTAAAAGTAAATATCACAGTGCCCTCTTGTGGCTTCCTGGTACTAACCTTGTATTGTGGGTATCAGCAAGGGAACTGTCAATCTTATTTTAATAAACAATTGTGTACCGCTCCCGAATTAGATTCTTTATGTATCTACCACTTTGGAGCTACCGGAGCCGGCTGCTATCGGAACGGTTAAAAGGTTTAGGCCTTGCAAACTTTGACTGTTTGTAATCATGGTAATCCAGTATCTTAAAATGACGCGTTTGGATCACTTCACACAGAGAAAATATAATTTTGTAACATTTGTAACAGGCAACCTTCACGCGCGAGTCAAAGTAAGAGGTACATGCGTTTAGAATGCATATGTTCAGCCTTTTGTAAATTATTTAAATGACTCATCCTGAATGTTTTCCATATTTTGTAAATGAATTCAAGATATACCCACCCACTACACACCTGAGGTGGTGAGTCTATTAGTAAAGGTCTTGTGAGACCTATTCATTATGAAGGTCTCATAGATGATTTGGAGAAAGTGCAAAAGCGTGCAGGTAGGTTTTAACTAGGAATTATACATATGAAAAAGGTAGTATCAATGACATCCTTAAAAACTAAAATGGGAATCCCTGCAGAAAAGAAGGAATGATAGTAGGAGTATATCGCTTCACAAAGGTCTAAAAGGGAGAGCATAAATACCCACGGATGACCTTATCCCAGAATCAGAATCAGACTCTTTGCTTATGATTGTGTCTGTTATCGTGAAATTAAGAATGTGGAGGATACAGTGAAACTTCAGAAGGGTATTGATCGATTAGGTAGTTGGGCTCGGAAATGGGGTATGAGATTCCAACCTGTCAAGTGCAACATGATGCAGCTGACGAATAAACGTACTAGTAAAATTCAGGCTTCTTACAAGCTTGAGGGTACTGTGTTGGAAAATGTTGAAAGTATCAAATTTCTTGGTGTAACAATAACTAAGGATTTAAAATGAAATACTCACATCAGCAATGTGTGCACCAAAGCCAATAGGACCCTTGGTTTTTTTTAGACGAAATCTGTTTTCTTGCCCCCAATATGTGAGAGAAGCTGCCTATAAAGGTCTGATGAGACCTATTCTTGAATATGGTAGCTCAGTTTGGGACCCTCATTATGAAGGTCTGATAGATGATTTGGAGAAAGTGCAAAAGCGTGCGGCTAGGTTTGTAACTAGGAACTATACATATGAAAAAGGTAGTATGACTGACATCCTAGGAAAAAATAAAATGGGAATCCCTGCAGAAAAGAAGGAAGGATAATACAATTATATTGCTTTACAAAGGTCTAAAAGGGAGAGCAAAAATACCCACAGATGACATTATCCCCAAAAATAGGCGTTGTAGAAATCAACACTCCTTGGCATTTCAGATGCCTTCAGCAAGTACAAATGCCTATTTACACAGTTTTCCCCCAGACTATTAGAGATTGGAATGAACTCCCTGATTCTTTGATCTCCTCTGCTGAATTGTCAGATGATTGTGTGTCTAAATTTACTTCTCTTGTGAGAGCTCGGGACTAATCCCCTCCGGTCAAGCCCCATCCCCCTGGTGTGGTATTGTCAGTTTGACGTTTCACCAGTAAAGTATTCTGATTCTGGATTCTGATCGAAACCTGTAGGTGCAAACTCCAAGCCGCGGTGTTCCACTTCCGGACGAAAGTCCTCGCAGAAAATCAATATCGGAGAGCAACGGAGGTGTTGGCACTGTTGGGGAGTATGCTGTAGGTGATGACCATTTTTGAAACCGAAAAGTCCAGGCGCCTGCCGGTCTTGATGTGGTTCCGGTCTTTTACGGTAACTCGATAGACCAAACCGGGTTTTAGTCACTCATACGGGCACCTGCATATTTTGTCAAAATCCTGAATTTGTGAGAAAAAGTCTTCTGTCTTCGGTATTTGTACGTTTCAGCGTATGTTTAACTATTGTAACCTGCGAAAAAATAAATAAGAAAAAGATATAGTAGTTTTGTTCTTTTTTTTTCAGGACGAGAACATAAACCGAATATTGATATTTTATCTGATAGGCGTCCTTGCCAACAACTGTCATCAAGTGGGTGGGGTAATTAGCTAGTTAAAAAGAACTGAGATCTGTAATTCAAAGTAGTTGGTATCTATGGAGTGGACTGGCACAGTGGTAAAGTGTAAGACTGACGTACCAGCATTGATCCTCAGTTTGGGCACTGTTAGATGTGGCCTTGAGCAAGACACATTTCCACAGCTCCTGAGGTATTGGTCACCGTCAGACTATCTATCCATCTTCTGATACTGAGTTGATCAATTTCTGATCATCACCTCAGGTGTGGGGTAGGTGGCTAAATTTAGTCAAGGGAAAAAACATTTGGGGTGGGCCATAAAAACTATTTACAAGATATAGATATAGAGGCATACTAAAATGCATGCCTCTGGGCCTGTGATTAAATAGAAGCCTTAAATTCCTCAGTGGTCTTAGATGGGACCACTGAAGAAGGGAGACTATTCCAAACTGGAAAAGTTCTGGGGAAAAATAGATTTTTCAGGGCATCTTTATAGGCAAATGGTCTTGTATATTGTGATTCATGTGATGACCGAGTACACCTTAGGTTGAGTGCCTGGGTCAGGTATTTGTCTTTATCAAGAGACACTGTACTGGAGTGTATCATTGATGGACTCGGTAAACTGTAAAAAAAAAACACAAAAAAAACCCTATTGCCTGAGCACCAAACTTAAGAACACACATCTCATGATTCAAAGTATACTAATACTAAAGGACTTTGAAAACGCCTCTCTATAAATTGGCTGCAATAATGATTATTTCTTTTAGAACACAGGATATCTCGGCAAAATTATTTTCAAACAGAAAAGTACAATCAATCTGCTTAAATTTCATACCAAAATTGAAATGTCAACGCCAGTGATTTACGTCATACAGAGATGATACAGTATGATTTCAAACGTCAAACTAAAAATTCAACAAAACCAAGCTTGAGGAGGAAAAATATTCATCAGGTCCAACATGATTTCTGGAAAGAAACACCAAAAGCCAAACAAATGCTATTGGTTGTCTTTCATTTGCACCCAAACTGATTACAGTTCAGGATTTTCACTACGATTTTGAGTAGCTGGCAGAAATTACAGATAAACAGGCAAAATTGCCATTCATTATTGTTTAAACAGTTAAAAGTAGCCGGCTAAAATCTTGAAAAAATGAAAAGTACATGGCTATTTTTGCCGACTGCCGGCTCTTAATGACATCCTTGCAGTTGTCTTTCAGTTCCACCGACAGGTCGGGAGACATATTGTTTTTCCCCGTGCGTCTGTCCGTCTGTCCGTCCGTCCGTCTGTCCGTCACAAATCTTGTCCGCTCTATAACTTGAAAACCGTTAAAGATTTTTCAATGAAACTTGGTACACTTGTAAACCAGGACGAGATGATGTGTCATGCACAAGAACCATAACTCTAGCTTGAGTATTTTTGGAGTTATTTCCCTTTGATTATTTTCGATACAATTACGTGTCCGCTGTATAACTTGAAAACCGTTTAAGATTTTTCAACAAAACTTGGTACACTTATTGAGCATGATCAGACAATGTGTCATGCACAAGAACCATAACTCTGGCTTGAGTATTTTATGAGTTATTTCTTATTGATTATTTTCCATAAAATTTCGTGTCCGCTTTATAACTTGAAAATCGTAAGAGTTATTTCAATGAAACTTGGTACACTTATAAAGCACGATGAGATAACGTGTCGTGCTAAAGAACCATAACTCTTGCTTGCATATCTTTGGAGTAATTTCCCTTTGATTATTTTCCATACAATTTTGTGTCCACCCGTAAGAGAAATTTCAGTGAAACTTGGTACACTTATAAATAGTGTTGTGCCGATTAATCGAAATAATCGATAACTATCGGAATCTAGCTTCTATCGGTAGCTATCGATTGGAATTTTCCACTATCGATTAATCGAAATTAAATACATGAGTGTATAGTAAAAACATTTACTAACATAAAATGTTGTTATAAATTCAATTCATTTGTCACAATTATGCCTCCATATGTCTGCCTTCATTTAGACTTGAATGCATTGTTTATATTCACTTATTAAAGCATCACTTGACAATCTTCACTGTTTATAGTTAGGTTTTTTCTATGCTATGTGCTACAGCAGTATTCTATCACATGGTCACTTTATCATTTGTAGAAAATGTGGCCTTAATATATTGGCTATGTTCAATTTAAATACAGAGAAGGGGCATGATGCAGTGACTTGTCACTACATTGTCAGATACTGAGCATTTTTAATCACTTCACTGGTTAATGTAAGGGGAACATAAATTTCGATTGTACAATCGATATTAAATCAATCGACTAATGTGCTCCGATAATCGATAGTGATTTTCGCGACCGATACCCAACACTACTTATAAAGCATGATGAGACGATGTGTCATGCACAAGAATTATAACTCTTGCTTTCGTATCTTTGGAGTTATTTCCCTTTGATTATTTTTCCATACAATTTCATGTCCACTCTATAACTTGAAAACCATAAGAAATATTTTAATGAAACTTGGTACACTTATAAAGCACGATGAGATGATGTGTCATGCTAAAGAACCATAACTCTTGCTTGCATATCTTTGGAGTTATTTCCCTTTGATTATTTTTCATTCAATTTCGTGTCTGCTCTATAACTCAAAAACCATTAGAGATTTTTCAATGAAACATGGTACACTTATAAAGCATGATGCACAAGAATCATTACTCTTGCTTTCATATCTTTGGAGTTATTTCCCTTTGATTATTTTCCAAACACTTTCGTGCCCCCTCTATAACTTGAAAACCGTAAGAGATATTTCAATGAAACTTGGTACACTTATAAAACAGAATGACAGGATATGTGATGCACAAGAACTATAACTCTTGCTTGCATATTTTGGACATGCATGTAGAAAGGGGGGAGACATCAGTTTTCACATAGAAAACAAATTCTAGTTAATAACTTTTAGTGCTGTAATCGTATGTCTGTGTGTTTTGACCACTTTACGCTTGACGTCAGCGAAAAGCGCTAGCTCCTTAAACGGCATTGATTGAAAGTCCTCATTTTTATTTTGCTTTTTTTCTTGTGATTAATGGTGTGTGCTATCACCGTAGATGGTTGTTTTCACAAAAAGCCTTTTTCATAGCAGTTCTAAGGCCAGAATTTTTTTTTTTTTTATCTTTCGGTTTACAAACCCGCCGATAGCATTTTCCTCGAAAATAGAATAAAAATAAAATTACTTTCTTATTTTTTTTATTTTATTTTTTCCGACTGACTCGTCCGGAAACACCCAGTGTGAAATAAAAGTAACTTTCACAGAATAGTGATTCTCACGTTTTGGCGAAAACGGAATTGTCCTGATTTCATTGGTCAAAAAGTTTCGGATGTGTTCGTTTCGCGCACTTGTCAGATTGTTTTCGGACGTTTTGTTCCCATATTTTAGGACGTTCTGTTCCAATGCGGGTGACCATTTCTTGAAAACGATGAAATTTATAATGCGACACTCCATTAAAAACTGTGGTTGCATTTGTTCTATTCGTGTACAGCTAAAATTGAAAGGGAAAAAATATATTTAGTTTGTATCTCTTAGAGCCAGGAACTAAATTCTTAATTTCCCTCCTGGCGCACCCCTGTTGAAGTACTGTCAATTTGGCGTGTCACCAGTAAACCATTCAGATTCAGTGTGCGTTCCGACCGAAATATATTGTCCTGTAACGATTTTTTGGTTTCATTAATCGGCGTGTGTGCGCGGAGTATATGACCGAAACATCTCAGAACTGCTTCACTGCCAACGCCAACGGTATAACGGCTTATACCAGGTCGGAAGAATAAAACCAACCATGGCGGAATAAACCCACGCCTACCAAACGTTCCGGTGCTCAACCGTTGGTTGAGACAGAAAATCGATAGGAGTAGTTTCCGGTTGAGCATCGAAGTAGCCAGAAAGGTAAACAATTGTTGCATGCTCTTTGTTGTTTGATTAATAACTTTTCTTCCAGGACGAACATAAAAAATCTGGGAATTGTGTACAGTGTCTTACATATTCATACATCTGTGGTGTAAACATGAGGTCGAGGAATTATCGCGTTTTGACTGAATCCATTTCAGCGTGATGAAGGTGTGCTAGAAACCGACAGGATTGTGTAGAAAACGGGTGTGTTTTAGGCTGTATTTACACTTTTGTGTCGTGTTTCAGGGTAATTTATATACCGCTGATCAAGACACAGTCATACAAATGTCACTTAAATTTGCAAGTCCATTCAGCCGAAGCAATGGGCACAATATCTTAGAAAACAACTCTGAGAATTTTGGTTGAGCATCGGATAATTAAAAATGATAGGGAAATTGAGTTGTGTCATTTGACCATTGTTTACATTCATCGCTCAAAAATATGTTTCAGGAATGCCACATGAGTGCACACAGAGTACTTATTCCCACATTTGCCACTCTCAACTCTGTTTTTTTTTTCCTAAATATCCAAAAATAGAAGCTGCAGAGTAACAAATACATGTAAAACGGTGTATTTTGTGAACGACAGCTAACAGGCTGGTTCGCATAACTTAAACGGTACTAAAAATACTAAAAAAATCCCTTTTTCCCGAATGAAAATGTCATTTTTTTATTTTTTGTGTGGTTGCGCACCGGAGTATTCGGTTGAGCATCGGAAGATCTGAGCATATTTGCCAGTCTTTATGTGATTTTGGGATGTGAAAACATGCAATAATGGCCTTTATGCGCTACTGTATACATTGTTGGTGAGATTTTAAATGACTTGAGAAGTTGACATATTGCTGTGTATAACTTAAGGTATATTGGTGGTAGCAACTTGAATATAAGCGATGGATTGAAACATGGTTGCATTTTGCATCAAAATATTATACAAAACGACACAAAGGGCAGAATGCACAATTTCGTATATGTTACAAAGGCATATCGCTCCACGCATACAGTTGTGGTCACGCATCGGAGTATCCGGTTGAGCATTTGACCATCTCTTTCTATGCTGTCATAGCTTGAACGTTAAAACATTGATGTATATCAGACATTCCCACCTATATTTCCTACCTCAAACCTTTAAACGCCTGATGAAATGAACGTGCAGTAGTAAGAGTTTCGATACATTCATTCAAAATGTCTTCGCTTTAATAACATTTATCTTCTGTTCTCTGTCTTATTTTGTGTTCATTTCCTTTTCATTTCAGGTGATAAACGGTGTTAGTTATGGGGATATATAAAGGAAAAAGAAAACGAGGCCTCACATTAATCGTTAGAAAGAAAACCACGTATAGTAAAATGTAGAAGCAGACCCTGTTATTCGAATTCAGCTTTCCCGTTTCCAAAACGATGCAAAACATCACCAACAGTTCGAACTTCTACTCCATATAAGAAAGTGTCCCCATCTAAAGACCGGAAATCACGCAAACAACTTTTTGACACTAGCTATAACATACACTGTAGACGATATTCAAAGCTTAACTCAAGAGTTCAGTGTTTTAGAAAGCGATGACATCGACGACATACACAATTTTACTGATGTGTTTAGTGTTTTAGACTTTTCCAGTAATGCCGACAATAATGAGTTCAATACATGTATTTCTACGGATACGTTTCCAGCTTCTGAGAATCAGTCAAATGAGGTATGCTCCAGAAACAATGCAGTTCTATTGGGTTGGAAAAAGCTGTTTGGTGGTAGATTCATTCGCTTTATGAGTGGTATGAAAAATGAAACACAACAATTGACTGGCAGTTATGTGTATGATCCACAGCTTTCAAAAATAAACTTCGCTTGTCCGAGCGAAAATATGTTGGCTAATTTCAACCCGTTTGATGATAAACTCCCATTGGTGTTTCCACCTGGATTTTTAGAACAGATAATTAAATACAAGGCTGAAAATGACTGCAGTAAAAAAGTCATACGTGATCATCTACCACCAAACAGCTTTTTTCCAACCCAATAGAACTGCATTGTTTCTGGAGCATACCTCATTTGGCGAGTGTCTGAATTATCGAACCAATCTACAACATCACACCATAATTGAAACGCGATGTTATTAAGGAGGGTCTGGATGGGGTATAATGATTAATGAATAATGGCCTAAGATTTTTAATGAGAGTGAATAAAGAGCAAAAAATTTAATGATTAGTGAATAATGAGGTCCTAAAGAATAATGAATAAATGTAAATTTTAATGAATAGCAGAGTAATATAATGAATAGTGAATAATAACATTTTAAAGAATAATGAATATACTAAAATTTGGCTATGAAATTGTCTTAGATGGCCTCCCTGACATTCCAGAAATTCATTTTTTTTCCGGGGTCTGGACGCCCCCAGACCCGATTTAGTTCAAAAGTTGTATTCATATTTCAGAAATCCTTGAATGTTTGGAAAGACATATGTCTGGAAGCCAAGCATGTAGGGGCTCACCTCATGGACCAGCTGAAAAAAAAAATGTGTCATTTGAAGGCAGAGAAAAATAAATCATTCTGGATGTTTAATGAGCCAGATACTATTTCACTCTTTTGTTTGCTTATGTATATTCTTCTTATTCTATTACCCCAATTTGTTCTAATACATGTATTATGTATATTCCAATCCTATAATGATAATCTTTTTTGTTTATGGACATCATCAGATTCTTGCTTTTTTATATGACAGAACATAATTATAGTGTCTTTTGCAATCAGAAACAAGGCAGCACTGAGAACGTTAATGCAAATCTATGTGGCAATTTATATGGCGCTATATATATATTTTTTTCCTCGCTCGCTTCGCTCGCTCGGTATTTAAGACATTAATAAAATGTATTGTACAATCAAGCACAAACACAAATCCATACATCACATAAAACTCCTGTGCTAACTAGTTTACTAAATAAAAACATTTTATTATAACTTTTACCCTTTCTTAAATAACCTTTGGTATTCATAATTGAAGAGAAAGATTCAGGGTTAAACTTAGGACGTATTCAGTATTTAAGGTGGAGGGGATTATACTCCCAACAGATTTAAAAGGGGATTTGCTAAAAAATAATTGGTATTCTATTTCTGAAAGTTTCTATGAGGCTTTGTGGTCTAGAAGAGTATATAATCATGCTTCTCTCAAGATGTTAATATCAAGGTTGCATTCAGCAGTCTACAATATAATATCATAGAACTAGTCCTTGTGGCTTGAGATAAGGGATGCCTTAGGTGGGGAACACCTATTTGCTTATGGATATTAGCTGGGTGAAGAAGGCGTGACTAGAAATTATCATATTTTAATGAATAATCGAGCTATTTTTAATGAATAAGCCAAAATTTTAATGACAGTGAATAAATGGCTAAATTTTTAGTGATTAGTGAATACCAGGACCCCCCATCCAGACCCTCATTAAGTGGAAGTCTACTGCAGGAAACTTGAGAGAAAAACTTCTGTAGAACATTTTCTTTTCCCACCTTTGCCAGTTCGTTTAAAACTGATGGAATGAGTTTAATTATTTCATCACTAACAGAACTTAACTGCCCCCTTGACTGATTCTCAGAAGTTGGAAACGTATCCGTAGAAATACATGTATTGAACTCATTATTGTCGGCATTACTGGAAATGTCTAAAACACTAAACACATCAGTTAAATTGTGTATGTCGTCGATGTCATCGCTTTCTAAAACACTGAACTCTTGAGTTAAGCTTTGAATATCGTCTATGTTATAGCTAGTGTCAAATAGTTGTTTGCGTTATTTCTGGTCTTTAGATGGGGACACTTTGCAATTATTTATTTTTTTAATTATTTTTCCAGTTATTTATAACTGACCGTTCCAAGGCGGAAATGCTGCTGTGGTTCACATTTATCCAAATTATTTCAATTATGTGTTTTATGTTGAATGACTTTGTGGCCACCTGAATATAATTTGGCTGTTCACACAGCCCTCTGCATTTTATTTGTTCTGTCCAAGCTAGCACTGTGACCACCTCACTTCAATAGCTGCTCACGCTGCTTTCCGTTATGCATGTTATACGTTGGTCCCTATATTTTATATTTCTAAACATATTTTTCCTTATTGCTTGTTTATATTTGTGTATATTAGAGCCACTGCAGAAGCTGAGGGTGAGGTTATGGCCATGTAAAATCGATTTAAACCCGCCAGTAACTTTGTGTTACTGGTCGTTCCAAGTCGATACTTCTGTGGTGGTTCTTTTTGTTTTATGTCTTGGTGTTTAAAATATTTTTGTGCTGTTGGCGCCTTATGTATGTTTTCATATTTTTAGTTAAGTTAAGGTAACTGAGTGGCCACCTATTGGGCAAATAGCTGCTCATTCGGCTTACGAAATGTTTTCATGGTACAAGTACCTGATTGTTGGTTTGGGTTTTTCCCGCCTCGGTTTTTGGAGTGGGAATCTTTTTCTGATTGCGCCTTTTCCTGATCTTTGCCTACTTGTACCTTTTCTTATATGGAGTAGAAATTCGAACTGTTGGTGATGTTTTGCATCGTTTTGGAAACGGGGAAGCTGAATTCGAATAACAGGGTCTGCTTCTACATTTACTATACATGGTTTTCTTTCTAACGGTTAATGTGAGGCCTCGTTTTCTTTTTCCTTTATATATCCCCATAACTAACACCGTTTATCACCTGAAATGAAAAGGAAATGAACACAAAATAAGACAGAGAACAGAAGATAAATGTTATTAAAGCGAAGACATTTTGAATGAATGTATCGGAACTCTTACTACTGCACGTTCATTTCATCAGGCGTTTAAAGGTTTGAGGTAGGAAATATAGGTGGGAATGTCTGATATACATCTATGTTTTAACGTTCAAGCTATGACAGCACAGAAAGAGATGGTAAAATGCTCAACCGGATACTCCGATGCGTGACCACAACTGTATGCGTGGAGCGATACGCCTTTGTTACATATACGAAATTGTGCATTCTGTCCTTTGTGTCGTTTTGTATAATATTTTGATGCAAAATGCAACCATGTTTCAATCCATCGCTTATATTCAAGTTGCTACCACCAATATACCTTAAGTTATACACAGCAATATGTCAACTTCTCAAGTCATTTAAAATCTCACCAACAATGTATACAGTAGCGCATAAAGGCCATTATTGCATGTTTTCACATCCCAAAATCACATAAAGACTGGCAAATATGCTCAGATCTTCCGATGCTCAACCGAATACTCCGGTGCGCAACCACACAAAAAATAAAAAAATGACATTTTCTTTCGGGAAAAAGGGATTTTTCTAGAATTTTTAGTACCGTTTAAGTTATGCGAACCAGCCTGTGGGCTGTCGTTCACAAAATACACCGTTTTACATGTATTTGTTACTCTGCAACTTCTATTTTTGGATATTTAGGAAAAATCAGAGTTTAGAGTGGCAAATGTGGGAATAAGTACTCTGTGTGCACTCATGTGGCATTCCTGAAACATATTTTTGAGCGATGAATGTAAACAATGGTCAAATGACACAACTCAATTTCCCTATCATTTTTAATTATCCGATGCTCAACCAAAATTCTCAGAGTTGTTTTCTAAGATATTGTGCCCATTGCTTCGGCTGAATGGACTTGCAAATTTAAGTGACATTTGTATGACTGTGTCTTGATCAGCGGTATATAAATTACCCTGAAACACGACACAAAAGTGTAAATACAGCCTAAAACACACCCGTTTTCTACACAATCCTGTCGGTTTCTAGTACACCTTCATCACGCTGAAATGGATTCAGTCAAAACGCGATAATTCCTCGACCTCATGTTTACACCACAGATGTATGAATATGTAAGACACTGTACACAATTCCCAGATTTTTTATTTTCGTCCTGGAAGAAAAGTTATTAATCAAACAACAAAGAGCATGCAACAATTGTTTACCTTTCTGGCTACTTCGATGCTCAACCGGAAACTACTCCTATCGATTTTCTGTCTCAACCAACGGTTGAGCACCGGAACGTTTGGTAGGCGTGAAACCGCCTTCTTCAAAATATGGTCTTCAAAATATGCTTTAAAAGCATAAATGCGCAGATAGAACGGCGTCTTGGGTCAAAAATTTTTGAAAGTGCTCCTCAATCAAACAGTGGGCAAGATAATCTCCCTACAGATAGACGACATTGACAACATTCTCATCAACAGCGTCGACTGTGATGGCACGAAAGTGCCTTTAGACATCCCCTTCAAGCTTTTGAGTGAGTTTGGGTAAATACGTTTCCAAGTCCAGTATAAAACTATTGAGATCAAGATCCAAGCCCTGAACTGGAACTAAAGTCTAAAAACTTCTCTGATAATGGTTTTTCGCAGAAAATTTTTGTATGGGGGACGACAGACACACAGGTCTAGGCAAACAGTGTAGACCCAGATCAGACTGCTTCTCAGACTACTGGTAGTATTAAAGTCGTTTTTACCTTGGACGCAAATAAAAAAATCGACTTAAAATTCATTTTATTTTTATTTTTTCGTCGACTGGCCAATTTTGATACTTTTATTTTTATTTTTATTCCTCCCTTCCGACAGCAAAATTTTCAAAAATCTCCCGTAAACCTAAAGATAAAAAAATTCTGGCCTAAGGTTTTCTTTGACAAAACAACAAAAACTACATATCAAGAAAACAGTACATATACTAGCAAACAAATTAGCAAACAAATCTTGATGAATAGATAGTGTTTATCATATTAAGATACACACTATTATGTGTATTTTTTATACTTCAGAATAATTTTAACCAGTTTTAAGCAAAATGGTAACAAATCGGCGATGTATTGTGAGGCGTTTTCAAAGTCCTATAGTATATGTTCATGTTATCTACTAGTAGTCATATATTCCTTGAATAAAAAATAATCTTTATTTAAAGTAGCTTCATATTTCAACAATCAACATAAGCTCTGTAGAGCTTTTATCGTGACCATTTAAGAACATATGTACACTATATACTTTGAGCTGTGGAAATATGACTTGCTCAAGGCCACAACAGACAAAGCCCCGGATGCAATTCAAACCAAGGACACATCAGCCCAAAGTCCGATGCGCTACCGACTGTGCCAGTGTCAGGTTTGTTTTTGATGGCTCAGACTATTCTGTGTGTTATTGTGGCATAGGTAAAAATAGAGTATCGTAAATATGATAATCAAAGCACTAAATGAAAATTATTTTTGCAACAATGTACACCAAATTTAGACAGGTCTTCATACAAAGTACCATCTGCCATACAAAAGCAGCAAAATTTCATTATGTCCTGCAAAACATTCCATTCTGCCAGAAAAATGTCCAGCGAAAAATTGCCAAGATTGCAGTGTTCAAAAGTAGGTAGTGTCCTGTAAAATATTCTTTTGACCAGAAAGACAGATGCCTTGCAGACTGAAAAAAGATTCTGTGAAGACTGGTAGACCAAGAATTCCAGTGTTCCTTTTACACTTAATTTGGGGCTGAAGTAGGGCCCCATTCCCAATGTCAAATGGTATATCTTATTCCCAATTGCTGGCTAAAAATTCACAATTAGAAAATCCTGAAAATCTCCAAATTAAGATTTACAGTTTACTTGGATTTGACAGGTGAAAAACAGTCAAAAGTTATAAAACATAATGATTTCTCGTTATGCATGCCTCTTAGCATTTTTCAGCCTATTAACATGACTGGATGTTTTCCCAATTTTCCCTTCTAACTTGATAATTTTCCCAATTCAAAGGGTACTGCCCCCATTCCCAAAATACTGAAAAGGAACTTTGAATTTGAAACTTTTTTGCAGATTCCTACAGTACCAAGATGAGTGAACAACTGAAGTACATCGTTCAGGAGCTCAATAAGGAGCCGTTCAACAAGAACTATAACATGATCTCCTTTGACTCCCTAGAGCCCCTGCAACTACTTCAGGTCCTTACAGATATATTAGGGGTCATCGACCCGAAAGTAAGTACTATGTGGTACCTAAAGATCTTGGGCCAGTTGTTAAAAATTAACAATGTCGTTAGTTAACCTTTACATATACCGGTAAAGCTAACGTATGGCAATGCCGTATATAGTATTCTGGAAATGCACTTGATCATTCCTTCGGAAAGTGATGTATTTTTTGTTAAAAAAAAGTCTGCCTCAAACGTTTTGTCATATGTGTTATCTTAGGATGGTTAATAAACATATGATTGGTTAATAAACATGTATGTATTTTATAGCAAGCCCTAGACATCCGTGAGGAGACCCCCGATATGACGGCTATCAGGATATTTGGAGTTCTGCGAGTTCTCAAGTATAAACCCCCTACTGAGTAAGTACACTGGCATACTTACTTCCTAATTTATTCACTTGAATTCATAGATGCAATATAAATTATACATTGATGTAATAATTTTACACATTTAAATGCTTTGCTTTTCATTCATCCCTCAGGAAAACATTTCCGTGTACATAATATATACCCCTTATACCCCATTTTTATATAGTAAAACGGGGGTGTGCAGGGGTATACTGATTTTTTTTATTTTTGATCCAAAACATAGATTGTGCGTACTCGTTAGAACCGCCTTGGTGAGGCGGTTCTAACATGTACCCACAATCAATGTTTTGAGCAAAAATATTAAAAATGTCAAATATTTTCCAATGAAATTTTCAATTTTTACAGCAGAAAAAATCTGCGCAAATTTTCGTAATGGAGTGACTTTGTGTTGAGGCAATATGTGTTGAGGCAATAAGATATATGTTATCGCGAGTCTAAGATAACCTTAAAACTGATAGATCTTTTACAAACTTTCGATTCATCATTTTGTATCAACTTGAATTGCAACTCATTTTGATTTTGTTTCTTTTTTGTTGCAGTGATGTGTAAGTCATTTTTACCTTGAGTTATATGTGTTCACAGCATATTTCACATTTTAACAAGACACAGTAAAAAGTTTTGAATCACTAGGAATTCAGTACATTCTCTGCAAGATTTTTTGCATGCAATGTTACTTGTGTAGATTTGTCTTTTCAATGAATTTGAAGCCAAGTAAGCCAAGGTTTGGTTACAAAACAGTTCTCAAAATACACATCTGCTTTACAATTTGATGATATTTGAACGCTTTACTTTCTCTTGCAGCTTCTCTGTTAAAGAATTCACTAAAAAAAAAGAAAGAAATAAAGTAAAAAAAAAATTAACTAAAAAAATTTAACTAAAAAAAATTAACTAAAAAAAATTTAACTAAAAAAATTTAACTAAAAAAAAAATAACTAAAAAAATTTATCAAAAAAAAAAAACAACAAAACAAATACTTGAGCAGAACTTCTTTGCTGTGTATATGTCAAACCATTTCACTATTGCTTGGTGTTTATGTTTGGTGAAGTTTCTATCCTGTGTTTGTTTAAAAGTTTAGTGAAAATAAGACAAAATGGCCTTTTAGTGGGGAAGTTTTTGCTACACTTGTGACTTAAAAATGTGTTTCGAGTTTGGTAGAGCAGTGCAGTGGCGGATTAAGAGTGGGTTGTGGGTGGTATTGCTAGAACCCCTCTCTGAGACCAAATTATTTAAAATTTTGTGGGGAAATTAAAGAAAAATCAACTGAACCCCACTGGTGGGTTTGAACACCCCTTCCAGAAATCCTGGATCCGCCCCTGCAGTGTTAACTGTTTGGCTAGTAGCTTTAGAGACCAATGTTGATGACTGATGACTAACTGGACAAAAGTCATGTAAAAATGTGAATCAGCCATCAACTGGTTGCAGTGTGATTGCAGAGTTTGTGTTAGCAAAGCTTTACTTGTTGCCATATAAGAACAACATTCCAACTGAAAAAATCCCTTGTTTACACGAGAGTTCACCAGCAGGTACATGTTACTGCAATTTCACAGATTCACTTGTTTTATACTCCCTTAACATCAGCTTGTGCTTTTGGTGTTTGTCTTTAGCGCCAACTTTGACTAAACAGTGCATTATGATTCAATTTATACAATAATTCTAATAATTTTAGAATTTTTAGGGGATCATGGTGGGCTTGTGGTGGAGGGTCAGACTCTAAAAAGAAAGGTCCTTGGTTCAAACTGGCCGTAGTACTTTATTGTGTCTTTCAGCAAAGCACATTGACTTCACAAAGTGCTTGTTAAACCCAGAAAGTATAGTCTTGCAAACAAACCGATGGGAGAGTCCTGTACCTGTGTATGATAGATATTGAATACAACACAGAGCCCTGGTATCCCTGTCTACCAGGAAGCGATGGCTCTGTCCCGACAAGACTAAAAACTAAGAAGTTGAACCACATAGCTAATTTTAGCATTTCTCTATAGAATTATGACTTGTAGTTTTGGTATTTATAGTAGGAAAGGTGATTCAACTGATGCACTCAAAAGCAGGTCTGACAGACTTGAAGGAAAGTGACAACTTGCTTGGTTAAACTTGCAAAATTTCATTGTGTCCAGAATTTTTTTTTCAGTCAGAGATATGTCCAGCAAAAATATTCAAGATTGCAGTGTTAAGATAAAGGCACTGTCCTGTAAAATAAACTGAGCGGTGTCATGAGAAAACAGGGTTTTTGCTTAGGCGAAAACAAAGGTACAATTAAGCTGTGCAGTATCTGAACAGCTCCTTTGTTTTTGCAACAAGGATAGTACAGTTCCTCGTATTGTGTCAGACCTGGCCGCAAACCTCTAAGACAAGTTTTCTCACATTGCGGCTCAACTTTTGTCTGTCAAGAAATACATGTAGTACTTTGCCAGAAATCTGTCATAGATTTTGCAAAGACCATTCTGTTGAGACAAAGACCAAGAACTAACTACTGTTAGTCTACTATAATAACTATAAGATACATACACATGTAAGATGTTCTTATAAATCAAAGAAACAGAGTATTTAGATTACAGGGGTACATTCCGTTCTGGTCTGGTCCAGGGAGACAAGCCTGTTATGTACCCTATCATGGAGTGGCTGCTGCGTCGTATTCCTGACCTCAAGAAGAGAGTGTACCTCGCCAAGTACTTGGTCCGTGTAGCGAAAACAAAGATGCTGATCAGCGATCAGCTGTGCAGTTACTGCACAGCTGATCTGCAGCTTCGTTTTCGCATAGGCAATAATACCATTTTCTCACGACACAACTCATTTACATTACAGGAGTACATTCCGTTCTGGTCTGGTCCAGGGAGATAAGCCTGTTGTATATCCTATCATGGAGTGGTTGCTGCGTCGTATACCCGACCTGAAGAAGAGAGCATACCTGGCCAAGTACCTGGTCAAGGTTGAGGTACCACCGGAGATAATGGCTGAAGATCAGATACCGGACCTGTATGCTCAGGTAACACTGATACTGAAGTGATTCAATCTTTCTTAAACATTGACTTTTGACAGATAGTGCAAAGCAGTCATTTTTGTGTTGGGTTACAGCAGGAGTACGCTAGGTATGGGCAACATAACACCAAAGTTCTTTCTTTTGTTGCAAACTGACATGGAATTGACAAGAAAATAAGCTAGGGAGAAAGAACGCTACGTCCCATCTGGGGCTATTCTGTTTGCACAGAGAAATTTCATCAAAAAATGAGAAAAAATAAAAATCTCTCCTAACACCCCTAAAAATGAAAGTGGACCCACCCAATTGATAATGATTGGAAAATCCATTCGTCAAATATGGGTTAATGTTCAGAATTCTCCCTATTTACAGCTTTGGGAGAAGTGAAAATGATTTATAGAATCTATTGGCAAACCTGAAATTCAAGTCAAACTTCACTGAGATTGTCTTGGAGCGAGAAGAAACTTCTCAATTTCAAAACAAGCTGAGTGATATGAGTTTACTTCAACAGGCCTGAACAATCAGTAGTTTTTAAAACAAAAAGTCAAAGAGAAGGGAAATTGCGAAAATGGTCGAAAATTTATGTTTAATAATGCTTTAAATGCCTAGTGAAATCCTAAGTAATTGCACTGAGTACTGTACATATATAGAGTAATACGAGACTTATTTTTTAAATCTGAAGTTTTCTACATGTTTCAGTATGAAGAGCTAATGGAAACATTTAAAGAACTCCACAAGCAGGCTGAGACTATCAAGAACTCCGGGTTTAACACAACAGAAATTCGTAAAGACATCTCAAACATGGAAGATGAGAAAGAACAACTTATTAAGAGGATTGAAAGACTAAAAAGAAAGGTTTGCACAAATTATATGAGCCATTCTACAAGGTTTCCAACAAGATCCAGCACAAACCTCTGAGGCAACTTTACAAAAAATCAGAAAATCTTTTTTCATGCTCAGCTCAGCTGAGACTAAAATTTGTCCTGCTCATAAATGTTAAAATGCCAACAATTGTTGACATTTTAACATTTATTAGCTGGATTAATTACAGGTTTTGGTAACCTTAACCTGAAATTTCAATTTATTTCAGATATTTCATCGTTTATGAGCAGTTTCAATTAGTTGAGCATGAAAATGTTTTATAACCTCGGGCACTGAACTATAATGATCAGGGTCTGCATAATTGGCATATTGAGAGTAATGAGAAAATTGGTATTCAGGTCTAACCGCATCCTTGTTTCTGCCTCTTTAGCTAGACATGCATGTAGCGAACTGTGAGAGGTTGCAAAGTCCTAAACTGTGAGACATATGAGCCGCGTCGTGAGAAAACCGGATTTTTGCCTATGCGAAAACAAAGGCGCAGACCAGCTTCGCAGTAACTGCGAAGCTGATCAGCGCCTTTGTTTTCGCTACACGGATAGTACAATTTCTCTTCTTCTTAAATCCGAAATTTCAAGCTTCTAGCCTGCTTCTGTGACTGCACAGGCCGGTTTGTGTCAGACCTGGTCGGAAAACCCGAAGACCGGTTTTCTCGCGTCGCAGCTCATATCAAGTGGTCATTTGATTTTCAGGTAGAACAACATCCCAATGCTACTACAATGATGAATGTAGCCAAGAACCTGAGACTGGAGAGAGACAAAGAGAAGAAATTGGCCGAACAGAGACAGGAGCAGATCACTCTGGTAGGTTAATATTAATGTTTGTCATTTCCATTTCTGTAAGTTTGGAAATTTTCACGAGAACTTAATTTTCGCTAGTATTTTCGAATTTATTGCCTCACGAATTCAAAATTCTCGCTAATGAAGAGTAACAATAAGCTTTATAGACTTCAAGAACTTACTAATAATAATTTGAAAATAGGAAATTTGCAAAATATAAGTCACAGGAAAATTTCGGAACTTATAATACAAGGAAAATAGGCAGTTCTGGCACAGTCCGTCCTATTTAACCATAAAAATGTTTCTGAAATATCAGTGGCTATTCCTCCTCTTCTGATTCTAGAAAAAAGAAAAACATTTGTCAGCCAGTGCCGAAAGAAATGTGCACTAAGCACTGGTAACCTGCCTCTGGGAGGCTTGCTGAGGAACAGAGTAGCTAGGATGACACAGGATGATACAGTCTGACATAACCTTAACTGCAGATCATGGTCATCATAAAGCATATAAAAACATATAGCACTAAAACAAACAGATAAATATGCTGTTGTCTAAATTTAAGCAGTCCCAATGTGACTAAACAACAAATGACTGGGATGTTAATTTGCAAATCAAACAGGTCTTATTTGTTTATCACTATTTCTCTAGATCCAGCACTCTGAACAGAGGATAAAACGTCTCCAGCAGCAACTACATGATTCCAGACAAGCGGCTGTAGGAGCTACACCTGAGGGTAGGTGTTTTGTGATACTTTGCTGTCAGCTTTACGAAAACTTGCCCATGCTGTACACAGAGATTTTTTAAAGTTGTAAAAATGATAATTTTCAATTTTCAGTAGAATTTTTTTTTATTTTTTTCTTATTTTTGCTCAAAACATAGATTGTGGTACATGTTAGAACCGCCTCGCTGAGGCAGTTCTAACAAGTACCCACAATCTATGTTTTGGAGCAAAAATAAGAAAAATAGGTATACCCCTCGATACCCCAGTTTTTCTATATAATAGTGGGGTACAAGGGGCTATACATGTCACAGACATGTTTTCATGATGAAATTTAGACAATATAAATGAGCTCATAGTCATTCTAATTTCTATTCTGTAAGAATACTCAGTGTAAGGGAGCTTGGTTTCAGTGGTAGAGCAACAAGACTCAAGAGGTCTAGAGTTTGAATTCCACTGGTGCCACCTTGTGTCCTGTAGCAAGACACGCTGACTCTCCACAGTTCTGGTTGGTACCCAGGAAGTGGTGGCTCTATCCCATCATGATTAAAAATTGTTGACTGGGGCATTAAACTGCTCTACAAACAATATCTTTAGATAGCCAGGAACACAATGGACTTTGGTACTACCACCCAGTGTTTTGCAGAATTATCTCCAAGAGCTGATAACTGATACTTTATGCACATCCTTTTTTAAGCAAACTATCAATATACCTAGTGTACTGATTGTAGAAGTATTTTGACCCTTGTAAAGTTTTACAAAGCAGTTCTGAACTTAACTTTTAATTTTAGGCCTACTACAGCGACTGGAGGAAGAGACAAGAGCTAACAGCTACATAGTGAAAGAGAGACTGCCTAAAGATATAGATGCTAGAAAGAAGGCTGTTCATGATCTACAGAGAGTTGTTGCTGAGCCTGCCATGGGGCAGTCTGATCTGGATGTGCTACAGAATAAGGTTGGTATGCTTGAGCTGTGAGACGAGAAAACTGGGGTTCAGAGGTTCAGACCAGGTCTGACACAAAACGGCCTGTGCAGCTACAGAAGAAGGCTAGAAGCCTGAAATATTGGATTTAGGAAGAAGAGAAATTATGCTATCCATGTAGCAAAAAAAAGGGCACTGATCAGCTGTGCAGTTACTGCACAGCTGATCTGTGTCTTTGTTTTCGCACAGGCAAAAATCTGGTTTTCTCATGACACGGCTCATATAATGTATGTATATTTCTACATTTCTGATGCAAAGTCTTAATGAATATATAGAACTGAAATGTGGTTCACAGTTCCAGGATAACATCGTGTCACACTATGTCGCATTATTCAAACTTGACATAAAAAAAAACAAAAAAAAAGCAAAAAAAAAAAAAACAAGGCTCTTTACCAATGTGATTGGACATTGTAAACGTAATGATGTCATCGATGTCGTTCCACTGTTTGAAGACACACTGTATCTAAATTCTGTATTTGCTTGTAAATGTCATCACCTTTTATGTGTGACCTTGAACAAGTCACATTATCATAGCTCTTGAAGTAATGGTCAGAAATTTATCTACACAGTAAAAATTGCACACACACATAAACACACAAAACAAAAACTTATTTTTAACCAGTTTACCCTTGTTTTCCTCTAGATTCAAGACCTGAACACCGAGATCAATCAACTGGTAGAGAAAAGAATGAGGAGTGGAGAACCAATGGATGATAAACTATCTCTCTTTAGACAACAGGTAATAAATAAGCTGCTTCATGAGAGAGCCGGATTATTGCCTTTGCGAAAACAAAGGTGCAGATCAGCTGTGCAGTTCTGATCAGCGCCTTTGTTTTCGCTACGGACACAATACTGTTGCTCGTCTTTTTAAATCCAAAATTCCAAGCTTCTAGCTCTCTTCTGTGACCCTATAGGCTGGTTTGTGTCAGACCTGGTCGGAAACTCAAATGGTTTTTCTTATGCAAAGGCTCTAATAATTTTTCACCCTTCTAAGCTAGGCTTGTCCACATTTTATGGCAAATATTACCATGCATTCACTTATTCGACATCTGGGGTAGGTCAGAAAATATGTCTTTGTTAGTTGTTAGATTTAGAAAGTGAATATGTAACTTCAGGGCCCGGTTGTTCAAACTTTGTTAGCTTAATGCCATCATTAAGACCTAAACTTGTAAAGTAAATGCCAACTACATAAGCAAATACACTGTTATCTTTTGCTGAAAAAAATGTAAGAATCCTTCGCAATGCAAAGGATTCTCACATTTTTTTTTTCAACAAAAATACCAGGGCATTTGTAATATTCATGTTTGAAATTCAAAAGAATCGTTAACTAACGACATAGTTAATTTTGAATAACTGTCCCCTGATAATTTCAGTCAGTCTGTCAGTTACACTGATTTATTATTTCATGTAAAGACGACATCTAGGCCACATTGATAATTCAGACATAGAAATTCTGCGAAATAGTGACACAAAAAAAATCCAAATACAGTAACAGTGTTGTTTAACTGCATGAACCAGCTAAGGAACAGTAATCCAATCCATCTTTTCTATTGTAGGCTGCTATTATCTCCCATAAGAAGGAGAATGCTGCAGAGGCCTTGAGAGAGACCAGAGACGAGTACTCCCGATTGATGAGTGAAGTTGAGGAGAAGCGGGAGCTGGCAAAACAAGCATCGGGAGGCGGGGAGGTTCTTAAGGGAGATGAGGTAAGTACTCCCAATTGATGAGTGAAGTCGAGTAGAAGCCGGAGATGGCAAAACAGGCATCGGGAGGTGGGAAGGTTCTTAAGGGAGATGAGGTAAGTACTCCCGATTGATGAGTGAAGTCGAGGAGAAGCGGGAGCTGGCAAAACTGGGAGGTTCTTAAGGGAGACAAGGTCAGTCTCAAATAAAAACATGTAAAGGATAATATTTTTGGGAAATTATAGGCTTTTTAGTGCATGGTCTTGATACAGCAACTCAAGGAGCTCAAAAAATTTGGAAATATGCCAATAATTATTGTTGACATTCTCACATTTTTTAGCAGAAAATGACTTGCCTTGGCATTATTTTTCTGAATATTCCATTACATCTTGGCTGCGTCATCATTTAAGAGCAGTTCTAATTTCATTCACAGCAGAATTGAGTGAATCAAGTTTATGACCTTAAGCCCAGAAACACGTTGAGCTCACAGGGAAGACTACACAGCCTTGATAATGGGTTCTTAGTCTGGTTGGAGTCTCCACTGGACACACAAAAAAATTACGAAAACTTGCCCATGCAATATATGGAGATTTTTTTTCAGCTGTAAAAATTTAAAATTTCATTGGAAAAATATATGATATTCAAAAGATAGATTGTGGGTAGACGTTAGAACTGCCGCAGCCCGCATCACTGAGGCGGTTCTAACGAGTACCCACATTCAAAATAAGAAAAATAGTTAAACCCCTGCATATCCCAGTTTTACTGTATAAAAGTGGTGTTTAAGGGGTATACTTTACACAGACATGTTAATGTGATGACTCTTGGAATTTTTCATGGAACGACTCATAATTTCTGTTCTAGTTCAAGCGCTATGTGAACAAGCTGCGTAGTAAGAGTACCATCTACAAGAAGAAGAGACAGGAGATTGCGGAGCTGCGGGCTGAGCTAGGAGTTCTCACTCGGACAGAGGAAATTCTGAGACACAGGGATGAAAATATTAACCAACAGCTTGTAAGAATATGTTGCACATAATTTGTCTCCTTCTTAAAAATTTGACATCATGATGATAGGAATTAGAAATACCAAGGTTCTATGTAATCTTCGAAAGTCAGATAAAGCTTTCTATAAACAAGTTGCATTTGTCCTGTCAATACTCAAAATTATTATTCATAAAATCTTAAGGTTTTGGTTCACTGTTTTCAAAAAGTTGATAATGTTAAGACTAGGCAAATATATAGAAGGAAACTTTGTGAAAAAAAAGAGCTTAGTTAATTTATTTGTGCTGAAAAACATAGATTGCTGTATTCCTAAGCATTCATGACCAATTCTTAGAGTTGCAATAGGAAAAAAATAAGATTTCTTAATCAATGGTTTGCCATTTTACGTACTGTATTATATTATGCATGTAAATATATATTGCATCCCACAGTCTGCTGTAGAGAGTAAGAAGGGTGTGGCTGGATACCGTCAGACACAGGACGACCTTGAGAAAGTCTCAGCGTTGAAGAGTAACCTTGACCACCAGAAAGGTCAGACTCTGGAGGAGATATCTGACATGGTCAGGGTCCTAAATCAGAGGATTGCGGAGAAGAAAGGGGCGTTAGCTCCCATCATTAAGGAGTTACGGCCCTTGAGGCAGAGATCTCAGGTAGGTATATAAAGGAAGTGTGGAAATTGTGAAAAATTTTTATTCAAATTTCAGAAACGCAGTTGTATAGTGGTAGAGCATCGGACTCCGAATCTAGAGGTCCTGGGTTCGATCCCCACAGGCGGCACTGTGTTGTGTCCTTGAGCAAGACACATTAACTCCCTACAGTACTGGTTAAACCCAGGAAGCGTTGGCTCAGTCCCGACATGACTGAAAAATTGTTGACTGGGACGTAAAGCCTCAAACAAATTTTGGTTCTGTTGATCACTTTTGTTGATTACACCAGTCTCTGTAGTTACAGTAGGTTCATCTTGAGTCCATGAAACGGACCAGAGATTGACCTCTATGTAAAGCACACTCATATGAGCCTGTGCCTGAGAAAACCAACAATTTGGGTTTCCGACCAGGTCTGGCACAAACCAGGCTGTACAGTTACAGAAGCAGGCTAGAAGCTTGAAATTTCGGATTTAAGAAGAAAAGGAATTGTACTATTCGTGTAGCTAAAACAAAGGCATTGATCAGCTGTGCAGTAACTGCACAGCTGAGCCTGTGCAGTTACTGCACAGCTGAGCAGTTACTGCACAGCTGATCTGCATCTTTGTTTTAGCCTATGCATATTGTTGGTTTTCTGATGCAGTGGCTCATTTGTGATGATATAGTTGTGAAATTAGTTGTATAGTAAGTGCTTCTCCATACTTATTCAAAAAGAAGAGCTGTTATCAGTTGGTGGCAAAAATGTTCACTAAACCCTGGTAAACTGCCTTTAACATTAACATTATCTCTTGACAGATATTTACCATGGACATAATATAGCAACAAATCAGATATTTAGGGGAATCTTTCACTTGTGCTTTGCACTCATTTCAAAGGGTTTCTTTGCTGTGAAATAATTCTGTCAATAACTTAGCCATGATGTTTACTTTGAAATTGAGCCGCCGCATGGGAAAACCAACAATTTGCATATGCTAAAACAAAGGTGCAGACCAGCTTCGCGGTTAGCTGATCAGCGCCTTTGTTTTCGCTACATGAATAGTACAATCTTTCTTCTACTTATATCCAAAATTTCAAGCTTCTAACCATCTTCTGTGACTGTACATGCTGGTTTGTGTCAGACCCAGTTGGAACCCATATTGTTGGTTTTCTCACGCACAGGCTCAAATTAAATATTTTCCCTCATTACCAGGAGCTGACAGAAGAATACAATGAGAAGAAGCAGGCATACGACACTGCGTCAGCGGGGCTGGAGGCCAATATGGCCAAGTTGGACCAGGAGGTGCGGGGCTACCACGAAGAATGTCTACAGGTACAGCTCAAATGAGCCGCCTCGTGGGAAAACCAACAATCTGGTTTCCGAACAGGTCCGACACAAACCGACCTGTACAGTCACAGGAAAGAGCTAGAAGCTTGAAATTTTGGAGTTAAGTAGAGGAAGAATTGTACTATGCGAGTAGCGAAGCTGATCTGCGCCTTTGTTTTTGCCTATGCAGATTGTTGGTTTTCCCATGGGGCGGCTCAAATGATGCAGTTACTCCATGATGCATTACATATTCTAATATTTACCTCATAATACGGTACATATCACAATACCCTTTTGAGAAAAGGGTAGAGTTTTCAAAGTAAGAAAAATCTATAGAAAAAGTAGGAGACAATACAAGAGTTATGAGAACAAAACCTTAAGGTCTAAAACATGTTAATAAGATGGTAAATAAAATCCGAATTTCTTTAGTAATATATGGGAAAAAAATCGCTGTTTGTTGTAAAATTACATCAAGATATGCTACATGTACCTCACGATATGCTACAAGTATAGTCAGAAAAAGCATTTCAGTATGATGAAATTTCAATGAATCATAGGAGTCGCAATGCGAGAAAAACGGGCTTCTGGGTTTCTGACATAAACTAGCCTGTACAGTTGCAGAAGCAAGCTAGAAGCTTGAAATTTCGGATTTATGAAGAAGAGGAACTGTCCATGTAGTGAAAACAAAGGCGCTGATCAGCTGTGCAGTTACTGCACAGCTGATCTGCGTCTTTGTTTTCGCATAGGCAAAAAACCGGTTTTGTCATGACTCAGTTTATATGACCTTTTATCTCCAGGAGGAGTCTCGCTACCACTACCTCCACTGTATGATAGGGATGAACAACATACAGTCACAGCGAGTCAACGAGGAGATGAAGTCTTATACATCATCGGATACTAATGCCAGGAAGAAAAATTTCAGGTAATGGCAAAGTAAATCATGGCTGCAAAAAAGATTAAATTTGATTGGTAATGTGAAATTAAGATAAAAACTTCAAGTGGCAGAATTCAACTATTTCATACTTACTTAATACTGGAGAAAGACCTTAAGCTAGGCATTTCTACTTAGCTAAGCAATTCCGCTTCTTAGACCCCAACTGTTTAGTGGTGGGGGAAAGCCAAGGCGGTTCTCAGTGTTCGGTGGGGAAATACCCTGTGAAACAACCGCGCCCGGAAGGTGACAGTCAAACCATTGGTACATACCGATGCAGGAACCATTGATAGTTTTTTCAATAATCAATATTTTTTACTGGCATCGTATTGGTATTGTTGGTATAAGTTATAAATAATAAATTCAGAATTTATTTTTTGCTAATATTTATGACGTCAATACCTCACATAAAAATTAGTTAGTATGGTTAAAAGCTTTAAACAATATGCATATAAGCTGCACAAGTAGTTGCTCGCAACTTTAAGAATTTGCTGATAATTCAGAAGTAGACTAATCGCAAAAAAAGCGCCACACAAACATTTCCAAACTTACAGTATGATAGAACACAATAGCCGTTTACAAGGGTTAAATAAGCTCCCTTGATAGCACACTGAGTTTGGGAGGGCAAAAGCATGGCAAGGTAAACTGATTTGTCAGAGCCTTAAAGCAAAAACAAAACACTATATAATTAACCTCTTATGTTTCAGGGAGACATTTGTTAAGAAGATACAGGAGCAGGAGAACCTAGCCAAGGGTCTGCGGGAGCAACAGAAGACAGTCCGGGAGAGCCACGGGCCCTCAATGCAGCAGATGAAGATGTGGAAGGATGTGGAGAGGATCCTGGAGTGTAAACGCCAGTGTCTGGAGCGGCAGGGTGGGGCCAGGGGTGGGGGAGCTGGGCTCGGATACGGAGAGCAGGCACCGACCATGTTGGTGGATGATAGATTAGTTCTGTGATTGAACATTTATACCTAATGTGTGATAATTAGAAAAATCATTTCTCAAGGTTTTGGATGTCAAAAGTAGAGCAAATGTTAACAAATTGTAAGAAGTACTATATTGACCCTTAATAGTCTCAAAGTCTGCTTCCAAACAACAAAATAGCACACCAGAAGGATATCAACTCATTTTTACCAGAATTTTTGTTGATCGATGTGCCTTGTTTTTCTTAATTGTATATGAAAAGAGTATAGGCTATAATTCTTTGTGTTGAAAAAGGCAACATACCCTATATCTATTTAGAAGCCTTGAGTTTCGTAGTAGTCTTGTAAACCAGGGGTGGGGAATGCAAGCCTGGGCCATCTCCAAATGCCCTTAACTATTGTCAGAGTGGGACATAAAACAACACTTATTTCAGTTTGATCTCACCTAACATTTTGTTGGCTATTTAGAAAAATAAGTTTGCAAACAGGGTCAAATTCAACTCTTTGATAAACTTGAATATTTATTACATTCCGTCCACGAGTTACAGATGATATCAACTGCTTCAGGAAAGAATTATGCTGTAATTTATTCAATGTGCTTCATTTGATTGACTATTACCTGTCAATGTAAGCAATGTCTGGTGTGACCTTACTTGTTGACTTGAGACGATGAAAAGCAAACAAAGTTTGGAGTCGAAGCAGACAGTGTATAGGATTAACAAAGGTTTCTATGTTTATTGTTGTCCTACTTAGTTGACATATAGTTGATTAAGCAGAGGAAGACTATTTTGCCTAAATACTTCATCATACTTGTACTAGCTTAAAATCTAAATTGTTGCAACAATTTCTTTATTTCAAGATGGCCAATTTTCTTCTGAAGCAGTTTGTGTCTTGTAATATCAAATTTTATGTATTTATAAATTTCTATATTAAATCATTTCACTTCATATTTATGTTGTCATTTGACTGCCATAAAGTTAGGCTTGAATTTAACAACCCTGTGAGGATAAAACCAAAGCCATGCTATGCGAGTTGGTTACTTTTGTACTTGTGAAAACCTCAAGTTGTCAGATTAATTTTATATGTATATAGTGCCCATTCTTATACCAGTTAAAAGGCAGAAGCAGCCATGGCCCAGTGGTTATGTCACTTGCCTTGTAAACCAAGGGTTGCAGGTTTGATCCTGGGCTTCTCCAGTCTGTCGGATGATACTTTAAACCAAGGTTCCGTCTCCGTATGACCTTAGCTGTTGGTGTGACGTTCAACCCCAAATCAACCATCCAATCAACCAACCAGTATAAAAGGACATAAAGAGGGAAAAAAAAACAAGTAAATCAAATAGCAATGATTGCTCAACTGAAGGAATCCGATCTACAGCAAGTCAGCAATCAATGTGAAAACCTACTCAAAGGCAGCTTACTCCAAAGTCAGTGAATGGATACCTTCAAAATTCTTGTCCATTTAATGCTTGGCCTCTGTACCATTTTCTCCATTGTCAGCACATAACTAACTTTTTAAATGCTCAAGGGTAGCTAAATCCACAGTCCATAGTTAAATCTGGATGATTCCCTATCTCACCCAAGGTTTTAGCATCCCAAGAACGAATCTGACCAGACTTCCAACACTTCCAAGACTTCTTATAGATTAAAATCGAGTGCTGCTCAGAATGGCCACAACACAAAATGATTTTTCAAACACTCAAGAGCGGCTAACTCTGAACTAAGTCAGAAGTGGGATCTGGAAGATTTTTTAAGGTTAGATTATATGGTAGCGTGTGTTCGGGGCGCTCCATTGGTTGGTAATACCATTGGTTGGTAACTTTTTTACCGTTAGTACCAGTTTAATTACCAATGGTATCATTGGTAAGGAAATTGGTGCAAACACCCCCGAACACGCGGTAGTCCAATACCTTCTATAATGAAGAAGATTTGCTAAAATAGAGGCGCTAGAGCTGTACGTTGTGGTAAGTGTTGTATCCATATTATATATGAACATTATACCTAGTATCAGTGAACTTATGAACTTAAATGCTAACAATGTAAACTCTAGTTATCAAGATTGCTTCCTCAATGGAAAAGCCCTGGGTACAGCTGAAGAATATAAACACATCGGTGTTACCAGATATAGTAACCTGAAAATAGCAAATAAATCTTTAGTAGAAGAAAGAATTACATCTGCTAGGCGTACAGCTTATGCACTCATGGGTGCTGGCTTTCATGGACATAACGGACTTAATACAAAAGTGTCAAAGACAATTTACAACCTGTATGTATTGCCACGCTTGCTCTACGGACTTGAAACTGTGATTCTTCTCCAAAAAGATATTGATAGTTTGAACGATTTTCATAAGGATATGTTACGTCGGATACAACACTTACCACAACGTACAGCTCTACCTATTGTTTGTGGTCTCGTGGGACAGTTTCCTATCGAGTTTGAATTACATAGACGACAATTTACCCTGTTTGGCAACAGTGTATAGAGAAGAATCTTGCTCTTCGACAATTAATGGCAGTTAAAGATGATAATTCACACAGTTGGTTTATCATGATCAAGAAAAACCTGTACAAGTATGGTCTTCCGAGTCCCTATGAGCAACTCGAGGATCCACCGTCAAAATCTTCATGGAAAAGAATTGTGAATGATAAGTTGGAGAAATACTGGAAAGAACAACTGATAAGCGATTCGCTGAAAAAGACTTCTCTTCAGTTCTGGAACCCGAACATTATTAACTATAATGTATGCAGTCAAATCTGGGAGTCTGCTGGAAGTGACACAGTTTCAGTACATAAAGCAAACATTCATGTGAAATTGTTAAGTGGTACTTATATTCTTCAAAAGAACAAAGCTAGATTCAATCAGTATGCAGTTAGTAGTTTGTGTCCTCTCTGTGGAAAAGATTCTGAAGACCTAGTGCATTTCATGCTGAATTGTGAGAAATTGGAAGTGGTACGGCGACCCTTCATCACGAAGTTACAGACTTTGCTTGCTTCTCATCATGGGAATCACTGGTGGACTCAACTCAGCGACAGAGATCGGGTACAGCTGATACTGACAGATATCAATGAGCTGGCAAGGACGCTGATCTGGGACATTTCTCGAGGGCTGTGCTATGTTTTGCATTCTACGAGGAGTGCTATCATTGACATGGTTATAAAGTAATTACATGTTGTGTGCGGAAAGGACAGAATGAGATGTGGCTCTGCACATGAACTTTTATGTGTCCATATATTTTATGCGGTGTTGGGACTTATGTACATATGTATATACTTCAATGGTAATGACTTTAATATCCGAAGAGAGATGCACACACAACGGGCTCAAACGTCATTTTATGTAAAGTTTTTATATACTCATCAAAAGAAGTTTTGCACCATTTCGATTTTTTCATATTTTTAAGTGACATTTTAACTAACAAATTTTAAACCTAGCTTTTTTAATTTGCACAGTCTGAAAGAGTTTGATAATGTGTCTGATAAGACCAAAAAATGTTGCGGAAACGATTTTAGGAAAAATTGAAAATTCCCATTTTCTGAAAATACTGAAAATTGGAAAGTCGAAAAAATTCCACAATAAATGCCACAGCATTTAGAACACATTTTTGTTTCCAAATTTACATACAAGAGCTCCAAAGCTAATGATTATGCCTAAAAACAATTTAAAAAATCTCAAAATTTTAGTACAAATACATTTTTTGACAAAATTGCAATTTTTGAGAAAAATGATAAATTTTGGAAAAAATTGAGTAAAATCAAAATTCATTTCAATTTTGGATCAGTATAAGATGTTTTGACACCAAAACCTGCCGCCTGTTTTCTTTCTGTTAAAGGCAATCTCATGTCAAAGATGTTGCATGAGTACTTTTTTGATATGCAGCTTTTTAAAAATTCTGAATTTGAATGGGTTGAAATCCAGTACCTCCAGTTAAACATTAATGGGTGCTGCATGCTGTGTTTGAAAGAAAAACACCCCATTTTATTGGAGAGATGAGTTACTAAGCTTTATCTGAGAATTTAAACAAAATCTCAAGAATCGTTATTTTTGGTCAAAAATAGTGTTTTTGTCAAAAAAAATTCAACTTTTAGTTTTTTGCTTTAAATGATTGCTTTCAGTATCTCGAATGAGGATGTGAAACGAATTTGGGTTTGGAAGCCCAGAAATAAAGATGTGGGCTTTTTGCTGCATCCCAAATTTTGGTGTTTTCAAAAACATGCATTTTTGCACATTTTTGTTTAATCCTTTTGAGAAGAAATATTGAATTGTCATTAAGGAAGTCCAGTCCTTTAAGATGGTATTAAGTTTTAAAAGTTTATTTGAAAAAATTCTATACTAGACATTATTTTAAAATGAGAAAAATATTAATTGGTGCAAAACTTCTTTTGATGAGTATAGTAAACACTTCTGGGAGAACTTTTAAGTGAACAAGACTTTTAATAACTACGTCTTCTAGACGGTGCTCCAGGAAGTGGAGGAATATCCTATCAAAATAGAACATAGACACTCATTCTAAAATAAGGTGCAAATCCTGGAGAAAAAAATGAAGAAAAATAAACTTTTAGAACTACACTTTTTCGACATACCATCACTATTGTGGATCATTCAGGCTTCATCCTGTAAAATTTCACCACCTTCCCGATATTCTTGCAATTTCTACATCATTTTGAAACTTGATGGGTATATTCCAATTTGGTAATCAACGTGACGCAGTACATATGAACTAAATGTAACCATAACACAAACTCAACGTATATCTCTGACTAGCAGACTTCAGTTTCTCAAATAAAGAGCAATAGTAAATAGATTAAATCAAACAATAAACGTCTTTTCATATCTACTATCGAAAAATGTTAGATAATATGTGTATGATGCAGGCTTTTTGATTCAGAATTTTCAGTGTTGTTAACTTGCAACTATAATAACATCTGACCTGTACATCAGAATTATATCAAACCATGTAATGATAATTACATTTGTCCTACATGAGTGGCGGAGCTAATAATTACTTTTCTAAATACATCTTGTTATATGGCAGGACTTGTTTTAATCAGCGTTACGTAAATTACTTGCAAACCGCAACATAAATTATTTTTGCAATACAGATACACAATGGCATTAAATATTATCTGAAAGACTTTATCTGGATACGTTTACTCCAAACAGACAATCTTGTGTGATTCTATTTCATTTTTAATATTGTTTTACTTTTTGCACAACATTCTATAAAAATGTAATATACGTGACGGAATACTGTAATTTACGTGACGGTAATATTTAAGTCACCTACATTGTTTTTAAACTTAGATATGTTTGAGTTTTTGCTAACTTAAAATGAAGCATGGAATTTGAACCAGTCTGCACAAGAAGTAAATCCTTCGATTAATTAACCACGTAATTATTTAGTAAAACTAAACTGTTTTATATTGATAAAAATGTATATTAATCTCAGGGCTGATATTTTACTGTTGGTCAGTATTTTGGAATGGACAAATGCGAATAACAAATGTAGTATTGCTATGTCTTTGATTGAAGGAGGTGTGATCCTTTTAGATTCAACTGTTTTCAACTATAACTGATAAATAGACTTAAACTACCTTTGTATTTTACGTGACAAATGCGTAATTTACGTGACACTATTTGAAAAAACATCATATTCCGTAAACTTAACTACTGAAAAGTACATAATGGACATTAAAACATTTATTGACGCTGATTCAAAGCACAATCTTAGCTATATAATATGTCATATTGGCATTTTGAAAGTAAGTACTGTCACGTAAATTACTGTCACGTTCATTACATTTTCAACTTTAGCATCCGAAAAAAAACACCTTAGGGTCGTTTGATATTAACTTTATTTTTTGTGAGATGTATTCATCCTCCATACTTTCATATTCAGATAACGTTGTTTCAAATACCGTGTTGGATTTGTAGAAAAATGGTGTCACATATGATTACATCTTAAAAGGGACGCAATGGTTAAGCAGGGGGATTAGATATATTTGACCCAAATAGTTAAGCAAAATGAAAAAATCCATATGTTATCCATATAAAGGACATATTCAACTATTTAATTGACACAGTTTGGTCTGCAATACGAGAAAGCAGTATTGAGATTTGGACAATCTTCTTTAGCGTCACGTAAATTACAGAAACTCTGTGACATGCTTTTTTCGATTTTTGATGTTTGATATTTTTGTTTGTTTACAAGATATAAAATAACGATTTCTTTAACCAAAAGATAATGTCAAATTAAGTAAATCGAGCGATGTTGTTTCGTGTGAAAATAGAATTTGTTCATTCTATCGCCTTTTGAATTTTTGTATTTCAGTTTGTGACATGCCGTTTTTGGTGGGGTCATGCATTATTCATTACTGCCAGAGATCTTACAAAACATAACAGGTATCATACTTTATTCGGTTTAAATGGAAATAGTACCAAATTTTGAAAATACAGCCAATCTTGGTGATATATTGAACAATGTCACTCCAATTTTTATTTAACACTCCGAGACAGGGGGTGCGCTGCTTATTTTAGAATGAGTGAGAGTGGCTTTAACAGTTTTTTTAATTGTAGATCTAAGTCAATGGAGAAGTTTTTGGGATGCTCATGAATGTTCAGCTTACTCCACAGGCTGGGAATTAATCAAAATTCAGATGGATCTATTCGAAAATGAAGCCATACAACATTTTCCCTATTATAACATTATCAATGAGCCACCTAGTCACACAGACCCATGTTTTCAAGTGTGGCAAATTGTCTTGATCTCGTATTTTAGTACTGGCCAGCCCGGGACTGCATGTGTAATGCTTGTCCAGAAAAATGTCTTTGTGCCGACAGCCAGTCGATGCATTCATAAAACACACTACAAGAACAATAGTCCCTATGATTAAAGCATGTAATGTTCTGTCCAGAGAACGGTTGTCCTTTATGCCTAGGGTACATTTGCCCCGATCGCCGTACAATTTTTTGGTCTGCGATTTTCCCTACGATTTTTCGGACATCGTAGGTGACCATAGGCTACGATGTAATGTGTTTACAATTGATTCGGGCATCGTACGATTTCTTGCTCTGGCTTCCGTCGATGTTCCGAGACAGAAGCGTACGGAGATCGTAAGGAAATCATAGGGTCTCCGGAGTATTTAAGTGGAAATCACGGCGTACAGAGCACGTGCGATGACCGCACTGTGTCCGTACGGTTTTAATAATATCGTAATGAAACCCTGCGATAGCCGTACGGAGACCGTACGATCACCCTACGATTACCTTATGATTTTTGTTCCAAAATTATCTTTAAAAATCGTGCGGTCGTGCAGTGTTCAGGGTCTCCGTAATGCGCCCGTACGATGTCACTACGACTTGTCTACGGCCTACGGTCTTACGATTTTTAAAACAATTGTCAATATGCAGACTATAACAAAATCGTAGACGCTACGGCGATCGTAGGAAGCCGGACATCGTACGTCGTAGTGTTGCCTTGCGGAGACCGCACGAAAATGCAAAAATTTGCATCGATCGTAGGGTAATCGTAGGTCAAATGTAACCTATATATATAGGCATTAGCAAGACACAATGACTCCTCGTAGTGTTAATACCAAGAAAGGGTTGGCTTCCTACACGTCTGAAAACTATATTGTCGACTAGGCGTGAATGCAACCCATCTTTTTGTCGATGCTTGCTTGCTGGTTATCCTGCTGGGAAAAAGATAGCCATCTTCATTCTGTCCCATGTCAGTTAGATACGTTAAACGGGTATTATATTCAGCATTTGTGTGTTTGTACTGAGTACATGGAGTGCTTGGCTCTAAAAATGTACATGTAGATTTGTGATTTGGGCATGCACGAATGCCCCCCAAACAGTTAAATATAAACTACACTATGATGTACGTTTATAGGAGACTTTAACCGAAAACGTAACTTCCATACTATATGCCTCTTAATTATTATTTCATAAAAGTGTTTCTTACTTTTGAAAATATTAGCAAACAATTATTGGACCTGCATCAGACCATGCGTGTATCTTTCTTACATATTGAAATATTTTGTCCAATAATACCTTAAGGTGTGCAATCAATATTTGACGAAATATACAATTTTATAATACTTAGGAAACTAGAGCGTCTAAATTTAGATCCTTATTTTGATAAAAGCCGGTATCAATACTGCAGTGTAGGAAACGTAACTACAGTCCAACCTGTCTTAAGCAAGCGACCAAGGGAAACACTAAAATTGATTGCTTAAGACAGGTGCTTGCTTAATAGAGGTTATGTTCTAATACTACGGTGGCCGTCCTAACCAAAGCATATTGGCTAGAAATAAATACAATGTAATTGCACTGCCACTGTCAGTGGTAACTGTTACTGAGTTTTCCAAAATGCCAAGACAAGTTGTCTAGGATTATCTTTTAAGACAATAAACAATGAATTATGGCATCTGGAAGGTGTGAAGACAATTTTGATGGATGGCCATGCTCCGTCCGTCCGTCCGTCGTCCGTCCGTCCACAATTTCAAAGATCTTCTCCTCTGAAACCGCATGGCCAATCAAAGCCAAACTTCATGTGGAGCTTCTTTAGGATGGGGGAACAAAAAGTTATATAAATGGTCTAGGTCACATGACCAAGATGGCCGCCATGGCTATAAATAGCAAAAACCTTTAAAAATCTTCTTCTTCAGAACCAGAAGGCCTATGATTTTGAAACTTGGCGTGAAGCATCACAGAAACAAGCTCTACAAAGTTTATATACATCATGACCCTGCGATGACCTTGACTTATTTTACGGCAAGGTCAACTTAGGTCGCCAATGCATTTGAATGGGGAAAACTGGTAAAATGCTATTAAATGGGTAAAACTTACTGGGAATAGGCAAATAGACAGAAAATTAATGTTTATGGAAAAATTTTGGCCCCTGGGGGTTGTCTGCCCCTGCCCCGGGGCTATATACATGTATATTTCCATAATATTGAAACATGTTCTCCTCTGAAACCACTTGGCCAATGGAAGCCAAACTTCATGTGGAGCGTCCTTAGGAAGAGGGAAAAAAGTTTATATAAATGGTCCAGGTTACATGACCAAGATGGCCGCCATGGCTATAAATAGCAAAAACCTTTAAAAATCTTCTTCTCCAGAACCAGAAGGCCTATGATTTTGAAACTTGACATGAAGCATCAAGCAATAGAGCTCTACAAAGTTTATATAAATCATGACCCTGGGATGACCTTGACCTTTTTTTACAGCAAGGTCAACTTAGGCCGCCAATGCATTTGACTGGGGAAAAATAGGAAAATGTCATTTAATGGCAAAAAACTTGCTAGGAATGAGCAAATGGACAGAAGATTTATGTTAATGAAAATATTTTGGGCCCAGAGGGTTGTCTGCCCCTGCCCCGGGGCTATATACATGTGTATGACCATAATATTCAAACATCTTCTTCTCTGAAACCGCTCGGCCAATCAAAGCCAAACTTTATATGGAGCATTCTTATGAAGAGTGAATGAAAGTTTGTATAATTGGTCAAGGTCACATGATCAAGATGGCCACCATGGCTATAAATAGCAAAAACCTTTAAAATCTTCTTCTCCAGAACCAGAAGGTCTATGGGTTTGAATCTTGGCATGAAGCATCAGGCAATGGAGCTCTACAAAGTTTGTATAAATCATGACCCTGGGATGACCTTGACCTTTTTTACGACAAGGTCAAAGTTCTTACATGTAGGTTGCCCATGCATTTGAATGGGGAAAATTGTTACAATGTCATTTGAAGGGCAAAACTTGCAGTAAATTGGCAAATGGGCTGAATCTTTATGATTTTAAATGTTTAATAGAGGTTCATTTACATGTAAAATCAATTGGGGGGAAATGAAAATGCTTGCTGAAGGCAGGTGCTTGCTTAATACAGGGCTTGCTTAACACAGGTTGGACTGTATGTCAGAAAACTTATTTTTCTGATTTTTATCAACCTTTTGCAAATAATAATGTAAGCTATGTAGGTAGACTGTGTGTTTTAAAGTAAACGAGAACTAGATCAACAGTAAACATAAAATTTACGTGTAGTCATACAACCAAATATGTTCTCATTATGCACTAATCATTTGTATCCACGGCCCCCACTCCCCGGGGAATAGCGAGGACTTTGACTTTTGGTCCAGCCAATCCCCGCTAAAATCCCCACACTGCGGGGACTGCTCGTTGGTAATCCCCCCGCAGCCTGCCACCTTTTCATTCCAGGGCCCTTTTTGCATGATACATGTATATAAATCAACCCCCGGGTATTTCCCCCGCACTGCCGTGGCAAAACTAGCCCCGCTCATTTCCACGGCTATCCACTGCCCTGCCTCGGGGCTGGGGGTGGTTACAAATGACTAGTGCATTAGCAAAAGGCGGCCAGTTTTCATTAGCAATGTTAAACTAACTTTTCATCTGCAATTTTGTTGTTACACTCATATAACATGGAGATGTCAAAATGTTTTAATTAGCCTTTCTTGCTACCATGAAGTAGCCGTGACATTCGGCCACCCTTGGATTTATTCGCAATGTCTTGACCAGCATCCGTTACACGTGCCGCTGGACAATCTGGCGAAAATGGTTCATCACAGCTATTTAACAAAACACCCATAGTTCCTCTCGCCTTACGTGCATATTCCTCACCCTCGGGCCTTACCCTTGAGACGGGACGCGACGATGGTAGGGAGCCGTACTCATAGAACAACCGGCCCATGTTCCCACCTTTATTTAGCTCAGCACTGTCTAGGGCTTCGTCCTTGACCCTGGGTATAGCACGTGACGAGCTTGGCAATCTGGCCGGGCTGTGCAGAAGACAATTCATTCTGTCTCCCTTGTGTTTCTTCGCGGCACCCTCTGCCTCGGGTTTAATACGTGGTTCTGGTCGAGCTGATGGAGTTTGTAGCCCATATTTACCTAAATTATTTGCAATACGCCGACCCTCGTGACTTTTGGCAATGTCTTCCGCTTCGGGCTTTATTCGTGGAACAGCGCGTGCTGACAGCGGCGTGGCATACTTGTGTATGTACTTTTTCATGCGCACACCGGCACCTAACGTGGCTGTTTTCTCCGCATCTGGCTTTATCCTCGGGACTGGCGCCGGCGACTCGGGAAGCTTTTTAGGACTATGTATCAATCCGTTCATTCGCCCACCTTTATGCTTTTCTGCGGCATTGTCTGCCTCTGGCTTTATTCTTGGAGCAGGAGGTGGCGATCGTGGTAGCTTGCCTTGTTTGTGGAATAATATTGCAGCATTTTTACCAGAGTGAGCATCGGCAACACTTTTCGCTTCTGGCTTTATTCTCGGAACGGCATTATTAGCGAATGATAAATCCAAGCGCGGTGTAGGTCTTCCGCCGAGGAGTTTATCCACCGAACCTCTTCCCGCTTCGATGTTTTGTTTGGCCGCATCGCCTTGACATCTGGGTTCGGGCCTTGGTGACTGCGATGACTTGGGAACCGCCGTAAGACTTATCGAGCCATGAGCTTGAGCAGCAAACCTCTCCGCCTCCGGCTTTACTCTTGACGCTGGGCGTGGTGATTCAGCAGACCCAGCGGGTTTGTAGCCAGGATATGGATTCGGCTTCGCTTCATCCATTATGAGTGGATATTTTCTTACATGGCCACCTACAATATAATTAGATTTAAAATGCTATTTGCAGATAAACAGAGGTACTAGACTGTCCTAGACCATGTAGACGTTTGCTGAAGTTCAAGTATAAAATGTTAACCATATTTAGTTTTCATTCAAAACCAGGCGTAATATACAATCTTATTATGAGACCGGATTTTAATCAGATTGTGCGTACTATGACGACTGGATAATCTGGGTGATTGTCTAATAACTTACGTCCCATTGTTGCTATTAAAATACGTGCGACGAAGGAGTTGAATGGGAAGCATGGAAGCATATAGAGTTAAATTGAATACATGCATATGAAAAGCAAGATATTCTAGCAGGATATAACTTGTAGAACGAATATCTACACACAAACGCGAGCGCACATACAAACACACGCACAGAGAGAGAGAGAGAGAGAGAGAGAGAGAGAGAGAGAGAGAGAGAGAGAGAGAGAGAGAGAGAGAGAGAGAGAGAGAGAGAGAGAGAGATCATTCAGTAACTTCAATTACCTTAGAATATACCATATCCATGTTGGTAGCCCATTTATACTTTTAAATATCTGAATAGGTTTAAACGTATTAAACCTGTAAAAGGTAAATAGATATGCCCAATGCTATTGAATTTTTTTTGTAAATATTGAAAACCAAAGATCAATAAATATATCAATCAATATTACTGCTTGTGATTACGGGTGTCGTACCTGTTCGATGGTGTTAAAATATTCGAAACTGAATGCCACTAAGGACCATAAATATCGTAAAAACCTGGGTTTCCACTTTACACTGCGCCCAAGCACCTTATCTTGCAAATCGACCAACTACATGCTCGTTACCTACTAGAAGCGGACCGGGCAGTGTCCCCCTCGACCGGTACATTTCTTCTTTGAAGACAGCTTTATAGTGAAAATCATTTCCAATTGCAAAATTTTCATCTCTAGCCGACTTGTCAGTTGATAGCGAAAGGAATGCTTACTGCACATACGTTGTAGGTGCTGGTTATCTGCCCCGTGACTGTTAGCATGGGACAGGGTCGCTATGATAACAGTGTCTCGTCATGACATGTTGTTTACCGAGCGTCGGAGTAAATTAACAGCTAAAACAAATGAATGAACTTCCCATACAATAAATAATATATCAAAGGATTGTCAACTTCTACTTATTTGGTCATAACTGCGCACTTTCTTTTGAGTTTTGCAGGCACGTTCTCTTGAAATACTTGCTTACATGGTCAGTTGTAATTTCAGTTGAATACGAGCTTCTTTTCATTGAGGGACTTAAGACGGCCGCTTTACCTATCGTATGCAACTCAAATGGTTTGAAATGACAAACAAGTTTCAAAGAGATCCGTGTTGTCTTCGCTACAATATTTTTATTTACATGTTAAAAGTGTATGAAATGCACATGTAAGCTATGATATGAGCCACCTCGTGGGAAAACCAACAATGTGGTTTCCGAACAGGTCCGACACAAACCGGCCTGTACAAGCACAGAAAAGAGCTAGAAGCTTGAAATTTTGGAGTTAAGTAGAGGAGGAATAGTACTATTCGAGTAGCGAAAACAAAGGCGCTGATCAGCTTCGCGGTTACCGCGAAGCTGATCTGCGTCTTTGTTTTCGCCTATGCATATTGTTGGTTTTCTCATGGGGCGGCTCATATGTTATTATTGTACACAATAACGATGATCTAATATATTCTTCCAGAGGTCTTTACGATTAAATCAACGTTGATGCACCACGAGGATTCAAAAGGCAACAGTACCGTAGCTCAATAAGCTCGAGTACCAAAAACATTGTTTACTTATCAAAACTTCTCTGTGAAATATTGAGCGTAAAACGTATTGCACTATTCTACAGGAATATCAAAATATTAGTGAAAATGCTAAAAATAATAATAAAGGCACATATGTATCTGTAAAAAAATCATATTTCGCTACGATAAGACATACACTAAATCCATGCTAGGCACCAGCAGACGCCAGCATGACCTTGCACAAAAGAACTTTAAGTGATGCCTAATAACCATATAAGCAGTCAACAAAAGCGGCCTTACAAAATAATGGCACGGATGCACACACTGCCATGCTCTGGGTCACTCTTTGACTGAACAACGTTAACAAAATTGATTGGCAAAATCACTTCTTTATCTTCCGTTCATTAAAGAATAAATATATCAACCTTAATTTATCAAGTTCTGCGAACACCAACGGCAGAAACGGTCTGTTTTCGACCATTTTCTGCCAGTATTCTTCCAATCTGTCCTCTGTTCATTTTCAGAATATGCTTTGCCTCTTTTGAAGTTGCTCTAGGTGGTGGTTTCGAATCCCGTGGCAGTCGATCACCCTCGTGCATCAGCCGTGACATTCTCCCGCCTTGGTCCAGATTTGCCGATTCCAATCCCGCCCCGTGAACTTTAGGGGCGGGTCTCGCAGACAGCGGCAGTTTTCCATATTTACCCATCAAGTTGCCCATAACACCTTTCCCTTTCTCTGCGTTTTCGTTTGCTTCTGGTTTCACGCGCGGAACATAGTCCGGTCGAGACGATAAAGAACCATAACTGTGAAGAGTTTTGTTCATTTGCCCACCTCTGTCCAAGTCAGCATTTGCTAAAGCATCTGATTTCACTCTGGGCTCCGGCCGAGCTGACTCTGGCAGTTTCTTTGGATCATGCAAGAGACAATTCATTCGTCCACCTTTGTGTTGTTCTGCGGTTTCTTCCGCTTCTTGTTTGACGCGTGGCATGTTTCTAGCAGACTGCGGCTGCTGACCATATGAGATAAACAAAGCCGCCGTTTGCCTCCCTTTATGAGCCTCGGCAATAGGTTCAGCCTCTGATTTGACCCTCGGGACTGCATCAACATCGGCTCTAGGCGTAGCTTCGCCGTGCAGTAGCGTATTAACAGTTCCGTGACGCCCATGCTCATAATTTCTTCGTGCATCGTTGCTAGGACATCGCGGTGTTCTTGGTGTCTCATCAATGTATCTTGGGTTGTTGGTGAATAGGTTCAAAGAACCACGACCATTTTGAGCAAATTGTTCTGCTTCCGGCTTCACTCTGGTGTTCCCCCTGGGTGTAGGGTCGGTTGGGTGTGTATCAAACCCAGGATATGGTGTTGTATGATAGTTCTCTCCCATGTCTAACAGTATTTGGTAAAACCCACGTCCCGTTTATCATGCCATCGCTTCGAGAAAGATCGTCTGAAAAATACAAAGAAAACTGTAAGAAAATATTAAAAACGCTAAACAACGACGTTCGAACAACTCGATTCATACCTCGTCCAAATCTCAGGATTGACGACGAACTATGACTGTATTCATACCCAAATCAATGAATCTAAATCGACTTTAGCACCACTGTCATCATGAGCTAATGCTATAAACTTACAACACTGAACACTTCCACAAATAACTCTGGCCACACCACAACGTGATCTGTGCCATAAAACTATTTGTATGGTTTCCTTAACTTGGAATTATTGGATATGCAAACATGAGACACATTTAAAACATGAAGTAACCTTTAGATATGTGATTCACGTAATAGAACCACCACCAGCATTTCAGTCAGGTCTTTGGTTGTTTGAATACTTGAAGCATTCCAAGGATGTTTAACCCAAATATAGTAAATATATAGAGGGAAACAAAAGAAAACAATACTTTCTTGATCTAAGAAGCTCATCAGACCTTATCAGCATATCATTCTATAACTTACAATTCGTGCTTCTCAACAATCAAATAAAATGTACATATACTTAATTGGAAACATACAATGTACTTAAAACTTGAAGAGATTGCTTGAAACTGTTGTAGGATCATTTAAAGTTGAAAACCACATTAAGTACTGATTTGTGGCATTTGCACAAATGAATGTACATGTTCAATAACCCTAAATGCAAGTCTAGCCCCGCCAGATATAATGCATTTAGCACTGCACTGAAATGTGACTGATATGGTAATAATTTGCATATTAACAATTTGAGCCAAATAGTCAACTGTACTTTAGTTTTATATATTATATGTATTGTATCTATAGTTCAGTTATTCAGAAGTTTTCCTCATAATATTGTAAATAAAGACAGCCAAAATGATTTATTTGGTAAAGGGTGGGGGGATGGGCAGGTGGGGGGGGGGGGGGGGGGCTTAATCAATCGAGAACAGAATAACAGTCAGTCAATCAGCCATTGGCATCATTAATTTGCCTTAAAGCTGGTGCTGGAGAAAGGTTTGTTGGATAAAGATACATGGATTTGTATGATAAAGATCAGCTGAATATTATTTTTTTTTTTGCATACATAATTAGCGAGTGATTTTAGACTTATTTTCTGGTGATAGCTTCCGTGTTTTGCGATTTCATATAGCCAGACGAGTGAAAAGGAGTAAAGGAAAGCATTAGGTTGTGTTTTGATACAAGACAAAGATGCTTGTAGAAGGTTAATTGGCGAAACCTACCAATTAGTCGAGCACCTGCAACGTAACTAATGTAAACAGGAAGTAAAAAAATGACTGTTGTTATAGACGTTATAGACACCGTGTTACAAATCAAGTCATTTCGTTCACTGGTTCGCGTTTTTCGACATAAATGTATTTATTTTGTTTTTTCAACCATTCACCATTTTTGCATTATCTGTTGGTTCCCTGCGTAAACATAATATGAAACACAGGTAACAAAACCTTTTGAAAAAAAAAATCAATAATCCAAGGGGATTTGGTTACATGTAATTCCAATATTGATTTTAGTAAGCTGGGGATCAGTAGAAAATGCACACACAAAAAAATGCACAAAAAAATGCACAAAAAAAAATGCACAAAAAAAGGTGAATGCCCTGTTTGTCAAGCAAATGTATTGTTTCATTTTTTGTCAGGCATGTTGTACGAGCTTCAGCTTGTAGGTGTTTACGTCCTACTTTAGAGCTAAAGTAAGCTAAATGTTGTATGCTGTGGTAGTTTACTTCTATTTTGAAAGTTTTTGAATCATATTTGGGTACCCATGGTTAGGTGTGCTCGCGATTTACAGTATTTCAATATATTTTCAACAACCTGGATAAATTATTTCTATACTTATATTGCTATAATATAATGCTATCGAGTTTGTTTTTTTCCCTCACGACCTTTATCTTTTTTTTCCTCTTCTTCTTCTTCTTTTTTTTTTTTTTTTTTTTTTTTTTTTTTAAATATCGAAAAAGAAATTATCGAATTGGAGAAGAATCAATTGGCCTTGATGTGCTGTCGATCGAGTCAGTCGTATATCATACATGCAAAACCTTAAAAGCCGACGGAGTATATCGACAGCTATATTGTCTTGATCGACAGAAAAATCGATTGAACAGTACTGTAGTATCATAGGTCCGAGTGTCGATTAACTCGATCTACAACAGTGTTTTACATGAATGGTAAATGACTACCTCAACAAAAACAACTGATTCATCCCGTGTGAACTTGGCAGTGCTTGGTAATATGTGAAAATCATACCTGCGGTTCATGTACGATTCATATATGATTGATACCGTATATTCATTACGAAAGCTTGCCCGTGCAATAAACAGATTTTTTTTTTAAAATTTTCAGCTGAAAAAAAATTATATTTTCCTTATTTTTGCTCAAAACATAGATTGTAGGTACACGTTAGAACCGCCTCGCTGAGGCGGTTCTAACGAGTACCCACAATTTATGTTTTGGAGCAAAAATAAGAAAAATAGGTATACCCTTGCATACCCCAGTTTTGCTATATAAAAGTGGGGTTCAAGGGGGTATACAGTACACGGACCGATGTTTTCCTGATGCATGTACATGGACTTCACCCATATTTCAGCTGACTGCAGTCTACAACTCAGGCGATGTGTCACTCGTTAAAAATGAGGGTTGTTGGTCGTATAAAACAATTCACCGTCGTTGCATCGCTTCTCATTGAATGCAAGGCATAATGCTTGTCTATATTCCAACACAATTGAAACAATGTATTTAGATATAAATCCATGTGATGTTTATGCGTATTGGTACCATATTATAATTATATAATAGTGCCACTTAAGCCGTCTTTTTGACATCAATTTGGCACAACATGCATTTTTGTATCAAGGAATGAACTTCAGAGCATTTGGTACTACCGGGCGTATATTATATAGGCATCGCGTCTGTTAAAACAATATTCTGTTTCTGTAATAGTTGCCGAAATACACATATTTTCTTGTTGAGCTAAATAGATAGGAGCGTTGAAAGCATACGTAGCCATAACTGCCCATGCACGTTGCTCCTATGTTTTAAATACAAGAAGAACATATCTTTACACATGTGTATAATGTTTTAACTGACGCAGTGCCTATAGGATATACATGTACATATATACACCTAGTCCGTATACGGGCTTGTAGTCGTCCCCAATGCCCTAAAGGAGTCATCCAATGGTTTTTTTAAGTTCATTCCATTAGCCAAAAATACATTTTATGCCGACTGTATGTCAAAAAAGACGACCAAATGGCACTCAAACTTCTGTTTTAGTCTGGTGGAGAAATTTTATAGGCATATTTTATGCTCTAGACTTACGGGAGTCCTGATTCGAGACAGAACAAAAACAAGATTATTTCTTTGAAAAAGAAAAAAAAAACTGATGACGCACGAGCACCGGCGCCCCGGACCGGCGCGTAAGAAATACTCACGAAAATTTCTGAGTATGGTCTCCCCTTACAGTTTACCGGCATATTGTCAGCACCTATTAATGTCAGAAGTGGTTAACACAGCATTCAGGACCTGCCGCTTTGTCTTTGTCTTTGTCTTGAAGTATATTCCTCCTATCGTTTCAGGAGCACCGCTCGGTAGAGCGTGAAGTTCCACAACCAGTTAAATGTTCTTAATTCTACTACTGGAAAACTATGTACAATGTTATTGGAGGTGGAGGTTGGCAACCCTTACTCCCGTTCTTTTAATAAACGCAGTCTCTTTAGATGAACTTTGTAGAAAAAAGTCCTCGAAACCTTTTCAATGTGAGTGAGTGAAACTGATAGACCCGGTACCATGGGTATTACACAATCTGGACAAATCAGCGTTCTCAGAATCGTGTTCCAGTCCTTGAAGTAGGTACTCCACACGTCAGCGCCCATCTGTTCCAGCACTATCTGCCTCAGCCGCTCCACTGTAGCAACCCGGATATCGTAATATGCCGGACATCTTGTCACCAGATGATAAACATCCTCATCTTCGAGAAAACACAACTGGCATGTTGGTTCAACGACTCCCCCACTGAATGAATGTCTGTTAGATTGCAAAATATACACTCCTGCAAGAACTCTCGCTTTTATAACACCTTTCTTGACCTCTGCCTGAGTATTAATACTGTCCCATACTAGATGAGTTGCCCCTATTTTCAATGTGCTTGTGTTAAGATTTTTCAGAGTTTTCTTAGATTTAATATCACTGATGTAATTCCTCGTCCAGAATCTCTCAACAGCTTTTTTATACATATGTTTCCATTTCAGCTTACTGTGACTAGATGTAAGAAGACGACTTATACTTGGCAGATCATACTTTTCTAGTACTTTAGATGTAGTGTAGAAGAAACTATGAACATTATCAAAACAGCATGCCAACTGTCTTTGAACAACTTCTTGAAGACATTGATTTTCACTTGTAAGCACAGCGTACAACAAACTTAATTGTCTTTATTGCCGCTAATACAGTAACGCAAATGCAGAGCTCTACCAGTGGAACGAAACGACCTGTTATTTGCACGATGTGCATGCTAATAGATCTAATTACCCTCGTTCTAACTTTCAAGAAATTTCCTGTTTTTAGCGGCTGTTTACGCTTGACGGAATACAAATTCATCTGTGCATACTGCGGTTGGTACAAGCGTCACAGTAACACCTTTAAGGTATGTGCATTCATTTATGCTTTGAAAAAGAATGACCAAAAACTTTGAAGAGGTGCTCTCAATTAAAATTGATACAAGTTTCAGCTTTTAAAAAAGGCCATCCAATTGAAATTACTTTGCTACAAGTTTCAGTTTTTTAAAAAGCCTATTGACATTCTGTTTAAATTGGAATCAGTCTCTGGGAGACTATGCTATGCTCTGTGCTGCAAATTTAGCAGAATGTTGCTGAAAACCTTGAAATATTTGTATCAACACTGGCTCTCCGCAAAGGGTCATTCCGAGAACGCTGCTTATCCCCACATCCATGGTGCCGATAAGTGACATTATCTGCTCGACAGGAACATCCAGTATCTTAGATATTAATTGATAGGGAAGTTGTTAAATTTTGGGTTGAAAATTTTGCATTTTTATGTTTTTAATACTCTAACAGAAAATATACGCGCAGGCAATTTGTATTAGCAAAGTTTCTTGAGGTTACAGTTTTTTTTTTTAAAAAAAAAAGCTTACCTGTCAAAATCAGTCATGCAGTTCTACGTGTATTTGAGATTTTCACCTAAATTTAAATAAAATGCTAATTTGAAAGAAATTTACAAGGCCCAGAAGAAGTCAAACATCTAGGTACCATACTAAGATTTTGATAAATACACACAAGTGTTAACAATATTGACAAGTGCCCTGTACTACTTTATTTTTCAGACCAAGATCTAAGTTCAAAACCAAAATCTTAGTACAGTATCACGATTTTTTACTTCTCCTGGGCCTGTTTACAACACTAAGGCCAGACTGTTTTTTTTTTTATCTTCTGGTTAACGGATCCCCCTACCCCATATTTTCCCTTTTGAAATGAAAATAAAATGAAAATTAATCATTTTTATTTTGTTTTCTCCTTCCGACTCTCTCAAATTGATTGAAAAATAAATAAATAAAACGCAATACTTCAACCAGCATTGTAGCATACAAACAGTGTATGTATGTAGGCGTAGTCACTTTTTAGACCCAAATTCACTGTAGTATATCTACACTGGCACTTTCGGGTTTCGTCATTTCACCGGTGTCAACATAAAAATGTCAACTTTTAGAATCTGGTGAAATATGAGCGATTTAGGGCTTTTTATATATTTTAGTTAATAATAAGTAAGACTAAACATCATTCTTCACAGAAAGCATGAAATTTTGATGAATTATGTCAGTACAACTCCAACAGATTTCTCTAATGCGTGATTGCTTTATCATTTTGACGTGTGTTTTGCTTTATATGTAAATTATGTATGTTTCATGTACATGTATATATTTATTAGAGGGCCTCATGGAAGATTAGTTTTGTAACTAAATGTGTTACCCTCTCAAAATAAAGACTATTATTATTATTATTATTATTATTATTGCAGCTACACATGCCATTTTTGTAACCATCTCTACACAACAAATCTCAGAATGAATGAATGCTCTAAAACTTCTAAAAATTCGAAAACATAATTGTACGGTCTCATCTCTGGTTTTGTTGTTAAGGCCAAAAAAAAAAAAAATGTCTTGTTTCCGGAAACATCAAAATATTTTTATGGGTGGATAGGTAGGCAAAATTTTTTTTTAGAAATAATTTTTTGTATAGGAAAAGCATGAAAACATTCAAAATTAGCCTAAAAATAGAAAAAAATTCTCAGATGTCTCAAAAAAATTTAGAGTAGGCCCCAAAAAAGTAGGGTCTGTAGGGTTTCCGGAACCAAGACAATTTTTTTTTTTTTTTTGCCTAAATTAAGTCGGCTAATGACGAAACCATACATGTAAAGTTTTTGTTCATAATAGTTTATTAGTGTACAAAACAGAAATGAACAGAAATGCTATTTGGTCAAAAACCGGTCATGAACGCAGGAGTTCCTAAGCATTGAACCCCAATTATCGGAAAATGCATTTTGTGTTCTGTAACACTGGCGGAAGGTGTAGATACACTACAGTGAAATTGTGCCATTATAAATCTTTGAAGAATGACTGTTTAGATATACAGAGCAGTGTTAGAAATAAGACCGATACAGTTACTAGTCCGAGGGGCAACCTGAGAGTGTTTTAAACTTGCCCCATGGGATTTGAACTTGCCCATACTAAAACGCTAATTTTCACGAATAAAGCTGTATTTTGTTTTTTAGTTTTGTATAAGTTAAATAGCTGTTTCAAGATTATTACACTGCTATCAAGAGATAAAAAATGTTTTAATAAGTAAAACTACTTGAACAAAATTATTTTTCTGGAATTTTAGGTTGTCCAGGGGGCAACCTTACAAGTCAATCAACTTGCCCCCAGCAATTTCAACCCGTGGGGGGCAAGTGGGCAATTGCTTATTTCTAACACTGTACAGAGTTCTTGCTAGGAATTTAAAAACAGGATTCTAAGAATCTATCACTGGAAAAAGTTGGAGTTAGAAATGAAAAGTTGGAGTTTGACCAAGAAAACTTGATGATCATTTCAGTAATCTATTCAAATATGACATTCGGGAAAATTGACCCATCTATCTCCATTAACAAAAACTTGCTGGTTGGCTTGCAGAACTCTGATTGGCTTAGAGCAACAATTAGTTCATGCCCATCGCTTTCCCGAGGTGCTAGTCACAAGCTTGATCTTTGAACAGTTCCTTGCTGCCCCAAAACGTCTGATCTTTCCACAGTAGCTAAATATGGTAGTACTGACACATTTTGAATTCATGCATGGGACAATTTTGGACACATTGCCCCCCCAAAAAACATGGCCTGGACGAGAATCCACGGTAGTGAATTTTTGTCGTAGGAAATTCTTTGCAATAGAAAATCTCCCGGGGGTAAGGATCTTAATATCAAAACCCTGTCATATAATCCCCTGCACTGCCGGGACTATAGAACAGTAATTGCCCGGCTCTTTAGTCCCACTATCTCCCATCCTTCCTCGTACATGTAGGTGGGGAGGCCGTGGTTACATGTACAAGTGACTGGTGCATAAGTGAAAGGGGTAATTTTTGAGATTAAAGATAATTTTCTACATAATGAATAGTGTTCAGTATTTCTGCTACTTTCTATGTATTTTAGACTGTTTTCCTACAATAATCATACTTGTTATTTAAAATTGCTGAAATGTTACATAACAAAAATTGAAAAAAGTATAAGCTTTTAAAAAGGCAAACCACTTACCCCTGATGTCAATGGCAAAACCCAGTATAGAGCCAATCAGAAAGACATCAGTGGCGGACAGAAACAACTTCTATGTGTTAGAAAGGCGATTTTAACCTTCTGAACAAAATTAGATGGGACTTTGCAGAATTCAGTAGTAAAATAAGGTAAAAAAAACTTTTTTGGTAAAACATTCTCAGTTGAATTTTCCAAAGAGTTGTATTTAAAGGAGTAAAGAGTAAAGACCAGCGCAATCAAAAGTGCATATTAATTGATATGTCTCCCCATCACAGCACTCAGATTTAGTCTCCATTTGTCTTTTTTATACCCCGCCACTTAAAAAAGTGCGGGGTATTATGTTATACCCTCCAAAAAAATTTGCGTTCGAGTGTCCGTCCGTCCGTGCGTCCGTCTGTCCGTCCGTCAGCGTTTCGTTTCCGGGCTCTATCTTGAGTATTTATTGACCGATTTTCTTCAAACTTTGTCTAGGAGTTTATACCATAAAGGAGTGGTCTGGGATTGAAGATGGGTAAATTTCGTCAAATAAGTACAGAGTTATGGCCCTTGATTTACATTAAAATTTTGTTTCCGGGCTCTATCTTGAGCATTTATTGACCGATTTTCTTCAAACTTTGTATAGGATTTCATACCAGGAATGAGTGATTTGGGATTGAAGATGGGTAAATTTTGTCAAATAAGTACAGAGTTATGGCCCTTGATTTACATTAAAATTTTGTTTCCGAACTCTATCTTGAGCATTTATTGACCGATTTTCTTCAAACTTTGTATAGGAGTTCATATCAGGAAGGAGTGGTTTGGGATTGAAAATGAATAAATTTAGTTAAATAAGTACAGAGTTATGGCCCATGATTTACATTAAAATTTTGTTTCCTGCCTCTGTTTTGTGCATTTATCAACCAGTTTTATTCAAACTTTGTATAAAAGTTCAAATCAGGAAGTAGTGGTTTGGGATTGAAGATGGGTACATTTTATCAATGTATACAGAGTTATGGTCCTTCATTTATGACAAAATTTTGTTCTGCTCTTTATCTTGAGAATTTATTGAGAAACATTTTTGCTAAATTAAATTTGCGTGGCGGGGTATCATGCATGCCTGCAGCGCTTTTATTTTTCAAATGGTATAATTTACACATATGCAATTTCTTTCAAGCTGTTGCTTATGTGATCCAAAAACCATTGAAATTTGAGAAATTTGTTGATTTCATATCATTTTACAGGTCTTTTCATTGATATATCTACCCTACTGACTTCCCATTGTAAAGGCAGTGATCTTGAATAATACTTGCATAAACAAAACTGCTGTTCAATAATTCAATTGAACCATTTGGTGTGACTATTTTCATATTTGGCCAGTTGATAAGTGTCAAAGTATCAGTGTTCAGCAAGTCCCTGTCCATATCAAAGCTTGAGCACACAAAGAAGCATTGACCATTTCTATTTAAAAATGCCTATGGTTTTTGGAAAAACAAAAAGCTGGCCATCTGTCTTCTTATGCACAGGTGAACTTCCCTGAATAATGCACTACTGGATAACAGAATTTGTTTTCCATGTATCATGCCACAGGATCTGAATTTGGGGCTAAAACAGTCATTTTTTGTATGAAATATATAGTAATTAGGAAAAAGTTTTATAGAGTATTGTTCCCCCCCGAGAACCAACAAGAGCTTTTGCATACATATGTGTTGCCATGTATTACACAATATATGAAAGTGGTGTGTTGGTTCTTTGGGGGGAACGATACTGTAGAGCCCAAAAACCAGAGCCCAAATATTATAAACAGTTATAGCTACTTATTCAGGCAAAGCTAACACATTATAAGTGATGGAAAACGAAATAGTTTAACTTGGTCATATTATGCATTATTAGAAATGTTATTAACTTGAAACTGGATGCTGCAGAATCACCTTTCATCATTTGGGAAACCGGCATTAATGTTCCCATCATTTTGTGTTACAAAAGTTTGGAGACACACTGTACAAATACTCCCTTGTTTTTTGCACGGTCTCTAATCTATAGCATTTGTATCTCTGTTTTATTATTTCCATACTATGAGGGCAGGTTTTTAGATCTGATTTTATTAGTTCATGGTTTTTGCTCATTACTTTATTAATGGGTTTGGCTCGCATATGGTGTGTGCAGTCCAATTATTTTTTTTTTGGTGCATTTGATACTTGATCTTTTGAAGATGCATTTCATTGTTGAATTATGGAGATAGGTAGCCGTGTTAGTGTAGCTTGTGTAAATGTCTGTTATGCTACATTGGCCATGACCTACTAGGTAGAATTTATCATACATATTTGGCCACAATAATTCAATTGTACATGGTGAATGTCAAATACATTTGTTGCAATAACATACTTTTCAAGCCACATGGAGTTTTAACTTCTTACAGAGTTTTTACTGATTCAAGATTGGAAACGGAACTTTTTGCAGCTTTTATTTATAGAGTATATATGGTAATCTAATATTCAATATGCAGAAATGCTATACAGGTACCTCCTAAAAGTTTTCCTAACAATATTTCAAACTGCAAATATTTAAACATGTTCTGTGCATTTTTATATGATTCATGCATGTTTCTGTCGACTGAATGCTCTAAAATACAAACATAGTAACAACTATCGTCACCATGCAAGAAAAAAACAAAATTTCTACCTTTTTGTAGTCATGAAATTTTGACCCCCAACCCCACGGAAACCTAAATTTCTACCAAATGATTATAGAATTTGTAAATATCTTAACACATATCTCTTCATAAGACATGGGACTATTGTCCTCAACATAAAGAATCAGCATCTGGAGCTTAATATCAGTGTCCTGGGCCGCTAAAGTATAGGCATATACAGGCCATATGGTCAACACTCCTTTCACCTCTGTTTAGAAGCATGGTGTTTATCATGTTGTTGATTGCCTTTCTTCGTGTCCAGGCTTACCTTTTCAGGTAGTTGAGTGGTTTTCAATACAAGCTACAAGTTGAGCCGCGACAAGAGAAAACCAGTCGTCAGGATTTCCGACCAGCTCCCACACAGACCGGCCTGTATAGTCACAGAAGAAAGCTAGAATCTTGAAATGTTGGGTATTCATGGAGGAAGAATTGTACTGTCTGTGTTGCGAAAACAAAGGCACAGATCAGCTGTGCAGTTACTGCACAGCTGATCTGCGCCTTTGTTTTTTTTCGCATTGGCAAACTTCCAGTTTTCTCGTGGCATGGCTCATTTAAGGTTACAATGTTAAAATTTGAATCTTAAGTTAAATGAGACGAAAAGTGAATATAATTTGGAGTTTAATTTGATTAAAAGCTTTTAATTGATTGCTTTTAAAAATATTGGAAGAAAAAGGTCATTCTTTGGCTGGAATGCTTTACTTTGGTCTGTCGTTCATGGGCTATGCCAAAGTCTAGCTGATCCTTATGGTAAATATTGCAACATGTGCTATGTGCAATGTGATCTAAATAAGGTGAGTTTGTTACTGTACATTCGGAAATGTTCGTGAGACTTTAATTGTCACAAATTTTATGACTTGCGCATTTAAGGTCCTTGAACAGGACACATTAACTCCTCAGAGTACTGGTCAATACCCAGGAAGCGGTGGCTCTGTCCTTACAAGACTGAAAAATTGTTGAAAGGGACATTAAACCTCAATATATGGGAAAAATGTCCTCAGTTCTATGTTTCATTTATACATCTTTGCAACTGTCAAAATTATTTTAGCTTGTGTGAATTGTTTGCAGACATAATTAGATAGTTAGTGGTCAAACTGTTTTATTTATAGGTATCAGACTGAACTTTGTTTGGCCTAGCTTTTCTATAGAAAGGTGCATAATTTTGCAGAAATTGTCCACTTGAGGGTCTTAATGTCTACACTTGCCTGTATCTTTCAATACTTGTCTGTCACTGCTAGGGCTATTAACTTCCTATTAATGTACATTTGAGCCATCTCGTGGGAAAACCAACAATGTGGTTTCCGAACAGGTCCAACACAAACCGACCTGTACAAGCACAGAAAAGAGCTAGAAGCTTGAAATTTCGGATTTAAGTAGAAGAGAAATTGTACTATCCGAGTAGCGAAAACAAAGGCGATGATCAGCTTCGCGGTTACCGCGAAGCTGATCTGCGTCTTTGTTTTCACCTTTGCAGATTGTTGGTTTTCCCATGAGGCGGCTCATATATATAGGAGTCCTTTCGTGATAAAGTCTTTGTGTTTTTGCTCATGTGGAAACAAAAAGCATGTATTTGCTCTATGTTTATCATGTAAATGAAACAGATCTCTCTTTTTTTCACTCAGAGAATACGATTACTTTCCTTCCTATTAAATCTAATATTTCAGTTCTCTAGTCCATGACTGTACAGCCCAGTTTATGTCTTACCTGGTCAAAAGCCCTAAAGCCAGGCTGTGTCATGACCTGTCTCGTTCAAATGACTATGTTTTCCCTAAAGGTGATTTGTCTACTTTGACAGATCATCCTACTGTTTCAATAACTTGTGTAGTCTGGACTTATTGTTTATTTATTTTGTTTGCTATCTTCAGTGTTTATTCAATATTTTGGATATCAAACTATAGGTCATACAGTAGGAAGGTAAAATTTCAAAATGGAAGAGTGTTCTTTTCATGATTCTTCAGAGAAGCCTCCGTGGCATCATCAGGAAAAAAGTCCTTGAAATGAATACCCCCGTAAACCCCACTTTTATATAGTAAAATTGGGGTATGCAGGGGTATACCTATTTTTCTTATTTTTGCTCCAAAACATAGATTGTGGGTACTCGTTAGAACCGCCTCGCCGAGGCGGTTCTAACGTGTACCCACAATCTATGTTTTGAGCACAAATAAGAAAAATATCCACAAATTTCCACTGAAAATTTTCATTTTTTACAGCTTTAAATATCTCTGTATATCGCCTGGGCTTGTTTTCTTAATGTGGTGGTTGAGTCATTCGCCTTGTAAACTAGGGGTCGCAGGTTCGATCCCTGGCTTCTCCAGTCTGTCAGACGAGACTGTAAATTGAGGTCCTGTCTCCATATGACCTTAGCTGTTGGTGGGACGTTAAACCCCAAATCAATCAAACATGATTTTACACACAGAAGTTCACAGAACATTCAGTAGCAAACACTGAAGACTAAGATCAGACTCAACCCTATTTTCTTGGTGCATATGATTTGAAAATTTTATACTGTACTCAAGTTTAGTTATGTCTCCCCCCGACAGGGTCAGGAGACATATTGTTTTTCCCCGTGCGTCTGTCCGTCCGTCCGTCTGTCTGTCTGTCTGTCTGTCCGTCACAAATCGTGTCCGCTCTATAACTTGAAAACCGTTAAAGATTTTTCAATGAAACTTGGTACACTTGTAAACCTCGACGAGACGATGTGTCATGCACAAGAACCATAACTCTAGCTTGAGTATTTTTGGAGTTATTTCCCTTTGATTATTTTCGATACAATTTCGTGTCCGCTGTATAACTTGAAAACCGTTAAAGATTTTTCAATGAAACTTGGTACACTTGTAGACCATGACGAGACGATGTGTCATGCACAAGAACCATAACTCTGGGTTGAGTATTTTTGGAGTTATTTCCCTTTGATTATTTTCGATACAATTTCGTGTCCGCTGTATAACTTGAAAACCGTTTAAGATTTTTCAATAAAACTTGGTACACTTATTGAGCATGATCAGACGATGTGTCATGCACAAGAACCATAACTCTGGCTTGAGTATTTTATGAGTTATTTCCCTTTGATTATTTTCCATGCAATTTTGTGTCCGCTTTATAACTCAAAAATCGTAAGAGTTATTTCAATGAAACTTGGTACACTTATAAAGCACGATGAGATTACATGTCATGCTAAAGAACCATAACTCTTGCTTGCATATCTTTGGAGTAATTTCCCTTTGATTATTTTCCATACAATTTCGTGTCCACCCTATAACTTGAAAACCGTAAGAGAAATTTCAGTGAAACTTGGTACACTTATAAAGCATGATGAGACGATGTGTCATGCACAAGAATTATAACTCTTGCTTTCATATCTTTGGAGTTATTTCCCTTTGATTATTTTTTCATACAATTTCATGTCCACTCTATAACTTGAAAACCATAAGAAATATTTCAATGAAACTTGGTACACTTATAAAGCACGATGAGATGATGTGTCATGCTAAAGAACCAAAACTCTTGCTTGCATATCTTTGGAGTTATTTCCCTTTTATTATTTTTCATTCAATTTCGTGTCTGCTCTATAACTCAAAAACCATTCGAGATTTTTCAATGAAACATGGTACACTTATAAAGCATGATGCACAAGAATCATTACTCTTGCTTTCATATCTTTGGAGTTATTTCCCTTTGATTATTTTCCAAACACTTTCGTGCCCCCTCTATAACTTGAAAACCGAAAGAGATATTTCATTGAAACTTGGTACACTTATAAAACAGAATGACAGGATATGTGATGCACAAGAACTATAACTCTTGCTTGCATATTTTGGACATGCACGTAGAAAGGGGGGAGACATCAGTTTTCACATAGAAAACAAATTCTAGTGTATATTGCACTCAAGTTTAGTGTATATTGTACTCGAGTTTAGTGTAATATTGTACTCCAAAATTTAGTGTTTTAATGAAAATAGTTTTAAGCTGTTATGTTAGTTTTAAACTGTTATGTTTCGGACACTTTAGAGAGGAGAAATTACACCATAAAAGCTTCATAAGTGTTTCCACAAGATTTAGAATCGGTGTAGACCTCAGTTGAATGCTAAAGCTAACATTGGTTTGCATGTAGCAGTGTTAAAAACATCAATGAGCTGCTGCATGAGAAAACCAACAATCTGCATGGGCGAAAACAAAGGCGCAGACCAGCTTCGCAGTAACTGCGAAGCTGATCATGCCTTTGTTTTCGCCACACGGATAGTACAATATCTCCTCTACTTAAATCCAAAATTTCTAGCCTCTAACCATCTTCTGTGACTGTACAGCCCGGTTTGCGTCAGACCTGGTCGGAACTCAAATTGTTGGTTTTCTTATGCACAGGCCCCAATGTTAAGTGTATCAGTTACTGTATCAAGGGATAACAATGCAAAGGTGAAATACAAGAAAGCTGAGATAGTTGATAGCTTTTCAATATGTTGAACTAGATAGGATTTTGAGGCAGGCTACAACAAAGTAGCAGTAGCCTCTGTGGTGAAGTGGTTAAGCCACTCGCCTTGTAAACCAAGGGTGGTGGGATTGATCCCAGACTTGTCTTATGGATTAGGCTTTAAACCAAGCTTCTGTCGCCATTTGACCGAAGCTGTTGTAAGGGACATACATGTAAAACATGAAATGAGCCAACGAAAAACAATGTACATGTAGCAGTACTAGTTGGCGGTTGATATGTGCTCTTCTGCTCAGAGAGACAGTATCTAGCAAAGATGATCAGGCAGAAATCAACTACTGTTTTATCTCAGAATGAAAACTGATCAGTCATTATTATATGAGCCGTGATGCGAGAAAAGCGGTCTTCGGAGTTTCCGACCAGGTCCGACACGAACTGGCCTGTACAGTAACAGGTGAATGCTAGATGCTTGAAATTTTGAAATTTTAGATATAAGTAGAAGAAGAATTGTACTATCCATGAACTTGAAGCCAAAAAAAAAAGTGCATGATTTTCATTTGGTTCAGCAAGACATTTTGTTGGTTTGGCATAATTTTCATGTTTCTGCTGATTTGAGCCAGCTAGTCCAATTGCTTAGCTTCACCTCTAGGATGCACAGTCTATATGGCAATTTCTTAAGTCCAATTCGCATGCGCCAAAAATACACGCGTGTAAATATACTCCGGTGTGCAAATTTTACTCCGGGTAAGCAAATGGCGCATGTGAACGCAAATACACACCAGAGTGTATTTACATATGGGTAAATTTTCTCCTGGGTCTGACCAGATGCAAATTTACAAATACACACATGTAAATTTACTATTTTGTCCCATGTGAACGCAAAGTAAAATTTACCCATGAGTATTTTTATTTCAAGTCAATATTCTGCTTTTAGATAACAAATTTTCACATTTTTTGTTCATAACTGATTATATGACAGTTGCTGAAACTGTGGACATTGTTGCTAAATAAGAGTTTATTGCCATCCATCACATTTTAGATCATATGGAGTGCAAACAGCCACACTTTTTCTTCCTCATTCTTGGTGAGGATTCTTGGGGCATTTTAATAGTAATTCCTTGTGAAAGGATGATAAAAGGGATCTGTATAACTGCTAAGGTTATGCCTGACCATTACACTGCCAAAGTCTGCAAGAACACCTTGAAGCAGCCTCTTCTTGTTTTGCAAATACAGAAAACATGATAAATGAACAGGTTTAATCCAGAAATGATAAATTTACATACAAAAAATACTCCTGGTGATAAAACCCATGCGAACGCAATTTAAATTTACTCTCAGGTTGATTTGCACACCGGAGTATATTTACACACCGGATTATATTAACACGCGTGTATTTTTTGCGCATGCGAATTGGACTTTAGCTTCACTTTTAGGATGCACAGTTTATGTTTTTAACATGTAAATTGCAAGTTTCATCATTTATAATCTTAAATCTGCTCCCTATCAGTTTTTTGTTTAAAGATGTTTGTGTTCTCACCTGTTTAAATACCTGTGATGATGAGACTTACCCAGCACCACAAAACTTCCTGCTCGATGTTTAAACTGCAGGAAAAATTAATGGCATCTCTAAATTACATGTATAGTATAACAGATACATGTATTTCTAGTACATGTACATGTAATTCATTTGTAACCACAGTCCCCACAGCCACAGGGGAGCGCAGGGATCATAGTCTGTTTTTGCATTAGTCAGGTTTTGAGTTTTGAAACAGTCCCTGCACTGGGTTTCAAGAGACCCTCCCCCCATCCTCTGGGACCAAATTATTTCATTTTCATGAGTAAATTTAGGGAAAAAAATAAGGTAAAATAGAGAAATCAAACCCCCTTGGTAACTTTGAATCTCTTTCCTGAAATAGTCAGGCTGAAGGATTTTATGTAAAGTATTTTTGTAGATAAACTAGATGTAGCATTATTATTGCATGTTACAAGTTGTAATAACATATGGAGGTGTCGGTTTCATGCTTGACATTGATATTTATAGATTACTCGCTATTTAATAAAATCCTTCATAAAATACTAATTTATACATGATTGTACATGATATGCATAATAAATTAGACAATTAACCTTTTATGAAAGCTCATGTAACCAATAATGGAAAGGGTGTTCACTGATTAGTGATCATTGGCTGCTTTGCACATTTTGGTGCAGATCAAGCATGCTCATTTGTCCTGAGATCCTCCACACTGTTCCTATTTGGACAGGAGGCCTACATGCCTAGTTCCTAGCGTGAATGGCAGTTTACCAAAATAAATGCAAACTCTTTTCCAGTCAGTGACAACTGTTGCTCTTGAACTGGCAACAAATGGTAAAATAACAAATGTTATGGCCATTTCCATGCAAGAACTGGAGTCCATGCACCAATCCAGAAGGAGAAGCCTCAGTGGTGTAGACCGTGTAGTGCCTTGTAAACAAGGGGTTGTGGGTTTGATGTTTGCCTTCTCCAGTCTTTCGGATGAGACTGTAAAATAAGGTCCCATGATCCCATCTCTGTATGACCTGGTCCTGAGGTTATAAAACTTTTTTCATGCTCAACTCAGCTGAGCTTGAAATTTTAACTGCTCATAAACACTTCAACAGCCAAAATTAATTTAAATTGCACATCTAGATCACTAAAATTGGTAATTTATCCTGCTCATAAATGTTAAAATGCCAACAACTGTTGGCATTTTAACATTTATGAGCAGGATAAATTTTAGTCTCAGCTGAGCTGAGCATGAAATTTTTTTTATAATCTTGGGACCTGAGCTGTTGAGTTTGAAGTATAACGCAAAATCAACCAACAGATCCAGAAGGGGGACAGATAGCCCTTGTGTCTTGATTTCCTCGACCTTATCCCCCCTGGTTTGAAGTGTGTGGTGCGCCCCGCAAAATATTTTGGTCTGATGTCAGATGCTTTCAGGGATCTGTAGAAATTGTTTTGAATATCCTGTTTCTGCAACATGATATTGATTTACAAAATAACTGAAATCGGCCATGTATGGCAAAACAGTTTTCAAGCTACATGTGGTTGAGAGTGTGATATCATGCGACTAATAAGTCCACTGTTGTCCCTCCGTATCAAAGCCTGAAAAGTTTTAAAAAATTTAGTGCCCAAACTGCCTGTATCTTCTCAGCTGCCACCCCTAAAGTTTAATTTGCTCTCTTTTGACAAGGCTTGATATAGTGGCAAGAATTTGTTATGCAATTTGTCAGAATGTCTTGTATTGATCATAACTGCATTCTGTATGGCTTTTCTTCTTTGTGACTTGTTCATGGAATGTTCGACAATTTGATCCAGAACTCAGGTTGTTTTTTATGCACATTTAAATTATCCATTTTGTTTGTAAAATTTTTGACTTTGCATTATTATGACAAAAGTTCAAAGAATGGGAATGTGAAATTTGTTTCAATTCATTGAAGGGGTGCAATATAAATGAGCCTGTGCGTGAGAAAACCAACAATTTGGGGTTCCGACCAGGTCTGACACAAACCAGGCTGCACAGTCACACAATAAAGCTAGAAGCTTGAAATTTCGGATTTAAGAAGAAGAGGAAGTGTACTATCCTTGTAGCGAAAACAAAGGCGCTGATCAGCTTCGCGGTCACCGCGAAGCTGATCTGCGTCTTTGTTTTCGCCTATGCAAATTGTTGGTTTTCTCATGCACAGGCTCAAATGTGACTTTATACAGGGTATAAATTTCTCCTTGTTGGTTTTGTCAACTTTTCTTGACATATGAGCCGCCTCATCAGAAAACAAATAATGCATAGGCGAAGCTGATCAACACCTTTGTTTTCGCTACTCAGATCTTCTTCTTAAATCTGAAATTTCAAGCTTCTAGCTTTCTTCTTTGGCTGTACAGCCCGGTTTGTGTCGGACCTGTTCAAAAACCACATTGTTGGTTTTCTCATGAGGCGGCTCATATTGTGATTGCTGTGGCCTAGAGGTTAGTACATGTATGTCTGAATCGAGAGGTCAGACGTTGGAGCCCAATGGCGCTATGTTGTTTCCTTGAGCAAGAAACATTAACTTCCCATAGTACAGTTCAACCTCATTATAACACGCCTCATTATAACACGGTTTTCAATATAACACGGCCATTTCATGGCTCCCAAATGCTACATTGTCTATAGTTCTATATATATATATATATACCTCATTATAACACGGTTTCACTTATAACATGGTCTGTTTCTGTGGACCTCAAAGATAGTGTTATAATGAGGTTGTACTGTACTGGCTGATATGAATGAAGGAAGCAGTGGCTCAGTCCTGACATGACTGGAAACTGTTGACTTGGACATTATACCTAAAAAATGCCTTTTTTGACATTGTACAAGCTGTAGACAATTCAGTAGTGTTTCACAAGGTGCATGCAGTATTCTTGCTAAACTGAGCTAATTAGCTGAAAACTGCGCATTTCCATGCATTGATTATAAACATCAGAAGCATACATGTGGTTGCAAATGAAATACAGTTCTCTGCACATCTGAATATACTTGTAATTATTGTGAGGCCATAAAATGGGCAGTAATTGATAATTAACACTTAGATTATTATTGCCATAATTTCCCCTAGTGTTTGGACAGAGAACCATGTGAAAAGAGTGCAGACCTGGTTGAGCAGTCAGTAAGCACTTCTGATTGCGTCTTTTTGTAGACTTTACTTTGTTACTCGGAGTACAAAATTCTGTTGAGAGTTGATACAGATAAAGTGCATCTAGACTTTGAATTTTAGGAATGTGATGGTGTTTGCTCTGTAGTACAGTACTTTTTACATAAAAGACTTCTATAATCATAAATGGTATGTTTATGTGGTTATATTTTCATATTCTATACTATACAAAGTACATGTAAGTGTAAAGGAAAAGTGTTTTATGATGGAGTAATGGAGTTGCTTAGTGTCATTGTAGCATTATGGGAGCCTTTTTAGTTTTGGAGAGTATACTATAAAGTGGAGGAAAAGTTCTTTACATGTTTTCTTAAAGAGTGCTTATTGTAATTCTTATTTGAGCCTGTGCGTGACAAAACCAACAATTTGGGTTTCCGACCAGGTCTGACACAAACCGGCCTGTACAGTTACAGAAGATGGTTAGAGGCTTGAAATTTTGGATTTAAGTAGGAGAGGAATTGTACTATCCGTGTAGCGAAAACAAAGGCGCTGATCAGCTTCGCGGTTACCGCGAAGCTGATCTGCGCCTTTGTTTTCGCCTATGCAAATTGTTGGTTTTCTCATGCACAGGCTCATTTAAGGTAAATTAAGAAGTGGGCTACAAAGCCAGCATGTTGTGTTAGCACAATGTAAAACATAATCATAATATGGGCCGCGACGCGAGAAAACCGGTCTTCGGGGTTTCCAACAAGGTCTGACACAAACTGACCTGTACAGTCACAGAAGCGGGCTAGAAGCTTGAAATTTCGGATATAAGAAGAAGAGGAAATATACAATCTGTGTAGCGAAAACAAAGGCGCTGATCAGCTTCGCGGTTACCGCGAAGCTGATCTGCGCCTTTGTTTTCGCATAGGCAAAAATCCGGTTTTCTCACGATGCGGCTCATATGATGTATGAGATTGTTCCGAATTCATAATATGACTCACATGTATCTGACATCATCATAAAAAAAGCAAAATCAATGTGTTTGTAATATATATCATACATAGATCAGATGTTTCATAAGTCTGATCACAACAAATTTCTCTGAACAGCATGAAGGAACTACAGATTAAATCCTAGACGATGATTAATGGCCTGAAACAGTTAATTGAATTAAAGGCATCACTGTTCGTCTGTCATTCGGACTTAAATAGGTCATCATATTGCTAAGCAGACCCTCCGCCCCACCCCCCAACTTGTACAAAAATACGGTTTTCCCATGCTGTCGATATATTGACTTTGCCCTGCAGTTCTATATTTAATGTCCTCCTGATATAATCTTGAGAACAAAAAACCTTGACTTTTGAAAGTGAAATGTAGCTATTACAATAGGCAAGCAGATCTAATCTTAAGATGATTAACTGATTTAAAAAGTAAGTAAAAGCCATATGAGCCATGACGCAAGAAAACCAATATTTGGATTTTCTGACCAGGTCCTACACAAACTAGCCTGTGCAACAGCAGAAGATAGCTAGAAGCTTGAAATTTTGGATTTAAGAAGAATAGGGACTGAACTATCTGAGTAGCGAAAACAAAGGCGCAGATCAGCTGATCTGCGCCTTTGTTTTTGCAAAATGTGAAAATCGAGTTTTCTCGTGACGCAGCTCATATGAAAGTCAGTTTATAAATGATTTTAAAGCTGGATATGACAAGAGGAGGGGTAATACACATGGGTGATTTAAGAGAATTTATAGGATTATTTTTACTTTGTATTTTACTACTTATTTACAATAGCAGGATAGTGTTATATGCATAAATTGAAGTGCATTAGTTAGATCTTGGATATATTCAACACAGATGAAATAAATAAGTGACAATAAAGGGTACATAAATACCTGTTTGTCAACAACTTACAACGGATTGGATATGTACTGTAGATCCGGAAATATTCGCGAGAACTTAATTTTCGCTAATATTCGTGAATTGGTTGCCTCGCGAATTCAAAGTTCTCGCTAATAAAGAGTCACTATAAACTTTAAAGAATACATGGACACTCACTCGCAAATTCAAGAATTCGCTAATAATTCGGAAATAGAAAATTCGCGAAATAAAAGTCACTCGAAAATTTCAGAATTTACAGTATTTGCATGTTACAGCCTTATATTGATTTGAACGGCAATTGTTGTTTTCAGTCACATTGGTTGTCTCTGGAAAACCGGTGTGATACTTTCCACAAGGACACGGGTGGTAAAGTTTGGAACGACCTCCAAAAAGAGGTAGTGAATTTCTGTTCCAATCGCACATCCGGGAACTCGCGAGGTTGGTCCAAAGTCTAGAAACGGATAAACAAAGGTAGGTGTCGGTGGTTCTTTTGACTTTTTTCTAAGTTTCTAGTGAAAAATGGATAATTATGGCAATGCTATGTCGTGTAAAGATGACTTCTCGATGCATACGGCCCAAAACTGCGATTGAAACCGAAATAATTTCCGCTGGGTCGTTTTTTAAAAGGTCGAACACGATGTTGCATTTCACAGCAGTTTGTCAACAACTGACATCTTTTTGCAAAATTTGTGGTTTTCCACGAAGAATACAGCCCCGGTACGCTCGCCCTGGGAAAACGAGCACTCTGTATTACATATCCTGTTAAAAATGGCCACGGGGCGCATTATTTAAACAAATGATTGAGAAAATTCCAGTAGAGGTCGTTCCAATAAGTTGGAGATTGTTCCAATTTGAATGAGATCGTTCCCAGTGCTCTCCTGTTTTATACAATGAAATTAATATCTGTGTTATCAGATCAGCCAAACTCAGACAAAAATGATGGCGTTTGAAATATTGTAATATTTTGGGGTTTGAAAGCGATTCTCCTACGACTGATAGCTTGCTAATGACCGTTTGTAAGCGGTTTCTGGCTTGTGCTTTAAACTTGAATTGTTCTTTGCAGATCTTCAGATAGTTTCTTATTCCTACTTTTATGTGTAAACCGATTTTCATGTCTTGTTGCTCTTCTTAAGACTTTTGGAACGCAAAAGGATTGTGACACGATCATATTTTTCTTGATGTATTTCAGGAAATGGTGATTTTGAAAAAAAAAAGAAGTGTCAGAAAACTATTGCAAAGACAGTACATGCGATTCTTGCTTTGTCGGGTTCACGGGGACCCAACTGTTAATCGTGATTATTGATGCGACGTGGAATGTTAATGCATGCTATTATGAAGTTTCGTATGCGTCGGCGAGATCGTTACGAATGCGACGTTCCACATCCTCTGCCCTTGGACCGTAAGTAGCACATGCTTTGCTCTCGTGAAAATAAACAAAGCCGAGTTTGCAAAATCGGCGTCCACTATGATCTGCAAAATTTTTCTATGTTCCCACTTGAAGTCAATCGCAATATTTACGGCACTTGTGTTTTTCAGCTAATGGTTTATTAAGTTGACATGTAGATACAATTTTGCCACGGAAACTAATTAGGCCTACATTCTAAAAGTCCTTTTGTTTTTCTTTGCCTTGGTCGTAAACTAAGACGTATAACACAGTCCTGTGGGTGTCTTTATTGAAATTTGTATCCAAACGGCTTTGTAAGACAAAGAAAAACAAAAGGAATTTAAGAATGTAATGTGTTTCCGTGGCAAAATTGTATCTACAGGTCAACTTTATAAACCATTTGCTGAAAAACACAAGTGCCGTAAGTATTCCAATTGACTTCAAGTGGGAACATAGAAGAATTTTGCAGATCATAGTGGACGCCGATTTTGTAAACTCGGCTTCGTTTATTTTCGCGAGAACAAAACATGTGCCACTTACCGTTCAAGGGCAGAGGATGTGGAACGTCGCATTCGTAACAATATCGCCGACGCATACGAAACTTCATATTAGCATGCATTAACATTCCACGTCGCATCAATAATCATGATTAACAGTTGGGTCCCCGTGGGGTTTTCGTGTCGTAAATTGTTTCGCTCTTACTGTTGTTAAATATACTAAACAAAAGTGAAATGGCTACACATACACTCCAACAAAAACCCATCTGAAATATACAAAAATTAAATTCAAGGGACCCAAGCGTAGAGTTTAAGAAACATGAATGAATTATTTTCATAACGCATCATCTCGATGTGAGATGTCTAGTAAAATAAAATAAAACAAATAAAAATAAGAAGTACCAAACAGGGGTGTAGTCTACAATTTCATTTCTATATAAGAAAACACTGCACACAATGTCATATAATTTGGAACGATATTGCATCAAATATTCAATCAGTCCAAGTGGACTATGAGAGGCTAAGAGTTCGATCCCCGGCTGGGATATGGTCGGGTATGACTGGCACCGCTGGCAAGCCAGCGAGATGAAATTAGCTGAAATTGAGGACCTAGGCCAGATGATTTTTTTTTATTCTATTATGTACTTTGTCAATGAGGACTGAGAAGGAGCAATTGTAACACAGAAAAGTATTTGCATTAAACAAAATTATCAAAAATTTGCTTTTATTGACTATTTTGCTGTGTTTTTTCACAACACGAATGTAAAAGAAAAGGCAAAAATGGACAATTAAAACACAGAAAAAAGTCACTATAAGCAAAATTTGATAAATCTTGTTTCATACAAATACTTTTCTATGTAGCATTTGCTACTTATCAATCATCATTGGCAAATTATACAATAGAATTATAAAATTCTGGATCGTCAATTTAAGCCAAGCGGCTTGCCAGCTTTACCCGATCCGGGATATGCCTGCCATGTTGGTGACACAATGTTCATCCGGATTCAATAAATGTCAACCGCCCATTTCTGTCTGAGTTTGGCTGGTCTGATATCACAGATATTAATTTCATTGTATAAAACAGGAGAGCACTGGGAACGATCTCATTCAAATTGGAACAAGCTCCAACTTATTGGAACGACCTCTACTGGAATTTTCTCAATCATTTGTTTAAATAATGCGCCCCGTTGCCATTTTTAACAGGATATATAATGCAGAGTGCTCGTTTCCCCCAGGGCGAGTGTACCGGGGCTGTATTCTTCGTGAAAAACCACAAATTTTGCAAAAAGGTGTCGGTTGTTGACAAACTGTTGTGAAAAAGCAACATCGTGTTCGACCTTTTAAAAACAACCCAGCGGAAATTATTTCGGTTTCAACCGCAGCTTTGGGCCCTATGCATCGAGAAGTCATCTTTACACGACATAGCATTGCCATAATTATCCATTTTTCGCTAGAAACTTAGAAAAAATAAAAAGAAATAGCGACACCTACCTTTGTTTATCCGTTTCTAGCCTTTGGACCAACCTCGCGAGTTCCCGGATGTGCGATTGGAACAGAAATTCACTACCTCTTTTTGGATGTCGTTCCAAACTTTACCACCCGTGAGGAAGTTGTTCTACATATGAGCCGCCTTGTGGGAAAACCAACAATGTGGTTTCCAAACAGGTCCGACACAAACCAGCCTGTACAGTCACAGAAGCAGGCTAGAAGCTTGAAATTTCGGATTTAAGAAGAAGAGAAAGTGTACTATCCGAGTAGTGAAATCAAAGGCGCTGATCAGCTTCGCGGTTACCACGAAGCTGATCTGCGTCTTTGTTTTCGCATATGCAGATTGTTGGTTTTCTCATGAGGTGGCTCATTTTATTTCTTACAAAGGGGAATATGGTAGCCTAGTTGGAGTGAGTGAGAAGTCTTGGGTTCAATACATGTGCCTGACTCCACCCTATGTACTGGCCTTGAGCAGGACACTGAAAGCTCTCCAAAGTACTGTTTGACAGCCAGGAAGTGGTGCCTCTGTCCCAACATGACTGAAAAATTGTTGACTGTGTGAAAACCAAACCAAACCAAACTGTTTGTTGATTTTCAGCACATAATTAAACTGTCTATTACGTATTACATCATTAGTCTGGATAATCTGCAGACTTGTATTAAAGTCACAGTATATTTTCAATCAATTTTATATGTGAAAAAAAATTTTTTTGGGTCATAAGTTTTGTGCTAAAATGGTGCCTAAACATGGGCATTAAAATTCTCATTTACGCGCCTTAATTTGGGCTAAAATTAAGGGAAATACCTTAATTTTGCCTTATTTACATTTTTCGATTCTACCCCAAATATTATAAAGAGTTCTAGGCGTGACTTAAGGCGGGGTACCGTAGTAGGCTTGCGCACTCACATAGTCTCGCGTCATCAATAAAATGTAAACAACATATAGCGGCCATGAGCGGTTCGTCAATGCCTGAATGCGGAAGCAAAAAATATTAAAATCCAGTGATTCTACAATGGAATATGGAGGAGATGGGGAGCGGGGAATAGGAGGAATGTTATGCAGGTCCCATGACGAGGCGACTTCAAAACTTCTAGACATCTGGTAAGGGTACAGTGTCAGTTCTGTTTTTCAAAATGTACATGTATATTTTGCATTTCGCTTTACGCATTCCGCTTAAGCCAGTTAAGGAGCCACTGAGATGCCACATGGATGGGCGTATATATAAATCTGTAGAATAGCACCTTGTCCACCTCCAATTTAGATATTGTATAATAGTTGGAAGTGGTATAGAGACACGATTTTATTACATGTACATGTACTGTAGATCTATTTTAATTGAGGTTCGATACGGGGTATATTGACTACTTATGACAAGTATTCGCTTCTCAAAGGGAAATAACAGTGTCGAGCTGTAAATTAAGAATTCGATAATCACAGATCATCACACTTTTCGATGTATATAACCAGTAACAATAAATCATTCATGTTATACATACCAGGTCATATTGCATGATTTTATCGTTTTAGGCATTGTTAGTGAAAGCCAGACACAGTTTCTACCAAGACCTACTATTGAGAGGGCTGAGGTAAAATTTCACTGAGTGATACATTTTCATTTATTTCCACTATGGATCATTATGGTTTCCAATCGTTTCGTACCCGAATGTTTTTTTTTTTTTTTTTTTTTTGTTTTGTTTTGTTTTCCCCAACCCATGTCATTTTGAAAACCACTTCGGTCTTTTCATACACATTTTTGTTCATTTCGCACCCAATTAAAACCATTTGTTAAAATTGTTGACAGTGACATGAAGTCAGATCCAAACAAAACCCATGGTTCTGACTTTATGTCACAATCAACAATTTTTCAGTCATGTTGGGACGACGCCAGCGGTTCCTGGGTTTCTGGATGTCAAGCAGTGTTATGCGAAGCTTAAAAGTGCCTTGTTGAAGAACACTGCACGGTGGAAGTAGTTATCGTAGTTATCTTGCTGCAGACTGTTTGCACAAGATTAAACTTATAATTGTATTATATTATTCTTTTAGGCAAAGAAGTACGGTGCTAACTTACATAGTAGAAGACGGTTTAATGCTCGGAGGTGTTGGGGAGATGCTTAAGCCATGTTCTAACTGTCCCGTTAACCAGGATAACTCGTATTGGACCGAGAATGAACCATAGCGCCACCATGGACATGTGTGGCAAGCCGGGACATTCCGGTGCAGAACTGGGCGACAACGGGACAAAGCGTTCGAGCATGATAAACCGGGATGATCCGACGTAAAGTGGGGGTAATTAAGACGACACCGTGCTATTCGACACAAGCTCATGAAGCTGTCTCTTCACCGGAACTCCTTTATGACGAACAGACCTTTAAAAGTTTGCCCACCGTGAAAGCCCGTTTTGGGCCCGGTCGTCACCGACACCATCGTTACCAACCATCCGGCTTAACATCGGGGTTTACTGAAGAAAAACCGGGATCCATCGGTATCTATAGTGACAACACTGTGTTAGAACACAGAAAAACGTGGCTCCACCGGGTAATAAAAGTGAAATAAATGAAGTTATTTTATACTTAGCAGTGAAATTAATGTATATCAAAAATGGATAAAAGTGATATTTTTACTGCAGAATTGGTATTGATATTTTCACTAGTGATTGATATCAGCCGATATTTTCACTGTAGAGTTTGGATTACTTCTGACGTTTCCATTCACTTGACGTCATTAATTTAATGTGCCTCACTTCAGACATTCAAATGCCTATAACTCCGTTATTTACGAACGAAAACATAAAGTGTGGGTATTCATTTTCTTAGTTAGAACGTTAGGAACAATATGGTACCAAAATTATTTGTGTTTTCAAAAATTTTTGGTTTTTGCATTTTCACCGCCTGCTTTGTGAATTGGAAAATGCCCGTGTATTGTATAAAATAAAAAGAAAATTTACTTTTTATCGGTAAATACCAAATATACTTAAACGCAAAAGTTTCGCAACACATATAAAACGCAAATTTCTTCCTATCGACTACAAAATTTCTTTCGGTGATAAATGGTATGGCAAGTCCTGTTCTTTGTCTTCCATACAACATGAAAATCAGAATGCTGCGGCGTATGGTTGCTGAGATAACGTCAAAACATTACGGTAACCCGTTTTTTAAAAGTCACGGGTACAATACCTTACATTGTATGCGAAAACAAACTTTTAAACCGATGTTTGTTTCCTATAGCAAAGAGGAAAACAAACGCAAATATCCAATTTTTACGCCTTGGTCGACGTTTATTACGTGTGTAAGACGTGTTAAAGTTTTGACGTAATTGGCTGTTAATAGGCAAACGAATAGTAATAATCAAAATCTTTTAATGACATTTTGTAGCCCTCAGGGCATGGTACTAATGGCAAAAAGATCGCGTCCTGGTCAAGCAAAATGAGCATGTAATGGCTGTTTGAAAAAACACGCTGACGTCAACAAAGAAACGCATCAACTAAGAGTGCTGCTAAACAAAAAAATCAAAACGTTTTTGTTGTTTTCTGATTGTACAGACGCCACGCTATCGATTGATGGTGTTTACTTTTTATTCAAAATAAACATCCATATTTTAGACGCAAATTGTTAAAAAACACAAACGTCACATTAACGTCAGAACGAAAACATGCAATCAAATCATGTTTATGGCAAATCGTTACTCATTGTGTAGGGACATAAAATATACTTTCAAAAATAATTATACGCAGGCAATGTAGAAGAAAAAGAGAAAGTAAATTGTTGCGAAACTTTTGCGTTTAAGTATATATTTCATCGAGTGACTTGAAAACATCTAAATTTTCACTCGTGCTACGCACTCGTGAAAATTTTGATGTTTTCAACTCACTCGATGAAATATATTTCTGGCGGCCCCCGTGACCGAGTGGTTAAGAGCGCTGATATTTCATCAGTGATGTGCGCATGTCAATTTCGATCTTTGATCTGTCTGTGGTCATTGTCGAGCTACTTGTGTGTAATACTGTTTCTTTAATTGACTTGATACGCTGAGACCAAGGATCGACGTATCTTGCTCCAGCTGAGTACGTACGACGTACCTCTGGCGGTCCTGTGGCGTAGATGTGATAATCACAATATGTGTGGCCGCCTTCTTTACAGAATGATGGACCACAATGCTACCTTTGTACTGAGGCTTCGATCGTTTTGCATTTTGGACGCTTAGAAATCGATTGAATTTCAAATATAATTTTTAAAATAAATCTTATTTTAAGGGCTTATTTTATGGTTATCGACTGATATTTTATGGTAATGAGCTGCAGCATAAGAAAAAAAAAAACAGAATCTGCATATGCGAAAGCAAAAGCGCAGAACAGCTTCCCAGTAAATGCATAGCTGATCAGCACCTTTATTTTCGCTACACTGAACGTGCTATCCCTCTTCTTTTAACATCCAAAATTTCAAGCTTCTCTGAGCCTTCTTCTGTGCACGTGGTTGTACAGGCCAGTTAGTGTCAAAGCTGGTCGAAATCATAGATTGTTGGGTTTTCTCATGCGAAGGGCCATATGTATAAATTGCTTATAAAATTAGTAAAATGCATGCAGTTTGATGACACAAGAGCAACACTCAAACAACGATATATATACACCGTTTCTAAGTGATGTATTACTTGAACCGCTGTCATACTATTGCGTATCGACTCGCGTATCTACGGCGTATCAATATACGAAAGGTCCGTCACGCGTACGTCGTACATACGTGAGCATACGTAGCTCATACGCCGAGGTGCTACTTTTTTTAGCTCATCTGAGGCGTTAGGCTCACAAGGTGAGCTTATAGGATGGCCATGATCCGGTGTCCGTCCGTCCGTCGTCCGTCCGTCCACAATTTCAAAGATCTTCTCCTTGGATAATCAAAGTTAAATTTTATATGAAGCATCTATAGGAAGGGGGAACCAATGTGTATATAAATAATCCAGGTCGCATGACCAAGATGGCCGCCATGCCCATATATGGTGAAAACCCTTCAAGAATCTTCTTCTCCAGAACCAGTGGGCAGATTTCAACAAAACTTGGCATGAAGCATCGATGCCTCAAGCACTACAATGTATATATAAATCATGACCCTGTGATGACCTTGACCTATTTCACGGCAAGGTCAACACAGGTCGGCAATGCATTTGAATGGGGAAAACTTTTAAAATGTCATATAAAGTGAAAGTCTTGCAGGAAATGGGCATTAGGACTGAATATTAATGATTATGAAAAAAATTGGACCCCAGGATGTAAAGCATCAATAGGAAAATTTAATGATAACCAATGTGTACATAAATAATCCAGGTCAGATGACCAAGATGGCCGCCATGCCCACATATGGTAAAAACCTTTCAAAAATCTTCTTCTCTAGAACCAGTGGACAGATTTCAACGAAACTGGGCATGAAGCATTGATGCACTACAATGTATATATAAATCATGACCCTGTGATGACCTTGACCTATTTTACGGCAAGGTCAACATAGGTCGCCAATGCATTTGAATAGGGAAAACTTTTAAAATGTCATTTAAAGTGAAAGACTTGCAGGAAATGGGCAGTAGGACTGAATATTAATGATTCTGAAAAAAATGGACCCCAGGGACTCATATGCCCCCCGCCCCCATCCATGTTCATTACCATAATACTCAAACATCATCTCCTCTGAAACCGCTCGGCCAATCAAAGCCAAATTTTATGTGAAGCATCAATAGGAAAGGATAACCAATGTGTACATAAATAATCCAGGTCACATGACCAAGACGGCCGCCATGCCCATATATGGTAAAAACCCTTCAAAAATCTTCTCCGGAACCAATGGACCGATTTCAATGAAACTTGGCATGAAGTATTGATGACTCAAGTACTACAATGTATGTGTAAATCATGACCCTGTGATGACCTTGAACTTTTTTACTGCGAGTTCAATGTCACATAATGTAGAAAGCTGTTAAAGGGAAAAACTTCAGGAAATGGGCGACTGGACATGATATTTATGAATTTGAAAACGAAATTGACCCTAGGGGTTATTCTGACCCTGCCCTGGAGCTTTATACATGTATATGAACATTATAATCAAAGAAATTTATTGGTATATATCTCAGATCTCAGGTGAGCGTTTACAGGACCATTTGTCCTCTGGTTTGTGTGTAAATTCGTAGCCGCTGACGTACGTGGCAGGTCCGATACACCGTACATACATCACACATACGTGGTACATACGAAAGCAACGTGGCAGATACGCCGTAGATACGTAGCTCATACGACGCGGGTAACATGCCACGTAACCGTGGCGTATATACAGCGTACCTTTCGTATCTGCTACGTACGTGTAACATATGTATGACGTACATGTATGTGTGTCGTATCCTCGACTCTCTTTTCGTATCTATGGCGTATCAGCGACGTACCTGTATCAATAGCGTATGTGCTATGTACGTTTCGCTGCTGTGGAGTATGTGGAATAAGGAGTATTAGGAATATTTTGTGGCGTTCCAAGAGAATCTAATGCTTCTATATAAATGTTTTCGTTTTTCCGAAGTCATGGATCAGATGTTTCTCACGGCCCGGGGTACCGTGTAGGGTTCTTTTAAGGCTACGCTTGGTGTAGCCTCTGTCTTTGTTCATTTCGTCTTTAGACCAGTATTGGGAGCTTGGAGATGTCACGCCCCTTGTTGTTTTTTTTTTCTTCGGTGTTAATCTAGATTATCCAGATTTCTCCTGTGGCATCTTCGACCTTTGATACTAGTAAATGATAACAGTAAATTAAAAATGCGCGAATTGTATGAACAAAGTGAACACAACCGTTTGTTCTCATAGATTTTAAAAAGCAAATGGTACATAACAGATACGCCGCACTGAGATAAGAATAGAACGTAGTACATACACCGTAGATACGTCACGCGGACAGTTCATACGCCATACATACGTAACACGTACGTAGCACATACGCCTGGATACGCCGTACAAAACGAAAGTGAAATTCAATACGAATACAGATACGTCACTGATACGCCACGGGAACGTAGTAGGAACGTCACACATACGTGACCTACATACGTCGCTTGAACAAACTGATACGGCTCAGACCTCGGCGTATCGACATTATCATAGATACGCGAGCGATACGCCGCAGATACGTGAATATGTGACAAAGCTATTAATCGTTACGTTTACGTGGCGTATTAGGAGTACCTGCTGCGTTGCATTCTTATACATGTTATTGACGTATGCACGGCGTATCGGAACTGCTGCGTTATGGTACGTAATCGTAAAAATTGTAGCACCTCAGGCTGCCAGTTGTACGAGTTGTGTATCGAAGAGTGCGAGCTACAATACTCTTTAGCTTAGGTTGTTCCCGGGTCGACATGGCTCATACTCCACAGACTCGTTTTCTCGTTTTCAGTAACCCGGGCATTGAGAATTTTTGCGGTAAACGTAAGTTTTCTCTGATTTCATTGATTTCATTGCAACGCCACCCCCTATGAAGGCTGACCACAAAACACAACATTATTTTAGGGAGGAATTATGACGTTGTGGCTATGATGTTGGCATAAAAATGAATGTGCCAACGTTCGGGTAATGCTTTATAGAGAATGCAGAATTGCTACAGAACGCGGTTTTTGAACGGTCTTTCATGTGCTGTTAACTTTGAAATTCTTAATTTCCCCCTATGTAGCCTCTCTGCAAATAAAATCGATTATGTATGACAAAAGGGCACACACTATTGCCTTTCAATGATGGGACAAGTAGTCATGAACAAGATTTGTCAATGCACACGATCATACTTTCAATATTTTTTTTATTTTACAGTAAATCATAAGTATATGTAATTATGTTTGGTCGTAAATAGAGTTTAGCACGTGTTTCTATTTACTTCCGGAATTCCAAAACTTTGCGCATAAAACTCGAGTTTGAAGGCGGGCAAAAATATATATTTATCACTGTCACTCATTTAAGTCAAATTTTAATTAGTCTTTAATTGGTTTATCTGTAATGCATTTGGGAAGTTTTCGACAGATCCTTGTTCGGCAAACGAAGCACTAGAACATATCAAAAATTATCAAAATTGAAAAAATTAATTGAAAATTTACTGACACTTTAAAGATTAGTTTGCTATAATATATAATATAAGCCTCGTCACGAGAAAAGCAGATTTTTGGCTATGGGAAAACAAAGGCGCAGATCAGCTGTGATAGCTGATCAGCGCCTTTGTTTTTGCTGCTCGGATAGTGCAATTTCTCTTCTGCCTAAATCCGAAAATTCAAGCTTCGAACAAGCCATCTTCTGTGACTGTACAGGCCGTTTGTGTCAGACCTTGGTGGAAACCCTGAAGACAGACTTTCTCGCCTTATGGCTTATATAATATTAAGGAACAGAAGTTTATGATCTATTGTGCCACATGCTGTGAATGTTGAGTCTATAAATTTCAGAGCTGCAACAGGCAAAAGAAAAATTTATTTATGCATATAGGAAAGTCTTCATAAGTCTGATAAGAACTGTCTTAGCTTAAGCTTATGATGAGTGGTACGTAAAAATGGACACCACCGCCAGAACAGGTCACAGGTTGCAATAGAGTGCTAGCAAATTTAACAGTACAAAAAAATGCGCCCATGTCATAAACAGATTTTTTCATTAGATGATTTTTTCTAATATGAATTTTTCATTAGAAAAATTTTGATATTTTTGCTCAAAACATAGATCATGGGTACACGTTAGAACCGCCTTGCCAAGGCGGTTATAACAAGTACCCACTATCTATATTGTTTTTAGAGCAAAAATAAGAAAAATAGGTAAAACCCTATGTACACCCCAGTTTTACTATATATAAGTGGTGTTTAAGGGGTATTCATTGTAGGGACATGTTTTCCTGATGTTGACAAAATGTAAAAGCCAAAACCATGACCACATCTGTTAGGAGCAAAAAATCAAACACTAGCAAAAAATGAATGAATCGACCTCTAGGTATGAACATTTATGTTGCAACCCTTGAAACCTTGATGTTGATGTGAATGTAGGAGCATTCCAGTGTTGCAATAATATTCAAGTTTATGTGGTATTACACTGATAGAGAGCCAATATATCAGTCTACCTTCCTCACCTCTCAAACAGTCATAGGCCACCTCTTGAAGGATTTATGTTTTGACCTAAAATTCTTCAAAGGAATATTCAGGAATATTTAGGTAGACATCCAGGTAGGACACAAGACATTCAACGGGGCATAATAGCTGGATTTGTGCATTAGTGCACCCAGGATCGGTCCTCACGTATAAAGGCAATTTTGTTCATGAAGTTTCTGTCGTGAAAATATTTAAAGAGCCATTCTGTTTCTTCCACTGTTTCAAGAAGAGCATGTATTGGTTAGTGGTGAAGAAAATGTGCACTGGTTATCTGCCTCTCAGAGGTTTGCATAGAAACAGTGTGGTCAGGATAACCAAAGACAAGCAAAATCTTGGAAATGGACATCTTTTTATATGTATCCCAAATTACCTTTCCTAGGACATGTCCCAAATTATCTTTTTTCGCGTCTTTCAGATTGTTGCGACTAATGGTGTAAAAGCTTCAGATTAATTTACCAATAGAATACAGCGCCGATCCTGTATTCACCATGACGACAACCAACGGTGTCTACACACCTAGCTCCACCCCTCGACAACACCCAAGGATCAAACCCGAGGCCGCCAGCTACGCAGACAGAAACAGGGGTGGATTAGAAAGATGGTTTGATTACAGTGGTAATGATGAATATGAATCTCCGAGGCCTGCCGGACGTACGGTCACGGCCGAGGGTAAACGGAATGCCGAACTGAACAAAGGAAGTATGTCGGAAATAATGGGCGGTTATGCGGATCCGCCAATCCAAAGAACAATTCACCCCAGGGGTGTCAGTGGGGACGCGCAGGAAATAGCTGAACAAAATAAAGGTGCTGGTATGAAAAATTTAATAGAAAATTATGGAAATCTTGGACTCTCGGATAGGCCACATCCAAAAGTTCACGGAGAGCTGGCGGAAGAGTTTGCTGAAAGGAATCACGGGACTGTAGATAATTTGATGAATAATTACGGAACACATACACCAGATACCCCACCCCCTCAGAAAGTGAGTTATGGTGGAGAGGAAGTGGCGGAGAAGTATCGTGGGGCAGGGATGGGGCCAGTACTGCGTATGGAGGGGGAGAGGACCCCACCACATGAACCGAAGCAAGGTCCACTACATAAAACATCACAAGGACCTGGGTAAGATCACTACATGTGTTTATTTTTAAGCTGTTAGTTACTGGTGAATGAAGGTGCACTTAATTTTTAGTCAACTGCTTTTGGTCCGTTAAGTTAGGTTGACTGGCTTGTCATGACTTCACTGTGACATGGCTGGGCAAATAAACTACCAAAACAGATCTTCAGATATGTGTAAATAAATAAAATGCAGACAAATATTTTATTATTAATGTCTTTTGACTGAAAGGTATTCATGTTAAAGTAAACATTTGAGCCGCCTCGTGAGAAAACCAACAATCTGCCAAGGCGAAAACAAAGACGCAGATCATCTTCGCGGTAACCGCGAAGCTGATCAGCGCCTTTGTTTTTCGCTACTCGGATAGTACAATTCCTCTTCTACTTAAATCCGAAATTTCAAGCTTCTAGCTCTTTTCTGTGCTTGTACAGGTCGGTTTGTGTCGGACCTGTTCGGAAACCACATTGTTGGTTTTCCCACGAGGCGGCTCATTTATGTGAATCTTCGATAATATGAGCCGCATCATGAGAAAACCGGATTTTTGCCTAGGCGAAAACAAAGGCGCAGATCAGCTTCGCGGTAACCGCGAAGCTGATCAGCGCCTTTGTTTTCGCTACTCGGATAGTACAATTCCTCTTCTACTTAAATCCGAAATTTCAAGCTTCTAGCTCTTCTCTGAGCTTGTACAGGCCGGTTTGTGTCGGACCTGGTCGGAAACCCCGAAGACCGGTTTTCTTGCGTCGCGGCTCATATATCAAGTTTTGTGCTCAAGTGAGCGTGCAGAAAGTTGTCTTGTCCTACTTAAGTAATGCACATCATATCAACAGTTTGGTCATTTTTTCCTCACTGTGCATGGGACTCAGTGACAAAGATTATTTAAGCAATTTTTAGCTCACCTGAGCCATCAGGCTCACAAGGTGAGCTTATAGTATACCCATGCTCCGTCGTCCGTCCGTCCGTCCGTCGTCCGCCGTCCGTCCGTCCGTCGTCCACCATTTTCAAAGATCTTCTCCTCTGAAACCGCTTGGCCAATCAAAGCCAAATTTTACATGAAGCATCTATGGGAAGGGGGAACCAATGTATATATAAATAATCCAGGTCACATGACCAAGATGGCCGCCATGCCCATATATGGTAAAAACCCTTCAAAAATCTTCTTCTCCGGAACCACTGGACCAATTTCAACCAAACTTGGCATGAAGCATTAATGGCTCAAGCACTACAATGTGTATATAAATCATGACCCTATGATGACCTTGACCTATTTTACGGCAAGGTCAACATAGGTCGCGAATGCATTTGAATGGGAAAAATTGTTAAATTGTCATTTAAAGGAAAAATCTTGCAGAAAATGAGCAGTAGGACTGGATATTAATGATTCTGAAAAAAATTGGGCACCAGGGGCTCATCCGCCCCCACCCCGGGGCAATATACATGTATATCTCCATAATATTCAAACATCTTCTCCTCTGAAACCGCTTGGCCAATCAAAGCGAAATTTTATGTGAAGCATCAATAGGAAGAGGTAACAAATATGTATATAAAAAATCCAGGTCACATGACCAAGATGGCCGCCATGCCCAAATAAGGTAAAAACCGTTCAAAAATCTTCTTCTCCAGAACCGGTTGACCGATTTCAACGAAACTTGGCACGAAGCATCGATGGTTCAAGCACTACAATGTGTATATAAATCATGACCCTGTGATGACCTTGATTTATTTTACGGGAAGGTCAACATAGGTCACCAATGCATTTGAATGGGGAAAACTTTTAAAATGTCATTTAAAGTGAAAGTCTTGCAGGAAATGGGCAGTAGGACTGGATATTAATGATTCTGAAAAAAATTGGACCCCAGGGGCTCATGTGCCCCCACCCCGGGGCAATATACATGTATATTTCCATAATATTCAAACGTTTTCTCCTCTGAAACCGCTCGGCCAAACAAAGCCAAATTTTAAGTGAAGCATCTATAGAATGGGGGAATCAATGTGTATATAAATAATCTAGGTCACATGACCAAGATGGCCGCCATGCCCATATATGGTAAAAACCCATCAAAAATCATCTTCTCTGAAACCAATAGACTGATTTCAAGGAAACTTGGCGTGAGGCATCGATGGCTAAAGTACTCCAATGTATATATAAATCATGACCCTGTGATGACCTTGACCAAGTTTATGGCAAGGTCAACATGGGTTGCCTGTGCATCTGAATTGGGAAAACTTTTAAAATGTCATTTGAAGGAAAAAGCCAACAGGAAATTGGCAAATGGACAGAATATTGAAGATTCTGAAAAAAGAAAATGGCCCAAGGGCTTATCTGCCCCTGCACTGGAGTTAAATACCATAATATTCAAACATGTTTATTGGTATATGCAGCTGATCTCAGGTGAGCGTTTACAGGACCATTGGTCCTCTGGTTTTAAATAAATGCTGATTCCAAGGCTCCTGATTACCTGTTTATATGCATCAGCCATTTATACACTTTGAACTCTATGTTAGCTCTGGATGATAGAAACTTCACTATCTTTGTGCAGTACCAGTGGTTATTCTGTTTTCACACTTAAACTCATATTAGCCTGGTGTCCTTTTTGTGGTATAGTCCCAGATTTGAAGAATGTGGCGTCCCATCTGGGACTTTTCTATTTGCTTAGAGGAATTTCATAGAAAAATGGAATAAAATTTTAAAATCACAACTGAAGCCCCTAAAAATTACAGTGGACTCACCCAAAATGATAATGATGGAAGAATCCATTTATCATTAATGGGTTAAAGGTAACTCAAAAAGGCCAGACTTTTTAGGCAGAGTTCTCACTAGGATTTTGAAAACAGGATTCTAAGAATCCATCACTGGAAAAAGTTGGAGTCAGAAATGAAAACTTGGAGTTTGACCTTATAAATATATTTCAATAACTTTTTTCTCAACTAGGATTCCACCTAAAATTTGTACATCCTGTAAACAAAACAAAAACAAGAAAAAAAAAAAAAAAAAAAAAAAAAAAATTTTTTTTTTTACAAAAGCCAATACTTGTTTTTCCAGACGTCGCAAAATAAAATTTTGATAAGATTCTGTCAACTTTACTGAAGTTGAAGCAGCCAAAATTTATAAATGAGTGGTTTTTTTTTCACACATGAAGGCAATTAAGGCCAATACAGATGCCAGAGACTGCTCTATAAAAATATGACTGTGTTTTAAGGGGATCGATGTAATGTCATAAGTTTTCGTGGCGGTAGAAAGGTGGGGTTTTTTTCTCTTCTTTTCTGCCAATTTCTCATTCGGAATTTCTTAAAGGCAACAAAAACTTTGATTGTCAGTTTACTGCGTCTGATTGGATAAGGGCACAATTAGTTCACGCCTACTTGCTTCCCCACAACAGTGACACGTGTCAGTCACTTGCTTGATCTTTGAACAATGTCTTGCGGCTATTCTGCCTTGATCTTTCCGCGGTAGCATATTTTTTCACGTAATTTATGGAGAGTTTTGGACGCGTCACCAGAAAAAAACATGGCGTAAGCGAGAATCCATGGCAGTGAATTTTAGGCGTACGAAACGAAAAACACGCGTAAAAATACGCCCAGATTGGAGTAGTCGAGAACTCTGTTAGGGTGGTTACAGAAGTCTCATATAAGTGTTCAGAGGCTGGAACAGTTTGTTAACCCATTCAAATTTTCAGGGGAATCAGGAGTGATTTTATTCAATTTTGCGGTGAAATTTCTTGCAGCAAACGGAATAGATGGGACGCCGCAATCTGTCTATGTCCCATAAAAAGGATACAATGCTTATCCGAGTTACGACTATTACACTACCAAGGAGGTAGTGGTGGCAGCCTAGTGGTAGAGCTAAGGACTCAGACATGAGGTTCTGGGTTCCAAACCTTCCTACGCTGGGTTATGTCCATGAGCAAGACACAGAAACTCTGCATTGTACTGGTAAATACATAAGCCATCCTGACATGACTGATGAAATGTTGACTGGGATGTTAAATTACAAAGAAATAAAGTATAGGATAGACTTAGAATTATACATACCTAAACTATGTTATAACCACCATTTTCTGCTTTTATAGCTGGGATGAGAACCCGCCTGCAGTTCGGATGAGACCTGAGGCTGAGAACTTCGCTGAGAAAAACACCGAAGATACTATGGGTAACTTGATGAGAGGAGAGGTTGATCCTCCGACAGTTAGAGAACCTAAACTGCCAAAACATTTACAGGTCGCTGAAACTCCGTAAGTACCTTACTAAGTTGTGAAATACAGTAATTTATCCGGTTTCGAATCTTATCCAGTTCCGAATCAAGTGGTCGTATCGTCACAAACTACACAGTAGCTGTTCAATTAAAAAACAAATATTTTGTATGGTCATGAAGTCTATCTTTTTCTCTTCCTCTGCACGAAGTCAGATTTTGAAAACTTATCTGCATGCTTAAAATAAATCTGTTCTTCGAGATGACCTGTCGAATTAGAATGTATATTGCACTTGTGTAATTATCCGCAAGGTGCAGGTTTCCGCAAAATGCATGAACCTTGAACATTATTTTTTTACATTTTTGGTTCCAACATGCGTTCCAACATTAATTATAACACACCAGGAAAACTGAACTTCATTTAGTGATTTTCTGTTGCGTAGGAGCTTGTTAATTTTATCTACCAATTTAGCTAGTTTCGGGTCAGTAAAAATTAATTGTGTCGACATAGTACATGTACTCGTAAATCTATTGATATCGCAGTACACATCTTAGCGCTAAACCTAAAGGAACTGAGGAGGGAGTGTTTAAATCTCAGTAAGTATTTTATTTGATGTGTGTGTGTGTGTGTGTGCGTGCGTGCGTGCGTGCGTACGTGCGTGTCGCCACAAAACCACAGTCTTTCATTTGCAATGCAGTTTGTTTGAATTGATGCTTAACGTTCTAGTCCACAGCTATGGTCATGTCAGGACTTTGCCCCCATTTTATGGGACTTGTGCCCAAAGTTCTCACCGCTGTGTCTAGTGTGGGTTCGAACCCCGCTCTGGCCATGTGAGACCAACCAAGTTCTGCTTGCGAGCGTGTCAGGTGGTTTTGTTTTTCTCGGGGTTCTCCCGTTTTCGTCCCACCTACTGATTGACGCGTCTCATATGAGCTGAACTAATCATGAAAGGGACGTTAAACTGAATAAAAAAGGGGGGGGGGCAAGTTAGGATGCCCTGACATCCTAAACTAAACGTGCTTCAAATATAACCACACAACAAAGCCAAGAAGGACAGACACTGGGTTCGATCCTCACGTTGAGCGCCGAGTTATGCTTTTTGGTCCTCATATAAGGAATCTAGTAGCAACATCTCTCTTTTTCACTCTTTCTCTTTCTCTCTCTCTCTCTCTCTCTCTCTCTCTCTCTAAATTGTTCTATCTATTATTTTGATTTCTTCTTTTGACATAGTAGTCTAGTGAGTAGCTGTTTCCCAAAAAATGGCTATTCATTTACCAAAACTTAACTAAATAAATGAATGCCAAACCCCCCACCCCGTTGCCGAATGGATAAGAGCTGATTTCATTAACGCGTTTCATTCGATCGTCTCACCGCTGTGTTTGTTGTGGGCTCATGTGAGACAAGTTCTGCTTGAAGATATGCCAGGTTTTTTTTTTCTTTTTTTCTTGGGGTTCGCCCGTTTTCAACACACCAACACACCAACTGACTGGCTCGTCTCATATGAGCTAAATGATCTTAAAAGGGAAGTAAACTGACCCAAGATAGATAGATAAATAAATGAATGAATTTTAAAAGGGGGGCCTGGATATTATTTTTCTCTCTCGACGCGGTCCTGTCTTTTTATTGGTATATATTACAATACGTAAGATAGTAATACAGAATTTACTCTGCCCTAGATATGTTTTTCGGCCAAAATTGGATCCTTTTTTTTTTTTTTTTTTTTTTACAGCCCGCCTCCCCAATAATAAAAATCAAATGGTCGTTTCCTTACGCAGGTGATTCTTTGTGCAGTCGGTCTGCATTGCGAACAAAACATGCTGTCTGGATTTCTAGTCTAGTTGACATATTCCTGTTAGACATCTCTGTTTACGCAACATTAAATTAAGCTGTGTTTGAAATTCAATGTTAATCAAACAGGTGAAAGTTAAACTCATAAAACATCAACAACAAAACAAACAAACAAACAAACAAAAATGAAAATAACCAATGCACAGCCCATGATTACCAGCTCTTAACTGCAAAAATCTGGAACCAGTTACGCCATTATCGACTTAGAACATGTATTTGTTTTCGATTGACGCCAATATCCAGAACGTAAGTTATACGTCGTATACATGTACACTGTTTTTTGACACTTTTTCTATCGGAAATGGTAAACTGTGTGTAAGTCTTGTTTTATAAAAAAGTAATGAAGCTACAAACTCAAAATCATAACGCAATAGCGCCAGAGAGTGTCCTGTTTAAAAATTATCGCAAGTGATTCGGAACTGGATAAATGATTCGGAACTGGATAAATTGGTGGTCTGCTTCAAAGCCATCGTGTGGCCCACGGAATATTCACAATTAATCAGACTAAAGTTCATTATTTAGAAGAAGGGTTATACTTTCTAATGGTAAGGTCATAACCTAGTTTGCTGTGAGCAATTATCTGGAAACCACTTCGAAAAAAAAGTGACCCGGAACTGGATAATTTACTGTAGCTGATTATGTATGATCCTGTCTTTGTCACTTCGGTTTACTGAGCAGGAAGAAAGCTACTGGGTGACAGGAAGAAATAAACTTCCAAAATTATAGAACTTCTACCTGGTTTCAGTCGAGGGCGAAAATAAGATGTATAGAAAATATATAAAAGCAAACTTAAAATTCCTGTCCGATTTTCTCCCAAATTTTCTTAGAGGGAGAAGAAACCCTAAATTTCCTAGCTTTAAGTCCTGCTAAGTAGTACTTAAAATCTATCTACATTTTCTGACCATATCTAAGGTGAGCTATAAAAACTAGGTTGAGGCAAGAAACTTTGATTTGCTTGTATTGAGGTTTAACATCCCAGTCAACAATTTTTCATGTCGGGACGTAGCCACCGCTTCCTGGATATTGACTAGTGCTCTGGGGAGTGAATGTGCCTTGCTCAAAGACACAACATGGTTGGCCAGTGGGGATTGAACCCAGTAAAAATTTTGAGATACCATACAATTATCATGCTAACACAATACCTCAAATTTCTAAATTCAAAGTTTTAAGTCTGTAGCTAACTTTGAGTCAGTTGTGATCAGAAAATTGAAGACTGGTTTCCTCATGATGTAGCTCATATTTTCCAGGAGACCCCAGACTAGCCCGCTACGCACCCGGCCTGAGGCTATGCATAATTTCCAGAAGAACCAGTCGTCAGAGATGTCGGCGATCCTGCATGGTCAGGCGGACAGCGGGACTCCAGTTAGGAAGGTGAACAGAATGATGCAGAGGTCAGAGGACTGGTGATTGGATTTTACCTGCTAGTCATTACGGTGGGACCGATAATGAGAGGATTTGATTATATTGTTAATTCGGAAATGTTTTTGAGACATTTATTTTGCTCATATTTGTTAAGTCATTGCCTGGCGCAAATATTGCACAAATTGTCTATTTCTTAATTGTACATGTACAAGTTCTTGAATTTTGGGTGCATGTATGCATGTGGTCTTGATAGTTTATAGAAAGCAAAAATCTTGAATTCAATTTCACAAGACAATAATTTGCGGACCCAGTGCCTAAGCGGTTAAGAGCACTGTTTCTTAATCACTTGATCATCTCACTGCTGTGTCTGGTGTGGGTACAAACCCCACCCTGGCCCTGTGAGACAAGCTAAGTTCTGCTTGCGGGTGTGCCAGGTGGTTTTTCTTGGGGTTCTCCAGTTTTCGCCCCACCTACTGATTGGCCTGTCTCATATGAGCTGAAATAATCTTGGAAAGGGACGTAAAACTGAATTTAAAAAAAAAGACAATAATTTGCGAATATGAGCAAAAATTAAGTTATTGGGGAACATTTCCGAGCTTACAGTATCAAATACCAATCTTATCTTTGCCCACTGACCACTGGTTTTAAACAATTTCTAAGATCTGTAGATTGAGTGAAAATGTATTTTATTTGTCAGTTTAGAGCAAAATATCGCTAATTTTCCTCTTTGAACAGTTCACTAGATACTTTATTTCCACATGTTTAAGTTTTTCTCGGTGTATATTAAGTATTTATGACAGAAATTTGGTCATCTAAGGCCCAGACAAACTGCACATTCTACTGTAAATCTAACCCGTTTTCAAAGCCAATAAGTAAATAGGATTCACCGGATGACCATCATTGTACACCAAAATCTGTTCAAGTTTTGAAAATTATGATAGAATTCCACTCAACTGTTGGCACCATCAAAACTGGATATCATTTGAGCCACCTCATGGAAAAACCAACAATGTGGTTTCCGAACAGGTCTGACATAAACCGGCCTGTACAGCCAGAAGCTAGAAATTTTGGAGTAAAGTAGAGGAGGAACTGTGCTATCCGAGTAGCGAAAACAAAGGCGTTGATCAGCTTCGCGGTTTGTTACCGCGAAGCTGATCTGCGTCTTTGTTTTCGCATATGCAGATTGTTGGTTTTCTCATGAGGCGGCTCTTTTCTAGGACTTTAAATTACTAACAAGTTTAATGTTATCGACAGAATCTGGTTTTTTTTTTTTTTTTTTTTTTTTTTTTGTTCTTTCCAAAAAGCTTTCCTATGAAAGACATATCAATTAATTACGAGTATTATTAACACCATGATATCCTGTTTCTTATGGTGAAAACAGATTGACTACCAACACCTCGGTTTTTCCTGCTTTCATATATTATAGTTGTTCACTGTTTGCTAGTCTAAAGTGAAGCATAATGAGAAATCTTTTGATAGAAATGTGACATACATATAGCAAAATTTTGTTTTTTAATGGTCATTTTTGTGACTTACTGCAAAATATTCTCTTCATTAAATCATGCTACCAAATAATTCTAGCATAATGCTCCAACTCATTCAGCATGACGCTTAAAACAAATACTGCCAATTTCATGATCTTCCATGAGCTGTTTGTTGTACATCCTGACATAGATGTAAAGAGTGAAAGGTATATGTTTGGTTTGTAAGTAGCACAGTCTTAGACTGCACAGACTGCACAGTGCTGCACAGATCTGTTGTCTGCATGCTACACCCCTAGATCTGTTGATCAGTAAAATAACTACTGAATTATGGTGCATGACCCTGCTGGGTTTTAGTGAAAATTTTTGTATTAAGATTACCATTTGTTTTAGAAGCACTGGATGTATGTTTAACATGTTATGTGTACAAGTGAATTGTTGTATGACATTGTATTTTTTCACTGTTTATTTTACGAGATGTTGCATCTTTGGCTTTTTGTTAAGCTACACATATGTTCGCATTCTTTGTATGAATATTTAAGCTGTTTAAAGTGAAGACATTTGAGCAGTGACATAGTGAATCTTATATGCTGTTCCTAGTAAGATGTAAGTTTTTGAAAATCTCCTTGAAGATTTTGAATTTTGTCCTAGTTTACCCCAGAATTTAATTGTCTAGATCTACTTGAAATAATTCAAGCAAATTTTTAATTTACCACAGAAATAAAAATAAGTTTTGTGGCCACACTTGTGGATGCATTCAAATTTCTTGCATTTCCGGGTAAAAAACCTGGCTAATTATGGCAATGTTCTGTTAGATGTTCAAACCGTTGCAAGTTTTCTAGCCAAAATGTGTTTTTACCCCTCTTTTTTTTTCTAACATTTTTGCTCACATATCATGCTTTTACATCATTGTGACTTTGTGTTGTGATTGTATTCATTTTTGTTTAGCTACTATTGAAACAGAAAACACTAAGATCTTTTAAACGTGAACATTTGCGGTCATTTGTTAAAGAAGGAATAGAAAAAGAAACTATGTTTTGATTGTGATTAAGAGCCAGATTGTTCAAATCTTTGGAAAAGTCAACCAACTGTTTGGAAATATATGTTCATGTTATAGGTAAAATACTTCGACCATGCCACTTAACCTCTGACTTAGATATGCATTTGTTGATCGGACTGCTTAAATAACTATGACGGTAAACAATATATGACCACATGCTTCACGAGCCACTGGAAAAATGTGTAAAACAAACACTGTGCCCCTTTTACCGTGTTTACAAAACTTCATCATGCGAGTTCAAGCGGCACGGTCAAAGTATTTTACCTATAGGTATTCTTACACAGGTCTGTGCAAGAGTAAAGCCAGATTAGACCTCCCCATACAAGTAGTTTGGTCAGAGTCTGCATAATTTGCTGTTGTACTTGTTTTGTTTAACATGTACTTGCCTTACTTGTTTGTGCCTATTAATGTTTAAGCTGTTTTATGATTGTTGAAGAGCTAGGTGATTGTTTTGCACTTTATGAGCCGCATCGTGAGAAAACCGGTCTTCGGGGTTTCCGACCAGGTGCGACATAAATCGGTCTGTACAGTCACAGGAGCAGGTTAGATACTTGAAATTTCGGATTTAAGAAGAAGAGAAATTGTACTATCCGTGTAGCGAAAACAAAGGCGCTGATCAGCTTCGCGGTTACCGCGAAGCTGATCTGCGCCTTTGTTTTCGCCTAGGCAAAAATCCGGTTTTCTCACGATGCGGCTCTTATGATATGATAAATATGGTGCTGAATAATACCGTGATTTTCTGTTTCAATTCTTTTCTTTATATTGACCCCCTTAAAAGCAACGAGGATGCAGAATATAGGATGGTGTCTGCAAAATTTGCAGAAAAATTCTTGACATTTACTGTAGGTTTTGGTGCTTTACGCAAACATTTTCAAGATGCAAAAAAGGGAAATAATCATTAATGACCTTTTTAGCTCACCTGAGCCGAAGGCTCATAGGTGAGCTGATAGTATACCCATGCTCCGGCGTCCGTCCGTCGGTCGTCCGTCCGTCCGTCGTCCACAATTTCAAAGATCTTCTTCTCTGAAACCGCTGGGCCGATTGTTCTCATATTACATATACACCATCTACAGGTAGGGGGAAAGAATAATTGTGTTTTTTGTATTGATCGGATAAGGACTCTGGTTGCTATGGCAACTTATGCTTCCCATAGACTTATAATGGAAAAAAGTGAAAATTGCCAGTTTTTGCTGTCTTGTTGGAGATATTTGAATTTTGTTTTTGCAGAAATGTTTATTGAGTAGTCCTCTAAGTTTCATGTGACTTTTGTCCTAATCCTTCATTTTGATTGGTTGCAGGGGCCCCATATAGGGCAAAATTTCGAAAAACATTCAAAAATCTTCTCAAAAACTGTCAAGGGGATGAAGCCTATACTTTGTATACATGTTCCTGACAGTGGCCTCTACATAATTTGTGTTTTTTATTCCAGGCAGATAAGAACTCTGGTTGCTATGGCAACTTAAAGTTTCCATAGACTTATAATGGGAAAAGTGGAAATCAGCTATTTTTCCGCTAAAATTGCAGACATTTGAATTTTGTTTTTGCAGAAATGTTTATTGAGTAGTGTTTGACGTTTCATGCGAGTTTTGTCCTAATCGTTTATTTTGATTGGTTGCTGGGGCCCCATAAAGGGCAAAATTTTGAAAAAAAACATTCAAAAATCTTCTCCTCAGAAACTGTCAAGTGGATGAATCCTGTACTTTGTATACATGTTCCTGACAGTAGACTCTACATAATTTGTGTTTTTTATTCCAGTCGGATAAGAACTCTGGTTGCTATGGTGACCTATAATGGGAAAAGTGGAAATTAGCTATTTTTTGAAAACTATTGCAGCCTGAGATCTGAAAAGTGGTAGATGCAAACAACTAATGGATTAGATGAAGGTATATGATTAATTTAGGTCAAGGTCATCTCTTCACCTTGGCCGGTCTGTCGTCCATACACACTTTTCAAAGATTTTTTTTCTCTGAAACCACTTGGCCAATCAAAGCCAAATTTTATATGAAGCATCTATAGGAAATGGGAACCAATGTGTATATAAATAATCCAGGTCACGTGACCAAGATGGCCGCCATGCCCATATATGGTAAAAACCCTTAAAATATCTTCTTATCCAGACCCGGTGAACCGATATCAACGAAACTTTGCATGAAGTATGGATGACTCAAGTACTACAATGTATATATAAAATATGACCCTGTGGTGACCTTGACCTATTTTATGGCAAGGTCAACATAGGTTGTCAATGCATTTGAATGGGGAAAACTTTTAAAATGTCATTTTAAGTGAAAGTCTTGCAGGAAAAGGGCAGTAGGACTGAAATTTAATGATTCTGAAAAAAAAAATGGATCCCAGGGGCTCATCTGTTTTTAAAATGTTATTTGAAGGGGAAAATCAGCAGGAAATTCGCAAATGGACAGAATATTGATTATTCTGAAAAAAAAAGAAAATGGCCCAAGGGCTTCATCTGTCCCTGCACTGGGGTTAAATACCATAATATTCAAATATGTTTATTGGTATATGAAGCAGATCTCAGGTGAGCGTTTACAGGACCATTGGTCCTCTGGTTTACAGGTTCCTTGTCAAACTTTTGAAATATGAATGATGTCTATGTAGCTTAGTAGGTTTTTCTCACATACTGGCTTTGCAGACTGCAGCATACAGTTCCGATTGCACAAATCATTTAATGCATTCAAATTATTACAATCAAAGGACAGTAACTAGCTGCTTAATTGTGATAATTGCTTGTTCTGATGTTGTTAATGTCCCTTGTGCTTTAAAAAAAAAATAAAATCTTTGCAAGTTTTTGTGAATTGTTTGCTGTTCATATACAGCTGCTACCAATGTGTATTACTCTACCTCTTTCTGTGATTTATGCTTTTGTCAATTAAAAAGGTGATTATTTAACTGTCCAAATTTGGGGACACTTCATAGAAAATTTTGTGTTAATTTTCACACTGGTTATCCAGAGACAACCAATGCATCTGAGAACTACCAACAATTTGAGCCTGTGCTTGAGAAAACCAACAATTTGGCTTTCCGGCCAGGTACATGTATGATATAAACGAGCCTGTACAGTCACAGGAGCAGGCTAGAAGCTTGAAATTTTGGATATAAGTAAAAGAGGAATTTTACTGTCCATGTAGCGAAAACGAAGGCGCTGATCAGCTTCGCGGTTACCGCGAAGCTGTCTGCACCTTTGTTTTCGCCTAAGCAGATTGTTGGTTTTCTCATGCAACGGCTCATTTATTATGCAACGATATGCCAATAGGTAATACCTGTCTGTCAACAAATTTGGACCATAGAAAGTTGTTTCAAGACGGGTATTTGAGTACTAGTATTGATTTCATCCGCATCTGTTGTTCCCTGTAGTGTTGGTTGTGTCTGGATGACCTGTGTGATTTTAGCTTTCTGTAATACAGAAAGGTTTAGTTTTAGCTAAAGCATTGTTGTTAGATTTTTCTCTGTAACCAAAGAATGTTGAAAAAATCATGTAATCAATTTAAGTATCAGTGTTCAAGAAAGGTTGGAATCTGTTTTGTGGCGTTACAAAATGAATCAAATAACTTTTGTATTCAGCAAATACTCAGATTTGAGAGCATATTCAAAGTTTTTGCTGTATTTCACAAACAAGACTTTATGAGCCGCATCGTGAGAAAAACGGATTTTTGCCTATGCGAAAACAAAGGCGCAGATCAGCTTCGCAGTAACTGCGAAGCTGATCAGCGCCTTTGTTTTCGCTACACGGATAGTACAATTTCTCTTCTTCTAAAATCCGTAATTTCGAGCTTCTAGCCTGCTTCTGTGACTGTACAGGTCGGTTTGTGTTGGACCTGGTCGGAAACCCCGAAGACCGGTTTTCTCGCGTCGCGGCTCTTATGATTGTGCAGCAGATCTGAATGTTTTGGGCACAAACGTTATTTTGTGACATTTATTCTGTGGCATAAATAATATTCTATTTTTACTTGTTGGTTGAATTGTTAAGCTAGCTTTAATTGCTAGATGTTTTAAGAACAAATTGTTTTGTATGCTTTTACATGACAACCATGTATAATTTGTATATTTGCAAATAAACACCAGAAAAAGACAGATTTCCTGAGTTGATAGTGATTATTTTCCTCCTGAATGCATTTGGCAACATGGCATGTTTTTGTTTTTTTTTTTAAAAATGTATGTTCATAACCATGGAGGTTATTCAAATGAATTTCATCCGAGGCATTTGTAAACCATCACATGCAAAACCTTGCTGTCCTCCGAGTATATGGTTGATGGTCGTATATAAGATACTAGTGATTACTAGTCAATATACACTCGCATGGTGAAGTTTTTGCATGTGATGGTATACAAATGACTCGCATGACAGCACAGGTAGCATCATTTGAATCACCCCCTGATAACTGCAGCCAAACATTTTATGGAATATGATTAGCTACTGCAAAAAGTTTCAAAAGTGACTGGTTCATTTTATTTTTGTCACAAATGATATGCCATTTAAATTTTGTGGGCCATTTTAAGTTGTTGGGTCCCAGAGTGATTGCAAGGCTGATTGGGATTAAAGCGACACCAAGGACCCCTCCCCTCCTCCCCCCCCCCCCCCCCCCCCCAGCACACACACACATTTACAATATTTTGTGAAAATATTTTACTGCTGTCTTCAACAGATTTAAGAAGAGCATGGTAATGTACGGGCCTTGGCATTAAAAGTCTGTTTGAACCACACTGGCCTCAGGTTGTGTCCCTGAGCAAGAAGCATGAATATCCCATGGTATTGGTTAATACCATGGAAGCAATAACTTAGTCCTTTGACTTGCATAACTGAAAAATTGTTGACTTTGAGGTTTTTACCAATTGTGCACGGGTCTGTCAAGTCATCCCAAATCTGCTCTATGGATGACAAGTAAGCTGAGTGTCGATGATTGCAATTTGCATTCCAGTGCCGTATTTAGCTGTCATAGTTTTAAATGGGCCCTATGCGGGGAAGCATTGTCATGTTGGAAATCTCTCCGCAGTATCTATTGACGAAATCGAATACCCTCCAGTAATAGCTTTACTGACCATTCCAAAGTGGATATTCTTTGTGTTTCCTGTTTATTCTGTCTGTTGTGTTTTGTTGTCTTTTCGTCTGCCGCCTTTTCGTAGGCACTATTTTTTTTGTAAAACAACCTATGGTTGTTAAATTTTCCACATTCTTACTGCTTAGGTCATACAGAGACTTGGACCTCAGTTTTTAAGTCTCTACCTAAAAACTTCAGAAGCCTTCATTCAATTTTTGCAGGCTTAACCATGATGCCGGTTAGGACAAGGCGTATTTCTTGCAGACATCTGAGACAGATCATAGTGCAATGATACAGCTATGTACAGTTTTTGTAAGACAGGTCTGAAGACAAGGACTTAACATTAGGTATAGCATGGTCTCTGGTCTCTCTTCACAGTATGTCCTGTGATGGGATCTGAGTTTATAGCCTCATGCGAAATACAAATGTACTAGAGAAACAGAGATCGAACCTGCAACCCCTGGATTACACGGTGAGTGGCTTAATCATAGTGCCAGGGAGGCTTCTTTTGGATTTCATAAACAAAGCAGCAGTGCAATCCAAACCAGACAAAAGGGTCATAAATGCTTGCTTGCTAAAACGGGTTTTAAAAAAATGAAGGCAGTATTTTTGTAATACTTTATTTCTTTACATGTTAAACCTTCCATGCAAATGAAACTTTAATGAGAATACACAATGAAGATGACTTTCCAGTTTCAGCTTTATGCAACTGGCTACACTATTTGGTGATCACTAGAAAATAATTTTGATAACATTTTTCATAAAAATTGTGGTGCCCATTAGAAGTTAGTTTGTTTATTGAGGTTTACCATCAACAGTCAAAAAAATTTCAGTATCACCAAATGAGCCCCGGCTTTTTGCTTATGCAAAAACAAAGGTGCAGATCAGCTGTGCAGTAACTGCACAGCTGATCAGCGCCTTTGTTTTCACCTATAATCTGATATTACAATCCTTCTTCTATTTAATATCCGAAATTTCAAGCTTCTAGCCTATTTCTGAGACTGTACAGGTCGGTTTGTGTCAGGCCTGGTTCGAAATCCTGAAGCCCGAGTTTCTCATGTCGTGGCTCAAATACTAACCCGCCACGGTCATTGGGACAATCACCAATTCTAGCTTTAGTTAGTATTTTTAAAAATGAAACCCTGATGAAATTTGAAAGTATGAATTGAAATGTAAGCACTTTAAAACATGAAACCCTGATGAAATTTGAAAGTTTGAAATGAAATGTAAGCACTTTAAAACAAAGTAAAGACTTAGTACAAACATTTGTGCATTAAAATGATTTAGGACTGTTGTTTCCAAATGAACAGCATTTGAAATTTTAAATACCATATTCATTCTAATTAGTGCACATGGTCCAATACTCCAATAAGCGCACGCCCCTGCCATTTCTGAAAAACAGGCATAAGCCCACACTGCTCGACTTGGGTATTAGTATTTTACACCAGTTTTACACACTATATACCTTATTATCCATTTTAAAAAGTATCCGTAAATGATCAAACACTATTTGAGCCGCAACGCGAGAAAACCGGTCTTCGGGGTTTCCGACCAGGTCCGACACAAACCGGGCTGTACAGTCTCAGAAGCAGGCTAGAAGCTTGAAATTTCGGATATAAGAAGAAGAGGAAATATACTATCCGTGTAGCGAAAACAAAGGCGCTGATCAGTAACCGCGAAGCTGATCTGCGCCTTTGTTTTCGCATAGGTAAATATCCGGTTTTCTCACGACGCGGCTCATTTTGCAATGATAGTAACACTTAAATGACATTTTTTAAATCAATAATATTTTGACATGGTTAGTTTAGCAACTTATGTGTTAGTTTCGTTTGTAGTGTGCACTAATTTAAAAGGATAAGCACCCTGTGCACTAATTAGAACGAATACGGTATAATACTAAAACATATTAACATTTTTGCAGGAAAAAATGTCTTCTAAAAATGTAAATCATTTGTGTCTTGTAATCTAGGAAAGGCATATACTCAAACAGTTGACTTGATTACTATAATTTCAGAAATGTTCGCGAGAAATTTATTTTCATGAATATTAGCCTGTTTGATGCCTTGCAAATCTAATAAAGAATCTCTATGAGCCATTCAGACTACATGAACAAGACAGCAAATTATTTGGAAAAAGAAAATTTGCAAAATAAAAGTCGCAGAAAAATTTCCGAATTTACAGTATTTACAGTATAATGCTGTTAACAAAGGTCCATGTTCTTTATTAGAGCTGGTTGGTTAATATTGTGTTTAACTTCCATCAGGAAAACATGTCCGTGAAATGTATACCCCCTTAAGGTTCCTTATTACTATAATAATAGTGTTTTCTGCTCATAAATATTTCATAGATTTTTTTAAAAAATGTGGCATGTTACATACCAGAATAATCCCTAAACCTTAAACTTTCTTATGAATGATAATGTTTTCCAAAGGGAAGCCATTGTAATAGAAGTTTTTAGTGAAATTACCTATTTTTCTAATAAATTTCCATAAATAATCCTTTAAAATAAATTTTTGATTTTAATTGATAGAAACCTTTGTGAAGGTCTAAATAATGTTCTCCAACTAATTTGCAAGCTGAAAAATTAGCTTAGAAACGATTTGCATGAATAGCAGGTGCATCATCTTTATCAGATTTATTACTTTAGATAATATTGTCCGTCACTTATGCAAATACCTGTACCTTAAATATACCATGCCAAATAAATTAAGCAACTTTTACTTTGAACAGTGTCTTCATACGTTTTAGACATTAGGGAAGTTCTTCTGACAATATCTTTTATGTATCTAATAAGGGTAAAAACAATTGTTGTGTGTTGTTGAAGTAACGTTGGATTTAAAGTCCTCTGAGACATGTCTCAAATAAAACATAGACCAGAGGACCATTGGTCCTGAGAACGCTCACCTGAAGCCTGATCCTGGAGTATTAAGTCATCATGAAATGACCTTGACCTTGAATACTCACACACCTTTATTGAATTCATAAGTTGTCTGCATCTGCAAAGTTTCAGGTCTCAGGCTGCAATAGTTTCAAAACCCAGTGATTTATGAGAAAACCATAATTTTAATTTTGATATTTAAATGACTTTGGTCCAAGGTCAAGAAATGACCTTGGCCTTCATTAATTACTTACCTTAATTGACTCCATTGGTTGTCTGCATCTAGCAACTTTCAGGTCTCAGACTGCAACAGTTTCCAAAATATCCATTGTTTTCGCCTTTTCCCATGTAAAAGCCTATGTTTCAAAAATTGACCTTGCCGTAAAATAGGTCAAGGTCATCCTATGGTCATCATTTGATCAAACTATGATGGGCTGTAGTCCCAAATGCTACATACCAAGTTTCGCGAAAATTGGCCTGCCGGTTCTGAAGAAGAAAATTTTTGAGTGGTTTTTACCATATATGGGCGTGGCGGCCATCTTGGTAATGTGACCTGGATTTCGCGATCAAACTTTCGTCTCCCCTACCCATGGATGCTCCACATAAAATTTCACTTTGATTGGCCCAGCAGTTTCAGAGAAGAAGATCTTTGAACAGTGTGTATGGACGACAAACTGGCCAAGGTCAAGAGATGACCTTTACCTAAATTAATCACATACCTTCATCTACTCCATTAGTTGTTTGAATCTACCACTTTTCAGGCATCAGGCTGCAATAATTTTCAAAAAAATCCATAGTTTTCACTTTTTCCCATGTAAAAGCCTATGTTCCCAAAATTGACATTGCCGTAAAATATGTCAAGGTCATCCTAGGGTCATCATTTTATCAAACTATGATTGGCTGGAGTCCCAGATGCTACATACTAAGTTTCATGAAAATCGGCCTGCCGGTTCTGGAGAAGAAGATTTTTGAGTGGTTTTTACCATATATGGACGTGGCAGCCATCTTGGTCATGTGACCTGGATTTCGCGATCAAACTTTCGTCTCCCCTACCCATGGATGCTCCACATAAAATTTCACTTTGATTGGCCCAGCAGTTTCAGAGAAGAAGACCTTTGAAAAGTGTGTATGGATGACAGACTGGCCAAGGTCAAGAGATGACCTTGACCTACATTAATCACATACCTTCATCTACTCCGTTAGTTGTTTGCATCTACCACTTTTCAGGCATCAGGCTGCAATAGTTTTCAAAAAATCCATAGTTCTCACTTTTTCCCATGTAAAAGCCTATGTTTCCAAAATTGACATTGCCGTAAATTAGGTCAAGGTCATCCTTGGGTCATCATTTTATCAAACTATGATGGGCTAAAGCCCCAAATGCTACATACCAAGTTTCATGAAAATCAGCCTGCCGGTTCTGGAGAAGAAGATTTTTGAGTGGTTTTTACCATATATGGGCGTGGCAGCCATCTTGGTCATGTGACCTGGATTTCGCGATCAAACTTTCATCTCCCCTACCCATGGATGCTCCACATAAAATTTCACTTTGATTGGCCCAGCAGTTTCAGAGAAAAAGATCTTTGAAAAGTGTGAATGGACGCCAGACTGGCCAAGGTCAAGAGATGACCTTGACCTAAATTAATCACATACCTTCATCTACTCCATTAGTTGTTTGCATCTACCACTTTTCAGGCCTCAGGCTGCAATAGTTTTCAAAAAATCCATAGTTTTCACTTTTTACCATGTAAAAGCCTATGTTTCCAAATTTGACCTTGCCGTAAAATAGGTCAAGGTCATCCAAGGGTCATCATTTTATCAAACTATGATGGGCTGAAGTCCCCGATGCTACATACCAAGTTTCGTGGAAATCAGCCCACCGGTTCTGGAGAAGAAGATTTTTGAAGGGTTTTTACCATATATGGGCGTGGCGGCCATCTTGGTCATGTGACCTGGATTTCGCGATCAAACTTGAAATGCCACTACCCAAGGAGGCTCCACATAAAATTTCAACTAGATCGGCCAAGCGGTTTCAGAGAAGAAGATCTTTGAAATTGTGGACGACGACGGACGACGGACGACGGACGACGGACGGACGCCGGATCATGGCTATCCTATTAGCTCACCTTGTGAGCCTTCGGCTCAGGTGAGCTAATAAAATTATTTTGTACACTATATTTATATGCATTATAGTATGTACACGCTGTGTATACCTGTTAAAATAGGACAGGTAGTCTGTTCATTCAGGTAGAACATACATATACAGTATATTTCCATAGCCTTTTTACATAACAAATAAGCCCATTAATTTGACCTTGATTAGTCTCAAAAAACGGGCTTTTTGTCTGCAGATATTTCGGTAAGAATTGTTTCAAACAGAACAAAAATGATAGCAGTTGATAGATTTTTCTACTTACTAACTACCGTGCCAACACTCATCCCACAATATTTCTTATTTAAGCGTAAAACAATGCAAGAAAAATAAAAGCAGTTTTCAAACTAACAGTGCATTTCACTACCAACATGCACGAAAATGCAAATACAAATTCTGGTTATATTACTAGGATAACGTTTGTCATTCATAGCCCTTTCAGGAGATGTAATATAATGAATGATCTGTATCCCAGGACTGAGAACAAAATGTTCAAAGTTTAGGGGGGGTTAGGGACTTTGTAAATATATCAATCCACGTTAAACCCCACGTTTATATAGAAAAACTGGGGTTTGCAGGGGTGACCCTAATTTTCTTAATTTTGATCCAAAACATAGATTGTGGGTACACGTTAGAACCGCCTTGGCGAGGCGGTTCTAACATGTACCCACAATGTATGTTTTGAGCAAAAATAAGAAAAATATAAAAAAAAATCAGCTGAAAATTTTCAATTTTTAAACCTCAAAAAATCTGTTTATTGCATGGGCAAGTTTTCGTAATGCCACTCAAAAATTGAGGTCGTATAGAGAAGGAACCTCGATAAAAAAGACATTCAAAGGACTAGGGAAGCCCAGGATTGGAATCACAACTCCTAATTTACAAGACAAGTGGCTTAACCAGTATGCCATGGACGCTTTTTTGAAGACCGAATTTCCAAGATAGAATTTAATACTGAAAACGAAATAAATACAGGTCAACCTCATTATAACGCTATCTTTGGGGTCCATGGAAACAGACCGTGTTATAAGTGAACCGTGTTATAATGAGGTTATTTACAATAGATATATAACAAAATAATTAATTTGGGAGCCATGACATGGCCGTGTTATATTGAAAACCGCACTATAGTGAGGCGCGTTATAATGAGGTTGTAAATTCCCTTTGATGTAATGTAAATTTGGAAATTTTCGAGAGACTTTTATTTCGCGAATTTTTTATTTTAGATTTTTTTAGCAAGTTCTTGAATTTGCGAGCTTGTACAAGTGCAGTCTTTAAACCTTATAGTTAGTCTTTATTAGCGAGAACTTTGAATTCCCGAAGCAACAAATTCGCAAATATTCGCCAAAATTGAGTTCTCGCAAACATTTCCGAACTTGCAGTAGATAAATTGACTAAAAAATATGAGCCGCCTCATGGGAAAACCAACAATCTGCATAGGCGAAAACAAAGACGCAGATCAGCTTCGCGGTAACCGCGAAGCTGATCAGCGCCTTTGTTTTCGCTACTCGGATAGTACAATTCCTCTTCTACTTAAATGCGAAATTTCAAGCTTCTAGCTCTTTTCTGAGACTGTACAGGCCGGTTTGTGTCGGACCTGGTCGGAAACCACATTGTTGGTTTTCCCACGAGGCGGCTCATATGTGAACTGTACAACAGACTCTAGTCAGACTTCCTCTAGGAGTTTGTTTTGTCTATACTGAAACAAAAAAAAAGAAAAAAAAGAAACACACAGGTAGATTTACACTAAAATATTTTGAATTGAATGGTTGACTGTGATTTGTTCAATTGTGTATGCTAACCCGAATGACGATTAATAGAAAAGATTTTACTTGAACACTTTAAAATTCTCATAAATCTTGCTAAGCATGATACAATACATTGTCAGCGTTCTGTTTAATATTCTTTGTTGATGCAGGCGTGCACAGGTTAAAGACAGCCAAGCTAAACTTAAACAAAATTATTCATTCACATTATCTGTGTGTTTCTTTTTTCTTTTCAGTATAGTGTCCCATCTAGCATAATACAGTGTTCTTATAAAACACTTTAATTTCAATATATTAAATTCTTCATGACTAGTATAATATTCACTCTATAAAATTAACATAATAATAATACATGTTGTGTCTTTCATGTGTCAAACTGGGTACATAGCTATAAAATCATTTTCAAACAATCTTGATGGTGTACTGTTTTAACACGTCCACATGTACTATTAATAAATACATTCCGTTAAATACAGCTTTAATATCTAACCTTTTAGAGTATTATTAGTTATTGCAATTTTCTTAGTGTGATGCAAACCAATGATATACATTGCACTATATACATGCAAATTATAACAAACTGTTTCTAAAATAAATACTACAGCACCTTTAGTAACCATCTATAATGTAAAATGCATTTTTAACGTGCATGAAAACCCCCATATGAGCGACTAGAATGCATATATAAATGTTTTTACTAAATATACGTAATAAGTACATATTAATCAGTATAAAATTCATAAACTTGCACCCTTTGCAACGAAATTCTTGTGTGAAACAACAGCTGTACTTTATTGAGATTCTGAAATATTTCAAATGCTAACAATTCTAACATTCATCTAAAACTATATGAACACTTTTTAATGACAATGAAATCTTATCACATTCACTGTATGGAAACAAACTCAGTTTAAGCAATCATTTGTGTACACAACGGTGACGTCACAGGGAATTTTAACAATTCAGACTAAACCCTAGTTCTGACAATTTGTGTTGCCGTTTGCATAAATTATTTGCGAAAAAGTTTACATATCCAGCACACACTTTTGGTTGTATGTAAACTGTAAAAATTTTCGTATTCACCCTCTGGTCACTGAGAACACTTAGGAAATCTTAAACTTCCGCATAGTTCTATATGTTGACAACTATTTCAAAGAAAGGAAATATTGCTAAATAGTGATTGTAATATGTCACATATTATAGAAGAGGGTCTGGATGGGGGGTCCTGGTATTCACTAATCACTAAAAATTTAGCCATTTATTCACTGTCATTAAAATTTTGGCTTATTCATTAAAATTTTCTCGAATATTCATTAAAATATGATAATTACTAGAACCGCCTTCTTCACCCAGCTAATTTCTAATAGCAAATATAGGTATTCCCCACCTAAGGCATCCCTTATCTAAAGCCACAAAGACTAGTTCTATGATACTTAATTGTAGACTGCTGAAAGCAACCTTGATTTTAACATCTTGAGAGAAGCATATATTATCTGCTAGACCACAAAGCCTCATAGAAACTTTCCGAAATAGTTAACTGATTTTTTAGCAAATCCTCTTTTAAATCTGTTGGGAATATAATCCCCTCCAAACTGTATACTGAATATGCCCCGAGTTTCACCCTGAATCTTTCTCTTCAATTATGCATATCAAAGGTTAATTTAAGAAAAATTGTAACTTCAGGGGTAAAAGTTATAATAAAAAGCTGTTGTTTTTATTTAGTTAACTAGTAAGCATAGGAGTACTATGTGAAGTATGATTTTGTGCTTGTGCCTGATTGTACAAAACATTTTATAAATGTCTTAAATACCGAGCGAGCGAAGCGAGCGAGGAAAAAAATTATGTAGCGACATATAAACTGCCAGTTAGATTTGCATTAACGTTCTTAGTACTGGCTTGTTTCTGATTGCAAAAGTCACCATAATTATGCTCTGTCATATAAAAAAGCAAAGAGATGTCCGTCCACAGAAAAGATTATCATTATAGGATTGGAACATACATAATAAGGACAAAGTGGGGTAACAGCCTAAAAAGAAAATACATATACATAAGCAAACAAAACAGTGAAATAGTATCTGGCTCAGGAAATGACACATTGTTTTAAAAGATTCATGAAGTGAGTCCCTACATGCTATGTCTTTCCAAACATTCAAAGATTTCAGAAATATGACTATAACATTTGAGCTAAATCGGGTCTGGGGGCGAAAAAAATGAAATTCTGGAATGTCAGGGAGGCCATCTAAGACAATTCCATAGCCAAATTTAGCATATTCATTATTCTTTAAAATGTTATTATTCACTATTCATTATATTATTCTGCTATTCATTAAAAGTTTTCATTTATTCATTATTTTTTAGGACCTACTTATTCACTAATCATTAAATTTTTGGCTCTTTATTCACTCTCATTAAAATTTTTAGGCCATTATTCTTTAATCATTATACCCCATCCAGACCCTCATAGAATATGTGTAAAACATTTTTCTTTACTATGAAAATAGCAACATGTGATTTCTGAAATTATTTATGAATGCGCTCTCTGTCGTATGACGTATACACAAATGATAGCAAACACAGACTTTGTTTTCCAATACTGACATTAAGTTCTAGAAAAATCTACATAGATGTACATTGAAAATTTAAGAACACTTATATTTTCCTCCTATCAGCTTACTAGCTATGTCCATGTATTTTGTGTCTTTTTTCTGTTTTTCTTATACATGTTATAAAGATTATTTTAATTTACATGTACATCTAGCATTGCACTTTAATTGTTTTGTGTCACATAATCTTAATTAAAGGGAAACACAATATACATTGAAAATTTACCTTGAAAATGCATTGAAAAATACACCAATAAATAATAAAAAAAAAAGGCTAAATTCAATACTAGAACACATAAATGACCAGAACACCCATTCTTTAGCTACTACAATAAAATATAAACTCCACAAACGTAAATAAGGATAAATAAATGCAAACATTTTTATACAAGTACAGTAAATTCTCAGCCGCATTTTACTTTATGCAATGCAATTTAAACAAATTCCCACAATATTAAATTATAATTGAGGCGCCGCATCAGAAAACCAACAATTTGCAAAGGCGAAAACAAAGGCGCAGACCAGCTTCGCGGTAACCACGAAGCTGATCAGCACCTTTGTTTTCGCTACACAGACAGTACTATCCCTCTTCTTCTTAAATACAAAATTTCAAGCATCTAGCCTGCTTCTATGACTGTACATGCTGATTTGTGTCAGACCCGGTCGGAACCCAAATTGTTGGTTTTCTCATGCACAGGCTCATAATTCTTCTTCTTGAACAACTAAGTAAATGAGAATTATACAATTACTGATTACTAACAGGTTTTATACATATAATCATAAGAAATTACAGTGGTTTTCATTTTTTAGCAATACTGAATTATTATATACAAATGAAATGAAACTAACTGAAAATATTGAGAACAATAAAATAATGTAACAATAGATAAATATTAAATGTAGCAATAACACACCTAACCCATAGCTCTGTTTTAAACACAATTCAAGTCAAGGTTCTGATGAACATAGATATTTACTGATTAACTGAATTATCCACCAATTTGCTTTCCATAGATTCTCCCTAAAGATAAATGACGGATAATTTCCATTGCAGTACGGCTTTCTGGTTTCCTTTAAATTTTTATAAAACTGATACAAGCAAATAACAAAGAAAGAGTACCCTCAAATCCAGTAGATTGCTTGCAAAATCTGTACAGGAACTTTCTGATTTCGCTGCTATTACTGAAATAGTGCATTACAAATAAGAGCTGTCGCAGGACAGCGTGCTCGACTGCTTCTGACCTTTGTCAAGCATAAGGCCAAACCCGACCAGTAACCCAAAGCATTATGCTCACATCTTTTTTGCCTTGATGCAATAAGGCAAAATCACAACCATGAAAGTTAACTACCTAAGATTTAAAGGTCTCACTCATACTGTGAAAGAAGTGTGTTCATATACCAACTGAGTGCCAAGACACAAGGCAAAATCACTGAACCGTGAAAAAAGGTCACACTGACCTATAAGTATTGCAGGGTCAAAGGTCTAGTGATACTTACTCATAATGTGAAAGAAAAATGATCATATACCCATTCAGTGTTGAGATATAAAGCAAAATCACTGAACCATGAAATTAAGTCATATTGACCTACAAGTATGTTTGGGTTAAAGGTGTGGTCATACTCATTCATAATCAGAAAGAAGTATGAAAAAATACCAACTGAGTGTTGAGATATAAGGCAAAATCACTGAACCATGAAATTAGGTCACAGTGACCCAGGACTACTTTATGGTCAAAGGTCTTGTCATACTCATACATATCGTGAAAGAAGTATGTTCATATACCAATTGAGTGCCGAGATATAAAGGAAAATCACTGAACCGTGAAATTAGGTCATATTGACCTAGGACTACTTTAGGGTCAAAGGTCTTGTCATACGCAAACATAGTGTGAAAGAAGTTTGTTCATAAACCACTTGAGTGCCGAGATATAAGGCAAAGTCACTGAACCTTGAAATTAGGTCACAGTGACCTATAAGTATATTGGGGTCAAAGGTCTGGTCATACTCACTCATAATCTGAAAAAAGTATGAAAATATACTAATTGAGTGTCAAGATATAAGGCAAAATCACTGAACCGTGAAATTAGGTCACAGTGACCTAGGACTACTTCAGGGTCAAAGGTCTTGTCATACGCATTCATACTTTGAAAGAAGTTTGTTCATAAACCATTTGAGTACCGAGATATAAGGCAAAAATCACTGAAGCGTGAAATTAGGTCACAGTGACCTGTAAGTATATTGGGGTCAAAGGTCTGGTCATACTCACTCATAATCTGAAAAAAGTATGAAAATATACTAATTGAGTGTCAAGATATACGGCAAAATCACTGAACCGTGAAATTAGGTCACAGTGACCTAGGACTACTTCAGGGTCAAAGGTCTTGTCATACGCAAACATACTTTGAAAGAAGTTTGTTCATAAACCATTTGAGTACCGAGATATAAGGCAAAATCATTGAACCGTGAAATTAGGTCACAGTGACCTATAAGTATATTGGGGTCAAAGGTCTGGTCATACTCACTCATAATCTGAAAAAAGTATGAAAATATACTAACTGAGTGTCAAAATATAAGGCAAAATCACTGAACCGTGAAATTAGGTCACAGTGGCCTATAAGTATATTGGGGTCAAAGGCCTGGTCGTACTAACTCATAATCTGAAAGAAGTAAGAAAATATACTAATTGAGTGTCAAGATATAAGGCAAAATCACTGAACCATGGAAAGTAGGTCAACCGACCCTTACCGTCATGACACACAAGTCAGTGTCACAAAGTCAAAAGATGAATGACCAACCATCCTCCTAAGTTGTTTCTATTAAGAAATAAAAAGAAAAAAAAAATCGAGGAGTTCTAGATTTTGACCTCTAGCCCCGCCCCCTGACTCCGACCCAGAGGTCCGATGTCATGGAACCTAAAGTGTATGAAGTATGAATGCTTTATGATAAGTTGTTGTCAAGATATGCCTCCTTGTAAAAGTTACACAGCAGTACATCTATTTTTTAGTGTTCTAGTTTTTAACCTCCAGCCCCACCCCACAGGCAGGGACCCAGGGGCCCGATGCCATGGAATGAAACTCAACCCTACAGGGTACCTATGGTCCGAGTATGAAAGCCCTCTGATAAAAAATTTCAAGATATAGACTTCTAGAATACTATATCACAGAAAAGCCATTATTATTAATGGTGTTCTAGATTTTAACCTCTATCCCCACCCCCTGGCATGGACCCAGGGGCCCGATGCCATGGAATGAAAGCTAACCCTACAGGGTATCTATGGTCCAAGTATGAATGCTTTCTGATGAAAGGTTGTCAAGATATGGACTTCTAGAAAACTTTAACGCAAGTGTGACGCGCACGCGCACGGGAACGCGCACGGGAACGCGCACGGGAACGGGAACGGGGACTACCGGGGTGACTGCAATAGCTCTATGCACTTCGTGCAGTCGAGCTAAAAATATCCACAAAATTTTTAAATCTATTTTTTTCATCTCTTATATGCTATGACATGTTTCCAGTCCAGTTACATTAATATTGTTGTACAGTATGTGTATTATGCTTTTGAAATACATTGTAAGGAAATTTAACATTATACATGTACAACTATAGGACTTTGCTAAACTTTTGCCAAGAAGTATACATGCATGTGCCCCATACATGTTCTCTTATACCAAATATATGTTAGTCTTAAAGATCACTAGAAAATATATTACATAAACAGCACCTTTTTAATTTTTTTTTTCAGTATCAATTCAACACTTGCTTTTGCTAATAACTTAAAGGTACTGAGCAAAAAAATAATTCCAATGCCTTCAGCGTGTATAAAATAAACTAGAAATGCTAATACTTTCAATTTTATTGACAAGAAAATTTGACTAGCTTAATATTTGAGCCTGTACGTGAGAAAACCAACAATTTCGGTTTCTGACCAGGTCCAACACAAACCAGCCTGTACAGCCATAGAAGATAGCTAGAAGCTTGAAATTTCAGATGAAGGAAACAGAGGGATTGTACTATCCATGTAGCGAAAACAAAGACGCTGATCAGCTGTGCAGTTGCTGCACAGCTGATCTGCGTCTTTGTTTTCGCATATGCAAATCGTTGGCTTTCTCGTGCGAAGGCTCATTTTGCAGTAAGCCCTGAAGCAGAAGCACCTATAGTGAATTTAAGTATAGAAAAAATCTGTTCACCTATAAATACATAAAAAGAAACACAATTTTTATTGCACTCTTAAACATGAAAAGAGTTGAAAAATCTATAAAATCATCTTACTATCTTAGATCCTCCTAAATATATCTATACTACTTCTACTACATAATATATTATCTAAAGGACTAGGGCATTAAACGCCAGATTTCGGCATCAGATTTTGCTAAAAAATAAATTCTGGAATTTAGGTGAGATAACTATTCCTTAAAACTGTCATAAGTCTCCTCTATTAAAAACAAGAACACATACTTCATTTATCTTACAAGCGTTGCCATGGCAACATCCAGAAGAACCACAGATAAAGCACATTTTGCACTTTTTGGTATATTTTTGACCATTTCTGAACACATTTTTTTATTTTTAAGTGCCAGCCCACACGACGAACAAAATGATACTTAGCATACAATATCTCTGGATAATACTTCATAATTATTTCATAATAAAAAATTGTTCGGTGCGTGGGCCGGTAGTTGAAAATGATGCTAAATGGTGAAAAATAGACCCAAAATTGCAAAAAGTGGTATTTCTATGCTTTTCGGAGCATTGCCATGGCAACATGTGTAGTTTGAATGTGGTAGTTTTGCTAGAATTTATAAGCAGGGACCTATACCTGCTATTTGCAATACTTCTCTCCTCAAAATTCCAAAATTCATTTTTTTACCAACACATGAGGCCGAAATCAGGCCTTAAATTCCCTAGGCCTTTGAGTATTTCATTTTTTTTTTCTTCAAAAGATTAACAACAAAAAAAACACACCAAAAAAACATATCTTTATACCCTTAAGCCATCTTTAAAAAGAAATTTCCCGTGCTCTAACTGAAACTCTGTTTTTAATCATTTGAGCCACATCAACAGAAAACCAGATTTTTGCCTTTGCAAAGACAAAGGTGCAGATCAGCTGTGCAGTAATTGCACAGCTGATCCACGCCTTTGTATTTGCTATACTGATAACACAAACCCTCTCCTTTTTAATCCGAAATTTCAAGCTTCTAGCCCGTTTCCATGACTGCACAGGCCAGTTTGTGTCTGACCCCGTCGAAATCCCCAAAGACCAGTTTTCTCTTGTTGCAGCTCATTTAATAGTACAGCAAGCACAGAGATGACCAATGACTAGATGTCTCAACAATGGTGATCAAAAGCTAAATCTCTAAATTCTCAACACAATGCTTGAATACATAAACCCTGATCAAAGTAACTTGTATAATGAGTATTTCAATGAAACTGTATATATAAAATGGATAATTTCAATTTGAAAACAAGAGAAATTTGCAAAATACACATTATATATCAAACTAAGGCCAAAACAAGTTTATGCATTTGTAACCCTTCCTTTTGTCTATTTTTGTTATATATATCTTTTTCAGCAAAATAAATTCACAGAACGTTTTAATAGAAAATAGGCGAGGGTGGAATATCCAATAATTGATAAAAATCGTAAAATGACAATGATGACGAACCCCATTTTTAGCAGGGATAAAACTTGCAAGTTTGCGACACATATAAACTGTTTTGGCCTTATGAAAATGACATTCAAATTACCCAAACATTATCAAAATATATTGCATACAAACAAAAGTCAATGAGCAAATGAGTTTGGCAAGAATGAGCTATATATGTATAATAATTAGAAGATATGAGCCTGTGCGTGAGAAAACCAACAATTTCGGTTCGGACCAGGTCCGACACAAACCGCACTGTACAAGCACAGATGCAGGCTAGAAGCTGGAAATTTTGGATTTAAGAAGAGGAATTGTACTATCCATTTAGCAAAAACAAAGACGCCGATCAGCTTCGCAGTTACTGCGAAGCTGTTCTGCGTCTTTGTTTTCGCATATGCAGATTGTTGGTTTTCTTATGCACAGGCCCAATTATAATAGAATAATGCTAGGATGGCAAGTTTTTTTCCCTATATATAAATAATGCTAAATATGTACACTACATGGTAACTACACTCTGTTTCATCTCAGTGGCCAATTAAAAATAACAGAAATTTTATCTGTCACTTGAATAATGATGAAAAACTTTTAAAACAGGAAGCCCATAATTCATCTGAAGCTAATCTGAGAAACAGTGCGGTCTCGTAGCATTTAAATATTTTGAAATTGTATGATACATGTTGAAAACACTTACAAATGTATATAATTGTTTTAGCTAAAACAAACTATTGGCAACATGAGATGAAACAGGGTATATTAATACACTTCAACCTCATTATAACACGCCTCATTATAATGCGGTTTTCAATATAACACGGCCATGTCATGGCTCCCAAATTGATTATTTTACTATATGTCTATAGATATAGAAAGTAACCTCATTATAACATGGTTCACTTATAACACGGTCTGTTTCTATGGACCCCAAAGATAGCGTTATAATGAGGTTGGCCTGTATTGCTTTCAACAATGAGCTAATGGTTTCAACAATACTTTAGCACTCGTGGCGATTAAAGTCACTTTTTTAAGTGAAACAAACTCAATTCTGGTTTGGTTTTGTGGTATTTCACATGAAAAGCTATGGTTTTGCAGTATTTTCTTGACATAAACATGGTCAACACTAGAAAAATTATTCTTTCTTGTCTTGGCATATTCTGACGCAAAATATTTTTCTGACAAACCAAAGTATGGATTTAAGAGATACATGTATATTTATGGATAAAATGTCAATATAAAATGTTATGAACATTATGAAATAAAGAGGCAAGCTTAAGGCATGCAAACATAGTACAAGAATGATTCTACTTCAAACCTTAAATGCTATTCAGTGGCGGATCCAGAATTTCTAAAGAGGGGGTTCAAATGTACAAAAGGGGGGTTCGATTGCCTAATTTTAAACAACATTTCTTGAAATTGCCCACGAAAATTAAATAATTTGGCTCCAGAGGGGGGTTCGAGCGAACCCCTTGAACCCCCTTTAAATCCGCCACTGCTATCCAAAAGAATTATTCATTGTTGTAAAATAAGGATATCAATCCCAAAAATAGCAAACAGAATCCAAGTTGTCCATGAAATAAGCAATCTCATCCCTGTATCGCAGAATTCAAGAGAATAGATATACATGTATCAATTACTGAACACAAATGAAATCACTGCTGCAATTTTTACTTTTCTGTATTCAAATGTCCAATGCCTAAATGACTAGATGCTCATCATAGATTTCCTGCACTTAACGATTTCAGCAGATTTGTGACCAACCATATGGCCCATGAAGCTGACCTGATCATATAATAATCACATAGAAGACAAATCCAATTCTTCTCGTCCCTGTACTTCAGCAGATGTGGTGGCAGTATTTTCTTCCTGATCAGACAGGCTCTTCAGTTCAGGCTCCTTCCTGTGCTTTGTCTTCGGAGCAGATCTCAACTCAGCAACAATTTTTGCCAAAGCAGTCGGCATATTCTTCTTCTGATTTGCTGATTCTGGTTTTCTCTCATCTTCTTTTGAGGGTACATCTGATTGGCTGTTTTCTATCCTGGTCTCATCTGATTGGTTGAGGTTTTCTTTGCTTTCACTCAAACTGCCAATCAGAAGGCCTGATGGATTATCTTTATCTTTCGCATCATCTGATTGGTTGAGTCTGGCAGCTGACTTGGCAAGCTCAGAAAGCATCGAAGAAGCTGATTGGTCAATCCCATCATTGATTGACAGCTCTGCTTCTGATCCAGCCAATGACGTATCAAGGGTGTAGTTATACTCAGAAGTGCTCAGATCTCCTGGAGAGTATGTCTGCTGCTCATAACTCTCATAAGGACCATTATAATCAATCAACTTCAATGACTCTGGATCAAATTGGACTCCCTTATGGTGTTTGTTGAGGTGATCAATACAATGGTATTTCCGTATGAAACCCTTGGAGCAGATAGGACAAACATGGGGTCTCTCCATGGTGTGAAGCTTCAGGTGACGTCGGTAGCTAGTCAAGTGGGATAACTCACGCTTGCATACATCGCAGGAGTAGACCAATCGTCCACCAGATTCATACATCTTTACGGTTGAGTTGTCTGCAGTTCCAGGCCAGCCTGATGGAGGGGCATTGGGCGAGGCTGTGAGGCTCTTTTCTTTTGGTTTTTCTCTGGGTTGTTTCTTTTCTGATTTGTTCAGCAGATGTTTTTGTCTGTGACGATAGTGCGGATAGACATCGGAGTCATAATAACCTGACAGAACGAGGTTCTCAGAAGAAGCTGCGTAGTCATCTGTGGCAATGTTCTCACCCAGGTTTGAAGGCAGATTGATAGGGATCTTGTCTGGTGTTTCAGCTGTGTCAAAGTTTGTAGTGAATAAATCATTCACTTTGAATACTGGGGAATTCTCAAATACATTCCTGACAATACTGTTGGGTTTCTCTAATGCAGCAGATTCTGGTTCAGGTTTAACAGTGTTGTTTCCAAATTTCTTGAAGATGTTTGCTAAAGGTATCAAATTCTTTCTCCTGTTCTTAATCAGTGTCTTTTCAGTTTCATGTGAGGTAGAATCGTGACCGTCGGGGCTATCCATTTTACTCTCACTATCATTTCCATCTCCATTTACATTTGTGTCAATAATATTCTCAACAGGTTCAGTTTTTATCCAGGAGACATTACTTTTAGATTCTGGACTAGGTTTTGTCTCCTGGGATGGGCAAGCATTAACTCCCTTGACTAGACTGGTATCATTGCTATTACTCTCATTTGTAATACTTCTGTTACTAGATTCATGCACAAGTCCAGGGCTAGAAGATCCGATCAGATTTATTTTCTTGTGTGGGGGTATACCTAGAACCTGTGGTGACTTTGTGGGAGGTCTCTTCCTGACGTGAGAGTTTACAGGGTTCGTCAGCGGAGTAAACTGTCGGCACACAGCTTCTCGAACAGCTAGAGAAATGGTACAAATTATCAGATAAACAAGATCATTTGCAATGGGATTTCACATGTACTGTACCTGATTCAATAGAAGCAATATACATGTATTTATTTTCAGCCATCAATGTTTTTGTCCAATTTGACTTCTCTAATTGCATTTTGCCATATGTGACTCAAGTCATTTGTAAAATATAATCTCCAACTTCATTCGCCATGCAGCCAATCAGTGTTTTTGCTTACCCTTCATACGTAGTACAATCCTTCTATAGCCTCTATCTGAAATTCTGTCTATATTAGAGCCTTTTTGCTTACTGCAATCACTACAAAGCGTGTCTTGGTCTACTAAGTGTTTCGTAGCTCTCTTATGCAACTCGGCCTATTATTTTCTCAATAATTAACATAACTAAAATTACATGGTCATGTAACCATGCAGATGACATACCATCAGCAGTAGAGTACGGTGATAGCGAATGGTTCTGCTCCACAACTTGGTCTTGTTCATCAGGGTTAGTGGGGATCACAACACAGTCATTCTGAATACCTAACAAATATAGAGTTGTTCTAAAGAATAAGATTCAGATTCAAGTAGGACTATTTCTTGTCTATATTTCATATGAGCCACCTCGTGGGAAAACCAACAATCTGCATAGGCGAAAACAAAGACGCAGATCAGCTTCGCGGTAACCGCGAAGCTGATCAGCGCCTTTGTTTTCGCTACTCGGATAGTACAATTCCTCCTCTACTTAACTCCAAAATTCCAAGCTTCTAACTCTTTTCTGTGCTTGTACAGCCCAGTTTGTGTCGGACCTGTTCGGAAACCACATTGTTGGTTTTTCCACGAGGTGGCTCATTTCATATGGTCAGTTACCATAGCCACAACGTTCTTACCAGTACTTAGTGCACATTTCTTTCACCACTAACTGACAAATGCTCTTCTTGAATCAGCTGAAGGGGAAGAATGGCTTTAGAAGTATCTTCATGAACAAATCTTCATCTAAGAAATATGCTGGCCATGAGGAGCTATCAAGGGTCCACTTTCTTCACAAATTGGACACACTACCGATCCAGTTATAGTGCTCAGTGTATAAGTGACTGGGGCACAATTTGTGTTTATAACTGAAATGTAATCATTATATTAGAATTTTTAAGTGCTTATATAATGCCTGATTTGAAATTTGGACACACATTATGGTAACAGTACTGAGTCAGCACTATTTCTTTAACAAGAGAATAATAAGACTACTGGTCATGATACCTTTACAAAAGCTAGTGAAGTTCTCACAGAGCCTCTCAACCGAGATGACGCCCCCATCCTGTAGGTATTCCCGACCCATATACGACCCCAGGTGGTTGTACGTCCCTGCTGACACATTGGTGGATATCACAATAGACTCCTCTCCTGTTTCCATTGCAAGTTTTTGTAGCTGGAAAGTAAAATAAGCTTTCATTAAAACCAATGACAGAGGCAGCCATAACTTGTCATCAAAACACCTTCTAAAGCATCTACGTAGTCTGTCCCAGAAATACGTAGACATTTGAGCCGCCTCGTGGGAAAACCAACAATGTGGTTTCCGACCAGGTCCAAAACAAACCGGCCTGTACAAGCACAGAAAAGAGCTAGAAGCTTGAAATTTCGGATTTAAGTAGAAGAGGAATCGTACTCTCCGAGTAGCGAAAACAAAGACGCTGATCAGCTTCGCGGTTACCGCGAAGCTGATCTGCGTCTTTGTTTTTGCCTATGCAGATTGTTGGTTTTCCCATGAGGTGGCTCATTTGTAATTAAACAGGAACATGTATGCAGAATAGCATGAAATTTATATGATCTGTTTGCATACATCTAATGACCATTTCATACAAATATAGATGAATTGGTCCTTTACACAACAGTTATATGCATTTATGCCAAGAGGGGTAGGTGTCTACAATGCACATCAAAAAGTATGTTTTAAAATTCATCAAGATCAAATTCAACAGTTCCTGTAATTGTGAGTTGAGGTAATATTTCACAACGCTAACTATCAGTTGCACCAGTAACCATTTAAGATAAGTTTTTGAAAGTTTGAAATGATTTCCACCAGCAGGGTTGGTTTTATAGAAAGTTTATCAAAACTACTGCAATTATTTATTTGGAAAATACAGGCGTAATACAAGTTTTACGGCGCAAAATTAGACTTTCACCAATTTTTTTTTCCAGTCAAGTACATTTAACAAAATTAATTTATAAAATCATCATACTTATGTGTTATGTGTCATTAATGATTACATAGTGATTTTGTATGCATTTTTCTTTAAATACTCTAGATGCCTGCTTCTTGGTGTCATTTTAAACAAGCGACATCTTTTAGTTTTCTTTCAGTCTAAAATAAAAGTTGATGTCCCTCAAACAAAATGAAACTAATCATGTTATTTTTTCTGCTTATCATTTCTTACTTGACTAATTGACTATCATTTAAACTAGGAAGACTATTAATCAATGCTTAGATGGCAATTTTCATCACGATTGCGGCTCTAATAAAGAGATTGCATACAAAACATTCACCCACTCCTCCACAAAAACGTAGCAAAATGCTTTTCAACGTGCTCCGTAAACACAGATACACCATCATGTAAATGCTCATAACTTTTGCAATTTTTAAGCAATTTGACCAATATTTTCACTTGTTGTTCACTCGAAATGTAGTTTAAAAGCAAGAAACTATTTTTAAATTTCAACCAACGGTTCACGAATAATTAGACATGTTTTTGATTTCCCGGGACAGACCTCGTAATTGCTGATACATACTGCCTTTTTTATGACATTTTTTTTTCTTCTTTAATATCAAAGAAGCTCTGCTTGGGACTTTCTTTTTTCATTTCTTTTCTGATGTTCAAGATTACACTAAGACAAATGGTTGCCGACATGCAAGGAAGCTGTTTGAACCTGAGGCTGCTAGGTGCAGATTTTCAGTAACCAGTAACACAGGAGCCAGAATTGTTACCAGATAAATGGGAAAATACTATTTCCCCAACCAGTTTAAATTAATTATAACATGGTTTCAGATATAAAAACAGATCTTTAGTGACTACTACACCATAATTGTACGTAGGTATTCTCACGAAATGACAAATAGTTTACCAGATTCTGTATTTCAGATCGGATGACAGACTTGAGTGCTGTCTTGTATTCAAGTGTGTCTTCCAGGATTTCATCATTTTCTTCTTTACGTAGCTTCATGTTTCACCAAATCCACGTCAAATGGACCAACTTGTAGTCAAATGGACTGCCACTCGGTCAAATGGAACACCTCCTGGTAGAACTCTATGCTTTTCAGATAAAATCTTTGATGGGCATATCATCAATTATAATCCATGTTGTATCATCCGTGATTTGCTGAAAATATAGCAAAACCCAAATATTGTTATTTTTTGTCAACATTCTATTTTCAATTTCTGTCAAAAGTACTATTTAGTACACAGGTAAGCCAATGTTAGCAAATTAATAATTTTGACAATGGAAAAGTAAAAATTCCTGCTTGTGTATAAATAATAAATTCTGTTTCAGTTTAGAAGCCAGTGTTTAATATTTATCAACTTGAAATGTATCCATTTCTACACATTTTTAACATTTGGATAACGAATTCCCTGTCATGCTGATAATGCCGCTTATCCGCACGACGGTCGTGCCGATAAGCGGCGTTATCGGTACGACCATCGTGCAGATAGCCAGTGTCTTTTTTTATATTTATTTTTGGGATTTGCTTGAAGCTTGTCTGTATATTGTTAACTCAATACATGATGAACTCTGAAAATAAGCTGTTAGCATTGTGACGGGATAGCTTCCCTTGGAAATATGCAAATATCAAACTCGAGACTTTGTGAATCGAGTAAGTGTTGGGTATATAGCGCAGTTAACCATCCTTGGTGGATGAGCATGCTTTTCTACCGACGGGGTTTGCTGTGGCTTTGCTCGATTGCACGTTACATTTGGTGGCAGCGGTGTGATGATGACAACTGCCAGAACGCAGTTGCCTTACCCATGTAGTCCCCAGGCCAAGACTCGGGGCGAGTCTTCTCGGAGGGGGAAGTAATGTGACGGGATAGCTTCCCTTGGAAATATGCAAATATCAAACTCGAGACTTTGTGAATCGAGTAAGTGTTGGGTATATAACGCAGTAAACCATCCTTGGTGGATGAGCATGCTTATCCACCGACGGGGTTTGCTGTGGCTTGTCTCGGCTGTTCGTTACAGCATTTTTTCATGATCCAAGGTTGGACTCCTAAATTTGTGTTCGGACTCCTTGATTTGATGATTTCTTAAGTTAAATCTAAAAAAGTTGGCTGAGGCTATCCGCACGACGGTCGTGCCGATAAGCTACGTTATCCGCACGACGGTCGTGCCGATAAGCGGCGTTATCGGCCCGACCGTCGTGCGGATAGCCAATGCTACAGGTATTGGCTATCGGCAAGACGGGAGTATAAGATTTTCTAACAAGCTTACGTATGCACTAAACTATTAATTTGTCATTAAATAAATTAATTATGTGTTAAGCTATTGAAATGCATTCGAAATTAACATTTTTGTTAATTATGAATACGAAAACTAGTTTGATTTGATTAATCCAGCTGATGTAAACTGAATCACAGTAGATTTCTATATAATCATTTTTTTTTTTTTTTAAATTGTGTTACTGAAATGTTTCCATACCCCATTTATAAAATTAAAGGTTGTTCATTCTTTTGGATTACCACATTATTTTATTATTTAGGTCACGATAATTACTTTCTCATTTACGCATACGCATGTGTGATTTTTACAGGTAAATTCACAGGTAAACCAATTTCAGCAAAATAACAATTTTGTTAATTAAAAAGTAAAAACAAAACCTGCATGTGTAATATTCTGTTTCAGTTTAGAAGCCAGTGTAATACATTTATCAAGTTAAAATGTATCCATTTCTAAACATTTTTAACATTTGGATATCGATTTCCCTGTCGTGCGGATAACGCCGCTTATCGGCACGACCCGTGCCGATATGCGGCGTTATCGGCACGACCGCCGTGCGGATAGCCAGTGTCAAAAAAGTTAGTTTTTAACCCTGTATCGGTCCAATCAGCAGATCAGGTAATTATGCCCGATCCGGGAATACACACACCGAACATACAAGCTGTTGCTGTTCGGATCAATGTCAACTATTTAACAGTTTATCTTATACAAATGTGTTTAAATCAGTTTGTAAATCGTGCATCTGTCAAATTTATTGTCCAAATTTGGGCATTTATTTCCCCACCCCAGGCGACATCTAAAAGTGGGCAAATGAGTTAGAAAATCGGCTTGTATGGCCATAGAAATAACTTCACGCGAAATATTGTACATTTTCTTTTATCTTGTCAATAATTACATTTCAAAAAGAAAATAAACAGTGCTTATTTTACCAAAGAAAAAATCTTCCTTTCTTTTTCAACTCTTGGCAAGGGAGGCAACTCTGTCTGATTGGAAATGGACTGGTTGTTTTCATGTCGAAGGTCGTTTCGGTCGAAAAAAAACCCGGATACATCTCTCCCTCGCGGATATTCCAGGCAGTTGCGCTGTCGAAAAGAAAAAAAAAAGTTGAAAATTAAAGAAATGACATGTAATGTAGCGTTTACACTATGTTCCCGGCGGTCACGACAGCCACGTTTTATACCACCGTGATCAAAACGGGATAAACGGGCTGAATGTAGCATACTGAAGTATTTTAGGAGAAAGAGACCATGTCCCTACCCGGGATTGAACCGCGATCTCTTGCGTGACAAGCGACCACTCTAACCATGTCGCTAAAGAGCTAGCCAAACAGCGAGGCTGTTGGAAGTGGCCTTATTTCACAATATTCATCCCCACTTTATCTTTGAGGTCTTGGCAGTCGCCGAGTACTACCCGTCGACATGTAGAGAAGTAGAATTAATAACTTGAGAGCTATGCTCACAGAATTCCACAGACAGAGCTGGCTATAAGCCTCGCTCCTGCATCCGCCACTACCACCAACTTAATGGCTTGCCAGACCTCTTCTGTCCAAATTTTCTCGTCGCCAATGAAGTATTTTAGGAGAAAGAGACCATGTCCCTACCCGGGATTGAACCGCGATCTCTTGCGTGACAAGCGACCACTCTAACCATGTCGCTAAAGAGCTAGCCCAACAGCGAGGCTGTTGGAAGTGGCCTTATTTCACAATAATACCGTGTCGGTAGACTCGCACACTCAGCTGATGAGTACAATCTTCATGGAGCGAAACGTCTCTTCACCATTCCGAATGTACTTTCGAAGAGATATGGAACATATGTGTAATATAGCGGAGTGAGATCTCGCAACTAACCGTGTCGGCACGTATCAGTACGTAGCGAAACTTGATGGCGGTCCGTAGTGCAACAGGCTGGTTTCCTGCTGACAAAAAATCAATATTGAAAAAACAGGTAACCAGAACCCCCCTCAGGGGGGTTAGTGGTTACCTGTATTTCCAATATTGATTTTTTAAAGCTGGGAACCAGCGGATAATGCAAAAATGGTGAATAACCCGGCAAGCTACGGATCTTCTACGTTCGGCATTTGATCACGACCAACTCAGGTACGGATATCGTAATACAGCGTGAGAAAACGGGGCTGCCGTATCCGCCGGGAACATAGTGGAAACGCAGCATTAAAGGCATTCAATAAGATGATTAGAAATTGATCGACTCAGTATCAGAAAATAGATAGATATTTAGATGGATAAAAGATGATATGTTAAAATAGCAAAGAAGAATTTAAAATCAGGATAAAGAACATGAATTTCTGGGTCTTAGGCCTGGGGTATTGCAGCTGACCAGTTGCGACCTTCAATGAATAAAGGCCTTGTAAACCTGCAAGAAGTGCATTCCGTTGGACAATGGCCAGTGGAAACAGAAGTACTTATGGTAGCTTGCGTTTGTTTGTACCTGGCGAGGGTCATTGAACGATATGGGCGTAATCATCGGATAAAACGGGCTGAACATAACATACCGTGTCGGCACGTATCAGTAGGTAGCGAAACTTTAAGGCGATCCGTAGTGCAACGGGAAGCTAGTGAATAACCCGACAAGCTACGGATCTTTTATGTTCAGCTGCGTTTATTGTGCATTTGATCACGGCCAACTCAGGTCTCTTCTCGTTGTCTATGAATACGCAACACCTTTTGTTGCGTTAAGTTACGTACGGTGCGTTCCGGTCTCTCACGGTGTTGACTCCGTTCTACCACGTACGCCACGTTATATAACGGTTATCTATGTTTCATCCGTAGCAGACCTTGACAGAACGAAAAACAAATGTGTTACATCTTGGTCAGAACGCAAGTGACCACATCAGAACGTAGCAGGCCGTAATATAATCGTGATATGTCGTGGTGTAACCGTAAAGTACATGTACCTTAGCGCCTCCGTGACACTTCGGCTCATCACTACCACGGTTCGTCACAGATATCGTAATACAGCGTGAGAAAACAAGGCTGCCGTGTCCGCCGGGAATATAGTGGAAACGCAGCATTAAAGGCATTCAGTAAGATGGATAATAGATGATAGGTTCAAATAGCAAAGAAGAATTTAAATCAGGATAAGAACATGAATTTCTAGGTCTTAGGCCTGGGGTGTTGCAGCTGACCAGTTATGACCTTCAATGAATCAAGGCCTGGTAAACCTGCAAAATATGCAAGGAGTGCATTCTATTGGACAATGGCCAGTGGAAACAGAAGTACTTATAGTAGCTTGTATTTGTCGCGAGGGTCATCGAACGATATGGACGTAATCATCGGATCCAAGTACCGAATCGAACGATTCAAGTGTGTTTTCTGACTGCACAGGTATTTTGCAGAGCAGCAGAAGGTTTCTAACTTGACAGCTTTTCAGAATCATAATAATTTGATTCTTGTATAATGGGGGGGGGGGGGTCTATAATTGATTGTGGCCACAATGGCTGATGGCTGGAAAATTTCACCGGGGTCCAATTGGTATTTTTCTTTTGCTCCGGAGTTAGTAGGTTATTCGGCGCCCAGGGTTCTCCATCGTCGGGCAGCTTACTCAGTCTGTGAGTCCTGGTTTTTTTATTCATCAGGATGTTTATCATTATTTATTTGTTTGTTCTTGATGATTCATTGACTAGTTAGAGATTCACCACGAGGACCGAAGAACTAACTAGATATTATGAACCACTGCAGAAGCTGAGTGTGAGGTTATGGCCATGTAAAACCGGTTTAAGCCCGCAAGTAACTTTGTGTTACTGATCGTTCCAAGGCGATACTTCTGTGGTGGTTCTTTTTGTTTTATGTCTTGGTGTTTGAAATTTTTATGCTGTTTGCGCCTTATGTGTGTTTTCATATTTTTAGTTAAGTTAAGGTAACTGAGTGGCCACCTATTGGGAAAATAGCTGCTCATTCGGCTTACAATATGTTTTCATGGTATAAGTACCTGATTGTTGGTTTTTTTCCCCACCTCGGTTTTTGGAGTGGGAATCTTTTTCTGATTGCACCTTTTCCTGATCTTTGCCTACTTGTACCTTTGTATTTACAGGTTTATGTTTCTTCTCCTACTACAAATGGTGCCCGCTGCGTAGTGCCAGGATGACTACCATTCGAAGCATAAAATGTAACTAATATGGCCGATGATGTTGCATGAGCTACATTTTTTAACATTCCTTTTCATTTTATGTGGTACACATTGGACAGATGAGCTCGATCGACTTGTTTTTGAAGGTAAGTGTTTATCTGCAGACTTCTGGATTACAGATTCAATAAAATTGAAATTTTCATGAACTGGGCCGGGATGAGTATCCGAGTAACGAATGAAGTAATTTCCTATGTAAATTTAAGTGCATCTGCTCTCATAGATTTATAACCGACACTTTTATACACCTATACACCTTCCTCCGAGGTTTCTTAATGGGAGACAACAATCTTCAAAGTTCCAGAAATGAAGTCTAATTCTTCTTTGTATTGGTGTTGTTTGATTTATTGTGTTCCGCCAAAATCTTCAGCATCTGAAACTATACTATATATTATGTCTGTAATAATAAAGAGAAATGAGCCGCCTCGTGGAAAAACCAACAATGTGGTTTCCGAACAGGTCTGACACAAACCGGGCTGTACAGTTACAGAAGCAGACAAGATGCTTGAAATTTTGGAGTTAAGTAGAGGAGGAATTGTACTATCCGAGTAGAGAAAACAAAGGCGCTGATCAGCTTAGCGGCTACCGCGAAGCTGATCTGCGCCTTTGCTTTCGCCTGTGCAGATTGTTGGTTTTCCCATTGGGCGGCTCAAAAGTCAATGTTGAATACAACGACTGATAACTTGGCTATTTGAAATGGTTTAAAAGTTGACTAGTATCCCGATGGCAAAGAGTGACACATAAATGCAATTAATGTGTGAGAATGACACCAAGAAAAGAAAAACATAATATTCCAAATTCGCATCTAAACAATGTACACTGATGTTAAATGTTTGGGTGTCTATAAACTGAGAGGCACGATAAATTAAGTGATAACAATCGCTGATAGGAATGTGAACTAAATGTTCAAATCCATGATCATTGATAATGTCTTCCAAAATTTGACATTCAGTCTTATGCATTGGTGACCCACATTTGTTGCGTCTATTCAGCCAAAGAATATCTCCAACGCTGAAGTCCCTAGAACATGAACTGTGGAGGTTTGTTGCCTTTGTATGTTATAGTGTTCCGCCGCTGACTTATCGGCGCACCTCGTTTTAACCCCGAGTAAGGGCATTACCATCACCAGACCCCAATTAGAACTACACTGCTCGCCACCAACCATCACCTTAACATATTTACTGTATTCCCATCACTGAGGTTATCCCTCCCCTTAACATATTTACTACTCGCCACTACTGCACCATTCTACCCAAAGTTCCTCTCCCACATGCAGTAATGGCGAGGGCTGTCTGAGGTGGAGGAAAGCCAGGACATATCTCGGCATACCCGGAATATGCCTGTGAAACCACCGCGTCTGAATAGTTTACTGGTGACACGCCAAATGACATTATTTCACCAGGGGGTTCGGATGGGGGAGAAAAAATTAGTCCCTTGAACGCACGAGTGAAGCGACAGCCAGACCACATACATTTCGACGGGTTAATTCATTTTTATTCTGAAAAACATTTGGCCACAGTGTTTATCCCTGATTTTGTCTAGATCCTCTCTGAACAAATTATCAAATTTCTGTAGGTCTTCCAAAGGTGGCAAGTTTCCATCACTGAAAGGTGGCATATGTAGCAGCATGACAAGACCCTTTATTTACTCTTCACTAACTCGCCATCCCCAATTAACCGTGTTAAAGGGATGCCCCCGATCGGCAAAGCAGATCATGACATTGTCTATATTAAATATGACATAAAGGCTAAACGGATTCAGCAGGCCCCGCGTAAGATTTTCCTATATAAACAAGCGGATATGGACGGTCTCCATGACCATCTAGCGCGCTATAGGGATTCGTTCCTTTCAACTGACCATAGTCAGGTGTCAGTCAATGACATGTGGGTCAGTTTTAAGTCGGAGGTTCTCTCGGCTATTGAAAGGTTTATTCCATCAAAAATGACCAAGACAAAATATAGCTTACCATGGATCGATAGCTCGATCAAACGCTTGATAAGGAAACGTGATAAACTTTACTTTCGTGCTCGCAAGTCAAGCAGCCCTGACATTAAGAACCATTACAAACGGTTCAGAGCACATGTTCAAAAGAGCATTAGAGATGCATATTGGAAGCATATTACCAATATCTTCTCCTTTGAAAATGATAACCCTGATCCCGATTGTCCCCGAAAAAATGAAAAGGCAAAAAAGTTTTGGTCATTTGTCAAATCCCTTAAGAAAGACGCGTCTGGGATCAATACTCTTAGAGAAAATGGTATCTTGAAGACTGACACTTTGGATAAGGCTAATATTTGTAATAGGCAGTTTCAGTCAGCCTTCACTCGCGAATCAGATGATGAAATCCCCTCCAAAGGCACAAGTCCTTTCACCGCTATGGGTGAAATTACAGTTGACCCCAATGGGGTCATTAAACTGTTGAATAATTTGAATATACATAAGGCGCCTGGGCCAGATGGCCTGTGCTAGGGTGTTGAAGGAATGTAGTTCTGAAATTGCTCCTGTACTGACCTATATCTTCAATGAGTCGCTTGCTCAGGATGCTGTACCAGACGATTGGCGACAGGCAAATGTAGCCCCGGTATTTAAGAAAGGTGAGAAATACGATGCAGCTAATTATCGACCGGTGTCGCTTACTTGTATCTGTTGCAAAACCCTAGAGCATATAATAGTCAGCAACATAAACAAACACTTGGCTCTTGAAAACATTCTTGCTGACTGTCAGCATGGGTTCCGAAGTCAAAGGTCTTGCGAAACCCAGTTAGTTCAGTTTTATCATGATTTGGTTAGTAATCTGGACCGAGCAGTGGGTCGTGGCCACAGGCAGACGGATGTGATTGTCATGGATTTCGCTAAGGCCTTTGACAAGGTCCCACATAAAAGGTTATTATACAAACTTGACTTCTACGGGATTAGAGGATCTACACATAAGTGGATCGACTCGTGGCTCTCTGAGCGCTCTCAAAAAGTGGTATTAGATGGCCGTGCCTCAGACCCAGTCCCGGTTCTTTCTGGTGTCCCACAAGGATCGGTCTTAGGACCGGTCCTATTTCTTATTTTCATTAATGATCTTCCTGACAACATCAGGTCATCTGTTCGGCTATTTGCTGATGATTATGTTTTATACAGAAATGTCAAGTCACCATTGGATTGTCAAATTTTACAAGATGACCTGAATAGCTTGGCCAAATGGGAAATGGATTGGCAAATGAAATTCAATGTTAGCAAATGTCATTCAATGAGGGTGACGCGGCTACACCCAAGCAGGCATATAGATTTCAATTACACACTGCATCAGCAAACATTAGAACAGGTTCAGTCCGCTAAATACCTCGGTTTAACTATCACAGATGATCTTGATTGGGGTCAACACATTTCTGAAATTACATGCAAGGCAACTAAGACTTTGGGTTTTCTTCTGCGCAATTTGGCACTGGCACCTAGGCATACTAAGGAAGTTGCATACAAAACATTGGTCGGCCTCAACTTGAGTATGCAGCTCCTATTTGGTATCCCTATCATGAAACTCAGATTGAGAAGGTGGAGAAGGTGCAGAGGACTGCTGCCCGGTGGACCTGCAGGCGATGGAGGAACACCAGTAGCGTCGGTGAAATGCTAGACGAACTTGAGTGGCCATCCCTGGAGTCTCGCAGGGAGCGGTCCTCCTTAACCTTCTTCTACAAGATACACTCTGGTACAGTGTCTCTTGATAAAGACAAATACCTGACCCCGGCACCCAATCTAAGGCATACTCGGGCATCACATGAATCACAATACACAAGACCATTTGCCTATAGTGATGCCCTGAAAAATTCCTTTTTCCCCAGAACTATTCTGGTTTGGAATAGTCTCCCTTCTTCAGTGGTCCTATCTAAGTCCATTGAGGAATTTAAAGCTTCTATTTCAATCATTAGCCCAGAGGCATGCGTTTTAGTATGCCTCTCATCTATATCTTGTAAATAGTTTTAATGGTCCACCCCAAATGTTTTATTTTCCCTTGACTAAATTCTAAATTTAGCCACCCACCCCACACCTGAGGTGATGATCAGAAATTGATCGACTCAGTATCAGAAGATAGATAGCATGCCATATAATGGGACGTTTTATTTGTAAAAAAATCACCATTTTTGCATTATCCGCTGGTTCCCAGCTTTAGAAAAATCAATATTGGAAAAACAGATAATCAGAACCCCCTTGACCTTACCTTTGAGGTCTCAGGGGGGTTCTGGTAACCTGTTTTTCCAATGTTGATTTTTTTGTAAGCAGGAAACCAGCCGAAAATGCAAAAATGGTGAATGACTTGCACTACTAACGCGATTCATCACACCCGCTTGGCGACAGTGTGGGACGACTGGATCATCCGGGATAAGGGACGAAACGACTCGGATTCAGTCAAATCACATGACCAACTTCAAATCACATGGTTGTTCAAAATGGTGGTTGTACCTGATTTCGAAGAGTAATTTTGCACTTCGAGTTTTACAAAAATTAAAGTATGTTTTATGCACATTATGTTGTTGACAAAACGCGGATGAAACCAAATCTACCATCCCCCTGATTCTTTGATCTCCTCTGCTGAAATGTCAGATAATTGTGTGTCTAGGTTTGCTTCTCTTGTGATAGTTCTGGACCAGATCTTGTGACGTGAGAGATCGGGACTGAATTCGACACTGGCTATCTGCACGACGGTCGTGCCGATAAGGCCGCTTATCGCCATGAGCGTCTTGCAGATAAGCGGTGTTATCTGCACGACAGGGTGCGTATACAGAAGCGGCGTTATCCGCACGACAGGGACATCAATATCCAAATGTTATATGGAAATGTAACAATAATATTTCTTTGTTTTCATTGTTTCCTTTTTCAAAAGATAGTTCAACTTGATAGTCCATTCACTAGTAGCTGAAGGCGGCCGGTACACATATCAGAAATGGCTTTTGTTTTTTATTACGCACCTCTAGCCACAACATTTGATATTGTCAAGTTCTAGGTCAACACGACGGATGCACGCCAGGTTGGACTTACAGTAAATTATCAAACCACCACCATTACTGTGGCAGTCTCTATGTGTGAAATTATAATTTGGGATGGTCAGTTCTGAATCAGAGTATTGATCAGTAAAGATATCCATATTATTTTATTCACTGAGTAGACTTTTTATTTCATCTACTTTGGGGTAGAGATAATGAATATTTAAATGACAAATATGAATGCCTTTGTTAGGAAACGGTAATGTATAATTTAGGGACTTTTCTTGAGGGACCAAGGGACCAGGGACCTGGTCCCTGAAGGACCAAGGGCTATAATTTAGGGACCAGGTAACAGAGGGACCAAATACAAAACATGTGCATATAATGGCATATCCGTATGCATCTAATTTGCAATAGGCTATTGTGTGGACCAAAATCAGCCTGTGCCAGTCCCTGATGGAGTTTTGTCTCTTAGGCTGATTTATCTTTTTTTCAGTGATTTTGTATCTACTTTATTAACTATTAAAGTGTATAGTAAGATATGCCTGTAGGGAAAAACAAAGAAAGAGAGAAATTAACAAAAAAGAAAATTAAAAGAAAATTGGAATAAGAAATGAAAAGAAGGAAAAAATGGAGGGAAAGAAAAAATAAAATGAAAAATATATACAAAATTATATTTTGTGTAGTTTATGTAGTGAATTCATAAGGAAATTTTAGAGAGAGAGAGAGAGAGAGAGAGAGAGAGGAAGAGGGAAAAATGAAATGAAAAATCCTATATAAGATGCATTTTAAAAGAAGGAATAACAAGGAAAGAACGAAAGACAGAAAGGAAAGAAAGAAAGAAGAGAAAAAAAAAAAAAGAAAGAAAAATATAGAACTCTATAATTTCTTTATTAGCTTACACAGTATTATTTTCTGCAATAATATTTTTGTACCTTATGAAAACTAGTAACTACCATGTCGTATTCTTGTATATTGTAAAAGTAAATCACCAACTATGACATACGTTTATTGCGTTTATTGCCTCCAATAGATACCGTCTCTATTGCTACTGTATGATTTATGATTATCTCTTACATTCAACATAAGTCAGGTAGCAAAGGAAGAAATATGAGGATTGAGCTCAAATAATCTTGAGGGACGAAAAATTGAATAAAAAATTCCTAAAGATTCATTCGTTAAACCTTTTGAAAACCAGGTCCCTTCAATTTCAATTTTACTGATTAAAATTAAATTATCATGAAAATACCCATGAAATATAACATAACCACTGACCACCAAATTACCAAAATTGTCATTTTCCCAATTTAAAATTAGAAATATCTAATAAATCGATAGTTATACTGATAAAGTAGATTCAAAATCAATGAGAACATGTTTAAAAAATAATTTTAAAAACTCCCAAAATAAATCACCCCTGTATAGGGAATAGAGACAACCGGTGCAGGCTGATTTTGGTCCACACTGCAGCTCATTGCAAATAAGATGCAATAATTGCACATATTTTGTATTTGGTCCCTCTATTACCTGGTCCCTAAATTATAGCCCTTGGTCCTTGAGGGACCAGGTCCCTGGTCCCTTGGTCCCTCAAGAAAAGTCCCTAAATTATACATTACCTTAGGAAACCATGCATCTGTGTGTTGATATTTTGTGAGACATTTTGAGTTGAATTATAATGTGCATTGTTTATTGAGTGGTTGTTGCATGGTTGTGACTGAACCATGGTGGATGGAAAAATGGCATCAGCATGTACATCATTGGTGAATTGGTGTTCATCCATGGAAAGAATGAAAAATATTATTATGCAACATCCTTGATTGATTTGTCAGATTGTCTCTGCAAACACTCTACCATGTCACTATAAAAGCCGGCTTGTACCGCAAGGCAGTACAAGTGTGCTATATACCTATACCCTATGACAAGTGGGATGTAAAACATGTGACCCATGTGCGGATCCAGAAATTTTCATGAGAGGGGGTCCAACGAAAATGGTAATTTTTGGTCACAGACGAGGGGGGGTCCAACCCCAAAAAAATCCCGAAATTGCCTTTTTTTAGGTAAAATTTTCAAATTCCAAGGGGAGTCCGGACCCCCGGTCCCCCCCTCTGGATCTGCGCATGTGACCACCAAATAAACCAATGACACTATAAATGTGTTATTTCAGATGGCTAAAAAGATCAGTGAGTTTTTCCCAGTCCTGGGTATGCCCACCCAAGTTATCAAGTATTGCAAGGATGCTAATATAACTAGCCACAAAGATAAATTGTTTCTTGTCATACCAGGTAGGTATTCAGTCAACATTACGAAAACTTGCCCATGCAATATATGGAAATTTTTTCAGTTGTAAAAATTGAAAATTTCATCAGAAAAAAATTGATATTTTTAATATATTTTCTCAAAACATTGATTGTGGGTACACATAAGAAGTTTAGAACTGCCTCCATGAGGTGGTTCTAACGAGTACCCACAATCTATGTTTTGGATTAGAAATAAGAAAAATTGCATAATACCCCTGTATTCACCAGTTTTACTATATAAAAGTGGGGTTTAAGGGGTATTCAATACACAGACATATTTTCTTGATGATTACGATTATTCAAAGTAATAATTATGTCATGAAAATATGTCATTCTTTTTTTGACAAGGTCAGACACAAACGAGCAGTTGAAATTTTGGATTTCAAAGGAGAGAGATTATAGAATCTATGAAGTGAAACAAATAAAACAGTGCTAATCAGCTGGACAGTTATTGCATAGCTGATCTGCTGTGCTGATTTCGATCTGCAAAAATAGACTTTCTCAATTTACAGGATCCACTTAAAAATGTTAAAGGTCAATTATCATCTATCAATTAACCACTTAACTCCCTAGAGTACTGGTTAATACCCAGGAAGTGGTGGCTTCATTCCGACATGACTGAAAAATGGGATGTTAAACCTCAATACAAATTACAAACAAACTAACTAGCAACTAACCACAGATCCAAAGAATCTGTGGCAAGTTGTTCCCAGACAGTATTTGTGCCGCGATGTGAGAATGTGTAGTGAAAACAGCTTCGCAGTTTTTGCATAGGCAAAAATCTGGTTTTCTCATGACGCGGCTCATTAACTCTTAATGATATTGTCTACATTGGCTGTACTCAGCCACATTGGTTGTCTCTGGATAACTAATGTTTGAGTTGTATTGAGGCTTAACGTCCCAGTCAACAATTTTTCAGTCATGTCGGGACGGAGCCAACTCTTCCTGGGTTTAGCCAGTTCTGTAGGGAGTTAATGTGTCTTGCTCAAGGACACAACACGGTGACGCCTGTGGGGATCTAACCCAGGACCTCTCGATTTGGAGTTCGATGCTCTACCACTACATCACTGCACTCCTATGATAACTAATGTGATTACTGTGATAGTTTGCTACATTTTTTTGTTTCACTAGGTAATCCAGGAGTAGCTGATTACTATGATGAGTTTTTAAAGAGACTGTGCAACATCACCGACATACCAGCCTGGTCCGTGTCACACGCAGGTCATGTTCTACCTCCAGAAGATGGAAAACATGAGTTATATAGTGAGTACATATGAGCCGTGAAGCAAGAAAGCCTGTCTTTGAGGTTTACCGATCAGGTCTGACACAAACTGGCCAGTGCAGCTACGGAAGTGCTGATTTGTGCACTACCTGTATAGCTGATCTTTGTTTTTGTTTTTGCATAATATGTAATAATCAAGTTTTCTCATGATGTAGCTCATGTGGTTTGAGACTTGGAAGATTCCGTTCACCTTGATAGTCAATATAGACAAGTTAATGCTTTGACATTACGAAAACACGCCCATGCGATATACAGAGATTTTTTTCAGCTGTAAAAAAATGAAAATTTCACCAGATTTTTTTTTATAATTTTAATATTTTTGTTCAAAACATAAATTGTGGGTACACATTAGAACCGCCTGGCCGAGGTGGTTCTAATGAGCACCCTTAATGAATGTTTTGGATCAAAAATAAGAAAATTTGGTAAACCCCTGCATACCCCAGTTTTTTTTCTATATAAAAGTGGGGTTTACAGGGGTATACATTACACGGACACGTTTTCCTGATGAAATACAGTCCTTAGTTGTGTGTATAGCTTGTAATTTTCTGGTTACGTCTTTGGTAGTTTGTGCATATATGGTGTATTTTATACTTTTGTGGTTACACCCTTGTACTAGAATGGAGGTAAAAACACTTGAATAGTTAATCATTTTATTGTTTTGTTTCCCTTTCAGAAAAACTGTCCAATGAATTATGTTCACTAGAGGGACAAATTAGACACAAAGTGGCCTTCATTAAAGAATACATTCCAGAAGATGTAAAACTCATTTTGATTGGTCATTCCATTGGTTGTTACATCATCCTGAAGATCCTCAACCAATTAAATCACAGGATAATTAGATGTTACATGTTATTTCCTACAGTAGAAAGAATGGCAGTTTCTCCAAATGGGAGAGTTTATACACCTCTATTGAAATATTGCCGCTGGTTAGCTCCCTTTGTGGCAAAAACTGTAGGTGTTATTCCAACGAGTTATAAAAGAAAATTATTGAAGTGGCACTTTGATGAGGAGAATATGCCTGAATCAGTGTATGAAGCAACATTGTGTTTGTTTAATCCTTTTACTCTAGCAAACAGTCTGTATATGGCACACTATGAAATGCAAACTGTGAAAGACTTAGATGAAAATCTAATCAACGACAATAAACAATTGCTAAGTTTTTATTTTGGACGTGATGATGCTTGGTGTCCTCAGGAATATTTTTATGACACAAAGACCAGGTTCCCTGATTTGGATGCAAGATTGTGTGAAAATGGGTACAGTCATGCCTTTGTTTTAGGGGAGGGGGTTCATATGGCAGATTTGGTTGCTGAATGGGTGAAACCATATTTGCAATAGTTTACGCATATGAATACACATGTACACATTTGAATTAAAGTGAGCTGTTATATGTATTAGCTTATCTAAAATATGCACCTCAGTATTTTCAGTAGCAACAATGGGAATATAGTGGAAATTAGACAACAACTAAATCCACAATCCTTGGAATTAGAGTGAAAGCCCAGCAATTTGACTTAAAATACTTTACCTGGAAAGGATTGTAGACAATAAACCTTAACACATGGGTTTGAAATTTTCAAGATGATTTTTCAAAGTTCACTTATTTCCCATGATAATGCTGTCACTCTGGTGTGAAGAAAAAATGTTGACCAATGGAAAAAAAGACAAGGCTGACTCATAGGAAATAAAAGTAGGAGGGAATCTGAAAAGCCATCATGTAAAACTAAACACAAGTTTCTTAGATCAGCACAGAAACCAGTCTAATGATTGGATATTGTTGTCTCTATTAATTGAGCCGAGTTTTTGCCTATGCGAAAACAAAGGCGCAGATCAGCTGTGCAGTAACTGCCTTTGTTTTCACTACACGTGTAGTACAATTCCTTTTCTTCTCAAATCCGAAATTTCAAGCTTCTAGCCTGCTTCTGTGACTACCGGTATACACTAAAAGGCTGATTGTGTCCGACCTGGTCGGAAAACCAAATTGGTTTTCCCATGCAAACGGTGTAAGTATACTGGGAATACTGTAAGTTTGGAAATGATATTTCTGCAGGACTTACTGATTTTTTTTTTTTTTTAAAAACTGCAAGAATATTTGCATTCAAATACATTAGCTATCCAATATAATTCAGAAACGAAAAATTCTTGTATTAATGATCAAACAATCTTTGAGCTTACAGTATTTACTGTACTTTGAATATTCATTTGATGAGAGCACATATATTGGATACGTCTTGAAATATTTAGTCATGACAAAGGTGACTTCATGTTAGTTTTCTTTTATTCTTTTAACTGAATTGATAAACAGGACAATTCATGTCATGTGGTCTCTCTCTCTTTCTGTTGAAATTTTGTTTGATATTGTTGATATCTCATGTATGTTTCGAGATTGAACAATGTTTTTGTAATTGAACATGTAATTGTAAACATTGCAGGTATATCTACCATTTTGAATTTTTGCTCACATTTGTTTCTGTGATATTTGTTAATTCCTGCCTGATTCAATGTTTCATTTTGTGGATCATAAGACTTTGAACAAAAATTTTTTTTCAATTTTCATCAAACACTCACTTTATGCAGGTATTCTGAATAAACTCAGTATGCTGAAAATGTTAAATGTTGTCAAAATTTTCTATATTGTTATTATTAATTTTTTTATTAAATTTTTTCCACACGTTACATTTGGATTTTGTTATGCCTTTGTACGTCAAACCATGATTCTCCAGTCTTTCGAATGCCCTGGCCCTGTCTTGAAATGAACTTAGCTCTTGTTGAAACATCACAAACTAGAAAAAGTGCCTTGAGAGGCATGTATACCCCCGGCTGGTAACCCCCCACCCCCACCCCGAAGCCCATGGCCCCTGACCCAGACATGCTCACCCCTGACACATTGAACCTCAATTCCTGAATCAATGAGAGCACCCTCAACAATCACATCTTATAAATTTACATTTGCAAAAAGTACTGCCTACAACCAAGGGGGTGGGGGCGGGGAGGAGTGTAGTAGAATGACACATCTATTATAGAGCAGTATACAGAGCTGACTTGTATACTCAATCTAGGACTTGATCGCGGACATTGAGGGTCAGGTCCTCGGTCCTAGATGGAAAACAGAATGTCATTCTTCATTAATCATAACAATGAAAAAATAAATAAAAATTTGAGATGTCCCCGATCTTGACCTCTATCACCACCCTGGGCATGGACCCTAGAGTTTAATGTCATAAGGAACAAAGCAAAGCTAATAGAGTACCTATGGTCCAAGTATGAATGATTTATTAACATGGTTGTAAAGAAAAGTACAGAAAATACAATCTTTAAAGAAGGTCTAGATTTTGACCTCTAGCCCCACCCCCCACACATGGACACAAGTCTGAACCTAACATGGTGCCTATGCCCTATGGTCTAAGTATGAATGCATACTGACAAGTGGTTGTCAATATATTGACTTACAGAAAATTTATTACGGTAACTATCATATTATAAACATGTTCTAGATTTTGACCTCCAGCCCCACCCCTGGGGACAGTACCCAGGATTCTATGCGACGGAATAAAAGCAAACCCTACAGGATACCTATGATCTAAATAGGAACACATTCCTATAGTTGTTTGTTAAGATTTGGACTTAGATAAGAAACATTAACATTGTAAACAGCACATTTTAAAGGTGACCTAGATTTTGACCTCTAGCCCCACCCCCAGGCATGGACCCTGGGTCCGAACTCATGGAAACAAAGCAAACCCTATAGGGTACCTATGGTCCAAATATGAATGCTTGCTGATGACTAGTTACTAAGATATACACCTCTAAAGAAACTTTAACCAAAACTTTGACGTAAATTCTACTAACTAACGAACTAACTAACGAACATACAAATGGACGAACGGAAAAGCGAAAACTATATACCCGTCGGCATAAATGCCGGGGGTATAAACTATAAACCCGTCGGCATAAATGCCGGGGGTATAATTATCATCAAACAATCATAGGGATGTATTCTTATTTAGTTCATAGATACCCTATAGGGTTTGCTTTCATATTCAATTTCACCAAATCCTGGGGACCATCCCCGGGGTGGGGCTAGAGGTCAAAATCTAGGACACATTTATAATATGATAGATACCATGATAACTTTTCTGTAAGTCTATTTTCTTGACATCCATTAAGTCTTGTCAGAAAGCATTCATACTTAGAACAGTGGTACTGTGTTAGGTTCAGACTCTGGGGTCCATGTGCGGGATGGGGGGGGGGGGGGGGAAGGGGGCAGAGGAGGGGGGCTAGAGGTCAAAATCTAGAACTTCTTTAAAATTGTATAATCTGAACTTTTTTTTACTACCATGTTTAGAAATCATTCTCACTTGCACCATAGGTACTCTATATGGTTTGCCTTGTTCCTAATGACATTACACTCTAGGGTCCATGCCCAGGGTGGGACTAGAGGTCAAGATCTAGGATATCTAATGTTTTATTTTATTTTTTTTAATATTATTGAAGAATGACATTCTATTTTCCATCTAGGACCAAGGACCTGACCCTCAATGTCCGCGATCAAGTCCTAGATTGAGTATACAAGTCAGCTCTGTATACTGCTCTATAATAGATGTGTCATTCTACTACACTCCCCACACCCCTCCCGATGGTTTTAGACAGTGCTTTTTGCAAAAACAAATTTTTAAGATGTACTTGTTGAGGGGTGGGGGGGGGACTCTCTTTATTTCGGGAATTGAAGTTCAATGTGTCAGTGTCAGTGAGCATGTCTGGATCAGGGGCAGTGGGCTTAGGGGTGGGGTGGGGCTACCAGCTAGGGGTATACGTGCCTCTCAAGGCACTTTTTCTAGTTGAATGACTATAATGATATAGTCTCTAACTAATGCCCAATACATTAAGTAGCACATGTAAGAAACTTTTCAAATAAATAGATGACAATTTTTATATCATACCCCATATCAACACAAGATTCCTGTATCAGCCTAAAAGCTGCAGAAAAGGACAATATAGCAATATGAAGATATAACGAGTCCAGCTTTTTCCAGAAAGATGGACATCTGTCTAGCCGCAACTAAAATTTAAGATGGCATGCACAACGTGACTATTAAACAAGATAAATCCCAGCAAACTGCCTTGGATGGACGAAGAAGAAATTTTCTGGAGGGCTAATATGAATTATTGGGGGACCAAATCTTCATTAATCTCCTGTGTTTTACTGTGATTTAGTAACAAGCTTTGTTCAGTTTTCAAAGAAGCTTCCTGGCTCATTAATGAAGCTTCCTGGCTCATTAATGAAGATTCCTGGCTCATTAATGAAGCTTCCTGGCTCATTAATGAAGCTTCCTGGCTCATTAATGAAGCTTCCTGGCTCATTAATGAAGCTTCCTGGCTCATTAATGAAGCTTCCTGGCTCATTAATGAAGCTTCCTGGCTCATTAATGAAGATTCCTGGCTCATTAATGAAGCTTCCTGGCTCATTAATGAATAAAAATTATCACTTGAGATCCTTTAAGAGCAGCAAACATATTAATGAGAAAGGGAATTGCCCATATCGCTGTTTCGGCTACTTAAGCCTCGTCATTAGGCAACATGAGAGCCATGAAACATCACAGAAATAGTGTAATGTAAGCCCTGTGACGATATACAACCAGAAACAGCTAGACTGATTTACTGGATCAAAACAAAGCCAAACTTTTTTTTTATGGTTTCAATTTTACGTCCCTTTCAAGATTATTTCAGCTGATATGAGCAGAACTTGGCTTGTCAAAGGTCAAACCCACACCAGACAGTGGTGAGATGATAGAATGATTAAGCATGATAATGAAATATCAGTGCTCTTAACCACTTGGGCATGTGTGCCGCCAAAGCCAAAAGTACCTGAGAAAAAGAGTTTAGCCCGTTTAAGCCCCTATCTCACTGGGATGCGACAACTAGGGACTAGTTTGCGACTATTTTGCGACAAAGATTGATATAAATGCAACTTTCACGTTGCAGTCTCACTGAATGGACATGTATGCGACAAATTTGTGAATTTCGGTCTAAATTTGAAAATAGATCATGTGACAGTTGTGCGACTGTCACGAGACATTAGTGAGAGTGTCTCACAACGTCCCCACGAATGTAGCTTTAGTTTCATTTTCATTCATGCAACAGTCGCGAGACATTTGTGAGAGTGTCTCACAACATTCGTACGAATGTGGCTTAGTTTTATTTTCTCGCCAGATAGTTGCGAGTTGTCCGCATGTTTTCTCAAGACTGTCACCCGATTGTCATACATCATTTGTATGAGTGTCACAAAAATTTTTCATTGTAAATTCGCCAAATTTTTGCGGCGACAGGTTCGTGACACTCCCACGACAGTCGCACGATAGTCTTGCATATTTCGTCGAAAAAAATTTGTAAACATCTTTAAAATCTTCACGACTTATGAAAATTCTCGTGACACTTGTGCGACACTCACACGAATGTCGTGCAGACGGTCTGTGACTAAATTTGCAAAACGGTTGCCAGGAATTCGCATGCCAGTGAGATACTAGCTTAAGCTGAACTGCAAAGGAGTAGTATGTGATGCGACTACATAGTTATTTTCTATCATTGCATTAAGCTGACGAAGTGCAGTTTTTGTTCCATTAAACATGTAACAGAATCCTCTTGGTATGGCTACTAAAAAGAGCAACAAATTGTGTGTGATTGTTCTCTTTATTATCACATTTTAAACACAGAAAAAGACAAAACATCAGCATATAACAGCACAATACAAGATATAAAATGAGCCGCTGCATGAGAAAACCTAAAATTTGGAGTTACGACCAGGTCCAACAGTCACAGGATACAGTCACAGTCTCACAGAAGAAGGCTAGAAGCATGAAATTTTGGATTTAAGAAGATGAGGGATTGTATTATATGTGTAACGAAAACAATGGCGTTGATCGCATATGCAGATTGTTGGTTTTCTTGCGCGGCGACTCAAATCCTTAAAGCTTTGTAGAGAAATCCTGTCCGACCTTTTGTTTTTCTTTTTGCTTTGCGACTTAAGTCCATGGACAACAGTTCAGTAATGCAGAGACTCAATCTTCCTCACCAAATCTTTCCTGGGAAAAACTGACTGGTACCACTTGAGCCGCGACCCGGCTTCAGGGTTTCCAACCACGTCTGATACAAACCTGCCTGTGCAGCTTCAGAAGATGGCTAGAAGCTTGAGCTTTTGGATGTAGGTAGAAGAGGAATTGTACTATCTGTGTAGTGAAATCAAAAGAGCTGATCAGCTCTGCAGTTACTGCACAGCTGATCAGCGCCTTGGTTTTCTCACAGGCAAAAATGCGGTTTCCTAATGACACGGGTCATTTATTCATTTTATGCCCAACCAATTAAGTGTCAATTTCATGATTTCAAATAATATAGATGGTGATAAACTTGTGAGGATCTCAATGCTAGTCTGTTCTTAGCAAAAGCAGTTGTTTTTATAACATTTACCCTTTAACATTTAAAGACGCATGTACATTTTTCACCAGGAGGTAGCTTGCAGCGTGACTTCTTTGTTATGAACTTAAGACCTTCACATATGGCACATTCTTTCTGACAATTTAGTCCTGAAAATATTTATACAGACATTTTTTGTCTTCTGCCGATTAAAGAGAAGCACTTGTCAGTTAAAGACAAATGGAATGTGCATTTAGTACTAGTAATCAGCCTACCTTATGTAGCCTAAACAGTGAGGCTTGGATAACTTAAAATTCCGACATAACCTTCGCTGTTTAACTTTACCATGGAAATCAATCACTAGAACAAAGAATAATGATATATATTTGAGCTGCGTCATGGGAAAACAAAATTTTTGTCTATGCGAAAACAAAGGGGAAGCTGTGCAGTAACTGCGCCTTTGTTTTTGCTACTTGGATAGTACAATTTCTCTTCTTCGTAAACCCCAAATTTTAAGCTTCTAGCCATTTTCTGTAGCTGCACAGACCGGTTTGTGTCTGAACTTGTCGGAAACCCTGAAAACAGGTTTTCTGATGTTGCGGCTCATTTTATGTTTCGAGATATTAATATAAACTTGAGTATCAATGATAAAATACTATACTACTGAACACTGACTAGTATAGGTGAATAAATAGCTTTAAGAAATTTATATACATCATCGTCAAGCACCAAACTAAACATACATGTTAACCTTCTTCTATGGTTTACACATCAAAACAGTGAAGACGTTAATTCAAAAGAGTGAAGACCGAGGTCAGATTATTCTTTTGTGAAAGCATGATCTCTGTTTGCATGATGTACGAAAACTTAATGTGAGAACAAATGGCCTATTTCTGGTGCTATGATCTTTTGTCATTATAAAATGACTATGGTTTTCATGAAAATTCACTCTGGTCACATACTCTTTATTCTACTGCTCATGTCTAGCTTTATGGTCAAAACAACGATATAGTATGGTCAAACTAGACATGCACGGTGGAATATAGCAGATTCGACATAAATGAGCGTTCACAAAAACAGTTGTCCTGTAATGACCATACCATAGTGCCGCAACTAGGCCAATGAAATCTCTTCAATATTTCAGCCTTCAACATAAAATTTTACTAACATGCATTCGGATTTCTCCAATGGTATCATTGGTTGGTAACATTTAACTATTTGCACCCATTTCATTACCAATGGTAAGGGAATTTGGGCAAATGGTAAACATGTTAATAACATTGGTACAAATGAGCCACGTCATGAGAAAACCGGATTTTTGTCTATGCGAAAACAAAGACGCAGATCAGCTGAGCAGTAACTGCTCAGCTGATCAGCGCCTTTGTTTTCGCTATTCGGATAGTACAATTCCTCCTCTACCTCTACCCAAAATTTCAAGATTCGAACTTTCTTCTGCGACTGTACAGGCTGGTTTGTGTCAGACCTGGATGGAAACCCGAAGACCGATTTTCTCGCATCACAGCACAAATGTTTCCAACCAATGGTACCAATTAAAAACCCTGAAACGCGCACAATAAATTTATAAACTAAAACACAGGTTTAAGTTTTGGCAAGATATAAGCAATTATTAAACTTCCTATTTCTACACTAAACAGTAAAGCAATACGAGCCACTGCAAGATAAAACGCACAATTTGCATAGGCGAAAGTAAAGCTGCAGATCAGCTTCGTAGTAAATGCGAATCTGATCAACACCTTTGTTTTCGCTAAACAGATAGTACACTTCTTAAATCAGAAATTGCAAGCGTCTAGCTTGCTTCTGTGACTGTAAAGGCCAGTTTATGTCGGACCTGGTCGGAACCCAAATTGTTGGTTTTCTCACGCACAGGCTCATACTGTAACAATGAGAGACTAGTTTAGCAAGACTTGCTCTTGTTCAAAATAGGAACCCCTGCAGGGGGACGCAGTCTATTACAGGAGTCATTTTGTACTACAGGACCCAGTTGTTCAAAATTAACGACATTGTTAGGTAACAATTTAAACGTTAAAATTTCAAACATGAATATTGCAAATACACTGTAATTTTTTACTTGATAAAATGTGAGAATCCTTTGCAATTTAGCAAGACTTGCAGGGGGAGGCAGTCTATTACAGGAGTCATTTTGCACTACAGGGCCCAGTCGTTCAAAATTAATGACATCATTAGTTAACGATTCATTAAAATTTCAAATATAAATATTACAAATACACTGTTTAATTTTTTGTTGATAAAATGTGAGAATCCTTTGCAATGCAAAGGATTCTCACATTTTATCAACAAAAAATAACAGCATACTTGCTTATGCAGTCAGCATCAACTTAACAAGTTGAGGTCTTAACAATGACGTTAAGCTAACAAAGTTTTGAGCAACTGGCCCCAGGTTTCTTGCTTTAAAAATGTATTGCATTGATGTGGTCTCTGTGCACAACAAGCCACATGAATCATGTGGAATAAACTTCTCGTAACCTTGAGAGGTTGAATTTTACGCAAATGCCTTGCCTGGTAATTTGCCATTAAAAATGCCATTGCCAACAACAGTTACTGCACCTTTGTTTTCGCCCATGCATGTTATTAGATTTCTTAAGTGGTGTCTCAATTATTATTTTTCACGCATCCAGTTACCGTAAGTATGGAAGACTATCAAAACTTTGGCGGGAGGACTGTAGTTAACAGGTGTTAAAAAACAAGTTTTTTCTCTTGATAAACTTATTGTAATGCTGCTACATAAACTCAAACAATGCACCGGAATGCTGAAAGTAAGAGAAAGAATCGAAAGTCCCAACATAGACACCAGGTGGGAAAGGAAATACAATTGAAAGTCCCAACATAGACACCAGGTGGGAAAGAAAATACATCACAAAACATAACAAAACATTTTTTCCGACAACACACTCGAAGAGCAGGATGACTAGCTCTTTCCCAACAAGGTAGCCATCCAGAAAGTATCACTTTCAAAATAACTATGCCTAATACTTAAACACATGTCCTTTGGAAGCAGCAAAATCACTTAAAAGGCTATAATACAATGTTTATATGTGACAAGATATAATAATACTGGCTATAGTAGATCCAAAGCAATAAGGTACGTGAGCCGCCGCATCAGAGAGCCAACAATTTGAACATGCGAAAAGAAAGACACAGATCAGCTGTGCAGTAACTGCAAAGCTGATCAGCGCCTTTGTTTTCGCTACATGGACAGTACAATCGCTCTTCTTCTTAAATCCGAAATTTCAACCTAGCCTTTTTCTATGACTGTACAGACCGGTTTGTGTCGTACCTGGTCGGAGACACAAATTGTTGGTTTTCTCATGTGAATGCTTGTGTAATAAGAGCTGTCGCAGGACAGCGTGCTCGACTGCTTCTGACCTTTGTCAAACATAAGGCCAAACCCGACCAGTAACCCATACATCTTTTTGCCTTGATGCAATAAGGCAAAATCACTGAACCATGACAGTTAACTATAACTACCTAAGATTTAGAGGTCTCACTCATATTGTGAAAGTGTGTTCATATACCAACTGAGTGCCAAGACGCAAGGCAAAATCACTGAACCGTGAAATAAGGTCACACTGCCCTATAAGTATTTCAGGGTCACAGGTCTAGTGATACTTACTCATAATGTGAAAGAAATATGATCATATACTCATTTAGTGTGGAGATATAAAGCAAAATCACTGAACCACGAAATTAGGTCATAGTGACCTATAAGTATGTTTGGGTTAAAGGTCTGGTCATACTCATTCATAATCAGAAAAACTATGAAAAAATACCAACTGAGTGTCGAGATATAAGGCAAAATCACTGAACCATGAAATTAAGTCACAGTGACCCAGGAATACTTTACGGTCAAAGGTCTTGTCATGCTCATACATATCGTGAAAGCAGTATGTCCATATACCAATTGAGTGCCGAGATATAATGGAAAATCACTGAACCGTGAAATCAGGTCATATTGACCTAGGACTACTTTAGGGTCAAAGGTCTTGTCATACGCAAACATAGTGTGAACGAAGTTTGTTTATAAACCACTTGAGTGCTGAGATATAAGACAAAGTCGCTGAACCATGAAATTAGGTCACAGTGACCTATAAGTATATTGGGGTCAAAGATCTGGTCATACTCACTCATAATCTGAAAAAAAGTATGAAAATATACTAATTAAGTGTCAAGATATAAGGCAAAATCACTGAACCGTGAAATTAGGTCACAGTGACCTAGGACTACTTCAGGGTCAAAGGTCTTGTCATACGCAAACATACTTTGAAAGAAGTTTGTTCATAAACCATTTGAGTACCGAGATATAAGGCACAATCACTGAACCATGAAATTAGGTCACAGTGACCTATAAGTATATTGGGGTCAAAGGTCTGGTCATACTCACTCATAATCTGAAAAAAGTATGAAAATATACTAATTGAGTGTCAAGATATAAGGTAAAATCACTGAACCGTGAAATTAGGTCACAGTGACCTATAAGTATATTGGGGTCAAAGGCCTGGTCGTACTCACTCATAATCTGAAAGAAGTAAGAAAATATACTAATTGAGTGTCAAGATATAAGGCAAAATCACTGAACCATGGAAAGTAGGTCAACCGACCCTTACCGTCGTGACACACAAGTTGGTGTCACAAAGTCAAAAGATGAATGACCATCCATCTTCCTAAGTTGTTTCTATTAAGAAATAAAAAGAAAAAAAATTGGGTGTTCTAGATTTTGACCTCTAGCCCCGCCCCCCTGACTCCGACCCGGTCCGATGCCATGGAACCTAAAGTGTATGAAGTATGAATGCTTTATGATAAGTTGTTGTCAAGATATGGACTCCTTGTAAAAGTTACACAGCAGTACATCTATTTTTTACAGTGTTCTAGTTTTTAACCTCCAGCCCCACCCCCCAGGCATGGACCCAGAGATCCGATGCCATGAAATGAAACTCAACCCCACAGGGTGCCTATGGTCCGAGTATGAAAGCCCTTTGATAAAAAGTTTTCAAGATATAGACTTCTAGAATACTATATTACAGAAAAGCCATTATTATTAATGATGTTCTAGATTTCAACCTCTAGCCCCTCCCCCTGACATGGACCCAGGGACCTGATGCCATGGAATGAAAGCCGACCCTACAGGGTGTCAATGGCCCAAGTATCAATGCTTTCTGATGAGTGGTTGTCAAAATATGGACTTCTAGAAAACTTTAACACAATAATAGCTATTTTTTAAGGTGTTCTAGATTTTAACCTCCAGCCCCACCCCCAGGCCTGGACCCAGGTGCCCGATGCCATGGAATGAAAGCTAACCCTACAGGGTATCTATGGTCCAAGTATGAATGCTTTCTGATGAGTGGTTGTCAAGATATGGACTTCTAGAAAACTTTAACGCAAGTGTGACGCGCACGGAAACGGGAACGCACACGGGAACGGGAACGTGGACGACCGGGGTGACTGCAATAGCTCTATGCACTTCGTGCAGTCGAGCTAATAATGACAGCATTCATGAGAGATCTCAGTTGGACAAGTCATATCAGCACCCATTTTAAATAAAGATAACTTTTTAAGCCATTTCATAGGTTAAGGACACTTGAGCCCTGCTCATGCGTATACTCATGCACATAGGAATAAATATTATAATTTGTAGTCCATAGATAAGTGCCCTTATCTTATGAGCTGGCTCATTCGTGCAATGTAAACAAGTGAACAAAAATTTTCTTCAGAAGCATATTTAAAGAAGGCAGTATACAAAACAGAAGCATATAAAAGGGGCAGTATACAAAACAAATACGTAATTTTACCCTTTTGTTTTTAACATGATCTATGAAATGAGCCATGACGCGAGAAAACCGGTCTTCGTAGTTTACCACCAGGTACGACACAAACCGGCCTGTACAGTCACAGAAGCAGGCTCGAAGCTTGAAATTTTGGATTGAGGAAGAAGGGAAATTTTACTATCCGAGTAGTGACAACAAAGGCGCTGATCAGCTTTGCAGTTACTGCAAAGCTGATCTGCGCCTTTGTTTTCGCATAGGCAATAATCCCGTTTTCTCACAACGCGGCTCAAATTATAATGAGCACCTTTAACATACGCTTCAAAAATCAACCAAAAAATATTGTTGTGTATCCGCAAACATGCCACAAAAAAAGTCACCCAAAGGGCAACAACTGCTCAACGAATAACTATTAGAAATAAAGTCACCCAAAGGGCAACGACTGCTAAACGGATACCTATTAGAAATACATGGAGATGTTTTAAGGGGATGCCAATTGTTAAAATCTAATACTTGTATTATTTTACCTGTATAAAGAAAAATGACAATTTTTCCAAGGAGACTGGATATTCTTGAAACATTCTTGTATGAGTCATTCAAACATCGAATACAGATTATTTTATGCCCAAAAACTCAGCTCTAGAGGGCTCAGCAGCACGCTTATCAGCATTGGTCAAGTTACTTCCTGGTTTGATTCCGTTGTCATCTGTCTGGCATGCTGGATAAGTTTTACTAAAAGCTACCACCATAAACATGATCTCCAAAAGCCAGACTACAATCTGTGAAAGTTTGTCCACTCGGAGATGATTTCTTCTCGGGGAAAACATGGTATTTATCATATATGCTGAAAACCTTATACAGCAGATACAGTAAATAGTATGATTTCGCCCAAAATATTGACTTTTTGTTCAAAATACTTTCACAGATTGTAGTCAAGACATTGGAGATCATGTTTACGGTGAAAGCTTTTAGTAAAATTTATCCGGCATGCCAGACGGATGACAATGGAATCAAACCAGGAAGTGACCTGCACAATGCTGATAAGCGTGCTGCTGAGCCCTCTAGAGCTGAGGTTTTGGGGCATAAAAGAATATGTATTCGATGTTTGAATGACTCATACAAGAATGTGTCAAGAATGCCCAGTCTCCTTAGAAAAATTGTCATTGTTCTTTATACAGGTAAAAATTATACAAGTATTAGTTTTTGACAATTGGCATCCCCTTAAGAAGAGTCTGCTGAATTAACGGAGACTCGGCTATTAATTTTTATTCTTTACCACTTTATTCTATATTATTGCATAAATACCCGTGTCACACGAGTGAAGAGAAAGCCATGTATTAATATTGCAATTCAAGCAAGCACGCACATGCTGTTAATACATGGCTTTTACTTATGCTCATTACCGGGCGCCACGCACCGGGCGCTAATAATGAGAAACTGAAGTCCACCCAGAACAGGCATAAAAAAGAAAACTTTTATGCATATGAAAATGTGATGAGGCTGTAAAATATAGTGCACCATTGTTTCTTTCGTTTGTGCAGAATTTATGCAATAATAGCAATCAAAAATGATTTTGACATTCATTAACATCTGCAGGGTCCCTCAGGGAGTTTTGAAGCCCTCGGTTTTCAACACTCACCTCTTGACCTAGCGAATGTTAATGAATGGAAAATCATGTTTGATCCCTATAATCAAACATCAATATGATGAAAATTTAAAGATATTAAATAACACACATTAAATATACAAAATTTTCTCATTAATATCAATACAATGGATAACTGCTTTAAAATAGGCGAAGTTAACACAAGCAAAGTTTCTATGCTAAAGATCATATGATAAATGCTATCGTTGTATGTGAAGATAAAAATTTATTGACCATAATAATCCCAAGAAAATTTGTTTTGATTTTTTGTTTAATGTAGAACATTCCCAGTCAACAATTTTTCAGTTATGTTGGGATGGAACCACCAATTTCTGGGTATTAACCAGTACTATGTTTAATGCTCAAGGACACTTGGAGTCTGACTCTTTACCACTAGGCCACCACCTTTCCCTATATTCTGATTAATAATCCCAAGAAAATTTGTCGAAATACCATGGCAATAGACTAGTGAGTTATATTTGGCCAAGAAACTTTACTTGTTACGACATAAACTTAACCCAAAACAGTGACTACCACAACCAGACTGCTGCAGTCTGGTCTTGAACAGCACTGCTTGCTTAAGCAAATGCCAGAAAAAATTCTCAAGTGAGCAAAGTTAAATGGAAATACTGGAAAAAAAGTAATAAAAATTAGATAAATAATACATACAGACATAGAAACTAGCTACATATATTTACACTTTGTACACAAACAATTTATTTGGCAGTTAAATGCTATATACAAAATTTCTGGCAGTTTAGAATAAGATTATTTTACAAAATTCAGCAAAAAAGCTGAAAATAAACTAGAAGACCATTTAATTGGTCCAGTAAACGCTCGCCTGAGACTTGCTACATGTATATATTTGAATATTTCAAAACTCACCCACACAAGCTCGGACAGGGTCAAAATAAGTTCGGCTTGACACAAAAAGTTCATGTAATTATTATTTGAGCCGCCTCTTGGGAAACCCAACAATGTGGTTTCCGAACAGGTCTGACACAAACTGGCCTGTACAAGCACAGAAGATGGTTAGAGACTTGAATTTTTTTGATCTAGAAAGTAGAGGAATTGTACTATCCGTGTAGCGAAAACAAAGGCGCTGATCAGCTTCGCGGTTACCGCGAAGCTGATCTGCGTCTTTGTTTTCGCATATGCAGGTTGTTGGTTTTATCATGAGTCGGCTCATTTAATAGTAATTATTTTAATCTTTTGGAGCTTCCACATGAAATTTGCCTAGTCATTTCCGAGAAAGGTGGATAACAAGGACAAGGACAGCAAGTGATGAAAGATGCCAGTGCTTGCCTATACAATATACACAGCTTGTCAGCCATGACAACTTAATTGAGCTAAAAATGTTGGCGAATCATCAGATCTGTTTACATGAGCATACGTTCACGTGATGTGCGTTTGACAAATCAGAAAACAAGAAATGGATAAAAGAAGTAATATAGCATTTGAGCCGCAGCGCAAAAAAAAACGGTTTTCGGGGTTTCCGACCAAGTCTGACACAAACCGACTGGTACAGTCATAGAAGCATGCTAGAAGCTAAAAATTTCGGATTTAATAAGAAGAGAAATTGTACTATCCATGTAGCGAAAACAAAGGCGATGATCAGCTTTGCAGTTACTACACAGCCGATCTGCGACTTTCGTGTTCACATACGCAGATTGCTGGTTTTCTCATGCAGGGGCTCATTTAAGAGAAGACAAGATGAGAAGAATTGTTTACCTGTAGATCTATGTAAGTTCTGAGTAGCTGACACTAGCTATAAAACCATAAATATTTGAGCCATCTCGTGGGAAAACCAACAATGTGGTTTCCAAACAGGTCTGACACAATCCAGCCTGTACAAGCACAGAAGATGGCTAGAGACTGGAAATTTTGGATTTAGAAAGTAGAGGAATTGTACTATCCGTGTAGCGAAAACAAAGGCGCTGATCAGCTTCGCGGTTACCGCGAAGCTGATCTGCGCCTTTGTTTTCGCCTATGCAGATTGTTGGTTTTCCCATGAGGCGGCTCAAATATTTGTTCATGCAGATACATGTACATATAATTCAACTGTTCAGTCTAAATGCTGTCAATTAACATAATTGAAAACAGCATTTACACAAAGCAACTATCACCAACTGTTCTCCATATGTACATAACCATTCATTATGACTTTGTCTCCATTCATGATGACTCTGTCTCGTTTTCTCAGGTTGTACGACCTAGCAGGTGAGCCGTTGGGAGTGACGTGACTGTCTGAGAGGGATTTCCTCGGCGTCCCGTTAGGTATAGATCTGACCGGGGTGGACGGCTCCGATACTTCGTAGACTGGCTTACCGTCATCACACAACTGAAACATAGAGGATCTTGCGTGAGTGGTTATTCTTTTAAAACATGCCGATAAATATTATATGAAATGGCCGAAATTGCAAAATTCTGTTTATCATACAAGCTTTAAAATAAGATGTTATCACCTTCAAAGTGGCTGGTCGATTATGCTCATGCTAAACTGCTTACATACAGCTATGGTCATTGTTTGTTTGCTTGTATTGATGTTTAAAGTCCAAGTCAACAATTTTATAGTCATGTCGGGATGGAGCAAACACTTCCTAGGTATTAACTAGTACTCTCGGGAGTTCATGTATCTTGCTCAAGGACACATGGTACCCTAGCAGGAATCGAACCCAGGACTTCATGATTCAGGTTCCGACACTATCACTAGGCCCATGCGCTCCCTACTATGGTCATTCGTCATACAGAGAAGGGTGTTGGTATATCTCATCTGAAATACTGGAAATGCGGGGATGCCAACGAATCTTTTTTTTTTTATACAGCTGAAAAACAACTCATGTATACCCCCTTTAACCCCACTTTTATATAGCAAAACTGGGGAATGCAGGGGTATACCTATTTTCAGCTCAGCCTAGCCGAAGGCTCACAAGGTGAGCTTATAGGATGGCCATGCTCTGTCGTCCATCCGTCCACAATTTCTAAGATCTTCTCCTCTGAAACCACTTGGCCAATCAAAGCCAAACTTCATGTGGAGCATCCTTAGGAAGGGGGAACAAAAGTTTATATAAATGGTCAAGGTCACATGACCAAGATGGCTGCCATGGCTATAAATAGCAAAAACCTTTAAAAATCTTCTTCTCCAGAACCAGAAGGCCTATGATTTTGAAACTTGGCATGAAGTATCAGGGAGAAGAGCTCTACAAAGTTAATATAAATCATGACCTTGGGGTGACCATGACCTATTTTACAGCAAGGTCAACTTAGGTCGCCCATACATTTGAATGGGGAAAATTGTTAAAATGTCATTTGAAGGGAAAACTTGGAAGGAAATGGGCAAATGGACTGAAGATTTATTTTTGTGAAAAAATTTGGACCCCAGGGGCTGGTCTGCCCCCGCCCTGGGGCAACATATATGTATATTACCATAATATTCAAAGACCTTCTTCTCTGAAACTGCTTGGCCAATGAAAACCAAACTTCATGTGGAGCATCCGTAGGAAGGTGGAACGAAAGTTTATATAAATGGTCTGGGTCACATTACCAAGATGGCCACCATGGCTATAAATAGCAAAAACCTTTAAAAATCTTCTTCTCCAGAACCAGAAGGCCTATGATTTTGAAACTTGGCATGAAGCATCAGGGAGAGGAGCTCTACAAAGCTTATATAAATCATGACCTTGGGATGACCTTGACCTATTTTACAGCAAAGTCAACTTAGGACGCCTATGCATTTGAATGGGGAAACTTATTGCTTAAGTCGGAAACTGTCATTTAACTGCAGAAAACTTGCTGGAAATGAGCAAATGGACAGTATATTTATGTTAATGAAAAAATTTTGGCCCCAGGTGGGTGTTTGCCCCTGCCCCGGGGCTAAATACTTAATGTATAAAACTGTAATATTTAAACATCTTCTCTGAAACTGCTTGGCCAATCAAAGCCAAACTTAATATGGAGGATCTTTAGGGATGGAGAAACAAATATATACATAAATAGTCCAGGTCACATGACCAAGATGGCTGCCATGTCCATATATGGTTAAAACCCTTCAAAAATCTTCTTCTCCAGGACCGGTGGACTAATTTCAACAAAATTTGGCATGTAGCATTGTGGACTAGAGTACTATAATGTATACATAAATTATGACCCTGTGATGACCTTGACTTATTTTATGGCAAAGTCAGCATAGGTCGCCCATGACCATAATAGTCAAACACGTTTATTGGTGTAAATCCTAGATCTCAGGTGAGCGTTTACAGGACCATTGGTCCTCTAGTTGTTATATCTGCTCTAAAACATAGATTGTGGGTATCCGAGAGAACTCAGCAAGGCGGTTCTAACGTGTACCCACAATGTTTTGAGCAAAATAAGAAAAATATTTCAAAAACTCTACTGAAACTTTTCAAATTTTACAACATAAGAAAAATCTGTATATAACATGGGCGTGTTTTCCAAATGTGTGTATTGCATGATCAAGTTTTTGTAATGATTACAGCAGCCATCTGTCTAGACTGATACTTACCCGCCAACTTTTTCTTGCATAAGCTGCACAGATATAAACACACAATATACTGCTACACATCTGTAAAATATTACACCCAAATGTTACTGAACTGAAATAACAATCTTTGATTTTAACAATTGAAGTACATAGTTTATAACCGGGAAAACTTCTAATAGTCTAAGAAAACATTACATGTGATACCTCCCTCATCTCAGGGAGACTCCAGGAAATGAGAAAAAAATTGTAAAAAAAACTTGTAAATATACCCACTTTTTGAACAAAAATTCAAAGTCTCCTCAGAAATGAATCTGAGATTCATTCAATGAATACACACATTGATTATTATGTTCAAAAAAAAAAATGTGATGCTATATTTCTAGAAGAGCCTTTATGGTATTATCTACATGAAAATGCAGTACTGTACCTGAATGATACCCCAAGACACAACATAAAGGATTTCAGTCTGTTGGAACAATTCCCTGCCAAACTTCAAACAGATTATTGCCTCTGTAAATGTTATTGCACTGAAAATAGTACAGAAAACCCTGTTATCACTGAAATATTTACATTTCCATTGCTATCACCTTTAACACATGAAAAAATTTACATTTCCATTGCTATCACCTTTAACACATGAATGTCATCCTTGATATCTATGTTTCCTTGTGAGAAAAAGTCACATGATCTATGCATATGAATGGGGCAATGTCAACACCAGTGACATTACTTTTATTTATGTTGGCATGACAAATGTCTCATATTGCTATAACTTTAAGCGTGAAAACTTGACATTAACTATGTTAATTTGAACTAAATGCCAAATATCCTGACAAGAGGTTTGCTATTTTATGAGATTTTCTTAATAAGTAACATTATAAAAGGTGTTTGCTTCATTACGCATGGGACTTCCTAGCAGATTCCTAATTTTAAGCACAATCTAAAACAAATTCTAAGTTTCAGGACAAGTAAAACTTTCTTAAAATTCCAGTTTTCCCATACAAAGGTCCAATTCGAGGACTTTTCTAGGTCTGTGCAAAGCCATTAAAACATGCTAAAAGACCTAAAGGAAGCAAGCTGAACTGGGGTGCCCATGTACATACCAAAATACCCAACATTGTGTTCCAACTCGCTTACACCTTGTATCTGTCACATACACATAGAACTGTCTGAAATATAACAAAGGAAACCTCCTACTTATCACTTATTGATAACAGAAAAAAACAATAGTCTCATAATGAGACACGACAGTCAAACAGTTTCATTCTACAATACTCCAGGAAATTTCAATGCTAGTACAGCAGTGTCTTGTTGAATATATTTAATAAGTCATTAAACTAGACTGGAACCGTGATATACAATAACATTAGAATTCAACTTGATAGATGTTGTTCCAGTCTATTTCTATGCCAAAAAAAAAACAAAACCTCGTCATGCCAAACAGTGACCCTCAGGGCAGATTTGTCCATCCCTACCTGACACTCATGGAAAACCCCAAAGAGAGATTTTAACAGTGCAACACAGCTCACCTTATTGTTGGCCCCGCTATAAGACTGATGAGGATCAATCTAAGAAAGTTGAGAGAGTGGGGTGGAGGGATTTCTAGTATATGCTTCAGGAAGAAGGTATTCAATTCAGACAGCTGAAACACAAAATATAAAACAATCATATATTCTTGCATAAACATCTATCTAACTGTTTGAAGCCATAAAACAGGCCAGAAGCCATCCAAATAGCAAGGCCCATGTTAAAATCGATTTAAACATGGCTTTCGGTAGAAATCCATCACCAACACTGGTCACTGCAATGGCACGTCACTGTTTCCCGCAGAGACAATATCTCATACAGAAAATGACAAATATGCCAGTTTCTGTGAGTTTTTACGCTGTAAATGTTATTTACAATGAGATTTTCAAATTAATAATTGTAATAATGTGAAAATAACAATCATACAGGCTTATTTCAAGGCATTAACATTTGCCGAGTCTCTCAGAAGCACTTTGAACCTCTTCGAGCCTCTGGTTGTACAGGCTGATTTATGTCAAGACTAAAACCTGCAGAACAGATTTTTCCATTATGTGGTTCAATCAACACATACCTGCCATACAAATATGAGCATAGTGACAGCAACAAATCTCATATAGGTACAGTGGGGGTCCAGCCACCGTACAGGACTGTATGTCTCCGGAGTAAATTGTAGAACAGCTCGACGGATCTTACCCGTAGTCGAGTGGATGTCTCTGAAGCAGTGATAATAATGATGATGAATCATATCATGAGACCATCAACGCATTAAATGTCACTTTTTATTCAGATTTTTTTAAGACAAGCCTAGAAATGCTACATTTTAGGAATACATGTACGAGAAGCCCAGCCTGTTATGCTGAGCAGAAAGCAAGGCAGTACCATTTTCAATACCTTTGGTATATTGCCTCTGTGACAGGAACCCATGACCTACTGCCCCCAAAGCGGACATTTAGCTACTGAGCTATCTGGGTTGGTTACTGTTTGACTGGTTGACTGGGTTTGATTGGGAGCTATCTGGGTTGGTTACTGTTTGACCTCTAGTTTACAGTCTATTAGCTTAATATCTCTACCATGGAGGCTTCTATATCTGTCGAATTCTGAGAGCATAATCACCTACCTTGATACTTTCTTGAGTCTTTTGGACAGGACTGCAAATCAGTCCCATCTCCATGACATTATCTGTTGAGTGGGACTTAAGATTCTTGCACACCCAACAAGAAAATATCAGTATATCCAAGGTTTTGGCCAGGGATAGAAATTCTTATCTACCTCTGGTTGTCTGACCCTGCATTCACGCATTCCAACATTGGTGAAGGATGTCACGTAACTTCTTTGTTAAGTGCACACGTCACAACAATGTCAGATACGTTCTATTTCAAAATGGCGAACACGATTGCAGCATTTTTCAACATACATGTTATCAAACATAAGGCCTGAAAGAAAAAGAATCTATCATGCCTGTAAGGTACAGATAGACAAATCTGTCCCTCCGGTCACAGTTTGGCATCAATCGGCGAGCCTTGTGATGCCAAAGTGACCCTCAGGACAGATTTGTCTATCCATCCCTGACACTCATGAAAGATTCTTATATTCTATGAGTACATCTTACTTGATACTCTCCCAGTGGTAGTTTCTCATCTCTAGTTTGCGACAAATGATCATCCCTATCCAGATACCAAGACCATTACACAGGAGAACATCTAAAACCAGGGAGTCCCACCAGCACTCAGCAAAGTTGGGCAGTAGATGAGCAAATACAACCTATAAACATATAAACAGGCCTGTGAGCATCTTTTAGTCTAGTTTCTTACAGACGATCATTCCTATCCAGATCCCGGGAACGTTACACAGGAGAACGTCTAGGACCGGGAGTGCCACCAGCACTCGGCAAAGTTGGGCAGCAGATGAGCAAACACAACCTATAAATAAAATAAACACGGGCCTGTCATCATTTAGCCTGCACAGCTGATCAGCACCTTTATTTTCTCCACACAGATAGTACAATTCCTCTTCTACTTATATCCAAAATTTCAAGCATCTACCATTCTTTTATGACTACACGGGCTGGTTTGTGTCAGACCTGGTCTGAAATCCTGAAGACCAGATTTCTCACGTCGCAGCTCCAATGACAGAGGATTAAAACTACCGACCAGGTACATGTAGCTGAATACTTAGAATAAAAAATAAACATACCTCTGTGATCTCCCACATAATACTGATTGTCCATAGAATACCATAATGACGTATTAACAATGCTTTTAATGCCCAGCCGAGGAAGTGGGCATAAGCAAACACGTCTATATGAGACCAGATACGACTCAAAGACAGCTGGGAACAATTCACGGCATATTCCTGCAATGAAATCATACATGTAAATCTATTTATTATCATCGTACCTCTGATGTGATATAAATTATCTGGAATCACTGTATTGGTTTGTTTTGTGCAGGCCTTTATCCAGGTATTTTGGGAATGGGGTCTTTTTCCTAAAATTGGGAATATATTCTGCAATTTGGGAATGAAAATTCCAGGTGTAAGTTGACAAAATTGGGAATTTTGCATGATTTTAAGACAATATTATTTGGGAAAGGGGCCTCTTTTCTGCCCCTGAGGATACCTGGATAAAGCCCTTTTTCAGTCATTTGGGGACTTCCTAGGTACTAACCAGTTCTATGGGGTGTTAATGTGCCTTGCTCAAAGACAACCTAATGCAAGGGGGTTTCAAACCCAGATTCAAAGTGTGATGTGCTACCACTACGTGTAGACCACTGAGCTTCCCTTCATTGTTTCCAAATCCATGATATAGATTTATAGATTCTTCACTGTCTATTAAACCTGGATCAAAAGCAAGTTTCTATGATCCTTGGAATGAACAAGTTAGTCTTGCTGAGAATAAAAGCTTTGTATAAAATATTTTGTATTACCTTTTCTGCTAAAGTTTGATTTTGCAAGTCCGGATATAGCCATTCTATCATTTTCCGAACATCTTTTCTATTTTGGAACAGTATGAAGACTAGAAACATGAAGTAGAACACACTCAGGCCTGAAAAAGATAGTAACTCTCAGCAACACAAGTAAGTAAGACTGGCATTTTGACATTCCGGGGAGGTTGACTACCACATCTATCTTTTGCAACACTTGAACAGGCCGAGCTGAAATTTATGCAGATAGCCTGCCACGTTGAAGTACAGATTATTGTCAAATAAATCCAATATGATTATAAATTATGTTTAATATACTACTGCAGTCTAAACAGAAAAATTTGTTGGCCTCAAATTCTATTTCTTTATTGTGTTGCAATACTCTAAGAGCTTTAAATACAGACAACATTTTGTCAGATCTGACAAGAAGAAATGAAACATCCCTTCTGATTCTGTTTATCAAATGGCCAACTCAAAATGATTTCATCTCCTTTTATTAAAATAAACACTATTTTGGGGAAAAACAAGAAGTTGCTAAGAAGTTAAAAGTTCTGGTAAAAATATTTTATACATTGTGGTCATAAAAAACATTTATTACAAGACATTATCTATTGAATGTATAACTGTAACAGATGTTGTATGGTGACTAGTCATAAAATACCATTTGAGCCCATCGTGAGAAAACTGGATTTTTGCCTATGCGAAAACAAAGGCGCAGATCAGCGCCTGGGTTTTCGCTACACGGATAATACAATTTCTCTTCTTCTAAAATCTGAAATTTCAAGCTTCTAGCCTGCTACTGTGTACAGGTCGGTTTGTGTCAGACCTGGTCGAAATTCCTGAAGACCGGTTTTCTTGCATTGCCGCTCATTTTACACATACTTACCAAACACCATTCTCCATATTGCAGGATGAGGTCTTGTAAATGGACCTGTAACGTAGAGCATAGAGTGAGCAGCCAAATAACTCGAATATGAGGGTCATTCAAAATGAAAAGTAACATATAATGCATTTTTGTGTATTCATACATTTATCATGCCAATTAATATTTTCTTTCTGAAAGCCAAATCCAATTTGCAATCAGGATATACCCAGCATCTCCTTCTCACAAATGACTAATGTCAAGCTCTACCACATGCTTAATTGTATAGGTATTTTAAATGTGTTTTTATTGTCTGATATTTTATTTCCATTTTAATATATGTTTCCATTGATGTTGTATTGGTTTTACATACATTTCTGGAATATTTGTATGCTTGTTGAATAGAGCAAGTCAGTGAGTTACTATTACCAGAATCCATCATTGGTGTTCAGAGGCTAACAATACATGGTGTACATTTCTTTCATCACTAACTGACAAATACTAGTTTTGAATTAGCAGAAGAAAATTGACATACCATTTGGGAATGCAAGAACACTTATAATGAGGAAAAAGAAGACAACACAGCAAAACCCGCTCCAGATGTTAGCCTCATGAATATCATCTTCTCTGAAAGTACACAACAACAAAATCAGGGGCCCATTGCGGAAAGCAATGTTTAATCAGCCTTTGAATGACATCATTAAGACTTCTTATGGAAGGCCAGGGCGACATGCTAATTGCTATTTGCTAAATGTAACTAAGAATTTTGAAAAGAGCCGATGAAGGATATTGAGAATATTCATGATTTTACACTAAGTTGGATTAATTAACAATACAAAAACATAACATATACATGCCTAGTCAATTAAATTTGCAGTCAGCATTTAGCAATTAGCATCTAGCAAATAGCATTTTGCAAACAGCATTTAGCATTTATAATGCAGACAAAATCATCAGTGTGGTCTTTATTTTACCCTTTTCACCCCCTGATAGTTACCGTATCTAAACAAAAACGTGATTGGCCACAAAATGTGCACTTATAATGTGGTAATTAGCAATTTGCATTTACCAAAATACAATAAGCATTTAGCAAATAGCATTTAGCAAATATCAATTAGCATGTCGCCCCGGCCTTCCATAACTTCCGTCTTCAACTTGCGTTTTCTGTTATTTTCGTTTTGCAACTGCAAAGGATTCTCACATTTCTACAACAACAAAAATATGGACTGGTGTACTTGTACTTTTCAATACTTGGTAGATTTTATTAACATTTATTAATATGCACAATTTAATCATTTGAATATTTCAATTAGAAACAGCCTATTAATTTAAACTATTAAAAAGTGTATTTTCAGAGTGAGACATAGAATGTGGCAAAACCTTAAGTCTTGAAAATTTTATAGATCTATAGGTTATGTATCAAACATTTAATTTTATTGAAGATGGACAAAAAAAAAAAAAAAAAAAAAAAAAGCTAAGGTACATGTATTAATGGAATTTGTTTGTTTGTATTGAGGTTTAATGTCCCAAACTCCCAATCCAACATTTTTTGAGTCATGTCAGAATGGAGCCACCACTTCCTGGGTATTAACCAGTACCAGCATTTCAGATACCTTCAGCTAGCAAAGAAGCATTCAAAAGTAGTTTCTTTCCACAGACAATCAGCGACTGGACAGGGTTAGACGCTTACTTTTTAGATTAAGGAGTCCATCGGACTCCTAACTTAAGAAATCAAAGAGTCCAAACACAAATTTAGGAGTCCAAACAAACTGAATCACGAGAAAGCATTAACAGCTTACTTTCACAATTTGTCATGATTTAACAATATACAGACATTTGCTTCAATTTGTTTACAAATGGAAAACCCAAAGTCATCAATTTTAGCCCAGATGTTAACAGTATGCCAGCCCTTGGTTTGAAGTCTTTACTAATCTGACTTATTTTCCCCCAGATTCAAGGAGTCTGTTGGACTGCCTACAAGTAAAAACAAGGAGTCCAGCATAATAATTTGGGAGTCTCGGACTCCCGGACTCCCTTTAGTGTCGAACCTTGCTGGAATGACCTCCCTTCCCTGATTTCATGTGCTGAAATATCTTTATAATGACTGTGTGTCTACGTTTCCATCTCTTGTGAGAGGGACTAATTTCTCTCCTGGCGCACACTCCTGGTGAAGTACATGTATTGTCCATTTGGCGTGTCACCAGTTAACTGTTCAGATTCAGGGAAAATGTGCCCTGCTCAATGAAACAACACAGCATTCAGAATGGGGAATGAACCCTGAGCCTTTAAAATCATACTCCAATCCAATGCACCAGGCCACAACACTCCCCTAACCCTAGTCTCAGACCAGAGCCCTAGTTTTGTCTGACTGCAAACCAATAATAGCCGCAGTTGGAACAAATAGAAGGCTACATCCAAAGAGGAAGAAGGCTACTTTTAAGGTCAGAGAAATCCAGGATTACACACCCCCGAAATGGAAAGAAAGATCGAAATACAGATTAATTCCTTGGTTATAGCACTTTTAAGTGATTGTCGATTATAATAAATACAAAGTCTTGCCACTGGTGGATGCTTCTGTACAGGCGGGCCCAAGATCAAGGAAGGTCAGGAAGGTCAGAAGCATGAAACACTGGGTGACTGGCACTGATCATGACATTGCCACCCCTTTGATTTCTCACCGTGTAAAGGCAGCATACAATAATCCAAGGATAGAAAGTGTGAGAAGAGTTATTGTATGTGGTTTATAAAAGACTTCTAATGAAATGTCATCAACTCCTTTCTCGTTAATAAATCGAAAATAATCTTCATCGACCTCTCTTTTCCCTTCCATCGTGCTGTCTGCTCTAATTTATCAGACTGCGCTTCTATTGTGTTATTCAAGCGCGAGAAGCATATGTAAAATATCGAGAACCCGTCTGGATTGCGTAATCCCGGCATGGGACATAACTGGGGAAATCAATAAAGTATACTGCTCAACAAAAGTAGAGCAAACGTATTTATACTCAACAAAAAAGTTAAGGAGAATATGTTCAAGTGCTTATTACAATAAATCTAGCAAAGTTTTAGAAATTAAAACTTCAGAAACGTATAAAGTATCTTTTAATCTTTCCAATGAGGGCTTATTTGAACTGATAGCACCTGGAGTGGCATTGAAAATCATTGTCAAAGTTGACTAGTCGTCAAACCAGTTTTCACAAAATTCCAATATTGTTTGGTTTGAATAAAAAGAGTCAATGTAGACTCTTGACTTAAAAGCATAGACTCTAAAGACAAATTTTCTCATGGCAACTGACCGGTGCACAAAACAAGATATTGAGGCTTATCAGTCTGCTTTTCCTGCACCAGCATCAGTTTTTATATGCCAATATCACGCTGCAACAGACTTTTTTAATCTTACCAATTTGGCTCTGAGAAATCAGCCTCTGTTGCCCGTGAAGCATCACAACAAGATCCTGGTGAGTTCTTGGTGACAATATTCCACACCAAACCCTACCAGGCTGTCCTAGAATGTGCAACACTGTCTTGGTTAAAGGGAGGCATGTCTGATGAGTGGGTTGCCTAGTCCTTGACAACAACGTTGTTCTGACGTAGGTAATCTTGGGTGATCCTGGGACGATTTTCATCTGACATTGCCTTCCTGGTACCAACAATGACACTAGTGCTGAAAAGGCTTTAGGTCTGCTCTCACCTCAGTATGTGCACTGCACAGCTTTTCATGAGAAAACTGTGCATATGGAGATACGGGAGTGTGGTAGTGTACATTTTTTCAAGCTACATGCCTCTGAATGAGACTTGATTAGATAAAAGATAAGATAAACAAAGATAAGATATTGATATCATTTATATGGGACCAAGAACGATGCCCCGAGGAACACCAGATACAACAGGAGCCCAGTCAGATTTAACGCCATTAACAACCACTCTTTGTTGTCTGTAGCAAAGGAAAGCATCAATCCATTTAATTGTCTTTCCCCCAATTCCATAAAAAGGTACAAGTAGGCAAAGATCAGGAAAAGGTGCAATCAGAAAAAGATTCCCACTCCAAAAACCGAGGTGGGAAAAAACCAAACCAACAATCAGGTACTGATACCAAGAAAACATTTCGTAAGTCGAATGAGCAGCTATTTTCCCAATAGGTGGCCACTCAGTTACCTTAACTTAACTAAAAATATGAAAACACACATGAGGCGCCAATAGCACAAAAATTTCAAACACCAAGACATAAAACAAAAAGAACCACCACAGAAGTATCGACTTGGAACGATCAGTAACACACAGTTACTGGCGGGCTTAAATCGGTTTCACATGGCCATAACCTCACCCTCAGCTTCTGCAGTGGTTCATAACATTTAGCTAGTTCTTCAGTCCTTGTGGTGAATCTCTAAGTAGTCAATGAATCATCAAGAACAAACAAATAAATCAAGATAAATCAAGATCAAAAACCTGGACACAGATTCAGTAAGCTGCCCGACGATGGAGATCCCTGGGCGCCGAATAACTTACTAACTCCGGAGCAAAAGAAAAACATCAGGCGGACCCCGGTGGGCCAAGCAACAGACAAGATCAACTAAAATAAATAGCTTTAGGTCGGGGCCATCATAGAGTCTGACGCCCGACCCACCGGCGTACAATTAAAGAAGGCAGCATAGTTATCAACCATGATTGGGTTAAAAACTAAGTATGCAGACTGTCGCATAACATTCAAGTTATAACCTATACGTCTGTAACGTGTTATGAGTTTTCTAAACTGAAAAGAAAAATCATTACTTCCTATAAGTTTCTTAAATTTGTAAACAAAGTCACCATAAAATTCTGGTTCCGAAAGGCCCTCATTTAAAAGCGTCTTTAACCCAACATTATATTTGGAAATCAATTCATGCATGTAGTGTCTACGATAAAATTTAGAAAAGGTTTTTCGAAGTTTATGATACCGATAGCCCTGTTGGAAAAGTTTGGCCGTTAAACATTTATTTCGAGCGTTGAAGTCTAGCTTTTTCAAAATCCAAAATAAATGTATCAACCTGACCTTGATTGTTTAAGATTCCTGCCCAATCATCAGTCACTGTAGCTAACTGAGTTTCACAGCTATGGGATTTCCTGAATGCATGTTGCCTGTCTGACAAAAGCTTATGTTCATCCCAATGAGACATGATATTTGAACACACTATATGTTCCAGAAGTTTGCAGGGTACGCAGGTCAAGGAAACTGAGCGATAATTGCAAGCAAGAGACCTGTCAGCCTTTTTGAACAGGGGACAAATGTTTGCTAAAGACCATTCTTTTGGGGATTTCACCCGAGTCTGTAATATAAATAATACAATAACATGACGACAAAGGTAACAAACTAAAGAACAAAGGAACATACATGATACAAGCACCCATATCACTTTATGCCAAAACTTCTCGGGCAACAGTACGGGCGCGTTAAGACATATATACATGTACACCATGACGCATATATTACCATGATACAGGCGCAAACAGCGGCCGTAAAATGATCGAGCATTAAACCGCAAACAGACAAAATGTTCAATTCACTTATACAAAATAAATTTCAGACCTTTGATTTGTAAAAAATACAGCTATACATTATATATTGCTTGCTAAAATGAATCATACCATCTCAGTGAAGGTACGAAAAAATGAACTTCACCATTTCAGATCATTTCAGAGAACGTTTGAAGTCAAAATTCAAAATATAATGCTTCAATTTTTCAATATACGAAAATTGTGTTTGTTTGTTTGTTTGTGTTGAGGCTTAACGTCCCAGTCAACAATTTTTCAGTCATGTCGGGACGGAGCCAACGCTTCCTGGGTTTAACCAGTACTGTAGGGAGTAGATGTGCCTTGCTCAAGGACACAACACGGTGACGCTTGTGGGGTTCGAACCCAGGACCTCAAGATTCGGAGTCCGACGCTCTCAATATACGAAAATGAAAAGGGATACGAAGAATATGTATATTGAAAAAGGATACGAAAAAAAGAAAAAATAATAAAAAAAAAAAACAATTTTATTTCAACACGTAGTATTCGGTATTTCGATGTGAAATGTTTAACTTGCGTCTTTCAAAAATAGTAATTAATTTCAAATACGTGAATGCGATTCTTTTAATCCTATGATTAATGCAGACTTTTAAATAACTTTGGATCTGAAATCAAAAATACATGATAGTTATTTTAATGAAAAATGAGTTTCCGTCAATGGTATAATCATGTTGTCGAAATCCCAGATGAGACCAAAGTGGAGCTTGTAAATATAAAATCTCATCTCTTGGAAATTTGGTGATGCACTATCAAAGAATGAAGGAAAATTATCATTGTAACGATGTCAAATTTGAAAGATTTCGGCGAGTAATACATGAGATAACGAGGCAGAAATAGCACTTCCCATTGGATCCCGGCTGTATACGGTTCGCAGCGATCCCGTAAATTTCAAACGTAAAATTCTACACTAAACATTTATACTTTCGTTTTATTCTTATATCATATGTTAGGGTCATTATCTTTAATATGATTCCAAATCATGAAAATCTTACTAATATTAATAATTATTGTTTTGTTTTTTTGTTTTGTTTTCTTGTTACTCCCATCAACCAATTTCATGTTTTTCTTGGGAGGTGCACATTGTGCACTGCGGTGTGTTGTTGTTGTTGTTGTCTTGTAGAGTTCCGCCGGTTACTTTGCGGCGAACCGTCGTTTCGACGTTGATTTTTTCTTAAGTTGCTTTCTGGTTTTCTGCTGTCTGCTGAAATTGGCTTGGGAGATTTTAGAGACGGAAACCGCGAGACTCTGTTGTTTTTCTAGACCGGACAAAAGTTTATTACGTGTTCGATGTAAGGACGAGATCAGTTCTCTACTATAGAGTTCAATTAAGTCAATGTCTGTCTTGCTCGAGCAATACACACTTGGGTCAAGGATCAGCTGGGTGAGTTCACTGGATGTTAAGCTGTCTAGGTAGCTAGAATTCACAAGACCCAAGACTCTGGACCGAAATTTCTGGTGTAAGTGCTTTAAGGTTTGGCATTCAGTCAGGAAGTGTTGTCTGGTTTCAGGACACTGTTCACATAGCTTACAGGTTGGATCTACAGCAAACTGGTTGAAAACGGCACGATTACTCTGTAGGGTATATGTACCAGTAAGAACTCGTGCTTTCAGCTGTGCTCTACGGCTGTCATGTAGACTGTTGCGTACCGAAGACCATAGGTGATGGGCACTTCCCACTTTAACACTCTCTGGATTAAGGTATTTCAGAGATGGACTAGATTTTATAGCCTCCCGCCACTGCTCCTCCACAACAGTGTTGATGGCATTGTTCACCATTCTCTTCCATTTGAATTTTGATGGAATTCTCTCCAGCAATTCAGAAGATGAAGGCAGGTCATATAATACCAACAGTTGTTTGACGTTATTGAACCAGCTGCTTTCGGAGTCTGATTTGGTAGCAAGCTGCCTGACAGCAATATCCTTCTCAATACCTTCACTTGAGATCCACCGCCAAAACAGATTGAGTATGTTCTTATGTATGACACGCTGAAGTGGCAGTATCCCCAACAAGGTCATCTGGAAAGGACTGTATCTGCTTAAGGGATTTCCTTTGGTACAACTCTAAATCTCTGAAGTCCTTTTCTGACAGGCTGAGTACTTCCAGACCATAAAGAAGGCGTGGCACGACATAGGTTGACCATAATTTCCCTCCGACCCACTGCTTCAGACCATTTCCACAATGGAGCCCTGCCCCCATGAGAGAATACGCGGTTCTTCTACCAAGAGATATCTTCTCTGTGATGTTTGCCTTATTGCTTGATTCCCTGTGTATACCCAGATGAGTGGACTGTTGGACTTTACTCATTTCCACGCCATTCATGTAGTAGCTAGCTTCTTTATACTGCAAATATTTGTCCCCATAGGTCAAAATACAGCTTTTCTTTGGGTGAATCACAAATCTTGATCTATTGGCGAACCCACCAGAAGTTGGTATCATGACCTGCATTTCAATTTGTGAGTGGCTCATCAACGTAAGATCATCGGCTACTGTAACATGTGGAATCCGGATATACCCAATTTTGGCACCAGTAAATTTACTTTCTAGCTGGATAAGGAGAGGATTGTTATATCTCTTGTAATGGGAAGTAGACATCACGCCGCCCTGGCGTACACCTTGGCGTATGACAAATGGATTTGACAATGAGCCCTCCCATTTAACAACTGAGGTGAGATCCGAGTATAGGTTCTGTAGAAGTATCCAGTCAGCGCCACAAATGCCGTCAAAATACAATCTTCGGAGAAGAGTATCATGGTCGACCACGTCGAACGCCTTTTGGGCGTCCAACATGGTGACAATCAGGGGTTTCTTGGAATTGTGTGCTTCTGCAATACTCTCAGATAGAATCAAAGCTGCATCAATAGAGGAACGTCCAGCAGAGAATCCCTTCTGCAAAGTTGACTGTGACCCTTCCAGAAATGTATTATGCCTCCGATTCAGGATATGTTCTATCACTTTTAGGATAACTGTTGTAACGGTGATTCCACGGTAATTAGCCGGGTCAGACTTTTCTCCTTTCTTGAAGATAGGCGTTACTAGTCCCTCCTTCAGTGCTTCCGGCACTTCAGTGGCTTCCGCTGAAAGACATAGTTAATCAGGTTTCGAAGGAAGAGCACAGTAGCATCTCCACCAAAGATGAGATGCTCACCAGTTATATCCAGGGTATCCGCAGCCTTGTTTAACTTTAATTTATTTAGGGCCTGTTGAACCTCCTCAACCGATGCAGGATTGACGTCCTCAGCACTGTTTGAGCAGATATTGTATATACGATTGATGTCGTCGGTGTAGGTTGTCTTCACTTCGTCGTCGAAGTTTTCATCCTGAAGCGGGGTTGCAAGGGAACCAAAGTGAGTGGCCCATCCTTCGCATATCTCTTCGGCAGACTCTAGCATCTTACCATCCACACACAGGAACTGTAGGGTAGAGGACTTGGACTGGCGTTGCTCTCTGACAAGCCTATAGAACTCCTTGTCACTTCCATGAGAGGACATAATTGTCTCAACCTTTTCGATGGTCTTTCTTGCAGCAGCCCGCCTCTGTGCTTTCCTAAGGTTCCTTTTGGCTTGCTTCTGTCTTATAACAGCTGGATGCTCACAATCGGTTGGCTCACCACTTTGCCTCCATTGCCACCAAGTCTCCTTGCACTGCCTCAGGGCTTCACGGGGTTCCATATCCGGTTAGGACCGGTTTTGATTTCTTTACTGGACTTATGGTTAGGAATACTGGCATGTACGGCACTCTTCAGAGTCGATGTAAGGTGTCCAAGAGACAATAATAAATTTATAAATATAGTCGCTTTATATTTCAACAATCAACATAAGCTTTGTATAGCTTTTTACTGCGGCTTATTTAGAACATATGTACATTATTTACACATCAAGCTGTGGAAATGTGACTTGCTCAATGTCACAACAGACGACGCCCCGGACGGGACCCCGGATGGGACCCCTCGGCCCAGAGTCTGATGCGCTACCAACTGCGCCAGTCCGCTCCGCTGTGTTTACAGAATGAGCCTACATACATGACATACATGAGGATAGAACATGTACAGGGATCTTGAACCTGCACATGGGATGGCTGTCGCTGCACAGGGGGCCTCCAGTTAACGTCCCGATCCGAACATGGAGGTATCTTTCGCTTAATTAGCGATGCTTTGATAAGATGTATCTATCCACCCAGGTATTGGCACATCGTCCACAACCTTATCAAATTGATTAACACCTCACTATGCAGTCCCCGTAGAAAAACTATAGGCGCTAATTGGTGTGAATTGGTCCAATTATTCTGATGTTCCTCCTTGTCATTATAGCTTCATGATCCGAATGACGGCGCATTGTGTCATCCCTGCAAATGAAACAAAGGGAAGCATGTTCGGACACCAAATTTTCCTCGCCACCGGCGGCGATCGAACGCGGGACCTATAGCACCAGAGGCCAATGCTATCTATCTTCTGATACTGAGTCGATCAATTTTTGATCATCACCTCAGGTGTGGGGTGGGTGGCTAAATTTAGAATTTAGTCAAGGGAAAATAAAACATTTGGGGTGGACCATTAAAACTATTTACAAGATATAGATGAGAGGCATACTAAAACGCATGCCTCTGGGCTAATGATTTAAATAGAAGCCTTAAATGCGCTAACCACTGAGCTACCGCGCTTCTTCTGTAATTGAAATTTCTGTATCTGTATTTGTTGACGGTAGTTAGTATCAGTCCTGATACTTTAACAGCGGGATATTAACGTCGATGTTACACACCAATGTTGCACATCGGAAATTTCCCTGAGTAGCGATTGCCGAAAGGACCCGCTACAGGATCGACATGACCCAAAATCAATGAACCCGTCAAATTAGAAAAAATGGCCGCTTATCCAAGTCAAGATTCAAGGCCTTTGAAAAAAGCTCGTTTAGGCCCTCCAGATGTTTATCCACAAGATCCGAAACAAAAAGAGGTATGACATGTAGTTTTTGTATCCCACACAATAAAAGAAGACAGTTGAATTTCAGAAGTAAAAGCAGAATTCAATGTTTTAACTTGGACATTGATAACAAGAGTTGGCTTTCACAAAAACAAAAAAAAATATCGGTGTGTCTTTAGGCCATTGGCAGCAGATAGTGCCATAACAGATAGGACAGTTTGGATGACGTCATACAGGTAAGTTTGTTCATTCGGTCGAGGTGCATTTCTCGGTGTTTATCGCTATGCCCTTACTAAATTAGGAGACACTGACTATCCGCACGACGGTCGTGCCGATAACACCGCTTATCGGCACGACCGTCGTGCGGATAAGCGGCGTTATCCGCACGACAGGGAAATCGATATCCAAATGTTAAAAATGTATAGAAATGGATACATTTTAAGTTGATAAATATATTACACTGGCTTCAAAACATGCAGGAATTTTTTATTTTTTAATTAACAAAATTGTAATTTTGCTGAAATTGGCTTACCTGTAAATTTACCTGTAAAAATCAGTCATGCGTATGCGTAAATGAGAAAGAAATTATGTCAATTATCGTAACCTAAATATTTAAAAAGAAATTGTGGTAATCCAAAAGAATAAACAGCCTTTGATTTTAACAATGAAATATGGAAACATTTCAGTTACACGATTAAAATAATTGCAATGATTATATTTTTCTCCGTCTGCTGTGATTCAGTTTACATCAGCTGGATAAATCAAATCAAACTAGTTTTCTTAGTCATAATTAACAAAAATGTTAATTTCGAATGTATTTCTATATAGCTAAAACCATAATTTATTTATCTAATGACAAATTAATAGTTTAATGCATTCGTAAGCTTGTACGAAAATCTTATACTCCCGTCGTGCCGATAGCCAATACCTGTAGCATTGGCTATCCGCACGACGGTCGGGCCGATAACGCCGCTTATCGGCACGACCGTCGTGCGGATAACGCCGCTTATCGGCACGACCGTCGTGCGGATAGCCTCAGCCAAATTAGGACTAGGAGCTCAAAATATGAAATATAAATGAAAAAGCCATCAAAATATTGCATATTCTTTTAGATGTGTGCATAAAATTTATTCCAAGGTAAAAAAAAGTTTGTAATTTTGGGCCACAGTACCATTTTATTATCCTCTAAAAATGGTAAACTCCTAGCGAAAATGACCGAGGTTACCACCTCTACCGAATGAGAAAAATAACGGGAAAGGTGACGGATATTAATTTCTTTTCACAAAAGAGTTCTTTGCAGACCGCCCTTTATACAACAATGAAACTGATGTTTTGAAAGTGTCTAATAAGAAAAGTAAAAACAATTGAAATTCTTATATTCTTATGTATTCTTGAAATCTCATGGATCATTCAAAGTTAAGTCATGCATAATGAAATTCTGTTATGTTTCAGGATGAGCTTACATCATCAAGTGTCAAGCTTGGCTTTAGTAACAATACTTCTTTCCCTGATGAGGTAGGTAACAACATTTTTTCATTTCCATTTCTGACCATTACCCCAGGAGCTGTGAAAATGTGCCTTAAGGCCACAACGAGAGGCGCAACGGCTGAGGATTGAACCTGGGACCTCTCACCTCTGGGACTTGAGTCAACCTTTCTACCCCTGTGCCAGTCCGCTCCTGCAATTTCAACTGATCTGTCACATATCAGCCTGTGCAGTCTATCTACATGTATCTACAGATACTGCAACACTGTCATTGCTAAGAATTATGCGCAGGGATGTGTGCAAGAGAATAAAAGCAAAAAAATTAATGACAAAAATAAAGTGAGACTTAAAATTTAATGACAGTGAAGAATGAAAAAAAGATGATAGTGTTAGATTGTTAGTAGAGATGTAAGAACAGAAGGCTAGAAGCTTGAATGAGATTGAACTTAGTATCTGCATCAGGAAAACATGTCAGTATAATGTATACCCCCTTGAACCCCACTTTTATACAGCAAACCTGGGGTATGCAGGGGTATACCTATTTTTCTTATATTTGCTCTAAAACAGATTGTGGGTACTCATTAGAACCGCCTCAGCAAGGTGGTTCTAACGTGTACCCACAATCTATGTTTGAGCAAAAGTAAGAAAAACATCAATTTTTTTTTTCTGGTGAAATTTTCAATTTTTAAAGCTCCAAAAATCTCTGTATGTTGCATAGGCAGTTTTTGTAATGTGTGATGCGATATAACAAACATGCTGATCAGCTGTGCAGTTACTGCACAGCTGGCTCGATCTGTAACTTATAATATTAGATTTATATTTAAGTGGCAAAGTTTCATGAAGATTTGGTCATGAAAGCTTTTCTATGGACACCCTTTCCCTTCTGCTGATTCAAGAAGAACATATTTTTATTGATGAAAGAAATGTGGAGGAAGTACTGGTAATCTGCCTCTGTGAGGTGTGCTCAGTAACAATGTGTTTGGGATAAATGACCGTCACAAGTTCACAACTTTACTTTAGCAGTCGATATACCATGTCACTCTGATGTCATTCTCTAATCTTTTGCAAAAGTAGTGACATTTTATATTTGCTGTGTAAAAATATTTTGATCATATTGTGATTATTGATCGAATCTCAGTAGAAAAAATATGTTCTGTTATCTTAATGTTATAGTAAATTCTTTATACTTCAGTGGCTGACAGAAAGCCCCTTTCATTGATATGAATTATTTATCTCCCTTGCATTTTCAGTGGGGCTCGGCAAAGAACACCAGCATCAGTCAAGAAAAAGTAAGTTCTTTTATGTGGTATAAAATAGTCTTGTTTTATTTGATGTCAATTCAATTTTTTATTTCCAACAGCTCATTCAAGCATACTATCGAGTCAGATATGAATGAATTAGCAGTTTCAGTAAAATTTTGTTATTTCTTCTCTAGATAGCTTTTTACAGCAGATGTTTCTGTAATGTAGAGAAAAACATTTAAATGTGTTTCCAGTTTGGGGCCTTCTTCAGTGCCGTGATGAGCAAGAAGATTGAACTGAATACCTGTCCTGACAGCAGCAAGAAGAAAATACAGATTACCAAAGATGTCTTCTGGCCTGTAAGAAATGTTTTTTATTTCAATATAGGATTTTATTGATACTGTAAGTTCAGCAATTTGGCAAGAGATTAATTTTTGCTTTAATATGAAAAAACAAGCTATAAGAATGTACAAGTACTCTCTCAAGAATTTAAAGATTCACTTATAATTTGGAATAGGAAAAACTGGGGAAATCAAATTCAAATGACTGGTTACAATTTCCAAACTTAAAAGTTTCATGGAAGTCTACAAATAGAGATGAAATAAAGGATGGCCTCATTTCAGAAATGTATTATGTGGTTAATTTGGATTTTGTTATGTTTCATACTGAATAAATCGCACATGCTTCAGCAATAGGAAGTGTGCCAGTTTAACTTTATGATTTAGTACAAGTCTTACAGTTACAAGACAATTATTACATTTACAAATTGCCCTGTCAAGTGGAACTGTATACAAGTCTTACAGTTACAAGACAATTATTACATTTGCAAATTGCCCTGTCAAGTGGAGCAGTATTCAAAGTGAAAATTCTACAAGCCCCTCTTCGCTTTTGATTAGCCTTCTATTCTGCATATACATAGGTAACCTCACAGAAACGTCAAATGATGGAGAATTGGTTCAAAGATCTGTCTGGTAATAAACCCCTTGCCCAGCTCAGTAAGAGGGTGCCATGGTTCAACAAGAAAGAGGAGATCTTTACCAGCCTGTGCGAATACAACATCACGATGCTAAAGGCGGCATGGTTCATCAAGATGACTGCGGCATACTACCTAGCCATGCAGGAAAACAAGCCAAAGAAAAGACAGGCAGTGGACCAATCTCTAGGTACTCTCTTATTCATTTCCTTTTTGTGCGACAAAAATTACCTTACCATTATCTTCCTCATAAATATGATATATCAGACTTTGCAACTTTTGGAGCCAACTTATTACCCTATTACTAGTTTGTTTGTATAAAACAATTATTGTAGCTAAATTTAAGATCTTAATAGAGCTTTGATGGAAAAAAAAATATTTGTTATCAGAATGGACCCAGAGCCTGACCAAGTTTATGCGTGAGCAGCTGGTGAAGATTCAGGAACACTACCACGGTGGTCAGACTGGACCCCCTGTGACGAGTTTCCTCACGGCCACCCAGCCCCCCTCCCAGGTAGACCTCGACCAGGCTCTCAAGCAGTGGAACTACTGTACCAGGCTAGCCAGGCATATGTATGAGGTGAGTACTAGCATCAAATTCTCTGGCCCCCACCTATTCATCAAGATGAGAAATAGATGGATGTTCAGAGCTGCTGTCAGACTGAGTACTGGGCCCAAGGTTATAAAACTTTTTTTCATGCTCAACTTAGCTTAGACTAAAATTTATCCTGCTCATAAATGTTAAAATGCCAACAATTGTTGGCATAATTGTTGGCATTTTAACATTTATGAGCAGGATAAATTACTAGCTGTTGAGTATTGAACCTAAATTTGCCACTAATTTTGACTATTTCAACATTTATGAATAGTTGAAATTTCATGCTCAGCTGATCTGAGCTTGAAAAAGGTTTTATAACCTCGAAGCCTGGTTTACCATTTAGGTCATAGCCTACCCAGGTGGTGCTACATTTCAGTACATTTAGGGTGTCAAAAATGATTGAGAAGTCCTGATATGACAATAGCTGTTGACTAGGATGTAAAGCAATGCAAACAAAACAAAACATAGCTTCTTATGATAGCTTTATCAGGAGCATGTTTGATTCATATTGAAGTGGACTTGAGTTTGATACTCATGTCTGGCACTTTTATTTCATGGTTTGGTCATATAAATATCTACAACCAGTCTCCTCCTGTTGATTCAAAAAGAGCATTTGTCGGTTTGTGATTAAACAAATATGCATGGCACTGCATATGATAAGAGCTCTTCAAAAGATAATCTGTCTGCAGATTTTCATTTAAGTACTGTTAAAACAATCTTCTATATTCCAGGAAGGTTTATTGGAGCGTAATGAGTTTCTGACAAGTTTTATAGAGATCTTGGAGAAGTATAAACAGACAGATGATACCATGATGAAACTCTCACTTGCTCAGATACTACAGGTAATATTTGTTTCCGACCAGGTTTGACACAAAGCAGCTTGTGAGGTTACGGAAGAAGGGTAGAAGCTTTAAATTTAGGATGAAAGCAGGTGGAAATTCCACTATCTGTATAGCGAAACAAAGGCTCATATGATACAGGACTGGGCAAATAAGCCCCAGAGTCTCAAGTGATAGAGTGTCTACTTGATGATTGGGGAGTTGGCAAGTTAGAACAATGGGCTCACCATATCAAAAGTGTTCAAAAAGGTAGCAGTAGCTACTATTTTAGCACTATTTGAGAAACACTAGCTTCTCTTTACCCACAAACATAGCATCACAAACACAATATAACTTAATATGAAAAAAGTGTGATAATGATTAATGTCTGTTTTCACTGAAGGTCTGTATGGAAGACTGACATTCATGCTTCATAGATTATCCTCCAAAAAGGTAGAGACACTAACTACTCACAGTACATGTATCTAGAAAATAGAGACTCCACCCATAATCCCAACATGCTTAAAACATTGTTGACTGGAATGTCAAACTAAACAAATACCATATTTCAGTACCTGGACGAGATCACCATGTCAGCTCAGTTGTCACGACGACTAGCGTATATCTGTTCCAAGAGACTGGCCCAGCTGATCAATGAGTCGGGTTGTGCTTCACCACGGACACAGTCACCTATGCTGAACAATAGTAATAATAGGTTAGTTTTCATAAATCCCATAATATTTTCATTGGCAATAATTTTGAAGTAAACTCAATTTGTCCATGTGTTTCTGCAAAGATACTATTCCGGACAGTATTAGAGATGCCTCAGTTGTATAATTGAGCCGCCACATGGGAAAACCAACAATCTGCCTAGGCGAAAACAAAGGCGCAGATCAGCTTCGCAGTAACTGCGAAGCTGATCAGCGCCTTTGTTTTCGCTACTCGGATAGTACAATTCCTCCTCTACTTAACTCCAAAATTTCAAGCTTCTAGCCTGCTTCTGTGACTGTACAGGCCAGTTTGTGTCGGACCTGTTCGGAAACCACATTGTTGGTTTTCCCATGAGGTGGCTCTATATCTTTTAAATACAATTTTTATTTGGATCACACGTTAGCTTGATAAGTACATGTAGAATGGCCAACTTGTGATGAAGCGGACCCACAATAGATCCACACGTGTGCCACATTTGTTTCATGAAGGAGTTATTAATGTAATGTTCTTGGGTCCATTCTTCCTCTTGGGCCGATCCAAGAAGAGCATTTGAGCCTGTGCGTGAGAAAACCAACAATTTGGGATTCCGACCAGGTCCGACACAGACCGGCCTGTACAGTCACAGAAAAATGGTTAGAGGCTGGAAATTTTGGATTTAGAAAGAAGAGGGATTGTACTATCCATGTAGCGAAAACAAAGGCGCTGATCAGCTTCGCGGTTACCGCGAAGCTGATCTGCGGCTTTGTTTTCGCCTATGCAAATTGTTGTTTTTCTCATGCACAGGCTCATTTGTTATTTTGTGGTAAAGGATATATACTAAACACTTGTAATTTACCTCTTAGAGGCTTGCATAGGAACAGTGTGGTTAGGATAACTGACGGTCCCTACATGACTTTAGCTGTTGATTATGGATGTAAAGCAATAAAACAAAAAAAGCAAAATTCATATTACATGTAATAAAACTGATTATATATATTTCAGCAGCATACAAGGCAACAACAACAACCACAATCACCAACACAACCACAATCAGCTGATCCACCAGAACCCGATTGTTGCCGTGTTCCACGAGTACACGAACTGTCCACAGCACCGGGGCATCATCCTCAGCCTCAGTGCCTGTATCCAGGTTATCACGATGTCCAGCCCCTCGGCCCTGATCTGGAACAACCTGGCCGAGGGGCGGAGCAACTCACCGTTCTGTGGGTCGCCACTGGATTTGTTACCGTGTCCACCGTCTACCTTGCCTATGCCACATCATGAACAGAATCCTCAGGTGGGCTTGCTGTCACAGTTTATGTTCTTTTAAATACTGTAAAGTAAAAAATTTTGTTTGTCTTGAATTTCTCAAATTTTCTCTGAAGTATTTCCGAATAATCTGCAAGACAGTACTTCTGTATTCTCTAACTTCAAAAAAATATTTACAAAATTTTTGAATATGCTTGGCATTAAACAGGAGAAATCTCTTTGAACTTATGGTCAATTAAGAAGTTGTAATTCTTGAGAAAGATTTGCATGTGCATGCAGCTTTGATCTTCTGTGTAAATATATTGCTGTCTCATCATACCAAGCTAGCTGTTATACTAATGATACCAGGGCCGGTTAACAATAACATATGAGCCGCCTCATGGGAAAACCAACAATCTGCATAGGCGAAAACAAAGATGCAGATCAGCCTCGCGGTATCCGCGAAGCTGATCAGTGCCTTTGTTTTCGCTGCTCAGATAGTACAATTCCTCTTCTACTTAAATTCGAAATTTTCAGCTTCTAGCTCTCTTCTGTGCTTGTACAGGCCGGTTTGTGTCGGACGTGTTTGGAAACCACATTGTTGGTTTTCCCACGAGGCGGCTCATATGTCTATTGTATCTAATACTTAATCACTGTTCACAGCTTATGCATATATAGTAAATATGCTAATTCATGTTTAAGAGTATTCACAATACTGAACTTTACTTACATTTGGCCAGTAACTTCATTTTGCAACTTTGACATTCTAGATCCGAGCACAGATTCGAGCCCAGGAACACCAGATCAGACTGCGCGGGAGAGCAGCTGAAGTGAAATGGTCCTCAGATAAATGTCAACAGTCAACAACAGGTAAGGTCCAGTCAGACCATTTGTTTAGAGTTAAGTGGGTGTGATAGCTTGACTGGTAGCATGTCCACTTGATAAAAAAATGTGGACCTGGGTTCGTTCCTCACAGCCATAATTTCTTTCTTAATAAATATTTGATCATGAATATATTCTCTAAAGCCATTCTTCTTTTTCTGATGATTTAAGAAGTGCATTTGTCAGTTAGTGGTGAACGCTTTTTGCACTAAATTATGGTGGTAATTCTGCCAAGGAACAAGTAGTGGTTAGAATAACTGACTAGAATGGATAATTGACTATTACCATGGACATTTAGCACTAAAATAGATTTATTGAGAATGTGAATGACCTGGTGGTATAGTATCAGTATTTGAATCGAGAAATCCCAAGTTTGAATCTAATCAGTTGTGTCCTTGGGCAAGACACATTAGCTTCCAAGGGTACTGGTTGTTACTTTAGGAAAAAGTAGCTTCAGACAGACATGAATGAAAAATTGTTAACATGCTATATAAAATTTCAACAACTATTGTTCTTATAACTTTAGAACCATGTTCGAATGGGAATGAACTAAACACCATAAACAACAAATCTGAATAACTGAAATTATTTTTGCAAACATTGGACCCCTAACTGAACGATAAAATGTTTGGGTTGAACCCATCACTGTCAAAGGTTGATTCTTCTACTTTATTTGGAATAAAATTAACGTTAATAAAATTTCTCCGTAGGTTTTACCACAACCAAAGTGTTAGATGTCCTCGATACCTTAGACCGTCATAATTTTGACAAAGTGGAGAATAACAGCAGTTTGGACTCCCTCTACAATAAAATATTCTCAACTGTACAGAACAAAGATGGGGCAGAAGTAAGTATTGTCTCGCAAAGAAAGATTTTTTTTCTTTAAGGGTAATATATTTTTAAAATTAGTTAAAACTTCATGTAGTAATTGTAAATATGAAGGTACCCATTTTGCCAAAACCTTTTTTTCCTCAGCAAAATCTGAACTTTTCTTTTGTTGATTGGTCAGGATCATAGAAACTGCAGCTTGGATGACACAATATGCCCCAAGGGCCAACAACTTTTTATTTCTTTTAGTCATTTACATTTATGTTGATTAACCAACCAGGGGTCCTGCTAGCACATGACAGCAGGGAGAAGTGACTTCTCCTTCCAGCCCAAACAGGGAGAAGTTTGAGACATCAGAGAGAAGTGACTTTGACTACTCATTGATGAAGATCGATGGCCCCTTTCGGTGCTGGACACTCACTTCCTAAGAGTTAATTAAGTTCCAGTAGCCCAAGTAACATTTATAGTTGCCATTTGTGTTTTAGTAGCCCATTAAATCATTAAAAAAAAAAAAAATTTTTTTTTTTTTTTGGGGGGGGGGGGGGGGGGCGTAGTCGGGGGGCGGTTGGTGGGGAGAAAGGGGTCCACATTTATGAGTTGAGTGTAAATACAGTGATGGGTGAGGCATTATTATCATACAAGTCTCTGTAAGTAAGTCTCTAAGGAGAAGACTCCAGTTTGAGGTGTGCCACTATAGGAGGATAATATATATGCAACAATAGATACGGTTATGGCAGCTAAAAATTCAACGTAAAAATAGAGCGTTTCTTTGGCAATTTAAGCCTGGAAAATGCATTTGAATCGGGATTTTTGCAAGGAAACACAATTACAAGCCTATTGAATGTTAAAAATGCGGCTAATGGATCATTGTAACATACAGTATTTTGCTCATAAAAACGAAACAGTTTCACAGCGATCGATTCTCCCAAAGTCTAGTTCAGAGGCTAACAGTAGATAATTTGCAATTACTACATCACAATAGCGTGTCTTCTTGTCAATAATTTATGGCTCCGCCCTCTCAACCGCCCCTTGTCAAAGTAGTGACGCTAATTAGCCAATCAGCTTTGGTGACGAATCGGCTGACACTTGTATACATGTCGGCGTGAAATTATGATTAAAGGTGCATGTGTTGATTATTGAGGCAATTATCCGATAATTGCATAGGGATTAACCAATAAAGGTAATCTGTTTAATGTCACTTGACAATCAACTGTGTCGCCTTGGGCAACCGAGAGGCGAAAACTAGTGTTATAAGAGAGCTGTAAACAATCGAACGAGTGAATCACTGTGATCAAAATCGAAAGTAAAGTTTTGAAATTTGAAAAAAATAGGGCGAAGTCGACTTCTCTTTCAAGGTTACATAAGGCGAAATCTGACCACTTTCGGCGATTTTTTTCGCGGTTGAGCCCAGTAACTGGACCCCTGACCAACAATGACTAGTAATTTTGAATCAACCTGCTTATAGACTGTTGGTTGATTGATTGGGGTTTAACGTCCCACCAACAGCTAAGGTCATATGGAGACGGGACCTCTGTTTATAGTCCCATCCGATGGACTGGAGAAGCCCGGGATCGAACCTGCGACCCCTGGTTTACAAGGCGAGTGACATAACCACTGCACCATGGAGCTATAGACTGTGTTCAGGATCCCACAGAGCTGTGGTAGTGAGTGATTTTAGATTAACCAATAAAACTATTTGTTACAGCCAGTGTTGAATGATGAACCAATCATCAACTGGCAGTCAGTACTGAGAGTTACCTTAGATTAACCAATGAAATTGTTTGTTACAGCCAATATTGAATGATGAACCAGTCATCAACCTGCTTATAGACTGGGCAGTCAGTTCTTAACCAATGAAATGTTTTGTTACAGCCAATGTTGAATGATGAACCAGTCATCAACCTGCTTATAGACTGGGCAGTCAGTACGCAGAGGCATGGATCTCACAGAGCTGTCGTAGTGGCTAAATTGTTGGAGAAAAGACAAAGTGATCTAAGAGCTGACGTTTGTACACTTTTGATTAGAGTTTCAGTATATCACTTAAGTTAATGTTAATTCTGAAATTCTGAACTTAATTTTCCCTAATATTCACTGATTCGATGCCTCGTGAATTCAAAATTCTTGCTAATAAAAGTGTTACTATTAGCTTTATAGACTGAAGGAGTATTTACTCAGGAGTTCAAGAACTTGCTTATAATTTGGAAATAGAAAAATTGCAAAATTTTTAAGCAGCATTTACACCAAAGCAAAATATTTTCAAAGTCAGTCATTTTTATCTGTCTGAGATCAAAACCAAACTATACATACCTTTGAACATTAGAAAATCAACAATCTTCATATGCAAAAACAAAGCCACAGATCAGCCGTGCAGTAGCTGCATTGCTGATCAGTGCCTTTATTTTCTCTCCATAGATAGTACAATACCTCTCCTTTCTAGATCTGAAATTTCAAGCTTTTAGCTATTTTCTGTGGCTGTACAGCCTGTTTTTTTGTCGAGCCTGGTCAAAAATCTAAATTTTTTGTTTTCTTATTGCTCATTATATGAGCCGCCTCGTGGGAAAACCAACAATCTGCATAGACGAAAACAAAGACGCAGATCAGCTTCGCGATAACCGCGAAGCTGATCAGCGCCTTTGTTTTCGCTACTCGGATAGTACAATTCCTCTTCTACTTAAATCTGAAATTTCAAGCTTCTAGCTCTTTTCTGTGCTTGTACAGACCGGTTTGTGTCGGACCTGTTCGGAAACCACATTGTTGGTTTTCCCACGAGGCGACTAATATGTTACAGAAGTACGGTGACTCTGACATGTTAGATGACAAGGATTCGGCTGGCTCTGACATGATGGTCTCCCCTGGTGTACCTGTGTTCCAGAACCTTCTACTGCATTTTCTTGATACCAAAGCCCCTGCTCTTGGTATGTACTGTACATTTGTTCGGTCAATAAATGCTGATATTTATATCAAAGCTTTGCCTATAGAAACCTTTGTTATGTAATGGTCAAACAAGGGTTCATGAGTACAAGCCCAGGCCTCGTCAGTCTTTCATATGTAGCTTTAAATAACTGTTATTTAGTAATGAGCATTTGTTTGTTTCTAATAGGAAAAATGAAATGAAACAAAAAAAAATCTTTCTTCTCCAGAAGAGAGCCCCAGTGATGATAACCAGTTAGCCTTCGCCAACTTGATTCATCTCTTCTCGGAGCTCATCCACCACGATGTTTTCTCTCACGATGCCTACATGTGTACCCTGATCTCCCGCGGGGACCTGATATCGTCTCCTGCCGTGGCAACTCTGTCGGCGGACAGCGTGGACCTGGCTAGTATCAAAACCCAAGGGGACGAGAGCATCAAGCACGAACACCAGGACGACATCAAGGTGGACTTTGACATGCACACGATGGAGACGGACTTGGGAAGTCTGTTTTCAATGAAGGATGAACCCAGATTGAGCCCTGACCTGCCAGGTACGAAAAGTTATTTTATATATGAAATAGGTTAGCCTTGAATTGGGGATCAATAATATTATGTTATTAATCAAGTTATTTCGAATTGGACCAGTTACAGGTCCAATACAGCTGACCGAGGACCTGTAACTGGTCCAATACAAAATAACTTGATTAATGAGATTTTTATTAATTAACTGTCAAAAGCCCATATTGGTCCATATCATCCTCTATCACATCAAACATATCTTCGCCATTCTTAGCGCCAATGTCTGACATTCTTTTCAAAGATGTTGACATTATTTTTGTTTGCTTTTTCACTATTTTACTGATCGGCTGAATCGCCGCCATTGTTTTTTTCTCTCAACTCATTCAATGCGGCATGTGACCTCGCACATGAATTTTGACCAATCAGATGTAGGGATTTCCATATAGATAGCAGGCCAATCCGTATAGATAGAAGGTCAACCGTATTAGTGCGAGGTCAGCTGTATTAGGTCGAGGTGAAATCCAGTATAGACTATTCGAAAAAAGAAACGTCACCAGTATCACTCAGACCAAATTCTCCGTATAAGTACTATATACTAATAAGTTAATTAATAATTCACTAAAGCTGACATTACACTGAATGTAGCCATAACTGATAAGTTGATTTTTGGTGAAAAAAGCACAACATAAATGGGATGAAAAATCTTTGACATGGCTACTATTATGAGTAAAATATTTAATAAAGGGAATTGCAACACTTTAACAAATATAACAAGATCTGTAGATTTATAGAATTTTTTTACTTTCCAGCATCAGTGAAGTCAACCAAGTCGGAGAAGGACCAGCCTGTATCGAGTGTCGGCAAGTCAGACCCCACTCCACTCCCACAGGAGCCCAAGGGTCCTTCCAGACACATGCTGTTTGCCACCCACTTTCCCCTACCCCAGGATGAACTCACAAACCACGAAAGTAATCAAAGACTTATTGTGTTATTCGGAGTCGGCAAGGGACGTGATAATGCAAGACACATATTAAAAAAGGTTACAAAAGAGATAACAAGATTATATAGCAAGAAAAACTGTATAGACGTAAGTAGCGGAGATTTAGGAAAAGTGAAAAAGAAGAAGGAAAAGGATGGAGAAACATCCGTAAGCGTTCAGATGGTCGGAAATTTGGAAGTGACATTCGGAAAGTTTCAGAAACTGTCGTACTATGACCAGCATGCCGTGACGGCTAGTTGTACCACAGCAGTTCTCGAACAAATCGGTAGTTTCACGAATCGTACGTCAAGTTACCTGCCACAGGTGGAGAACATCTCGTACCTGTTTGATTTGATGGAATATTCCATGAATATCAGTAATTTGTTGGATTTCTCTATACAGGTTTGTGCATGTTTTTCTCATTTTCCAGAAAATATACCATTTTGACAAGGAAAAAAATGCAAAAAATATACATTTCCATGAAATCAGTCTGAAGAAAAAATAAATATTACATTCATCGAAATCATAGAGTTTAAAAAAAGGCGCAAAAATACATTTCCTTACAACGAAATACATTTCAGAGAAATGGTATGACATAGCACAAAATATATTTGAGCCTTTGCGTGAGAAAAACAACAACTTGGCTTCTGACCAGGTCCGACACAAACCAGTCTTTACAGTCACAGAAGCAGTCCAGAAGCTATGAGTAGAGGAGGGCTTGTGCTATCGATGTAGCGAAAACAATGGTGCTGATCGGCTGTGCAGTGACTGCACATCTGATCTGTGCCTTTGTTTTCGCATAAGCATTTTCATCGCACCTGCTAATAGCAGGGTGCGATATAGGAGTCCAAATTTCTGTCCGTCTGTACGTTCGTCCGCCCGTGCATTCGTCCGTCCGTCAACATTTACGTCGAAGTTTGGTTTTCTTGACATCAATGATAGCTGTGAGTCTCAAACCTTGCATAGTAATTGTCCTTGACATACCCTTCAAGCAGGCACCTTGACCCGCTGACCTTGACCCATATTTCACGGTCCACTGACTTTGACAAATTTTACGTCGAAGTTTGGTTTTCTCGACATCAGTGATTGCTGCGAGTCTCAAACCTTGCATAGTAATTGTCCTTGACATGCCATTCAAGCACGCACCTTGACCTGTTGACCTTGACCCATATTTCACGGTCCACTGACTTTGACAAATTTTACGACGAAGTTTGGTTTTCTCGACATCAGTGATAGCTGCGAGTCTCAAACCTTGCATAGTAATAGTCCTTGACATACCCTTCAAGCACGCACCTTGACCCGCTGACCTTGACCCATATTTCACGGTCCACTGACTTTGACAAATTAATTGTCCTTGACATACCCTTCAAGCACGCACATTGACCTGCTGACCTTGACCTATATTTCACGGTCCACTGACTTTGTTAATTTTCATGTGGAAGTTTGTTTTTTCTGCATCCATCATAGCTGCGAATGTGAAAGCTTGCATAGTAATTGTCCTTGACATGCCCTTCGAGCATGCACCTTGACCCGGTGCCCTTGACCTATATTTCATTGTCCATTGACTTTGTTAATCTTTATGTCTAAGTTTTGTTTTCTCTGCACCTGTGATAGCTGCAAGTGTGCAACCTAGTTAGCTCACCTGAGCCGTCAGGCTCACAAGGTGAGCTTATAGTATACCCATGCTCCGTCGTCCGTCCGTCCGTCCGTCGTCCGTCCGTCCGTCGTCCACAATTTTCAAAGATCTTCTACTCTGAAACAGCTTGGCCAATCAAAGCCAAATTTTACATGAAGCATCTATGGGAAGGGGGAACCAATGTGTATATAAATAATCCAGGTCACATGACCAAGATGGCCGCCATGCCCATATATGGTAAAAACCCTTCAAAAATCTTCTTCTCCGGAACCACTGGACCGATTTCAACCAAACTTGGCATGAAGCATCGATGACTCAAGTACTACAATGTGTATATAAATCATGACCTTGCAGTGACCTTGACCTATTTTACTGCAAGGTCAACAGAGGTCGCCTTTGCATTTGAATGGGAAAAATTGTTAAATTGTCATTTAAAGGAAAAATCTTGCAGAAAATGAGCAGTAGGACTGAATATTAATGATTCTGAAAAAAATTGGGCACCAGGGGCTCATCCGCCCCTACCCCGGGGCAATATACATGTATATTATCATAATATTCAAACATCTTCTCCTCTGAAACCGCTTGGCCAATCAAAGCCAAATTTTACATGAAGCATCTATGGGAAGGGGGAACCAATGTGTATATAAATAATCCAGGTCACATGACCAAGATGGCCGCCATGCCCATATATGGTAAAAACCCTTCCAAAATCTTCTTCTCCGGAACCGGTACACTGATTTCAAAGAAACTTGGCATGGAGCATTGATGGCTCAAGTACTACAATGTGTATATAAATCATGACCCTGTGATGACCTTGACCTTTTTTATGGCAAGGTCAACATAGGTCGCCTATGCATTTGAATGGGGAAAACTTTTAAAAAGTAATTTGAGGTGAAAATCTTGCAGGAATGGGAAGTTTGACTGAATATTAATGATTCTGAAAAAAAAATGGACCCAAGGGGCTCATATGCCCCCACCCCGGGGCAATATACATGTATATTACCAAAATATTAAAACATCTTCTTTTCTGAAACCACTTGGCCAATCAAAGCCAAATTTTATGTGAAGCATTTATAGAATGAGGGAACCAATGTGTATATAAATGATCCAGGTCACATGACCAAGATGGCTGCCATGCCCATATATGGTAAAAACCCTTCCAAAATCTTCTTCTCTGGAACCGGTGGACGGATTTCAACAAAACTTGGCATGAAACATCAATGGCTTAAGTACTACAATGTATATATAAATCATGACCCTGTGATGACTTGACCTATTTTACGACAAGGTCAACATAGGTTGCCTATGCCTTTGAATGGGGATAACTGTTATTTGTCGGTTGAAGGGAAAGACTTGCAGGAAATTGGCAAATGGACAGGATATTGATTATTATGAAGAAAAATAATGGACACCAGGGAATCATCTGCCCCTTTACTGGGGCTTTTTTCCATAATATGCAAACATGTTTATTGGTATATACGTACAACAGATCTCAGGTGAGCGTTTACAGGACCATTGGTCCTCTGGTATAGTAATTGTCCTTGAACCTTTCAGAGCAAACCTTGACCTGGTGCCCTTGACCTGTATTTCATGTTTTTAGTTATTTTGCCCAATGCAGGTGCGATATCGACCTCCGCGGCGTTCTTGTGTTGGTTTTCTTATGCGATGGCTCATTTCAGTGAAATCCTATTGTGTGAAAAAAGCAATAAAAAATACATGTCAATACAACCCATGTCTGTAAAATCATAGTATGTTCATTTGTACTATGCAATATTAAACCACAGCAAAAACACAAAATATTAAAATTCATTAACCATGAAAATTTAACTAGGTCAACAACATGATATGAGCCTGTGCATGGGAAAACCAACAATTTGCATAAGCGAAAACAAAGCCGCAGATCAGCTTCGCGGTGACCGCGAAGCTGATCAGCGCCTTTGTTTTCGCTACACGGACAGTACAATCTCTCTTCTTCTTAAATCCGAAATTTCAAGCTTCTAGCCTGCTTCTGTGACTGTACAGCCTGGTTTGTGTCAGACCTGGTCTGAAACCCAAATTGTTGGTTTTCTCATGCACAGGCTCATAGCATAAAATGCATTTTTTAGCTCACCTGAGCCGTAGGCTCACAGGTGAGCTTATAGGATGGCCATGATCCGGCGTCCGTCCGTCGTCCGTCGTCGTCGTCGTCCACCATTTTCAAAGATCTTCTCCTCTGAAACCGCTTGGCCAATCAAAGCCAAATTTTATGTGAAGCATCTATAGGAAGGGGGAACCAATGTATATATAAATAATCCAGGTCACATGACCAAGATGGCCGCCATGCTCATATATGGTAAAATCCTTTAAAAATCTTCTTCTCCAGAACCCAAAGGCCTAGGATCTTGAAACTTGGCATGTAGCATAAGTGACTTAAGGTCCACAATGTGTATATAAATAATGACCTTAGGATGACCTTGACCTATTTTACAGCAAGGTCAACATAGGTCGCCAATGCATTTGAATGGGGAAAACTTTTAAAATGTCATTTAAAGTGAATGTCTTGCAGGAAATGGGCAGAAGGACTGACTATTTATGATTCTGAAAAAAATGGACCCCAGGGGCTAATGTGCCCCCACCCCGGGGCAATATACATGTATATTTCCAAAATATTCAAACATCTTCTCCTCTGAAACCGCTTGGCCAATCAAAGCCAAATTTTATATGAAGCATCTATAGGAAGGGGGAATCAATGTATATATGAATAGTCCAGGTCACATGACAAAGATGGCCGCCATGCCCATATATGGTAAAAACCTTATAAAAATCTTCTTCTCCAGAACCCAAAGGCCTAGGATCTTGAAACTTGGCATGTAGCACTAGTGACTCAAGGTCCACAATGTATATATAAATAATGACCTTAGGATGACCTTGACCTTTTTTACGGCAAGGTCAACATAGGTCGCCAATGCATTTGAATGGGGAAAACTTTTGAAATGTCATTTAAAGTGAAAGTCTTGCAGGAAATGCACAGTAGGACTGAATATTAATGATTCTGAAAAAGATTGGTCCCCAGGAGCTCATATGCCCCCACCCTGGGGCAGTATGCATGTATATTTCCAAAATATTCAAACATCTTCTCCTCTGAAACCACTTGGCCAATCAAAGCCAAATTTTATGTGAAGCATCTATAGGATGGGGTAACCAATGTATATGTAAATAATCCAGGTCACATGACCAAGATGGCCGCCATGCCCATATATGGTAAAAACCCTTCAATAATCTTCTTCTCCGGAACCGGTGGATCGATTTCAAAGAAACTTGGCATGAAGCATTTATGGCTAAAGTACTACAATGTGTATATAAATCATGACCTTTGGAGACCTTGATCTATTTGACAACAAGGTCAACATAGGTTGCCAATGTATTAGAATGGGGAAAACTGTTAACATGTCATTTGAAGGGAATAAATAAAATAGAAATTGGCAAATGGACAGAATATTGCTTATTCTGAAAACAAATGGCCCAAGGGCTTCATCTGCCCCTGCACTGGGGCTAAATACCATAATATTCAAACATGTTTATTTGCATATGTAGCAGATCTCAGGTGAGCGTTTACAGGACCATTGGTCCTCTGGTTTCAGTTATTAACCCAGTTGAGCATTGTGGAGACAGAGTTGGACAGTAACTACAATTCTATGCTGAAGGGCAACTATGCTACATCACTGTGTCTGTGTATTGTCGGTATATTTAGGAAATACCACTCGTTTCTACTAGTCTCTGAAGATCTCACGGTGCAGGCCTTTGAAGGGTAAGATTTTCTGGCCATCAATTATATGAGCCTCAACGCGAGAAAACCGGTCTTCGGGGTTTCCGACCAGGTCCGACACAAACCGGCCTGTACAAGCTCAGAAAAGAGCTAGAAGCTTGAAATGTCGGATTTAAGTAGAAGAGGAATTGTGCTATCCGAGTAGGGAAAACAAAGGCGCTGATCAGCTTCGCGGTTACCGCGAAGCTGATCTGCGCCTTTGTTTTCGCCTAGGCAAAAATCCGGTTTTCTCACGATGCGGCTCATATGGGCTGTGATGCCAGAAAACTGGTCTTTGGAATTTCTGGCCAGGTCTGACACAAACTGGTCTGTGCATTATATGAGCTGTGACACCAGAAAATGGGTCTTTGGGATTTCTGGAATTCTGGAAATCTTTGGGATTTCTGGCCAGGTCTGACACAAACTGGTCTGTGCTGCCACAGAAGGTTGTTAGAAGCTTGAAATTTCGGATTTATGGAGAAGAGTGATTGTACTATCTGTGTAGCAAAAACAAAGGTGCTGATCAGCTGTGCAGTTAAAAATAGAAATTCTCAGGTTAGCAGGTCCAAATATTGGATGGTGAAGCAATTTAAATATTTTAACCTTTGCAAAATCATTGATGGCTATATTTAGATAAGACTAGCAAGAACGGTGAGAGAAACTGGTGTTAAATAAGCCGCGATGCGAGAAAACCGGTCTTCGGGGTTTCCGACCAGGTCCGACACAAATCAGCCTGTACAGTCACAGAAGCAGGCTAGAGGCTTGAAATTTCAGTTACTGCACAGCTGATCTGCGCCTTTGTTTTCGCATATGCAAAAATCAGGTTTTCTCATGATGCGGCTCAATTACCCAAATTCCAGTTTCAATGTGTGCACTTACAAAGTATGTGCAGATGTTTCAGAAAATACTTGGATGTGTGCTTATTGGAGCATGTGCTCTAAATAGAATGTATATGGTATTTTTCAGTTTGATTGGTGTGGTGAAACATGTGTGTAACCCCGCTGACTGTTCATCAGCTGAGAGATGTATACTGGCATATCTATATGACGTATACACATCATGTTGCTATCTAAAGGTAAGGCAACGGAAAATTTACGTGTAGTCGCACCAAACTGCTCTTAAAAATATGTTATGCATAAAATTTATTAGAATAAAGTTATTTGCATTGATGTTTCTTATGATAACCTAGCAAACTGAGTCAAACAGGCTGTAGGGCATAGTGGTTCATCCACCTGCCTCGATATTAAGGAGTTGAAGGCTCGATCCCAGGCTCCTCCAGTCATTGGGATAAGACTTTAAATGAGCCACCTCGTGGGAAAACCAACAATGTGGTTTCCGAACAGGTCTGACACAAACCGGCCTGTACAGCTACAGAAGCAGGCTAGAAGCTTGAAATTTTGGAGTTAAGTAGAGGAGGAATTTTACTATACGAGTAGCGAAAACAAAGGCGCTGATCAGCTTCGCGGTTACCGCGAAGCTGATCTGCGCCTTTGTTTTCGCCTATGCAGATTGTTGGTTTTCCCATGAGGCGGCTCAAATCAAGGTCTAGTCTCCATTTGACCATATCCATCTTGAAACGTTGAACCCCTACTCAACAGAAAGTCTCCCAAATGTTCCCAGAAAAGTGTTATGTATGACGTTTAGTTTGGCTTTATGTTTCTGATTTCTCATTGTGTGGAGAAGCCTTCTTGGTGTTGTGGTTATTCTACTGGCTTTGTAAACTACAGTAGGGGCGTCAGGACTTTTGTGTCTCAGATTACAGTTTATACTGATGTCCTGCCTCTGTATGACCTTGGCTGTTGCGGGTACTAATACAAACCTCAACTAAACATTGTTGATACATGTACTTGGATACTTGAATTGACGCTTGATAACTGCTAATAGACATATACCATTACGCAGGGACTTTAAAATCATAACTTCAAGCTCCTGTGGAAGCATCTGAGAATCATGTATGAAAAAGCAATATTGCCCCAAAACGGCAGGTATGTTTTTCCTCTGCCAACACTATATATGAGCCTGTGCGTAAGAAAACCAACAATTTGGGTTTCCGACTAGGTTCGACACAAACCGGGCTGTGCAGTCATAGAAGCAGGCTAGAAGCTTGAAATTTTGGATTTAGAAAGAAGAGGAATTGTACTTTCCGTGTAGCGAAAACAAAGGCGCTGATCAGCTTCGCGGTTACCGCGAAGCTGATCTGCGTCTTTGTTTTCGCCTATGCAGATTGTTGGTTTTCCCATGAGGCGGCTCATATATTTACTTTTTCTTTCTTTGTAGAACAAATTCCAGGACATGTTTAACGGTGCTTACAACAAGATTCGAGTTACACTGTTTGCGGACATCAAACCATCGGCCTCTAATCTACGCTGGGATCCATCTTTTATGATTGACTTTCTCGAGACTGCTAAGTAAGTGATAAAAAATTATCATGACACAAGAAAAAAGGGATCTGCAGGGTTATGACTAGCTCCGAGACAAACCGATCTGTACAGTCTCAGTCAAAAGCTAGAAGCTTAATTTTGGATATAAAAAGAAAAGATATGACTATATCTGTTGGGATGACACTGGTAAGCTGTGCACAGCTGATCTGCGTCTTTGTTTTCTCACGATGCTGCTCAATTGTAGGGTTATTGTGTTTCAGAGTGTTTTGGCACTTTAAAAATGATATGAGCCGCATCATGACTTCGTGAGAAAACCAGATTTTTGCCTATGCAAAAGCAAAGCCGCAAATCAGCCGTGCAGTTACTGCATGGCTGATCAGCGCCTTTGTTTTAGCTCCATAGATAGTGTAATACCTCTTCTTCTTAAATCCGAAATTTCAAAGTTCTAGCCTGCTCCTGAGATAGTACAGGCCAGTTTGTGTTGGACCTGGTCAGAAACCCAAATTGTTGGTTTTCTCATGCACAGGCTCATGCTATTTGAGTTAACTTTGAATTCCAGATTCTAATTTGAGTAATATCACCCATGCAACTAAAATTAAGCAAGAATGAGAATCTAAAGATCCAGATATAACGTTAAAAATGCTTTTCCAAATCCCAATGATACACATCTGGAATAAGTACCTTTGTGAAATAAGAAACTGATTTTCATTTTTTGTGGTGTTTTTAAGTTAATATAAAAAGGTGATATTAGAATTTCTGAAAGATTAAACTCATTAATTATAGTTGTTTATCTTTACTATTATAGAGGAAGTCCATTGGAAGGTCACTTGGTAAAGCAGCTGAGTGAGCCACCAGCCAGATACAGCTTCGTGTGTAACTCGGTACTCAGTATTTGTAAATATACCCTGTGCTCTGATAGGTGAGTGAACTGTAACATGGAATAACTTCAGCCTTTGCGTGAGCAAACCAACAATTTTGGTTCCGACACAAACCAGCCTGTAAAATCACAGTAGCTACTCCCCGTGATCAGTATTGTGTTAAGCGAATCGAATTTGAGCCGCCTCGTGGGAAAACCAACAATGTGGTTTCTGAACAGGTCCGACACAAACCGACCTGTACAAGCACAGAAAAGAGCTAGAAGCTTGAAATTTCGGATTTAAGTAGAAGAGAAATTGTACTATCCGAGTAGCGAAAACAAAGGCACTGATCAGCTTCGCGGTTACCGCAAAGCTGATCTGCGTCTTTGTTTTCGCCTATGCAGATTGTTGGTTTTCTCACGAGGCGGCTCATTTACTGGTATGTAGAAGCTTGAAATTTTGGATTTAAGTAGAAGAGGGATTGTGCTATCCATGTAGCGAAAACAAAGGCGCTGATCAGCTTCGCATATGCAGATTGTTGGTTTTCATCTGCTCAGGCTCAATTAGTAATTTCATACTTTACTGCTGGATGGATGCATCTTAATTTTCTATTTGTAGATGTGGGAATAATGCGAGGATATATTATGATTGGAATTTGGGTTATTGACAAACCTAGTTTAGTACTTCAGTTCAACCATATTACATGCATAACGTTCCTCGCTATGGTACATTTTTCACTATAACACAACCATATCATGGCTTCCAAAATGGTCTTTTTGCTATATGTCTAATTAAATAACCTCATTATAGCAGTATTTGACTTATAACATGGTCTGTTTCCATGGACACCAAAGATAGCATTATAATGAGGTTGACCTGCACCTTCAAAGTATGTCTAAGCAAAAAGATAACCTATTTCTATTATAGATTGAACGAGATCAGTGTTCTATGTGCTGAGCTAACAGCGAGATGTAACTCCCTTAGTGCCGAGTGGCTGGGTGTTCTAAGGGCCCTGTGTTGTTCTTCTAGTCATAACTGTGGCTACATTGACGTCCTCACACAGATTGATGTAAGTTTGAGCATTGTAAAAAAATTGCCTTTAGGAATTATGACTGGATTGTGGTGAATTAATTCACTCTGACTACGCCTTGTGAATTAATTCACTCTGACTATGCCCTTGTGAATTAATTCACTGTGACTACACCCTCGCGAATTAATTCACTCTGACTACGCCCTTGTGAATTAATTCACTCCGACTATGCCATTGTGAATTAATACATCTCAATCTGCCCTCCAACATCTTGCATTAATCGCAAATATTTACTGCAAAGTAAAAGTATTTCTTAATTAATAATAATTTATTTTTTATTTCCTAGGTGAGTGATCTGTCATTCCACGACAATCTGGCGGTGTTTACATCAATCTTGATAGCTCGCCACTGTTTCTCCCTACAAGACCTACTCAGCTATGTAGCTTTACCAAGTCTAGTCACGGGTAACCCAGCATTCAGAGGTAATTGAGATTAAAATTGATTTATTACAAAATGCAGAAAAGTGTGGCAAACCAGGTGGTCAGAAAACAAAAGCAGTCCTACTGGGAAGTGGCATATCCAGTTAAAAATTCAAACATCAAAGAGACCAAGTTAGATGATTGACATGTCCTTAAAACATAACAGTAAATGTAGTATTTGATCTTACCATAAACACTGTCAAAGGAAGTATTGATTTTTTAAGGAGGAATCTTCATAAAATAGGTAAGAAATACTGAATTTTATTGTGAAAATTATTTTGTTGATGATAATGATGATTGTGAATGTGGTTGCAATGATAATGGTGATGATAATAATGGTCTAGTTCAGTTCCATATACTAGTTTCTTCAAAACTGTCAATTGCTTCTTTGAAAGTATTTACGGTAACAGTATAGGCAAGCTCAAAGACTACCTTTACTGTTATTCAAAGGACCTGTCAATCTCAGTAGCTTTGGCTCTCTTTCCTGTCCAGGTGTTTTGCCACACTTTTCTGCATTTTGTAGTATGGATGATGTTGATTTTTAGCTCACCTGAGCCAAAGGCTCACATGTTAGCTTATCGTATAATACCCATGCTCTGGTATCGATCATTGTTGTCGTTGGCCTCAATGTTTAAACCTCTTCTCCTCTGAAATCATAAGGTAAAGCAAAGCCAAACTTCTTGTGAAGCATCTTTAGGAAAGGGGAACAGAAGTTTATAATTATGGACTGGGTCACATGACCAAGATGGCAGTCAGAGTTATAAATAGCAAAAACCTTTTAAAAAATTTACTCCGGAATAAGTGGACTGGTTTCAGCTAAACTTGGTATGTAGCATTTGGGACTCAGGCCCATTATACTTTGCATAAATCATGACCGTGGGGTAATCTTGACCTATTTACGCCATTTGATTTTTAGCTCACCTGAGCCGAAGGCTCATCACCTGAGCCGAAGGCTCAGAGGTGAGCTTATACCCATGCTCCGGCTTCCCCTTTCCACCTCATTTTTTTAGTTGATAAAGCTATGTGAGTATTGAAGGTCAGTGTCATTTTTGACCTTGGACAAATTGACCTTCACCAAAGGTCATTTTACAAAATCCAAATCTCAGGTGTACGTTTTCAAGATCAATGGTGCTCTGGCATGCCAAGCTTTTCAATGCATTAAAGTTTCTTGCAAATTTATGGAACAGAAGTATGCTTTATATAATATCCTCTAAACATTTTAACTGGCATACTTTTGACTTCAAAAGCACAAACATGAAGTTGACCCCATGAAAATTATACTTTGATTCTAGGCGGCGGCGACCAGGATGCAGAGCCGGGAGCCAGACTGACCTGCCACCTGTTGCTGCGACTGTTCCGGGTCCCTAAAGGGGTTGCATCCCCTTTCCACCTCTCTGGAGCTAAAGGGATGTACGTAAAGGCATCGTGTGACCGCCATCTGTTGGCCGCGGCACATGATAATATTGATGTTGGGGGCGTGTTGGCAGTGCTGAAGGCTATATTGGCTTTAGGTAAGCATTGTATATGTATTCAAAATTCCAGTTTGGGGATATATATCATCTGATATACTATTAAGTTGATTTTGTAAAACATTATTTCGGACCTGTGGATTTTCCAGAGTATTTTGTATGCATTTATTTCCATGCTAGGCTATAAGGTATGCCATTTGATAAGATGATAATTCTGGAATTTTCACCTCTTATGAAAAATGAATCAATTTAGATTTTTACACGCAAAAGGAAAGGAGGAGCATGGTGGCCTGGTGGTAGAGTATCAGATGCCAAATCGAGAGGTCCTGGGTTTGATCCCCAGATTGGGTGCCATGCTGTGCCCTTGAGCAAGACACATTAACTCCCCACAGTATTGGTTAATACCCAGGTTGTCCCAACATAACTGAAAAATTGTTGACTGGGACATGAAACCTAACTACAAACAAAAATCCTTGAAGACAGGCTTTCTTCTGATCTCAGAAACAGTTTTTACATTTCCAGGTGATTCGTGCAGTGACGAGGTAAAATCCAAACCTAAAAAAGAGGACAAAGGTGATGACATCATCAGTACGCTGCTCTGTAGCCTTGACGACGACATCAATATGGACATGATGCTGGGGTGAGTACTACTAGCGAAGCCAGCGACGAGGTTTCACCGAGATGTTGGCCAGAGGTGATATATGAGCTCCGTTGTGAGAAAACCGGATTTTTGTCTATGCGAAAACTAAGGCGCAGATCATCTTCTTGATAAACCTAAAAGTTTAAGCGTCTAGCCTTCCTCTATGAATGCACAGACTGGTTGGTGTTGGACCTGGTCGGAAACACCAAAGACTGGTTTTCTCACATCACGGCTCATATGTAAGATTACTTTGTTAGACTTTGGATAAAGATTACTTAATTCTCCCCACTACTTGAAGGAATTGCAACAGCTTACAGAGATAGAAATAAGAGAGGCTCACTTCTTCATCTTTCTCTTCATCTAAATATGTTCTTCCCACGTAAATGAGCTGCCACATTAGAAAACTAACAATGCATATGTGAAAACAAAGGTGCAGATAGATGCACAGCTGATCAGTTCCTTTGTTTTCACTCCATAGATTGTATGATGTCTGTACTTTGTAAATCTGAAATTTCAAGTTTCTAACTATTTTCTGTGGCTATACAGCCTGGTTTGTGTCGGACCTGGCCGGAAACACAGATTGTTGGCTTTCTCACACAGAGGCTCAAATCTCTTTTTCTCATATCAGTGCTCATTTGTTTTATTTGCTGCTTCACAGATACATGACATTTCAGCTGCATGTGCCGTTAGTTTTCAGGACCCAGTTGTTCAAAATTTCGTTAGCTTAACGCTGTCGTTAAGCCCTCCATTTGTTAACTATATATCGACTTCAAAAGCAAATAAACTGTAATTTTTTGTTGAAAAAATGTGAGAATCCTTTCTCACATTTTCAACAAAAAATAGCAGTGTATTTGTAATATTGCAGTTTGAAATTTTAACAAATCGTTAACTGACGACATCGTTAAGTAACTATTTCGTTAATTTTGAACAACTGGCCCCTGTTTGCTTGCTTATTTAATCCAGATAGTCCTTATTGGAGCCATTGAATCCATATGTAACTAATGGATTTGTCCATTTTTATCATTTGAATGGGTCCACTTTCATTTTTAGGGGTGTTCAGAGTGATTTTGAATTTTTATTCCATTTTTTGATGAAAATCTAAGCAAACAGAATAGCAAACTGACAGTCCCTAAACTGTACTGTTAACAATGCACATAAAGCATTAAAACAAACAGGTAAAGATTCTATTAGACTGAATTTGGTAAATAGCTTCTCTTTATGATTATATAGAGATTTTGACTCCCATTTATCAACCATGGTACTACTGTGGTGCAACAAGCAACCACAAATATGATGTAACAAGCCCCAAAAAGCGTACAAGTGCATGTACATATATACTCAAGAATAAAAGAAATGCATCAAATTTTGTTGCAGGAAGAAAGCTAATAAAAAGAGGTGAGAGATCTACAAGGTGTTTGTTGTTACAGGGTGAAGTTTAGACACTGTTTATACTAATCATGTTTTTGGGGTTTTTTTTCTAACATGAAAAAACTTTTTTCAGTCTGGCCATTTCATAATGACTGACCATTTCACAATTCAATTTTATTATTGAGCCATGTCGTGAGAAAACCAACAAGGTGATTTTGAAAAGGTCTGACACAAATCTAGCTGTACAAGCACAGAAGATGGCTAGAGTCTTGAAATTTCAGATTTAGAAAGGAGAGGAATTGTACTATCTGTGTTACGAAAACAAATGTGCTAATCAGCTCTGCAGTTACTGCAAAGCTGATCTGTGCCTTTGTTTTCACCTATGCAGTTTTAGCTCACCTGAGCCGAAGGCTCATAGGTGAGCTTATAGTATACCCATGCTCCGGCGTCCGTCCGTCGTCCGTCGTCCGTCCGTCCGTCGTCCGTCGTCCACAATTTCAAAGATCTTCTTCGCTGAAACTGCTGGGCCGATTGTTCTCATATTACACATACACCATCTACAGGTAGGGGGAAAGAATAATTGTGTTTTTTGTTTTGATCGAATAAGGACTCTGGTTGCTATGGCAACTTATGCTTCCCATAGACTTATAATGGAAAAAAGTGAAAATTGCCAGTTTTTGCTGTCTTGTTGGAGATATTTGAATTTTGTTTTTGCAGAAATGTTTATTGAGTAGTCCTCTATGTTTCATGTGACTTTTGTCCTAATCCTTCATTTTGATTGGTTGCAGGGGCTCCATATAGGGCAAAATTTCGAAAAACATTAAAAAATCTTCTCAGAAACTGTCAAGGGAATGAAGCCTATACTTTGTATACATGTTCCTGACAGTGGCCTCTACATAATTTGTGTTTTTTATTCCAGGCGGATAAGAACTCTGGTTGCTATGGCAACTTAAAGTTTCCAAAGACTTATAATTGGAAAAGTGGAAATCCGCTATTTTTCCGCTAAAATTGCAGACATTTGAATTTTGTTTTTGCAGAAATGTTTATTGAGTAGTGTTTGACGTTTCTAGCGAGTTTTGTCCTAATCCTTTATTTTGATTGGTTGCTGGGGCCCCATAAAGGGCAAAATTTTGAAAAAAACATTCAAAAATCTTCTCCTCAGAAACTGTCAAGTGGATGAATCCTGTACTTTGTATACATGTTCCTGACAGTAGCCTCTACATAATTTGTGTTTTTTATTCCAGTCGGATAAGAACTCTGGTTGCTATGGTAACTTTAAGTTTCCATAGACTTATAATGGGAAAAGTGGAAATTAGCTATTTTTTGAAAACTATTGCAGCCTGGGATCTGAAAAGTGGTAGATGCAAACAACTAATGGATTAGATGAAGGTATATGATTAATTTAGGTCAAGGTCATCTCTTGACCTTGGCCGGTCTGTTGTCCATACACACTTTTCGAAGATTTTTTTCTCTGAAACCACTTGGCCAATCAAAGCCAAATTTTATATGAAGCATCTGTAGGAAGTGGGAGCCAATGTGTATATAAGTAATCCAGGTCACATGACCAAGATGGCCGCCATGCCCATATATGATAAAAACCCTTAAAATATCTTCTTCTCCAGAACCGGTGAACCGATTTCAACGAAACTTTGCATGAAGTATGGATGACTCAAGTACTACAATGTATATATAAATCATGACCGTGTGGTGACCTTGACATATTTTATGGCAAGGTCAACATAGGTCGTCAATGCATTTGAATGGGGAAAACTTTTAAAATGTCATTTTAAGTGAAAGTCTTGCAGGAAATGGGCAGTAGGACTGAATTTTAATAATTCTGAAAAAAAAATGGACCCCAGGGACTCATCTGCTTTTAAAATGTTATTTGAAGGGGAAAATCAGCAGGAAATTGGCAAATGGACAGAATATTGATTATTCTGAAAAAAGAAAATGGCCCAAGGGCTTCATCTGCCCCTGCACTGGGGTTAAATACCATAATATTCAAATATGTTTATTCGTATATGAAGCAGATCTCAGGTGAGCGTTTACAGGACCATTGGTCCTCTGGTGTTGGTTTTCTCATGACGTAGCTCATATAATTGTTTTCTTTTTTCATGAAAGAATGTTGTCATGATCAGAACATGGTTCTATTTAAAAATATGCAAAACATTATTCTCCTTACTACAAGCAGGCACTATTGAGCCATGATGTAAAATAGACATAGCTTGAAATTATATCAAATATCCTCCTTATTGCTACATTCAAATATGCACTTCATAATATACGGTATGCTTATTCCAAAATATTTTTCAAAATTTCTACCCTCTTTATTGCAATATTCAAATATGCACCTAAACCATAATATGCTTGTTCCATTTTTTTTTTTTTTTTTATCAAAATTACTATCCTCTTTATATAGCTGCATACGGCAAACTCGAGTGAAAGGGACTGTAATTAGCTACAGGGTGATTAGGGAGATATAGACAAACTTGAAAAGTTGAAATGCAAATCCATATTTCTCCCAAATTTTCTTAGAGGGAGAAACTTCTCCCTTAATTTCATGGTATTTACCTAAATTCTATGGCTAGCTTTAACCCTGTTGTATAAATGCACAAGTCCATGATATAATTAAGATACGATATGAGCCGCTGTATGGGAAAACCAACAATCTGCTTAGGCGAAAACAAAGGTGCAGATCAGCTTCACAGTAACTGCGAATCTGATCAGCGCCTTTGTTTTCACTACTCGGATAGTACAACTCCTCTTCTTCCTAAATCAGAAATTTCAAGCTTCTTGCCATCTTCTGTAGCTGCACAGGCAGGTTTGTGTAAGTGTAACCCTGAAGACCAGTTTTCTCGCGTCGCGGCTCATATGATATAATTACCTGTGATGTCACCTTGTCAATTAAGACAGTTGTTTGCCATACATGCGAAAAACTGCTGTGTTTTTCTACTTGGTCGGACACAAATCAGCTTGCACAGGCACTAAAGCGGGCTAGAATCTTGAAATTTTGGATCAAACGAGGAAAAGGATTGTTCTATTCGTGTAGCAAAAACAAAGGCGCTGATCAGCGGTGCAGTTACTGCATGGCTGATCTGCGTCTTTGTTTTTGTACATGCAAAAATCTGGCTTTTTTGTGGCGCTGTTTAAATACAAGTGAACTGGCTGGTAACCAAGACAATAGGACAGTCAATACACAGCTTTTGGCATGTAAAGTACATTTAATATGAAAACCAACAATTTTTCATATGCGAAAACAAAGGCGCAAATCAGCTTCGCGGAAAACCGCGAATCTGATCAGCGCTTTTGTTTTCGCAACACAGATAGTACAATCCCTCTTCTTCTAAAATCTGAAATTTCAAGTTTCTAGCCTGCTTCTGTGACTGTACAGGCTGGTTTGTGTTGGACCTGGTTGGAAACCCACATTGTTGGTTTTCTCCTATGAAGGCTAATATAAGACTGACCTGGTTGACAGCATTAGAAAGACGGTTTGGTCAAACCCTCATCAAGTCTTCGGTGATGATATGTTTATGTTATTATAATGCTGTTTTTAGGGCTGCATGGAGGATTGGTGAAAGCCAAATGGACAACCCTCTTTAAATAAAGAATTTACTTACTTTTCTTACTTACTACTTACTTTAAGGACTTTCTGATAGGCAACTTATGTAAGGAGACCAATTATAAACAATATTTGAGCTGCATCACGAAAAAACCAACAATGCGGTTTCCGAACAGGTCTGACACAATCCAAGCTGTACAAGCACAGAAGATGGCTAGAGGCTGGAAATTATTGATTTAGAAAGTAGAGGAATGGTACTGTCCGTGTAGTGAAAACAAAAGCACTGATCAGCTTTGCTGCGTCTTTGTTTTCGCATATGCAAAATGTTGGTTTTCTCATGACGCAGCTCATGTCTTATAGAGTGCCTGAAAATAAAACTTCATTGCATCTTTCGCAGAGTATTTGCTTCATCGTATATTAGTGTAGTACTTGGTTTGTGCAAAGGATGTGGGAATAAATGCTTAGAATTGGGAATAAGCTTGGGATTTGTGGCACTTGTTTGTTTTATTTGTTTTGTATAAAAGAGAAGGCTTAATTTGGCCAAAGCATATGCCACGCGTCATTTTATATGAGCTGCATCGTGAGAAAACCAGATTTTGCCTATGTGAAAACAAAGGCGCAGATCAGCAGCTGCAAAGCTGATCAGCGCCTTTGTTTTCGCTACACGGATAGTACAATTTCTCTTCTTCTTAAATCTGAAATTTCAAGCTTCTAACGTGCTTCTGTGACTGCACAGGTTGGTTTGTGTCAGACCTGAACGGAAACCCCAAAGACCGGTTTTCTCGCGTCGCGGCTCATATAATAGATAAGGCTTAATTTGGCCAAATCATCTGTCATGTCTTTTTTAGGATCTCAAGTTTGTGTATTTTTACAGGTGCCTGAAATTATAGCCATAAACAATGAAACCATAAAACTGTGTTTTACCATGTATACATTTATTTTTAGCATAATTAGCCTGTGTTGCAGCTTAATACACCCTACAGGAGATGCACTGCACTTCTAGCCAGGAAATGTAGACTACAGTAAATCTACAAAGCCAGCACTGTTGTTACAAAGTCGAGATAAAAAATAATAAAAATATGCAAAAAAAAATTTTTTTTTTTCTTTCTGTCTCGATTTTTCTCTTATGTTTAGGGCCCATAAATTGCCTTCAAAATCAGAACCAGAATGCATATGTTCTAGAAAAAATGACATTTGGCTGGAACTGCATGTACAAAGTCTGTGTATTAATGATGACCTTGACCTTTTTGCTGCTTGGTCAAACTTAGTAGCCTTTTCATTTAAATGGAATGTAACTGTTACAAACTCATTTAATGAGAAACACATACAAGAATGGCCAAGTACACTGAATATTTTAATGTCTGAAAATTTTATTCTCAAAGGGTTGTCTACACCTGCCCCAGGGCTAGACCATAATATTCAGACATCATTTTTGTTTGACATTAATTTGCTAGAATGCATGCATAGCCTCTTAGAACACGCTGGTACTAGCCAATGAATTTATATGAGAGTGCTTATGAGAATATGGTAATCTTTACTTGTGGAGGTCTTGTGATGGTTTGCATTACAGTCCAACCTCATTATAACTTAATTGTCAATATAACACGGCCATGTTATGGCTCCCAAATTTATTTTTTTGCTATATGTCTATTTCACCAACCTCATTGTAACATGATTTCACTTATAACATGGTCTGTTTCTATGGACCCCACAGATACCATTATAATGACGTTAATCTGTATTATTTTATTGCCAATTTACTATTCCAGCCCATCGAGCAGCAAGGGTGGCATGGAGAGTGCCGGCCTGAGTGAGTTCTCCAAGCACACGCTACGCGAGATGTGTAGCCAAGACTGGGTGAGGGAGAAATTCCTGCGCGAGCCCGAGACGTTGTTCACGCCCGAGATGTTGCTGGATCAGATGCTTAGCCCCGAACAGGTACATCTGGCAGAATCATCAGGCCCGAGGTTATAAAACCAAGAATTTCAATTAGTTTATGCTATTTCAGTATTTATGAGCAGTTTAAATTTTCTGCTCAGCTGAGTTAAGCATGAAAATATTTTTTATAACCTCAGGCCCTGGCTGACCCATCAGGATAACATGTTCATGAAATGTATATCCCCTTATAACCCATTTTTTGTACTAAAACTGGGGTGCACAGGAGTTGTCTCAATAACTTTACTTTTGCTCCAAAACATAGATCATGAGTACATGTTAAAACCACCTCAGTGAGGCTATTCTAATTTTCTAGCATTTGCTCAGGCTCTATGTTTTGATCAAAATTTAATGTAAGAAAAATACCAAAATTTTTCAACTTGAAATTTTCAATTTTTATAGCTTTAAGAAAAATCTGTGTTTATACTTCAAACAGCAGTCCTGTCTGTATATTACCCCAGTTGTTGTTGGGACATAAAATGTGAGTTTGCTTCTTATTTCATTACAGACCCAGCAACTTGTTCAGATGATCTGTTACCCCGTAGAATCTCGCAGGGAGATAGACATAGAGATCAGTAATAAAGATATCATCAATAGAATACTCAAGAATCTTGACATGTGGACGCTGAGAGTCTCGCTGTGGGAACTTAATCTCATGTTTAAACAGGCCACTACAAACTCTGTAAGTTGACTATACCATGATGTGCATTGTGGTATTACGGCAAGCCAGTCACTTAGCCATGATATATTTTGAAGAGAAGCCAGTGCTTGCCATTTTCAAATGCAAAAGGCCAAGCAAGATAGCCACTGGTACCATTTTTAAAGCCTTTGGTATGGCGCTGATCAGCGCCTTTGTTTTCGCTACACGGATCGTACAATTCCACTACTGTCTAAATCCAAAATTTCAAGCTTCTAGCTATCTTCAATGACTGTACAGGTCAGTTTCTGTCAGACCTCGTGGGGAACCCAAATTATTGGTTTTCTCATGCACAGGCTCAATATTATACTGTCTTGACAAGCTAATCAGTCTACATGGGTGTTTAATAAGCACACTAGAATCGCATTATTAAAAACATTCCCTTTGAAGCTCTGTGCTTTTTCAATGCATGCCAGACCGAGGGTTAAAATAGTAAAATTATATCACCATTTTAGGAGAACAACAGCCTGTTAAACAACATCTCCCAGGCAACCATCAACCTGTTCCACCAGCAGACGGAGCATCTCAGCAGAACCACCAACAACTCCCAGGCAGCCGCGCAGCTCGACACCATGCCGGTACAGTCACCTAGGTAAGAACCCGGCTGCACCTGAATTTCTAACGTTATGCTAACATTTGCCCCATTGTAATGGAAACGCATCTGTGTGCAAATGTTGTTGCACATTAATATGTGCAGAGTATGAGACTATTGAGTACCATTAAAAGCATTGCAAAAATGTAAGTACATGTATTTCTTTATTGGTTATATAAGAATTGAAATATCTTTACTTTTTATCTTTAATTAATGTGTTGGAGTTTTAATTAAAATATGGGATCAATAATTCACTCTGGCTGCATCAAAACAAATCCCCCATTAATCATGAATTATAAACTATTTTTGTGTGGCTAGTCTCCCACCCCTCCCCGTTTTATCTCTAAACTGCCCAGTGGCATGCAAGGTCAGGTGTTGAATCAGTATGGTCATGTTCTATAGAAAATAAAAAACTTGTATCAAAGCTATTTCTTGTTATTCCAGGCCAGATAACTCCGAGAAAGACAACAGTGTGTGGCTGGTTGCTCCCCTTATCTCTAAACTACCCAGTGGAGTACAGGGTCAAGTATTGAAACAGGCCGGTCAAGTTTTGGAGAACAGCAATACTTTCCTAGGTCCAAAGAGTAAACTGGATAAAGAAAGAAACCAGAGGAGGTATTATAAATTAGATGATCTATACAAAATTTTATTCCCATGTCTTAAGGAGGCTCCAGAAAAAATGGCTTTAATTGTCAAAGCAGTTTCAGGGGAGATTTTTGAAAGGGATGAACGATGGATGACAGACAAACCATTGATATACAATAAACTGACCTTGTGAGTCTGATGGCTCAGGTGAGCTGCATTGAAGTCTGAACTAAAGTATGCGCCAATATGTTTATCAGTTGATCAACATGTGCACTAGATGTGAGCTAGATCTGAGATGTATAAACATGACTGTTGAGGTGGCTGTTGTAACAACACACACAGTGATATGGGTGCTTAAACTGGTTGATTTTCAGTGCTCATGGAAATGTACCGAGTCATATGTGATAGAGCAAAATACACCAGTAGAAAATATTCTGTTTACTTTGCTATGCACATTGCATCAACCTAGCTCGATCGATCAATGTTTATTTTTAGCTGTAGTAAATTTTATATTGGCTGCGACACAGGTAAGATATTTTTAGATGCGTAGTTTCCCAGTATCCCGCTCGACCTTGAAATAAATATGTCAACATTGCAGATTGAATATGTCAATAGGCTTCCGTAAGGTTCGTTACGAAACCCTGTTTATAAATTGTCATATAACCATGATGAAAATAAGATTACTTTTTGATTTGATTTCGAGTTTAACGTCCCACCAACAGCTTAGGTCATATGGAGACGGGACGTCGGTTTATAATTGGAGAAGCCCGGGATCGAATTTTATTCTGGACCCTGGTATTTAAAGGAAACACAGACCCAAATGCGACCATTGACACGCCTTGTTTCCTAACTCGCATTCAAATATTAAGAATATACCAGTGGTATTTTGTCCGCAAAGGTGCTTTGTTTAACTGAGCACATAGAAAAGCATCAGGAAAACGTGGCCGTTCTCGGCGAGGCGGTTCTAATGTATACCTACAATGTATGAAACACAAAACATGACTTTTAGGGTTTACAAAGCATCGGTTTTTTCCTCTACGAAGTGTATATGTCGTATGCTGACCTCTGCGGCATTCTTGTCTTTGTATAGCACCTGATTGTCAGTTTAGTTTTTCCCATCTCGGGTTGTTGGATGGGGAATTTATTCTGATTTAGCTGTTTCCTGATCATTACCTCTTAATAATATGATATTCAAACTGATATTTGAAAACGGACGTGAACATCCCGACATTACAACAAAGCAAATATTCATTAACTGATAAAATCAACTGGACACAGGGTGCGTGGGGTTTAAACCAATTATGTATTTAGAAGTCATGATACAATGTTGATGATGAAATTCCGTTTATGTTGCCTACTTAGATGTCAGACTGACATTTGAAGGACAAATAAAGGTTTGGCATAGGAGGAGCATAGAGTAAAAGTTCAATACCAAGGAATGATTTCAAGCGCTTTCAATGTTAGTTTTTATTTGAGTTAGTGTTTCTTTTACGCAAATTTTGATATACATATAAAAAACGCATGACAGTGTCAAAGAAGTTTGAAAGTATGTCTTCGTTTTCTATGGCTGCCGTGCGCTTTTTATGGCGAAATTCCACGATATAAAGTAGTCACACATGAAAGCTTAAATCTGCATTGGTCTATGCAACTTCGTCTTAACACGCAATATGGGATAGTCTGAAACAGATGCTGTAGCATATTTGTGTGCACAAGCAGATGGTCGAACGTTACAATCGCATCATCTTGACACATATTCGTGACAAATCCATCGTTAATACGACAAATAAAAATTAAAACTGAGATCCTTTAAGAGCAGTGAAGACATTAATGAGAAAGGGGATGAGCCATACCGCGGTTTTGACTATCAAAGTCTCGTCAGTGACCCTTTAGATTTGGCAACATGGAGCCAAAGAGAATTACTGAAATTTTACAACTTTCAACATGGTAGTTGGTACAAAGACTAGTATTATCTAAATGGGACCAAATATATTAAACATTGGTAAGAGAAGCTAGGTTTAGCACCAGGTCGGTACAGATACCATGGGAGCAAGTGTGCTGTCGACCGAGTCATTTGTAATACGCAAAAGGTTACTTTCGTGCGAGTGTAACGATATGGGTTTCATGTCTCGGTATGTCGACAGCCGACTCACCTGAATTATACATACTCATTGTATGTCATTGTATGTCTGTCGATATACTTGTGTAAAACCTCGGATCCAATAAACATTATTTTGAATCTGATTCAATCCATATCTACACTGCTTGGTAATATCTGAAAATCATACCCGAGATTCATGAATGATTGATGCCGGAAAATTTAGATAACATGAATATCCACATTCCGAAACTAATTTCACAATATTTCCAAATTAACCCACCGACCTTGATGCGTTTAAACTAGTCACTTGGTTGATCTCAAACGAATAAAATGCATATGTCCATTATGATTTCATAAAACCTCGGGGTTTTCCCGTTTTTATTGTGATGTTTATATTGAAAACAGATGGACAACTAACAATATCAGTCCATAAATCGGTCCATCGGACTCTAGGACTTTCCACTTCACTTGTCTAAACAGATCTTATCTTATTCAATTTGAAACTTGATGACAAATACACTGGTCAATATCCATTGTTAAATAGTCATTCCTACAGGTATGTTTACAAATAGGCCTACTCAATGTTTTGCCATCCAGTGATCTATCTCTGTCCTCTTCAGTAAGATTCTGTTGGTATCTTTTATTGGTGTTTTACGTCCCACCTAAACAGTACGATCATATTGAGACAGGAGTTCCGGGCGATTTGAGCACTATTAATTATCATAGTCTCAACAAACTCTCGATCATCGATCCGAAAATACACTTAGCTGTCACTCCTGTGGGCGGAGTTAAATAGCTAAAAATAAGCATGTATAAAATATCAAGGTAAATTTAAGGTCGATCAATAGTTTAACGATGATATCGACGGTGTATTGAAAGTAAAGGGATTTATTTCTACGGGCTTAATAGAAAACACCTCTATTCTACCCAGAGACTGTCATTATTAGTATCTAATGCAGTTATTTGGTTGTTTTCTTTTCAGTAAGTCATTGTTAAGCCACCAACCTTTCCTGTCGTTGATACTGACGTGTCTGAAGGGTCAGGACGAACAAAGGGAGGGGTTGCTGTGTTCATTACTCACACAACTGGAGAGGTTCATCAGTAGCTTCAAAGAAATGCTCGTAAGTTCATGGTTTTAGATATAAAAACCTATGCATGCATGCACATACATCAGACCCATTATTCACAAATTTTTAAAGACCATATGAGCCATTCTTCGGGGTACTGACCAGGTCTGACACAAACTAGTCTGTACAGTCATAGAAGAAAGCTAGAATCGTGAAATTTCGGATTTAAGAAGAAGAGGGATTGTAGTACTATCCATATAGCGAAATCGAAGGCGCTGATCAGCTGTGCAGTTACTGCACAGCTGATCTGTGCCTTTGTTTTCGCTTAGGCAAAAATCCAGTTTTCTCATGACACGGCTCATATTTAAATGATTTTTGTGCATTCTTGATGGATTTTGGAAATCCTGCAACTAACAATGGTAGAACTTATGGCCTAACTTTCATAAAGTTTTGGCTATGAAAATATTTTTATAGCTATTCTTCCTCTTTTGCTAATTCAAGAAGTGCAATTGTCAGTTGATGGTGAAAGAAATGTGCACTTATTACTGGTAACTTGCCTCTTGGAGACTTGCCCAGGAGCAGTGTGGCTAGGGTAACTGACCATCTCGACATGACCTTAACTGTTGACCATGGACATTAAGCACAAGTACCAAATATGAATCTTTTGCTTTTACATCGGTCAGTCATAACAGTAAATGTTTTAAAGTCAATCTACGTTTTCTGTTTCATGTCTTTTTCAGGCGAAAAGCCCTGACAAAGCGAAAATCAGAGCCTTCTTGATAGGTTTTGGAAAGGGGCATGACTAATTTCAGTAGAGTATGTCACCCAACATTGCTTGAGTCATTTAGATATGACTAAAACATAGGTCTTGTCTCCATATGACGTTAGCTGTTGAGTAAAAACTTGTTTGTTATTTTTCCAGGAAAAATACCCTCTGAGTAAAAACTTGTTTGTTTTTTTACCAGGAAAAATACCCTGATGAAGCGAAGATCAGAAACAATATTCACGAGACCCTGCAGTTACGACTATCCCTGGTTGGCGGGATGTTTGATACTATACAACGTAACCTGGGCATGACGACAGACTGGGCTATACTGCTACTGCAGTTGATTAGTAGTGGTGTTGTGGATATACAGTCCAACTAGTAAGATATTGCTTCAAACTTTCATTTAATATTTTTCACTTGTTGATTTTTGTAGTTCAGGAATAAAATGCTTGATCTTTCTGTTGCAAGAATGACCAAGCACACAATATGTAATAGTTTTCAGCAGTCTATGCAGAAATAATTTGACTTTGTAGAAGCAGATTTCTAACATTTTTCTTGATGTTTGCGGAACATGGTGGTTAAATGTAGAACATGAGAAATGTAAGGGGTTTGAATCCCTCCATTGCCAAGCTTGGTCCTTGACACTTTAAATCCCCTTAATACTCTTGTTAATACCCAGGATGGAGTTAAGAAAAATAATGTTCTGTTACTTTTGTTCTCAAAATACATTAAACTTTTTCATGAAAAGGTATATGTGCTAGCATCAGAATAAATACCTTATACCAACAGAATAAATGTACCTTGTGTTTCCAGTGAGCTATTCACAACAGTGTTGGACATGTTGAACTGTTTGATTCTCGGAGTTCTTGTCCCTGATCCCTCGGAGAAAAATGACGACACCAGGAAAATGCATGGGAACCTTGTCAAGAAATTACGGGTAGGATAAGTGTTTTTGCTTATCATTCATTCATTCATCATTCATTCATTCATTCGTTCATTCATTCATTCATTCATTCATTCATTCATTCATTCATTTCTCCCTGACATGAGGTTAATACAGTGTACATGGGAAACTTGTCTGCAAATTAAGGGCATCAACTCGAGCTAAGGAAGAATGATTTAAAAACCTGGGGTCAGTTGTTCAAAATTAACGACATCGTTAGTTAACCATTTGTTAAAATTTCAAACATGAATATTACAAATAAACTGTTATTTTTTGTTGATAAAATGTGAGAATCCTTTGCAATGCAAAGGATTCTCACATTTTATCAACAAAAAATAACAGTGTATTTGCTTATGTAGTCGGCATTAACTTAATGAGTTGAGGTCTTAACTACAATGTTAAGCTAACAAAGTTTTGAACAACTGGCCCCAGATGGAAGTAAAAGGTTTGTTTGGCAGCTTTAAACAATAATGATGAGCTGAAATGTGACTAGAAATTACTTATTTAACTTGCATAATACTAAATAAATGATGAATTCCATTTCCAGAAAGAACTGGGTGAGAAGCATTTTGAGGCTACTGACATGATTTGGCACCTGCTGCCACTTCCTAAGAGGTCTTACGAAGTGATTACAGTCGAACCACATGGTACACTAGTGGATACAAAGGGCAATAAAATACAGGGGTTTGACTCCATTAAACGGAAACAGGTAATACATGTCACGTTATGGCTTAATTGAGTCCTCCGTCAAACCACCATCATTAGTATTCATTTTTAGCTCACCTGAGCCGAAGGCTCACAAGGTGAGCTTATAGGATGGCCATGATCCGGCGTCCGTCCGTCGTCCGGCGTCCGTCGTCCGTCCGTCGTCGTCGTCGTCGTCCACAATTTCAAAGATCTTCTTCTCTGAAACCGCTTGGCCGATCTAGTTGAAATTTTATGTGGAGCCTCCTTGGGAAGGCGCATTTCAAGTTTGATCGCGAAATCCAGGTCACATGACCAAGATGGCCGCCACGCCCATATATGGTAAAAACCCTTCAAAAATCTTCTTCTCCAGAACCGGTGGGCTGATTTCCACGAAACTTGGTATGTAGCATCAGGGACTTCAGCCCATCATAGTTTGATAAAATGATGACCCTTGGATGACCTTGACCTATTTTACGGCAAGGTCAAATTTGGAAACATAGGCTTTTACATGGGAAAAAGTGAAAACTATGGATTTTTTGAAAACTATTGCAGCCTGAGGCCTGAAAAGTGGTAGATGCAAACAACTAATGGAGTAGATGAAGGTATGTGATTAATGTAGGTCAAGGTCATCTCTTGACCTTGGCCAGTCTGTCGTCCATTCACACTTTTCAAAGATCTTCTTCTCTGAAACTGCTGGGCCAATCGAAGTGAAATTTTATGTGGAGCATCCATGGGTAGGGGAGACGAAAGTTTGATTGCGAAATCCAGGTCACATGACCAAGATGGCTGCCACGCCCATATATGGTAAAAACCACTCAAAAATCTTCTTCTCCAGAACCGGCAGGCCGATTTTCATGAGACTTGGTATGTAGCATTTGGGACTCCAGCCCATCATAGTTTGATAAAATGATGACCCTAGGATGACCTTGACCTAATTTACTGCAAGATCAATTTTGGAAACATAGGCTTTAACATGGGAAAAAGTGAAAACTATGGATTTTTTGAAAACTATTGCAGCCTGATGCCTGAAAAGTGGTAGATGCAAACAACTAATGGAGTAGATGAAGGTATGTGATTAATGTAGGTCAAGGTCATCTCTTGACCTTGGCCAAACTATCGTCCATACACACTTTTCAAAGATCTTCTTCTCTGAAACTGCTGGGCCAATCAAAGTGAAATTTTATGTGGAGCATCCATGGGTAGGGGAGACAAAAGTTTAAATGCGAAATCCAGGTCACATGACCAAGATGGCTGCCACGCCCATATATGGTAAAAAGCACTCAAAAATCTTCTTCTCCAGAACCGGTTGGCCGATTTCCACGAAACTTGGTATGTAGCATCGGGGACTTCAGCCCATCATAGTTTGATAAAATTATGACCCTTGGATGACCTTGACCTAATTTACGGCAAGGTCAAATTTGGAAACATAGGCTTTTACATGGGAAAAAGTGAAACTATGGATTTTTTGAAAACTATTGCAGCCTGATGCCTGAAAAGTGGTAGATGCAAACAACTAATGGAGTAGATGAAGGTATGTGATTAATGTAGGTCAAGGTCATCTCTTGACCTTGGCCAGTCTGTTGTCCATACACACTTTTCAAAGATCTTCTCTGAAACTGCTGGGCCAATCAAAGTGGAATTTTATGTGGAGCATCCATGGGTAGGGGAGACGAAAGTTTGATCACGAAATCCAGGTCACATTACCAAGATGGCCGCCACGCCCATATATGGTAAAAACCACTCAAAAATTTTCTTCTCCAGAACCGGCAGGCCAATTTTCGCGAAACTTGGTATGTAGCATTTGGGACTCCAGCCCATCCTAGTTTGATCAAATGATGACCATAGGATGACCTTGACCTATTTTACGGCAAGGTCAATTTTGGAAACATAGGCTTTTACATGGGAAAAGGCGGAAACAATGGATATTTTGGAAACTGTTGCAGTCTGAGACCTGGAAGTTGCTAGATGCAGACAACCAATGGAGTCAATGAAGGTAAGTAATTAATGAAGGCCAAGGTCATTTCTTGACCTTGACCCAAAGTCATTTAAATATCAAAATTAAAATTGTGGTTTTCTCATAAATCACTGGGTTTGGAAACTATTGCAGCCTGAGACCTGAAACTTTGCAGATGCAGACAACTTATGAATTCAATAAAGGTGTGTGAGTATTCAAGGTCAAGGTCATTTCATGATGACTTAATACTGCAGGATCAGGCTTCAGGTGAGCGTTCTCAGGACCAATGGTCCTCTGGTTATAATGACCATTCAAATCAGCACATTAGCTAACGGTCAATGACAACAAGGGGGTTAGACAAACAAACCAACACATGCTTTTTACAGGTAAATATAGGTGCAAAAACACAATGTTTGTCTAAGGAAATAGGGGTGAGCGTGATCATACCTTGCTGGCGGAGGAGTCAATTTGAATTATAGGTTTATTGATCTAGTAGACTGTAAATTGAGCCGCGTCATGAGAAAACCAACAATGTGTTTTAAGAACAGGTTCAACACAAATTGAGATGTACAAGCACAGATGGCCAGAGACTGGAGATTTTGGATTAGAAAGTAGAGGAATTGTAATATCTATGTAGCAAAAACAAAGGCACTTTGCAGTTACTGTAAATCTGAACTGCGCCTTTGTTTTCGCATATGCGAAATGTTGTTTCTTTTCATCACGTGGCTCATATCAACACCATCATAGGCCTTGTTAAAACCCAGGAGCTGGTAGCTCCATCTCAAAATAACTGAAAAATTGTTTACTAGGAAGTAAATCCACAGTATGAACAAACAGATTAATTGATAAAAAGTTAAGTAGGCAATGATCAGGAAACGATGCAACTGGAAAGAAACTCTCCAAAGACGGTGACGGGGAAAAAACTAAATTGACCAGTAAGGTATTTATACTGATAAAACATGTCGTAAGCTGAGTGCGCAGCTATTTCCCAATAGCTATTAGATTCCCTTTACTTGTCACTTGGAAAAAAAAAACTCGAAAAGGACAGTAACTCAAGACTGAAAACCAGTGAGTTACTGGGCAAACTAATTCCCACAGGTTGGATTATGTACCCATGAAGCAATGGCTCTGTTTTGACATGGTTAAAACAATTTCAAATGGTTAAGCCATATCTCAATAGACTTTTAAATCTTATCGTGTAAAAGCATATGGCATGCAATTGAAGAAGCTCAAAGTTTGTTTTAATGCCAATTTTCAGGGTTTACAAGTGGGTAAGATGGAGTTAGTGAGCCCCTGGGATGTGATAGAAGGCTACAAGAACCCCCCACCCCTCTCCTGGACGTACTTTGGTGCGGTTAGGATTGAGAAGAGGCCACTTAAATATGAGGAACAACACAGGTACCTTAATACGCTGTTATCTGATTTTTCTATATAAGCATGAATGGTTGTCCTTGCATGTTGGTAACATCGAAATTGTTTACTGGAGAAATATATATCACCACCAAGTAAACATCAAAGGCTAAATGTATGGATGGTTTGACTTAACCGCATTTTCCGGGCAGGCTCAGACAATTTCGGCTGATAAGCAGTACTCGAGTCAGTCAGTGGTTATGGAGCAGCCCATCTGTTTATCATAGCCCCGGTAGGCAGGAGCCTTTTTTGTGAATGAATATTAAAAAATTATCACATACTTGGACTTATATTTCCAACGATAACCTCTTATTTGCATATGTGATAATGTGTTATCATCAAGGGCGGGCTGATAACTGGAAATCATGTATTTTGAATGGGAAGAGGTTATCATGCCCGCATGTGATGGTGTTAAGCCACATGATATGTGACGTCAGGCAAAATGACATTACATCATTTTTATGCAGCCATTTTCTTTATTCAAAGCAGAAAAAGACAATTATCACATTTCTAAATACAATTTTTTTGGCTACAAAATTTAGAAGAAGTGATAAACAGATTATAACATGTACGTTCTGGTCATCGCCCATAGTATCAACGGTCGACCATTAACAGCCCATTGGCTAAAGCTTTCGGGCTTGATAATGGAGTCTCGGATTGATTCTGCTGGCAATAACCAAAATGCCCATATGATAATCTCTAAGTATAATGAAATAATTTGTAGGTTGATGCTATACCACAATCACTGTATCACGAAGCCTATTAGCTACTACCTAGATCCCCCTACACTCCCCCCTGAAGACTTGGAACCCCCACCAGAGAAAGTGGTAAGTCTTCAGTACTTAACAATTCAGCTACGGCATGAGAAAGCAAACATTTTGCACAGTAACTGCACAGCTGATCAGCGCCTTTCTTTTTGCTGCACGAATAGTACAATCTTTCTTCTTCTTAAAACTTGAAATTTCAAGCTTCTAGCCTGTTTCTGTGACTGTACAGGCCGGTTTGTGCCAGAACTGGTCGGAACCCAAATAATTGGTTTTCTCATGCACAGGCTCAATTATACTTAAACGTAAATTGTATCAGAAGATTTGTACTGCGAAAATCTTTCATGAGTGTCAGGTATGGATAGGCAAAATCTGACTTTGGCATCAGAAGGCTTTGGTGATTGATTCTAAACTTTGACCCATGGGATAGATTTGTCTGTCAATATCTAATAATTGTGAAGAACTTGTGATTCTTTTCTGATAGATGTTGATTTCTTTCAAAAATTTCATGTGTTGTTTGAAGATAATGAAACAGACTGAGGTGATTGTTTGACATTGTTGGTAATTTCAAAGAAATTAAAAGAATGAACACAATTTTTCCAATTAAGAATTGCACCTGCATGACTTGTGGCCCGCCAATTTCTCCTCTTTGACGACTCATTACGAAATCTTGCCCTTGCAATACACAGAGAATTTTTCAGCATTAAAAATTGAAAATTTTATTGGAATTTTTTATGTTTTAATATTTTTGCTCAAAACATTGATTGTGGCGGTTCTAACAAGTACCCACAATCTATGCTTTGGAATGAAAATAAGAAGTATAGGTATACCCCTGCATACCCCAGTTTTACCATATAAAAGTGGGGTTTAAGGGGGTATACATTTCACGAACATGCTTTCCTGATGTGATTTTGAGATGGTTGAAATTTCAGAATTGCTTAAGCTGGTACTTGCATGAGTGTACATAAGCACATGAATGACTTTATCTGTTTAACTTTGATACAGCCGGAAGAGAAGCCACGAGAGGTTATTGAAAGTCCAGTCGTGGATACGGGTGGGAAGAAAGCTAAACCACAGAGACGACGACGGACGTCTAGAGTCACCACCAACACTTACTCTGCACAGGTAGGCATAAAAATGAAATATTTTAGCTTTCCGGTGAGAAAACCAACAATGTGGTTTCAGAACAGGTCTTACACAGACCAAGCGGTACAAGCACAGAAGATGACTAAGGGCAGGAAATTTTGATTTAGAAGTTAGAGGAATAGTACTATCCGTGCAGTGAAAGGCGCTGATCAACTTTGTAGTTACTGCGAAGCTGTTCTACATCTGTGGTTTTGCATTTTTCTTATGAGGCGGCTCATGTGCTGCAGAATGTGGTGGTCTGGGGTTATCTTGTAGGGCTCAGCATGTAGAGGTTCTCGTTTTGAACCTGCCTCTGCAGGGTTGTGTCCCTGAGCAAAACACATTTATTACCCTTTCGAGTCACCACTTACACATAACAAACTCTGCACAATACATGCAGAAATTAAAATATGAGCCTCCGCATCAGAAAACCAACAATCTGCACATGCAAAAACAAAGACACAGATCAGCTTCGCAGTAAGCAGTTACTGCGAAGCTGATCAGTGCCTTTGTTTTCACTACATAAATAGTAAAATTCCTCTTCTTTCTAAATCCAAAATTTCAAGCTTCTAGCTTTCTTCTGAGGTTGTACAGGCTGGTTTGTGTTGGACCTGGTCAGAAATTGTTGGTTTTCTCACGCGAGGGCTCATATCTTTTCGGGAGCTTGGTAGACTGATGTTAAAGTGTAGGGCTCAGAATAATAAAACTTTTTTCATGCTCAGCTCAACTGAAACTAAAATTTATCCTGCGGATATATGTTAAAGTGCTATCAATGGTCGGAATTTTAACTTTTATCAGCAGGATAAATTACAGGTGTTAGTGATCTTAACCTGAAATTTCAATTTTTTGGGCTATTTTGCCATTTATGGGCACTTTAAATTTTATGCTCAGCTGAGTTGAGCATGAAAAACGTTTTATAACCTTGGGCCCTGGGCTTAAAACCTGCCTCTGTCATGTTGTGTCTTTGAGTAAGAAACATTTACTCCCCTAAAGGGTGGTGAAGTACATAGAAAGTATTGGCTCTGTCCACACATGACTGAAAAATTGTGAACTGGGACATGAAGATTCAGATTAAACCAATGGAAATAAATCAAGAGACAATGGTGATGACAGATAGATACTTTTAATAAATGTGTTTTCTGTAGAAAAAAAAGAAAGAAAATGACGTAAACTACGGCTTTTTTAAAAAGGAAATAAAGTTAACTGCACTAAAAGGATGAATGATAAAAGTATCTGCAAATGATTACATGCCCAAGTAGTAGACTTGTCAGAACTCAAACCTCAGACGAAAGCATCGGTTGACTGTACTCATAATGTTATGATTTTTTTAATCTTATTGTAAGTAAAAGTTGAGTCTGACAATATGATTGACTAGACGTAAGTAATATGATGCAGATACCCTTTATTCATCTCGACATGACTGGAAAATTGATAACTTTGACGCAGACATGATTTGTTTGCTTAAGATTAGCAACATCAGTTGAAGATGTTTTTGATCTAGTTTATAGTCTTGTCAGTAGCTTTGTTGTAAGCTGCATAGATAGAGCAGCTTTTTCGTCTTATCCAAAAAGGCCAGTCTCTAGACCAAGACTTATCAGAAGCTTTGAAAACATGGCAGCCATTTTGGTCATGTGATTTAAGATGCTTCCAAATTAAATCTTTCCTGTATTTATTTTTCCATAATTACCACATTGTTTCACAACATAACATTACATCATGTTTTAGTCGAGTGAATCTGAGACCGAGGTGAGTTGGCATGGGTGAAATAGTGGGACAGTCCTACCCTACAAATAAACCCACCCTGGGTTCAGTAATGGAACATTCCTTATTATAATGACTCCTCCCACAAATATACAGGAATATATGCATTTTGATACTTAATTTCCTTTCTTTTATACTAAGTATATTGTGTAATACTGTATTTGAGCCGCCGCATGGGAAAACCAACAATCTGCATTGGCGAAAACAAAGGCGCAGATCAGTAACTGCGAAGCTGATCAGCGCCTTTGTTTTTGCTACACGGATAGTATAATTCCTCTACTTTCTAAATCCAAAATTTCCAGCCTCTTTCCATCTTCTGTGACTATACAGCTCGGTTTGTGTCGGACTTGGTCGGAACCCAAATTGTTGGTTTTCTCATGCACAGGCTCATTTATTCGTAAACATGTATATTATAACCTGTGACTGCATTTCATATTTAGCCTTTTCAAGTGACCCAATTACTTGTAAAGTGACCCAGTTACATGTAATGCAGTAAAATAAAAAGGATCAGATTTGATTACTCCATTAAAGTACAGGAATATATAAATGAGCCGCGTCAAAACTCTGCACAGTACATGCAGAAATTAAAATATGAGCCTCCGCATCAGAAAACCAACAAACTGCATATGCGAAAACAAAGGTGCAGATCAACTTCGCAGTAACTGCGAAGCTGATCATGGCCTTTGTTTTCGCTACACAGATAGTACAATTCCTCTACTTTCTAAATCCAAAATTTTCAGCCTCTAGCCTTCTTCTGTGACTGTACAGCTTCGTTTATGTTGGGCCTGGTCAGAAATCACATTGTTGGTTTTCTTATGACGCTGCTCAAATATTTATACAAATCAGATGTAAACTAGTTGAATCATGAGAAAATGTGTCTTCAGCATAAAATTTAAACTACGGTTTTCTCATGAAGAGGCTCAAGTAATGATAGTATTTTGTGCATTCAATGTTCAAACAGACCAAACAATTTGAGATATGGCCATTTAAGTTTAAATGGGTTAGTTTAGGCATTTAATATGGTCACCGTACTATGAAGATGATTTTGAGGAAAACACACTCTTATGGCACCAGCGATGTGACGTCTACTATATTCTAAAGTGCAAGTTTAATCACGGGCATTTGAAATTTTATAAGTGATCCATAAAGGACTCGTCACACATAAGTGAAAATCTCCCGACGCAGACTTGCATTTAATTGTGAAAAATAGTTTCTGTTTGTTTCATTTATTGCTTTACACCTCAGTCAACAGCTATGGTCATGTTGGGATGTTAGATGTTGAAAGGGGCTTAATGCAATAAGTCAAACAAATAAAAAACCCATTTCGCAATAAAGCGCAAGTCTACGCAAGTTTGCGTCGAGGGATTTTCGCTTATGTGTGATGAGGCCTAAAGTTACGATAGGGTCTAAGGTCAATATATATATTCTATATTGACATACCCAATGATTAAACTACGATATAGGACTCCAAGCGCATGTGGTCTGATAAAACTACGGTCAAACCATGCACAGTAGAATATAGCGGATGTAATGGTGTGACCAGAGTGTGAATTTGCGCCATAGGCGCAATATGGTGACCATAGTAAAAGCCTGAACTTAACCAATGTTTAATATTTTAGTTTAGTGAGACCGAACTATTTGAGGTGAGTGTGCACCTGGAATATTATGGAAAGACCCTCCCTAGTCAATAATCAGGAATTGTTTGTTTCATTACGAAAACTTGCCCATGCAATATACAGAGATTTTTAAAGTTGTAAAAAAATAGAAATTTTCAGTAGAAAATTTTCAATATTTTTCTTATTTTTGCTCAAAATATAGATTGTGGCAGTTCTAATGAGTACCCACAATCTATGTTTTGGAGCAAAAATAAGAAAAATAGATATACCCCTGCATACCCCAGTTTTACTATATACAAGTTAAGGGCCTGTCACACACTCACGAGTTCAAACCCCGACATGCTTCGAGTTGGTACGAGTTAAAAGTCGCCGCTTGTTGCGCGAGTTTCCACGAGTTATGTTGATAAAGTTTAAAAGCTGTCACACACTCACGAGTTGAAGCTATGAGTTAGCGCAAATCATAACTCGCCGCTTGCCGCGCGAGTTGCCATGAGTTATAATGCCCTACGAGTTCTACAAGACAGCTCTACGATAAAAGTCTTGGGAACTCGCGGATACTTGTAGACTTGTTGTAGTAAACTCGTGAGATGTAGTAGGAACTGGTGAGGAGTTGCCTTCAATGTCGTAGCAACTCGTAGGTATCTCGTAGGTAACTCGCCATGTTTGACAAGATGCCTAAAATGCACTACATCCCACGACATTTCTACGAGTTCTGTATGATAAGCTACGAGATCAGTACAAGTTATGCCCTGCCCATGCTCCGCCTACTTTAAGACGGCGAGTTCTCTACGAGTTGCTACGAGTTCACAAAAAAGTGGGCGGAGCTTAACTCGTAGGTCCAACTCGTGAGTGTGTGACATGGGCTTTAGGTTTCAGGGGGTATTCAATACATGGACATATTATCCTGATGTTTGTTAAAATACCTTGTACAGTATATATAAAAATATTGTAATATGAAGTTTATGCTGATTTGGTCCGCAGAATAACCATCATAAAGAGAGAAGGAGAGAGAAAAGAGGAAACCTTGATCGTTTTGGTGTCTGGGCAGGCTATCCAATTCCTTTATTGGTTCATACGTTGTATAAGACTGTTAGTTTTTGTGTTATGTTTTATGTTCAAGTTTTAGGACCTTATTTTATGATAAAATGGATTTGATTTATTTATGGTTATCATCTTTGTTAAGTCGTTAAGAAGTAATTGTGGTTTATCATATCTAAATATAGGTAGATTTTAAGGTTTCAAACAATTTTGTTGGTAAAGGTATTTTTCATTTGGTGGGAAAATAAAAGTGGCGCATGTTCCTTCCCTCTCAACCCACAGAATTACCCAGGATTTTCTTTTCTAGCGAATAGTTGATTGTAAAACGAAATTTGAGTTGATATTTATCTAAATTAACTTTCACTTTTAAGGCCTTGTCACACAAAAGCGAAAACTACTCGACATAGACTTGCACAGACATGTGTTTAATTGCGAAAAAGGAATTCTTGTTTGTTTGATTTATTGCTTTACTTCCCTTTCAACAGCTAATGTCTTGACATGATCATAGTTGTTGACTGGGACGTAAAACAATAATTCAAATGAAGAAAAAAATGTTTTTCACAATGAAATACCTCAAGAAATTTTCTCTTATATGTGACGAAGTCTTAAGATTTTACATTTAAAATGCTTTTATTAAATGAACAGTCAAAGAAAAAACATGTCTTGTTTCCTGACAACAGCTTCGCAGATTATAGAATGCTAAAGATTTTCAGAGAGAGAAAAAATTTCAATATAAACCAGAATATCATAATAATCACACATGCTGCTCTCGTCACACATATGCAAAAAATCTCTCAGTCTCAGCGAAGATGTGTTTAATAGCAAAAGAAAAGTTTTTATTTGTTTGATTTATTGCTCTAGGTCTCAGTCAACTACTGTGTTCATCTTGATGTTAGCTGTTGAAAGGGACATAAAGCAATAAATCAAACAAGCAATATTTCCTTTTCGCAATTAAATGCAAGTCCCTGTCAAGGAATTCTTGCTTACGTGTGACAAGGCCTTAATGACAACCGGGATAGCACAATTGGTGGTGTGTTTCACCTCAAATGAAGTACTTCCAGGATAAGAAATTACATTAGTTAACAACTATTGGAGAGAAAATAGCTATAAATCTGCTAGGAAAGCTGTATTTTGGACCTTGACAGGAATAGCTGTTTATTAAAGGGGTAAAGAAATGACATGGACAAATTTAACAGTATTCTAACTAAGGTTACCTTGAAAATGACTAGAAAGCAAGGCTTGATTGTCAAACATTAACTCAATTGAAATATTATTACATTCATTGATTCTACTTTTTCAGCCAACATTGCCACGCCAATACAATAGCTACCATGACCCTGTATACCCCCAGCAAGGGCCCACATCTAACTGGTACTCTCAGCCACCGATGCAACAACAGACCCAGTATATGGGGCAGCCACCCATGCAGCCAGGTAAACTATTACATCAATTACAGAACCTTACAATAGCTACCATGACCCGGTATACCCCCAGCAAGGACCCACATCTAACTGGTACTCTCAGCCACCCATGCAGCAACAGCTGCAACAGACCCAGTATATGGGGCGGCCACAGATGCAGCAACAGACCCAGTACATGGGGCAGCCACCCATGCAACCAGGTAAACTATTTTATCAATAACAATAGCTACCATGACCCGGTATACCCCCAGCAAGGACCTACATCTAACTGGTGCTCTCAGCCGCCCATGCAGCAACAAAACCAGTACATGGGGCAGCCACCCATGCAACCAGGTAAACTATTTTATCAATAACTTAACAATAGCTACCATGACCCGGTATACCCCCAGCAAGGACCTACATCTAACTGGTGCTCTCAGCCGCCCATGCAGCAACAAAACCAGTATATGGGGCAGCCACCCATGCAACCAGGTAAACTATTAAATGGTCATAAATCAAATTGGCAGAAATCAATAAGCGAAATTTTTGTCGCTCCCAGGGTAGTCAAGGGGCTAGAAATTTGAAAATTCGATCCGCACAACTTACCCGCCAGAAAAGGTTTGACTGTATAGACGATAAGAACTATCCCTCTACAACATTTCTAGGCACGTCGTACGGTCAAATTGTGGTAGCAGTTTTTCAGGAGCAAGCGTTTTGTACAACCACCCCATTTTGTAACTGTTTAAGAAAAAGTGCGACATATGCAAAACGAATTTTATATAAATAATCCTTTAACTCAATCTTTACTGCTAAAAATTTGTTTGCACACCTATTCGACTACGGGACATATGTTTACGCCTAGAAACACATCCACGTATTATTTATGCCACATCTCTGCAGTCCTAATTACCCCACCCATCCAATTATACACACACATACGAATACATGTATTTTACCCCGGGGGCCAGTTTGATCTACCTTGCAACCCCTTGGACAGTTTTTATGGGAGCCAAATCATTCATTAGGACCCCCGAAATGCAAAGGAATTTTGTCCTCAACGATAAACTTGTTTACAATATGCAAAAATGGATGGTTTTCATGTCAACCGTCAATGGGATTCTTGACCATGGGGGGTGTACATACGAAATTAGTCAGATATACGCTGTTACTTATTCGAAACCATTGAACCTGGTCTCATTGAAAAGCTTATACATAGTCCTTTCATCTTGTGGTAAGTAAAGTATATTGTCTAATTTGCATATTCATGAATTTTAATGAAAACATTAAAAATGACAGAAAAATCGTAAAAAACAATAGACTTCTTTCAGGTCCAAACTATCATTGTGACACTTTGTTATTGAACCAGTAATATCATATGACAAATTTATTGATGTCATGCGCCTAAATGAAAATGATCTCATTCACATATTCATGAATATTAATAGAAATGTCGTAAATAGAGGAAAAATAAGGAAAGAAACTATCGACATTGCAAAGTTTAAGATGGGTTATAAGATCTGTCTTGCATCCCTGAAACAAATTATCATGGCTGCCAGTGTGGTCAGGGCAACTACCGCACTGAACACTGAACACATTTGCATGATATAAAATTACATAGTTTCCACACCCACCCCTAGTGTGATTATAAAGAATAGGTGCACTCACAAAAGTACGCATATACCAAAAATAGCATGCTCTAGAATACTATAATTGCCCTGATAGTGATGCATGGGCCGAACAATTAAACCTTAAAACCTATTAATTAAATCGTTGAGTTTGTTTATTCGTGACAATAAATAAAGCACACAAGAACTCGAACAAAAATATTGATAAACAAATGGAGTATATATACCAAATCACTTGTACCAGAGCTGTTAACAAACCAAAAATGCTGAGATGTATCAAATGAATGCTATGGAAATGAACTATGACTCTAAAGTCTAACATAAGCATGATCTGAGTTACAATTTCATGAATTTCAATGAAAACATCATAAATAATAATGAAAAAATGGAAAAATTGAATGGGTAAATCTACAAAATAACTTGATTCTCGGCAACCAAGAATCCTTACATGCTAAAAATGGCATCAAATGGTTGCTAGGGCTATAATTTACCATCATGTACTACACTATATGTCATTTGAATTTTAGTTTTATGAATATTAACAAACCCTTTCGAATTTAGATGAAATTTACGGACAAAATAAGGCGGTATACATAGGAACTCACATATATCCTGTATACTGATAGCCCTATAGAGCTATAATTGGTATCAAATGATTGCTAGGACAAACGTTCGATAACCATATACATCTAATATATAAATCATCAGTGATTTTAAATGTGTGGGCATTAATGAGATCTTTATAAACAAGAGAAAAATCAACAAAAAGGAAGGGGTATACCAGGTCCAAATCTCAGCTGCCAGTTTTTTTAGAGTGCTGAAAATGGTACCAATAGAAAGCAATGCTAATGCACTATTACCATTGAGTCTGATAGCCTAACCATAAGTGTTTTTTTTTTTTTTTAATTTGTAAATGTTACATAAAATTTCGAAAATTTGTAGTATTAGCCAAAATTGAAGCATGTGCGCTAACAAAATTTATTGAATCTTGGTTGCCAGCTACACGCATTCCCTGTATATCTCAATGCATGGCAATAAAATGTTGTCCTAGCTATGAATTGATACTATTTTGAGTTCTCTACACTAATGGAAATCGAGATATAATCCATTTTGTTGGTATACCCCCTTTGTTTTTCGTTGATTTTCTCTTATTTATATAGATCTTATTATTATTCATACAAAAGAAATAGCTTATTATACCCCCGGCATTTATGCCGACGGGTATATAGTTTTCGCTTTTCCGTTTGTCCGTTCGTCCGTTCGTATGTTCATTAGTTCGTTCGTTCGTTAGTTCAGTAGAATTTGCGTCAAAGTTTTGGTTAAAGTTTCTCTAGTGGTGTATATCTCATGCAGTTATAGTCAGAAACCATTCATATTTGGACCATAGGTACCCTATAGGGTTTGCCTTGTTTCCATGAGTTCGGACCCCAGGGTCCATGCCCGGGGGTGGGGCTAGAGATCAAAATCTAGGTCACCTCTAATTTGCGACAAAGTTTTGGTTAAAGTTTCTCTAGTGGTGTATATCTCAAGAACCATTTATCAGAAATCATTCATATTTGGACTTGAGGTGCCCTATAGGGTTAGCTTTGATTCCAAGAGTTCGGACCCCAGGGTCCATGCCTGGGAGTGGGGCTAGAGGTCAAAATCTAGGTCACCTTTAATTTGCGTCAAAGTTTTGGTTAAAGTTTCTCTAATGGTGTATATCACATGAGCCAATTTTCAGAAATCATTCATATTTGGACTTTAGGTACCCTATAAGGTTTGCTTTGTTTCCGTGAGTTCAGACCTGAGGGTCCATGCTCGGGGGGTGGGGCTAGAGTTCAAAATCTAGGTCACCTTGAAAATGTGCTATTTACTTAGTGTTTTTTTCTTCTCTAAGTTCATATATTAATAAAGACTTATAGGAATGTATTCCTATTTGGATCATAGATACCCTTTAGGGTTGAATTAAATTCCATGGCACCAAACACTAGGGGTGGGGCTGGAGGTCAAAATCTAGGACACATTTATAAAATACAGAATATTTACCAAGATTAATATTCTGTAGGTCTATATCTTGACAACCATTTGTCAGAAAGCATTCATACTTACAACATAGGTACCACATAAGGGTTAGACCCAAGGGTCCATGCACGGGGGTTGGGGTGGGATGGACCCAAGGGTCCATGCATGGGGTGGGTGTGGGACTTGAGGTCAAGAATTTTTTTTTTTAGGAATGACACTCTATTTTCATTCCAATCTAGGACTGAGGACCTGACCCATAATGTCCGTGGATTATGTCCTAGATTGAGTATACACGTCAGCTCTGTATACTGCTCTAAAATAGATCTGTCATTTTAAAACACCACTCCCCCATGTTTGTATGCAATGTGCTTTACAGTGCTTATTTCTAAAGTGTACTTGATAAGGGTACTGTCTTTCATTGGGGGGTTGAAGTTCAATGTCAGGGGTGAGCATGTGCAGGGTTGTATAGGTAGGGGGTAGGGAGGGGGCTTTGTGGCTACCAGCCGGGGGTATACGTGCCTCTCAAGGCACTTTTTCTAGTTATTTATATATCAGATTATAGTTATATAATATTTTCCGAGCAATCATTTGATTCTAATTGTAACTCACTAGGTCTATCAGTAGCGAAGATGCATGTGCTTTTCTTTGTATACCACCTTAGTTTTCCATAATTTTCGTCTTGATTAGAAAGCTTTTGTTAATATTCATGAAACAAAGAAAATCAAATGACTTATATTTTGTAGTACTGGATGGTATGATATTGTCCTAGCAACCAATTTTCAGCATGTTAGGGCTTTTGGTTGCCGAAGTCATTTTGTAGGTTTACCCGTCAAATTGTTCTACCTCTTCATTAATATTTATGAAGATTTCATTTAAATTCATGAAATTGAAACTCAGATCATGCTCATATCAGATTTTAGGGTCATAATACATTGGCATAGCTTCATTTGATACTTCTTTCAGCATCCTGGGATTGTAAACGGCTCTGGTACAAGTGATTTTGTAGTATACCCCCTATTTTTCAAGATTTTTCTCCCATTCTTTATGTGTTTCATCAATTCTCATGAATAAACAAATTCAACGATTTGAATAATAGGTATTTAGGGTAAATTGCTCGGTCCATGCATTCCTATGAGACCAATTATAGTATTCTAGAGCATGCTATTGTTGGTATATGACTATTTTTGTAGATACACCCTATTCTTTAGAATCACATTGCACTAGGGATGGGTATTGAAACTATGAAATTTTATATCATGCAAATACGCAAATGTGTAAATTGTTGAGGACAACATTTTATGGCTTTAAGGTGGTCCCTCTGACCACACTGGCAGCTATGACATTTGATGTCAGGGATGCAAGGTAGATCTTGTAACCCGCCCAAAACCTTGCAATGACCATAGTTTTTAGCTCACCTGAGCCGAAGGCTCACAGGTGAGCTTATAGTATACCCATGATCCGGCGTCCGTCCGTCGTCCGTCGTCCGTCGTCCGTCCGTCGTCGTCGTCCACAATTTCAAAGATCTTCTTCTCTGAAACCGCTTGGCCGATCTAGTTGAAATTTTATGTGGAGCCTCCTTGGGTTGTGGCATTTCAAGTTTGATCGCGAAATCCAGGTCACATGACCAAGATGGCCGCCACGCCCATATATGTTAAGAACCCTTCAAAAATCTTCTTCTCCAGAACCGGTGGGCCGATTTCCACGAAACCTGGTATGTAGCATCGGGGACTTCAGCCCATCATAGTTTGATAAAATGATGACCCTTGGATGACCTTGACCTATTTTACGGCAAGGTCAAATTTGGAAACATAGGCTTTGACATGGGAATAAGTGAAAACTATGGATTTTTTGAAAACTATTGCAGCCTGAGGCCTAAAAAGTGGTAGATGCAAACAACTAAAGGAGTAGATGAAGGTATATGATTAATATAGGTCAAGGTCATCTCTTGACCTTGGCCAGTCTGTTGTCCATACACACTTTTCAAAGATCTTCTTCTCTGAAACTGCTTGGCCAATCAAAGTGAAATTTTATGTGGAGTATCCATGGGTAGGGGAGACGAAAGTTTGATCGCGAAATCCAGGTCACATGAACAAGATGGCCGCCACGCCCATATATGGTAAAAAACCACTCAAAAATCTTCTTCTCCAGAACCAGTGGGCCCATTTCCACGAAACTTGGTATGTAGCATCGGGGACTCCAGCCCATCATAGTTTGATAGAATGATGACCCTTGGATGACCTTGACCTATTTTACGGCAAGGTCAAATTTGGAAACATAGGCTTTTACATAGGAAAAAGTGAAAACTATGGATTTTTTGAAAACTATTGCAGCCTTAGGCCTGAAAAGTGGTAGATGCAAACAACTAATGGAGTAGATGAAGGTATGTGATTAATATAGGTCAAGGTCATCTCTTGACCTTGGCCAGTCTGTTGTCCATACACACTGTACAAAGATCTTCTTCTCTGAAACTGCTTGGCAAATCAACGTGAAATTTTATGTGGAGCATCCATGGGTAGGGGAGACGAAAGTTTGATCGCGAAATCCAGGTCACACGACTAAGATGGCCGCCACGCCCATATATGGTAAAAACCACTCAAAAATCTTCTCTTCCAGAACCAGTTGGCCGATTTCCACGAAACTTGGCATGTAGCATCAAGGACCTCAGCCCATCATTGTTTGATAAAATGATGACCCTTGGATGACCTTGACCTATTTTACGGCAAGGTCAAATTTGGAAACATAGGCTTTTACATAGGAAAAAGTGAAAACTATGGAATTTTTTGAAAACTGTTGCAGCCTGAGGCCTGAAAAGTGGTAGATGCAAACAACTAATGGAGTAGATGAAGGTATGTGATTAATATAGGTCAAGGTCATCCCTTGACCTTGGCCAGTCTGTTGTCCATACACACTTTTCAAAGATCTTCTTCTCTGAAACTGCTTGGCCAATCAAAGTGAAATTTTATGTGGAGCATCCATGGGTAGGGGAGACGAAAGTTTGATCGCGAAATCCAGGTCACATGACCAAGATTGCCGCTACGCCCATATATGGTAAAAACCATCAAAAATCTTCTTCTCCAGAACCGGTGGGTTGATTTCCACGAAACTTTGTATGTAGCATCGGGGACCTCAGCCCATCATAGTTTGATAAAATGATGACCCTTGGATGACCTTGACCTATTTTACGGCAAATTTGGAAACATAGGCTTTTACATAGGAAGAAGTGAAAACTATGGATTTTTTGAAAACTATTGCAGCCTGAGGCCTGAAAAGTGGTAGATGCAAACAACTAATGGAGTAGATGAAGGTATGTGATTAATATAGGTCAAGGTCATCTCTTGACCTTGGCCAGTCTGTTGTCCATACACACTTTTCAAAGATCTTCTTCTCTGAAACTGCTTGGCAAATCAACGTGAAATTTTATGTGGAGCATCCATGGGTAGGGGAGACGAAAGTTTGATCGCGAAATCCAGGTCACATGACCAAGATGGCCGCTACGCCCATATATGGTAAAAAACTTTCAAAAATCTTCTTCTCCAGAACGGGCAGGCCAATTTTCATGAAACTTGGTATGTAGCATTTGGGACCCCAGCCCATCATAGTTTGTTGAAATGATGACCCTATGATGACCTTGACCTATTTTACGGCAAGGTCAATTTTGGAAACATAGGCTTTCACATGGGAAAAGGCGAAAACAAACTGTTGCAGCCTGAGACCTGAAAGTTGCTAGATGCAGACAACTAATGGAGTCAGTGAAGGTAAGTAATTAATGAAGGCCAAGGTCATGTCTTGACCTTGGCCCAAGGTCATTTAAATATCAAAATTAAAATTATGGTTTTCTCATTAATCACTGGGTTTGGAAACTATTGCAGCCTGAGACCTGAAACTTTGCAGATGCAGACAACTTATGAAGTCAATAAAGGTGTGTGAGTATTCAAGGTCAAGGTCATTTCATTATGACTTAATACTCCAAGATCAGGCTTCAGGTGAGCGTTCTCAGGACCAATGGTCCTCTGGTCCCTCTTTCTTTCTAGATTTTCGACATTTTTATTAATATTCATGAATATGCAGAGGAGATAATTTTCATCTAGGCCCATGATATCAATAAATTTGTCATTTGATTTTACTGGGTCAATAACAAAGAGACACAATGATAGTTTGGGCCTGAAATTAGTTAACTTGTGGATTTTTAACAATTTTTCTGTCTTTTCTTTCATTAAATTTCATGAATACGCAAGAAAGATAATTTATATTATTTATCATATGATAAAAGGGTTATGTCTTACAGTTCAACTGAGACCAGGTTCAGTGGTCTAGTATAAGTAATAGTGGAGACATTGACAATTTTGCATGTTCACTCCATGTTCAAGAATAATGTTAACGGTTGCCATGGAATCCATGCGGGTTTTTTTTTTTCATAGTACTAACGGGTTTATCTTTAAAAACAAAACTTCTTTGCATTTCTAAAGTCCCAAAGAACAATGCTAAAATGTTGCAAATTAAAAAAAAAAAGAAAACAAAAACAAAAGAACAACCGCCAACGACTACCACTGGGGGTGGGGTAACATTACCCCGTACAAGAGGCAATTTTCCATCTAATATACTGTTTAAACATATAGTTTTCTCTTGATAATAATTTAACGCTATTGTTTGAGTGTAAAGAATAATTCTTAAACGATATTTGTTCAGAAAATATCAAAATGGGAGCACCAGGCGCATTTTCCTCTGATTTCTGCTATTATAAAAACTACGTTGGGTAGGCGTAAAGATTTCGTCCTAGGTAAAAACTGCTACCACAATTTGACCGTACGACGTACCTAGAAATTTTGTCGAAGGTTCAATTATTACATATCCACCGTCAAACCTTTTCTGGGAGGTAAGTTGTGCCAGGTCAAAAACTAAGGCTGGTACAGAAAACAGCCCCTGGTCTAGGGCTACCCAGGGTGTTTTCTGGGTCACTAAAGCCAAGTAACTTAACCCCTGTGCATAGACCATGTTTGTACTAGAAGTATTTGCGACAACTTAATTTTTTCGAAATATTTGGGTCAACTTAATTTTTTCGAATATACACAACTTTGTTTCCTCATGAATTTAATGTTCTCCCTACTAAAGATTTACTAAAAGCTTTATAGAATGTGTACACGCTTACGAATTCAAGAACTTGCTAATGATTCGGAAATAGAAAATTTGCGAAATAAAAGTCACACAAAAAATTCTGTATTTACAGTATCTTGTAATGTGGTTCATTCATGTAATGTGAAGTTCAGCAGATCTACATTAACATATTGTCTTTGCAGGACTTGGTCCGAGATACCCCACACAACAGAATGCATCTAAACAAGCTATCCAGTCAATGTTACGAGCCCGGCAGCCCGGGACTGGGGGCTACATGCCCCAACAAATCCAGAACCTGGCAATGATGCAGAAACAGAGACAGAATCAGATGGTTAGGCAACGCCTCCAACAACTGCATCAACAGAATCCGCAAAGCCGATTGGCTGATTCTCAGGGTCTCTATGGCAACAGTGTACCAGGAGCCAATCAGTCGTCAGGAATGATGCCAATATCTCAATGTAAGTGAAAAAAATGCTCAAAGCTGTAGAAATTTAAATTTGGAAAATGAATATGTTTGGAATGGGCTTGTATGTATGATTGTATATATGATAATTTGCTAGATTGCCTGTAACACTGAAGTTTAGTCGATGTGATCAAAATTTAAAGCTTCAAGAAAGCAGTTGATGAAAAATGTTTTCTAACTTGCTGTAACATATTATTTTGGTTATTCAGTTTAGAGGTTTTCTACATACATCGTTCCATGGTCCAAAGAACTGGCCAATGCAATAACAATGTTACCTAGTACATGGTCTGAAAATAGCAATTTATGTGGCAATTTATTTTCGTGAATACTTCTTTCCTATGAAAATAAGTCGATAGTTAAAATCAGTTTCTCACAAAAATAAATTGGTTAACAGATCTTGTGCTAAATAGTTTTAAACTGTATAATATTGAAAACGTGGAAACTACATTGCTACCATTGTAGATGTAGATCAGCAAGCTGGTTTAATCTTTGTTTGGTCAGAAATCTGTTAGATGTTTTCATAATATTTTCATTTGACTGACAGCTCCAATGAACCAGAGCTACCAATCAAATTACGGTGGCATGCAGTCTCAGCCAATGGAATCAATGGGTGGTGGTATGATGTCACAGAGCTACAACCAATCATATCAGAGCTCCCAGAATCCCTCAATGATGCCATCCATGCAGCCTCAGCAGGCCAACTATATGTCACAGCCTGGCCAGCCCTCACAGCAACCTTACAATGTACCAACATCAAGGTCTGTATTCGCATATTGTCATTTTATGAAACATTGGATTTTTTTTCCACATTGATCCATACTTTGTACATTCTACCCTAAACTTACAGTTGATGTTGTTTAAGCCATAATTTCTAACCACCACCTGTGGTTTGTTTGGGACCAGCAACATGGGACAGATCAATACATGTAAGAATGTAAGAATAACCAATACGCCATAGCCTCTTTATAACACTATCACCATTATCACCAAATAGTGATCCATGTCAAATCATACTCTGTAGATATTACCATGTCTTATTTAATCATGTTATGATACGATTGACCTATAATTTTTTTCACAGACTGCAGATGTCGTCGGGTACCATGCAGAACCCCAGCACTCTGAGCTCTATGGGCTCCTACAGTCAGATGGGCCCCACCCCCTCCGGGCCCCAGGGTGGGGGCAATATGATGCAGAGAATCCCCACCCCCCAACACCAACAGAGACTCCAGCAGATGCGACAACAGATGTTGCTACAGCAACAACAGAAACAGCAGATGCAGCACTCGTCAAATCCACAGCAGACGGCGGCCCTCGTGGCGCAGTTACAGCGACAGATGAATGTACCGGGACGGCCGCCGGGTCAGCAGAATCCACCACAGTATAACGCTTATCAGCAGCCACCTCAGTATTAGTGAATGTTTAAATGATTTCTGAAATATCATGGAACATCTGTCAAATCCACAGCAGACGGCGGCTCTCGTGGCCCAGTTACAGTGACAGATGAATGTACCGTGACGGCCGCGGGTCAGCAGAATCCACCACAGTATAACGCTTATCAGCAGCCTCCTCAGTATTAGTGAATGTTTAAATGATTTCTGAAATATGAGCGGCGACGCAAGAAAAACCGGTCTTCGGGATTTCCGACCAGGTCCGACACAAACCGGCCTTTACAGTCACAGAAGCAGACTAGAATCTTCAGAGGAATTGTACTCTCCGAGAAGCGAAAACAAAGGTGCTGATCAGCTGTGCAGTTACTGCACAGCTGATCTGCACCTTTGTTTTCGCATAGGCAAAAATCTGGTTTTCTCATAACGCGACTCATTTGTATACATCGTTGGCTTGGATCAACCAAATCAGCCATGGTTTAGGGCTCTTCTAAATAGATGTATGTGGATAGTAAAGACAGTAAGACATTAATTATTGCATTCTGTTACAGGAATTACAGGTAAACCTCATTATGACGCTATCTTTGGGATCCACAGACCGTGTTTACTGTTATTAGTGAATCCTGTTATAATGAGGTTGCCAACAATATACATATAGTAAAATATTCATTTTGGGGTGCAAAACATGACCCAGTTGCATTGAAAACTGCATAATAATGAGGTGTGTTATAATGAGGTTGAACCGTATTTAAATAAATGTAAACCCTTTAACTTCAATAACGAAATTACATTTGCAAAAATGAGTTAAAAATCTTTTTTTTTTTTTTTTTAATTCAGTTTTACGTCCCTTTCAACATTATTTCAGCTCATATGAGATGGGCCTGTCAGTAGGTGGGAGAAAATGGGAGCACCCCGAGAAAAACCACCTGGCACACCCGCAAGCAGAACTTGGCTTGTCTCACATGTGGCCAGAGCGGGGCTCGAACCCACACCAGACACAGCGGTGAGATGATCGAGTGATTAAGAAACAGTGCTCTTAACCGCTCGGCCACGGGGGCCTCTGAGTTAAAAATCTGATCTAGAAAAGAGTGTTGATACTTGTAGAGGAGAATATGATTCTATCTGCATTGTTTTGTACAAAACTTGTGCATGATGGAACTCTTTTTAAAGAGATGGTATTTGAGAATTTAGGGAGCTTCATTGTAGCTGCTTTTACAAATTGTGCTATTGAATATTTGTACTGTACATTTTAATATCTGTAAATAATAACTGTTGTATTATATTGGTGCAGCTTGTGAGAAAAGTGGAAAAAATCAGTCATAAAACAGGATTTTTTCTCATTCTTTCTCTCCTTTTATCAACCCCAGACCCCCGTGGCCGAGTGGTTAAGAGCGCTGATATTTCATTACCGCACTTAACCATTCGATCATCTCACCGCTGTGTCTGGTGTGGGTTCGAGCCCCGCTCTGGCCACATGTGAGACAAGCCAAGTTCTGCTTGCGGGTGTGTCAGGTGGTTTTTCTCGGGGTTCTCCCGTTTTCGCCCCACCTACTGATTGGCCCGTCTCATATGAGCTGAAATAATCTTGAAAGGGACGTTAAACTGAATCAAAAAAAAAAAAAAATCAACCCCAGAGGGTAGAGTATTGGTTGAGTGTCAGAGGTCTTGGATTCCGCAGGGCTGTATCCTCGAGCAAGATACATTAAATTTGCATAGTAAGTTACAGGTGAATACCCAGTAATTTACAGGTGAATACCCAGGAAGTTACAGGTGAATACCCAGCAAGTTACAGGTGAATACCTAGGAAGTTACAGGTGAATACCCAGGAAGTTACAGGTGAATACCCAGGAAGTTACATGTGAATACCCAGGAAGTTACAGGTGAATACCCAGGAAGTGGTGGTTACAACCATCATGATGAAAAAATGAGATCTTTAAAAGCAATACACAGATTTACAACCCAGAGGTAGAAAACTTGCAATTACTGCCTGAGACTTGACTGTCTGGGGAGACTAATATAAAGAATATGCACACCCTAACTAGCACCTTGGTCAGAACCTTGTGAGATTCCGTGGTACAACTTCTTAGCATTATGTCTTGAAATTTTAATCCCAAAACAATTTGTGATTAACCTTCAGTCTGATTTTACTTATGCATAAAATGTTTGAATAGCTAGCCCATTACAAAAACTTACCCATGCAAAAAACTTTTTCTTCTGAGGTGTAAAAACTTAAAATTTCATCAGAAAATTAAAGATATTTTCAATATGTTTGCTCAAAACATTGATTGTGGGTACCCACAATCTATGTAAGGAACACCACTGCATACCCCAGTTTTACTATACAAAAGCGGGGTAACGGGATATTTATTGCACAGACATGTTTTCCTGATGTAGATAGAAATCAGTTGTGATATACTCTAAATAAGGAAATTTGCGAGAACTTTATTTTTGCAAAATTTCACGAATTCGATGCCTTGCGAATTCAAGGAACCTCGCAAAAAAAATGGAAATAGAAGATTCGTGAAATAAAAGTCTTGCGAAAATTTCTCGAGTTACAATTTACGGTATGCATGAGTCTGTCAGCTTTTCTCTTTCTTGCACTCATTTCACGTTTATTTCATACATTATGTAAGGTCATGATCTAGTTAATTTTTGTTAATTACACGTCTCATAAGAAACTGTCTCGTCAAGATTTCAGATCAGACCTTTTGCAAAGCAGATTGCACAAGCACATGAGATGGTTAAAACTTACAGAATTAAGGAATAGAGATTGTACTATCCGAATAGCATAGATTCTGATTAGCTGTGCAGTTAGTATCAGCATTCAACTGAGTTTCCCTTTGTTTTCTAATAAGTATTATAAGCAGATTTTCTGGTTCGGATGTAATAAATTAGCATCAATTAAGACTTAATTAGTGGTATTGTGCAAATGTTCCCAGTGCAAAAAAATAATAAATGCAAAATTTACTGTTTAAGGCAACAAATTAAGAAGTACAATTAATTTCATCTGGTTTTTAGACCTATTTATGACCTGTTTGTTATGACTTACTTTTATAAAACAGCCTTCCCTTATTTACTATGCATAGTCACTTAATTTTTCCCTGATCACATTTCATAAATAATTGAATTACGGTAATTTGCAAGATCTGAACACAACTTCAGCAATAACACATTAAATGATTTATATATTTCTTTTCATTTTGCCTATTAATATTTGATTTTGAGATCATTTTTCATAAGCTGCAGTAATGTTTATTGACGCAATTCAAAACCAGGCGTGACGGCTCAATTGATATAGTGTGTTTGATTAATAACAAAGACGCACAATTCATGACAATTTGTCCATGAAAATATTTCTACGGCCATTCTTCTGCTTCTGCTGATTCAATAAGAGCATTTCTCCATTAGTTTGAAAAAAATCTGCACTAAGTACTGGTTAACTTCCTCTAGGAGGCTTGATTAGGAATGGTGTGGCTTGGATAATTAACCCTCCTTCCATGACCTTAGGCCTTGACCATGAACGTAAAGCAATCAAATAAAAGGGATTCGAGACCTGTATTCTCTGACATTCATTTTCAGTTGATAAAACATAGTAAGATTTAGAGTACATTTATAAAGAAAAAAGTTAACAGGGTTAATTCAGGGCTTATCTCCTTTCACAAATTCTACAATTAAGTCACCTCACACCCCTTACTGGCTTCCATGTCTGTTAGCTTTACAATTTACCAGAATATTGAAAACCATGCTGTCAACAATTCTATTGTTGGGTTACATGTTGTCTGTGAACCAGCACTGATCTGTGTTGCAAATTAAACCATGTTATAACAGACCATAAGCCGTGACAAGAGAAAACTGGTCTTCATGGGTTTCCAACCAGGTCTGACACAAACCAGCCTGTACAGTCACAGAAATGGCTAGAAGCTTGAAGTTTCTGTGTAGCAAAAACAAAGGTGCTGATCAGCTGTGCAGTTATTGCACAGCTGATCTGCATCTTTGTTTTCACATAGTCAAAAAGCCTTTTTCACATGACATGGCTCATATAATAGAATGTTTGCCTATATCTCAAAGGAGCTAGAAATGTTTACTGAATAGCTCAGTGATACATGTCATTTTGATAACTTAAACTAGATGTTTGTTGGTCATTATGCATACTTTTTGTGAATAAATTGTGAACTTTTCAAGTTTAATGAAAATGTTAATTTATGTTGCTAATTTAATTTCACTTTTTTGTAACATTTTCATAATTTCAACACAGGGAGGTATTTGTATAAAACTATGACAGTTACCTGACAACAACATTTATATCAATATTCAACTTGGGCCTAGTTGTGGGAAAGAACATATTATCACACCGTATAAATGATTACATAAAGAAAGAGTTCTAGATTGCCACAAAAAGCATTTTGGATTGCTAAAATGATGATCGTCGAACATGAATTGAATGTTCTTGATTGTCAGGACATGCTTTTTGGCAATCTAAAACGCTTATTTTTTTGGCAATCAGGAACTCAAATTTGTATAAATTCTCATGCTCTGCATTGCCACTAATACAATGTGATTATGCAATATATAGATTATTTCCAAACTGTTATGCATTGCATCTTTTTGTGTCAGTATAAAGATATTAAATATTTTTATTATTAAGTCTCCAAGTAACTGGGTAGGAAAATAATTGCTCACTCGGCTTACTGTATACTCTCTTTGTATCAGTATCAATGAGTACCTTTTTGTATTTTGCTTGTTTCCAGTCAGGACTTTTAGGGTGGGGTTTTCTTATGAAACCAGTTCCTGATCATCACTTACTTTTACATTTTTAGATCATCAAAATTTGGCCAGTGCTACAGTGTGAAAGATTATATTTCTCCTTTTGCATTTTGCAGCTCTTCTGAAAAGCTACTATGGCCTTTACCTCTCTGAGATAAAAAAAAAACAAAAAAAAAAAAAAAAAACTGCAAATGCTAAATTATGCAGAAAACATGGTTTTCATGACTTTTCTTGACTATTTTTACTTTCATTAGACATTTTACGAGTAACCTTTCACCTCAGATTATAGGATTTAATCCACACTGCATTTTAATTAATTTATGCTAGGGTACTGCTATAATTGTATTAATTTAGCCTGTGCATGAGAAAACAAACAATTTGGGTTCTGACCAGGTCCGATAAAACCAGGCTGTACAGTCACAGAAAATGGCAAGAGGCTTGAAATTTTGTATTTAAGTAGATATCCGTGCAGCGAAAACAAAGGCGCTGATCAGCTTCACGGTAATGCAAAGCTGATCTGCGCCTTTGTTTTTGCCCAAGCATTTTGTTGGTTTTCATATGCAGTGGCTAATTATTTATGCTACCTGGGATGGTACAACAAGGCAAATGTTTTTGACAGAAAAACTAAGAATTTGCCAAAAAGATGCATAAAGTGACAGTGAATAGATTTTTTTTTTTTTTTTTTTTTTTTTTTTTTGTAAAATGAAACCACAATAGATGTTATAAAATAATAGAGTGTGTACCGAGCAAAAAAGAGAAAAATACAAAAAATTTTCAGCTGAAAATTTTCCATTTTGAAAGTTAAAAATATCTCTGTTTATTGCATGGGCAAGTTTTCGTAATGGAACTCTAGAAAGGATTTTATGTTGAATTTCATTTGTGGTAATGTCAATCAAGATTTGCTTGATTTATGAAATAAAGAAAGTTTTGTTGTGAAGAAGATTGTTTACCTTGGCATTAACTGTTCATATGACAAGAAATATCATACCACAAGAAATACAATATTAATCTTAAAAGTAAGTTAAAGGTCAGCAAAAAAAAAAAAAAAAAAAAAAAAAAAAAAAAAAAAAAAAAGCATCTGTGAGTCAGTTTTGAAGATTGTTATTTTAAAATGGTTATACATCGTTTTATTATTGAAGTTTTTAGATGTATAATAAGAAGTCTCAATTTATTCCAGCTGTATAATATGCACATATTCGCAGGTTGCCAGGACAAGTCGTTCATCATTTCTATGAAAAGCATAACATATTGCGTACAAAGGATATACAGTCCAACTTGTCTTAAGCAACACCTGTATTAAGCAAACACCTGTCCTAAGCAAGCAAATTCATGGTTATGGCACTCACCCTAGTGTCAGAACACCGCCTGAATTAAGCAAGCACCTGTCTTAAGCGAGCAATTTTAGTGTTTCCTTTGGCCACTTGCTTAATATAGATTGGACTGTACAATTCAGAAAATGTTTTATTAGCTCACCTGAGCCAAAGGCTCACAGGTGAGCTTATTGTATACCCTTGCTCCGTCATCCGTCGCTGTTGTCGTCCACACTTTTCAAACATCTTCTCCTCTGAAACCGCTTGGCCAATCAAAGCCAAACGTCATGTGAAGCATCCTTAGGAAGGGGGAACGAAAGTTTGAATAAATGGTCCATGTCACATGACCAAGATGGCCATGGCTATAAATAGCAAAAACCTTTAAAAATCTTCTTCTCCATAACCAGAAGGCTTATGATTTTGAAACTTGGCATGAAGCACCAGGCAATGGAGCTCAACAAAGTTTATACAGTATAATTCATCACCCTGGGATGACCTTGACCTATTTTACGGCAAGGTCAACATAGGTCACCCATGCATTTGAATGGGGAAAATTGTTAAAATATGATTTGAAGTGCAAAACTTGCAGGAATTGGGCAAATGGACAGAATATTTATGTTTGTGAAAAGATTTTGTCCCCAGGGTGTTGTCTGTCCCTGCCCCGGGGCTATATACATGTATATGACCATAATATTCAAACATCTTCTCTGAAACCGCTTGGCCAATCAAAGCCAAACTTTATGTGGAGCATCCTTAGGAAGGGGCAAATAGATTTTATATTAAATGGTCAAGGTTACATGATCAAGATGGCCGCCATGGCTATAAATAGCAAAAACCTTTAAAAATCATCTTCTCCAGAACCAGAAGGCCTATGATTTTGAAACTTGGCATGGATAACAGGCAATGGAGCTCTACACAGTTTGTATAAATCATGACCCTTGAATGACCTTGACCTATTTTACGGCAAGGTCAACATAGGTCGCCCATGCATTTGAATTGGGAAAATTGTTAGAATACGATTTGAAGGGCAAAACTTGCAGGAAATGGGCAAATAGACAGAATATTTATGTTTATGAAAAAAAATGTCTCCATGGGGTTGTCTGCCCCTGCCCCGGGGCTATATACATGTACATGCCCATAATATTCAAACATCATCTGCTCTGAAACCGCTTGGCCAATCAAAGCAAAACTTCATGTGGAGGATCGTTAGGAAGATGCAATGAAAGTTTATATAAATGGTCAAGGTCACATGATCAAGATGGCCACCATGGCTATAGATAACAAAAACCTTTAAAAATCTTCTTCCCCAGAACCAGAAGGCCTATGATTTTGAAACTTGGCATGAAGCATCAGGTAATGGAGCTCTACAAAGTTTATATAAATCATGACCCTTGGATGACCTTGACTTATTTTATGATAAGGTCAACTTAGCTTGCCCATGCATTTGAATGGGGAAAATTGTTACAATGTCATTTGAAGGACAAAACTTGCAGTAAATTGGTAAATGGACTGAATTTTTATGATTTAAAAACAATGACCCCAGAGGTTGCTCCGACCCTGCCTTGGGGTTATATACAGGTATATTACCATTCTAGTCAAATAAGTTTATTGGTATATATCTCAGGTCTCAGATGAGCGTTTACAGGACCATTGGTCCTCTGGTATTGATATGAAAATTCTAAAACTTGCTTGTAAGGAAAATGAACTAAACACCAGTTTCAAAGGCCTTTTACTTTTTGGGCATGCCTTTTGGTCTTTGTAATTCTCCAACCACATTCAAGAGGTTGATTGAAATAGATTTTGTTGGACTAACTGTGAAACTTTCTTATTACACTGTTAACGAATTTGATAGTTTGTAGAAACTGCAACACCAAAGAGGCAAATCTCACATAAATACCATTTTTGTAAATTTTGAACAGATTGTTTTATTTGAGGTTGTATGCATACCTTCTCCAGAGATATGTTTAAAATCAAACATTAAAGTAATAAAAGTAAACTGTACTTCATTTCATTCAATATCAATGCATGACTTTTTAGCTCACCTTAGCCGAAGGCTCACAGGTGAGCTTATAGTATACCAATGCTCCGTCATCCGTCGTTGTTGTCGTCGTTGTTGTCGTTGTCGTTGTCTACACTTTTCAAACGTCTTCTTCTCTGAAACGGTTTGGCCAATCAATGCCAAACTTCATGTTGAGCATCCTTAGGATGGGGGAACTAAAGTTTGTATAAATGGTCTAGGTCACATGACCAAGATGGCCGCCATGGCTATAAATAGCAAAAACCTTTAAAAATCTTCTTCTCCAGAACCAAAGGCCTATGATCTTGAAACGGCATGAAGCATCAAGGAGAGGATCTCTACAAAGTTTGTATAAATCGTGACCCTCAGATGTTCCAGACCTATTTTACGGCAAGATCAACTTAAGTTGCCCATGCATTTGAATGGGAAAAATTGTTAAAATGTGATTTGAAGGGCAAAGCTTGCAGGAAATGGGTAAATAAACTGAAGATTTAAGATTCTGAAAAGAATTTGGTCCCCAGGGGGTTGTCTGCCCCTGCCCCGGGGCTACATACATTTGCATGACCATAATATTCAAACATCATCTTCTCTAAAATCGCTTGGCCAATCAAAGCCAAACTTTATGTGGCGCATCGTTAGGAAGGGGCAATGAAAGTTTGTATAAATGGTCAAGGTAACATGACCAAGATGGCCGCCATGGCTATAAATAGCAAAAACCTTTAAAAATATTTTTCTTCAGAACCAGAAGGCTTATGATTTTGAAATTTGGCATGTAGCATCAGGCAATGGAGCTCCACAAAGTTTGTATAAATCATGACCCTTGGATGACCCTGACCTATTTTACGGCAAGGTCAGCATAGGTCTCCTATGCATCTAAATGGGGAAAATTGTTAAAGTTGGATTTAAAGTTGGCATTATACATGTATATAACCAGATGCTCGTTAAAGGCGGTTCTAACGTGTATCCACAATCAATGTTTTGAGCAAACATACTAAAATTTTCAAAATTTATCCAATGAAATTTTCAATTTTTAATGCTGAAAAATTCTCTGCATATTGCATGGGCAAGTTGTCCTAATGACAGCCATCATCATGAACGATTATTCTACCATATTCACTGGGCTGATAGAAAAAGCCAGACGTTAAGTTTCACACTTTCTATTCTATCACACATGTACATGTCATTTATATTCAGAATTTAAATAAAACTGTTAAGGCAGCTTGAAATACTTAAAATTTGAATGGGAATGTTTCGTGTTCCGTAAAATTTCTGGGTATTGTTCATAATTGAACAAACTGAGGTCAATACTTAGTGACTCTCGTAATTTTGCCAACAGATCTGGCGGCAATGTTGAGTAAGCCTCGATGAAAGCCTCTTTTCTATTGGCTTTCCTCGTCGCCGGACTTCCAGAATGCGCATGCGCCGAGAGTAATGCCCGTTTGTATTGGTCAATGGTGACTTTGTCAGAATCTCCATAAAAAGGAAATGGGATTTCTTTACTAATAATTCCACGAATTTGCAACTTTCTGTAGGCCCTTAGCATGGCTTCTTTCATGCTCATGCAACGAGAAATGGCTCCGCGCATGGAAAATACATAATCCGCGGCATCAACAATGGCGTCCATTTCTGTTTCTTTCTGAAAATCGTCGAATTTGATTTTCTTGTCAAAGCCAAACTTTTTCAGCAAATAGAATGTATCGTCTTCGAAAGTTTCTAACTTTCCTATGTAGTCATAGTCAATTTCACATGGCCTACAATGTTCAAAATGTGGAACAAAATGCGCGTCTCGCTTTTCATTGGTAGCTTGGGAATGCAAGTAATATCGCACGAACTCCTCGAAGGTCGCATCATGGCCACACTTTTTGCTCACCTGAGTAGCATTTCTTCGGAAATTGTTCGCTATGAATGTCCCGATGTAGGACCAGTAGGCCGCATTTGGCGAGAACAATTTGTCGACATATCCGGAGAATAAACGTTCATATGGTTCTCGAACGAACATAAAAGTTGTTGAAGATTTCAAAATCATGTGGATTTTATCAAATGGCATTCCCTTTGCCGTGAGGTAGCCTTCGTATGCATTTATCCCTTTAATATGAAACGGATTTGAAACATTCTTGGACCCACTGATAATCTGGAAAATTCTCTTCCAGAATGTACATCCAACTTTTTCAATAGCACAATATACAAGTTTATGACTTTGGTCAATAGTAAGATGCTCTTTCACTGCCAGTTCGGAATTTTGAGCCTCCGAGTAGTGCTTTAGGGCACCACATTGCTCTAGGAGGTGATTCCGTCTATTCTTGAAGCGTATTTCTGTTTTCTCGAGCTCATCACCATTTGATGGGCGCCTCAGTGGTTCCTGAAAGAGATATACAATGAGCGTAAATTATAACGCATTGATCTAATGTAAGAAGATGATCGAAAAAAAGATAAACGTACAAGTTTGCACTCAGGAAAGAACAACGAAGCAGTATGTCCAGGTACAAACATTACAGCTGTTGGAGACTTTTCATGTTGAGCTTGTGTTCTGTTGGATCAAAACAATCACTTGTTCTGCATCGTTCTGATCAGGTTTTGGACATTTGTGAGCCAATTGTTATCTAGATTATGCATTTTGTGTTTTGGAGGTTAATCATTTTGCTCCTTACGCCTCGAAGCAATATGTACCGGAGACGCAACTACAATACCATTATCGGAAAAATTACCTGTGCGTTGTCGAGTCAAAATCCAGGTAAATGAAGCAATGATTCAGATAATAATCGGCCGCTATAAGAAAAAAAGTGATAAGCCTGTTTATTGCAACATTTTACATCGTCAGACGATTATGGAAAATTGAAATAAACATACGAATTGCATCGCAGTCATTTTTTGCTACAAACTGATACCAAAGACGATACGGTTGCTAAAAATGTGGGTGGCGAGTGGTAAGAAACCACTGCGCTAACTCTCACGTTTATACCTCAATTTACTTATGCATTAATTCAGTTTGATTACTTCAAACACATATGGGTTTCATTTCTTCTCTTGGCAAACATTATAATAATTATTATTATAAAGATTAAGCAGACAAAATGCGACACAATGTACATCATTCATGTTTTGATTGAGTGTTTTTTCCACCGGTGCGTAACGCTTTGATGTTCTAGTTAATTGGGAATTAACATCGCCGCGACAGCGATCATTTAAACATGTTAAATGTCACAAATTAATTCACTTAATAACCGTTAATCCTAGAAAACTCCCTTTAATCATGATGAAACAGAAAGGCCAAAATAAACAAATGTACAAATGTAGTCGCGTACGCATTTCATTTTGTGTCATAATGTCGTACGGAAATGATGATTTTCTTGATTGGGACGATGAAACATAGTAGTGTTTCCCCTAGCCACTTTCACTACGGCCTTTTTCTATAGCGCCATGCCCTTTTTCCCAGCGTCATGCCCTTTTTCTGAATCTACATTCTGTGCCCTTTATTTTGGTAAAAAGTTTGTCAAAATCGGACAAAAACTTGGGAAGTCACAAGACTTTTTGTTTCTGTTCTGCAGAAACATTTATGGTCATGACTTCCACAGTTGTTGATTGCTTTAATCCCTTGTTTATTGTCACTTAACTGCAGTGGCAAACGTTGATAATTACACAATGACAAGTACCCATTTTGACACCAAATGAGCTGTTAATCAGAAAAGGTGTGAAAATTGAATAAAAATGTATCTCTTATCATTTCCATATCATGAAGTATACAAGTACTGAAAATCCAAAAAAAATCACGATCTTTGTGGCACTGGGACAGCATGTAACTTTCGACTTTCTCATTTGAAACATACTTACTTATGTGGAAAAATATCTGTACTTTATGATAAAAGTGTGAAATTAAGCGCATTTGTCATGTTTCGAATGCTTTACCCGACGCAATTTGGCTATGCAAAAATAATCAAAAAAGGCGATTTTCCGCCATTTTGCCTACTTTTAGCTCATTATTACAGGCAACTTGCGCAGTATGCCGATAAATCGAATAGTTTCCAAACTTCTACAACATACAAGCTTCAAATATTTGAGAGTATCAAAACCTTAAGACGCTTCGTTTAGCCGAAGTTCGGTGCACAATTGGGGCATGAAATCCGACCTTTCCGCCATTCTGTTTCTGTTTCTGCTTAGTGTTCCCCCGATGTCTTAGCGAGGCACCACCATAAGGTGTAAGAATAAAATTTGAGCTCAAATGTCTTATAAATATGACGTGCTGGTGAAGTTAATATTTACAGATTGTGACACAAATTATGTACACTCATTAACGCTGCGAAATCTCGTTCAGTCTTGTTATTCTCCTCTTATGAATCTGGTCGATGAACTCTCTCGAACAAAGTTCCAGAAACTCTATGTCCTCGAACCTGTCCACGTACACTGAACAGTCCAGGGTAAGCTGAGTAAGGAATTCTGGGTTCTGAAAGTCTGAACACACGTTTACCGGAAGAACAAGCTTATTTCTCAGTTTCTGGACATAAACTTCTCTTTCCTGGGTATAAGCTGAGCATTATGACATTTTGGAAAAACAGTCCTATGGACCGCGAAGAAGCCCTTCATCATTTACCAAAAATTACACTAGATAATGCATTGAATATACCTTTAAAAGCAAATCGTCTATACAATAAACACTTTTTCTTTTATTTCTCATAAAAATAATAAGTTTTTACGCTAAAAATAATCAGACTCCATGTGATAAAATTCAACAAGATTTTAGCTTAACTGTTCGTATACAAATGGCTGAATCAAATGAACTCTCACCCAAATCTCGTATCGTCCGCGAATTGGCAATCACGTGACCTACATTCTTCTCCGGTGATCTTCCTTCGAGCTTACGCCCATTTAAGTTATATACTCACCATAAAACCCGGAGCCGTCAAGAGTTTACGAATGTCAACATGTGAAGTCTCGGGATCCCCTCGCCCTGAAACAGATATAGGTCACATCAAAATACTTTCGAGGCGTGTTCGATATTTTGCGAGACAACATTACTTACATGTTTCTTAATTACATTTTTTTTTCTCTTCAGATGTACATGTAAGTGACACCACTATAAGTACGAGGCGTATTCGATATTTAGCGAGGCAGCGTTATAATGGTTTCTTCTTTACAACCATTTTTTTTCTACCGTTTTACTTTTTATACGTCACGTTCTTTGAATTGTTTATTTGTAGTTATCATGTTTTTTTGCTCTTCAAACAGAGCCCAACACCGCCTATTTGTCTGTCTAACATTATAACTACACCATGTACTCCGTCAATGTCAACGAACTCGTGAACTAGTTTTACTCTTGCCCCTCATACATGTCAGTATAGGCAAAACTAAAACACATTCGTACCGGTGTACAAACGTGAACCGTTGTACAAACGTGAACCACAAAGCTAATGTACATAATTAGGCCTAAGTATTTTTCCATAATTATGCGCATAACATGGAGCAAGGCAAACCGTTCCTATCAAACTCGGAGCACAACTTAACAATGTAGAAGTCACGTGCTCTGAATAAGAACATCAGGTCAGGCAAATTAGGTTCCATCTGTGGTCATAAATAGTTTCAGAACTCTGCAATCATCCCGGAATTGCAGATACAAAGGACCAACCTCCCACTTACATTAAGGACTTTTTTCAGCAAGATAATCAACAAATCTTACTTTTTTCGGCGTCGGCTTTATTTCGTATTTGTTAAGGGATAAGTAAGGTCCCAGTGTAGTGAAGTCATATTCTGATGTATGCCTGTTGCATTCTTGTCTATAAACAGTTTGTCATTTCATATCATAAATGAGCCTTCGCATGAGAAAACCAACAGTTTGCATATGCGAAAACAAAGACGCAGATCAGCTTCGCAGTAACTGCGAAGCTGATCAGCGCCTTTGTGTTCGCCACTCAGATAGTACAATTCCTCTTCTACTTACATCCGAAATTTCAAGCTTCTGGCTCTTTTCTGTGCTTGTACAGGTCGGTTTGTGTCGGACCTGTTCGGAAACCACATTGCTGGTTTTCCCACGAGGCTGCTCAAATCTTATTTTTTTCGGCGTCGGCTTTATTTCGTATCTGTTATGGGATAAGTAAGGTCCCAGTGTAGTGAAGTCATATTCTGATGTATGCCTGTTGCATTCTTGTCTATAAACAGTTTGTCATTTCATATCATAAATGAACCATCGCATGAGAAAACCAACAGCTGATCAGCGCCTTTGTGTTCGCCACTCAGATAGTACAATTCCTCTTCTACTTACATCCAAAGTTTCAAGCGTCTAGCTTTATTGTGTGACTGTACAGCCTGGTTTGTGTCAGACCTGGTCATAAACCCTAATTGTTTGTGTTGTCATGCACAGGTTCAAAAACGGTGGTTTAAAGTTTATCTTGGGCCCAACTTGTGTTCGACAGGCAGACATAACACCTACACTAAAGATGCACATTTACGATGCTCCCTGTTAATGTCACAATACGTGTTGTATGCGATGATTTTGATGATCCCAAATGTCTTTCTTAATGACAGTCTTTGACAGGACTTATTAAAGATAGGACACTAAACAAATAATCAGTTTTTTTAATCACCCATTATATGAGCCGCCTCGTGGGAAAACCAACAATGTGGTTTCCGAACAGGTCCGACACAAACCGGGCTGTACAAGCACCGAAGATGACTAGAGACTGTACATTTTGGATTTAGAAAGGAGTAGCGAAAACAAAGGCGCTTATATATCAGCTTCGCAGTTATTGCGAAGCTAATCTGCGCCTTTGGTTTCTCATATGCAAATTTGGTTTTGCAATGAGGCGGCGTATGTCATTGTTTCCTCTAATAAACAACTAGTCAACTTTTCTATTTATGATCTTTATTATGTTCTTGCTTCTTTCCTTTCAGTAACTAGCTCATGGTCATATCTGACCTTGATTTTTGGTGGGGGTGTGGTTGTAAAATACAAATAAACAAATAAATAGAGCATCAACTCACAAAAAAAGAAAAATACGAGAAAACAGAAGTAGAAAAAAAAGCGACGACAAGTCGACCTTAGATCACGATATTGCAACGTAGGTCTAAAATAGACCCAGAAGAAAACTGGGTTTAATTGCTGAAGCACAACTTTTATCTTATCCCAATATGCCACTTTACAGCTCTCGAATTTTGAATAACTTCGTTGCAAGTGCATATGAGCATACGAAACACTATAGACTATAGGCTACTTCTTACATGGGCTGAAACATACCTGTAGCTCAAAAACGCCACAAAAGAGGAGCCGGTTGTGTCTGTAAAAAGCATAGACGCTAATCTATCATACGTCGTAAATGAATAATTGCTAGATTTTTGTTGACCAAAGTTAAAAGTACGCGTATTCTCGTATTATTGCTTAAAGATGCGATATAAGGAGTGCGTTTGATAGAACACCAAGAGTTATGAAGGCGAACGGTCATCGAAGGGTTGTGTTCTTTCAAGCGCAAAACAAATCACCCCGTCCTGACATTTAGTGTCGACCGGGGGGTCATTCAATTAAGAAATGTAGACTAAATAACGCAAAAATGTATTTTAGTTAGTTTGTCGCTGACTTATTGAACAGCTCTCGTATTCATCTAATGAAACCTGCAATTTTGTGGACCAATGTCAAGCGTTCCAGTTTTTCTTTATATCCTGTAATGTCGTCCGTTTCGTTATGTGTACTTGTTGAAAAACTTTCGCCACTTTCAGTTGAGGAAAGCCAGGAACAATTTTCCAGCTTTTACAGTGAAAGAAAAAAGGAAATATTATGTAAAGATGTTCGTGTCTGCGGGTCTAAATTTATTGCAAATGACACGGCATCATTTATCACAAATGGACCAAATGTGAAAATAAGGCGCCAATTTGTCAGAAAACAACACTTCGCTAATGTTTTCATGATTTTACATGAAATTGTCGTTATGTATTGATCTTGTGGAAAAGCATTAAATCTGAGTATCAAAATGGTACAAGTAACAATTCAGGTTTCGTTAGGGATACAAGTAGTAGTAGTTAGGACAGCTACATGCATTGTGTGTTCAGTACGACCTAAAACCAACATGTGTGGAACGCAGACAGACACCTCAACTCCCTAACCACTAAAGTACTAGTTAGGCCCTAATACCAGAAAGCGGTGGCTCCGTTCCGGCATGACTGAAAAAGTATTGACGGGGACGTTAAAGAACATTAAAAACAACAATTTTCCATGGTGATATACAGGTGGCTTTCCCTTACAAAAAAAAAAAAAAAAAAAAAAAAAAAAAAAAAAAAAACAGGCCTTTATATGATTATTAGAAATGTATATTAAAAGCATATCGCAGAATTGTTCTGATGCCGAACTGCATGACCGCGAAGTTTGTTCTCAGCGAAAGTTACCGAAATGGTGAAACCGCCTGAGCTCGTTTTCCCGTCTTTTGAAGATGCAACTTTCGTAATCAGTCTTTGTCAAAATATTAGATGATTTATCACGTTTATTGTCATCCACAACGGTCAAAATATCCTCTAGCCATCGTATATGGTATTTTTATACGTGTATACTACATACTACATAACAAATGAGAAATGCTGTAGACTCAGAGCAAGCGCATTTCTTTGACTTTATTCCACACTGAGATCAGAATTTATGTATGTCTGTTCACCTATTTTTGAGCGACATGAGCTCAGCGGGAATTGTTTTTTCATAAGTGAGGCCCTCCCAGGGGTTTTGGGGATTCAGGGAGAAGGGCTATTTATTTTCAGGGATTTGGGGAGAAGGGTCATTTATTTTCAGGGATTTGGGGAGATTTTGTGGTTTTAGGGAGCAGGGAGCAGGGGGCTGAAGAAAAACATTTTAGGGAGCTGGGGAGAAAGGTCATTTTTCTTTCAGGGAGCAGGGAGCAAAGACCCCCCCTGGGGGAGCCTCATAAGTACATGTACATGTATTGGTATGCCATGAAGCCTTCCATATTAAAATTTCAATATCAGTTTGAAAGGTTGCAATTCCCAAATTCAAGTTCTTCATATTTTAAGTTCTGTGAAGCTAAAAATACAAATTTATTTCGAATTTTTCCGTGATTGTTCTTTTTTGATTATGCAAATGCAGGAGTCTTTGATATAGAGAAGCGCATTAAGTCGGGATATTCCCGTCGGTGTTTTGTGATACCTTCACGAAAGTGGAACGAGGTACCGAAATGGCGGGGAGAGACGGTTACCCAGCTGATCTAAAGGTCCAACACCAGTAAAAAATCTCCCATAGGCCGCAATGCAAATTCCCTCACTTGGTGACACTCCCAGCTGGTACCCAACATTGCACCACCAAAAGGTCTTCTCTAACTTGATAGCCCAGCCACACCCCTACCCAAAGGTGCCACTACCTAGAGGGGTTGACCATCTCGATTTTCCGGTAATCCATTTTGCAATATACCTATGGGTGGATTTTACACTCTAGAATGGTCCGGATTTTAGTAGGGGGTAGTGTACAAACAGAAGCCTCCGATGAGATATAGTCCGTTTTGGCATGGTGATTTGTGCACTAACATGTTGTATTATGGCGATACTTTGTATTAAATGCGAGATCTTATACAGAATGTAGGAAATGTTCTCACTATTCAGCATCAAACATGTGTGGATGAAATTTTTAAATGCACTATTTTCGTACGGCGGAGTGATATTTTTTTACCGGTGTTCCACCTAAAGTGCTTCAAAGTCGACGTATATGCATATATACGTAAATCGTGTTCAGGTGCAATGCAGTAGGCATTGGCGCATTTTGATTAATTTCATCTGGTGCATTCTTAGCTCTACATTACGAAAACTTGCCCATGCAATATACAGAGATTTTTAAAGTTGTAAAAAATGAAAATTTTCAGAAGAAAAAAAAAAGATATTTTTCTTATTTTTGCTCAAAACATAGATTGTGGGTACACGTTAGAACCGCCTCGGCGAGGCGGTTCTAACGAGTACCCACAATCTATGTTTTGGAGCAAAAATAAGAAAAATAGGTATACCCCTACATACCCCAGTTTTGCTATGTAAAAGTGGGGTTCAGGGGGGTAAACATTACACGGACATGTTTTCGTGATGAAATAGACATCAAAGAAAATATGACAAAACCTGACAGCCTTTGGGACTTTTAAATATCATTAGTTTTCTTGTCTGACAAGTATGTCAACAAAAAGTCAAAGGCGTCAACAACTTCATTTTATTTACGGTTTTATTCACACCGCGTGCCGTATATAGTAAATGCTTAGGGGGGTGTCCTTGGACTGGGGCATACTGGCACAGGTTCAACCAGGTTTTCACTGCCTATAGGTAGCGTAATTTCTAAAACACATGTGGGGTAATATAAAGCAGGTATTAATTTGAAGAATGGTTTATATCACAGAACACTTCACTTTGCTAGAGCTCGATAGCACGTTTATACTGCGCTTACACTATGTTCCCGGCGGTCACGGCGGCCACGTTTCAGACAACCGTGAGCAAAACGGGATAACCGTGAGGCAACGCAGGGGAACGGGATAGGCAAACGTAGCACGCCGGGATAACCGTGGACACCGTGACAAATGTTTTGACAGTTTAAAAATCTGCCACGGCAGTCACGGCGGAAATGAGAAACGTAATGGGCCGTGATAAAACGGGCTGAACGTAACACACCGTGACAGAACGTAACAGTACGTAGCGAAACGTGGAGGCGGTCCGTAGTGCAACGTGAAGCTAGTGAATAGCCCGGCAAGCTACGGATCTTCCACGTTCTGTTGCGTTTGATCACGGTCGTCTCACGTCTCGTCCCGTTTCCTACGGAATACTCAACACGTTTTGTTGCGTTAAGTTACGGTGCGTTACGGTCTTTGACGGTGTTCACCCCGTTCTACTACGTATGTCACGTTCTGTTACGGTTATCACGGCGCGTGAAGTTTATAGATATAAAATGGCATATCATGGGGACAAGTTCCTTCATATTGGAGCAGTCACTATAGTGAACAATACAGACCATACGCTGCACTATGCAATTGAAGAAGAATTACAATCCCGAACTTTCTTAATCAACTCTGCAGTCGGTTGTTGTGGAGCGCGATTGTTATTATTTCAAAGGACTTATTCGTATACAAAAGGCAAAAATGTGCTTTATATTGTATGGCGTCTAAGTTTCGACCGTAGCTGACCTTGACAGACCGAAGAAACGTGTTACGCCTTGGTCAAAACGCAACTGACCGCAACAGAACGTAACAGGCCGGCCGTAATAGAACGTGCTACTAATCGTGATAGATCGTGGATAACCGTAACGTACCTTAGCGCCTCCGTGACACACCGGCTTATCAATACCACGGCGTGTTACGGATATCGTAATAGAACGTAAGAAAACGTAATAAAACGTAATAGATCTTGAAAATCAGGGAAATATATTACCAAAACTCCTCGGCACGCTACGTTTCTAGCAAACGGGGCTGCCGGGGCCGCCGGGAACATAGTGTAAACGCAGTATAACAAGGCAGAACACCCTTTATCTATAAAGATCTGATCGCAACGGTTAACGGTTTAGACTATCAACACCCTTTATAACGCAACGGTTTAGACCATCATGGACGCTAGCATGCCTCGTGTACCGCAATGAGGGCATATGTTAAGAGGCTATAAGGGCTAAATATTTTTTTTTTTTTTTTTTTTTTTTTACTGTACAGGATTTCGACATAATGCATTTGACTGTTTTCAAAAAGCGCGATTGCTATTTACAAACTTTAATGCCACATGCTTGAGAAAAGCAAGGGAGCAAATTTGATTTGACAGTGCATGTTCTATGGAGTTGTTGCACAAAACCTTTATTAGGCTAAAATAATTTTTTGATATCACAAAACAGGTCATATTTATCAACGGTTAAAATCATTTTGATATCCCTAGCCTGTTATGACAAAACAGGTCGTACATAAATCTTCTTTTAAAGAATGCGTGCATAGATCATCCGGTCCATCATTTATAGCCGTTTGTGTGTCACGTCAGTGAAAAAGTGTAAAGATATTATAATAGATGCTGTTCATTTGTGTGTACAACGTTTCATAATTTTGAATAATTAATACAAGCTTGTGACAGTTGTTTGACGTTTAGGTTGTGTACAATGCACTACTTTAATTGACTTCAGGGCCTTGGTTATTTTTCTCTGTACAGTTCCAGTCGGTTCAGGAGCTCTGCAGATGTGCTCAGTCCGCTCTCTTTCCGCGGCTGTTGGCTCGCTTTTTAGCTCACCTGAGCCGAAGGCTCACAAGGTGAGCTTATAGGATGGCCATGATCCGGCGTCCGTCCGTCCGTCCGTCCGTCCGTCGTCCGTCCGTCCGTCGTCCACAATTTCAAAGATCTTCTTCTCTGAAACCGCTTGGCCGATCTAGTTGAAATTTTATGTGGAGCCTCCTTGGGTAGTGGCATTTCAAGTTTGATCGCGAAATCCAGGTCACATGACCAAGATGGCCGCCACGCCCATATATGTTAAAAACCGCTCAAAAATCTTCTTCTCCAGAACCGGTGGGCCGATTTCCACGAAACTTAGTATGTAGCATTGGGGACTTCAGCCCATCATAGTTTGATAAAATGATGACCCTTGGATGACCTTGACCTATTTTACGGCAAGGTCAAATTTGGAACATAGGCTTTTACATGGGAAAAAGTGAAAACTATGGATTTTTTGAAAACTATTGCAGCCTGAGGCCTGAAAAGTGGTAGATGCAAACAACTAATAGAGTAGATGAAGGTATGTGATTAATTTAGGTCAAGGTCATCTCTTGACCTTGGCCAGTCTGTCGTCCATACACACTTTTCAAAGATCTTCTTCTCTGAAACTGCTGGGTCAATCAAAGTGAAATTTTATGTGGAGCATCCATGGGTAGGGGAGACGAAAGTTTGATCGCAAAATCCAGGTCACATGACCAAGATGGCCGCCACGCCCATATATGGTAAAAACCACTCAAAAATCTTCTTCTCCAGAACCGGCAGGCCGATTTTCATGAAACTTGGTATGTAGCATTTGGGACTCCAGCCCATCATAGTTTGATAAAATGATGACCCTAGGATGACCTTGACATATTTTACGGCAAGGTCAATTTTGGAAACATAGGCTTTTACATGGGAAAAAGTGAAAACTATGGATTTTTTGAAAACTATTGCAGCCTGATGCCTGAAAAGTGGTGGATGCAAACAACTAATGGAGTAGATGAAGGTATGTGATTAATTTAGGTCAAGGTCATCTCTTGACCTTGGCCAGTCTGTCGTCCATACACACTTTTCACAGATCTTCTTCTCTGAAACTGCTGGGCCAATCAAAGTGAAATTTTATGTGGAGCATCCATGGGTAGGGGAGACAAAAGTTTGATCGTGAAATCCAGGTCACATGACCAAGATGGCTGCCACGCCCATATATGGTAAAAACCACTCAAAAATCTTCTTCTCCAGAACCGGCAGGCCAATTTTCGCGAAACTTGGTATGTAGCATTTGGGACTCCAGCCCATCATAGTTTGATCAAATGATGACCATAGGATGACCTTGACCTTTTTTACGGCAAGGTCAATTTTGGAAACATAGGCTTTTACATGGGAAAAGGCGAAAACAATGGATATTTTGGAAACTGTTGCAGTCTGAGACCTGAAAGTTGCTAGATGCAGACAACCGATGGAGTCAATGAAGGTAAGTAATTAATGAAGGCCAAGGTCATTTCTTGACCTTGACCCAAGGTCATTTGAATATCAAAATTAAAATTATAGTTTTCTCAGAAATCACTGGGTTTGGAAACTATTGCAGCCTGAGACCTGAATCTTTGCAGATGCAGACAACTTATGAATTCAATAAAGGTGTGTGAGTATTCAAGGTCAAGGTCATTTCATGATGACTTAATACTCCAGGATCAGGCTTCAGGTGAGCGTTCTCAGGACCATTGGTCCTCTGGTCTTCAGTATTGACAGAAACTGTTATCAAACAGTAGGGTTGCCGATAAGTTAAGTCGTATGCATCCATTCTGGACCTTTGCACTTTCATTTTGACTTAAAAACACTCTATTTTGTTGTTCAGTGATTATTTATTTATTTATTTATTTATTTATTTATTTATTTATTAAAAAAAAAAACAACTCTATCTTAGTGTTCAGTGATTTTTATGTAGTTTATTTTATTTTATTTATTTATTTATTTATTTATTTATTTATTTATTTATTTATTTATTTATTTATTTATTTATTCGTAGAAAGAAAATATTACCATCTTAAATCAGCAAATGAAATGTACACGAACATAATTGAATTACAACTGACATAACTGACAAAAGATAGAAAAATGGGCAAAGAAAAAGATTTCAACTTACCTATAGAAATTATCACAAACGGTGTTGCTGCGAACAAAAGCAGCAAAATACACCTAAAACGAAAAGTTCCAAGTTTGCAAACAACGCAAAAATATCTCCACGAAAGACAAGAATGTAAAAACGAAGGTTTTTCATTGAAATTTGTTACTTTTGCCTGCATTTTCTGTAATTTTCTGATATACGTGTTTTCTTTATCATATTGTTTATACAATTAAGAAGTCACTGCTAATGAAGACATTAATGAACTGGCTAATAAAGTGACAACCTTGTGACAATTGGTCTATGTCAATAGAAAATGTGTCTTCTGAAGATGTTGTGATACAGAATTATGAGCTAATGTCCGTTTAAAGGAAATGCATACACGTACGTTCACAATTTTTGTACTTTATTGTCCGAAAAATTGTACCCTAGAAAACAGCAAGCGCCATGTTACATAACGAAAACTTGCTCATTTAGTAGAGATTTTTGAGCTTTAAAAGAAAATTTTCAGCGAAAAAATGTTGATATTTTCCTTATTTTTGCTCAAAACATAGATTGTTGGTGTACATGTTAGAACCGCCTTGCCGAGGCGGTTCTAACGTGTACCCACACTCTATGTTTTTGTCCAAAAATAATAGGTATACACCTGCATACCCCAGTTTTGCTATATAGAAGTGGAACTCAAGGGGGGTGGGGGGGGGGGTATTTATTTCACGGACATGTTTTCCTGGTGCGAACAAAGAATGGCGGTTTGCACAGTGTACAGAACGTACGGAATAAGCTGACTTGGTGCATTGTGCAGAGAGTTAGTATTCTTTGCACTTCTAAGAAATCCATTCACCTAGAGTCAATAGATTTTAGCATGAACTGCCTTATTGCTGCCCTGTCATTTTGTGTTGTTCACTTGTCATCTCCTACTTCAGCCATACGAGCCTGTGCGTGAGAAAACCAACAATTTGGCTCTCCGACCAGGTCTGACACAAACCAGCCTGTACAGTCACAGAAGTAGGCTAGAAGCTTGAGATTTCGGATTTAAGAAGAAGGGCGATTGTACTAACAAAGGCGCTGATCAGCTTCGCAGTTACTGCGAAGCTGATCTGCGTCTTTGTTTTCGCCTATGCAGATTATTGGTTTTCTTGTGCAGCGGCTCATATGGTTAGACAATCTGCTTCAAAATAGGTACAAGTGTGGCATGCATCCGCGCAGGCTGGTTTGCACCTGATAGTTTTGTTGCAGTAAAGTGCATCCTCAGTCTAGCCTATTTTTCTGAACCAGAATGCGCAAGTGTCTTGCCATACGGCTTCCATTTTTTTTCGTTGCTTTGTTGTCCTGTGTCTCTCTTGATAGAATGCTAGAATGTCTTCGCGAAAAAAGCATACATACATTAAAGGAGAACGCAATATTCAACAACAATACATTTAAACGAAAGAAATGGTCAAAGCAAATATATTGGTGCCGATTTTGTTTCAATCGGTCAAGGAATAAGTGAGATATCAATATTTGAAATTTTGGAACGAAGTGACTTTTGGCCGCCATTTTGAATATTTTATAGTTACTTCTTACCGTGTAATTTGTTTGTTTGTTTGTATTGAGGTTTAACGTCCCAGTCAACAATTGTTCATTTATGTCGGCACGAAGCCATCGCCTCCTGGCCATGATTAATCCAGCACTCTGGGAGTGAATGTGCCTTGTTCAAGAACTCAACACGGTGCTCCGAGTGGGGATCGAACCCAGGGCCTCGGATTTGTAGTCGGGTGGCCTGCTCTACCACCAGGCCACCGCGTGCTTTGGCAAGTGCACGTAAGTTACAATGTCATGGTGGCCTTTTAGTTAATCATCCTCACCAACTGACTTCATGTCATATCTACGTTACTTAGAAAATAAAACTGTCAGTTAGTAATTTAAATCTTAATCTTTTTAATTGATTTACTTGTAAAACAGATGTTGATAATATTAATCAACCGGTTTCTAATTTTACGACAATTTGTGAGTGGGCTTTAATGGTCGTTATAATCTACATGTAACGTCACTCGGTGTCAGATTCTAAAATGGTTTTACGACAAAATGGCACTCCGTTACTAGGGCGTTCATCCTATGACGAATCAAGTGCGTAACCCGGGATTTCTGAGGAAGGAAGAAGGATTTCTGTGAAGTATTATTCAACATTCATGCCACGGTGAAGTCACGACCCCTTACGGGTTCCGGTTGCCGGGCGTATAAAAAATTTAAACTGAATGCTGAAAATTTTGTTTCGTCTCAGACACGCTAAGCGCACGCGCATCAAACGTTAAACGCACGTCTCATACACGCTTGAAGCACGTTACTGAAGCAATATATTGTAAAATCGGAAGTGCCGCGATTATATACAGTACACTGGCGTGCCTAAAACGTGCACCAGGCACGTTCAAAGAGTATTCAACGCTCGTGTAACGCGCATGGAACTTATTCAAAACGTATAAAATACACGTCTGAGATGCGCCCAGCATCGAGAATTTTTTAAGCATGCTTAAAAAATCTTTTAACACGCCTGGAACGCGCACCTACCTACAGCGACGTACACCAAGCGTACAAAACGCACATAACGTGTCCCTGTTGTTCTCCTGACGCCAGTGTGTTCAATTTTACATCATTTTCATGGTCAGCACACCCCACACGTGTTTGGCTTATACGCTTTTCGGACTGCTATTCAAATTTTACAGTAGTATACATGTATTTTCGCATACAAAAAGATGACCATGCTTTGAAATTAGCACCGTTCACGTTTGTCATGTGACACCCAGTAGGCCTAATGGTCCATGCCTAAAAAACTTGGCATTTCCCATGATTTCGATTTTTCTTCCCAGAGTTTACTCGATTTCTAACAGGAAATTAGGAGACAAACGTCAAGCTAAGCAATCCTGCTGAGCTCTTGAAGTAGGTGTAGTGGTAGCGCGAAGCCATGCAGCGCCTGCGTTGGGCGTCGAGAAATAGGTCATAAATCTATCCTGTGCAACCACAGCACCCGGATCTACAGGATTGATATGTTGTTCAAATGAATGTATAGATCTGTATTCAGCACCAAGTTTTATTTTCTGTGCCAAATATTAAAGCCCAATGAATCAGTGCGTGTGTCGGTGGGTACTGTGACGGACCGTCGAGTTAACCGGATATTTTGCTCAGGAGATTTTTAACCTGAACACCGTAATAAAGGGGCGTAATTCGTAAACATGGAGGCTAAGGAAATCATTTTCGCTGTTTCTGTCTTAATTTCTCTGTTTTCTTTCAAAATGGCACAAGATTCAGATATGTCTATCAGACCATCGACTGATACAGAGGAAGAAGTCAAAGTATCGAAGCAGCATCAAACTGACAGTCTTACAATATTGATGTTATTGGCACTTTTATTGATGACAATTTTGACAATCTGGCTTTTCAAACATAGAAGATTCAGATACATGCATGAAACAGGATTGTCAATTATTTATGGTAATGTATTTGCATTTAAAATGAAACGGCCAATTAAAATTTTAAAAGCGGTACATTTGAGTTGCTCTACAAATCAATATAGGGGTCCATGACTATGAGTCATCAATTTTAATAATTAATGTGGGGTTAGTAAAAACCCAGAACATTTGGTAACCTCTAGACATATCTGCTGTATAGATGCCAAAATCAGTGGCCTGAAAGGTGACATTCAATCTGCTTAAATTTTGGCGCATGATGGCCTAGTGGTAGGGTGTATGGAGTGATCCCTGGTTCAAACCACAGGTGGTCGTATTTGTGTCCATAGACATGATATTTCACCAAAAAGTTGATTTCTTAATCCCGGGTTCTTAATGTCCAAACTGTTCACATATTAAAGATTCTGCCTTTTAGTGAATTATCATGTTTATGGATAAAACTATGAACATCTGTGTTCAAACCATACTTTCGCTGGGTTGTGCTTTTTTAATATGTTGGGTATGAAAGACTAGGCTAAGCCTGAGCAGCCGAGCTTGTACGCCAAGCCAGTTTTTTTTATACTTATTATTGCTAAAAAGCTTGATTTCTTTATGGAAAACAATATACAAAATCAGCATGCCCATTCACGTACTGCAGTACGTAATTCACATACAGAAACTGCTCTGCACGCACAAAATGCCTGCCGCTTACGAGCAAAAACGTATACAAAGAAATGATGCACGCAGAAATAAAAATACCTGTGCGAGCGGCTTTTCAAAGAAGTCTAAATATAAAGCTCTAAATAAAGCTGAAAAAATTCCATTTTTGTGTTCTAAATTAAGATTTACAGTTTTGATTGGTCAGCCAAGCTGAATTGTACTTTCAGTTTCACTGGAAGAAAATAATGTCCGATTCCTTAGCCCATTTCTTTAAATTATGACCCATTAGATTTGTTTTATTGTATGTAAAGTTGAAGAACACTTGTTAAGTTTTTTTTATTATTTCTATGCAAACAATGGATTGATTCTGCGATTAAAAGCTAATGGCGCCCTAAAATCTGACGCAACTTACGATCTCTGTTAACTGTACCCCACCTACTATGCCTGTATTATAATAATCGTGATTGCTGCATTTAGTGGCATTATGAGTTTAAATATCAAACTTAGATAATTTCCATATATTAGCTCATTGAGCAAAATACTTTTTACAAGAGGAAGCAGCATTCTAAATATTTTGTGTTGTTTGAAATGTGGATTTTGTCTTTCTTTTTGCTAAAAATAGAAATGCAAGTATTAGCTTTTTGAGAAAAAATTTAACCACAAAGACATACAAATTGCTGTTTTACTGAAAATATCAGCATTCATTGGACAACTTGGAAAAAAGGCTGGATCTCATATTAATGCATAATGTGAGTTTCAGTTCAAAAACATGGTGTACCCTCAAATTTTGGCCTGTACCCCCAAAATGGGGACACAAAGGGTACATGTACCCTCAGCTGAATATTGGAGTGGGCATGCTGAAAACAATATTTTAAGGGCCCAGCATGTGCATTTATACCCCCTCCTTTCAGTAAAACAAATGTGTTCTCCATAGCATTGATACTACCCAAGCGGGCCAAGAAGTAAAAAAATTGGCAGTTTTGCCAGTACTGCGAAATTTAAATCTGCACAGCCGACAGCCGTGGTATCAAGCAGGTCAGAATTGATGCATGTCAGTAAATGCCAAAGTGCAACACATTATCTCTTTCTTTATAACAGTTCCACAGACTTTTTTTTATTGATTTCAGGTTTAATAGTGGGAGCAGTTATTCGTTACACCAGTATACCTAATAACAAATCTACAGCCAACCTCAGTCTAACAACAAACGGCACATTCCCAGATGCTGTAGTGGTACATGTTACAGAATTTAATGAAAAAGACAATACCTCAGTGACAAAATTAGTGAGATATGAGTTCGAGACAGTGGTTAGTAACTCAGCTGATGAGGCTTTGCTGGAGAAAACTGTAAGTATAGTAGTGAAAAATGAAGGACATTGTAAAAAAATCATCTCCAGGTCATTTGACCATAGCAGGTTCAATAAAAATTAGTCAGGTCAGTTAAGACATTTGTTAAAGGGATGCACTTCTATATGAAGATTCATTAAAAGAGATCGTACAATTAAAGCTGGTGGTAGCAACTGATATTTTTCATATTTGTTTTCAAGTTTTAGCTCATTTGATGATAACCCTCTAAAATTATTTTGATGCAATGACATCTTACTATTGAATATTGTTTACCTGGTAATGTTAGTATGTAATGCAGTGGAGGATTTGGATAAAAATTTCATAATACATGACTGTACTTTGAAATTTTCAGGCATAGATAAACTGTCTCATATAGTACAGCCCAATATACCAGATTGCCCCTGGTATATTGACTGGAATGTGGATAACAAGATCTTAAGCTTATTTGTCATGATGCATGTATGTCGTTGTCAACTTCAGGTAACATTTGATCCAGAGATATTCTTCAATGTATTTCTACCTGTGATAATATTTGAGGCTGGCTTCAGCATGAAAAGGGTAAGTTTTTAGCTCGCCTGCACGAAGTGCACAGAGCTATTGTTGTCACCTCGGTCATCCGCGTTTACGTGTACGTCCGCGTCCGTGTCCGCGTCCGCGTCACACTTTCGGTTAAAGTTTTTAAAATTGTTATATCTTGATAGTCACTGACCAGAAATCATTCATATTTGGAACATTGCTGCATATGAGGGTCCTCTGTGATTTAGTGTGAAGGGACCCGTGGGGTCGTGCCTGGGGGCGGGGCTAGAGGTCAATATCTAGAACACCTTTGTACAATGCTCAGATGCTGTGTTAGTTTCTCATCAACTGTAAAGCCTAGAACTGTCAAACCTTACATAAGGCTTCTCCTCGATGTCCCGACTCGGCACCCACATTGACCTACTGACCTTGACCTATATTTCATGCTCCAGTGACTTTGTCATTTTTGAAGCCAACCCTTAATATCTCATCAACTATAAAGCCTACAACCATCAAACCTTGCATATGGCTTCTCCTCGATGTCCCGACTCCGCACCCACATTGACCTACTGACCTTGACCTATATTTCATGCTCCAATGACTTTGTCATTTTTAAGCCAACCCTTAATATCTCATCAACTATAAAGCCTACAACCATCAAACCTTGCATATGGCTTCTACTCAATGTCCCGACTTTGCACCCACATTGATCTAGTGACCTTGACCTATATTTCGTGCTCTAGTGACTTTGTCATTTTTGAAGCCAACTCTTAATATCTCATCAACCATAAAGCCTACAACCATCAAACCTTGCATATGACTTCTCCTCGATGTCCCAACTCGGCACCTACATTGACCTACTGACCTTGACCTATATTTCATGCTCCAGTGACTTTGTCATTTTTTAAGCCAACCCTTAATATCTCATCAACTATAAAGCCTACAACCATCAAACCTTGCATATGGCTTCTCCTCGATGTCCCAACTTTGCACCCACATTGATCTAGTGACCTTGACCTATATTTCGTGCTCTAGTGACTTTTTCATTAAAGTTTTTAGAAGTCTATATCTCTTGAACATGTTGATGGATCAAGTTGATACTTTGCATGTTGGTAGATATTGGTCTGAAGTTTTATGCAGTACCATCATGACCCACCCTGGGTGACCTTGAGGTCAAGGCACAGACTTAGAAAATTTTGTTAAAGTTTTCGGTTAAAGTTTTTAGAAGTCTATATCTCTTGAACATGTAGATGGATGAAGTTGATACTTTGCATGTTGGTAGATATTGGTCTGAAGTTTTATGCTGTACCACCCTGGGTGAACTTGAGGTCAAGGTCATGGCCTTAGAAATTTTTGGTTAAAGTTTTGGGTTAAAGATTTTTGAAGTCTATATATCTCTATGTTGATGGATCAAGTTGAAACTTTGCATGTTTGTGGATATTGGTCTGAAATTTTATGCTGTACCTGAGCGACCTTGAGGTCAAGGTCATGGGTCATAGATTTTGATAAGTTTAGTGGCAAAGCACAAGTCAGGCGAGCTACGCTGTCCTGCGACAGCTCTTATTCAATATGGAATAAAATATAAAAGTTTGATCCTTTGGAAGCAGTGAAAACGTTCAAAGGGAGGTAGTGTGGGCCATATTGCGCAATTTCAGGTACTGCGCAATTTCGGGTATTGCGCAATTTCGGGAATATGCTTTGAGAAAAACTTTTTTTATCACATTTTAGACCAGACCTGACACAAACAAAATTATACAATTCTGATGATAAAAAATTTAGATTTAGATCTTAATGAAGTGGTTTTAGTATGAATGTAGCAAAATCAAAAGCACAGATCAGCTGCATGTTTGGTCACCATTTACCACACAGCTGATTGGCACTGTAATCATTTCCTATAAGTTTCATTTGAGCCTCGACGCGAGAAAACCGGTCTTCGGGGTTTCCGACCAGGTCCGACACAAACCGGCCTGTACAAGCTCAGAAAAGAGCTAGAAGCTTGAAATTTCGGATTTAAGTAGAAGAGGAATTGTACTATCCGAGTAGCGAAAACAAAGGCGCTGATCAGCTTCGCGGTTACCGCGAAGCTGATTTGCGCCTTTGTTTTCGCCTAGGCAAAAATCCGGTTTTCTCACGATGCGGCTCATTTCTCCTAGTGATTTATTGTTGAAACAAATTGGAGAAGCTCTTGTAAATTAATTTAATGATAATTATCATTACCTTTCAGAGACATTTCTTCCGAAACTTTGGAGCTATAGTAACGTATGCATTTATTGGTACAACTATATCATGCTTAGTAGTTGGGTAAGTATGTGATATACTTTGACCACGAAACATTTTAATTAAAAATGTAGTAGATAAATAAAAGAAGGCATTCCAAAGTTCATACATGTACAAGAATCAGTGTCTATAAAAGAATAGTGAACTACATCAGGAAAACATGTCTGTGTATAGAATACCTCCTCATACCCCACTTTTTAGCTCACCTGAGCCGTTAGGCTCACAAGGTGAGCTTATAGGATGGCCATGATCCGGCGTCCGTCCGTCGTCCGTCCGTCCGTCCAAAATTTCAAAGATCTTCTCCTCTGAAACCGCTTGGCCAATCAAAGCCAAATTTTATATGAAGCATCAATAGGAAGGGGGAACCAATGTGTATATAAGAAATCCAGGTCACATGACCAAGATGGCCGCCATGTCCATGTCTGCTCGGCAAACTCGTTTTAATCTTACATATCAACGACTAAAAGACGGGTTATATTCCAACTATGATTGCTTCCGTGACTGCACGGATCAGACGGAGATAGACATGGCCAAACCCTCTCTGGAACCGAGCATGCTATGTGACGTGGCTCATATCTCAAATACTGTAAATCTTTTCTCTTTGACGTCACTGTATTTGGTATGTATATTGAACGTCCCATATGCTGTCTGCGTACAGCCTTGGACTGTTTCTTTTCATTAATTTCAATAAAGTGTTGTTCTGTTCTGTTCTGGTAAAAACCCTTCAAAAATCTTCTTCTCCAGAACCGGTGGACCGAATTCAACGAAACTTGGCATGAAGCATTAATGGCTCAAGCACTACAATGTATATATAAATCATGACCCTGTGATGACCTTGACCTATTTTACGGCAAGGTCAACATAGGTCGCCAATGCATTTGAATGGGGAAAACTTTTAAAATGTCATTTGAAGTGCAAGTCTTGCAGGAAATGGGCAGTAGGACTGAATATTAATGATTCTGAAAAAAATTGGACCCCAGAGGCTCATGTGCCCCCACCCCGGGGCAATATACATGTATATCTCCATAATATTCAAACGTCTTCTCCTCTGAAACCACTTGGCCAATCAAAGCCAAATTTTATGTGAAGCATCAATAGGAAGGGGTAACAAACATGTATATAAAAAATCCAGGTCACATGACCAAGATGGCCGCCATGCCCATATATGGTAAAAACCCTTCAAAATCTTCTCCAGAACCGGTGGACCGATTTCAACGAAACTTGGCATGAAACATCGATGGCTTAAGGACTACAATGTATATATAAATCATGACCCTGTGATGACCTTGACCTATTTTACGGCAAGGTCAACATAGGTCGCCAATGCATTTGAATGGGGAAAACTTTTAAAATGTAATTTAAAGTGAAAGTCTTGCAGGAAATGGGAAGTAGGACTGAATATTAATGATTCTGAAAAAAATTGGACCCCAGGGGCTCATGTGCCCCCACCCCGCGGCAATATACATACATGTATATTTCCATAATATTCAAACGTCTTCTCCTCTGAAACCGCTTGGCCAATCAAAGCCAAATTTTATGTGAAGCATCTATAGAATGGGGGAATCAATGTGTATATAAATAATCTAGGTCACATGACAAAGATGGCCGCCATGCCCATATATGGTAAAAACCCATCAAAAATCTTCTTCTCTGAAACCAATAGACTGATTTCAAGGAAACTTGGCGTGAAGCATCGATGGCTAAAGTACTCCAATGTATATATAAATCATGACCCTGTGATGACCTTGACCAAGTTTATGGCAAGGTCAACGTGGGTTGCCTATGCATTTGAATTGGGAAAACTGTTAAAATGTCATTTGAAGGGAAAGGCCAGCAGGAAATTGGCAAATGGACAGAATATTGAAGATTCTGGAAAAAAGAAAATGGCCCAAGGGCTTCATCTGCCCCTGCACTGGAGTTAAATACCATAATATTCAAACATGTTTACCGGGTATTTGGTATATGCAGCAGATCTCAGGTGAGCGTTTACAGGACCATTGGTCCTCTGGTATATAGCAAAATGGGGTATGCAGGGGTATACCTATTTTTCTTATTTTTGCTCCAAAACATAGATTGTGGGTACAGGTTAGAACCGCCTCACCGAGGCAGTTCTAACGTGTACCCACAATCTATGTTTTGAGCAAAAATAAGAAAAATATAACAAAAATTAAAAAATTTTACAACTTAAAAAATCTCTGTATATTGTGCATGGGCACGTTTTCGTAAATTGGTATATTATTTTTCAGGGGAATGATGTATGGTTTAACACGGGTTATGAATATATCATTTGATCTGAATGATGCTTTCTTCTTTGGAGCTATAATCTCAGCCACAGACCCAGGTAAAGATTGGAGCTATGCAGTTTGGACAGTATTTGTCCAGTCTGAAAGTACTTTTTGCTTTCTTAATGTGGTCAGCAAACACTTTGACCAGGATGAATGATCTCAGCCTTAGAAGGCTTGGTGGCATGGTGGTAAGGCCACTCACTTTGTAAACCGGGGTCAAGTGTTTGATCCAGGACATCTCCTGCCCTTTGGATGACTTTTTGAAATGAGGTCCCATCTCCATATGACATGAACTGTTGGATGGAATGCTAAACAACAAATCAACCAGCCAACCAGAATCTGAGCCTCAACTGAATGCACCCACAGAATTGTGAGTTTCCCAAAGATATCATAGAAGTCTCTGTGGCACAGTGGTAATGTCACTCTTCTTGTAAAACGGGTCGCAAGTTTGATCTCGGGCTTTTCCAGTCTGTCAGACGAGACTATAAACCGAGGTTCTGTCTCCATATGACCTCAGCTGTTGGTGGGACGTTAAACCCCAAATCATCCAACAAACCAAAGGTATTGCTCCTTAAAGTGTGTTACCAGATATTTGAGCCACCTCGTGGGAAAACCAACAATGTGGTTTCCGAACTCCGAACAGGTCCAACACAAATCGACCCGTACAAGCACAGAAAAGAGCTAGAAGCTTGAAATTTCGGATTTAAGTAGAAGAGGAATTGTACTGTCCGAGTAGCGAAAACAAAGGCACTGATCAGCTTCGCAGTTACTGCGAAGCTGATCTGCGCCTTTGTTTTCGCATATGCAGATTGTTGGTTTTCCCATGAGATGGCTCATTTGTTTTCAGTGACAGTTTTAGCCATATTCCATGATCTGCACGTAGATGTGACACTGTATGCTCTAGTGTTTGGAGAAAGTGTTCTCAATGATGCTGTTGCTATTGTCCTATCAGGGTATGGATAAATTACATAACTTTTTTATTTGACACCAGTATTGGGGGTCTAATGTTTGAAGAAAAATATCCAAGATACAGTCATGACATCATAAGTTCTACTTTAATAGAGATGATCCAACATGACCATAGCTGTTGGCAGGTACATTTAGCGACAAAATTAAAACCAAACAATAAATCTTGAAACAAGAATATGTACTACAGGCCAACCTCATTATAATGCTATCTTTGGGGTTCATAAAAACAGGTTGTGTTATAAGTGAATCATGTTGTAATGAGGTTACTAAATATAGACATAGATCAATTTTGGAGCCATGACATGGTCGTGTTATTTTGAAATCTGCATTATAATGAAACATGTTATAACGAGGTTGAAGTGTAGTTTTCTGGGCTGTATTAGCTTTAGTTTTGGACAATCAGTGGCCCTAAAAATATACTGTATAGTTTGAACCTGTCTTATGTATTCTGGCTGAAAATTGTTAAAACTGGTCTCTCAAGTAAAGTGATCAAATAATTAGATTTATCAAAGTTCGAAGCGAACCCAAAAAACAACAAAAACATGGTGGTTTTGAGGCATTTTAGCACATGCTAAAAGTAGGTTTTCCATGGCAAAATTCACTGTCTATAATTATTTATCAGGGAAGGACAGGAATTTTGGTGGTAAATCCCAATCATTTTGATCGCATGTAGCCCAAACATCTTTTTTTTCCAGAAGTACATAATGTCCATGTATTAAAAATGAATTATGTATGTGTAAATACCAAATGGTCATAAATCCCTATCTTTCCTAAAAATAAATAGATACCCTTTCCTGACAATATTTGTATATTCATTTTATTTACCAACTAAATACCAGAAGTAAACAGTTTATATTATGTTATAAAAAAAAGTTTTATTCCTCCAGTATATGTATAAAATTTCCTGCCAATCCTGTATATGTACATGACTGAAATAACCAATATGTATTTGCAGAACTACAGTTTGTTGCTTTATACTAGTAGCCCAGTTTTGAAAAAAAAGATACAAATCTTAGTGAAACATTTCGACCAAACCTATTGCTGCAAGGTTAATTTGAGTTTGGCTGCAAGAATTCCCAATTTACATATATTCAAGCAGACATAAGATTAACCCTCATCTGATTTAATATGAGTCATTGTCAGCGTCTGTTGAAAAATTTTATATTTGTTTTTGCACTAAATCATTCCATTAGAAAGTTGATCATCCTTCTTACTTGACAGTTTCTGTAGTTTCTTTTTAACATGAGGCCTCATTATTCAGTGTGTTAAAATTTGATTTATAATCATTTTTAAATTTCAGGTCTGTTGAAAATTATGGTCGGAACTCTGGTGAGGGATTCAGTGCTCATGCTTTCTTCAAGGCCCTCGGGAACTTCCTAGCAATCTTCAGTGGGGCATTTGCGATAGGGTCATCTATAGGGGTCGTTACGGCCCTGCTAACAAAATATACTAAAATACGAGACTTTCCATTACTAGAAACTGCATTATTTTTCCTCATGTCCTATGCATCATTTCAAGCTTCTGAGGCTGCAGGATTTACAGGTTAGTTGTATACAATGTTACAATTTACAACAAGCAAACAAATGAGCCGTCTCGTGGGAAAACAAACAATGTGGTTTCCTAACAGGTCCTACACAAACAGGCCTGTGCAGTCACAGAAGGTGGCTAGAGGCTTGAAATTTTGGATTAAGAAAGAAGAGGAATTGTACTATCCGTGTAGCAAAAACAAAGGCGCTGATCAGCATCGCGGTTACCGCGAAGCTGATCTGTGTCTTTGTTTTTGCATATGCAGATTGTTGGTTTTCTCATCAGGCGGCTAAAATGTGATTATTTGTAAAAATCATTAGGTATATTATAAGCACCAGTACATACATGCCACATTATATTATTTGTATTTTATTGTGTTATGGGCTGGTGGCCTAAATCAATAAAGAATTTGTCATTGTCATTTGTTTGCTTAATCACCATGTATATTTGAGTATACATGTGTATTTTGTTTTCTACAACTTCACTAGTTTTACAAATTGTAGAGTCATGGATAAATAAAGGATGAAAATGCTGTATAAAATGAACTTAATACATGTTAGTTCAAGATAAAAACATTGCATGATTGAGCTATAAGTACATGTATATTAGTACTTAAAATATATATTTATAATTTGCATTGCATTTGTTTGTTTTTTTTTGTTTTTTTTTTGTTTTTTTTTTGTTTTTTTTTTGTCATTAAAATTTCATATTTTTTAACCTTGCAGGATTTTTTCTTATATGTTGTAATATTCTGTAATATTTATATGTTCTTTCAGGAATTGTTGCTGTATTATTCTGTGGTATATGTCAAGCTCATTACACATATAATAACCTGTCTGATGAAGCTAAACAGAGAACTAAACAGGTATACATTTATTCCGAAATTTTAGTAAACAAATTTACAGACATACAAGCATTTACATAATAACATGAACATATATATGTTACTCAGATTAGGCGTAGTCTTGCCTATTATTGCCTTCTCCGTTATACAGGTATACATCAACCTCAGTGTAACATTCCTCATTACATATACATGTAATGCGGTTTTCAATGTAACATGGCCATGTCAAGGTTCTCAAATTGGTTATTTTTTCTATATTTCTATAGAAAGTAACCTCATTATAATGAGGTTGGCCTGTATGTTTCTAAAGTTTCTAAATTTTCATTCCTTCAAAATATCACTTTGTGTGGCCCCCGTGGCCGAGTGGTTAAGAATGCTGATATTTCATTACAGGGCTTAATCATTCGTTCATTTCACCGCTGTGTCTGGTGTGGGTTCGAGCACAAGTGAGACAAGCCAAGTTCTACTTGTGGATGTGCCAGATTGTTTTTCTTGGGGATTTTACCGCTTTTGCTCCACATACTGATTGGCCCATCTCATATGAGCTGAAATAATCTTGAAAGGGATGTAAAACTGAATCAAAAAGAAAATCTGTTTGGCTGGGCCTGATAGCTTGATAAGCAGCCTGTCCAGTTCGTAACAAAGCATACTTTTATGACCCTCACGTGACATCCTTTCATAAATATTTGGTCTGGGGATATATTTTTACAGCCATGTACCTCTTCCTCTAATGCTAGAAGAGCATTTGTCAGTTAGTTGTGACAGAAATCTGCACATAGTACTGGTAACTTTCCACTTGGATGCTTGCTGATGGAACAGTACTAGTCTGGCTGGGGTAACTGACAGTCCTGACATAGCCTTAGCTGTTGACCATGCACATATAGCACTTACTCAACTTACCAACAAAACATCACTTTAAAATATCTTAAAATTCCATCTAGATGTGGATACAGTGTTTGCTAAAATTCTCATGTACATTATATTTTCTTTTCTTTTTTTTTCAGGTATTCGAGTTATTGAACTTTTTGGCGGAAAATTTTGTGTTTTTATATATAGGAGTATCAGTATTTACTTATGAGGAAACTAAATGGGATCCATGGTTTATTTTAGCAGCTTTTGTATCCTTTTATAGTTCATTACGAAAACACGCCCATGCAATATACCAAAAAAATTTTGTTTGTAAAAATGAAAAATTTCACTGGAAAATTTTTTATATTTTTCTTATTTTTGCTCAAAACATAGATTGTGGGTACACATTAGAACCGCCTCGCTGAGGCGGTTCTAATGAGTACCCACAATCTATGTTTTGGAGCAAAAATAAGAAAAATAGGTATACCCCTGCAAACCCCAGTTTTACTATATAAAAGTGGGGTTCGAGGGGGTATACATTGCACGGACATGTTTTCCTGATGTTAATATTGGTTAGTTGATAGTTGAGCAGTGATGCGAGAAAACTGGTCTTTGGAATTTTCGACCATGTTCAACACAAACCGACCTATACACCCACAGAAAAAAGCTAGAATGTTGAAATTTTAGACATAAGTAGAAGAGGAAATGTACTATCCATGTAGCGAAAATAAAGATGCTGATCAGCTGTGCAGTCACTGCACAGTCACTGCACAGTCACTGCACAGCTGATCTGCGCCTTTGTTTTCGCATATGCTAAAGCCGGTTTTCTTATGACGCAGCTCAGCTGATACTATAAGTTCAGAAATGTAAAACTTGTGTGATCTATGCTTCATGACTGACCGAGTTATTTCTGAATTATTTGCAAGCGCTTGAGTTTGAGGGCAAATATGTGGTAATTATGAATTATGGTAAGTCTTTCTGAGTGAAAATCTTGAATTTGTGAGGAATTTTTTTTTTAACATTTCCAAACAGTTTTGTTTTCATATTATTTACGAAGATGATTTTGCTTCAGACTCTCAATGAACAAGTTTTAAGAAGTAAAAAATACAGTTTGGCAATTTTATCAGGGAGGACCAGTCAACATTTGGAATAGAGAGGATGTGCTAAATGATTCACTGTTTTCCTGTAAACTTGAAAGCGTTATGCGCTGAAATCATGTCTATAAATCGCCTAAATTTGTAATGAAATCGTTTTATTTAAAATTTGTATACAAAAATGCACATTGTTAATCGATAATGCACATTGTTCCAAGAGCTTTATAGACAGATACAAATAGGTGTACAAATTATTCCTTAACAACCTGTAGTTTGCAGTTATTGTTGCTCGAGTTTTTAATGTATATCCATTATCATTCTTGTTGAACTTGGGAAGAAGAAATAAAATCAAGCGAAGTATGATGCATATGATGATGTTTTCTGGTAGGTTGCTGTGTTTTACAACCGCGGAAATACCAGCTTAGCAATTCAGAAGTTTCAAACATCTCAAAATCAGTTGTCAAAGAGAAGAGATTAACAGTCCACAACAGTCATCAAGGTGCAATTTAAATATAGAAAGATGCGTTTATTTCTTTCAAATAGCCAAAAAATGTCAAACAATCACCTTGGCCTGTTTCAATATTTTCAAACAACCAATGAATTTTTTGAGAAGAGAAATCAACATCTGTCAATTTTATCTTACTATGACCAATCAGAGAAACTTAAGCTGATTATGTACATTTCAAGGTTGATACAAATACTGGACAGGATTTGTCAATGACAAAGAATAGAAAGTTCACGCATTTACTTTATTTAAAAAAAAAAAAAGAAAAAAAAAACACAGAAGGATAAACACTGAGAAACACATGCATGTAGATAATATTACATGCCAAAATTTCATTTGCATATGATGATGCTCTCGGGTAGGTCATTACGAAAACTTGCCCATGTAATATACGTAGATTTTTAAAGTTGTAAAAATGAAAATTTTCTATAGAAAAATTTTGATATTTTTCTTATTTTTGCTCAAAACATAGATTGTGGGTACACGTTAGAACTGCCTCCCCGAGGCGGTTCTAACGAGTACCCACAATCTATGTTTTGGAGCAAAAATAAGAAAAATAGGTATACCCCTGCATACCCCAGTTTTACAATATAAAAGTGGGGTATTTATTTCATGGACATGTTTTCCTGATGTTGCTGTGTTTTATCATGTAGAACTTTTTCATTTGAAAGTTCATGCATTTACTGTATTGGAAAAAAAAAGCAAACTTACATAAGGATAAATGCCAAAAATGCAGAACACCTGAGAAACACATGCATCATGACAAAAACACGCCTATGTGATACATACCGGTAGATTTTTCTTAAGTTGTAAAAACTGAAAAAAATTCATTAGAAAAAATTGGATATTTTTAATATTTTAGCTCAAAACATACATTGTGGGTACGGCCTAACTGAGGCGGTTCTAATGAGTACCCACAATGTATGTTTTGGATCAAGAATAAGAAAAATAGGTATACCCCTGCAAATCCCAGTTTTTTTTATACAAAAGTGGGGTTTAAGGGGGTATACTTTCCATGGAATTTTTTTCTTGATGTGTAGATCTTATTAAACCTTTATTTCAATATATCAAAAAGGGAGCCAAGTCTTGTTAGATATGAGCCACTGCATGTGAAAACTAACAAAATGCTTGGGCAAAAACAAAGGCGCAGATCAGCTTCGCGGTAACCGCAAAGCTGATCAGCGCCTTTGTTTTCGCTGCACGGATAGTACAATCCTTCTTCTTCTTAAATACGAAATTTCAAGCTTCTAGCCTGCTTCTGTGACTGTACGGGCTGGTTTGTGTCAGACCTGGTCAGGACCCAAATTGTTTCTCATGCACAGGCTCATATATTTTTCTAGAGCATGAAGATGCAAATTATGCTGATACGCAGACCATTTCATGTAACTATCACACATGCAAACTTACGGACAAGAATGAAAATTTGTTGACTGCGATATTAAGATCAAATGATCGAATCAATACAAACCAATTTCAATTCGCCAGGCTTGAGAGGGGCCATAGCTTATGCATTAGCTATCCGCGACACATCGTCAGAAGCTCGGCGGTTGATGTTATCAGCTACCATGGTGATCGTCTTGGTAACGGTGATATGTTGTGGAGGCTTCGTTACACCAATGTTACAATGGCTGCAGATACCGTAAGTAATAGGTGTATATAAAATCTGTTTGAGTAATATAGGGATCAACCATGGTTTTCAGTGTTCAAACATTCGATGGATCACGAGGAAGTTGTTTGAACACAAGTCCGCAGGCCGCATGTTCAAACCCCTTCCGAGTGATCCAGCGAATGTTTGAACACTGAAACAAACCATGGTTGATCGCTATTCTTGCATTTTCACTCTAATCAACGTAAAATCTAAAGAAAATAACATTAACATCGTAAAAGCTCCCAAAAAAACGCGGAGCTTCTTCAACGTGGGCCATTTTGTTTCTACAAAACACATGGCGTCACGTCGCATTGACCAATGATGTCAAAACCCATGTTCAAACGGCACATGAATTTCATGATTTGAACATCGGTTTTGCTGTCTGAACACGGCTTTTGACCAATTATTGAAAATGACCTTAAACAGCTATGTGCATAGATATCTATGCAAGAATATATCTTTAATGTTAGATTTTTGCAGCTTGCGTAGCTAGCTTGAAATTTAGAGACATTTTATAATTTGGCTAAAAGTGCTACTCTTTGCCAGGCTAAATTCTGTCTGCATCATCAGTAGGCTTAAAAAGGGATTTCTGATGTATAGCTATGTACAATAGTGGATAAAGTTGCAACTTCAGAAGAAATAATGTCATCCGCATGAGATTGTATGAGCCACGATGCGAGGAAACCCGATTTTTGCCTAGGCGAAAACAAAGGCGCAGATCAGCAAAAAAAACTGTGAAGCTGATCAGCACCTTTGTTTTCACCACAAGGATAGTAAAATTCCTCTTCTTAAACACAAAATTTCAAGGTTCTAGCCTGCTTCTGTGACTGTACAAGCTGGTTTGTGTCAGGCCTGGTCGTAAACCTAAATTGTTGGTTTTCTCATGTGAAGGCTCACATAATAGAATAACAAAAGTTGATGACAAGTACTAACTGCAATGGGTCATATACGACCCTTGAGCAGATAAGAATATATTGTATATCTATTGTTTCAGAGTGGGTGTAGATGAAGATCATGATCTGAACACACATGGTGCAGTGAGAGATGTAAGTCAAGGTCTACACTTTGTATTAAAAAAAACAAACAAAAAAAAAACAACAACAAAAAACAAAAAAAAAATCTACAAAGCAAAATTTATCGAGTCAAAATCTCTTAAGTTACTGGATAAGGTTGTTTTTGAATAGGGCTTTGGTCTAGTGGTAGAATGTATGACTCCGAAAACAGAAAGCTGGTGATTCGAAGGTCACTGGTCCCGTATTGTGTTGTTGAGCAAGATGCATTAATTACCCATATTATTGGTTAATACCCAGGAAGGTATGACTTCATCATGACATCATTGAAAAAATGCTGACTTGAAGGCCAAGGAAGTGCCACAATAAAGATATACCCTAGAAACCTTAAGAATGGAAAACACTACAAGAAAACTGTAAAAGAAAGCTTTGATAAAAGATTTTTTTGGAAACATCTTCAATTTTAAAGTTTTCAGAATTTGTGTGGTCCTAACTTTGACAATGCCTTTTCACCTGGGTGTGTTTGTTTGTAGTTGACATGTTAACAATACAATTCATGTAATCTCATTATACACATTGGTACATGTATATTATCCATACACATTGGTACATGACTACATGTATATCCTTCCACCATCCAATACTTATATGAGTTGAAATAAAAAATTCATACTTTGTATACTTTTGAGCTAGAACATGATAAAACAAACAAAATGGTACTTTTTCATGGAAAGATCAACCAGACTGAAAGCAGTAGCAATTTTCCATGTAACTTAAAGAGTTTGTATATGACTATGAATTCAGTGTTTAAGCAGAAGATGATTAGTTTTATCATGTTCTGGAATATGCATGTTAATATTTGAACCTGTGTATGAGAAAACCAACAATGTGGGTTTCTGACCAGGTCTGACACAAACCAGCCTGTACAGTCACAGAAAAAGACTAGAAGCTTGAAATTTTGGATTTAAGTAGAAGAGGGTTTCTACTATCTGTGTAGCGAAAACAAAGGTGCTGATCAGCTTCGCAGTTACTGCGAAGCTGATCTGCGCCTTTGTTTTCGCCTATGCAGATTGTTGGTTTCTCATGCAGTGGCTCATACGTCATACATTTAGGCAGATGGAACAGATTATCAAATTGTGGTAAATTTATACTGGATAAGGGATATTACAAACTTTGATGATAATTAACGGATCATTTTCTTTACAAAACATGTGCAGTGGCCATGTGATGTATTATATACCCCCCTTATACCCCTCTTCTATATAGCAAAACTGGGGTATAAAGGAGTATACCTATTTTTCTTATCTTTGCTCCAAAACATATATTGCGGGTACTTGTTAGAACCGCCTCTGCGAGGCTGTGTAACATGTACCCACAATCAATGTTTTGAGCAAAAATGTTGAAAACATCATTTTTTTTTCGTAAGTTTTTTTATTGCTGAAAAAATTCTCTGTATATTGTATGGGCAAGTTTTTGGTAATGGTTTCAGGAGCTCACATGAGAGCTCCTGGGTTGGAACCCCTCTCCTGATGTGTTGTGTCCTGTAGCAAGACACATTAAGTCACTATGGTACTGGTTAATACTCTGGTAGCAGTGACATTATTCCAACATGACTGAAAAATTGCTGACAGGGATAAAAGTCCATAAAACATATGAGCTGCCACATGGGAAAACCAACAATCTGCCTAGGCGAAAACAAAGGTGCAGATCAGCTTCGCAGTAACCGCGAAGCTGATCAGCGCCTTTGTTTTCGCTACAGGGATAGTACAATTCCTCTACTCTCTAAATCCAAAATTTCCAGCCTCTAGCCATCTTCTGTAGCTGTACAGGCCCGTTTGTGTCAGACCTGTTCGGAAACCACATTGTTGGTTTTCCTGCGAGGTGGCTCATATGATACAGTTGTTGAAGAGGCAACCGTTATTAAGAAAGATTTAGCACTAGAGTTACCAACAAAATACAATCTAGTGGACAAGTAACAAAACAGATCTGTTAATTATCATCAAGTTTTTGCCCGATCAGTATCTTTAAATGTCTTCTCTCTGGAAAGCCTTTTTCTTGCAGTCAATGCTGATTGAAGTCCAGATAAAAAAATGCTCTTCTGTCTGTCAATTTATGTTTGGTGTTAAGTTATGTGCTTCAACTGATTTGGGGCAGGGGTATGCGGTTCAGGCCGCAAAACATCATTGCCGTTAGGCTTGGCAAAGGCTAATGCATGGAAAAGAATGTTTTATCCTCTTATTATTATCAAAAACATTGTAGAGATATTTACTAGAGCAGTCGGTGTCACTCTTGGATGAATACATCATTCACGACAGTAAAGTATGTTGTTGGTGATTGAATTTTTGGAACGTTTATGCAGAATACCAGATACATGTATAGAGTCTAAATTATTGATATCTTAACATTTTACTAACACGGAATATAAGATGAAATTTAAGATTGAAGTTTTTGCATGATAAATTTCACCCCTAAAAGGGTTCAATGTAAAAGTGGTAAGTATATTTAAATAAGCCAGTACTTGTCACCAGGGGATTGTGGTAGCCTAGTTGTAGAGCATTTGATTTTGAATTGAGAGGTCCAGGGTTTGAACCCTTTTGGAGCCACTATGTATCGTTGAACAAGACACATTTACACCTCACAGTTCTAGGGGAGCGCGGTGGCGTAGTGGTAGAGCGTCGGACTCCGAATCAAGAGGTCCTGGGTTCGATCCCCACAGGCATCACCATGTGTCGTTGAGCAAGACACATCTTCCTGCAGTACTGGTTAAACCCAGGAAGAGTTGGCTCCGTCCCGACATGACTGAAAAATTGTTGACTGGGATGTTAAGCCTAGAGGAAAACAAAAACAAAAACAAAAATAACTCACAGTTCTGGTTAACATCTAGAAAGCTGTGACTCCGATCAAACATGTCACAAAATTTACTCAGTCTTTTTGAACCTTAAACTGAGGTCTACAGTGGTCATATGACCATTGTTTTTTAAGTGGGACAGAAAACAGGAAATCAACCAACCAACTATGCTGCCTAACTATGAGCCACGACGCGAGAAAATCCGGTCTTCGGGAGTTCCGACCAGGTCCCACACAAACTGGCCTGTACAGTCCCAGAAGAAGGTTAAGAGCTTGAAATTTTGGTTATAAGAAGAGGAGGAATTGTACTATCCGTACAGCGAAAACAAAGGCTCTGATCAGATCAGCTTCGCAGTTACTGCGAAGCTGGTCTGCGCCTTTGTTTTCGCATTGGCAAAAATCCGGTTTGCTCATGACATGGCTCACTATTATATTCTACAAAGACAAAGACACAGTAAATTGATAAAACAGCATGTGCATGTTTAACACACTAGAAAACCAGTTTCCTTTTCTCATACCATAATCTGAATCTGTGATCTACTTTCTTTTCCTTTGTCAGGCGATGGGTCGGCAGCGACAGTATAGTACAATGGAAGTAATGGGGCAGAGCAGCCCCCCACCCCCAGACCCACAATCCCTGGTTTGTCCTAATTGCTTTATATGTTTCTTGTCACAAAGAGAAAAAAAGAAACAACAACAAAACAAAATATTCAACGAAAAAAAACACACAAAAAAACAAACTAAAGAACAAGGAACTGTTGTCATTGCCATACTATAAAACCAAACAATGATAACGGTGTCATTTTCTGATTTGAGAGAACTTAAGATAGCTAATAAATGTTGTTAAATAGATTTCCATATCAAAACTTAAAAAATTGAAGGCTTTTTAAGGTTCTTTTCATCTCTTTGTTATATGTTGTTCTTTTGTAGAATTAGAATTGAGCCTGTGCGTGAGGTAACCAACAATTTGGGTTCTCACCAGGTCCGACACAAACCCGGCTGTACAGTCACAGAAGATGGTTAGAGGCTGGAAATTATGTATTTCGAAAGTAGAGGAATTGTACTATCGATGTAGTGAAAACAAAGGCACTGATCAACTTCGCAGTTACTGTGAAGATGATCTGTGCCTTTGTTTTCGCCTATGCAGATTGTTGGTTTTCCCATGCCGCGGCTCAATTTTCTTTATACACTATGATTCTCAAAGTTGGATGTTGATTAAAACATATTGTTAAGATTTTTATATGCTTTTTAGCTCACCTGAGCCGTTAGGCTCACAAGGTGAGCTTATAGGATGGCCATGATCCGGCGTCCGTCCGTCCATCGTCCGTCGTCCGTCGTCCGTCCACAATTTCAAAGATCTTCTCCTCTGAAACCACTTGGCCAATCAAAGCCAAATTTTATATGAAGCATCTATAGAAAGGGGGAACCAATGTGTATATAAGAAATCCAGGTCACATGACCAAGATGGCCGCCATGCCCATATATGGTAAAAACCCTTCAAAAATCTTCTTCTCCAGAACCGGTGGACCGATTTCAACGAAACTTGGCATGAAGCATTGATGGCTCAAGCACTTCAATGTATATATAAATCATGGCCCTGTGATGACCTTGACCTATTTTACAGCAAGGTCAACATAGGTCGTCAATGCATTTGAATGGGGAAAACTTTTAAAATGTCATTTCAAGTAAAAGTCTTGCAGGAAATGGGCAGTAGGACTGAATATTAATGATTCTGAAAAAATTTGCACCCCAGGGGCTCATATGCCCCCACCCCGGGGCAATATACATGTATATTACCATAATATTCAAACATCATCTCCTCTGAAACCGCTTGGCCAATTAAAGCCAAATTTTATGTGAAGCATCAATAGGAAGGGGTAACTAATGTGTATATAAATAATCAAGGTCACATAACCAAGATGGCCGCCATGCCCATATATGGTAAAAACCCTTCCAGAATCTTCTTCTCCGGAACCGGTACACTGATTTCGAAGAAACTTGGCATGGAGCATTGATGGCTCAAGTACTACAATGTGTATATAAATCATGACCCTGTGATGACCTTGACCTTTTTTATGGCAAGGTCAGCATAGGTCGCCTATGCATTTGAATGGGGAAAACTTTTAAAAAGTAATTTGAGGTGAAAATCTTGCAGGAATGGGTAGTTTGACTGAATATTAATGATTCTGAAAAAAAAAATGGACCCAAGGGGCTCATATGCCCCCACCCCGGGGCAATATACATGTATATTACCAAAATATTCAAACATCTTCTTCTCTGAAACCACTTGGCCAATCAAAGCCAAATTTTATGTGAAGCATTTATAGAATGAGGGAACCAATGTGTATATAAATGATCCAGGTCACATGACCAGATGGCCGCCCTGCCCATATATGGTAAAAACCCTTCCAAAATCTTCTTCTCTGGAACCGGTGGACCGATTTCAACAAAACTTGGCATGAAACATCAATGGCTTAAGTATAGCTCGGCAAATAGGTCACTGTATGGGCGTTACCTTATGAATACGTTATTGGGTATGGTCTACTTTTGACCTAGGTAAAAGCTAAAGGTACACAGTTGAAAGACTCAACTCACATGTTGTCCGTTAGAATGAAAATCCGAGTTTGTCTAGTTTACTGGATTGGACAAAATAGGTAGCTGATCTTTAACGGTAAAATACGTGACAGCGCTCTAGGCTGACTGAATTCGACTTTTCTATTATCTCCCTACTTGAACAGATGGACTAGCCGACCACGCCCAGATATGAATATTTAAGTTGCCGCCCATACAGTGACCCATTTGCCGAACTATACTACAATGTATATATAAATCATGACCCTGTGATGACCTTGACCTATTTTACGACAAGGTCAACATAGGTTGCCTATGCCTTTGAATGGGGATAACTGTTATTTGTCGGTTGAAGGGAAAGACTTAAAGGAAATTGGCAAATGGACAGGATATTGATTATTATGAAGAAAAGTAATGGACACCAGGGAATCATCTGTCCCTTTACTGGGGCTTTTTTCCATAATATGCAAACATGTTTATTGGTATATACGTACAACAGATCTCAGGTGAGCGTTTACAGGACCATTGGTCCTCTGGTGTTTCTTTATTGATAGAATATTTCAATTCTAAAGTATAACCAAAAGAATTTTATGTTCTCAAATTATAGTTAAAATATTTATTTGTTTGATATATCCACATCTACAGTATTTTAATGAAAATGTATTCCAAATAGTAAAAAGAGTTGAAAACAAACACAGAGTAGGTATATTAGAATCCAGCACAAAGTCCCCCACAGCACACAAACAAATCCCAAACTTAGTCAAGCAGCATTATCTGAGGTACCTATCTTGTGTGTAAAGTGATAAACTTGTGATATCATCATTCTGGAATGAACTGAAACGTTTACTATCTGTAGATTTTGTCCCTAGAAGATACCACAGGACATGCTTTGCAACAGAAATAAATAATTTTAAATTGCGCATGAATGTGGAGTTAAAAAATAATGAAATATGAAAAATATGAAAAAATGAAAATAGTGAAAATACTATGATTATGAATTTGAAATGACAATTGCTAAGGAAAATGCGGTATTGTGCATAAAATTCTTTGTAATATATGGCATGTCAGTATACATGGTATACACACATTGAGAGTCACCACAGACTTTGTTTCTTGACAAGTTCAAGCAAAACATCTCCTTTCCTATTCACTTCATTTCCTATATTCACCACTAAAGCAGCATTTCAGTTCACAAATTATTCCCAGATCATTTGAATGCAAACACTGCATCGGTAGTGTCTGCTAGTATGCCAACATAAAATATTTGGATGCAATTGAGCATCAAGATTTTGCACTTATTTTTCATTATCCTGTGTTAATAACAGTTTTGAAATCTGTTTTTTTTTTTTTTTTTTTTTTCATTTTGTTTAATTCCTATTAAAACTTAAATTCTTATTGTGAAAACTAAAATTTTCATTGTGAAATCATTGGGACCTAGGGCCAATTGTTCAAAATTATCGATGTTGTTAGTTAATGATTCGTCAAAATTTCAAACAAGAATATTACAAATACACTGCTATTATTTTTTGTTGATAAAATGTGAGAAACCTTTGCAATGCAAAGGATTCTCACATTTATCAACAAAAAATAACAGTGTATTTGCTAATGTAGTCGGCATTAACATAACGAGCTGAGGTCTTAACAATGATGTTAAGCTAACAATATTTTGAACAACTGGCCCCAAATATACACTGGAAATCTTGTTTAAATGACAACCACTATAGACAGCTATTGTGCAATGTAAAAATTACCAAATCTACAAAACCAAAAAGCTGATTTTCAGAAGAAAAAATAATGAAAACTTTTTCCACAAATAAAATTAAAAAAAAAATCTTTGTTTAATATCCTTTAATTATTGAGTTTTCTACCATTGACTGTGGCATTACTGTGATATTTCGCTAATTTCAGAGCTCTATGGAAGCTGAACAAGATATACAGACTCGATCATTTGGCAAGGCTTACCTTGTTGCCAAGTGGTACAAGTTTGATAGAAGGTAGGTTGTCCAGTTGATATGACCTGGAGGATACTGTAACAGAATCAGAATCAGAATAGTTTACTGGTGAAACGTCAAACTGACAATACCACACCAGGGGGATGGGGCTTGACTGTAGGGGATTAGTCCCGAGCTCTCACAAGAGAAGTAAATTTAGACACACAATCTCAACTGACATTTCAGCAGAGAATCAGGGAGTTAATTCCAATCTCTAATAGTCTGGGGAAAACTATGTAAATAGGCATTTGTACTTGCTGAAGGTATCTGAAATGCCAAGGAGTGTTGATTCAGTTTAACAGTTTAATCTTTGTGGCTAAATGTTTTCTAAGGGGTCATACATCTATTTTTGTCTGTTTATATGCGACCTAATTGACGGCTGGGAAAAATTGATTTTATGACATACATTAAGAATTTTGTTAAAAACTGTCTTAAAGAATTTAACCAGAATCAACTTTATTCTTGACATCATGTTGCAAATCCAAATATGCAATAAAGCCCAAAGACCACTTGTTCATCAAGGTACAGTGTATTCTAAATGAGTGATGTTAGTGAAAACGTCATGGATGTTGGTGCAGATATCCCATGTTGATGTCTGAGATAGCCTATTTTGTCCTACTTGAACATTGAATGAGGGAAATTGCTGTTATGGCCTTACTTCCTACTTCTTAACCTTAATATATTTTTTCAGGTTTTTAAAGCCATTATTAACCAACAGTAGACCAAATTTAATGGAGACGTGTCCAGGCTGCTGCCAGCCCCTGGCTAGAATGCTGACCACCACTGAGCAAATGATGCAGGTAATTATCTTGTGTAGTAAGAGTAGCTAGTTTGAATGAAAAAAACAAACGCATCTATCTGTCATGATCTGATTTATTTGCAAGCTATCCATTCCATGTTATAATGAGAGTAAAATGTATAAACATATAGTAAAATTTGACTAAAATGACCAATTGGGGTCCAACAATGATCAGTGTTATATCCAAAACAGTGTTGTAAGGAACCGTGTTGTAAGGAACCGTGTTGTAAAGAGATCCAGGTGTTGATTACCATAGACAAATGTCACATCAGTAAGAGTAAATAACCAATGTAACTGGCTTCAATGGTTGATAAGTATAGCATAGGTCATGTGACTTTAAAATGCCTGTCATCTGAAAATAAAGAACATCAAGAATTACACTTTTATCTTAGGTGTTTGCTAACAAAGTTTGAATTTACTGGGATAAAATGTTTATTTAGATGATTTTTTCCTTTCTTTCGATTTTTAGACAGACCTAAATATTCAAGAGGATGATTCTGACACTGACATTATAGCAGATCACGGTGATATATCACTAGGAGGGAGTAATACTGGAACAAATGCCTCAACACCATCTGTTATCTCACCAGTAGACAAAGACCATACAGAGGTATGCTGAACAATTGGTCTGAATTGTCAATGAAAATCAGGGACAAACTAAGGTGTTCAAGACAAAAAAGAACTAACAGAAAACACACTCACAAAAACGACAATGCTTGGCTGAAGATATCAATTTTGGCAAGGAGGTAAATTTTAAGGCTAATGATGTCATTAAGATGTTGGCTTGTTAAAAGCTAGCAAAACTTATTACCAATTCAATGGTGCTTGGTGATCATTTGTTAAGTTTTAGCTAACATATTACCAAATGCATTGATATTTGATGATAAATGATCATAAGAATTAAGAAACTTCTGTGAAGCATATCTCCATCAAATTTTTTCTGGGTATTTGAAATATAAATGGTTGAAATAATTGTATTATGTTTCTTAATCACTGGAGAGGTTGGCATGAAAGGTGTGGGGTTCATTTTAGGAAAAATCTATTATTACAGAAGAACAACTTTTAGATATAATCTTTCAGACAGTGATACAGTTCAGATTTTAATTATTCTTGGCATGTATTTTGGTAATGTTTTGCTAGATTTACTTTATATTCAAGAGGATAAATTTAACTTAGTTTTATTGAAATCCCAATATTTTTTAAAGCAAACAAGATGTGATGTGTATGTTATACTACCACAGCATTGTTTTGACAAATATTTTGACAAATTAATTAAAGAAAGTCCTTGCAAAAGCTACTAAATGTTCCATTTATCTAGTATACAGTTTGGTTTAGGAATTAGGTAAAGTTATCAACTTTGGGTTTGTTAGAAATCTTGAGGGTCTTTCTACTGTAACATTTTAACTCATACATCAACATTTTCTTGATTTTTAAGATTTATCCTACATTAGCTACTAATTTCTAAGCATTTGTCAGTTGGGACATTTTCTTATTTGAATAGCATAAAATGTATCGAGTAAAAATTAGTCAGGTATTTATTTTATATGGGGTCACATAAAATGTACTTATATGTTTACATGTAAAATATATGGGCTTCATATTTTGTTATCTGATATTGCTATTATTGGATAATCTATTTTGTTGCTATTATTTGATACCACTTAAAGATCAGTTTTACCTTTTGTGGGAGACATTGCTTTTCTACTCTTTGGCTCTGTCACTGAAACAGACTCTATAAATACTTGAAAGTCAGTTACTAGCTCATTGTTTATATAAAGATTATTTGTTTTAGGTAAATCATGTTTGATCATTAAAATCTTAATAGATCTTTGACAATTACAGTGAATCAGAGTTTATACTTTTTGACATCACTGTACATGTTCAGAATAAATCAAACTGTTTTCAAACAAATAATGTAGTGTTTTGGTGATCTTTGCCCTTTTCATAGAAGGAATTTAATTATTATAAGGAAATAAGTTTGTCTATTGCAGAAGTTAAGCAAGTACACAAGTTGAAAGAGTAAACTTATATAATTTTGTTATTGAACATTTAATTTTGAAAATATAAGAAAGTGACAAAGTTTCATGTACTGTAAAATATTCTGCATGCATGTTTATATGTATCTTCCTATGTTAGCTGTTTTCATTTACTCATTTTGATCCTGATTTACTCAACAAATCATATGGAAAGTTCAATCCTTTTACTTTTGTTTGCCATTTATTCACCCTTATAAGCGTAACCATGTCCTGCTCATTTTGTAATGTTACTTTTTGTGACCTATGATTAGTATCATTACATACACATAAGTTTACATTAACTCATTTAAGCCTGGCGTCCCTTTTATGGGACATAGGCAAACAGAATAGCCCCAGATGTGACGCTGCAGAGCGCGGCGTCCCATCTGGGGCTATTCTGTTTGCTTAGAGAAGTTTCATCGAAAAATTGAACAAAATTTAAAAATCACACCTAACACCCCTAGAAATGAAAGTGGACTCACCCAAATGATAATGATGGGAAAATCCATTCGTCAAATATGGGTTAATCACCCAATTAATTATTGCCAAATGATTCCCATTCCTGATGCATGATTTTCAATATTACTATCAATGAAGCAGATGGGCCTGTATTTTCTGATAATCAAAGGGCAACTAGGAACCATAAAATGAAAATAACTTCTCCTGGGTTTCCAGCCATTTTAGAAACAGTTGAAGTTATACAGACTTATAAATTTGAAATGAAAGTAGAAACATTTTTCTACCTAGCGGTAAAACGAAACTGAGTTGCCTGCTTCATTGCACATCTGGTTTGCTCTTATGATGTTTTTTTTTATGTCAACAACAATGACCTGTCCATATTTTGTAGTAGGCAATTTATTGTATTGGTATTTGGTGCTTTAAATAAGTCTTACGGGTACCTTTTAAGATAGACCGACCTTTGCGAAAATGGCTAATTGGGGCAAAACTCCAGTAAATTATAGGGAGGCAGGTTAGCTTTGAAAGTCCAGTCGCTTAATGATGGAGTTCTAGCAAACAAAATTTAAGGATAAAGTATGTTGTATTGAGGTTTTAAAAAATAGCTCATTGAAGTTCATAAAATACTGGCCACATCTGTTTAACTGGTTTTGCTATTTTGTTGTCATTTTGGATGAAAGGTCTTGCTTGACTGGGAAGTATATCAAAAGCCTTTTAAAGTTAAAGAAACAAGCAAAATTCTGTAAAATTGAAGTAGGTATTAACTAACTGATTTACTTAAAAAAGAGGATTATGCATCATATGAATAACTGAAGCCAATTACCAGTTGCGTTAAAGCTTACAAGGGTGGATATTTTATTAATTTTATTTTTATTTTATTTTTGAGATTGATTTGGGTGATGCTGAAGATACACGTAGTGATGACCTTTTGTTGACCCCATGACCTCATTCAAGCATGACCTTGAACTTACAGATATGCTTCAGGTGATTGTGTTTTAGTTGCATCGTATTATGCTAGATAACCATAGTAACAATGCTAGGCAATTTTTCAGTGTGTGTTTTGACACATGTTCCTTCTTGCACATCCTTCCATTGTGGACTTTTAGGGTTTTGGTGACATACTTAGAGAGGTTTAGGTCTCAGAGGGACCAAATTATATCATTGTCAAAAATCAGGTGACTTTAAGAAAATAAGTTCCCTTTCCAGAAATCATGAATCTGCCACAGGATTTCAGTACAGAGCTTCTTACGCCAAAATCTTTGATATCTATCTATCTATCTTCCTTTACATCTTAACCTCCGAGGAGGACTTCAGATTGTGTTCCGGTATACCAAGAGCTGAAGGGGGTTAGTTGAAATAAAAGCAATGAAAAGTGGGTGACAAGACTTTGTACAGTGCGATTAAGAGTGTTAGTATAGTTAAAAGATAAAAAACAGATGCTGGTGTTCAAGGACTTTTGTGGTTTATCTGGCAGACAGCTGTGCTAAACTGAGCCAGAGTGGGTAGTACGGGGATATGCAGTGGTAGGGCATTCCAGTGTATAATTGTCCGGGGGAAAAATGTGAACTTGTAGTAGTCTCTTAGAGCTAGGATCTGCCTGTATGCCATGGGGTGATTTCTGGATGATTGTCGGGTGTTCCGGATCAGGAAGTCTTGAGCAGGGATGGCTACAAGGTCGTATGTGACCTTGTATAGGAGGACCAATCGACTATCTATGCGTCGTTGGTCGAGGGTGCGCCAGTTGAGATCCTGTAGCATCGCGGTCACACTAGATGTTTGTTGGTAATCTCTCATTACCCATCTAGCGGCCCGTCTTTGCACATCTTCAAGTTTCTTGATGTCTTGGTCGGTGTGAGGGGACCACACAGTAGAGGCATATTCTAGCTGTGGGCGGACGAGGGTTTTATATGCTGTGGACTTCAGGTCCTTGTTATGGACCCGGATATTACGTTTGATGAAGCCAAGAGTCTGATTTGCCTTTTTAGTAATAGTGTTGATATGATTTGACCAGCTGAGGTCTTCTGATAGAGTGACCCCAAGATATTTAGCGGAGGATACACTTTCAAGTACACAGCCATGAAGATAATATTTAGTTTGGTGTGGTGTTTGGCGTCGGGTCACATGAATGACCTGACATTTTGAAGGGTTGAAACTCATATCCCAGAGTTTTTCCCATTTCTCAAGGCTTTCAAGGTCTTTTTGTAGGATCTCTGAGTCATCTTGCTTATCAAGTGCAAGGTACATGGCTGTGTCGTCAGCGAATAGACGGACTCTTGATCTAACCTGATATTCTGCATGTTCTGTACACTTAGACATCTCTCTCAGCTAAAACAGGGAGAAATCCATCAGATGGAAAGTAGAATAGTCCTTGCTTATAAGTTGGTACCTTAAGGGATCATAGTGGCCTAGTAGAAAAGTTCTTAACTTCAGAGTCCTGGGTTTGAAACCTGACTGCACCATATGTTTCCTTGAGCAAGACACAGGAAGCATTGGCTCCGTACCAACATAACTGAAAAATTTTGAATGGAATATGAGACTTGAACCCAAACATCTTTATGCATAGTATATAGTTACTGTTTTCTGTGGATTTATATCAATACCATTCATCCACATATTTCTAACTCTTTATGGCTTGGTTAAATGTTTGCTTAAGTGTTTATCTTTTTTGTTACTTTTTTGTAATATTACTTTTGATCAATTTCTTCCTTTTTGTCAGCTTTAAATGTAATAAAGGGTGTTAGAATAATGTCTGATATATTTCTGTCTCATTTTATTGTTTTTCGAAACTAGGGAAGGTATTAATACGGTATAGCTCATGTCATATTCTCATCAGAGAATCAGAGAGTAAACAATAGACACATTTTTTGTAGTGGTTTTTGTCCCTTAGAAACATTTGGTGTTAAAAATTTATATGCAAAGTCGACCGTAGTATGTAAACTGTTGATTTTTGGCTGTGTTTTTTTTTTATTTCATTATTTATTATTTTTTGTGTGGTGGAAGAGAGGGTCATACATTTTGTAAGTGTCTACCATATTTCAAATTAAAAAAAATAACAGCAATCATACATAATACTTTTCTTCACTGTGGCACACCCCTTTTTAGGTACACCATATCATTTTATAACATTTTAAGTCTATAAATACATTTCTTCGTGTAATGCACAGGTTGAACTTCATGCAGTGTTTTAGGTGAGTTTGGTATTGATTGATGAAACCTCGTGATCTTTTGCATGAGTAACTGTCCGGAAACCACTTTCATCAAAGCATTTTAGGATGTTTTTGTCCTAAATCTATTACATTAATATTGCTTGGGATATGATTTATGAAGTTCCTAGGACAAAATAGCTTGATGAAAGTGGTCCAGATCTCATTAAAACACTTCCATTGCACAGTAGAGCCAACTGATATGATTTTGATACTCAGCTGAGCAATATGGCCCCATCAGATCTTTATTGTTTGCCTATATGAATTATGATAAAACTTATTTCAGTCTCTTCAGCTGAGCATGGAATTAAAACTGCTGATAATTACTAATGTTACACCCTATGGGCGGTTTGCCTTTATTACGTCAGGGTGACCATTTGTCACCAACATGACATGCATACCAGCCGGGTTTTGAACCCACAACCCCTTGATTGCTAAGCAAATATGCTATCTATTACACCACCGCGGCTGTACTAAAATAGACATATTGTTTCGATTTTCTTAATAAAAGAGAAAAGGGAGTTTTAGTTGAATTGCTAATAAATCAAATGTAATACCTATATTTGTCGCCATTTGAAGGCAGGATATATTTCATGCTCCCCTGAGTAGAGTGCTAAAATGTTTTAAAACCTCATGGACAAGAGTCTACATTACTGAAAAGACATCCAAACAAAATGGGACCCTGAGCATTTCTCTATAAGTTTGGATTGTTCATTGTTGGATCTAGGCAAATAGTATAGCTCTTGATGTGACACTGCAGGACATGACAGCACCATCTGGGGCTTAGTACATAAGTCTGTTTGTGTAAAGGAATTTAATAAAGTAAAAATGAAACAAATTATTTTGAAATCGCTACTTATGCACCTGAAAATCGAAGGGTACTCACGCAAATTATAATGATAGGCAAGTGCATTAGTCTCAAATGGGTTGAAGAATAAAGTATCAAAATGTATCACATTGGCACATTTCTGTTGACAGTGGCACATAAAAAGGTTTTCTCCCAGTTAGGTAGTTCTCACTTCTCATTTTCTGCAAACGTGTTTTCTATAGAACTGAGTGAAGTTATCCCATAGTGTGTGGTAAAGTCTTCGTGTAACTCACACTGTGTTCCCATGTTTCTTAGAATTTTAAGGTAGTTGTATTTTTACTTACCTCACCCATGAATGGGATTTACTTCTTCAGATTGATAGATATATAATACACTTTTGTAATGTATGATCTTTGGTGGCTCCCATGGCCAACTGGTTAAGAGACCTTATATTTCATTAACACGCTTAGTCATTTGATCATCTTACTGCTGTGCCTGGTGTGGGTTCGAGCCCCACACGGGGCACATGTGAGACAAGCCAAGTTTAAGCCAAGTTCTGCTTGCATGAGTCCCAGGTGTTTTTTCTCGTGGTTCTCCCATTTTCACCCAACCTACTGATTAGCCCGTCTCATATGAGCTGAAATAATCTTGAAAGGGATGTAAAACTGAATTAAAAAAAAAAAAAAAAAAAAAAGAAAAAGAAAAAAAATATGTGATCACCGTTCGGGAACCAAATGTCCTACTTTACATGATCAGGATTTCCTAAGTTTTTACAATTTTGGAAATGGCTAAACTAAATTGTTTAGCGTTTTTTATGTTGAACATTAATTGTGATATATACAAAATTAATTACTGGAGTGCTGGACTGATAGTTACTTAATTTCAGAGTGCTATGTTGCCCTTAATACCACGTCCCAGATCCCGGCATGAGGTACATGTATAGTGTTTTCTCACCCTGCACTGCCGAAAACTTCACTTCCATTGATTTGATAGCAGTTATTACATGTTTAATAATCTGCTTAATTCATTTAATTTATTTATAGCTTAACCGATTCAAACAAGATTATATAAAATTTTCTTAATAAAACTGGCTGTTACAATACACACACTGAATATCCGAGATGCAACGAAATTTGTTACAGTTCAGATTGCTGTAGCATCACTTGACACATGGCAAAATGGAGTGAAATGATTGGAAGCCAGAGCAATTATCATTACCAAAACTTGCCTAGACAATATAAAGAGATATTTTTCATGAGCAAAAATTGAAAATTTCATTTGAAAAAATTTGATTTTTTTAATAAATTGGCTCAAAATATACATTGTGGGTACACATAAGAACCGCCTCGGTGAGGCGGTACGGCGGTACCGCCTCGGTGAGGCAGTTCTGACGAGTGCCCACAATATATGTTTAGGATAGAAGTTAAGAAAACTAGGTATACCCCTGCAAACCCCAGTTTTCCTATAGAAAAATGGGGTTTAAGGGGGTATACATTACACAGACGTTATCGTGATATGCTGCAACCTACAGCAAGACTATGAACTTGTCGCTGTTTGTTGTTGTCCTGTCCTGCCTGTTTCCAATTGCTGCACTCGATTTTGTCAAGTACTGTACATTGCATCATTCTGCACTGTAAGAATCAGGGGTATAGAGTGCGTACATACTCAGTATGGTACCAGTCATAATCTACTTTCTGTGAGTTTCATTTATGTTCAAAAGTATCAGCTAAAGCTTTGTATTTTCTTTTTTTCATTTAGAGAAGAATTATTTTATGCTCCTCAATTTCAGCAAGTAATTCCAAGGCAGCCTCGTTTCACAAACAGTCATTGTAAGCTACTCATTTGCCCACAGTTATACCGCGTTAATTGTTGCAAAATCAAATGTTCATGTTTTGTTTTTGTTTGTTCTGTTCTGTTTTCTTCTGTTTTGTTTTCTTTGAATGATTTTTTTTATAAGTTGTCAAAAAAGGAGACTTCTTTGCCTCTCATTGGATACAACTACACAATGTAATGGCTTTTCTGCTTTTGATCTTACGCAGAGGCCAATTTTTACATGTATGTTACATCTTGACTGAGATAAAAATACCTTTACAAACTAAAGCTTTTGCTTTTGATTCGCAACCACAATAAAATATATAGGGATTATTTCCCCTTCCCATGCTTTATGTTTACACACCTTGCCCAGATATATTGAATCATATGATCTATGTGAGTATAATTAAGTTTACTTCTGCAAGAATTCGATTCATTAGTGGTTTTGCATTTATACATACAAAACGAGCAGTCAGTTCAATAAGATTTGTTATTTTGAGCTTTTAACAGTTTTAAGAATAATAAAAGTTGCAATTTTAATTCAAATGGCAAAAAAAAAAAATGTTTATCATATGACTTCGCTGTTTTAGTGGATAACGTCATGTAATAAAAAGTGTTATGACCACACATGTATCAACATTTTTTCGGAAATATGTAACGTCATTGACGACGTCCGTAACAACAGACAGTGTAAATTTTCATTGAAAATATGTCCACATTGGAAGCAATAAAATCCTATTTTAAAAGTCATATGATAAAACGAATCTTACACGAGTGGTCATTTCATATGAAATTTATTAAACTCGCCAAAGGCTTGTTTAATAAATTTCATATGAAATGACCACTCGTGTAAGGTCCTCTATTTCTATAATTTTAGAACATACTGTAGTCATTTCTTCATCATCTCACCTCTCTTTCATATTTTGATGACATTATTTTTGATGCATATTTGACTTCTGATGTCAAGTATATCATAAATATAATTATGCTTAGACAGTGAACAAATCCTTTTACTGCCAATGAATTGAAATCATCAGAGTGGCAAAATGTAATTCCTAAAAACATATTACAAATATGCAGAAGATCTTGTAGTTTTAAAATCCCTTGACCAAACTTTATAGTTTACTTATCAAAACAAATAACTTAATGACATCACTGTTTATTACATTTCAGCTCCGCGATGAAGGAAGCAGTGACGGTGACCTTGGCATTGGAGATAAAGGTCAACCAATGAGATTACGGGTCAACTTTGGGTCACCGACAGGGGAACATGTGTGATAGAGGGAAACTCTGAGATAACTTCTCCTGACGATCAAACTGCTTCCAAATTTCAGCAGAGGGAGAAGTGAAAAATGAATAGAAAAGAAATTTATGCCTAGATTTCTCTCGAGTTTTCTTTTAAATAGAAGAAATGTCCACAAAAATTGTACGACCAGCTTTAAGCCTGTGATATTAGCTAGAAGGTTGACAAGATTCAATCAAAAGACTTTTACAGCACTCATTTGACAGAAAACCAAGGCAAGTAATACATCAGGAAAATATGTCCATGAAATGAATATAACCCCCTTCAACCCCACTTTTATACAGAAAAAACTGGGGTTTGCAGGGGTATACCTATTTTTCTTATTTTTGCTCCAAAATATAGATTCTGGGTGCTTGTTAGAACTGCCTCAATGAGGCGGTTCTAACGTGTACCCAAAATCTATGTTTTGAGCAAAAATAAGAAAAATATCGAAATTTTTCTACCAAAAATTTTTCTACCAAAAATTTTCATTTTTTACAACTTTGAAAATCTCTGTTCATTGTATGGGCATGTTTTCATAATGTATGTTGCTTTTGCTGTCATTCTTCTAGTTTGTGTTAACTAGTTTTAAAAACAAAATCTAAAAACACCTGAGAATGATGTGATACTTATAAAACAGCGAGTAGTAGAAAGTCTCCGTGACATGTTGTTCGTCCATGTTGTTTTTGTTCTATAAGTCAGATCTGAAGATTAGGTATGTTAAGATTAATATCTTAAACACATCATAGTCTCCAGCCTTGTCATAATAAGTTCTTTTATCATATGACATCGCTGTTTTCCAGTGGATAATATCATGTAATAAAAAGTGTAATGACCACACGTGTATTAACACTTTTGCGGGAATATGTAACGTCATTGACGACGTCTGTAAATTTTCATTGGAAATATGTCCACTTTGAAGGCGATAAAATCATAATTCAAAGGTCATAAATTATTATGATAAAATGAATCTTACACTCATGGTCATTTCATATGAAATTTGTTAAGGCTAGTTTAATAAATTTCATATGAAATGACCGCTTTCGGCGATTTTAATAAATTTCATACGAAATTACCACTCGTGTAAGATCCTCTATGTAACCAGTTTATCCTGGGATTAGTGTAAAGACCTTAATTTATATTTTAGTTTTCATCATTAAGACTGAAGAAACCAATGACAATTGACATGCGCTAGTGATAGACTCAAATTAGCTTTGTCACATGTTGCCAGTATGTGGACTGAGAGTAATAAAGAGTTTTGTATTGTATAGCAACATCTTCGCATGTGAAAAGAAACGATGTGGATTTACGACCAGATCCAACACAAATCAGCCTGTACAGTCACTGTGACTGAGTCACAGAAGCAGGCTAGAGGCTTGAAATTTTGGATATAAGTAGAAAAAGAATTATACTGTCAGAGTAGCGAAAACAAAGGCACTGATTAGCTATGCAGTTACTGCACAGCTGATCTGCGTCTTTGCTTTTGCGTATGCAGATTGTTGGTTTTCTGGTGCTTTATGAAATGGTAGATTTGTTTGATTGGAAGGTTTTCAACTTGTAATATACATGTGCTTTGATTTTTACGTATTTTGTATACCGAGTAAAATCATGTTTTTGATTTAGATAATTATAGTATATTTCTTGGGCTTCATTTGCCAGTAAACACAGATCACTAAAATGGCTTCAATAGCCAAAACAGCAGTATGGCCCACATCTTTTTTACCTCTTTTAAGACTTTGTGTCTTATTTATGGGACATAGGCGATCAGAATAGCCCCAAATGTGACACTGCAAAAGGCGGCGTTCTATGTGGAGCTTTTCTGTTTGCTTATAGGAAATTTATCGAAAATGAGATAGAAATTAAAAATTACTCCTGACTTCCCTCAATATGTAGAAAGTAGAAAGTGAACTCCACCAATTGATAATTATAGGAAAGTCCAATTGTCAAAAATGGGTAAATATCATCATCGCTATAAGGAAATAAGATAGCTTGAATATTATCCTTGTGCCCTGTTTTTGAAATGTTCATGTTGTGTTCAGTTTTTTATTTATCAATGCTCATTTGGATAGAATGAACATGTAAATGTGATTTTTTAACATCTGAAACACCACTGTTATATGAAAGCATTGTCTAAAGGCTTTCCTTCAGGTGCGGCACAACCATATTGTACAATAATAGCAGGGCCATCGACGGCTTTTTAAAAGTGGTATGGCCATGAAATGCCAAAGGCGTTTAATGCAGACACCAGCAAGGAAGAGCTCGAGAGGGGTTTGGGGTGCTCCCCCGAGAAGATTTGTCTGTAGAAGGGTTTTTAATGCACTTTAGACCATTTTTCTGCTTACAATGTGTGCTTTGTCAAGCATGCTTTTGTTAAGTTTCTTGCTTTTGCCAATGGCTAGGGCAACCATACCTGTGTAAGATGGGAAGTTATTTATTTTCAATGTCATGTGTAAAATGCAATGTCATAATGCAGCAACATGCTGTTTGAAAACCATAAAGTCTGAAAATTCTCTTCACCTGTTTGGGTTAAACTTTATTTCAATTGTATAGATACAATATACATTATAGACAATGGTACATAATGACAATAACAAATATACAATAAGGATTGGGAAGGAAGTCTTGCGACTTTTGTAATCCTGATTCAGTGTCTCACCAAGGAAAAGCCGTCAGTGTATGTGGGAATATAAAAGATATATTTTGACCTGACTTTTGATCAATTAAAGAAGAAAAATATGCAAACTTTAGAATATGAAGAAGAGCGGTTTCTCTAAAACCTTTACATGTAAACAGTGTGTCTGGAGTAACATTAGTTGGGGATGTGTCAATTTTTTTATTGATATTTTTCAGTGATATGGGCAGGGTACCTGCATGCACCTTGTCGCTACTAACATAATTATGTTTGTATAATTATGTATAACAAATGAATTTCACACCTTCGACTAGTGACCACTGGCTCATTTATCATCAATTCTTATGAGTTGCTGCATGAAAAAAGGAAATGATTATTTGGCAGAAAGTGGTAAATTGAAAATTGTGGTCTGACAAAAACCATGTTTGGCATAAAATGTGGTCCAGACTGGCTGGTCCGCCAATGACAGCCTTGAACACATTACGAAAACTTGCCCATGCAATATACAGATTTTTCTTAAGTTGTAAAAATTGAAAATTTTCAGTAGAAAATGTTTGATGTTTTTCTTATTTTTGCTCAAAACATAGATTGTGGGTACACGTTAGAACCGCCTCGTTGACGCGGTTCTAACGCGTACCCAGAATCTATGTTTTGGAGCAAAAATAAGAAAATTAGGAATACCCCAGCATACCCCAGTTTTACTATATAAAAGTGGGGTTTAAGGGGGTATTCAATATACGGACATGTTTTCCTGATGTAATGAGATTTTCATGGCATCTTCCAGGTTAATTTGATGTCCAACTCAGATTTTCAGACTGCTATCAGTGGCTCATATTGAGCTAAGGTAGATTAGACAAGTGCTTTGTATATTCCGGCCTGACCGTGGTTAAACTTGATACATTGAAATGATTAATTCTTCACTTATACTTATTATTTATTAGCTCACCTGAGCCGTTAGGCTCACAAGGTGAGCTTATAGGATGGCCATGATCCGGCGTCCGTCCGTCCATCGTCCGTCCACAATTTCAAAGATCTTCTCCTCTGAATCCGCTTGGCCAATCAAAGCCAAATTTTATATGAAGCATCTATAGGAAGGGGGAACCAATGTGTATATAAGAAATTCAGGTCACATGACCAAGATGGCCACAATGCCCTTATATGGTAAAAACCCTTCAAAAATCTTCTTCTCCAGAACCGCTGGACCGATTTCAATGAAACTTGGCATGAAGCATCAATGGCTCAAGCACTACAATGTGTACACTGAAACAAAGTTATAAAGAGGCCACTTTTCAAACTAATTTTTTGTTTCTAAGCCAAGTTCAAAATTGCACAATTTTTTGCCAAAAGACGTGTCTTTCAAGTAAGTAAAGTTCCAAAGTGTTAAGAAATAATTTTCTTTTACTAAAGGCGTTTTTGGAGTAAAAATGCAAAAATCAATGTTTTTAAATAAAAAATTGGATACAGCACACCATTTATTGAAATAAGGAACGGGTGTCATCAAAGGGGTCGTTACGGCTCGGAAAAACATCAAACATTCGAATTTTCTCTACTGGTAGAATTTTTATGCATTTTTAAAAATCGCCAATTTTGAGATTTTTTGAAAAATTCATAAATGTGCCTCTTAAACATGTTGACCCCTGTTAAATTCACTTGATGAGGCCTGGAAATGAGAGATATAATTCGACTGAACTGTTTTTGACCATTTTCGAGGACCAACATGTCAAGGCTGCCGCACACTTCCGGTTTCAATGCCAATTTTTAACGAACAAAATAACAAAATTTGTGGACGATTTTTTTAATTTTCAAAGTTTATCAGAGTCTAGTATTTGACCTAAATAATCGTTGAAAATTTCAATGCCGTGCTGCTGATAATACCGCAACTGGAGAAGAACAAAGTTGGTATGCAAATTGCATACAAAAGCTGAATTCCTGTTATTCAGGTTGTTGTCTTCTTGCATGTGCAAAACAGAAACGAAGATTCTTATTGCAGCAACACTTTTGACTTAATTTTATCTTGCATCATGGCAGTCAGTAGCACTTTCAAATAAATTAAAATGTAAAAACACAACGTCATAATATGACATTTAGTTTGATGTTAATAAATTGTGAATTTTTGAAATAGGGTACCTTTACACATGCTTCGTCTGTGTGAGAAGTATCACGCATTTTGGAATGCAGAAACTCACAGAGCCACTGTTAGACATTGGTTTATTCATATGATCATGAATTTTAATTGATCGTATTTTACTTTCTGAACTAGAAGACAAAATATGAGGTGGCCTCTTATAACTTTTTTTCAGTGTATATAAATCATGACCCTGTGATGACCTTGACCTATTTTACGGCAAGGTCAACATAGGTCGCCAATGCATTTGAATGGGGAAAACTTTTAAAAAGTCATTTGAGGTGAAAATCTTGCAGGAAATGGGTAGTAGGACTGAAAATTAATGATTCTGAAAAAAATTGGACCCCAAGGGCTCATGTGCCCCCACCCCGGGGCAGTATACATGTATATCTCCATAATATTCAAACGTCTTCTCCTCTGAAACCGCTTAGTAAATGAAAGCCAAATTTTATGTGAAGCATCTATAAAATGGGGGAATCAATGTGTATATAAATAATCTAGGTCACATGACCAAGATGGCCGCCATGCCCATATATGGTAAAAACCCTTCAAAAATCTTCTTCTCCAGAACAGGTGGATTGATTTCAATGAAACTTTGCATGAAGCATCGATGGCTAAAGTACACCAATGTATGTATAAATCATGACCCTGTGATGACCTTGACCTATTTTACGGCAAGGTCAACATAGGTTGCCAATGTATTTGGATGGGGGAAAACTTTAAAAAGTCATTTTAGGTGAAAATGTTGCAGGAAATGGGCAGTAGGACTGAAAATTAATGATTCTGAAAAAAATTGGACCCCAGGGGCTCATGTGCCCCCACCCCGGGGCAGTATACATGTATATCTCCATAATATTCAAACGTCTTCTCCTCTGAAACCACTTGGTATATCAAAGCCAAATTTTATGTGAAGCATCTATAAAATGGGGGAATCAATGTGTATATAAATAATCTAGGTCACATGACCAAAATGGCCGCCATGCCCATATATGGTAAAAAACCTTATAAAATCTTCTACACTGGAACTGGTGGACCGATTACAAAGAAATTTCGCATGAAGCATCGATGGCTAAAGTACTACAATGTATATATAAATCATTACCCTGTGGTGACCTTGACCTATTTTATGGCAAGGTCAACATAGGTCGCCTATGCATTTATATGGGCTTATATGGCCGCACCCCGGGCAGTATACATGTATATTACCAAAATATTCAAACATCTTCTTCTCTGAAACCGCTTGGCCAATTAAAGCCAAATTTTATGTGAAGCATCCATAGGATGGGGGATCCATAGGATGGGGGAACCAATGTGTATATTAATAATTTAGGTCACATGATCAAGATGGCCGCCATGCCCATATATGGTAAAAACCCATAAAAAATCTTCTTCTCTGATAGATTGATTTCAAAGAAACTTGGTATGAAGCATCGATGGCTAAAGTACTCCAATGTATATATAAATCATGACCCTGTGATGACCTGGACCAAGTTTATATAATATGGCAAGGTCAACATGGGTTGCCTTTGCATTTGATTTGGGAAAACTGTTAAAATGTCATTTGAAGGGAAAAGCCAGCAGGAAATTGGCAAATGGACGGAATATTGAAGATTCTGAAAAAAGAAAATGGCCCCAGGGCTTTAGCTGCCCCTGCACTGGAGTTAAATACCATAATATTCAAACATGTTTATTGGTATATGCAGCAGATCTCAGGTGAGCGTTTACAGGACCATTGGTCCTCTGGTTTATGGCTACCATGTAAAATCTAGTTAAATCAGATGCATTGCAATGCAATATCTACTGTTGTTTTAATAAATGCTGAAAAAAACAAGAGATTAAGAATAGAAATAAAATAATTTGTTAATTTGTTCTGTCTCAGTTGAATGTGTTTTTGAGAAAATTCAATATTCGGCAAGCCTACCAGTTAATATATTTTTTTTAGGTTTTGAAACATTTTGTTGGAAATAAGTATATGTTATGTATCTGTATAGATCTGTTAAGATCTGGTTACAATAGTTATTTTAAGAGAAGAAACATTAGGTTTTCACCAGTTTTATCTTTTACAGGTTACCTCTGAAAATACTACATGTACATGTACTAGTTTGAAATAATCTCAATCTTTATTTGCCAAAAAGTCTGGCAAACTTAAGTATTTTGATTCCTCAGAAATAAAATTTACTTTTGAATGATTTGGATTAAAAAATACCACATTATTGTCATTTTCAAGGATTAATATTATGATCATGGTTTGTGGCTTGTGGTAAATTTATTGGCAAATTTATGAATATAAAACAGTGCCCCGAGGCCCGAGATGAAAAAATAAAAAATGCATTTTTGTAATGATTTATGATTGTACTGTAGTATAGAGGGCATTTATCTTTTTGGAAGTTTGGTTTTGTGATTTTATGTCCCATTCAACATTTCTGAGTCAGGTCAGAATGGAAGCATCACTTCCTGGGTATTAACTAGTACTATGGGGAGTTACTAAAGGACACAACCACCCCAAGTGGGTATAAATCCTCTGCTTCTCAATCAGAAACCTGAGGCATAAACTGCTAGGCTGCAAGAATCCCCTGTATAAGGTCTGTGTGCAGATGTAAAGATTTGGTTATTTGGTGAGATTTCATATCGAAGTGCTAAAATGTATTTCTAAATCTGAATTGATTGATATACATGTATTTTGTTGATGTTATTTTGATTTTATTTATTGTTCTTGTTGTAAAATAGTGTTTAAAATTGTTCTTTGTGCACATACATGTGTATCAAAAAAAATAATTTTCAACTTAAATGAGCTGAAGTAAAATGCAATGTAGATTTTTTTTTTTTTTTTTTTTTTCCAAATTTTGTATCATATCCTATAGAATACAAAAATTAATCAAGGGAGATAACATGGGTTTAAATTTATATGACAAGTAGCATGATGGGCAACATTCATTCATTTGAGAACCATTGTATGTCTATGGCTATTTTTATGGGCAACTAAGTGTATCTCATCTGTCGGGGGATAATATAATAGAAATTCAAAATCAGTGCCCAGCAGCAGACTATGCATCAGGAAAACAAGTCTGTGTAATGTATACTGCATTATACCCCACTTCAATATAGAAAAAAATTGGGTTTGCAGGGGTGTACCTATTTTTCTTATTTTTGCTCCAAAACATAGATTGTGGGTACTTGTTAGAACCGCCTAGGTGAGGCGTATCTAATGTGTATCCACAATCTATGTTTGGAGCAAAAAATAAGTAAAATATAAAAAAAAAAAAATTCTACCGAAAATGTTTGCAACTTCAGAAAAATCTATATATTACATGGGCGTGTTTTCGTAATGGCTTGTTCTCTGGCTACCTGTATGCTTATAGCTCTTGGCTTTAGAACATTTTTTTACCAATGCTTATGATTTTTATGTGTTGTAATTGTGCAATACTTGGTTACTTTTAGATATAAATAAAGCAAATTTTCAGCCATGCCTAACTCAACTATTGTATCAGTAATGATAAAAGTTGTAGATATTCATTTTTGCTAAACTATAAAGGCTAATCATGTCAATGTTAAAGGGACTACTATCATCATGTCCCCAAAGTTGAGGAAATAAGGTGTACATTATGTAGTTTACCTGTTGGTCATTTGTTTCTTAGTCTGTTTGCACATCTATCAAGGCAAATGATGTGAACTTTTCTATCACATGTTTTTATGAGGATAAATGTTAGTAGCTACATTTGTTGTGGATTGTCTCAGTTTAAAAGCGGAAGATATCAAACATCTATTCATGCTTATCTCAACTGAGCACAGTACCATTAAATGTTAACTTGAGTTACCCAGATGCAGTGGATTCTGAATGCAGGAATCTGCATTTCAAATGCATCTTTATTGAAAGTCTATAAGACTTTTCTATGGAAGGCAAAAGCCGTCAAAAGTCCCATTTTTAAATGAAATAGACAAAATAGAAATGAACTAATTCATTTTCAAATAAAATAAACCGTTCTATCACATAAAACAAACGAAAATGACACAAAACAATTACTTATGTGAAACAGACCAATTCATTTTAAAACCAAACAATCAACTTAGCCAAATGGGACAACTTGAAATCAAACGAAACAAACGTTTCACAAACCAAACAATTGATTCTGAAATAAACCTATCCGTTAGTAAAAAAGGGTGTAGGTCAAACGAAGTACCGAAAAATCGAATATTAATAAAATGGACCCGAGTCAGTTAGGCCCAAAACGACTAACTTGGAAAGCGTCAAAGTCTCATCATGATCGAACATCATCAACATCATCATCATCATCATAATGATCGATCATCATGATCGATCATCATGATCGATCATCATCATCATCGATCATCACCATGACGATCGATAGTCATCATCATGATCGATGACCATCATGATCGATCATCATCATGAACGATCATCATCATGATCGATCATCATCATGATCGATCATCATCATGATCGATCATTATCATCGATCATCATCATCGTCGATCATGATGATGACTATCATGATCGATCGATCATCATCATGATCGATAAACATGATCGATCAGCATTATCATCATCGATCATCATCATCATGATCGATCATCATCATTATCAATCATCATGATCGATCATGATGATCGATCATCATGATAGATCATCATCGTCATCATCGTGATCGATCATCTCGATCATCATTATGATCGATCGATCATCATCATCATCATGATCGACCATCATCATTATGATCGATCGATCATCATCATCATGATCGATCATCATAATCAACATCCTTGAACATCATCATGATCAATCATCAACATTATGATCGACTATCATGATCGATCATCATGATGATAATCATGATCAATCATGATTATCGATGATGATCGATCATGATTATGATCATGATAATCGTGATGATGATGATGATCAATCATGATGATGATGATCGATGATTATGATGATGATCGATCACGATAATCGATCATGATGATGATGATCGATCATGATGATGATGATCGTTCATCTTGGTGATGATTGATTATGATGATGATGATGATGATGATGATGATGATGATGATCGTCGATCATGATGATGATCGTTCATCATCATCATGATCGACGATGATAATGATTGATGATGATGATCGATGCTGATGATCGATCATGATGATTATGGATCATGATGATGATCGTCATGGTGATGATCGATGATGATGATGATCGATCATGATGATCGATCATGATGATCGATCATGATGATCATGATGATTATAATGATGATGATGTTCGATCATGATGAGACTTTGACGCTTTCCAAGTAAGTCGTTTTGGGCCGAACTGACTCGGGTCCATTTTATTAATATTCGATTTTTCGGTATTTCGTTTGACCTGCACCTTTTTTATTACTGGATAGGTTTATTTCGGAATTGATTGTTTGGTTTGGGAAACGTTTGTTTCGTTTGATTTCAAGTTGTCCCATTTGGCGAAGTTGATTGTTTGGTTTTAAAATGAATTGGTCTGTTTCACATAAGTAATTGTTTTGTGTCATTTTCGTTTGTTTTATGTGATATAACGGTTTATTTTATTTGAAAATGAATTAGTTAATTTCTACTTTGTCTTCTTATTTTGGTCCGTTTCACATTAGGAATTTTTTTGTGTCATTTTCGCTCGTTTTATGTGATATTACGGTTTGTTTTATTTGAAAATGAATTAGTTCATTTCTACTTTGCCTGTTTCATTTAAAAATGGGACTTTTGATGGCTTTTGCCTTCCATACTTTTCTACTCGTCCACCATGTGAGTAACCTAAGTGAGAGCAAGGTAAATTCTTCAGTGCTCAGCAGAGATGAGAGTAAAAAGTTGTATAGTCAAGGGTCAAGGGTAATTCCACAAGATTAGAAATCTGATTGACTTAAATGAGCCGCCTCGTGGGAAAACCAACAATCTGCTTAGGCGAAAACAAAGACGCAGATCAGCTTCGCGGTAACCGATCAGCGCCTTTGTTTTCGCTACTCGGATAGTACAATTCGTCTTCTACTTAAATCCGAAATTTCAAGCTTCTAGCTCTTTTCTGTGCTTGTACAGGTCGGTTTGTGTCGGACCTGTTCGGAAACCACATTGTTGGTTTTCCCACGAGGTGGCTCAAATGTATTTTTGGTTTAGTTTGAAAATTAAATAAAGAAGATAGTGTTCCTTTTATTTGGATGAAGTTTCATACATGCATTTTTGAGCTGCAAAGGAAAATTTGTGAGATATTTTATTATTTTTGGGCAGTGTCTTCATTGATGTCAATGGAAAAGTGGCTTTTTCCAAATTTCCTAAAAATTTGAACTGCATCAGGAAAACATGTCCGTGTATCGAATACCCCCTTAAACCCCACTTTTATATAGTAAAAATGGGGTATGCAGGGGTATACCTATTTTTCTTATTTTTGCTCCAAAACGTAGATTGTGGGTACTCGTTAGAACCGCCTCGCCGAGGCGGTTCCAACGTGTACCCATAATCTATGTTTTAAGCAAAAATAAGAAAAATATCAAAAAATTTCTGGTGAATTTTTCAATTTTTACAGTAAAAAAAAATCTCTGTATATTGCATGGGCAAGTTTTCGTAATGATTACACCAAAATTGTAAAGTTCATGCATCTTTTATTCACCTATACAACAACAGGACCCCTGATTTTAAAAGTTGGTTATGCAAAATATGGAGCCTTTCTTAAGCATGAAAATGCATCAAGAGTCTACATGAAAGCACATAAGAGTCTATGGTTGAATTACTTTTGTCCCTTGACAGCGTAACCTTGGGGCCATCGTTTGGCATGTATATGTATGTGGTTTATAGTCATTTTACGACCTCTAAAGCATTTTTATAGTGTGATCCTCATCATGATAAAGCTCTGTCACTTTTATTATTTTTCAAACCAGGTAAGGCTCAATCTCTAGAGATATATTTATATTATGGATACGGAAAATTTATCTTAGTACTGTTTACCATTTTAGCTTGCAGTATACACCTACTTGTAAAAGTAATAGCTTGCAATATAATCAATATAGATGATATTACAATGTCTTGAGTGTGGCTAAAAATGTGAGAGAAAAAAATGCTGGCTGATATGCTTTGTTGTAATTGTACTTGGTATAAGACATTGTTTTCATGATGAGGTTCAAAAAAAAATTATGTTTGTTGCAGCGTTGTTATGTACAATTATACTATTTATTAAAAATAAACACAATTTCAATGTTGAAAATACTGTTTAGTTTTATTTTTTTTGCCATTGTAATTATATCCACCCATTCGGGCGTAAAGAAATACATGGAAGGCAAAGCTTATACACTTCTGACTGACCATTTGATTATTTGGTTAACCACTCAGGTCTGAGCCTGACCAGGAAAAGTGGTTCAAGTCAAATTACCTATACATAAAAGCCTTTAGAGTTGGCTTTGTTGTGTGGTTGTATTAGAAGCACCTGTTGGATGCCATGACATTCTCATTTTGGGCAAAAGTCTAAAAAATGGAGGCAACGTCCTGACATGACCATAGCTTTTGACAGAGACGTTAAACATCAATTTAAATAAACAAACAAAAAACATTTAGCGTTAACCAGACCCTCATACTTGGCAAGAAATAGCTTTAACTAGACCCTCCTATTTGGCAAGGATCTGGGCCCTTCTATTTGGCAGAGATCTTTATCCAGACCTTTCTGTTTGGCAAGGAATAGCTTTACCCAGATCCTCCTATTTGGCATGCACGAGAAAGCTTAATTCAGACAAACCTATTTGGTAAGAAAAGGAAAGGCTTTATCCAGACCCTCCTTTTTTGGCAAGGAAATAGCTTTATCCAAATCCTCCTATTTGGCAACAATATAACTTTATCCAGACACTCCTGTTTGGCAAGAACAGCTTTATCTAGACACTCCTGTTTGGCAAGGACATAGCTTTATCCAGACCATCCTTTTTGGCAAGAACATAGCTTTATCTAGACACTGTTTTTGGCAAGGGAATAGCTATATCCAGACCCTCCTACTTTGCAACAATATAACAATCTAGACACTCCTATTTGGTAAGGACAGCTTTATCTAGACACTCCTATTTAGCATGGTCGTAGCTTTACTCAGACATTCCTATTTGACAGAAATCTTTATCTTATCCAGACCCTGTTATTTGGCATGGACATAGCTTTATCCAGACTCTTATATGGCTAGAACAGCTTTATCCAGACACTCCTATTTGGCATGGACATAGCTTTATCTAGACACTCCTATTTGGCAAGGACATAGCTTTATCCAGACACTCCTATTTCGGAACAATATAGCCTTTTCCTGACACTCCTATTTGACATGGACATAGCTTTATCCCGACATTCATATTTGGCAAGGACATAGCTTTATCCAGACACTCCTATTTGGCATGGACATAGCTTTATCCAGACATTCATATTTTGCAAGAACATAGCTTTACCCAGACACTTTTTGGCATGGACATAGCTTTATCCAGTCACTCCTACTTTGCAACAATATAGCTTTATCCAGTCACTCCTGTATGGCAAGGACAGCTTTATTCAGACACTGCTATTTGGCATGGACATAGCTTTATCCAGACATTCCTATTTGGCAAGCCATAGCTTTATCCAGACACTCCTATATGAGAACAATATAGTTTTTTCCTGACACTCCTGTTTGGCATGGACATAGCTTTATCCAGACACTCCTATTTGGCATGGACATAGCTTTATCCAGACATTTGAGAACAATATAGCCTTTTCCTGACAGCTATTTGACATGAACATATATAGCTTTATCCAGACATTCATATTTGGCAAGGACATAGCTTTACCTGGCATGGTCATAGCTTTACTCAGACATTCCTATTTGGCAGAAAGCTTTAGGCCGCGTTCCCATGGACAATGTTTCTTTGACGAAGATTCTTTGTCACGGAAACTTTGACAATGAGTTTGTGTTCACACACAGCAAAGATTACTTATACTACTTAACTCGCTCACCTTTGTCACAGATATTTGACAATGAAACTTCGCCACAGAATTGAGTTTACACGATCATATTTTTCTGCGACAAACCTACTTTGTCAAAGAAAGATTGTCCGTGGGAACTAGGCCTTATTCTATCCAGACCCTTATATCTGGCAAGAACAAAGCATTACTGAGACACTCCTATTTGACAAGAACATAGCTTTATCTGAGTACTTATTTGGCAGGGCATCATAACTTTACCCAGACTCCTGTTTGGCAAGGGCAAGCTTTATCCAGACACTGCTATTTGACAATGACAAAGCTTTATCCAGACACTTATTTGTCAAGGACATAGCTTTACCTATACATGCGCGGATCCAGAAATTTTCATGAGAGGGGGTCCAACGAAAATGGAAATTTTTGGTCACAGACGAGGGGGGGTCCAACCCCCCAAAAATCCCGAAATTACCTTTTTTTAGGTAAAATTTTCAAATCAGAATCAGAATCAGAATAGCTTACTGGTGACACGCCAAATGACATTATTTCACCAGGGGGTTCGGATCCGGGGTTCGGATGGGGGGGAAAATTAGTCCCTTGAACGCACGAGTGAAGCGAACTTGGACACACAGTCATCTGACATTTCAGCAGTAGAAAACAGAGAGTCAGTGAGGTCATTCCAGTCCCTGATAGTCTGGGGAAAGAAACTACATTTATAGGCCTCTATACTAGCAGATGGAAGCTGAAATGCCTTGGAGTGGCTATTTCTACAACGCCTAGTCTTTGGGATAAGGTCATCTGTAGGTATTCTGGCTTTACCCTTCAGACCTTTGTATAGTAATATAAGTCGATTATCCGTCCTCCTTTTCTTGAGAGATTCCCATCTGAGTTGTTCAAGAATGCCAGTCATACTACCTTCCTCGAAAGTATAATTCCTAGTTACAAATCTAGCGGCACGATTCTGAACCTCTTGGGGGCAAGAAAATAAGTTTCTCCTCAAGAATCCAAGTGTTCTGTTGGCTTTAGTACAGATATTATTGATATGGGTATTCCACTTGAGGTCATTTGTAATTGTTACACCTAGATATTTAATGCTATCAACATTTTCCAAAACCGTTCCCTCGAGGGTGTACGAGGCCTCAATTTTATTTATCCGCTTATTTGTCAGCTGCATCATGTTGCATTTGACAGGTTGAAATCTCATGCCCCATTTTCGGGCCCAGCTCCCTAAAAGGTCAATGTCTTTCTGAAGTTTCAATGTATCTTCTACTGTTTTAATTTCACGGTAACAAACACAGTCATCAGCAAAAAGCCTGATTTGAGAGTCAATGCCAACTGGGTATGTCATTTATGTACAAGGAGAACAACAATGGACCGAGAACGGTGCCCTGAGGGACACCAGACACAACAGGGGCCCAGTCAGATTTAACACCATTAACTACTACCCTTTGCTGCCTGAAGCACAAAAAAGCATTTATCCATTCCAATGTCTTTCCACCTATACCATAACTAAACAATTTGCTTTTAAGAAGTTCATGTGGAGGGGTGTCAAAAGCTTTTTCAAAGTCCAAAATAAAAGTGTCAACCTGACCCTTTTTGTCCAATATTTTTGCCCAATCATTTATCACTGTAATTAACTGAGTTTCACAACTATGCCATTTTCTGAATGCATGCTGTTTGTCCGACAAAAGATTATACTGGTCATGATATTTGAGCAGACAATATGTTCTAGAAGTTTGCAAGGAATACAAGTCAAAGAAACTGGGCGGTAATTACAAGCAAGGGACCTGTCACCTTTCTTGAAAAGTGGACAAATATTAGCAAGTGACCATTCCTTGGGGATTTCACCCGTATTGATTGACTGCAAATTTCAGGGGGGTCCGGACCCCCGGTCCCCTCCTCTGGATCCGCGCATGCTATACATGTTTTTGGCAAGGACATAGATTTACCCAGACACTCCTATTTGGTAAGGACACAATTTCACCCAGACACCCTTATTTGGCAATGGCATAGCTTTACTCAAACCTCTTATTTGGCGAGGACATAGCTTTATCCAGATACTCTTATATCATCCTATATATCAGCGATGCAAAAAAAATCTTATAGATCAAATTGACGCATAATTAACAAGCAAATGTCAAAGATAAAAATACAAAATCACTGAAATTGCATGTATCGGTAGCAAAATCATTTAGGACCGAAATGACTCGGACCTTGAACATGCAGTTGCAATTCGACATATGCAGTTGCAGTTATCAATAAGTCAACAAGAATTATCCTTAATAAAAATCCAGCGAGGCAATTGACTGACAGACTGACTTTAAATAGTGACTACAGGTATAATGATCTTGATTCTGGGCTCCATTATTCATGAATGTTGCAATGCTTAACACACATACTAGAACACTTGAAATGACAATGGCTACAGATAAAGCAAATACACGTGATTGTGAAACGTGTCAGTTTTCTGTTCAGCAATCAACAAATCATGGGAACAGTTTACTTCAACAGATAAAATTGTGAACTCCAAAACGGTACTCTGTTTTAAAACCAAATATGACAGGTACATGGGGGAAACAAATAAATTCACAACCGATGAAAAAAGGTAGAAGTGGCAATGATCAGGAAATGGAGTAATCGGGGAGAAATTCCCACTCCACTAACCTGCTAACCGAGGAGTGGGAAAAAAACAAAATGACATATAGTTACCTATACCAAGAAAACATACCTTAAGCCGAGTGAACAGCTATTCCCTAATAGGAGGCCACTCAGTTACCCGAAGTTAACCAAAAATATGAAAATGCACACGAGGCTCAAACAGCACAAAAGCTCGACTCCAAAACACTAAACAATAAGAACCACAACTGTAGTATCGCCTTGGAACAGGGTTCGAAGTGCCCATCTCTCCCCGGGTTTACCCATGGGTTTTACCCGGGTAAACCCGGGTTGGGCTTTAAGCCTTATTTTGAAATAGTAATTTTATATTACAGATCGTTCCAAGGCTTGGAACGATCTGTAATATAAAATTACTGGAGGGCTTAAACCAGTTTTACAGGCGCCTAACTTCACCCTCATCTTCTGCAGTGGTTCACAACATTTAGTTATTTGCTCGGTCCTCGTGGTGAATCTCTTAACTAGTCAATGAATCCTCAAGGACAAAAAAATAAATCATGATAACCACCCTGATGAATCAAAAACGAGGACTCAAACAGATTCAGTAAGCTGCCTGACAATAGAGATCCCTGGGTGCTGAATAACTTACTGAAACCAGAAGCAAAAGAAAAACCCCAGTTGAACCCGATGGGCCAAGCAACAGACAAGAAGCTCCAGCCCCAACCAACTAAAATGACTAGCTTTATATCAGGGCCATCATAGAGTCTGACGCCCGACTCACCGGTGTGCAATTAAAGAAGGCAGCATAGTTATCAACCATGATTGGGTTAAAAACTAAGCATGCAGACTGTTGCACAACATTCAAGTTATAACCTATACGTCTGTAACGTGTTATGATTTTTCTGAACTGAAAAGTAAAATCATTCCTTCCTATAAGTTTCTTAAATCTGTAAACCAAGTCATCATAAAATTCTGGTTCCGAAAGGCTCTCATGTAAAAGTGTCTACTAAGTCAACATTAAGTACTGATAAACGACTGTCAAAATACTACTCATAAATTGACTGTTAAACCCGGAAGTTGGAATACACTAAGTCATGACTGGGATCCAATAAACAGGTCTGTAGAAATACCGGAACACACCGAAACACCAAAACGCACCTGAAAACAATCTCAAATAGCCTGTTCGAAAATGGGTTCCATTAACTGAAGGAAACATGATTTTTAGTGATGATGCAATGGACGATTGGACGGTGCAGCAGTGCTGTGCAGGCGCCGTATGATGTCACATATTATAATAGGTCAATGGCTCTGGCAGTGTTGTGTCTACAAAATCTGAGGTTTAAATGAATTACATTGCATATTCTTAGATTTTTGCAAATTAACAATACTGTAAAAGTGGTTCTAGATATGGTACCAGATGGCTACATTAAGAGCACTTAATTTTCAAGAAGACATTTTCATCAGACAATTTTCATCATTTTGTTCTTATTAAGAAGAGAATTTGTTTTTGAAAGAAATGTATACTAAGTACTGTTAATGTCTCAGGAACATGTTGGGTGTGATTAGGATTACTGGCTGTCTCGGTATGACCTAAGCTGTTAAAAAAGAGTTGCATATCAATCTCTAAAGAGCTCATGTATTCATCAGGAAAACATGTCCGTGAAATATACCCCCTTAAATCCCAGTTTTATATAGAAAAACTGGGGTTTGTAGGGGTATACCTAATTTTCTTAGTTTTGATCCAAAACAGATTGTACCCATAATCTATGTTTTGGGCAAAAATAAGAAAAATATCAAATATTTTCTATTGAAAATTTTCACATTTTACATATATGAAAAAAATTTCTGTATATTGCTTGGGCAAATTTCCGTAATATATTAGCAACCAGACCAAGAACAATGTAAAGTAGATTTCTCACGGTAAATTCTGAGATCATTGGAGCTGCGGCATCAGCCGGCATGTCTCGGAAACCAGATTTTTGCCTATGTGAAAACAAAGGTGCAGATCAGCTTCACCATAATTGGGAAGCTGATCAGCTTCACTGTTTTCGGCTTTTCGCTACATGGATAGAACAATTCCTCTAGTTCCTAAATCTGGCACAGGCCGGTTTGTGTCAGACCTAGTCGAAAATCCCAAAGACCGGTTTTCTTTCTTTGCGGCTCATTTGGTGAGACTACATGTATTTATATACTAGCACACTAGGTGAAATTCGTTTTCTGTCTGTTTTATCTGTATGGACAAAAATACTGAATTAAGTTTATTAGATATCATTGATCTGTTTTTGCTGAATAGATTATTTGTATTGTATTATTAACTTTTACAGATGTGCCATATGTTCTTTTCATCAAGATAATGCAGAACCACAAAGAATTCAGCTCATTAGTGATCTACATGTAAAATCAAATTCATGTCGACGGAGGATTGCGAAAGAGGCGCCCAAATGTACCTGCGTTACTTCAGACGGAGACGGCGCCCACTCGTCTTCATTCTCACAATAACTTGCCTTGCCTTGTATTGGACCAATTTCCACCTGTCAGAGTCCCTCAGTGAACGAGTTGACGAATGTGAAAGTAATTGCTTGGATCCTGATTGCTTCCCCTGTCATAAAGTTGTTCGAGAAGAAAAGATCCCAGAAATTAACATTCTAGAAAAGTTGAAATTAAAGAGGGCATATCGTGTAAGGAATAATGGAGTCGATGACCGAGGTACAGATCTAGGGGATCAAGTTTGCAAAAGACCAAATCTGGATTTAAAACATGATAGCATGAAATATGCTTTTAAGAAGTTAGAGCGTTTAAACTGCACTGGGACATCATTATTCAAGGTTAAGGATGGGGTTTTCAGGCTAGATAATGGTGTTCTGAAAGACAGAGAATTAGAAAAGTGTACATTTTATGGAATTGAAAGGGTATCTGATGACTTTGCTACATATTCAGAGCATTATACTAAAGATAAACAACCATGGGATTTACTTATAAAAGAAGATTTTGTGCGGATTAAATGTTTTCTTAAAAAAGATGAAAAAAGTGAAGATAAGGCAGAAATAGTAAGAAATACAGAAAATGATAAAATTGATGATAAGTTAAATGTCAATAATGAAACCCAAATAGATGTAGATTCCGCAGAAAAATCTAATTACAGATATTATGACTACTATCAGCATGAAGAAGAGGCTGATTTTGATCAATTTATTTTGCAAGTTTATCCAAAATCTGACGTCCATACAAGGATAAACAAGATAATGAAAAAACTGAAAACAGTAAAGTCTCAAACGACTCCACTGAATGTATTGATGATTGGTTTGGACTCAATGTCTCACATGTCATATCAAAGGAAGTTACCAAAGACATACAAGTTTCTGAGAGAGGAGCTTGGGGCAGTGGTTCTGAACAGCTACAATATAGTGGGCGATGCCACCACGGCTGCCTTGTTGCCCATGCTTACAGGTAGGTTGGTGATGAGCATGCCATGATGATCTGACCGGCGGCTTGAAAAAAATTCAGATTTTTGCCTATGAAAAAACATTAATTGAACAGCTGATCAGCGCCTTTGTTTTTGCTCCTCTTCTTAATTCAGAAATTTTAAGCTTCTAGCCTTCTTCTTAAGACTCTATTTTTCCAGTTTTGCAGTCTGAAAACATTTTTGTCAAGCTTGTATTGTTGAAGATTGGACCTATAGTCTTTGCCTTCAACAAGACCAGGCTTTAAGTCAGACTTCAACAAGAACAGCTCCCTACAGTACTGGCTAGAGGAGGCATTGGCTCCATCCCGACATGACCGAAAAATTGTTGACAGGGACGTTAAGCCTCAGTACAAACAAACAAAATTCAAAAGACCAGGCTTTAAGTCAAACTACCCTTAAAATGAAAGTGGTATTAGAGAATTGATATTATGTCAGTTTGCTCATGCAAAATCTTTTAGAATGATGATGTATATTTTTTTATTATCTTTTTTGGCTTGATGACCATAGACATGAGCGGATCCAGAAAATTTTCTCAGGGTGGGTCCAAATTCCCAGAAGGGGTCTGACGGAAAATTTCAACATGGCAAAAATTAATAATCTGGCAATTCCAGGGGGGGTCCGGACCCCCTGTTCCCCCTCTGGGTCCGCCCATGATAGAAATGATGATAAAATTGATGACTAATGTACAATCCTGCAAAGTTCTCATGAAGTGGTGAAATTGAAAATTTTATGCAATCAGTTCTTGTGGAATTTTTGTCACATAAAAAAGTGCCATAAAAATGCTAATCCACCATATAAATCAAAACGTCAGTAATAATCGATAGGCCCCAAAATGCATACAAAAAAGTTTGATTCCTAACTTTTTTACCAGTATATTACTTTGAGCCGCCTCATGAGAAAACCAACAATATGCATATGCGAAACCAAAGACACAGATCAGCTTCACGGTAACTGCGAAGCCGATCAGCGTCTTTGTTTTTGCTACACAGATAGAACAATTCCTCTTCTTTCTAAATCCAAAATTTCCAGTCTCTAGCCATCTTCTGTGACTGTACAGGCCGGTATGTGTCGGATCTGTTCGGAAACCACATCATTGGTTTTCCCACAAGACGGCTCACTTTATTGCAGGAAAGCCAGAAACAGAGTTACCTGAGGCAAGGAAAAAATGGATAGATTCAGTATACATTAATAAATTCCCACTTATATGGAATGACTTTAGAAATCAGGGATATGTTACCATGTTTGCAGAGGATGAGCCTTCGATTGGTGTATTTAATCTACGCTTGAATGGTTTCGACGAGCCGCCAACTGATCATTACATGCGGCCCTTTTGGCAAGCTTTGTGGGATTCCGAGTTAAGAACCTCAAGTCCAAGATTCTGTACGGGTGACAGTGCCAATCATATATTTCTGTTAAATTACACAAGAAGTTTCTTTGATGTGTACAGAAATGTCTCAAAATTTGGGTTTGTGTTTGGGAGTGAATTAACACATTGGAATAATAATCCCGGTGAATATATGGACCCAGACTTGCTTGATCTCATAAAATACCTGCAAACTCAAGGACATCTTAAGAATACTCTTCTCGTCCTGTTTGCAGATCATGGAGCACGCTATAGCGTCGCACGTAAAACTGTTCAAGGCAAACTTGAAGAACGTTTACCCATGATGTCTTTCGCATTCCCTGAATGGTTCAAAGAAAAATATCCTCATTTTCATAAAAATCTCAGAGAGAATGCAGACAGACTCACAACCCCATTTGATATTCATGAAACAATCAAACATGTTTTACATATCAGCAAATCAGAAGGAACAGACTATGAAAAAGACTATAATGTCACAAAGGGTGAAACACCTCGAGGTATTAGCTTGTTACACCCAGTTCCAAGGGACAGAACCTGTTCAATGGCCGACATTCAGATGCACTGGTGTACTTGTTTAAAACAGGAGGAGGTGCACTCCAGTGATACACATGTGCAGAAGAGCGTTGCCGCTGTGTTGGCTGTGATAAACGGAGAGACAGAGTTGGTGAAGGACCAGTGTGCCCGGCTCACGCTTAAGAGGGTTCATAGTGCTTTCCTGCTTATTCCAAATGAACAGGTAATTATTATGAAAGTTTTTGATGGATAGAGAATTCCTGACCATTGAAAGACAGTTCTGTTATGATTCGTCTTCATGTTTTCTGTTTATTCTGTCTGCCTCTCTGTTGTGATTGTCACCTTTATTTTTTGGTTGATACTAAGTTACCTACTGGATGGCTACCTTGTTGGGAAAGAACTTTAGTCATCTTGCTTTTCATGTGTACTGTAAAAAGTGATGTTTTGTTGTCCTTTCATCCCACACCGGTGTTTAAATTTATTTGCATCGATTCATAGACCTTCTATTCTTGCTGTCCTTATTTAAATTTATTCTGTAGGATGTTGATTAACAGTTGTTACATGTACTGTTCTTGAAAATTATTCACCAGATACATCCAATTCACATTGATGACAATGAGAAAACTGTTTTTGCATTTGAATGAATAGCGCATACAGACTATCTCGATCGCCTCACATTCTGACAGCCTCATTTACACTTACTAAAGTTTATGCAAATTTTAACATCTTGAATAACCTGCAATTACAAGAGAAGCCAAAACTCTGGAAGTTGCATTATGTTGGAATTCAAGAACTTCTATAAAAATGCATCATTATTACTTGATGATTCTATTAATTTTCGTTTCAATCTTATTCCAGGTCCTTATGTTTCAAAAGACTAAAGATGAAGATGACAGAATTGCAAATTTCAGTGCTAACATAAAAGTTGATCATGCACATTTCCAAGTCACTCTTGAGACATTCCCTAATCATGGAGTATTCGAGGCAACCATCCAGGTGAACATGACTGCTGGTTTCTATCTTGTGATGGATGGTATTAGTAGATTAGATATGTACGGAAACCAACCAGCTTGTATCCAGGACAAGTATCCAGATCTCAGGAAGTTCTGTTACTGTTTTAAGAAAAGTGAATCCTGAAACACATGCTAAATATTGCAGGAAAATATGTCAGTTTGAATTAGTTAGTTACCAGCTTGAGTTTTAGAAGATCTTAGAAGCTAGGGTAACATTGAGTTTTGTCAATACCCAGTTGTAGTGCCTTATTCATGAAAAAAGTCATACTTGAGACATTCCCTGATCACAACCATGACTGCTGGTTCCTATCTTGTGATGGATGGTATTAGTAGGTTAGATAATGTTTGGAAACCAGCTAGCTTGTATTCAGAACTGGTACCCGAATCTGAGAAAGTTTTGTTAAATAGTGGGAGCGTGGTGTCCTAGGACTGGAGTGTTGGACTTTGGATCAGGACGTTGAGGATCATTAATACTGTGTTGTGAACTTGAGCAAGGGGACTCAACTCCCCAAAGTACTGGCTTATATCCAGGAAGCACTGAGTAGCTTAGTCATGCCATTACTGAAAAATTGTTGACTAGACCATAAAGCAACAGAAACTAATTAACTCCTCATAATACTGGTTAGTGCTCAGGAAATTGATGCTTCATCCCAAGTTCCCAACATGACTGAAAAATTGTTGACTGGAATTTTTTTTTTTTGTCTCGTACTTCTTACTCTCGTTTGACAGAAGTTAAAATTATATGAATGTCACAAATTAAAAAAAAATCAGTATGAGTGATTACAAGATATTTTTTGTTATTACTTACATGTAATTTTTAAAGTGTGTCTTTCTTGATACATGTATTAATTTTATGTTGCTCATACTGTAATTTTGTACATGTATGTATGTTATATTACATGTCCATTTTTATTTTTACATTGTAATAGGCATGTGAATATATGCTTATCTACCAAGTTGTTATTTACAACATATATTGTTTAAACTAACCAATTCATTCGGATATCTTCTATTTGATTCAGTTATTTTTTATGCATAGCCTGTTACCAGGGGATGCAAGGATACTGGTTTTTGGGTTGTGTGTCATGGTTTATTTACTCTGTAATTTAGTGCACAAAGTGGGAACTAAAATTTACCATATTTCTCTTTTTTGTAATATTAGAATCTGACATGAGAAGACCTCTCTTCCTAAGCCCGAGGTTATAAAACTTTTTTCATGCTCAACTCAGCTGAGACTAAGATTTATCCTGCTCATAAATGTTAAAATGCCAACAGTTAAATTACTAGTTGTTGAGTACTGAGCCTTTATTTTCCACTATTTCGACTATTTCAATATTTACGAGCAGTTGAAATTTCATGCTCAACTGAGCGGAGCTTGAAAAAAGTTTTATAACCTAGAGACCTGATTTCAGATCTGGCTGTATAGCCACAGAATCTTGAAATTTTGGGTTTCAGAAGCAGAGGGATTGTACTCTTCATGCATTAAAAAGTAAAGGCGCTTATCAGCTGGGTAGCTGATTTTCACCTTTCCTTTTACATTTGCAAAAAGTCCGTTTTGTCAAAAGTGGCACATAAGTGATGCCTGGGAAAAAGCAGTTTTCTAGATATCATCAATGATCATTGTTAGGTTTTCTGCTTGAATTTAGAGCTAACATGTACATGCATAAGGGAATTTATTTTTATACAATTTATTTTGTTATAGGCATAATAGTTCCATTTATCTGTATATACTTTCTTCAATTTTATATTTTGATATTCAAATGAGCTGGGTTTTTAAATTATCACTCTTTAGAGTAGTTCTTTCAAATGAGCCTCCGCATGAGAAAACCAAATAGCTGCAGGTCGCAGGTCCTGAGGTGTTAATTAAAAGTTCCACATTTGATATGTCAATGAACATTGCTTTTTACCGAGACTTACATTTAAACTACCAAGAAATGAGCCGCCTCGTGGGTAAACCAACAATGTGGTTTCCGAACAGGTTTGATACAAATCAGGCTTTACAGTCACAAAAGCAGGCTTGAAGCTTGAAATTTCTGATTTAAGAAGGGGAACTGTACTATCCGTGTAGCGAAGCTGATGTGCGCCTTTTTCGCCTATGCATATTGTTGGTTTTCTCATGAGGCGGCTCATTTCTAGAAAGTTTGATTATCATTGTTCGAAGTGCCAAATTCAATGTAGTTATAAAGCACAATAGTCTCAATGTTTCCAAATATAACACAATTTAATTGTTTGAGTCCAAGCCGATTCCCAAGTTAGCTATCCAATCCGTGTTATAACGAGAGCTAAATGTATAGCTACGTATATAGCAAAAATAGTTCGAATGACCATTCAGGGTCCAGTGATCATTGTTATTTTCAAAACCATGTTGTGTTTTAAAGAGGTCCAGGTGTATTTCAATATTTTTGTTTGCTCAGTTTGAGCAAGCATACACACACAATTTTTTTCTGTCTTACATTGGATGTAATATTTTTGTTGCTTTGCATTTATGATTTTATTATAGGAATGAATTTTATTTTTGTTGATTTTATCGATGTGTAAACTCAGGCGAATCACTCACAAACTAAATAAAGCCCGAAGGGGCTTTATGAAAAAGTTTGTGAGTGATTCGCCTGAGTTTACACATCGATAAAATCAACAAAAATAATAATTCATTCCTTATAATTCCAACTTTGTTCCATTACACTGCATTTATTTACATTGATTTCATTTTTTATAGCCAGCGGAAGGAAAATAGAGCAAAACGGATCTTCATGAGGCAGCCATCTTGAAAATTTCCAAGGCACAAAACTCACTTCTCGCAATTAATAGAAGTTATAACTGGCTTCCTAAAGGCAAGCTGTAAAAGCGGGAGCTTTAAAACATCTACCCTTCATTCAAAATTGTTCTTTTGGGAGGAAATGTCGCCATCTGGGCCGATAGAAAGACATGTGAATTTTGAACTGGGGCTCGGAACATTAGAAATTCAAACGTCAAATTTCAACACACAACAAGATGATAAAAACGCTTACCTTACGATGTTGTATTAAAAGAAAAAGCGTCCATGTTTATTAAAATTTCCAAATATTCATTTCGACGCCTTCAAAACGCGTTCATCCATTGTTTTTATGACGTTTAGATTTGGTGACGTCAACGTTTCCTCGAGGAAATGTCACGTAATCACGAAACGTCGCGCCGTTTTTAAGGTGAAAACCAAGTATTCTTACGCATTACTTTTATTGAAGTATAAAGTCTTATAAACAACCAATCAGAATGTAGGAAATTAGTGAAGTTGGAATTATTATGAATTATATGTTATGTCCATTACAGGCTGCTTCTCTTTTTGGGAGTAAGTTTTTTTTGTTTTTGTTGTACGACAACATATATTTACAACTGTCCAGTTTTATGGACCATTTGTATAGTAAAATACTGTGGCTGGTAACTTAGATGGTACTTAACCTTACAGCATTTTTTGTTCTGATATTATTTGATATTTTTTCATTGTTTTATTTCTTTACTTTGTTTTAATTTGATGTGTACATGAGCCAGGGCATGACAAACTATATGTTTTATACATGTGCTTCATTTTATCTGGTATAATAGTATTATATATCCAACTTTGAAACTAAGATTAATTTGAGTTTTCTTGATATTTTGTTTGCTACAGAACTGAACAAGGCTATGTTTTATACCCTTAATAAATGAATAAGGCTATGTTTTGACAAGCAAAGTTTCTCCACCATAAACCACACATCATGCATTCAGTACTGTGAAAGAATTAAGGTTTTTGTTGTTAAGACTCAAATGTATGTGTTGGTGAATACAGATTTTAATGTTATAATCCCATGTAAATTTAAAATTAGATGGCAAAGTGTGTGATTTTTGGCAGAGAAACTTTGTTCATGTGAACCTAGCATAATGCTGTACATCAGGAAAACATGACCATGCAATTATACACCCATTCTTAATTTTACTCTAAAACATAGATTGTGGATACTCGTTAGAACCGCCTCGGCGAAAAATGTCAAAATTTTTCTACCAAAAATATTCATTTTTAACAACTTTAAAAATCTCTGTATATTGCATGGGCATGTTTTCGTAATGAAACCAGCTGTGAGAAGTGTGGTGGCTCCGTAATAGTGTCAAACTCTGTTGGCTGATTTGGGGTTTAAAGCCCACTTATCAGGGAAACATGCCCGTGCAATATAAACCCCCTTAAACCCCACTGTTATAATAGTAAAACTGGGATATGCAGGGGTATATCTAGTTTTCTTATTTTTGATCCAAAACATACATTGTGGGTACTCGTTAGAACCGCCTCGGCGAGGCGGTTCTAACGTGTATCCACAATCTATGTTTTGAGCAAAAATAAGAAAAATATCAAAACATTTCTACTAAAAATTTTCAATTTTTACAATTTGAATAAAATCTATATATTACATGGGCGTGTTTTCGTAATGAACAGCTGTCATATGGAGACAGGACCTTAGTCTAAGTCTCATCCAACAGACTGGAGAAGCCCAGATTCGAACCTGCGACCCCTGGATTTCAATGAGAGTGACAATCACTGCGCCACGGAGGCTTACATGTCGTACTCAAAAGCACAAGGTTGGGGTGCAGTGGTTGGATCCTAACGCGCGTTGTGGCCTTGAGCTAGACATTTCACTACCCATAGTATTGGTTACGTACCCAGTCAGACAGTTAAACAGTTTTCTTGTCTTTGGCTTCCAAACACGGACTGGCTGATGCAAGTAATTGATGTGCAGTTATACCTCATTCTAGTTTTTGCATACAGTATGGGCTCAAATGATTCGTGGAAATCCTACAATGCAAGTTCACGTTTTTTACTTAATTAAGCCAGTTGAACTGCTGTTTATAGTAGTGAGGTAGTATTGTTTATTTTTAAAGATATTTTCTGAATAAAAACAAAATTTGATGTTTGGTTTTGTTATCTTTATTTACCAATAGAGCCCTCCCCCTCCCCTGCCCTGAATGACCAGCATTATTCATTGATCACTGGTAAAGCCACCGGCCTTCACAGATTGCTTCAAATGAGATGATCAGACTGCAAGGTTATCTTTGTCTACATACTTTTTATTAGCTCACCTGAGCCGAAGGCTCACAGGTGAGCTTATAGTATACCCATGCTCCGTGGTCGTCCACACTTTTCAAACATCTTCTCCTCTGAAACCGCTTGGCCAAAGCCAAACTTCATGTTGAGCATCCTTAGGAAGGGGCAACGAAAGTTTGTATAAATGGTCCAGGTCACATGACCAAGATGGCCGCCATGGCTATAAATAACAACATAACAACTAGAGGACCAATGGTCCTGAGAACGCTCACCTGAAGCCTGATCTTGGAGTATTAAGTTATCATGAAATGACCTTGACCTTGAATACTCACACACCTTTATTGACTTCTAAGTTGTCTGCATCTGCCAAGTTTCAGGCTGCAATAGTTTCCAAACCCAGTGATTTCTAAGAAAAACATAGTCTTAATTTTGATATTTAAATGACCTTGAGTCACGGTCAAGAAAGGACATTGGCCTTAATTTATTACTTACCTTCATTGACTCCATTAGTTGTCTGCATCTAGCAACTTTCAGGTCTCAGGCTGCAACAGTTTCCAAAATATCCATTGTTTTCACCTTTTCCCATGTAAAAGCCTATGTTTCCAAAATTGACCTTGCCATAAAATAAGTCAAGGTCATGCTAGGGTCATCATTTGATCAAACTATGATTAGCTGGAGTCCCAAATGCTACATACCAAGTTTCGTGAAAATCTGCCTGCCAGTTCTGGAGAAGAAGATTTTGAGTTGTTTTTACCATATATGGGCGTGGCGGCCATCTTGGTCATGCAACCCGGATTTCGCAATCAAACTTTCATTCCCGCTACCCATGGATGCTCCTCATAAAATTTCACTTTGATTGGCCAAGCAGTTTCAGAGAAGAAGATATTTGAAAAGTGTGTATGGACGACAGACTGTCCAAGGTCAAGAGATGGCCTTGACCTAAATTAATTACACACCTTCATCTACAAAGTTTGTATAAATTATGACCCTGGGATGACCTTGACCTATTTTACGGCAAGGTCAACATAGGTCGCCCATGCATTTGAATGGATATGATTTGAAGGGCAAACTTGCAGGAAATGGGCAGAATATTTATGTTTATGAAAAAAATTTGTCCCCATGGGGTTGTCTGCCCCTGCCCTGAGGCTATATACATGTATATGACCATAATATTCAAACATCTACCTCTGAAACCGCTTGGCCAATCAAAGCCTAACTTTATGTGGAGCATTGTTAGCAAGGGGCAATGAAAGTTTGTATAAATGGTCAAGGTCACATGACCAAGATGACCGCAATGGCTATAAATCATAAAAACCTTTAAAAATCTTCTCCAGAACCAGAAGGCCTATGATTTTGAAACTTGGCATGAAGCTTCAGGCAATGGAGCACTACAAAGTTCAAATAAATCATGACCCTAGGCTGACCTTGACTTATTTTACAGCAAGGTCAACATAGGTCACCCATGCATTTGAATGGGGAAAATTGTTTAAATATGATTTGAAGGGCAAAACTTTTGCAGTAAATTGACTCCTCCGCCAGTAAGGTATAGCCACGCCCACCCCTATTTCCTTAGACAAACATTGTGTTTTTGCACCTACATTTACCTGTAAAAAGCACGTGTTGGTTTGTTTGTCTAATCCACGTGTTGTCTAACCGTCATTGACCGTTAGCTAATGTGCTGATTTGAATGGTCAATATAAAATGAATATTAATGATGGATGGTTTGATGGAGGACTCAATTGGTAAATGGACTGAATTTTTATGATTTGAAAAAGAAATTGAACAGAAGAGACAGAATATTTATGTTAATGAAAAAAACATAGCGGGTTGTCTGCCCCTGCCTATAAACATGTACATGACCATAATATTCAACATCATCTGCTCTGAAACCGCTTGGCCAATCAAAGCCAAACTTTATGTAGAGGATTGTTAGGAAGGGGCAATGAAAGTTTGTATAAATGGTCATGGTCACATGACCAAGGTGGCCGCCATGGCAATAAATAGCAAAAACTTTTAAAAACTTCTTCTTCAAAACCAGAAGGCCTATGAATTTGAAACTTGGCATGTCACATCAGGCAATGGAGCTCTTTAAAGTTTCTATGAATCATGACCCTTGGATGACCTTGACCTATTTTACGGCAAGGTCAACTTAGGTTGCTAATGCATTTGAATGGGGAAAATTGTTAAAATGTCACTTGAAGGGCAAAACTTACAGAAAATTGGCAAATGCACTGAATTTTTATGATTTGAAAAAGAAATTGACTCCAGGGTTTGCTATGACCCTGTCCTGGGGTTATATATACATGTATATTACCATTCTAGTCAAGCAAATTTATTATGCCCCCAACTTCGAAGAAGTTGAGGGGGCATATTGGTTTGGGTCTGTCCATGCAGTCAGTCAGTCTGTGATGCATGAGTAACGCTTAGCACTCGGTCAGGAACCGTTAGAGCTAGGATCTTGAAATTTGGTATGTAGTTTGTATATGAAAATTAAGATTATCCCTATTTTTTCTTTCAGGTAAATTCAAGGGGCTAGGGGCCCATTCTGTGAGAGTTATTTCCCTTTTTAATTCTTGATAAAGTGAATAGATAGTGGCTACCTTGTGTGAAACTCCTCCTACAGTTTTATTCCGATTCTCTTGAAACTTTACAGATGTTGTGACCATGCTTTGAAGATATGCATGTGGTTTGGATATAATCCTCAGATTAATTTTTGTCACTTTTTTCGCAATTTGAACTTAGCCATTTTTCGGGCATTTTCACAATGAAAGTGAATGGGCAGTGGGTACCTTGTGTGCGCAACTCCTCCTACAGTTTCAAGCCAATTTATTTAAAACTTTACATGTTATGGGCATGGTCTGAAGATATGCATGTGGTTTGGATATAATCTTTGGATTATTTTTTGTCATTTTTTTCACAATTTGAACTTAGTTTGAATTTGAATGGGCAGTGGGTTCCTTGTGTGCGCAACTCCTCCTACAATTTAATACCGATACTTTTGAAACTTTGCAGACATTGTGACCATGCTTTGAAGATATGCATGTGGTTGGGATATACTCATCAGATTAATTTTTGTCACTTTTTTTTACAATTTGAACTTAGTCATTTTTTGGACATTTTTACATCTTGAAAGTGACTTACCAGTTGGGGGCATAGTGTTTCATAAACACATTTTCTAGTTGGTATATATCTCAGGTCTCAGGTGAGCGTTTACAGGACCATTTGTCCACTGGTTAAAACTTGAACTGTGGTTTTGCTAGATAAAGCATTCAAGTGTTAGTGCAACCAACATTGTGGGAATGGGGCAGACCCGGTTTAGACAGAGCTTTCTTAATCTTTTGGAGCCACTAGTCCATGGTAGAAACTGTTTAAGCCAAACAATACCAGGCATGTTAGGCTTGGCAGCAGTGTGCCTTATTCAGAATCAATCAGGCAACATTATTTCATGCAGTGAAGGCCAAGAAAATACATGCACATGCATCTTTTTGTTTGTTTGTTTGAATTGATGTTTTACATCCCAGTCAACAGCAATGGTCATGTCGGGACGTTGCCTCCATTTTATGGGATTTTTACCCAACATTAGGATGTCATGACACTCAAAATGTGCTTCATAAATATAACAACCCAACTAAGCCAATAAGGCTTTTATGTATGGATGGTTTGACTAAACCACATTTCCTGGGCAGGCTCAGACATGAGCGGTTAACCAGTAATCCGATGGTCGGTCAGTAGATTAGAAGCTTTGCCTGGAGGCACAAGCAGCCCATCTATTTCTCCTAGGCCCCAATTGGCGGGGCCCCCAAAAAAGTTGTGCATTTATGAAACAAGAATGTCCACAAAGTAGTGGTAATCTGTATCTGCCAAGGAACAGTATAAATTGAGGATAACTGACCAATCTTGACATAATGACGATTGTTTATCATGGACCTAAAGCATCAAATTAGTCATAATTGTTTCAGCAAAGCAACTGGGAATCAAATAATAAGGTCTGGTTATGAAAAATGAGCAAAACAAGAATTGAGATAGCACTCTAATGTTTATATATATTTCCATATCAGTTACAACCAGAGGACCAATGGTCCTGTAAACGCTCACCTGAGACCTGAGATATAACCAAATAAACTGTTTTGACTAGAATGGTAATATACATGTATATAACCCTGGAGTTGATGTCTTTTAAATCATAAAAAAATAGTCCATTTGCCAATTTACTAAAGTTAAGCCCTTTAAATGACATTTAACAATTTTCCCCATTCAAATGCATGGGCAACCCAAGTTGACCTTGCCGTAAAATAGGTCAAGGTCATCCCAGGGTCATGATTAATATAAACTTTGTAGAGCTCCATTGCCTGATGCTTCAATCCATGTTTCAAAATCATAGGCCTTCTGGTTCTGGAGAAGAAGATTTTTAAAGGTTTTTGCTATTTATAGCCATGGCGGCCATCTTGGTCATGTGACCTTGACCATTTATACAAAATTTCATTCACTCTTCCTAAGAATGCTCCACATAAAGTTTGGCTTTGATTGGCCAAGCGGTTTCAGAGAAGAAGATCTTTGAATATCACTGTAATATACATGTATATTGCCCCAGGGTGGGGGCAGACAGACCCCTGGGGTCCAAATTTTATCAGAATCGTCAATCTTAAGTCCATTTGCCCATTTCCTGCAAGCTTTTCCCTACAAATGACTTTTTAACACTTTTCCCCATTCAAATGCATGAGCCACCTACGTTGACCTTGCCGTAAAATAGGTCAAGGTCATCCCAGGGTCATGATTTATATAAACTTTGTAGAGCTCCAGTCACTGATGCTTCACACCAAGTTTCAAAATCATTGGCCTTCTGGTTCTGGAGAAGAAGATTTTTAAAGGTTTTTTCTATTTATAGCCATGGCGGCCATCTTGGTCATGTGACCTTCACCATTTATATAAACTTTCTTTCCCCCTTCCCAAGGATGCTCCATATGAAGTTTGGCTTTGATTGGCCAAGCGGTTTCAGGAGAGAAGATGTTTCATTATTATGGAAATATACATGTATATAGCCCCAGGGCAGGGGCAGACAACCCCCCAGGGGCTAAAATTTTCCATTTACATTAATCTTCTGTCCATTTGCCTATTCCCAGTAAGTTTTACCCATTAAATAGCATTTTACCATTTTTTCCCATTCAAATGCATTGGTGACCTAAGTTGACCTTGCCGTAAAATAGGTCAAGGTCATCCCAGGGTCATGATTTATATAAACTATGATGGGCCCGCGTCCCCGATGCTACATACCATGGAAATCGGCCCACTGGTTCTGGAGAAGAAGATTTTTAAAGTTTTTTTCTATTTATAGCCATGGCGGCCATCTTGGTCATGTGACCTGGACCATTTATATAAACTTTCGTTCCCCCTTCCTAAGGATGCTCCACATGAAGTTTGGCTTTGATTGGCCGAGCAGTTTCAGAGGAGAAGATCTTTGAAAATGTGAACGACGGACGGACGGACGACGGACGGACGGACGGACGGACGACGGACGGACGCCGGAGCATGGGTATACTATAAGCTCACCTGTGAGCCTTTGGCTGAGGTGAGCTAAAAATACTAGAATTACAAACGTCCACTGCCTTGTCAAATCAGAAACTACGGCATGTCTTCGTAAATCTGTCAGTAATCAAAATGAGTCCACCAACACTTTTGACAGTTTGTGATTTTCGGTTTCATTTACCACTAGTTGTTTTTTGTTTGTTTTGGACTATGCTGTGGAGTAAATAGAGGCAAAATTCCATTTGCCATTGTCCGCTAGCCAATCAGTTAATTCATGGCCTAACTTTTTACAATATGCAATCCTAGAGTTTTTAGTAAGGTTTACTACTAAATTACATGTAATAGCAGCACACATTTGAAGTTTTATTGAAATTAAAGAGCCAGGAAAATATGAATGATGTTACTCATTCCAATTACAATGAAATAATATGGACAAATCTTTACTTTTTGTACCTTAGTTCTGATGGTCTGACCCAGTCATATTTCAACTACAAATAAATAATGTAATATATACACAACTAATCTTACAAAATTTTACTTAACAAGCATACTGCTAGTTTGTCTCTTTATAAACAGCCTATTAATTTCTAGACATTTTTCTACTATTCCCATAAGAAAGTTTTAGAAAAAAAACACAAAACAACAACAACTGCTATTTGTACAATATTCAGTGGAAAGATATGTTGCTAAATACTTTGTACAAATACTACAGTATTCATGATTTGCTAGACAATACTATGTTAGAGAAATTGTCAAACATGTAAAACAAAAAAAAAAGTAACAATGAAATTCCTGCGCAAATGATCACATCTCCACATCACTTTTTTTAAAAAACAAAAACCCAGTTATTTCTATTGCCATTCTTCCTCATCTGCTGATTAAAGCTGTGAAAGAAATGTAACCTGCTTCAGATAGGCTTTCCCAGGAACAGTGCGGCTAGGGTAACTGACCGTCCAGATATGACACTAGCTGTTGAAGGTGATCGTAAAGCACTTAAACAAACAAACATACAAACAAGCAAAAGAATATATCACAGTTTTGCTAACATTACAATATAAATGAGCCGCCCCATGGGAAAACCAACAATCTGCATATGCGAAAACAAAGGCGCAGATCAGCTTCGCGGTAACCGCGAAGCTGATCAGCGCCTTTGTTTTCGCTACTCGGATAGTACAATTCCTCTTCTACTTAAATCCGAAATTTCAAGTTTCTAGCTCTTTTCTGTGCTTGTACAGGTTGGTTTGTGTCGGACCTGTTCGGAAACCACATTGTTGGTTTTCCAACGAGGTGGATCAATATCAACATTTAAGTCATACTAGAACAATCATATTCCAAAATGAGTACTACATGAAAAGAAAACCCAACATGCAGCTGACTGAAGTCTATGTTTTCACTATATAGAAAGTATTGTCGATCACTCTTCTATGTAAATTTCAAGCTTTTTACCTATAATGGCTGTAGATATATTGTTCATTTGAGGTTTAATACCCTGCCAACATCTAAGATCATTCTGGTTTGTGTCGGGCCAGGTTGAAACCCAGGGACAGGCTTTGTCAATAAGATAGTTGATATTCAAAATTTAACAGTTCCTCTATTATGATGAATATGGTATAAATATGGCGATATGTCAATCCTGAGCAAACATTCCTCTGTCCTTTGAACACTTGTCATCATCTTTTCTTTGTCTTTTTCTTCAATAGTCCAACTTGCGGTTTCTGAAAATATATGTGCAGTCAGGGTCAAGTTAATAAAAAATATAATGGCATGTGGAAGTCACTACAAAACCCAACACAATTGTATTTTTGTTGAAAAGTATGTGAAACACTTATATTTTGCAGCTATAAGAAAAGTGTTAGTATTTCAAAATTTAATACATGTATTTTGACACAATATAGACAAAAATGCTATTGAAAATAAACTATTGAAAGCCTTAAAGACTGTGATACAGAAGTTGTGAAAATCAGAATATGGTGTGGAAATGCACAAATGGGCTGAACCTAGCTGGTTCAAACAAAGGACTGCATATTGCAGAAACTTCTTCGGTAACACACACACACCATAGCAAAACAGATTCAGCTTTGATACACTATGATGCATCTGTCATCATTCTGTTCCCTAACTGCAGTAATCATGAAATTCAGGGTGCTATAAGCTCCGTACAGTTGTCTCACCATGATTTATTGAAGCTGATTGTTACACAATGATTTATTGAAGCTGATTTGATGCTATAAGCTCTACAAAGTTGTTACACAATGATTCAATGAAGCTGATTTGATGCAATAAGCTCCAAATAAGTGTTAATTGATTTGTTAAAATTGCCTTGATTTTAAAAGATCCAATGATTTATAGAAGCTGATTTGATGCAATAAGCTCCACATAGTTGTTACACAATGATTTATAGAAGCTGATTTGATGCAATAAGCTCCATATACATGCAATTGTAACACAACGATTCAATGAAGATGATTGAATGCAATAAGCTCCACACAGTTGTTACACAATGATTTAATGAAGCTTCATTGATGGTATAAGCTCCTGTTGTTAAAATGATTCACTGAAGCTGCTTTAATGTTATAAGCTCTACACAGTTGTTGCATTGATTTATTGAAGCTGCCTTGATGTAATAAGTTCCATATACTTGTTACAATTATTTAATGGAGCTGTCTTGATGCTATAAGCTCCACATAAGTGTTAAATGATTTATTAAAATTGTCTTGATTTTAAAAGCTCCACACAGTTGTTACACAATGATTTTAGGAGCTGATTTGATGCAATAAGCTCCGTACAGTTGTCTCACCATGATTTATTGAAGCTGATTTGATGCAATAAGCTCCACATAATTGTTACACAATGATTTATTGAAGCTGGTTTGATGTTATAAGCTCTACAAAGTTGTTACACAATGATTCAATGAAGATGACTGGATGCAATAAGCTCCACACAGTTGTAACACAATGGTTTAATGAAGCTTCATTGATGCTATAAGCTCCACATTTTGTTGAAATGATTCACTGAAGCTGCGTATATGTTATAAGCTCTTTATAGTTGTTGCAATGGATGTTATAAGCTCCACATATTTGTTACAATGATTTATTAAAACCGCCTTGATGCTGCAAGCTCCAGTTAGTGTTAATTGATTTATTTAAACTGCCTTAGTTTTATAAGCTCCACGAAAGTGTTAGTTATGGTTTATTGAAGCTGCCTTGATTTAAGCTGCAAATAGTTGTTAAAATGACTTATTGAAGCCGGTTTGATGGTAAAAGTAATTCAAGAGTTGTTACAGTGATTTACAAGAAAAGCTACACTATAAGCTCCAAATATTGTCTTAACATTACAAACTGCACATAAATAGCTAGCTTTCTTTGTAGCCAAAGATACTTACACATGTATTTAGCTACCAGGGACGGATCAAAACGATGAGACTCGTACTCATCCTGGTAAAATTCAAGCAGTGCAAAAATAAACATAAACAATAGACCAAACACAGCAGTCATGTGATTCATGTGCATGTGTGAAAATGAGAATTTTGTAAAGTTTGTAAACTGTATGTTGTTTAACATCTTAACCCCGATGATTCATTAGATGATCTGATACATGTATGGTATAATGCGTAATAAAATTCTGTAAAGATTTGATCATAATATACTGATGGTATGTTATAGCAAAATTAATCAAGCATTTACAATGAATTACATGATTAAGAATCAAGCCTTGATTTTTGAGGGGATGGAGCAATCATAAAGTAATGAAGCTTGAATTCAGGGAAGTTCAGAATATAGAAATGTAGCTTTGCTTAAATTTTGTAACACCTATCTATTTTATAAGGTGAAGCAATACCTGTATACGAGGGTTAGGATTTAAGTTCGTAGACTTTGGCTGCTAATTGAATATAACAGCAATTATCCAATATTTGATGCATTATTATAAAGAAACAACATCTCCTTGCTTCGTGTTTACAATATTTTTCAAGACATCTTGCACAGTGCTCATAAAATGGTCTCCCATAGCAACCTAGGTTTCGCTACCCGGGGCACGTCAAATTTTTAACAATTCTTATGTTATATGACGTTGAAGAACACACCAATAATAATCATATTGTAAACCAAAACTTGAGCTAAATCGGGTTAAGGCATTGCAGTATCATGTTGTTATCTCAGTTTAAATTTTTAAGCATTATGTCGACGACTTGTTTTGTTATTGGAGAAAATGTTTGTCCATTCGCGCTGCTTGGAAAAGAAAAATGGCATTATCAGGCAACGTCGAAACACAGGCATTGATCAAATCTTATGTTTGATTAGACAAACTACCCACAGAAACATTCAAAATAATAGGGATGTGTTATACAGATCAGTTTTGGAACATATCGTGCAGTGGTATGTGAAATTTCAGATGGAGGTACTTGAATTTTAATGGTGAATAATGCACTTGTCTACAATAAGCCTTCAAATGCTACGGCCAACATTCTTGATTTAAAACACTGACATGCATGATACGCATAGAAAGTTATGTATAAGAACTATATTTGATGATCGCAGTATTTCCACAATAATAATTAAGAAATCGCTGAAGGAAATCTTGCAAATTAGTAAAGGTATGGCTTGTTGTTTGGTTCTAAACAAGGCGTTCTGATGCTGACGCTTATTGAAATTTGGCGTAGTTTTGACGTTAGAATTTCCACGACGTGCCCCGGGTGATGAAAGGTCATTGTGTTTAATTCATTGATGTGCGAATACCATTTTGAGCAGAACAATGCTTTATACCTTATACGATAGGTAAAAGAATGTATTTTCAGATTATAGCATTTTAATTTCTGTGTGACAGACATTTGATCTTTTACAAAGAAAGTCTACGAACTTAAATCCCAACCCACGTATATATATTTCCATTCATTGTCCACACATTACAAATTAAATGTGCATAATGTCATGAAATCATGGAATCCTTTTTTTTTTTTTTTTTTTGAATATATGATGAAAGCGTTACTCTTTGATATGATCTGTAATATGATCTGTGATATGATCCTGTGCACAAAAATACATGAATAACAAACAACATCAAACTTATATTCTGGAAAGCAAACAAATTCAACTATATACTATTTCCCCAAAAGGTGCACTGCTACTCACTATTTATACTTGTTTAGCACAGGGACGTGGGAAATTTTAATGTATTTCTCTGCCTATATAATAATCACAACAGAACCAACATAATTATGGTAAAAATCTACATGGATCTCAGGATTTGCTATAAAGGGGTAATCCACTAGTCATTTGTAACCACAGCCCAAACTGCCCCGGGAATAGCGGGGACATTGACTTGTGGTCTAGCAAATCCCCACTATAAGCCCCACCCTGCAATGTCTGCTCGTTGGTAAAACCACTTTTTTCCCCCCGCAGCCAGCTAGCTTTTCATTTCACTGCCCTTTCTGCCTATATAAAGCAAACCCCGGGTATTTCCCCTGCACTGCCTTGGCAAAACTTTGGTCAAAGCTCTGCTCATATCCATGGCTATCCCCCGCACCTCCCCCGGGGATGGAGGGGGGGGGGCGTGGTTACAAATGACTAGTGCATAACAAACACTTTTTTGGGTGCATATACTCAACCGGACAAAATACATTTGTTTTGCCAAGAAACCCCTTTACCAGCCTGGTTAAGTCTTAATGTCCCAGTTAACAATAATTGTTCAGCCATGTTGGGATGAAGACAACACTAATACCATGGAGAGTAAAGGTGCCTTGCTCAAGGACGCAACTCCGTGGTAGTAGGATTCAAACCCAGGACCTCTTGATTCAGTCCTTCACTCAACCACTAGACCACAGCGCTCAACCATATCAGCCTATGGCATATAAATCTCTGGCACACAACAAAGGTAATGATCAGAATGCAAAAATATGAATTCTGATCTGCATCCACATTGTTGATGCAAGTCTGGTAAATTTGTATATGTATCAATATGTTAGCAACTATCAACATCACTTTGTTTTTCAAACTGAACAAATATGCATCAATGATTTTTAAACAACATTTTTCTCCGTATACATGAGCAGAAAAGATATACATGTTTTTATGTGCAATTTTATTCTTTTATTATGGATGCATATTTGTCCTATTTCACAAAGTTAGCACTAATATCTACAACTATCTATGGTATGGAAAACCAAACTTTCAAATAGAAAAACAAATATTCTTCATATTTTAAATAAGCATCTACTTGGGAAATATGCATTCTGATGATCAATTCTGCTTCAAAAATCAGCAGCAAGCTGAAAATGAAAGTCCCAAGACACTTCCATGCTGAATTTGGGTTGTCCCACAAGACTCAAGAGGGAATCAACCACACGGTCTTGCAATGATTAAATGCATAAGATGCATAAGATTAGCATTCTTAACCAATGGCTCATGTGGGCTGCCCAATTTTCATTTGTGTTAAGGGGTGGTGAATGCAATATTTTGTTCTTTTGTCATCTATTTATAGAAAAACCCTGGTGTTTAGCTGACATCAAAATGCATGTCATCTATTTATAGAAAACCCCTGGTGTTTAGCTGACATCAAAATGCATAAGATCTACTTAAACTTCCAACATAGCACCACTATATTACCATTCAACTCTCACTATCATTTTCCTTTAAAAGTATTTTTAAAAGTGAAAATAAACATTTCATTTTCAGATATGAGATGCGTGCAAACAGGAAAAAGACTTATAAACACAATAGTAAACATTCAAGTAAATGTAGAAAGAGGAAAAAAATCTAATTTGTGCTTCTCTAGAATTACAATCTAATATCTAATGTTGCTCTCCGATATACCGAATATCCCTTGCGAATCCTAAAATTTGAAATTCGCGCTGAAATTACCGAATATGATCCGAATGGATGGGTCGGGGCTTTTACAAAACGATGTCTTTGCGAAAGCGTTAAGAATGCTTGCGGATCCTTACCAAAGTCTTAAGAATGTTGCGATTGATTGCCATCCACACTACCGAATTCTTGAAAATGCCTTACGAACGTTTCAAACACTTACAAATGCTGTTACAAATGTAAACACCTTACAAATGAAGCGAATGTGTAGTGAATGCTAGCCGAATTCTTTTTATTTTTTGCTCATTCGCAATCATTGTAGCCAATAATATCAATGTAAAACGAAATCACCCACAATGCCAAGGGGCATGGAAAAATATGTCATTATTGATCCAAGTCTTCTCTTGAAACACACACCACTTTGTTGTTTCTCTCAAATTGCAATTTACACAATTAAAAAGACAATTTTACTGGGCAAACAAAATTTTCACAGGACTTTAATTTGTCTCTCATACATTGATGGATAGCTTAAAGCTAAACACTTTAAATAATGGCTTTTACTTGTAGGATAGGGCCAGAATAAATAAACTATGCTAAAAACTGAGTCTTGAATGTGAAAATGTTGCGATTCACTAGCAATTCTTTACGGACATCATAACTCAATAGAATTTAATGCTACAGAATCCTTGCAAATGGCTTGCGAGTGTTACAAATGTCTTGCAATCAATCCAAATTGTTTACGAATTCTTTACGAATATGTAAAGAATATGATTTCCTTGGGAATTTTAGGAGCATGTTCCTAATTTTCGCAACAACTCGAAATTTTCACAGAATGCTTACAAATGCTACCGAATGCTTCCAAATTTCTGGCGATTAATGCAAATTTGCTCAAAATTGCATTCGGAAGGGCATTCGCAAGGTAATTTTGGTATATGGGAGAGCAGTATAATATAAACAAGCTGTTAACAAAAACCTATCTATCTTTCATGCAGAATTATGTACCTATATATATATCATAAGCACATGTATTAGCCATTTACATTCAGTATATTTTTCAAAACTTGAGAGTACATCTAAATGATTGACAGAAACTGAAATTTTGAGCCGCAACAGAGGAATGAACTAAAGACTCTGATAAGCCTCACATAGGCAGATAAGCAGGTTGCTCAGAATTTCTTTGTTTTCAGAATCTTTTCAATTTTTTGCTATTTGTTTTGTCATGCATTATTGGCAAAAATATTTCAAGAGTTACCCACCTTTCTATCCAGTGACCTTGACCTAGGAGATTCTTGAGTGGTTTTCTTGACTGGCGCAGGCTCATCGGTGTCTAGTTGTCGCTCCAACCTAAACAATCGGGGATTGTAAGCCCTACAATGTCAGAAACAAGCCATATTCTATGAACAATCCCCTGTTGCAAGTGGAAGTTGAAACTCTGGCTTCAACTTGAGTTCATTTCATTTAGTTTACGCAAGTCTGGAAATCTATGTTTATTTCTGAAACAAGTTTATTCCATATTAATTTTAGGCAAATCTGTAGGTCTGAGTTTATTTCGTTTAGATCACACAATTCTGAAAATCAGAGTTCATGTATTTCAGTCAGTCTATGCAATTCTGAAAATCTAACTTTATTCTGTTTATTTCATGAAATTAAGAGAATCTGAGTTTATTTCACAAAGTTTATGCAATTCTGAAATTCTGTGTTTATTTCATTAAGTTTGCGCAATTCTGAAAATTAATGTGACTCCATGAAATCTGATTCCCTCTATCACTCCACACAAGACATGACAATCTTTCATATATACAAAATCTCTCTTACTCAAAGTAAACTTATGCAACATCACATGAAACTTTAAAATTAACCCTCCAAATCATCCCCATTTTCACTTCCATACTATTCTCCAAATCACACTTCACTTCCATACTATTCTCCAAATCACCTTCATGCTATGATTATTCACTTCCATACCATGCTCAAACCATTCACTTCCATTCTTTTATTTTATTCTATGCTCCAAATCACATTCACTTCCATACCATGCTCCAAATCACCTTCACTTCCATACAATGCTCCAACTCAAACTTCATTTCCAAGCTATGCTCCAAATCATGCTTCACTTCCATAATATGCTCCAAATCACTCTTCACTTCCACACTATGCTCCAACTCACTCTTCACTTCCATTCTATACTCCAACTCACTCTTCACTTCCACAACATGCTCCAACTCACTATTCACTTCCACACCATGCTCCAACACACTCTTCACTTCCATTCTATGCCCCAAATCTCTTTTCACTTCCACACCATGCTCCAAATCACCCTTCACTTCCATTCTTTGCTCCAAATCTCCCTCAACTTCCATACTATGCTCCAAATCTCTCTTCACTTCCATGCTATGCTCCAAATCACCCTTCACTTCCATGCTATGCTCCAAATCACCCTTCACATCCATTCTATTCTCCAAATCACCCTTCACTTCCATTTCATGCCCCAAATCTCTCATCACTTCCAAACCATGCTCAAATTCACCCATCACTTCTAAACCATGCTCCAAATCACCCTTCGTTTCAATACTATGCTCCAAATCACCATACACCTTCATGCTTTGTTCATTTTTCCTTTTATCAACACTTTAAGTCTGTACTTTGTTCCCAGATTCTGTATTCACTATGAATGAATTACAATTCAAATGTAAGCATCTTAAATCTTCTGTTAAGCTCTTTCTTTAAAACTAAACAAGTAGCCCAGGGGCAACGATCGCTCACCTGAGAGTCAACAAGTACAGTCACTGGACAAAGTAACTGGGGTTTTTACCATATATGGGTATGGTGGCCATGTTGGTCATGTGACCTTGAAACCCTACTTACATCAGCAGAAGAGCTCTTGTCTGGATTGTGTATCCTCTTTTCTGCCATTTTGGTTCACTTGAAAAAATCATCTAACAAGGCCAGGGTCCTATAATGACCCCCGGGGTGGGGTATTTGACCCCAGGGGCAAGATTGGCAGGATTTATGTAGAGCTCCACATGACAATGTTGTATATCAAATATACAAGCTTTGTGTCATGCTGTTGCAGAGAAGATTTTCTCATATATTTCCATTATAAGTCTATGGTAGATAATGACATGCCTGGGGCGTGGCCTGTATGGACCCCAGGGGCACCGTTGGCAACATTTATAAAGGAGAGTATTATACATACATTGGTCCACACAACATATGAAAGCTCTGGGCCATATGGTTTCGGAGAAGAAGATTTTTTTATGTTTTTCCCATGACACCCTCGGGGCGGGGCCCGTATGGACCCCAGGGGCACAGTTAGCAGGATTTATAAAGAGGACCACTATACATTGCTAAAAACAAAATATGAAAGCTCTGGGCCTTGTGGTTTCTGAGAAGATTTTTTTTTGTTTTACCCATGACCCCCTTGGGGCAGGGCCCATATGGACCCCAGGGGCACAGTTGGCAGGATTTATAAAGAGGACTACTATACATTGCTACACACAAAATATGGAAGCTTTGGGTCTTGTGGTTTCGGAGAAGAAGATTTTTTTAAAGTTTTTCCCATGACGCCCCCGGGGCGGGCCCGTATGGACTCCAGGGGCACGGTTGGCAGGATTTATAAAGAGGACCACTATACATTGCTACTGACAAAATATGAAAGCTCTGGGCTTTGTGGTTTCAGAGAAGAAGATTTTTTAAGTTTTTCCCATTGTAAGTCTATGGGAGCTAATGACCCCCGGGGCGGGGCCATTTTTGACCCCAGGGGCGTGATTGGCAGGATTTATATAGAGGACCACTAAACATTGCTACATACAAAATCTGAAAGCTTTGGGCCTTGTGGTTTTGGAGAAGAAGATTTATAAAGTTTTACCCATGACGCCCCCGGGGCGGGGCCCATTTGGACCCCAGGGGCATGGTTGGCAGGATTTATAAAGAGGACCACTACACATTGTTACAAACAAAATATGAAAGCTCTGGGCCTTGTGGTTCCGGAGAAGAAGATTTTTTTATGTTTTACCCATGACCCCCCCCCCCCCCCCCCCCCCCCGGGACAGGGCCCGTATGAACCCCAGGGGCACGGTAGGCAGGACTTACAAAGAGGACCATTATACATTGCTACACACAAAATATGAAAGCTCTGGGCCTTATGGTTTTGGAGAAGAAGATTTATAAAGTTTTACCCATGACGCCCCCGGGGCGGGGCCCATTTGGACCCCAGGGGCATGGTCGGCAGGATTTATAAAGAGGACCACTACACATTGTTACAAACAAAATATGAAAGCTCTGGGCCTTGTGGTTCCGGAGAAGAAGATTTTTTTATGTTTTACCCATGACCCCCCCCCCCCCCCCCCCCCCCCCCGGGCCCGTATGAACCCCAGGGGCACGGTAGGCAGGACTTACAAAGAGGACCATTATACATTGCTACACACAAAATATGAAAGCTCTGGGCCTTATGGTTTTGGAGAAGAAGATTTTTAAAGTTTTTCCCATGACGCCCCCGGGGCGGGGCCCGTATGGACCCCAGGGGCATGGCTGGCAGGATTTATAAAAAGGGACACTATATATTGCTATAAACAAAATATGAAAGCTCTGGGCCTTGTGATTTCGGAGAAGAAGATTTTTTTTATGTTTTACCCATGACCCCCCGGGGCGGGGCCCGTATGGAACCCAGGGGCAGGGTTGGCAGGATTTATAAAGAAGACCACTATACATTGCTACACACAAAATATGAAAGCTCTGGGCCTTGTGGTTTCGGAGAAGAAGATTTTTTTATGTTTTACCCATGACCCCCCACCCCCCTGCCCGGGCAGAGCCCGTATGGACCCCAGGGGCACGGTAGGCAGGATTTATAAAGAGGACCATTATGCATTGCTTCACACAAAATATGAAAGCTCTGGGCCTAGTGGTTTTGGAGAAGAAGATTTTTAATGTTTTTCCCATGACGCCCCCGAGGCTGGGCCCGTATGTACCCCAGGGGCACGGTTGGCAGGATTTATAAAGAGGGACACTATATATTGCTACAAACAAAATATGAAAGCTCTGGGCCTTGTGGTTTTGGAGAAGAAGATTTTTTTATGTTTTACCCATGACCCTCCGGGGCGGGGCCCGTATGGAACCCAGGGGCAGGGTTGGCAGGATTTATAAAGAGGACCACTATACATTGTTACACACAAAATATGAAAGCTTTGGGTCTTGTGGTTTTGGAGAAGAAGATTTTTAAAAGTTTTTCCCATGATGACCCCGAGGCGGGGCCCATATGGACCCCCAGGATTTATAAAGAGGACCATTATACATTGCTACTGACAAAATATGAAAGCTCTGGGCCTTGTGGTTTCGGAGAAGAAGATTTTTTTTTATGTTTTTCCCATTGTAAGTCTATGGGAGATAATGACCCCCAGGGCTGGGCCATTTTTGACCCCCACGGGCATGATTGGCAGGATTTATATAGAGGACCACTAAACATTGCTACATACAAAATATGAAAGCTCTGGGCCTTGTGGTTTCGGAGAAGAAGATTTTTTTTATGTTTTTCCCATTGTAAGTCTATGGGAGCTAATGACCCCCGGGGCGGGGCCATTTTTGACCCCAGGGGCATGATTGGCAGGATTTATATAGAGGACCACTAAACATTGCTACATACACTCCCGGTAAAAAAATAACAACATATTCCGCGTTTCTTCGCAACCATGGCAAACGCGAAATTTTTATTTCTCGGAGAAACACCGCGAAATAAGCCAGGTAGACGAAATCGTCAGCGCGAAATTTCGCGGTGTTTCTCGGTGAAATTTCTCGGTGTTTCTCCGAGAAAGGTAATTACCTGGATTTATCGATAAAACTCTTTTTCTCGGAGTTTCTCGGAGGAATTTAAAAGACAAATGCATGTTTATGATTTTTGAATAAATATAAAACAATAAATTAAAAAAATAATAAGTATTTGCAAGTATGAAACTTGCAGATGTTACGTATTTGTTTAGATGGCTTATAATCCACATAAATATATTCTTGATTACATTAAAATTTATGATGACCTTTGTCACTTGTGTTGCTTTTCACATCATCCATGATTATTTGATCTTTGAACAGAAGAATGGAAGCGAAAAAATCATTTAAAAATCAAGGGCGTCATTGAAAATTCGCGCCTTGAGCATTGTCCTTTCCGACAAAGAATAAAATTACCACACTTCCAGTGACTATGTGGATAATCAGAATCATTTTCATTGAATGAATACATAAGTTTAATGACATTTGATCAAAGGTATTTCGTTATGTAATGATTTAACAGGCGGTTTACTTTAATTATGTCAGGATAAACACAAGTCATCAAATTAACATGAATATACCGGCCGGAGATCGAAATCGCAACTTTTTTTTTTCGAAGCGAACGCACTATCTATACATGTAAAACCATCGCGGCCTGTCTTATTAAATGTTCCGACCTTACTTGTCCGCCAGCATTTCTTGGTAAGCTGTTAACGTAACCGTTATCAAATATTCAGATTATGATTCCATATGAATCGCAAATAATTTGAGCATTCGTACATGTACATGAACATGTATATATACTTGTATGTTTTAGATCGAGACTACATGTAGTAGGAAAGAATTTGCATCAAAAGTTATTCTCCATGAACAACCACAAAGCCGTTTAAATCATGAACTTATGGGATCGCCTAAATTGATGCCCTTTCACCCGTAATATTGCATGGTATTAACATACATAAATGGTCAACAAAATTTACAGAAATCACTGTTGACTGATTTGGCCAAGTGGTAGAATTTGCAGCATTACCAGGAAGTGTGTTTCGGCATACACAGTCGTGTTCTTGTGTCATTCTTGTTCAAACATTTTACATCAGGAAAACATTTCATGGAAAATGTGTATCCCATCAAAAGCAAAACTGGGGTATGCAGGGGTATATCTATTTTTTTTTCTTTTGCTCCAAAACATAAGATTGTGGGTACTTGTTTGAACCGCCTCGGTGAGGCGGTTATAACGTGTACCCACAATCTATGTTTTGAGCATGAAGAAAGAAAAAGCAAACATTTTCTACTGAAAATTTTCATTTTTTTTTTTTTCATATTTAAACATCTCTGTATATTGCATGGGCATGTTTTCGTAATTTTAAAGTTACGGTATATGAAATTATTTCTTTATAACATCATCGACACAAAAGGCAGCAACGCTTTCGGAAGGAGAGATCGGAAAACCTCATAAATACATTTACATGTTTGTTATACCTTGTGCAGAATTGCGGTTTGTATGGAACATTGTAAATGTACATGTATATACAGTCGAGAAATTTTGATATTTCGCTCCCTCTTTAAATCTGATTGATATTATTAGATGAAAAATGCATTATGTGCAGCAAATACTTTTGTATAGGATATGTCACTTAGTGCATCAAAGTAAGTGGCTGAAATATACAAACTTTTCTTTACATGTACATGAATTTGGGACAATGTCGGTTATGATGGTATTTTTCTTCTATTTTTCTTTTACGTATGTACCATTATTTTGTCGTCATTTGTGTTACGACATCGAGATATAAATGTGGATGCATCAAACATACAAAACATATATACTCAAGTATCTGCAGTTCATAGCGTGTCGGATGCTGTTTCGGTAGTTTTTGTAAGTGAAGGGTTTACAAATACGAATGTTGTGTAGCCCATTTCGAACGTCAGGACATCCCAAACTTGTACAGTACCATAAAGCGACGAAAACGTACCGACATAACCGTGGCTGAGGACAAGGGCGTTAGTAACAGCAATATTGCGCAGTGATTTTTCTATTCATGCACATGCATATTAAAGTTTGTATACGTAGACGGTCCCGGTAATTTCTAAAACTGACACCAAAATATAAGGTCATGTATTTGTTTTCGTGTAAAATGAGTGTATCCGTTCCTGCCTTCTACGCAAACATTAATAAAGGTTAAGTTTTAATGCGATTTAACGTGTAAATTTGATGTAAGATATCCATACGCCAGTTGAGCTGTGTGCTAGTCGAGCTGCACATGTTTTTCGGAAACGATCAGGATGTGCGATTTTTGGAACAAGTGCACTTATTCGATCGAATACGGTGAAAAATTCATATCTATACATCTTGATCATGTAACGGGATAGCTTCTCTTGAAAATATGCAAATTTCAAACTCGAGACTTTGTGAATCGAGTAAGTGTTAGGTATATAGCGCAGTAAACCACCCTTGGTGTCCATCGACGGGGTTTGCTGTGGCTTGGCTCGGCTGTACGTTACATGTAACGTACAGCCGAGCCAAGCCACAGCGTACAGATTTATCAGATTAAAGAAGTAGGGGGATTGTACTAGCCGGGTAGTGAAAACAAAGGCGCTGCTCAGCTGTGCAGATACTGTACAGTTGATCTGCGCCTGTATTATCGCATGAGTATAAGTCCAGCGTTCTTATGACGCGGCTCATATAAAAGTGGGGTATACATTACATGTACATGTTATCATGATGTGTGTAAATATGTTGAGGAATACCTCATACAATGTATATGGGTTTAAAGCACATGAACATGTAAATGCGTTTGTTAATTTACTCGATTAATTATCAATTAATTTATCAATTATCAGTAATTGATAAATTGTCTTTACTTGTCATTTTTCACCATGTATCATGCACTTTCCTATGCACTTGACATTTCGGACCGCACCTTGTAAAAAACAACATGCCGCCAACACAAAATGTTCATGGCGGAGTTGTCGTTATGCATGGCAATAGGTTTTGCGTTTATGCATTTAGCAAGAAAAACAGATGCTTAAAAAATGAAAAATTTATAAATTGTTTTCTCGTTATCCGCCTTATTCTTATATGAAGATTTGGTCATAAATTTGGTATGAAAAAAGTGTTTATGCGAACAGTGCCCCTGATAAACGAGTGATTTAGAGGTATTGACAAAACTTTGTGCTAGTTAAATATCATCGAGAATGTTGTAATGTATATTCATATAGGAGTTAGAAGATCGCTGCAGGGTAATCGGGTCAATAAAATTTTACAAAAATAGCTTGCTCCATAAGCTGACAATGTGATGAAATTATGCCATTTCATTCTACATGCACGTTTCCATAGCTTGACATACAACCAGAACCAGAAAACATTTATTTCATTACAATATGAATTAAAGAATGCGCAAAATGGTTACTTATTATTCTCGTACATGTTTATGGCCTATTGCTTTTATGTTTCCTAGCTCAAACAAATGAAACTACTTGGATAAAGACATAATTGAGATGAAACAAAGTACTTCTTAATTTGTATGTCAAATGCGAGTCGAGTCATGCCTGACCAACCGTAACGGAAACCAGTGAAGAAGATTGTGGAATGTTTGCTCAGTAATTAATGTGCCTTATTAAAACGTGTCAAACTGTTTGAGGTGCCATATACAAAACACTTACAAATACTAATCAGTTAAAGGTCTAAAACTTCTTTAATTATTAAAAAATATGGTAAAATCGATTTTCACAATCGTGCACAATATTTCTCCGAGAAACACCGCGAACAGGTAAATCTGGACTTACCTGTTTTCACCGGTTAATACCTGCGGTCGCGGTGAAATTTCTCGGTGTTTCTCCGAGAAATCGAACTGAACGAAACGCGAAATATCTTAATGAAAAGAGAAATTTAGCGTTCTTTCTCCGAGAAAAATAGCTTAGGGTCCTCGGAGAAAAGAGGAATATGTTGTTGATTTTTTACCGGGACTGTACAAAATATGAAAGCTCTGGGCCTTGTGGTTTCAGAGAAGAAGATTTTTTTTTATATTTTCCCCATGACGCCCCCAGGGCGGGCCTGTATGGACCCCAGGGGCATGATTGGCAGGATTTATGAAGAGGACCACTAGACATTGCTACACACAAAATATGAAAGCTCTTGGCCTTGTGGTTTCAGAGAAGAAGATTTTTATATGTTTTTCCCATTGTAAGTCTATGGGAGCTATCCGTTGCCATGGAAACCAGAGTTCTGATCCGACCTGGCCCAAAACCTTATACAACCTTTCCCCCTCCTCAATGATGCTTTAGATAAAATTTGGTCACGATTGGCCTTGTTGTCTTAGAGATATTCAAGTTTGAAAATGTGGACGGATGCATGGACGGACGGATGCATGGACGGACGGATGGACGGACAGACGCCGGTTCGACTACTGTACTATAAGCTCACCTTGTGAGCCTTCGGCTCAGGTGAGCTAAAAACTTAATTGTATAAACAGCAGAATCGGTTAATCACATTTGCAAAAAGGCAATATTAAAAGCAAACATGCAAGATTTGAAAAGCGTTTTGTCTTTTTACAGAAAGCTAGCTCTAGCAAATAAAATTCTGGTTAAATTTCATTCACAACAAATAGCAAAATGGGCTTAGCACAGTAAAATATGTCACAGCAAATTTCCAAATCACAACAATGGTATGTGTATGATATGCAGGAGATGGTTCTGGATAATTTTTAGGTGCCCAAAACCCTGATTTAACCTAAATTTGTGAGAAAGCTGAATTTGCAGAATTTCGAACATGTTTTGACATAATCTCTCTTAATTCCAACAAAGTCTTTCATAAGTTTGATGAAAGAGTAATTAAAATCAATTTAAGATAGCATACATGTATTTATAAATGAACTCAAAATTCAAATTTGAAAGATTTTAGTCTGTTTAAGTTGTTCTTTGAGAGGCAGTTTGATCTAGGCCTCCATTATTTGTCTAAACTCATTTATCAAGGACTTGAATATTGTCTTTATCATTAAAAAGACAGCTTTAATCACCTTGGTCTCAGGAAGGGGTGGGTGGGGTTCATCAAATTATCACAACAAACTATAATACACCAGTGGGTAAAACACAGAACCACAGATCCACGAATAGGGGTAAACAACAACACAGCAACTTTACTGGCAAATAATTGATTCTGATCAGTAAGTATAATATTCAAAATTTTGTTGGTTTCAAACATCATTTAATGATGCCAGCATACTTTGCAATGTAATATTTCCGATAGCACCAAATTTGTTAATAATTTATAATTTTTATAAACCAAACATCTTTTTTTGTCTTTCGAATCATCAAATGCAAGTCTTTAAACTAAAAGTTCTTCAGGTAGATGTAAAGTCTAAACAACTGTTTGTTGAAATTTCATTTTTTGTGCTCAACAGATCACTTTCAGTTCATTCTGATGGAAATATCATCAATGATTTAGATTTTTTTTTTATTTTAGTTATTGCCAGTTTGTGAGTCCAATTCCACTTGCAAACACATTATCCCTCTCCCAAATGGCTTGTTAAGACACACAGGGTGGTATGAGAAAAAGCAGCAGTAGAAATTGTATATGAGCCTTCGCATGAGAAAATCAATGATTTGCATATGCGAAAACAAAGACGCAGATCAGCTGTGCAGTAACTGCACAGCTGATCAGCGCCTTTGTTTTCACCACACGGATAGTACTATTCCTCTTCTACTTATATCCAAAGTTTCAAGCTTCTAGCTTTATGCTGTGGCTGTACAGGCTGGTTTTTGTCGGACCTGGTCGGAAACCCAAATTGTTGGTTTTCTCATACACAGGCTCATATTACCACACCGGTCACTCAGAGACAGCCAAAGCAACTAAGAACAACCAATGCTGATAAAAACAATATGAGGCTATAAAATGTAAATATTGGTGTAGGGAACAACTTACCATGGACCATATAGGTCCCTGATAAGTTGTTCCCAGACAGGTATTTACTCCATACTGTCACTTATTGACTTCATCAGCATTGGTTGTTATCAATCAAGTCGGGTTCCCAGGATAGCAGGTGTGATTAAATTCAAGTAAAACTTTTGGGTTTTTTCTTCCAAACGTAAGGCTACATCCTGCTTTTCCTCAAAGCAAATGAACACAAAATGTAGAACAACAAACTGTTAAAATGGCAAAATTCAGCAGACGACTAAACAAGATGAATAAACAGACCTTTGTTAAATAGCTATTGTTTATTTTTTTATGATACTGATTGTAAATAAATTTTGCCTTTGACTCTGCTCATGTTTTTCTTCTTCTGACAGTAAGAACAACAAATTGTATCATAAAATGGTAGCTTCTCAATTTCAAGTTTGTTGTTCTACATGTACAATGTTTTCTGTAAATGAGCATCAAAATGAGAAAACCTTTGACATGATAAAATACAAACTGAGCTTTTCATTCCTGTGTCTTTTAAGAAGTCGAGAAACTGAAGGAATTATGCTAGGCTAGATGCCACAGAGATGTGCTTTTTTATTTGCGAAGAAGGTTTTCTCATGACGATACTATTGAATAGATCAATGAAAATCTGACATCATTAGGTTCACATATGAGCCGCTGCATATGAAAACCAACAATTTGGGGTTCCAACCAGGTCCAACACAATCCCGGCTGCTCAGTCATAGAAGAAGGCTAGAGGCTTGAAATTTTGACGAAGAAGAAGAAGAGGGATTGTACTATTCTTGTAGTGAAAATAATGGCACTGATCAGCTGTGCAATTACTGCACAGCTGATCTGCGTCTTTGTTTTTGCAAATGCAGATTATTTGTTTTCTGATGCGGCGGCTCATTTATATAAATAGTGAATTGTAAGAGCAAAACAAGTAGGCTCTGACCAGGCCAATCTAATCTTTATCCACTGTTAAATCAGGCCCCGAGGTTATAAAACTCAGCTCAGCTCAGCATGAAATTTCAACTGCTCATAAATGTTGAAATTGTCAAAATTAGTGGAAAATTCAGGTTCAAACCCCCCAAACTAGTAATTTATCCTTCCCATAAATGTTAAAATGCCATCAATTGTTGGCATTTTAACATTAATGAGCAGGATAAATTTTAGTCTCTGAGCATGGAAAACATTTTATAACCTTGGGATCAGATTTAAAGAGACCAAAGTGATCAATCAAGATTTTCATTGCAATACAAATACTGGTTATGAAAAAAAATTAGCATGTGAATTGAAATCAAAATCTGCATACATAATTCTAGCACTGATTAAAGCACTAAGCGTCTTGAAAACACTTAATTTTTCATAGTCTCTGTACGTTACCATCTATGCAAGTGATAATATGACGTTATCTGATGTCACTTATTGTTCACAGTTTGAAGGGGGTATTATTAATGCAACCACATTAAGCTTACAGCAAACACACAAACACACTTTGTGCAACGCAGCAGAGCAGTAATCATTTAATTGCTCCGTAAGTATACCTCATATGACGTTGATAGATGACGTTATCTGACGTCGCCCGTTGTTCCCGTTCTTCCTCTGTTAATGGTTCTGGGGCCTCTTCTGGTAAAACTTTTATGGAATTCTTCGGAGGGGCGGACTCAGGTAGTGCTGGAGCTATGGAATACAGTGTAGATACGTGTACATGTATTACTATTTAATATCCAGAGTAGATGGTACTATAAAATATAGTAAACATATTATTAAATCTCTCTACACTGCTTGATCATAAAAGATGGTTTGAGCCGTGACGCAAGAAAACCGGTCTTCAGGGTTTCCGACCAGGTCCGACACATACCAAGCTGTACGAGCACAGATGACTAGCGACTGGAAATTTTGGATTTAGAAAGTAGAGGAATTGTACTATCCATGTAGCGAAAACAAAGGCGCTGATCAGCTTTGCAGTTACTGTGAAGCTGATCTGCGCCTTTGTTTTCGCCTAGGTAAAAATCTGGTTTTATCACGACGCGGCTCATTTGATGCTGGACATTTCGGATGTATTCCAAAGCATCTAAAATCGAGTTCTAAATCAAGTTACCGAAACCTGTCAAATGACAGAAAGGAAATGTTGCTTCAGCAATTTCTTTTTAGTCGTACATGAAGACACCCAATTTAAAAGTACCTTTTTAGTTGTACACATAGATACCCATTTTAAAAGGACCTTTTTAGTTTTGCATGTAGACACCCATTTTAAAAGGACCTCGGTGAGAGCCTTCTAAAGTATCAAAACTTTTTAAATGTGTTTTTCCAAATTTCTGGAAGTTACAATACACTAACTGCCATAATTTGTCTTAGGAGTCTTGCTAGACTGTAAATGTTTTTTAGTCAACTAATAATTTCAAACCTGGTGCAGATAGACTCCTGCTTTTCTTCCATGAGGACAGTGTCTTCGAAAGAGAACTAGTAGCCTGTTGGGGAGGCTGCGCCGAGGATGGGCCTGTCGACGCCGTTGATGAGGGTAACTGGGGTGGAGCAGACTGGGGTAGAGGGGGTGGGGCACCTGACTCGGCAGACTTGGAGCGGACAGGTTTGGGCTTCGTGGGTGGGGGTATCTTCTTGGCGTAGGCTTGTTTGGCTGCTAGACCAGCGGAACCTCCAAAACTTTTTATCTCTCCTGTAAATGAAACATTCTTATGCAAATTTTCTATTAACACCGACTACTTATGTAGTTTTAGCCCTGGAACAAACATGTGGAGATAGTCATTTTCAATGTATCTATAATGATTAATACTGAAAACATTTACTTTTCTCATTTGTCTGATTTAACATTTTAAGGTAAACAAGTGGCCTTTTGTAAGGAAATAGCTGGACACTTGGCTTACTGTATATTTTCTTTGTATCAGTACCTCTTTATCACTTTGGCTGTTTCACGCTTGTGTCTGAGGTTATAAAACTTTTTTTCATGCTCAACTCAGCTGAGACTAAAATTTATCCTGCTCATAAATGTTGGCATTTTAACATTTATGAGCAGGATAAATTTGTAGTTTTTGAGTTTTGAACCTGAATTTTCCACTAATTTTGACTATTGCAACATTTATGAGCAGTTTAAATTTCATGCTCAGCTGAGTTGAGCAAGAAAAAAGTTTTATAACCTCTGGACCTGGGTTTTTATGGTAGAACTTTGGCTCAGATTACAGCAGTACTTGATCATTGCCGACTTAACTTTTAACATCTAATGTACATTTGAAGTTGATCACATGGGATTATAACAGTAAGATGTGCACTTACAATTATTATATTCAGGTGTGCACTAAGGATTATTACAATCAGGTGTGCACTTAGGGTTGATACAGTGACATGTGCTGTAAGAATTGAACCGCATCATGAGAAAACCAGATTTTTACCAAAGCGAAAACAAAGGCGCAGGTCAGCTTCGCAGTAACTGCTAAGCTGATCAGCGCCTTTTTTTTTCGCAACACATATAGTACAATTTCTCTTCTTCTTAAAACCTAAATTTCAAGCTTCTAGCTTTTTTCTGAAGCTGTACAGGCAGGTTTATCAGACCTGGTCGGAAACCCTGCAGACCGGTTTCCTTGCGTCGCGGCTCAATTATTATAGATCCATGTGTACCTGTCAATGCCCCCATTTTCTTCCTATCTGGAGCCGTGAATGTCTTGGGCTGGCTCCCTGTATCCTTGGCCCTGGTCCCTTTATCTGAGGGTCGAGTCCCAGCATCTGCATGACGAGAACCAGAATCAGCTTTGCCCCTCGGCTGTAGCGCTCGATTCATCTCAGCCTCTTTGGCCTCAAATGATTTCTTTTTATCTTTAACTGATTGTTCAGTTTTGGTGGTAATTTTTGCTTTGTCCGTCCTTGCTGGTGACCTGCCTCGTTGGATGCCAGCTGAAGCTGACATTGACAAAGTAGGTTCTGCAACGACTGAAACGGGTACCGCCCTGAATACTACATCATCACTGCTCTTTTTCTGTTGTGATGGAAGGCCTAGCGCTCGTTCTTTGGCGATGTTTGCACGTCGTTCAGCCTCGGCGAGGAAATTTTGTCGCCTACTTTCGACAAGTTCTTGAACACTGTCAGACTGAGATTGCTCTGTAACATAGATGGTCATAATAATCATTCACACAATAGGAAAATAGTTATTCCTATAGATCATAAAGTAAATGAGATTGAAATGACAATACTCATGCACCAATATAAAAGCAAAACTACAAAATGTTGTTTGCCCATGCAGCCAGGCTTTTTATTCTAATTTTATATGGATTATGTTTTTTCTCTTGTGAATGGAAGTGACTCTTGTCTTTTACAACCATCCGAGTGATATTTATTTGTTTGATGTTTGTCTGTTTTTCAGTAAGTTTGATGTTTGTCTGTTTTTTTCAGTAAGGCCAAAAAATTATATGTGTGTTTCCGATTACACAGTGACCGGAAGTATGATAACTTTTTTTTATTTTGAATATTTGTTTTAAATGTGGGAGACAGGAAAACAAAATGGCTGACAAGAAAAATCACTTAAACTACCTTAAAAAGTTTGAGTTAGGGCTAAGGCATGGCAGAATCACTGGAAACAAACAATTCTTTAGGCTCCATCAAATAACATTCTTACAACTTGACCCCTATACAAGTCTGACCAAAGTTTTTTTAACAATATAATTATATGAGACGCGTCATGAGAAAATAAACATTTGGCATATGCCAAAACAAAGGCACAGACCAGCAGTGCAGTAACTGCACAGCTGATCGGCACCTTTATTTTCACTACACAGATAGTACAATTACTCTTCTTAAATCTAGCCCTTTTCTGTGACTGTACAGGCTGGTTTGTGTCAGACCTGGTCAGAAATCCCCGAAGCTCGATTTTCTCTTCTTGCGGCTCATATAAATCAACCTACCACCACTTGCTCTCCAACTATCATCAGTTCTGGAAGTTGACAATGACTCTGTATCTGCCGTCGTCGACATTTCATGTTTCTCGAACGACTTGAGGGAGTCACTGTCGGACATGTCCGTCTTGTTGAGACCCTCATTTATACTGATCTCTGAGCCCATTGTCATGGTGGTGAGATCAGGAATCTGCTCCTCTGTGATACCTGAACTGTGCTCTACAAGCTGGAAAGTAAAATGATCGTCTTAAAGGCCTATATTCTACAGTAGCAAAACGAGTATGTGTACAATTTTTTACTGTATTATAATGTCTATAATGTATGACCCCAGTAGGTGCTTTTTTTATTTTTTTTATGTTTATTTAATTCAGTTTTACATCCCTTTCAAGATTATTTCAGCTCATATGAGACGGGCCGATCAGTAGGTGGGCGAAAACGGGAGAACCCCGAGAAAAAACACCTGGCACACCCGCAAGCAGAACTTGGCTTGTCTCACATGTGGCCAGAGTGGGGCTCGAACCCACACCAGACACAGCGGTGAGATGATCGAGTGATTAAGAAACAGCGCTCTTAACTGCTCGGCCACGGGGCCCGCTAGCCAGTAGGTGCAACATGAACTATTTTCACCTAGCCTACATGAATTAATGAGTACACAATAATACAAAAAAGTGCACAAGCACACGTTGGCTGCTTATTGGTTTAGAATCATCTTATCACCAGTATATAATTAATTTGATTGCCTTCTTTCACTTCCTTTTACCTCCCTATGCAACCAGATTTCTTATTGCCCATATTGATGCAACATCACACATTATGACAAAACGCACTGCAGTGATTGGAAGCAGGATAAAGTGGAAACAACTTACCACGTTTCAATTAACTCTGTTTTGGGTTGATGTCCAAATGATCCGGCTTCCAATCACCACACTCAATTTCATATTATTATACCTCATAAATATCCAATGGCTGAATGTGGATTTTGATTGGTTCAGAGCAGGTCACGCGGAGGGTGCTATTCTGTCATGTCGCATGATCATATTACCCTCTGACGTCATATCTGCCTAAAAAGTGCAGGTGCACTTATAGTCGCATGCTTTTGTTTACAGTGCACGTGGAGGGTGCTATTCTGTCATGTCGCATGATCATATTACCCTCTGACGTCATATCCACCTAAATGTGAAGTTGCACATACACGTAGTCACACATTTCATGTCACTAATTTGTTTCAAAAGTGGTTCGGTATAATAAAACAAATGTTGCCCTTGAGTGGGGGTGACATGACGATTTGTTCACCCTAGACAGGTTATATAGCCCTCGGGCTTCGCCCTCGGGCAATATTACCTGCCTCGGGTGAACAAATTGTCATGTCACCCTCACTCAAGGGCAACAATTGTATAATGTGACGTGATGTTGCATCTACTAGGTGGCAAGAAATTTGGTTGCACCATGAACATACAGGGTGTTACTTACATATTCCAGGCTGTTAACATCAGCAGAGGTGTCTGTTTTATTAACAGAGCTGGAGGCGTCTTTGTCAGTGGTGAAGGAGGACAGTTTAGAGGAGTCTGACTCTGTGCCCAGAACAGCCCCTGGGGTCGTCGACATGTACCATTCCTTAAATTCTGCGAAGGCAAGCAGAGAAAAGCAATAATTTGGGGTCCGACACAAACCGGCCTGTACAGTCATAGAAGCCGGCTAGAGGCTTGAAAGTTTGTTTTTGTTTTTGCTACACAATACACTCCCTCTTCTTATATCCAAAGGCGCTGATCAGCTGTGCAGTTACTGCACAGCTGATTTATTAATAGCGCCTTTGTTTTCACCTACGCTTTTTGATGGTTTTCTAATGCAGCAGCTCAATTAAGATTCTATAAAATTGCAACGACTAATGCCTTTCACAGTAGTATATTCTAACTCTTTGAAGTTGTACGAGTAACAGAGTAACTTTATGAGAAATATTAGAGGATTGTGAAAGACTAAGCTTAATTTGTTTATGAAGAGAAATTTAAGTACTTTGTGATAGACTATAATGGAAAAGTTCTAGACTGAGTCACAAAAGAAATCACGAATGATTACATGATTGTATTTAGTAATAGAAACAAAGTTCTAATGATTTTAGTTAAGACTGAGTGTCAACACACACACAAGTTAATTTGATGCAACTTTAGGATTAATAAACCTCAAAATCTACCTACTTTTAACATTAGAAACACCAGCAGGCAGTCCCTGAGCACCTGGAGTGACCTCCCTTGAAGGCTTCTGGGAAGGCTCTTCAACTGAAGGTACTTTAGGTGGTTCTTCAATCTCCTTGTTTTTGTCAACCAAAACTTTGTGTTTTGCTATCAAAGTTTTAGATTCGCTTATCAAATTATCCAAACTTGCAAACTTCTGCTGAAGATAATCAGAACCTTCATCAACCGAGGCGTTTGCCGACTTGTTTTCAGATTTTCCAGTGACGTCTGCAGATTTCAGTGAATACTGACTCAAATCTGGGGCACCTGTTGCGTCATCAGATTTCAATGTGTATTGTGTTAAATCGGGAACACCTGTGAGATCACCTGTTTGGAAGGTATACTGACTCAGTGTTGACACACCGGTCATACTGTTCAAGGACGGATCAGATGTTACATTAGTAAGAGAAGATTTAGTTTTAGATTCTTCAGATTGTTCACTTATTTCATCCATGTTTGTAAAATTACTTTTCCCTAATTCAGTTAAATTATCAGTCATCAATGAGTCTTCTCTTACACCTTGTTCTTGCATGCTTTCATCAATGGATGATACAGAATAAGTTGATAAATCCTCATGAAGTTTGTTCATTTTAACAGCTTTTGCTGATTTATCAGAATCTGAATGTTCTGAAACCAGATCACCATCCACTGTCAACGAGTATGTTTTAATGCGTGGAGTTGGTTCAGTCGATGCAAGTTTTTTAAACATCTGAGACGACTCATCAGCACTGGTGAATGAACCTGTCGTAAACTCTGATCTGAGACTATCCAGTGGCTGTCGTGAGTCTGGCTGTAATGTTCTGAACTGGTTATTATCACTTGAACTTTCCTTTGCTGTATCGGTTTCTGTCTCAGAAGTTACGGAATATGTCGAAAGATCGGGAGTTTTTCCCAGATCGGGAGCTTTTGCAAAATCGGGAGTTTTTGCTCTAATTTTAGGTCTGGATTCTACCATTCTCTCAACCTCACGCCTGACTCCCACTCCCGTCACATGAGGTTTAGGACTCTGAAATTCTGCCTCTGACAGACTTGAACCTGGCACTGTTCTATCAATAGCCCCTCTGTCATCCGATCTTATTTCTGATGGTAGTTCAGACTTATCCACTTTAGAGTGGCTCCTCTCATCTCCTATGAAGTTGGATTAGTAATTGAAAAAGATAAGATCACAGGAAATCAGAAGATGAACTATAACTAGAGACTTTCATTAGTATATACTGACTGTAATTATATGCTCGGTAATTTTGTTTGTTTGTTTGTTTGTGTTGAGGCTTAAAGTCCCAGTCAACAATTTTTCAGTCATGTCCGGAGGGAGCCAACGCTTCCTGGGTTAAACCAGTAATGTAGGGAGTTAATGTATCTTGCTAAAGGACACAACACAGTGACGCTTGTGGGAATCGAACCCAGGACCTCTCGATTTGGAGTCGGATGCTCTACCACTACGCCACCACGTTCCCTTGAATAAGATCAAAGTGTAATGTAGTATGAAATACACAGTCTAAAAACTGTGAAAAACTGTTAATTATATATAAAGATTTATGGATTTGGACAAACTAACAAAAAAGTCTGAAAAGAGGTTCCAAAATTGTGAATAGAAGAAAATGCATCAGACATAATAAAAGATTTAAAAGATGTTAATTCAGAAAATAGTTTTAAAGACGGAAAAAGAAACAAAAGCTAATCAAAAATACTAGAGGACCATTGGTCCTGTAGCTCACCTGAGAAATTATCACATTGTAAGCTCATGAGATTTAAATTGATTGAGAATCGACCAATGAAAGTCTATGCATGGACACTATTGACCCCCGGGGCATGGCCAAATTTGACCCAGGGGCATGACTGGCACAATTTATAATGGGGACTACCAAACATTGCTACATACAAAATATAGAAGCTCTGGGCCTTTTGGTTTCAGAGAAGAAGATTTTTGTTAGTTTTTCCCATTGTAAGTCTATGGAGACTATCTACCCCCGGGGCGTGGCCAAATTTGATCCCAGGGGCATGGCTGGCACAATTTATGTAGAGGACCATTAGCCATTGCCACATACAAAATATCAAAGCTGTGTGCCCTGTGGTTTCAGAGAAGAAGATTTTTGAATTTTTTTCCCATAGCAAGTCTATTGAGACTATCAACCTCCGGGGCCTGGCCAAATTTGACCCTAGGGGCATGAATGGCACAATTTATGTAGTGGACCATTAGCCATTGCTACAGACCAAATATCAAAGCTGTGGGCCTAGTGGTTTCAGAGAAGAAGATTTTTTTAGTTTTTCCTATTGTAGGTCTATGGAGACTATCGACCCCCGGGGCGTGGCCAAATTTGACCCCGGGGACATGATTGGCACAATTTATGTAGAGGACCATTAGCCATTGCCACATACAAAATATCAAAGCTGTGGGCCCTGTGGTTTCAGAGAAGAAGATTTTTTAATTTTTGTCCCATAGTAAGTCTATGGAGACTATCAACCCCCGGGGCGTGGCCAAATTTGACCCCAGGGGCATGAATGGCACAATGTATGTAGAGGACCATTAGCCATTGCTACATACCAAATATCAAAGCTGTGGGCCTAGTGGTTTCAGAGAAGAAGATTTTTTTAGTTTTTCCTATTGTAGGTCTATGGAGACTATCAACCCCCGGGGCGTGGCCAAATTTGACCCCAGGGGCATGAATGGCACAATGTATGTAGAGGACCATTAGCCATTGCTACATACCAAATATCAAAGCTGTGGGCCTAGTGGTTTCAGAGAAGAAGATTTTTTTAGTTTTTCCTATTGTAGGTCTATGGAGACTATCGACCCCCGGGGCGTGGCCAAATTTGACCCCGGGGACATGATTGGCACAATTTATGTAGAGGACCATTAGCCATTGCCACATACAAAATATCAAAGCTGTGGGCCCTGTGGTTTCAGAGAAGAAGATTTTTTAATTTTTTTCCCATAGTAAGTCTATGGAGACTATCAACCCCCGGGGCGTGGCCAAATTTGACCCCAGGGGCATGAATGGCACAATTTATGTAGAGGACCATTAGCCATTGCTACATACCAAATATCAAAGCTGTTGGCCTAGTGGTTTCAGCGTAGAAGATTTTTTTAGTTTTTTCCAATTGTAAGTCTATGGAGACTATCGACCCCCGGGGCGTGGCCAAATTTGACCCCAGGGGCATGGCTGGCACAATTTATGTAGAGGACCATTAGCCATTGCCACATACAAAATATCAAAGCTGTGGGCCCTGTGGTTTCAGAGAAGAAGATTTTTTAATTTTTTTCCCCTAGTAAGTCTATGGAGACTATCGACCCCCGGGGCGTGGCCAAATTTGACCCCAGGGGCATGAATGGCACAATTTATGTAGAGGACCATTAGCCATTGCTACATACCAAATATCAAAGCTGTGGGCCTAGTGGTTTCAGAGAAGAAGATTTTTTTAGTTTTTCCCATTGTAAGTCTATGGGACCTATCTGTTGCCATGGAAACCACAATTTTGATACAATCTGCTCAAAAACCTAATGCCATCAATCCCCCAACCCAATTATGGTTCACATTAAATTTGATCAAGATCTGCCTACTAGCTTCAGAAATATTCTTCTTTGAAATTGTGGACGGACGACGACGGACGACGGATGCCTGCCTATCCTATAAGCTCACCTGTGAGCCTTCGGCTCAGGTGAGCTAATAACTGACTGCAACGAAAGTTCACTTTAACAGCAAAAGCAGTTGCCAATGACACATCTTTAATCAAAGTCATTTTTTTCAGCGGTTGGTTGAGTAGATTTATGTTTAACTTCCCAGTCAAAAAAGTTGACAATGGGGAGACAGATACTGGTAAGATATGAACCTGTGACCTCTCAAGAGTCCACACTCTACCACTAGACCACAGGCCTCCATCATATTCTATGACATCAAATTTTCTAAGTTAAACATACCTGGAGTAGAAGTTGATCTCTGTTTTCCGTCAGAAACTGTGAAACTGTACTCGGTGGTCGTTAAATCTGGTTCCGTAACCCCAGCTATTATAGGTGACCTTGACCTTATCAGATCACCAATCGGTGACTTTCTCACTGGTAATTCTCGATGAACTGAACTAGTTCCTGACAAGATTGGTATCCCTGTAACCGGTGATGGCCGGCGTTCTATGGATCTATCTTTATCAAGTGATACATCTGAATTGAGCGAGTACTGCGATAAATCTTTCCCTTTGGCACTTTCATATTTATCTGGTTTATAAGATTCTAAGTGTTGTTTATGTGACTCTGCTTGTCTGTCAGCAAGATCTTTCTCTAAGATTTTACGAGTTTGTTCACTATTACGTAGTTCCTCTTGAAGTTTTCGTAAATGATTTAGCATATCCTGAGCACCGAGCGTTTCATCTTCCCCTGACTCACTAGTACTACTCTGGTTAACAACCGAACTCCCTCTTTCCTGTGCTAGCCTTCGGTCACCGCTCGAACTCTCCTCAGTTGAACTATCTGATCTATTTATAGCAGAATACACTTTGAACCTATTCACATCACCAGCGAACATACTTTCTTCTTTAGACTGTTTTTCTATTGGTTCCGGGGTCAATTCTGGTTTCATAACCTTGAATGGTGCTTTGTATGTTGCCAATTCATCAGCCCATGATTTTGAAGTTTGAAAACTGCCATTGGCTGAGGCAGGGTCACGTGACTTTGGAATCCGAAGGCTCCCATTGGCTGACTGCAAATCATATGACTTTGTCATATCACTTTCATTGAGAGGGCCTGTAACAAGAAATATTCTAAAATAGAAAATGATTCAAAGATTGGGTACAATGAAAAGTCATAGAAACAAATGTTTTTTTCCAATCATAACATGGCTTAGTATGGACACCAAGTGTAGTCACTATTGATGGTTGATGTATGGTTTTCGCAAAACGTCACTCTGGTCAAATCATGTCACATCAGCTATGTATATCTATTGAGCATGTTTAGTCTGACCATACGTTATTGGTGGTTGACCTTAGTTTTGCTAGAAATATGCAGTAGAAAACCTTAGTCAATTCATATTGACCTTAGTAAAAATATTTTGAAAATAAGTTAATGTTTATACACTTTAAACTGTAACAGAAGAACTGCTATTCTGAGAATTTTAAGCTGAATACTGTCGTTTAGAAGAATAAAACATTCTACATTGTTATCTCTATGGATGACATATAACTGTACCTGTCGACAATGAGTCATCTGGAGTACTAGTTATACTACCACTAGACAGTGAAGCCACACGACCGGAACCAGTCGTTTCTCCAACAGGTCGGCGACTAACATCAAACTCCAACGAATCATCAAACTTCTGATCGAACAACACGGCATTGGTTTGTCGACGAAGTTTTTCCAGGACTTCAGTTTCAAATCGCTTGGCTCGCTCTAGTATGTTCTGGATGTTGTTGCCACTGTAGGCGGCTATGGCTTCTGTGTCCTGTAAATAAAATAATAGACTGTTGTAAAATCAGACAAATCCTAAATATGAGTGTCCAACATCAAAATATATGTTCCAATTGCTCATATGCAACTGCTGTGTTATCTGAGCTTAAAATAAAGAGAATGTTATGTAATGTTATGGTATGTTATGTAAGAAACCACAATGATATGAAGCAGTCACAGTGTTCACAGATTTGCAGTTTGTTAGCTGACTGTACACTTGCTATCACATAAAGATATGACTATGAGTATTAGTTTAAAAAAATACTTATCTCCGAATCAAATGATAAAGTATCTCAAAGGACATGTAACTACTGTGCAAGGATTAGAAATCTAGTATTGACAAGAGAATAGCTATTTTACTCTTTATTCCCCTCACAGACAGCAGCATCACTATCCATTTCTAACCCCCATTTCCCCAAAATAATCCAATAACTACCTGTTGTTGCAGTTGACTTGTCACTTGGTCCAGTATTGATCTGTCTGGCAATTTCTCGGCAATGACTCGTCCCTCACTTTCTCCTGACCTCCTCGAGCTGAAAGATGCCCCCAGACTCAGCCTATCCTGACCCCCGTCCGAGGGCCTGCAGCTACTGGCTGGGGTCTCAACTTCTAGAATGGTTGACAAGTTCTGACGACGTTCGACAATTGGACTGTCTTCCTCGGAGGTGGAAGTTTCGGCAGGGTATATTGTGGTTTCACTTGTCGATACTGCAGGAGGTATGCCCTGCCTCTGAGCATCTGATGTCACCACTGTGGCCAGTTTTGCCTTCAGTTGATTTTGTTTCTCCTGAACCCTATCTTGGCCTGCACTCTGTAGCTGCATTATCTCTTCCTTCTGGCGTTGTATGTCAGCCAGCTGGCGGAGAAGTTCCTCTTGTCTGGTGGTGAGTGAGTCTGCTTTATCGGAGGTTGCGCTGCCTGGTGACAGTGTTTCACTTTCCGACGATTCCTCTTGTAATGGCTGAAATTTAGAAGGTTGTGCTGGTCTCAGTTGAGGGCTACCTCTTTCTGTAGATGTTGATGTATCAGCTTCCGTGGTTTCTGTTCCCGTTGTTGTGTCCAACTGTCTACTCGTGTAAGCCTCGTAAACCCTCACTGCAGGGCTCTGGAATGAGTCATCCGTATCAAATGGCAAGGACTTCCTAATGTTGTCGAACTTGTTTTTCCGTAGATTTGTATCGAAATTAATATCTGGTTGTGTCACATTTGTCTGTACTGCACCGACTACCCCATTAACCAATGCTTCTGATACCGAAGCACCAGCGCTTGGTCCAGTTTGTTGCTGCTGTGTGAATGATTGGGCATAATATGGATGAGAGGCAAGAGAAGCCAGGAGGGAGGTGATAGGGACAGCCTGACCTTGACCTGTCATAGCTGGCTGACACATTTGACCTTCTGGGAAGTGCACCTGCCCTTGAACAGCAGGAGCTGAGGTCACAGAATCCTGTTGTGGTATCTCAGGCTGATTAGCTAGATACTTTGCTCCCAAACCTTCCAGTCTAGTCAAATCAAGCTTCGGATATCGCTGCATGAGGTTGTCCCGTCGTCTTTCAATTTCAGCTTTCGTTTCAGCTAAGACTTTCTTACTCTGCTCATGTCTGGCCAACAGATACTGCTGATATTCCCTCACTCGCCTCATCTGCTCTGTGTGTCCGTCTGCTGGAAGAGCACCAACAAAATTTGGCGTTGAAACTGGTACTGGAGCAGCCAAACCCATTGGTGTTGCCATAGAAATAACTGGTTGACCCTGAATCTGCTGACCTTGACCTGTTGCCATGGAAGTGCTAAAATCCGGTCCTAAACCATTGGTAAGTCCAGCTGATGGAACAGCCAATCCAGGCTGAGGCAAGAGTTGAGCTGATGTAAGGGCTGCATTGATTGGCTGATAGGCAGGTGTGGGAATGTAACCTTGATCCTGATAGGCTGTTGTCATGGGAACTGAGCTGGTGGTGTGGGTAGGTGGAATGGAGTTCATCGGTTGGTTTGAGGTTTGTGATGAGGACAGGCTGCTGATTTGTTGCCCAGGTATAGGATGGCCTGGTGGGAGACCGGTGACTTGTTGAACAGGAACAGGGTGAGGTGAAGGTAGTCCAGTGGCTGGTGGTTGTGCTGTTGGAAGAGACTGTTGTTGTTGTTGTTCATTTAGTTGGCTGGCAATCTGCATGTTCTGTTGTTGGAATGTCAGTTGCTGTAGCTTTAATTCAAGCTGTCTTTTCTGTTCCCTGTGATGAAATCAGTAATTCATATTATTCATTTATGACAATGGTCAACAGCCAAGGTCATGTTGGGTCAATTATCCTAACCACACTGTTTCTGAGCAAGCCTTGCAGAGACATATATTTTACTAATACTAAGTGCACATTTCTTTCACCTCTTATTGACAAGTGATCATCTTGAATCATATAAGAGCAACCTTTAATTTGGTTCAAATTGGTTGTAAAGAATATTAAATAAGCTGTAAAAGATCAAAATGACAAGACAACCTCAAGTCAAGTAAAATATTATTAACTTACAGGATAAATTGCTGCTGCTTCAGAATTTCTTCCAATTCTCCTTGCTGAATGTCCTGGGGTCTGCCATCTCTTATGGGCCCACTGGACATCTGTCCTGAGGCCTGAGGTATCTGACCTGGGCCTGGAACTGGTCCTGTTGGTGGTTGAGGGTGATGGGCCATCTGCAATGGAGAAACTCAATTTTGTAAGTGACTCAGTTACCCAATATCTATAAGCTCTACCTAACCACTTGGAATTCTGCAATGATTTAAAGTAATATATTCTGTTACTTTTTAACATGTGAAGCTCAAGATGGAAAACATTGGTTTTATGAAATGTTGTATCAAGTATTTGAATTAATCAAAGATTTAAACCAAACCAAAATGAAAAGCAACAATACCTGTGCCTGGGGAGCCTGCCTTGGTCTTGGGACTGGTCTTGTCCCTGGCTGTAGGGCTGTAGGTTCTACAGGGGAAGTCACTCTAGCTAACTTCTCTGGGGGAGACAACTCCTTGGTTGATGTTGGAGTGGGCTCATCGGGTTGTAAAACTCGGAATGCACCCATTCCTTGTTCAGTGTCATCTCCGACTTCCATCATAGAGTGCGAGTTCACCCATTCTTCTCGCTGAGATTTTATTCTGTCCATCAAGTTACGGAGAACTTTTTCTGAAAATGAAATATGAACATGTGAAATTTGTTTTCATGCCAACTGTTATACCACTACCTTTTGCCATTTTCAATGTTTAAAAATTGTCTTTTTGTAATAAAGTTTTTATAATATGATTAAAACAGAACATAGAGTATTATATCAACAGAATAAATGATCAAGAAATGGACCAGTTTCCTTCCTTCTGACCCATGCAGCAATTCTTAACAAGGCACTGGGCAATTCTTTTACAAGGCACTGGATGACAATCAAATCTATACCAATGTCTATGAAATAGGACTCATTGTAGAACTGAAGCATATTTTCTTTGTATGTCTGTAATGCACCAGTCAATACTGCTCTCCCCCCCCCATACCCTCACCCCCCCCCCCCCCCCACCGACACACACACACCTACAGAGAAGGGTGAGGGATAGCCGAGCTAAAGTGCAGGAGAATTACTTTTCGAGTGTCCTCTCAAGGGAAATGACAGGGTTTTGACATTAGGATCCTTACCCAAGGGAGATTTTCTATTGCTAAGGACAGGGCAAAGAGCAAATTTCTGACCTCCAGTTTGCCCCCTGGGGGTGGGGCTCATAGCAGGAAAATTCATAATCCCCACCCTTGCACGTAGGTGGGGGAGCAGTGGTTACAAATGACTGGTGCATAAAACACCATGCATTTATAAGTAGAATTAGGCGATTTTTCTGCAGACTAAGGTTTAGGCAAGCTAACTAACCAGGTTTTTTGACTGGTGATCTGGGTTTAGGCATGTTTGTCATATCTCGTAACACTGGAGGCACAATCCACAATGGGCATAAAAACACTGCCAACAAACTGCAAATCTATATACTAACCTGGTTTCTTGACTGGTGATCTAGGTTTAGGCAAGTTTGTCATATCCTGTAACACTGGAGGCACAATCCTCAATGGGCATAAATACACTGCTTACAAACTGCGGTATACTAACCTGGTTTCTTGACCGGTGATCTAGGTTTAGGCATGTTTGTAATATCCTGTAACACTGGAGGCACAATCCACAATGGGCATATATACAATGCCTACAAACTGTGAATCTATATACTAACCTGGTTTCTTGACCAGTGATCTGGGTTTAGGCATGTTTGTCATATCTCGTAACACTGGAGGCACAATCCACAATGGGCATAAAAACACTGCCTACAAACTGTGAATCTATATACTAACCTGGTTTCTTGACTGGTGATCTAGGTTTAGGCAAGTTTGTCATATCCTGTAACACTGGAGGCACAATCCTCAATGGGCATAAATACACTGCCTACAAACTGTGCATCTATATACACTACCCTGGGGCCAGTTGTTCAAAACTTTGTTAGCTTAATGGTGTCGTTAAGCCCTCAATTTGTTAACTATATATTGGCTTCAACAGCAAATACACTGTTATTTTTTGTTGAAAAAATAACAGTGTATTTGTAATATTGCCATTTGAAATTTTAACGAATCGTTAACTAACGACATTGTTAATTTTGAACAACTGGCCCCTGGTTTCTTGACCGGTGATCTTGGTTTAGGCATGTTTGTCATATCCTGTAACACTGGAGGCACAATCCGCAATGGCCTACAAACTGAGAATCTAAACACTAACCTGGTTTCTTGACTGGTGATCTAGATTTCGGCATGTTTGTCATATCTCGTAATACTGGAGGCACAATCCGCAATGGGCATAAATACACTGCCTACAAACTGTGAATCTATATACTAACCTGGTTTCTTGACCGGTGATCTAGGTTTAGGCATGTTTGTCATATCTCGTAACACTGGAGGCACAGCAGGCAATGTCGGCTCTTGTAGCGGCGTAGATATACTGCCGGTAGTAATGTCCAGTGACGCTGTACCCGAGGGTGTCTCAGGCTGGGGGTGGGGGTCTAACGCCATGCTCAACTCCCCCAGGTAGTCTGTGAGGAAATACATTATACAAATATCTTAAATCTTTTTCACTTTAAACAGTAATAACCACTAAGTATTTGGGCATCCAAATTTTCTAGAGAAAATCTCAATTTTTTTTTCATAAACTCAATGACAAATCATCTTTTAAGGTTAAATGGTGTTTTGTTTTGTTTTAACTATGGGAACACAGTGACTTGTCCTCCAAAAGAAATTGCTTATTGTATGACAAAAACAAGGCATTCTTTCCAATTACAATTGAGCCTGTGCATGAGAAAACCAACAATTTGGGTTTCCGACCAGGTCTGACACAAACCAGGCTGTACAGTCACAGAATAAAGCTAGACTCTTGAAACATTGGATATAAGTAGAAGAGGAATTGTACTATCCGTGTGGCGAAAACAAAGGCGCTGATCAGCTGTGCAGTTACTGCACAGCTGATCTGCGTCTTTGTTTTCGCATATGCAAATTGTTGGTTTTCTCATGCACAGGCTCAATTAAATTGGGCTTTAGTGATAAAAAGTTGAGGACAGTGTTTTTTTTGTCATCGAGCCATCCATGTACTAGTAGTTTGTACCTGTTCCGGCCATGTACATGTCTTCAAATTCCTGTTCCATCTGTTTTTGTTTGTCCTCTCTATCCTCTAGACGGACATTGGGGGGCTCAAATACTTGTTTCTGAAGATAAAATTAAGCATGTTTATAATTATATAAATCACAATACTACCAACATTAAGCTTAAATATATCCATTTATTACCTACAACACCATAAAATCTTTTATTTACATCCACATATTTCGAAAATTAGCTTTCTTATCCTCCGCCAAGTTTTCTCAGCAAAGTTTTCATTTGATGTACAATAATCCATTTTTAAATACATTGAAAGTATGAATGAAGATACCAAGCATGGACAGGATGCAAACTATCTTAGAGTCAGTCATAGTCTAGCTACTGAAGACATCAATATGTTGGGGGAGGCAGTGGCCTAATGATGAAGTGATGTTCTGAGATCGAACCCTACAGGGGTGCCAGGTTGTGTCCTTGAGCAAGACACATTAATTTCCTTAGTGCTGGTTACTACGCAGGACACAGTCTCCAACCCAACATGCTAAAAAAGTTTGTTGACCAGGATGTTAAAACACAAACCGAAATTCTGTCATGCAAATGAGGAAACTGAGTCAAGTGTGTAATAACTTACAGGTATATTGTGTACAATCCTGAGTCGTCTCTCTCTGTCAGCTCTCTGTAGATCACTGAGATCATGTAGAATATCATTGTAGTCCTGTAATTAGATACATGGATTAATGTATACGTACTTTTCACACAGCCACATCATATGAAAATTCATCATTGTGTTTATTTTGTGTGTGTTTGTCATGGATAGGTACCAATGCATGGTTATCTATGCTTTCTTATCTTTGTTTTCTTTATCATGCCCTTTGACACACTTTCTGTAGTTTGAAGCATAGTCTCATGTTGGCTGTTCCACTGATAACAGCTTACCACAGTGAGTGATCTCATTGTTTTCATATTGTGTCTAATCCTGGCATGTCCTAGCTGATCTGGACATAGTCTGTTCAACTCTGAAGCTCTCTCTTTGATGAAGGTTTCAGACTGAATACTGAGCAAAGAAGACCAAAGGAGCAGTCTGATCTAGAATTGCACTGATTGCAACAGCATGTCTTTACAAATGTTCAGAAGCAGTTAGGCAGAATTCCTACTTACATATTTGAGCAGTTCCTTCTCCAGTGCCATATTGTGCCTGACCCTGGCACGTTCTAGCTGATCTTGGCGTAATCTTTTCAACTCCAGTGCTCGTTCCTTGATACGTTCTTGCTCCAACTCAGCTGCTTCTCGAGCATCAGTCTAAAATTAAAAGATGGTAGAATATAGAAGTATTAAGCATACAATCTGAATTCACAACAAATACATGTATACATGTCAGACTTGAGGGAGAAGCAATCTTACATAGAAGTTGCACATCCAAAGTATACTACACCACTATCTCTTTATAACAGCATTGTTGGGGTCCAAGACAATTTCCCTGTTAGCTGTCCAATTTGCATATTAATGAGAATAAAATGTATAGACATGTTACCAAATTAGTCTAAAATGACTGTTGGGGGTAGGAATGGTCAGTGTTATATCCAAAACCTAGCTGTAACCAACCAAGCTTTAAAGAGGCTTAGGTGTAATAATCAAGACTACTAACCCTACCTTCATATACCAAATAGTAGCATATTCTGATGACAGGTATGGAACACTACTTTGCCTTAACCAACATCCTATAATTGGTTGTGTGGAGAAACACTGATAAAGGAATTATCTGTGAATAACCATGGAATACATGGCTAAATGAGGTCAGGGTTTGCTATCCATTAAAATGACAAATTATGGCTTAAAGACAACTTTTCAATCATGTTAGGACCAATTTTTCAATTATACTGGGGCAATTTTCATCATATTGGGAAAATATCTAAAAATAGTAACCCTCACCTGTTCTGGAGTACCAGCTCTGTCGACAACATGTTCATTCATGAGGTGATAATGAGACGTAGAGTATGTATTCATATCCATCACTTTTACTGGTTCTGAAAAACAAACATGTTTTTCTTGTTTTATAAATGCACATGTACCTTTAAACATTTCTTCAGGCATAATGACATCAGGTTGTGACTTCTGGGATAAAAACTTCAAAGTCTAGTTTACTTCAGTGTAGGCCTTATTTTGGCTGTTAGAAGAAAGCCAGCCTGTTTGAGGTTTATTTTTAAAGGTTTATTTCTAGATTTTAATTCTATTTTAATATCGGTTTATTTCTAGATTTTAATTCTATTTTAATATCTAAAGTTTGTTTTTCGGTTTAGAGTCCCTATCAACAATCTTTCAGTCATGTGTTTTGTTCAAAGACACAACTCAGCACCAGTGAGGTTCAAATCCCCAACCTCTTGAAATGATCTAAACTATGCCTCTGTACTCACTTAATATCTTAAGACAACTAATTTATTTTGAATAAAGAAATGAAATTGCTTTCAACTTATAATTTTCCAAACAAATTTACAGAACCACAACAAGGGTGACAACAATAACCTTCTGAACAAAAATCCTACACAAAACCTACTTCGTTTGAGGTCTATCTTGTTGACAGGGTCTGGTGGGGGTGGGGGCATAGCAGCTATTTCTGATGCTCTCGCTTTCTCAACCAGTAGGGCTTGCTTCCTGAAAAATATTGCATAGGATATCTTGAAGTGGGATAATATAAAAATTCATTGATCATGAAAAGACTAAAATTCTCTTCAAAGAAAGAAATCAATGGCCCCATCAAACGTTAGTCACATCCACATCAATAGCCCAATTGTTGGCATTCAAACATTTAATTTTATGAGCAGGATAAATTTTAGTCTCAGCTGAGTTGAGCATGAAAAGTCTTATAACCTCAGGGCCATACCTAGCCATGTTTATTCTCTGTGCTTCCGCCATTTTTCTACTGGTCTCTTCCCGTAGTTTGGCCATAGCCTCAGTTCCGCGCAGCTCTGCCCTCAGGCTCTCTGCTGCCATGACAACACGTCTCTCCTCTGACCAATCAGGCTGCAATGTATAAAACATTGATTAATAATTTTTGAGGCCCTTGGCAAGAGAATATGTCTGTTTAGCAAATTATCCCAATGTTTGAATATGGTTCATAAATACACACTGTTGATTTAGGATTCGGCATCAAATGAAAGTGGTTCTGATTACTGTGGTGTTTGCATGGCTAGTAAGATGTTTAGTTAAGCATTCCAAGATTGCTCATCAGGGCCAATAATTTTAATTGTTGATCTTTTTTATTGTTGTACATCATTCCTTCATTTATATCTTTTCATGTGGCCAAATGAGAGTCCAACCGGTAATGGGTGTTGCCATACAGCTCAATTGAAGTCTTATGCACTAGTCATTTGTAACCCCCCCCCCTCCCACCCCCCACCCCACACACACACGAGGGGAGGCAATAGCCATGTAAATGAGTGGGGGCTTTGACCAAAGTTTTGCCACGGCAGTGCGAGGGAAATACCTGGGGTTTGCTTTATATAGGAAAAAAGGGCTGTGAAATGAAAAGAAAGCAGACTGCGGTAGGGGGGGGGGGCAGCAGTGGTTTTACCAATGAGCAGTCCCTGCAGGGTGGCGCTTTAAGCAGGGATTAGCTGGACCAAATGTCAGTCCAAGCTATTCCCTGGGGGTGGGGGGCCGTGGTTACAAATGACTAGTGCATTAATGATAATGATAGTACCTGCTGACTAGCATCTCGGTGAGCCATCCCAATATTTCTGAGACTGTTGTCATACTGTTGTTCTAGATGTCTTACTCTTTCAGCTTTTTCATCTTCTAGCTGGTTCTAAAAGGGAGAAAAAAAATCTAATCTACATGTAATCTGCTATATCCATCAATATCAGCTGTGTACAGAGACGTTGCATGATCAGTGCAATAACTTTAAGTAAACTAAGCCCTGTGTACTTTTCATCTGCAGTTAACGTCCAAACTAACTGTGCATGCAGGGCTTTAAATGAGCCGCCGCATGAGAAAACCATCAATCTGCATAGGTGAAAAAAAAGCCGCAGATCAGCTTCGCAGTAACTGCGAAGCTGATCAGCGCCTGTTTTCGCTACACGGATAGTACAATTCCTCTTCTTCTTATATCCAAAATTTCAAGCTTCTAGCCTGCTTCTGTGCTTGTACAGCTCAGTTTGTGTCGGACCTCTTCGGAAACCACATTGTTGGTTTTCCCACGAGACGGCTCATATAAAGTGGAGCTGTGAGCAGGCAGTGTTATTTTTTCTATTGGTCATGAACGTGTCCATTAAGTCTACAAACCTTGATTTCTGTGGCTAGTTTCATCAATTGTTTATGTTTTTCATGTTTCACAGCCTGTCTGATCTTTGCCGCATTTTCTTTACTCTGTTCTCGAACCTTAACAAAAAGACAGTAACATTGAGTAGAAAACAAAACATGTAATACATGTACATTTATTGTTCATTTCAACATAATCTGCCCTGTTATGTCAGCTTTCCAATTTCAGTCGGACATCTGACACACTCTTTCAACAGGAATCAGTCACAGTAACTACTGAAAGGATGACAACTCTGAAATGAGCCGCGTCATGACAAAACCGGATTTTTGCCTATGCAAAGGCAAAGGCGCAGATCAGCTGTGCAGTTAGATCAGCACCTTTGTTTTCGCTACATGGATAGTATTGGATACAATTCCTTTTCTTCCAAAACCCAAAATTTCAAGCTTCTAGCCTGTTTCTGTGACTGTATAGGTTGTTTGTGTCAAACCTGGTTGGAAACCCCGAAGACCAGTTTTCTCATGGCTTAAATGATTAATGACTATTCCAGCCATCTTAATGTAACATGACCATCAATCAATCAATCAATCAATCAATCAATGGCACCAAGCTTAAATGAGTTAATCTCAACAGTACCTGTTTCAGTCTCAGTCTTCTTCTTTTCTCTGTCTCCCCATTGATCAGTTGAGCCCCATCATCGGGGCTTGGGCATAAAATTGCCCACAGTGTAAACAGGTTGGGCTGGGGGTAACAAGTTACCTGTTTGAGTCTAAGTTTTCTTCTTTTCTCCGTCTCCTCCTTGATCATCTGAGCCTCCTCATTGGGGCTGGGGCGGAGGAGGCCCTTTTTCACACGCATCTTGTTACGATCCACTGAAATATAGACAAAAAACCTGGGGCCAGTTGTTCAAAACTTCGTTAGCTTAACGCTGCTGTTAAGCACTCAATTTGTTAACTTTATATCAACTTCAAAAGCAAATACACGGTTATTTTTTGTTGAAAAAATGTGAGAATCCTTTGCACTGCAAAGGATTCTCACATTTTTTCAACAAAAAGTAACAGTGTTTTTGTAATATTGCCATTTGAAATTTGAACGAATTGTTAACTAACGACATTGTCAGTTTTGAACAACTGGGTCCTGGGAATTAGCTACAATCTTTGATCATCTGAGACTCATCATTGGGGCCTGGGCGCATCTTCTTCACATGCATCTTGTTTTACATCCCACACAACAGCTACGGTCATTTAGGTTTAAAGTCTTATCAGAAATACTGGAGAAACCTAGGATCAAACCCCTAACCCCTTTGTTTTTAAGGCAACTGGCTTTACCATAGAAGGTCCACTACACCTCGAAGGAAACCGGAATCTTTGTAATTTTTTCACTCAGAATCTTGGACATAATGCAGAATCAAAACCTACCTACCTTTAAACTTTATTATCAACATAGAAATTAGAAATGCCAAATTTTTTCACAACTTAAAATTCCAAAAATACAGATATGCTTCGATATGCTTTATAGTAAGTAATTCCAGCTTTCGTAGTGACACTGCCAAATATTTTGCTAATAACAAACACTGAGGCCTTGCTCAAATTTAATAAGATTCACACAAAATGATAGGTCTTTATACTAATAAAGAATGCAGTGTGAATAACTCAATGCCTGTATTGTTTTGCACTCTACGAATCAATTCTTATGCCAAAGTGTTAGATTTCATGAAAGAGGTGATTTATTTATATTTCATCGAACTTGGGTCTTTATAAAAGCTGTTTCTTGAGAAAACCTTTATTATTTAACGCAAACAACAAAGGTACAAATTAGGCTGCATATCTGTGCAGTCAGATCACATCTTATATTCTTTTTTATGGAATTGGTAAAACTATTATGCTCGGACCCTCTTTTTAAGACTGCAATTCAATTGTAGTCTTGCAACTACGCAGAACCTTGCTACAATCCACAGAGACATTTATCTGGGGTCGTCATTTATTAAAAAAATACCTCGTATTTACCTACTAGAGCATGTCTGTATTGAGCTGCGTCATGATAAAAAAACGATTTTTGCCTATACGAAAACAAAGGCGCAGATCAGCTGTGCAGTTACTGCACAGCTGATCAGTGCATTTGTTTTCCCTTCAGGGATAGTACAATTCCTCTTTTTCTCCAAGTCTGACATTTCCAGTTTCTCCAGCCATCTTCTGTGGTTGAAACAGCCGATTTTTGTCAGACCTGGTCGGACACCCCGAAGACTGGTTTTCTCACATTGCCACTCTATTATCTCACACCCAATCCATGTTATCTCACGCCCAATATCACACCGATTATCCAGAGGCAACCAACGCGACTGAGAACAATAAACACTGTCAGATGGAATCAATAAGTGATGCTAAGGAGTAAATACCTGGGCCCAGTTGTTCAAAACTTTGTTAGCTTAACGCTGTCGTTACGACCTAAATTTGTTAACTATATATCGACTTCAAAAGCAAATACACTGTTATTTTTTTGTTGAAAAAAATGTGAGAATCCTTTGCATTGCATTTTCAAAAAAAAAATAACAGTGTATTTGTAATATTGCCATGTGAAAATTTAATGAATCGTTAACTAACCATGTTGTTAATTTTGAACAACTGGGCCCTGTTTGGGGCTTGAATTACCCATGCCAAGTTGTTTGCATTCTACAGCTACATGTATTATATTGATTTCATCTGTGTTTGTTGTTCTTAGTCGTGTCAGTTGTCTCTGTATATCCAGTGTGACTATGGGCTATAATCCAATGCCAAAAGATTGCAGGATAATCCATAATCATTCTATTGTCATCTTGTATAATATCAAGTCAGTGTTAAAGACCTTTGGCTTAATATAGTGTATAGAAATTAAGGCGCAATACGTATATCAAAACAAGCAATTTTTCGTAATTACCTGTGTCATTGACATTTAACCTGCATTTTACAAAGCAGTTTGTCAAAAACATCTCTTTTTTAATCAAATCTAATATACATGTAACATGTAGACATTTTGGCTAATCACACATTGTACACAAATTTATTTGCTGGGAATGCTGTGGCTCAACTTCGGAGCAACAGTTTGGGGGTTCAAACCCTACCACCGCCATGCTGTGACTCTGGGCAAGACATAATAACTTCCCATATTATTATACCGTAACGTACCAAGGAGGATATCACTCCATCCCAGTGTGACTCAAAAATTGTTGACTAGGATATAAACAACAATGCAATCAAACATAGACCATTAGCTAGACAGAATGAGCCGAGGCTTCTTCGACAGCGAAAGCGAAAAATGCAGATTTGGACACTCTAGAATCATTTTGTACTTACTTTTAAAATGAAGGTACATAATTATTCTTTAATGCTTAGAGTCTTATTCCATAATTTCTAAACTCATATTGTCCAACTGTTCACATTAATAAACAATTTTATGTTTTGTCTTTGTTGCATGCAACTTAGGGTTTTCCATGGACAATCCTTCAATTACCACTAAATACTAATGTTAATTATGTTATTAGGACATTCTTCATTCCAAAATATTCAAAATTCCAACTCAAATTTCTTATGCTTAAAATATGTACTTTTCTTTTACCTTACATGTTTATACTTCTTTCATGTAAAATCCCTGGAAAAACATTTACTTATTAACTACAGACACAATTTAATAAAAAAAATATAATCCTATTTTAAATGTTAATCGGAACATGTAAAAGCCCTTTAAATATCAAAAAGAATAATAATTAAAATTGATAAGTAATCCTATAAATTGTTTATATCGTAAACATTAGTATCAAGCTAGTTAAATGAACCTGAGAAATAATATTCTGATCATTTTCGAACACGACAAAAGTTGATTATCGTTAAATGAGACTCTGTTGCATAAAAATCTAAATTTTGGAAGACTAAACAAGGTTTGAGGCCTATAAATTTCAGATAAAAAATGGAACAATCATATAACAGAAGCTGTGTATTATTTGACCATGCAAATGCATATGCTTAGTGCAATATCTGCAAATATCTTAATTGCATCGGCAATGAATATTTTTTTCTCAAGATGAGGCTCATATAAATTATAAAATAGTAGGGGTACAATATCACAAAACAATAGTGTATTTGGCTGACATACCATGAATAGATAGTTTTAGTTTGCAAAACAATAGGGGGTATGGGCAAGTTTCTGCATGACAGAAATTAATCATACGGGCGCTTAAAAGCCTAATTAACAGGGAAACAGGGACAATATCTGGTCAAGTGATTGATTTGCATGACTTTGGAACCAAACCCTTAAACACTGTAACAAGAATAAATAGTGTGATGTTTTTGAGCTAACGCCTTGCGTCCATGGTCAACAGCTAAGGTCATTGTAAAATAGTCATTATCCTAGCCAAACTATTCCTGGGCACCTGTACTTAAGAGCACAATTCTTTCACCAGTAACTGACGAATGCATTTCCTGACAGTTAGTGTTGAAAGAAATGTGCACTGAGTACTGTTAACTTGTACAGGAACAGTGACCATCCAAACATGACCTATAGTGAGATGCACTTACATTCCTGAATCCCCACAGCTCCCAAACATATGAGCCGCCTCATGGGAAAACCAACAATGTGGTTTCCAAACAGGTCTGACACAAATCAGGCTGCACAGTCACAGAAGCAGGCTAGAAGCTTGAAATTTCGGATTTAAGAAGAAGAGGAAGTGTACTATCCGTGTAGCAAAAGCAAAGGCGCTGATCAGCTTCGCGGTTACCGCGAAGCTGATCTGCGTCTTTGTTTTCGCATATGCAAATTGTTGGTTTTCCCATGAGGCGGCTCATACGTCAGTGACTCTCATAATGAAATGGTAAGAGTCCCTTGGGTGCCCTAAAATATCCATTAGTAGTTGGGTGACTTGTGTCATCCACTATAAGAGTTCTGAAACCTTGTTTCAGGTATTTTTTGAAGTTTTGTTTGCAGATGATGTGATTGCAATAAGAATTTCCAAGCAATTGCTTTATTGTCAATCTAAAGCGACGCCATCATTTGAGAAGGTCCTCTTAAAATTTCTTCTTGCGCTCTTAAAAATTGAAAGTGAGAGTCGTAAGGGCTCCTGTGACACAAAACTGAGGGGAAACCCTGAACAATGTTGTATTACTCAGAACACCCCTACAACAAAATTTACCAGTGCGACTACAACTGTGTTGCAATGAGACAAACCCACCCTTCTCCAAATAATAAGCATAATTTTATATGAAAAGCAGAGGAAACTTAACGCAAGTTGAAGCATAATTTAGTGTACCATACCCACAAAATTAACTGCCAAGTACTGGAATACAAAAATACTAGAAAGCATACACCAAAAGCGTGTTCTATCAATTTATGTGTGTTTGCATACAGTTTCTGAAACCTTGCACCAAGATAACACATGCCCATGCAGTAATATTTTAACAGGATTTTTTGCACACATGCAAAGAAAGACGAAAAGTCTATCAGAACCCAGAACCTTCATCTATATACAGTTATTTCCCCTTACCACATGACAAGAAGGTGCTTTGTTTTACTTACGACGTTCACGCCTTATAACCTCAGGGCATTTGTACGGAATTATAAATCCAGCTACGTTGTTGTCCCGATGCTTTCTCATTCTACGGCACTATCTGAATGGACGAAAGTTTCAAAATGGTAAAATTTCTTCCAGTAAAAAATGAATAATAAAAAAAACAACAACTGGAATATCATATGTAAAAGTCAAGTGCATATTTAAACATCCATGTTTTCCAAAGCCACTTCAAATAAGAATTTCCTTACTTATTCCATTCTAATACTTAAGAGCTAATAAAAGCTTATTTTTCTATTACAATGCCTTTAAGTCTAAAAGTGTTTTGTAGCTGGTCAACTTTGACTCATACCAATTTTTCATTTAAAGTTAATTTTAACATGTTTAAAGATAATACAATAATCCTGGGATTTTACCATTCAGTCAATAGATAAATACCATAATATTATTCCAATGCTACAACTTATTATTTTTCAAGGAAAGTGTGGCTTGTAAACTGTTAACCGCTTAATTATGTTGAATACTTTTTATTTTCTATAGCATAAACATAATGTATCATTTTTACTCAGGTAATCATTTTGTCGATGTATTTTTTAAATTTTTTTTTTAATGTCTGATTTAAGATGAGTCGCGTACCTTTCACCAAAAATATAGCTTAAATATATTTGTATGACTTTTATAATGTACCATGAATATACTCTTATCTTAGGTGTAAACAATTGATCATAATATGAGTTTTTTATTGTTTAACATATAACCTTACTTTCAATAAATTTTAAAAGGTAAGAACAAAGAAAACAATATATTGTTTCATTTAAGTAGTGTGACCGACAAAAAACAACAATACAAACACTCAAAGTTAAATCGCAGGACCGAAGTATGGGAATAAAAGGAAAAGCTCTGCATTTTAGTTTTATTTTCCTTTTTGTATACTGAGCAAAAATAAAAAGGCCAAAAACAATGACCTGAAACAAGAACTCCGCGGAGGTCGATATCGCACCTGCATCGGGCAAAGTCAATAGACCGTGAAATATACAATGTAGTTCAAGGGCACCGGGTCAAGGTGCGTGCTTGAAGGGCATGTCAAGGACAATTACTAGGCAAGGTTTCAGACTCGCAGCTATCTGTGATGTCGAGAAAACCAAACTTCAACGTAAAAATTTTCAAAGTCAGTGGACCGTGAAATATAGGTTACGGGCACCCAGTTATGGTGCGTGCTTGAAGGGTATGTCAAGGACAATTACTATGCAATGTTTCAGACTTGCAGCTATCTCTGATGTCGAGAAAACCAAACTTCGACGTAAAAATTTTCAAAGTCAGTGGACCGTGAAATATAAGTCAAGGGCACCAGGTTAAGGTGCGTGCTTGAAGGGTATGTCAAGGACAATTACTATGCAAGGTTTCAGACTTGCAGCTATCTCTGATGTCGAGAAAACCAAACTTTGACGTAAAAATTTTCAAAGTCAGTGGACCGTGAAATATAGGTCAAGGGCACCAGGTTAAGGTGCGTGCTTGAAGGGTATGTCAAGGACAATTACTATGCAAGGTTTCAGACTTGCAGCTATCTCTGATGTCGAGAAAACCAAACTTCGACGTAAAAATTTTCAAAGTCAGTGGACCGTGAAATATAGGTCAAGGACACCGGGTTAAGGTGCGTGCTTGAAGGGTATGTCAAGGACAATTACTATGCAAGGTTTCAGACTCGCAGCTATCTCTGATGTCGAGAAAACCAAACTTCGACGTAAATGTTGACAAAACTTCGACGTAAAAATGTTCAAAGTCAGTGGACCGTGAAATATAGGTCAAGGGCACCAGGTTAAGGTGCGTGCTTGAAGGGTATGTCAGGGACAATTACTATGCAAGGTTTCAGACTCGCAGCTATCACTGATGTCGAGAAAACTAAACTTCGACGTAAATGTTGACGGACGGACGAACGGACGAACGAATGCACGAACGAACGGACGGACGGACGGAAATTTGAACTCCTATATCGCACCCTGCTATAAGCAGGTGTGATAAAAATAGTATTTCTGTGTGTGTACAGGTTTACGCCTTAAAATAATTTTAAAAAATGATAATACATGTACATGTATTTGATTCCTGTGTAAACTTAAATCTTGCACTTTAATGAAACCAATGGAGCTCTAACTGCTTATTGAAAGGGAGGCAACTGCAGAGAGACAATAAAATGGTGACAAAATCCTGTTAATCATCTTTCATTAGACAAGTTAAAGCATTCCTTGTCAACACACATGCACATTGCATGTTTTACCGCTGACATATAGCTCATAGTCACATTGGATCTAAGTGTATATGTATGCCCAGCACAAAGAGGATACAAATGTGATGTAGACTTTCATTTTTTGTTGAGTATATTCTAATAATACTGTACATATACTGAGAAGTGTATTCTGATTTATAGTCCAATCAAAGCGCCTCTATGGTACAATATCATAAATTGTAAAATATATTAAAGTTTTAACAACTGCTTTTCAAACTTTACACACCAAAGGACAAAATGACCCTGTATAGCTCACCTGAGCGCTGAAAATTTAATGTAAGCCTCCAAACTCACTCAAATCTTTTTTACCAATCACCCTCTTTTTCATGGTTTCCATATTTTTAAAATTGGTTTATAATTTGTTTATATCCCAGTAGATTACTGGATTATGGATTTAAAACAGGTGTTGTTATTCATTTGACTTAGAATCATATGTCAATAGGTTAATATCGACTTTCCAAGTTCTGGCCAGTTTGCCTTTTTTTCTTGGGAAAAAAAACAACAAGTTACAGCCCCTTTCACTCGAGCTTGCCGTTAGAGCATTTGTATTACACAAGAAGATCATGTGTCTTTTCATGTTGTCCAGAGCATTTGTATTACACAAGAAGATCATGTGTCTTTTCATGTTGTCCACAAAGACATCTGGACTGACCAGAGATCTCGAGGACGCCAGATTCGGCGTCCCGGGACGAGAAAACTCGTGCCCGGACGCATAATTCTGCCAAGAGATGATTCCCAGGACGCAAGATTTTTTCGCCGTGAGACGTCCCAAAATTCCCATCTTTACCTTGGCTTTGTTGTTTATTAGCTCCAAGAATCAATTATCTCCAATCAAGATAGGGATTACTCAAATTAACGGTGTTGTCCCAATGCAAATTAGACATGCTATAAAGTTTCACGCCTCCGGCGTCTGATCAATGTGACAGTCGCGTTCAAAACACGTGTCTTTGTCTAAACATGTTACGGTTGATCGGTCAGCTACAATAAAACAATTCACTTCTTAAACAGTCATAAAATCTTGTGAAAACCTAGCGATTTATATTTAAAAATCAATTGAACTAAATAAACAATTAAAAAAAGCAAAAATTTTATACTTTTGGACCGATTTTTGAAATGTCATTAGTTTTCGCGACTTTAGAATTAATAAACAAATCGTGATTATTTGTTTGTTCTTGTTGCCTCTAAATCATAATTTATTGGTAAAACTTTGTTTAAAGTGATCAAAAGAGGTTAAGTGTCCAAAATTTAGTAATGAAGATGCAAGCCAATCTTATAATTCTTACCAAATTGACAGTAGGAAATCCAGCCTTTGAGGGGTCACCCCTCATTGACATCCCAAACTCATTATTGAACAGGCGAAAGTAAATGATATACACCTAACATTATATGATAGACAGATGTCACAGAAAGGCTTTGTCTACAAAAGGAGCTAATTTTGGAGTGCATCATTTCTTGGTCTTACCTAGTAGAGTAGACCTCCCCCCCCCCATGTACCTAACCAGTGTAACCACACTACTAAGAATGTTTAATTTAACCAATTCTACAATTGATAGCATGTCATTTTATACCATCAGGTGAGAGTTTTGACAAGTGCCATGGTCAATATTATTGTCTTAAGAAATAGAAGCCCCAAACCCTGTTTATAAAGAGGTAAAATAATTTATTTTTTTTTTTTTGTCGAAAAAATTAGGATTGTAATTGAGTTTCTATAGTGGGACTCCTACATTTTGTCTGGGACTCCTACTTTTTCTTTTGGAGGAGTCCCGGACTCCTGTTTTAAAAATCCTAGTGAGATCCCTGCTGACTATCTGCTGATGTCAGTAACAGTGACAAACAGTAGAACAGGTTCAGTCCACTAAATACCTAGGTTTAAATATCAGAGAGTAGACCAGATTCAGTCCACTAAATACCAAGGTTTAACTATCACAGACAATCTGGAAATGGGGTCATCATAATTCTGAAATTACATGCAAGGCAACAAAGATGCAGTGTTTCCTTTCGTGCAATTTGGCACTGGCACCTAAGCATACTAAAGAAGTTGCATACAAAATATTGGTTCGACCTCAACACACCTAGGCATACTAAAGAAGTTGCATACAAAACATAGGTTCGACCTCAACACAACAACTTGAGTATGCAGCTCCTATTTGGCATCCCTATAAAGAAACTCAGACTGCTAAGGTAGAGAAGGTAAAGAGGACTGCAGCCAGGTGAACCTGCAGACCATGGAGGAACACTAGTAGCGTCGGTGATCTGCTAGACGAACTTGAGTGGCCATCCCTGGAGTCCCACAGTCCTCCTTAACCTTCTTTTAGAAGATACTCATCTGATACTGTGTCTAAATTGATATAGACAAATACCTGACCCAGGCACCCAATCTAAGACATATTTGGGCATCACATGAATCATAATACACAAGACACTTTGCCTGTAGTGATCGTACTGATGCCCTGAAAATGTGAAAAAAAAATAGAATGTTTTTCCCTGAAAACTATTCACCAGTTTGGAATAGTCTCTCTTCTTCAGCGGTCTCATCCATGACTTTCGAGGAATTAAAGGCTCTCATTTAAATCATAGGCCCAGAGGCATGTGTTATAGTATATAGTAGCCATCCACCCTAAACCCGAGGGTGATAATCAGAAATTGATCAGCTCAGTATCAGATGATAAACAGATAGAGTCATTCAATGTCTGACCATTACTGTCGCAGGACAGCGTAGCTTGCCTGCCTTGTGCTTTGCCACTAAATCTATTAAACTCTATGACCCTAGACATTGACCTCAATGTCACTCAGGTGGGTCGTGATGGTACAGCATAAAACTTCAGAACAATATCTACGAACATGCAAAGTTCAACTTGATCCATCTACATATTTGATATAGACTTATACCATAAAATTTCTAAGTCTGTGACCTTGACCACAGGTGCGTTAAGATGCTACAGCATAAAACTTAACAATAATATCTAACTGCAAAGTATCAACTAGATCAATCCATCTGTTCCAGCAATATACAGTTCAAAACACTTTAAGCAAAAGCTTTAACATGAAATTTCAAAGTCTGTGACCTTGAACTCAGGGTCGCTCTGGTGGGTCATGATGGTATAGCATAAAACTTCAGACCAATATCTATCAACATGCAAATTATCAACTTGATCCATCTACATATCCAAGTGATATAGACTTATAAAAACTTTAACCAAAACTTTAATACAAAATTTCAAGGTCACCGAGGTGGGTCATGATGGTACAGCATAAAACTTCAGACCAATATCTACCAACATGCAAAGTATAAACTTGATCCATCGACAGACTCAAACTTTAACCAAAAACCTTAACAATTTGAGCAACGCCGATGCTGACGCTAACGCCGACGCCTGGATGACTGCAATAGCTCTTCCTGTACTTTCGTACAGGCAAGCTAAAAATGGAAATCTGAAACATCAGATTTCCTGATTAGGTAGGTCGGAGAATTTTTTTCTTGCTTTTTTTTATTTAATTTCTCCAAGAAAATCACATAGCTTTAATCAAAAACCACTTTTCATAGGGATTGAGTCTTCTATGATCAAATTTATCAATCTCACATGCTCCAGACAGGACCTGCCAGAGTCTTTATTAAAGACAGTTTTGTAGGAATATGTTCACAATTTTGATATGAATCATGAGTAATGTGGATGCCATGATGGTGTTGAATAGTTTGAAGCAATGGCAATGTATGCTATTCTGGATTGAGCCAGCGAGAGTGTAAAAACTGGAACTACTGGAAACCCCAAACTTGTGGTTTAAAGATTGGTGTTCAGACAAACAAAAAAATGGTGGCTGAGGCGGGATTAAGGAAACGTTGGTGCGCTCCTTTATCGGAATGGACCGTAGTGGGCTTGATTACCGGAATGGACATTTATGTGTGTCCTGGTGTACTTTTTATTTAGTCTTTTTAAGACAGGGTGGCCTAGAATATGCACACTGTGATTAATTCGAGAATTGTGTGGTGTAGGTACTGCAAAATTGCTTTCCACACGATGGGGACATGGGTAGAAGCCTAGATCAAATGCCCATATAAGCTTGGGTTACTGTCACAGTGCCGACACTTTGTACTCATTTCTATTTTTGTTTGCCCCTATGATGTAGAACAAACCCTAAGATATAGAGATAATTTCTATCAAAGAAACCTCTAAACAATAAGAGCTGTCGCAGGACAGCGTAGCTCGCCTGGCTTGTGCTTTTCCACTAAAACTATTAAAATCTATGACCCAAGACATTGACCTCAATGTCACTCAGGTGGGTCGGGATGGCACAGCATAAAACTTCAGAACAATATCTACCAACATGCAAAGATCTACATATTTGATATAGACTTGTAACATAAAATTTCTAAGTCTGTGACCTTGACCACAGGTGCATTAAGATGCTACATTGAAATAATATCTAACAGCAAAAATATCAGCTAGATCCATCCATTTGTTCCGGCAATATACAGTTCAAAACACTAAGTAAAAGCTTTAACATGAAATTTCAAAGTCTGTGACCTTGAACTCAAGGTCACTCTGGTGGGTCATGATGGTACAGCATAAAACTACAGACCAATATCTACCAACATGCAAAGTATCAACTTGATCCATCTACACATCCAAGAGATATAGACTTATAAAAACTTTAACCAAAAACTTTAACACAAAATTTCTAAGTCCGTGACCTTGACCTCAAGGTCACCCAGGTGGGTCATCATGGTACAGCATAAAACTTCAGACCAATATCTACCAACATGCAAAGTATCAACTTGATCCATCAACAACTTAATGAGATATAGACCCATAAAAACTTTAACCAAAAACTTGAACATTTTGAGCAACGTCGACGCTAACGCAGACGACGGGGTGACTGCAATAGCTCTTCCTGTACTTTCGTACAGGCTAGCTAAAAACCACCGCCCAGACCATACTCCTACTGAGCCTAGCTGCGGAGCAACTAATTTACTTTTGCTATACTTAGATGACACATATTTGAGACTAGCTACTGTGATAAGAAGACATACATTACAGACAGCTAACATACAGAAGAGATCTTCGTGCCATAGAGATCTTGAATAGTGGATTTTAAGCAAAACACTTAATTTGACTTCTAACATAATTTTTGTGCATATAAAATACCTGCAAACCTACTTAATGCCACAGCTAAATGTCCATTCCGGTAATTCGGTCTATTTCGGTAAAGGAACACACCCAGGAAACATGACTTTTTTTACAAGGCCTCAGCCCAGGAGCTGTGCCACAGTGAAATAACCCGAGTTTTTCCTGGCTGCCAACCCATAATTGGGCTTGCATTAGCCATAGCCGCCAGTTGAAACTCATGAAAGGCTATTTTGACATCAGAGAAGTCTCGGATTATAACAGTGAAAATGCGACTTGCTCCGTCAAGGGTCACAAGGCCACAACAGCGCGCTGGATAAGGATCAAACCTGGGATCTCTGGGGCCAGTCCTTCACTCTATCACACCAAGGACACTCTATCGAGAGGACGACACACTCAATGGAAATCGCTCATGAAATATTGACTATGTAATATGCCCATTTTACCTGTCCGCTAAGCCGCAGCAGTCGATATTGTCGCCATTTTGAAATAAGATAAATCATACCTGTTCGAGTTTTTATTAAATAACTCCAAAGATTGGTTGCATTCAAATTGATAAATAACAAAAATTAAGTGCACAAAGTCTACCATCATCATAACAGACAGTTTTAGAACCAATTTTTAAACAAAAACCTTTCAATCTAGGAAAAAACGTAGGAAAAAGAAACCCCTAAAACAAATTTATGAGCCGTAAATTTCCCGGAAAAAATCGTCCTGACAAACTGACAGTATAGCTTGAACTTAGGTTTTGCATATGTCAACTTGAAGATTTGTCTTTAATATACAAAGTAAACAAAATAATTATTGGTAGAAAGCTCAAATAAAGCTGTAAAGTGTTCCAAAAGTGCCACCGTTGATTTTCGTTTTCTAAAAACGGTCCGCCATTTTGTCACGCGGACTTTGTAATTTCTGATAAGTTTACTACTACACATTTCAAAATATCAAACTCTTATATAAATTTTTCGAATCTTTGATGTATCTGCTTTTCATAAATATTATACTTACTAATAGCACACAGCTTATATCTAAGTAATCGGTTCCGATTTATGACGACTGTGTGAAAATTGGTCGCCATGACGCCATTTTAAGGTCAAAAATAGAAACAAAATAGGGGTAAAGAAAACCACTAAAATTACCAGTAATGTGATAATTAGGGGAAAGATAAATATGTCAGATGAAAGATAATTAAAAGGCCTTTAATCTGGTAAATGGATTTAATTGTATAAGGTTCTACTTACTGGCTCAGAGAAGATAATTCCATTCAATTAATTCTAATTTTAAAACTACCGCTCGTTTGCCGGATCACGCGGGGCAATGGGTCGTTTCGGTCCAAAATCATGTCACAGTAGATAAAGGGCAAAATAATCAGAGTGTGTCGTCCTCTCGATAGAGTGTCCTTGATCACACATATGCATCATATGAATCACCAGGCACGTCAACGCGTTTTAAAAAGTGGTCCGGCGGAAGACATGGACGAGTGCCAAAGGCACGAGTCGGGGAGACCACGAGATAGGGGGTACCCCCTCTCTTAAGGGGGGTTCAGGGGATCTCACCCAAGAAAATTTTGATAAATTGGTGCCTCAAAACGCGTTCTGAGTGCGTTTTGTGGTCCGAGTTTCAATCGTTTTTGTCAACAAAAACGACCGATATTCAGGCAGTCTAAATTAAAAGACTTATCAATCAAAAGCAGTTTCTTTTTAACAACTATTTCGACCCCTTTGCAAGTCTCATAATAACATTGACATATTACTATCAACACAAGTCTCAGAACTTGAAATATACAATTTCATGCAAATATAAAATGTTTTGTATATTATTTGCCAGTCAACATTTTCTTTGATAAAATACATTTTAAGATTAATAGCCCTGGGATTCACAGTGTTACCCTATGTTACATCTTTTTTCATGTCACTGTGGGGCACAAAATCAAAACGAAGATTGGACTAAAAAGCAACAATTGAATTACAACTCTAATTACAATTCTAATCAATCTTTCACTGAACATAATCCTCAAATCCAATCAAATAGGTGTCATTTTAATGACCGCAATGTTTTGACATGCTTCGTGATTCCTGTTTGTTTTCGCACCTTAGCCTTGATAAAAAGAGTTTCAGGTGTTGATGATAATTTCATCAATATGCCGCGACTCGTTCAATGGAACGATTAGAAGATCAAAGACAGGTGAGCACTGCTGCAGCGATCGAAAAAAAGTGGTTACAGCGGATACCATAGTCGGCCAAAAAAAGTGGTCCAGCGTTCGCACCGGCGACGACGGCCTTGATCACTGACTGTGTGTCCTCAATTTCTGGAGTACAGTAAAGCACTGGTGGGTGGGGTAGGTAAAATTTAATTTTACAGAATGACCAAAATATCCATTGCTGGGAAGTTAATCCGATGTGGAAAACCCGATCTTCTTTTCCCCGTACAACATCATCCCTTGTTTACCTGCCGGAGCATTTAAAGAGCATGCCTTTTCACTTTTACGGTTGTCTGACCGCTGTTGTTGGACATGTTCAGACATAAACAAACTTCGAAGACACCGCGCAGGCGCAATTGTCTCCCTTTGTTTGAGTCAAGAGTGTTGAAAGATTTGCTTCCCTTGGTGTTATAAAACCCGGACCATTACCGGTATTCAACTGTGGTGCTCCTCCTACTGTACTGTTGATGCTGTTATTGTATAAGGACCTTACATTCCACCAACAGCTGAGGTCATATAAAGATGGGCATTGGTTTGAATTAATCTGAAAGACTAGAGAAGCCACATTCCCCTGTCACAGGGGCGGAAAAATAAGCCCTGACCAGGTCCCGAGGTTATAAAACTTTTTTCAAGCTCAGCTCAGCTGAGTATGAAATTTCAACTGCTCAGTAATGTTGAAATAGTCAAAATTAGTGGAAAATTCGGGTTCAAAACTCAAAATCTAGCAATTTTGAGCATGAAAACAGTTTTATAACCTCGGGAATGGGACTCGAACCCATGGGCCATGCCCTCTCGCTTACCGTGGGAGCAGTCTACCACTGAGCTATCGCGCCACTTGGTTGACTGGTTACACTCCAAGCAGAGGTGATCTGCTTCAATACTGCATGCTCGATTGTCCAGAATTTCTCTCTTCTTTTCTCCAAACATGATGTTATTAACCTTTTTTTCTTTGTTCGAGAGTTGTGTGCTCTTTAACAACTTTTATCATTCTTTTTTTTTCAATTCAGTTTTAGATTATTTCAGCTCATTTGAAACAGGCCAATCAGGTGAGGCGAAAACAGGAGAACCCGAGAAAAAACACAATGCACATCCACAATCAGAACTTGGCTTGTCTCACATGCTCAGTGCAGGGCTCGAACCCACATTAGTCACAGCGGTGAGAAGATCTGGAAATAAAGAAACAGGCTGCTCATAAACCGCTCGGGCATGGGGGCCGCCCTTTTTATCATTCAACATATACATGTAGGCCAGTGTCTTGATAAGCTTTTCTGCAGATGTACCCATTTAATTTATGGCATCTATTGATTATGGATGCACCATTTCACACCCTTGACCACTGGTTAAGCTGGGACAGGTTTTGAGGTGCACAATATTGCTAAGTAGGCCAAGTCAGTGCAAGTCAGCTACCATATCTATAGATTATTTTAGCTGTGTCATGAGTAAACCACTTTCCTTTATGCCAAAACAAAGGAGCAGATCAGTTGTGCAGTATCAGCACCTATGTTTTCGCTACACTGGTAGTACAATAGCTCCTCTACTTATATCAAAAACTTCTAGCTTCTAGCAATCTGCGGCTGCACATGCAAGTTTGTGACAAACCTGTTCGAAAACCCTGAAGACTGTTTTTCTCAGTCATGGCTCTTTTTGGGCTGTCCATCTTTAGTTTCCTTTAGAATGGTATATACATATATTTCCACAAAGATTTTTCGAAAGTCAAAATGCTTTCAACAGCAAACAATGTTAAATTTATGTGTAATACATATACACGTCTCCAGGTTATAAAACTTTTTTCATGCTCAGCTCAGCTGAGACTAAAATTTATCCTGCTTATGACTTTTAAAATGCCATTTTAACATTTATTAGCAGCAAAAATTACAGGCTTTTCAGTTCTAAACCTTCAATTTCAATATATTTGGGCTATTTCAGTATTTATGAGGAATAGAAATTTCAAGCTCAGCTGAGTTGAGCATGAAAAAAGTTTTATAACCTGGGGGCAGGTAAAGAAAACATGGAAAGGAATAAACTCCAACAAATAATAGTAGTCTCCCTTTAATGATATATTTCCCGAACAACTTTAACAATTAAATAAATGAGCCGTCTCATGGGAAAACCAACAATGTGCATAGGCGAAAACAAAGACGCAGATCAGCTTCGCGGTAACCGCGAACCTGATCAGCGCCTTTGTTTTCCCTACACAGACAGTACAATCCCTCTTCTTCTTAAATCCGAAATTTCAAGCTTCTAGCTGTCATCTGTGGCTGTACAGCCCGGTTTGTGTCGGACCTGTTCAAAAACCACATTGTTGGTTTTCCCACGAGGCTGCTCAAATGGGGATATAAATATGCACAAACTACTGGTAATCTGCCTTCCGGAGGTTTGCTCAGGAAAAGTGGATATAGGGTAACTGAGCATCCCGACATGACCTCAGCTGTTGACTAGGGACATAAAACATCAACTCTAACAACAAATGAGCCTCTGCGTGAGGAATCCAACAATTTGGGTTTCGAACAAGGTCCGAAACAAACCAGGCTGCACAGTCACAGGAGAAACCTAGAAGCTTGAGATTTTGGATTTAAGAAGAAGAGGGATTGTACTATCTATGTAGCGAGAATAAAGGCGCTCAGATCAGCTGTTACTCCTGTAAATCTGTTACCGCGAAGCTGGTCTGCGCCTTTGTTTTGGCATATGCAAATTGTTGGTTTTCTTATGCGGTGGCTCAAATCTTAAGAAGGTACACACCAAAGTACTTCTGTGGAGTAATTACCACTTAATAACAAGTTTTATAAAGAAATTAGCAAAGTTAAACTGTTATCATATAGGTATTGTTTGCATCTACCCTGCAGTTGGCGTTTCTCACACCGAAGACTAATAAGCACCATGAGCCCCGTAATAAGAAAACTCCACTTCCGCATATGCAATGTTGATGAGCTTCTTTCTTTCTTGTTTTTACAACATATATATCTAGACAGAATAGCCCCACTTCTTTCTATATCGGAATTTTCGAACTTCTTGCCATAATTTGTGATTGTACAGCCTGACTTGAGTCTGACCTAGTTAGAAAACTCTAAGATTGATGTGGTTTCTTATGAAATAACTTAAATTGCAAAGATGACTTTACATAATATGGTAACATAATAATGATGGTGGTTTCTAGACAGTAACGTCTTCCCGTTCTGACTTCCTGTCAGGATGGGGACCATCTGCTACATCTGGTTCCATATTATCAGGCCAGTTTCTACCCTTATCAAAATACTGCCGTGAGCTGACATCCGTAGTCCACCCACACACACCTGAGAAGAGCAGGAAATTCTTCACAGTTCTTGGCACTTTGAGGCGACCTATTTTACTGACTAGCTTGTCCTTGAAATAATGACGGAGTGTGATTCGGGATAGGTTCACAAGTGACATGGGCTCACGTCTCCATATTTTCAACAATTGAAAAATTTCAATGTCCTCCTTTGACTGAAAGTATGACACTTGATCCATCCAGCGTTCCCGTTTCCAGTTTATTCCCGAATGCAACAAGAGATTTATGGTAACAATGTCAAGATTCTTACAGGCCAAATGTAATGCTGTAACGTCAAAAGGACTAGATATATTCGGATTAGCACCGTGACTGACTAAAACCTGAGCAAATGCAGATTTCTTTAAACTTAATGCCCTATATAAAGGAGTTTCTAAAGTATTGTAAGCACATGTATTTAGCGGACAACCAGCCGCTATTAATAGTTCTATAATATCACAGGTTTTGCATGAGGTATTACATCGAGAGACGACGGCGTGGAGAAGTCCCGAACCATCTGGTTTCTGTATATTTACATCACAGCCTGGGAATGATAAACAAAATATTTATTTTCAAAATGTACTATTCGTTAAATATGTGCCATATTGATCAAATGTGTGTGTGTCACTTTATTTTAATGTCATATTCATTGTATGCAAGCCATATTCATTGTATGTGTGCGATATTCATTGAATGTCTGCCATCTTCATGTAAATTTGTTCTGTATCCATCAAATATCTGCTCTATTTATTGAGTCCATTCTTAAATTTAGGACTTCTTGACCATTACCTGAATTCAACAGAAATTCAATCATATCGAGATCTGAGTTGTATACAGCAATATGCATGGCACTCTCACTGCTCTTGTTCATAGTATCCTTCTTGGAACCTAAGAAATATACAAGAGAAACAGCTGCTTTAAAACTTAGCAAGTAATTATCATTAAAGTGTGTGTGTGTGTGGGAGAGGGGGAAGGATTGGCCTACCCACACAGTCCGATCAAAGCCAACACTGTTTGCTGCTTAATGTTATGATAACTTCCAAAGGTCAATACTCAACATGCTCCTATGACTCTACCTTCAGCTTCACCTGGTCCCTAAACCTGACCAAAAATTTTCGTCTTTGTCTTTGTTAAATTGAATGTAGTTTAACGTCCTAGTACATGTATTTTTATCATGAAAACATGTCTGTGAAATGTATACCCCCTTGAACCCCACTTTTATAAAGTAAAACTGAGGTATGCAGGGGTATACCTAATTTTCTTATTTTTGCTCCAAAACATAGATTGTGGGTATGCGTTAGAACCGCCTCGGCAAGGCTGTTCTAACATGTACCCACAATCTGTTTTGAGCAAAAATAAGAACAATGTCAGATTTTTTCCAATGGAATTTTCATTTTTTTTTCTTCTGAAAAAAATTTTTGTAAATTGCATGGGCAAGTTTTCGTAATGTTTTTCAGTCATGTAGTGGTGTAGCCACCGATTCCCTGGGTAAGGGGAGTTAATGTGCAATTGTGCATTGCTCAAAGACAACTCAGAACAGAAAGGTTCAATAATTAAAAAGTCTACAGAAAGTCTATTCACTTTAATTCTTTACTTGTAATCAATAATATGTAGAGTTATTTATTAGAACTATATATCGATGAATTTAGGATAATTGTGAAGTACAAAAACACTGCAGTGTAACATATTGCTGGATTGTGCTAGCTAACAGTAGATTTAATAAATCTGTTATCTTTCTGAATCTTGTATTCAAGCAAGATCAAAAGGAAACCTACTTCTAGCTAATGTTTTAATGAAGAAACAACATTATACATGAACTGTCTGAATTATACAAAATTAAACACAATTTACAATGTCCTTAGTATGAATTTAACTCATATAAGCCTGGAGTCCTTTTTGTTGGACATAGGCAAACAGCATAGCCCCAGATGTGACACCGCAGAACACGGCGTCCCATCTGGGGCTACTCTGTTTGCTGAGAGGACTTTCATCAAAAAATGGAATAAATATTCAAATTCACTCCACTGACAATGGGCTCACCCAAATGAAAATCCATTTGTAAAAAATAGGTTAATCAACCTATCAAAAATGAAGAAACTCCAAAATATCATTTAATAGTGTACCTGCATCAAGAAGGTATCTGACGAGCTGTAGGTTCTTGTGCCGCACTGCGTAGTGTAAGGGGAGATTACCCTTCGAGTCCTGTTTATTGACATTGCTGCCGTTCTGGAGAAGTAGATATACAACCTCGGTGTGGTTCCCTATCACTGCCGCATGTAGGGGAGATAAACCTGGAATAGGGGACAGACTTTTTTATCTTTTTTTTTTGTTTTATTCAGTGTTTTATGTCCTTGAAAACTGCCTGAGTCATCTCGGGATAATTATTTATCCTAGCTTCAATGTTCCTCCAAAAAGCCACCAGGCCTCGAGGTTATAAAACTTTTTTCATGCTCAGCTCAGCTGAGACTAAAATTTATCCTGCTCATAAATGTTAAAATGCCAACAATTGTTGGCATTTTAACATTTATGAGCGGGATAAATTACTAGATCTTGAGTTTCGATCCTGAATTTTCCACTATTTTTTGCTATTTTAACATCTGTGAGCAGTTGAAATTGCTGAGCTTGAAAAAAGTTTTATAACCTCGGAGCCTGGAGGTAGATTACCAGTACTTAGTGCACACCACTTTCACTATTAATATCATAAATGGACAAATGCTCTTCTTGAATCAGCAGAAGAAGGATACATGTAGAAATATATCAAGCTAAATCTTCATCAAAGAAATGTGACTGATGATGGCTAGATTAAGATTTTATATTTTTCTTATTTTTTTTTTTAGCAAAAAATGGATATTTGATACTTGTTAGAGCCTGAACTGGTTCAAAGCCCTGTTGATTTTAGTACACTACACAAGGTAATAAGCTAAGGAGTTTACCTTCATTGTTGCATATACTGATGTCAGAACCGACTTGTATCAAGATTTGAATAATCTCTGGCTTCCCATTGGCTGCTGCTATAAATACTGGTGTCTGATTGGCTGTTCCTGGCTGGTTTCTATCTGCTCCTCCCTGCAGTAAACTCATTACCACAGCAGTGTTGCCATGGTAACAGGCAATGTGAAGGGCACTGCCAAACTTGCTGTATTGAGAAAAAAAAAGATTACCATTTTAGCATTATCTTCTAAATTCTGTTGCTGGATTGTCTTCTTTTGGTTTATTGATAAATGTCCCGTCAATAATTTTTCAGCTAATGTAAAGTGGGAGGCAACACTTCAACAGCCAGCATACTTTATGGCTTGCTCAAGGACACAATATTATAGGGCGAAAGGTGGGTTCCAACTGTTACATGCCAAGTGTAAGGAGACTACTGTAAATTAAGTGTCTTATGGTGCTTTGATGAAAAATCTAAGAATTAAATTACTTAAACATACTTAGCTATGTCAATAGGGTATCTCAAGGTGGACAATCCCGTGACTAAAGTAGATTTTTGTGTACTAGTATTCGGACATAACCAGTAAGCAAATCTGCCATCAGTTTCTTAAAACTGAATAAAATTTCATGGGGTAAAGTGCACATACCCCGGAATGATACACTCTAAACTGTTGTCCAACAGTCAGTTTAATGTGCGCTTTTGTTTACTGCCCAAACAACCTTGGTGTTAAAATATAAATCCAGTTGCTTGGGGGAATCTATTAAATTAAAGGGCACACTAAACTGACTGTTGTATAGCAGTTTAGAGCGTACCGTTCCGGGTATGTGTACTTTACCCCGTGAAATTTCATTCAGTTTTAAGAAACTTATGGCAGATTTGCTTACTGGTTTTGTCTGAATACTAGTACACCATTATTGATTTTTGTCATGAGATTGTCCACCGTGGTATCTGCTTTATAAGTAGTGAACCTGAGATCATTCCTCATAATCAAAATCTTTTGTACAAAATATTTTCCTCTCCAGCTAAAGACGCTTTTGTTTTTCAAGACTAGGGTAAATTATTCCTAAAACTATTACCTGTGTCGATGATTGACATCAACATCTCCCGTGTTGAGCAGAGACTGAACAGCCTGTGCATGACCCAGCCAGGCAGCTTGTTGTAGGTGAGTTAGATCAGTCAGTGCATGGTCTAGAGAAACAAAAACAGAAAGATAACGCTGAATCAAATGCATTTCAAACAAAAAGAAATTAACATACTACAACTTTCCAATTTTCACACCATTTCATAGGGTTCTCAATTGTCTTTTAAGCGCCGTATTGGATAAGACCAATACCAAATGAGCCGCCTCGTGGGAAAACCAACAATGTGGTTTCCGAACAGGTCTGACACAAACTGGCCTGTACAAGCACAGAAAAGAGCTAGAAGCTTGAAATTTCGAAATTAGGTAGAAGAGGAATTGTACTATCCGAGTAGCGAAAACAAAGGCGCTGATCAGCTTCGCGGTTACCGCGAAGCTGATCTGCGTCTTTGTTTTCACCTATGCAGATTGTTGGTTTTCCCATGAGGCGGCTCAAATGAAAAAGACAAGCAGTCTGATCAAGGTTTTCCTTAATAAAAATCATTCTGTAGCTTTACAATAACTTTTTCAAAATTCAAATTCAGCATATATTGGTTTTACCAATAAATGAGCCGCATCAGTAGAAAACCAGATTTTGCCTATGCGAAAACAAAGACTCAGATTAGCTGTGCAGTAACTGCACAGCTGATCAGCGCCTTTGTTTTTGCTACACGGATAGTACAATTCCTTCTCTACCTCTACCAAACATTTCAAGATTCTAACTTTCTTCTGAGACTGTACAGCACGGTTTGTGTCAGACCTGGTCGGAAACCCCGAAGACCGGTTTTCTCGCGTCGTGGCTCAAATTGTCTTGGTGTCAGTCTGTAAGGCAATAGTAACTGAAATTTATGATGCCCTGTTGATCAGTTTTGGCTATGTGTGGGATGATTTGTTTTTAATTAATATACTGTTTCAATGGCTCTTAGTAATTTCCATCAGGAAAACATGTCCGTGAAATGTATACCCCCTTATACCCCACTTTTATATAGTAAAATTGGGGTATGTAGGGGTATACCTATTTTTCTTATTTTTGCTCCAAAACATAGATTGTGAGTACTCTTTAGAACCGCCTCGCCGAGGCGGTTCTAACATGTACCCACAATCTATGTTTGGAGCAAAAATAAGAAAAATATCAAACTTTTTCTGCTGAAAATTTTCATTTTTTACAACTTTAAAAAATCTCTGTATATTGCACGGACATGTTTTCGTCATGCTTACCATTTTCAAGTGCCCTGTCTAAACATTCTGCCATCATGGTCACATCTACTCCTCCACCATCTGAATACTGTGGAAGAACAAAAATAAATTTACATTAATTATCCTTTCTAAGCAAAATTGTCTTAAAATTAAAAAAAGTACTTGACATATATAGACTATCAATAGTACTTTGGGCTGGCCACTTGATGCCTCGCCAAATAGCTGCAAACCAATTGATAGTCTAAGTAATGGGTAACATCTCAAAGCCTGCAAAGAAAACATAATTCACTCAGTTAAGCTGCCCATACATATCGAGTCTTAGTTAGTTAAACTCAAAGCCATCTTAAGCTTAAGATCATCTTATGACCAACTTAAGTATCTCTTAGGGATTATGGTGAATAACTGAAAAGGACCTTAAGTTACGGTGACAAATTAACAGCATCATAACTGTACGGTCAACTCAAGCTACCTTAGCATCGTATTATCTTACGAAGTGGCGCCTTTTATTATAAAAAAGTTACGATAGTTTAGAGTAGCTGGAATAGCAAGGATGTAAATACTAAGGCGGTCATCTTAAGATACTAAGGCGGTCATCTTAAGGTCATCGTAAGCATGTCGTAAGAAAGGGAACTTATGATGCCTTCAAGTTACTAACCCCATTGTGCAGGAGATTAAGATGTCAAAATGACCCAAATGCCTTGGTTAGAAGTCTCACATAAATGGAGGTGGCACGACCAAACTGGGATGTTTAATTAAAAACGAACAACAAACAAAAATAATACAAGATCATTTCACAGAGAAAAATACACTACCACACCTACTCCCTTTAAAAATCAACTAACTCTGAATCAATGATCAGTATCAAAAAACAAAATACTGCACATGAAATAATTCCAATTTTTAAATGAACTCCAAAATTATTGTAATATCAATCCAATTGAATTATGAAATTCTAGACTAAAATAAGTATGCTCAAAGAGCAGAGAAAGCAGAAAAAACAGAAAACTGCCCCTGTTAGTGTCTGTTAATTTCATACTGACAGATATTCTTCAAATTTGGCTTCTTAAATATGAGCTGCGTCATGAGAAAACCGGATTTTTGCATATGCAAAAACGAAAGAGCAGACCAGCTTTGCAGTAACTGCAAAGCTGATCAGCGCCTTTGTTTTCGCTACATGGATAGTACAATTTCTCTTCTTCTTAAATCTGAAATTTCAAGCTCTTAGCCTGCTTCTGTGACTCTACAGGTCCGTTTGTGTCGGATCTGGTTGGAACCCCCGAAGACCGATTTTCTCGCAATGCGGCTCATATATCATATAATCTTATTTAAGACATAACCAAAACAAAATTACACATTCTGCAAATTGCCATGCTCTTCTTTCAGTACCTTTTATGAGACATTCGTAAACATTTTTACAACAAATTATCTGCAAAATTAATAGGATTTAAGCAATTTCTTTGTGTCTCAATTTCTTTTAAGTGTCTAAATTTCAAAAGAAAGAAAACGTCCTATTTTCTATCCTTGAAACAAGAACTCCGCGGAGGTCGATATCGCACCTGCATCGGGCAAAGTCAACAGACCGTGAAATATAGTTCAAGGGCACAGGGTCAAGGTGCGTGCTTGAAGGGCATGTCAAGGACAATTACTATGCAAGGTTTCAGATTCGCAGCTATCTCTGATGTCGAGAAAACCAAACTTCGACGTAAAAATTATCAAAGTCAGTGGACCGTGAAATATAGGTCAAGGGCACCAGGTTAAGGTGCGTGCTTGAAGGGTATGTCAAGGACATTTACTATGCAAGGTTTCAGACTTGCAGCTATCTCTGATGTCAAGAAAACCAAACTTCGACGTAAAAATTATCAAAGTCAGTGGACCGTGAAATATAGGTCAAGGGCACCAGGTTAAGGTGCGTGCTTGAAGGGTATGTCAAGGACAATTACTATGCAAGGTTTCAGACTCGCAGCTATCTCTGATGTCGAGAAAACCAAACTTCGACGTAAAAATTTTCAAAGTCAGTGGACCGTGAAATATAGGTCAAGGGCACCGGGTTAAGGTGCGTGCTTGAAGGGTATGTCAAGGACAATTACTATGCAAGGTTTCAGACTCGCAGCTATCTCTGATGTCGAGAAACGTAATGTTGACAAAACTTCGACATAAAAATTTTCAAAGTCAGTGGACCGTGAAATATAGGTCATAGCCACCAGGTTAAGGTGCGTGCTTGAAGGGTATGTCAGGGACAATAACTATGCAAGGTTTCAGACTCGCAGCTATCTCTGATGTCGAGAAACGTAAAGTTGACAAAACTTCGACGTAAAAATTTTCAAAGTCAGTGGACCGTGAAATATAGGTCATAGCCACCGGGTTAAGGTGCGTGCTTGAAGGGTATGTCAGGGACAATTACTATGCAAGGTTTCAGACTCGCAGCTATCTCTGATGTCGAGAAAACCAAACTTCGACGTAAATGTTGACGGACGGACGAACGAACGGACGAACGTACGGAAATTTGAACTCCTATATCGCACCCTGCTATAAGCAGGTGCGATAAAAAATCAAGTTCATCATATATGTGTCGATTTTCCTTCTGTTGTTTTCACCTAATGTCAGCAATATGGATCAGAGTTTCGTTGCCACTTGTTCTGTTTCTCATTTTGATGTCAGTCTACAGCCCTGCCCCCTGGGGCTGTGAGCAATAGATGGGCTGCTTGTGCGTCCAGACAAAGCTTATTAACCTACTGACCCATCTGACCGACTACCTTAATACTGTCAAAAACCACTCAGAAGGTCTTGGCCTGCCAAGGAAATCATGGTTCAAGAAAACCATCCATATATGAGCCGTGACGCAAGAAAACCTGTCTTCAGGGTTTCCGACATGGTCTGACAAAAACCGAGCTGTACAAGTGTAGAAGATGGCTAGAAGCTTGAAATTTCGGATTTAAGAAGAAGAGAAATTGTACTATCTGTGTAGCGAAAACAAAGGCGCTGATCAGCTGTGCAGTTACTGCACAGCTGATCAGCTGATCCACGCCTTTGTTTTCGCAAAGGCAAAAACCCAGTTTTCTCATGATGCAGCTCATTTGACATAAGCCTTACTTGTTTACTTGGGTTATTATATTTAAAGCACAGGTTAGTGCCATGACATCCCCAATATTTGGAAGACATCCCATAAAATGGAGGCAACCTCCTGGCATGACCATAGCTGTTCACTGGGACTTTAAGCATCAAACAAACAAACATAGCTTCAGATGAATATCTAGCAACAGACATAGTATCTGACATAGTATCAACAAAATCAATTCAAATGTTCAAGAGGTAGAGATGGAATAAAGCCCTATAAAATGGTAGCAATGTCCCGACATGACCCTAGCTGTTGACTGGGACTTTAAGCATCAAAGAAACAAACAAACATTAAGGTTTTCTTTCAAAAATTCCTGACAGGTTCTTCCATTATAATATGGATTTCTTCAGATTGACTACAATGCAGGTCAGGTCTGAAAATTTTCGGAGTTTATATACCCTTCAAGGGCTGATGAACCTGCTCTCTCTTGGTGATACTAATATGAATTGTAGAACATAAATTCACAAACCCTCGATGGCCGATTGTAGAAAATAAATTCACTAACCCTTGGGGGCCAGGTAGATGTGTCTAACACATTTTGACAGCCCCTGGGTCAGAGGTATGAGGGTATTATCATTTATGTAGCCAATTTAGAGCTTTGCTTATGTTCTGATCAAAACAATATAAGGATCTTTAAATATGAATGGACACTGTAATTAAGTTTAGGATAGTTACTGACATTTTGATATAACTGTAAGTTGCAGCTCAACTGTCTCATACAGATTTCCAACAAGAATATAAACGAGCCACCACACCAGAACACATGCGAAAACAAAGACGCAGATCAGCTGTGCACTAACTAGCGCCTTTGTTTTCGCTACACGAATAATACAATCCCTCTTCTTCTTAAGTCTGAAATATAAAGCTTCTAACTATTTTGTGTGGCTGTGCAGCCTGGTTTGTGTCATAACTGGTCAGAAACCCAGATCGTTGGTTTTCTTGTGTGACGGCTCAAATCTGATAACAATCACAGAGAATCGATGAAGACATTGTGTTTTCTACGGAAAGAAAAAGCAGCTGTTGACAGTGATTGGATGATAACATTGAAAAGAGCAACTTTTCACTACAATTTCGAATATTGTATCTACCATGGAAATCTGCAACAGGTTTCTATCTTTGCGAGAATGACAGTCTTCGTGGTTCCTGACAGGTCCAACAAAAACCAGCCTGTGAGGCCACAGAAACAAGCTACAAGCTTGAAATTTCGGATAAAGAAGAAGAGAATCTTTTAAGTGAAAACAAAGAACTTCACGAGGCTCAAATTTCAGCCTTCGCATGAGAAAACCAACAATTTGAGTTTCCGACCAGGTGCGATACAAACCGGCCTAGAGGGCTAGAAGCTTGAAATTTCGGATTTAGGAAGAAGGGGAAGTGTACTTTCCGTATAGCGAAAATAAAGGCACTGATCAGCTGTGCAGTTACTGCACAGCTGATCTGCGCCTTTGGTTTCGCATATGCAGATTGTTGGATTTCTCCTGCACTGGCTCAATTCCTACCTGGCTGTCATTGTTGTTGTCTCCTATTGCCATGGCAACGGATGATTTCAACTTCTTCAAGAACCTGTCATCCCCATACACACTGAAAATATATCAAATGAGACATATCATGAGGTGCTTATATTTTTTCATTCTAAAATTAACTGAGCAAAAAGATAATAAATGTAGTGAAAATTAAAAACACACTGAACACACTGATCAGCTAGTGCTCCAATCTGCTGGCCAATGATCTGATATTTTGTTGTCCATATGGTTACCATGTATACAGGGGTTGGTAACTCAAAGCCATCTTAAGCTTAAGATCACATAACGAAAGCAACTTACATATCTCTAGGAATTATGGTGAATAACTGAAAAGAACCTTGTTACGGTGACAACTTAGCAGCAATGTAACTTTACTTTCAATTCAAGTCCACCTTAGCGTTGTCTTATCTTACAAAGTGATACCATTCATTTCAAAAAGTTATGATAGCTTACAGTGACTGGAATAGCAAGGGTGTAATTTAAAGGTGGTCATCTTAAGACAATTGTGAGTATGTTAGTAGAACTTGGGGTGCCTTCGAGTACATGTAACTATTAAATACCCATTCCTTTGCCATTAATAGCAATGTTAGAAAACTGGTCTTCGGGGGTTCATTACACAAACTGGTCTGTACAATCACAGACAAAGGCTTGATGCTTGTGATTTTGGATTTGGATAGCATGGTGCTAAAACATAGGTGCTGATCAACTGTGCAGTAACTGCACAGCTGTTCTGCGCCTTTGTTTTAGCATATGCAAATCCTCCGTTTTCTCACCGTGAGGCTCATTTATATAATAGCATGGCAATTATTGTGTTGGCTGAATTATTTTAAATTCATTTTTCATGTTAAGGTCAGATTAAACATTGGGATGTCAACAATGTAATAACATTTGTAAACATTGACAAAAATTATTATCATAATCGCAACTGGCCTTTTCAAAGCCAGATCTATTATGCTTGTTTGTCATTGAAACACATTGCAACAGTCTTAAGATGGCTTAAAAATATTCATTTAATTTACCATTTTTGTTATTACCAGGGATTATAAAAAATTAGGTGGCCTAATTTTTTCTTTTAACTTAATGCACTACATGTAGTCATTTGTAACCAGACAAACCCTGCTACCCAATGGGCATAAGGGCATGTGTACCCACAATATATGTTTTAAACAAAAACGAGAAAAATATCAAAAATTTTCTATCAAAAATTTTCAATTTTTACAACTTAAGAAAAATCTGCATGTTTTCTCATGTGAATCAAATGATATCTGAATCTGAATCTGCCAAGTACATGTACTCCAAACACCTCATAAAAAGAGTATTTACACATGGAGTGCCGTGGAAATGGCATTTAAATTAAAATTTGGACAATGTTTCCAAGCAGATATTCTCATGTAATATGTAACAGTCCAAAAGTTTCATGACCATATCTTCATCCATTGCAGAAATATATTGAGCCGTGACATGAGAAAACCAACAATGTGGTTTCTGAACTAGTCCGGCACAAAACAAGCTGATGGCTAGCAGCTGAAAATTACACGAGTGACTTTCGGCAGAATGTTATATGTAACAGGGTTTAATAAAAAAAAAATAAATAAATAAAAACTAGAAATGCGTGTTTGTAAAACACTATGCCCCCAACTCTATGCTTGTCCCTAAACTGGCAGCTTGTATGATTCATTTATTTCATTTGAATGAAGTGAAATTTTATTTCCTGAAGCCTCTGTTTTGACCTTGATCCAGAAACAGAATGTAAGCTTTTTGCAGATAAATTAGAAATGGAGTAAAAATTTCAAAATGGAGTAATTTTGTCAAAATTTGACATAAAGTCTTCAAAATGTAATCAGGTGATCTTCTTCTCTGCCCCAACCAGTGTACCAAATATGAAGGCTCTAGCTTACATACTTTTTGAGATATCTTGCACACAAGATATTCAAATTTTGTTTTAAAAGGGGTATAACTCCAAAAAGGCACATAACTTGAACATAAACAAAAATACGGGTCAACTATATTTTCATAAGGAACCTGTATATGAAATTTCAAAACCCTAACATTCACCGTTCAAAAGTTTCATGTTTCACCGAAAAGTGCAAAAATTAATCAAAATTTCAAAATTCTGTATTTTTGTCAAAATTTGACAGAAAGTTCTAAAAGGTTAATCAGGTCATCTACTCCTCAGCCCCAACCAGTATACCAAATATGAAGGCTCTAGCTCAAATACTTTTTGAGATATCTTGCACACAAGATTTTCAAATTTTGTTTTCAAAGGGACATAACTCAGTAAAGGGGCATAACTTGGACATGAAAAAAAACATGGGTCAACTATTTTTTCATGAGGAATCTGTATATGAAATTTCAAAACCCTAGCATTCACTGTTCAAAAGTTTCAAATTTCACTGAAAATAGGAAAAATCAATCAAAATTTAAAAATTCTGTATTTTTGTCAAAATTTGACGGAAAGTTCTGAAAAGTTAATCAGGTCATCTACTCCTCAGCCCCAACCAGTATACCAAATATGAAGGCTCTAGCTCAAATACTTTTTGAGATATCTTGCACACAAGATTTTCAAATTTTGTTTTCAAAGGGAAATAACTCAGAAAAGGGGCATAACTCGGACAAGAAAAAAAATACGGGTCAACTATTTTTTCATGAGGAATACACACATCAAATTTCAAATCCCTATCATGCACCATTCAGAAGTTTAAAAAAAGTGACTAACAGACGCACCAACTCACACACGCACAGACAGACATACAGACAGACAAGCCAAAAGCAATATGCCCTTCCAACTTTTTCAAAGTTGGGGGCATAAAAAATGCATACATAGCGTAAAATTCTTGTAAATCATATTTTGAAATGTTGGAATTGTTGCATATGAAATGTTTACATAACACTCTTTGGAAACGCAGAAAATTAAACAGTTTTTAGATGGTGCAAGTGCAGGGGAATGGGGTGGGCTTATTCAGATTGTAAGCATTTGGAACTAAGGACGAGTGCATAATGTATGGACGAGTGAAAAATTAAGACCACTCGCCCCTGGAGAAATTTCTAAGCCTGCCAATGCAAGTCCTTACAGATCTATAATGCCCTTCACTGACCCAGCTCCAGTACTGTGCCAGTCCTTATTTATTTTTGCTCATACTAATTGAGGAACTGAAGAGCTCACCAACGCCAAGTAGTATAGAAATATAGGAAATAGCGAATAGAATACAAGAAAAAATAAGAAGTTTAATAATAATAAAATACTACATGTACCAAGGTTTAGAGAATGTTAGTAATCCACATCTGAACTCCATACTTGGTGAAATATTATGCTAAACCTGTCGATCAGGTGTTCAGTGTCCACGACTGTCCACTTTATGACAGGTAAACTTCCCTAATAATTGGGATACTTTATCCATACACAACATATATGGGCCTTCGCATGAGAAAACCAAAAATTTAGGTTTTCGATCAGGTCCGACACAAACCCACAGAAGAAAGCTAGAATCTTTAAATTTTGGGTATAAGTAAAAGAGAAATTGTACTATCCGTGTAGCGAAAATAAAGGCGCTGATCAGCCGTGCAGTTACTGCACGGCTGATCTGCGCCTTTGTTTTCGCATAGGTAAAAATCGGGTTTTCACATGGAGTGACTTATATTTGTTTTCAAATAATCCTCTTCAAAGGTCCGTATGAAATGGCAAACATGTATTGTTGATCTTTTCTAAGTCTCCATTGTTATAGTTATGTATACATATGTATATAAAAATGTACAATTAGCAACCTTTTGTGTATTTTCAGTTATGTAACAATATTACTAAACAAAAATTTGATTTGTTTCAAAAATTGCAATGCAACATATATGTATTTCTCAGAATTGTCATATAAATGCACCAACTAACTGTACTTTGGTTTTTAACACAGAAAAAAAAAATGTCTGTTAATTTTGCAAAATACCCATAAGTAAGTAACAGGCATTGTATTATTATGTAGTATAATTATTGTACCCCTAGGGCTATGTCATTACAAGAATGACCACTTTTAAGGTTAAAAGTCCAAATCAAATATTTATACTGAAATGAAAACAACTGAACAATACATCATTTTAATAGAAGACCAGAACATTGGAAAATCTGGCTTAGGGCATGAAATGAGCCGCCTCATGGGAAAACCAACAATCTGCATAGGTGAAAACAAAGGTACAGATCAGCTTCGCAGTAACTGCGAAGCTGATCATCGCCTTTGTTTTCACTACACGGATAGTACAATCCCTCTTCTTCTTAAATACAAAATTTCATGCTTCTAGCTGTCTTCGGTCGGTTTGTGTCGTACCTAGTCGGAAACCACATTGTTGGTTTTCCCACGAGGCAGCTCAAATGCCAGATCACTGGAAAGTCTGGTTTAGGCATGAAATGTGCAGTGTCATGGAAAATATGATTTTAAGATTATATACATCAGCTCTGGCAGTGAATTTCTGAGTGATAATTCACTGCAGTTTGTCGGTCAGTTGTGAAGAAGATTAAATCACGAGGGCATAGCGCGAGTGATTTATATTCTTACAAATGACCGACAAACAGTGAATTATTACTCAGCGCAAAGTTACAACAAAGTAACATCACGCTTATCCTTCATTGGCTACCCGGTATTATATAGGCAGGGTGTGTTAGAATCAGTTAAACATCCCTTTCAAGATTATACTTGGTCAAAAACCAGAGTCCCCTGAGAAAAAATACCCACAAGCAGAACTTGCTCACTAGTACCCTGCATGTGCGTGGCTCAAACCCACGCCAGACACGGCATTAAGATGACTGAATGATTGAGAGCAGTAGAGGAATAAGTCCGTGACCTTGACCTAAAGGTCACCCAGGTGGGTTGTGATGATACAGCATAAAACTTCAGACCAATATCTACCAACATGCAAATTATCAAGTTGATCCATCAACAGATTCAAGAGATATAGACTTGTAAAAACTTTAACCAAAAACTTTAACACAAAATTTCTAAGTCCGCGACCTTGACATCAAGGTCACCCAGGTGGGTCATGATGATACAGCATAAAACTTCAGACCAATATCTACCAACATGCAAAATATCAACTCGATCCATCAACAACTTCAAGAGATATAGTCTCGTAAAAACTTTAACCAAAAACTTTAACATTTGAGCAACGCCAACGCCGACGTTAACGCCAATGCTGGGGTGACTAACCATTTTTTCTGTTTTTGTTGAATCTGGTTTGGAAAACAAATAGGCTTCCTCCCAATATGGATCAAATTTAAGAAAACAGTGCAGTCTGATCTTCCATGGCAAGTGAAGCAGGCATGGTTATTTATGACACTCGCTCATGTTTGTCCTCTTACCAACACTTTACACACATAAAATCACACTGGCCTGTCTTTACGTACAGTCAACGAGGCCACAGGCGCTTGAAGTTATGTTAGTGACCCCAAAATCATCAGATTTACGGTGTATATTTATTAAAAGGTCAATATATATATTGACAATATATTATATATTGACTTACACTATAATTATAATTATATTTAGGACTTCAAGCGCCTGTGACGAGGCCTACTAACAGTAAACGAGGTCTGAACACACAGTAAGGATTGTTGTTGGGGCAAATCGGTTTGTAAAATTTGATAATTTATTATAAGCTTCTGATGTTGTTTGTCCGCATGACACGTGTTGCGGACCAACGCAACTATCGTGGCTTTTGCTTAGATTGTTACATTCTGCAGGAAACCATGGATTCAATTATAATGCTGAATCTCCCAAGACCGGTGCTTGCAAAATCATGCATTTTGTATCAGACCGAGAAGAAAAGCTTACCTTGTGACTCTAGTTCGACTGCTAATGATTTGTTTTGATATTTCGAACATAGAAACTGACCATCTAAGATGATTTTGCGGAAAAACAAAAACTCCACGAAGGTCGATATCGCACCTGCATCGGGCAAAGTCAACAGACCTTGAAATATAGTTCAATGGCACCGGGTCAAGGTGCGTGTTTGAAGGGCATGTCAAGGACAATTACTATGCAAGGTTTCAGATTCGCAGCTATCTCTGATGTTGAGAAAACCAAACTTCGACGTAAAAATGTTCAAAGTCAGTGGGCCGTGAAATATAGGTCAAGGGCACCGGGTTAAGGTGCGTGCTTGAAGGGTATGTCAAGGACAATTACTATGCAAGGTTTCAGACTTGCAGCTATCACTGATGTCAAGAAAACCAAACTTCGACGTAAAAATTATCAAAGTCAGCGGACCGTGAAATATAGGTCAAGGGCACCGGGTTAAGGTGCGTGCTTGAAGGGTATGTCAAGGACAATTACTATGCAAGGTTTCAGACTCGCAGCTATCTCTGATGTCGAGAAAACCAAACTTTGACGTAAAAATTTTCAAAGTCAGTGGACTGTGAAATATAGGTCATGGGCACCGGGTTAAGGTGCATGCTTGAAAGGTATGTCAAGGACAATTACAATGCAAGGTTTCAGACTCGCAGCTATCTCTGATGTCGAGAAAACCAAACTTCGACGTAAATGTTGACAAAACTTCGACGTAAAATTTTTCAAAGTCAGTGGACCGTGAAATATAGGTCAAAGCCACCGGGTTAAGGTGCGTGCTTGAAGGGTATGTCAAGGACAATTACTATGCAAGGTTTCAGACTCCCAGCTATCTCTGATGTCGAGATGTAAATGTTGACGGACGGACAGAAAGAAATTTGTACTCCTATATCGCACCCTGCTATAAGCAGGTGCGATAAAAAAGAAAGTTGCATTATTATTGTGAAATTATTTAAGATTTTTTATAACAACGAAACGTAACCAAGGTCAGCACAACGAAAAAAAAGTAACAAGCACATTTTATTTTTGGTAAAATAAATCTTATTAAGACAATATAAATAGCATTTGGGGTTACACTCACGTTCTATTTCATCCTCTTGTTTGATACGATCGCTTTGTGTAATACAAGCATTTCATATTTATCTCAGAGAACTTTGACAAGGGTGGCAAGGTAGGATTTTGGACCCCGCCCATTGGGGCCATGTAGAACCTGATTTACGTACACAGTTGTGTAGAATGGACCTTTCCGTTATAATGGAACAGACCGGTTATTGCACGTGACTGAATGAGTATAAAAGGAAGTGCTAAGCTGAAAATGCTTATTCTGTGTCCTGACAGCGAACAGAGCGGTTGGTGAAAAGAAGGTAGTGTGATTGATATTGACTCCGCTTTGAGCACAGACCGTTTGACCAGTCGCATTGGGATCATTGCGAAACCTGTGACTGGGCTTCCGGAAATGCTCTAGGAGTTAGTATTGGACTAAGTGTCCTTATAGTAAGTGGAATACTTTGAATTAGGAGCTGGTATGGAGGGCTCCCTGTTGAAGCTGCTAAGAGTGTGCAGTTGTTATTGAACGATGTTAGATAATTGAGTACCGTAGTTATCTTAGATTAGACCATTTAAGTCACATCAGGTATTACATATGATTAAAGCGTTAAAAATATTGTCTGACATGGTGAGACATTATCCAAAGCAACTTATATGAACCACACCAAGACCTAGGGTGAGGGTTGGGAACCGCCAAATTTCAGGTAGCATAAAATACGTACTTACATACGCTTGGTCGTTACTTTTCAAAATGTTACAATATATATATATGGGCCAAGATCTGATAAAAGGGGTCTTATGGCAGAAAAATCAAAATCAAGATATTAATTACATATGAAAGACCAAGTTTCTCTAAGTATTTTCTGAAAATTTGAAGAGATTATCTTTACAAATGGCAAAAATATGAACGTTGAAAGGTGTGCAGCTGATGCAATCTAAATATGACGTCATTAAACTGTTGGTGACATTTTGACGTTGATGACATTGACGTCTTTAAATCACTGTAACTAAAAAAGAAGGTAAGACTAAAATTCTCGAAATTCTATTTGTTTCATGAAGTTTAACATCCATGCTACTGCACAGTCTGTGCAATAGGCACGATTTCACAAACTGTTTCATGAAACATGTAATACAAAGGGCATACCTTTGTTTTAAAATGAGGGTAGTCCTTATGGCGCAATGGTTGCCATGGCAACATACATGATACAAATAACGTTTGACCATAAGAAAAGTATGTGTCTTGGATTGTGTTACAATATTAAAGTTGTATGAAATAAATATCATAACATGCCAAATATTTCAAATTTAGATGGTTTTTAAATTTTAATAGCATAAAATGTACTTGAATGCCCGAAGACACCTTTTACCAGATCCGCGCTCATATATGATTAGAGGAAATCTACAGCTACATGTAAGCCCCTGGTTCAGGTCAGGTCCCAAGAAAACTGAGCTGTTAAATCAAGTACGCAATAATTATATTAATACATTGTAATTATATTAAAATATCATAATTAAAATTTCACTTTCAAATCAAAGACACTGATCAATATATGCAACTGATCTACACCTTACTGCTGATATGCACATATCTTTTCGCATATTTGTATTTGAAAAGAAGGTTTTCTCAGGACACTGAACACTGCACTTTGAATAATCAGCTAATTGCAATTAATCTCTGGGAATCCTAGTATTGTTACTCAGTAGCATTTTACACTGTAATGATGGCATGTCTTCAGAATCCAGGTAGCCACCAGGTCTTAAAATCCAGCTGTTTCAATCAGTTAGACAATCGAGACCAAAATAATGTCTGCTGTGAGAGATTGCTGATAAGAGCAATAAACAGGACTGTAATTACCTTTAAAGATGATTAAATGAGCTATAGAATTTAAATAAGTACATTGATACGATCGGCGTGACGTCATAGGTCATTCGTACGAGGTGAATTCCTCGGTTTTTATCGCTGTAACCTTACTGAATTAAAATCAGAAAATATGAAAACAAATTAAAAATACTAATAAAAGCTTTGCATGTCTTTTTAGATATTCATTATTTATTCAACTCAAGGTATAAACCCCGTTATTATTCTGACAAATTATGATTTTATTATAAGCGTCTAAAACTGATTAAATCACAGCGATATTGACCGAGTTATACACTCGACCGAATGAGCGAAGAGGCGGGAAAGGTGCAGTTCCGGTAACCAATATTGATTTTTTCTAACGGAAGAGTAGCTTGCCGACCGGGTCAATGTCAATGTTTTAGATTTTGATATAGACAGTACTTAAGAAATGGGAGCCGGAATATCACTTAAAACAGTAAAATAAAGATCTGAATCTGAAGATGTCAGCAGTCCTTACATTAGCATTCAAAAGCAGATGAGACTTTTTTCAAATATATGTACGTAAATACAGTTGTCCTATGAAGGATGTTAAGAAGACAGAACAAGACAGCGAGTGTCATTTCACTTTTCAGTGCATTTTTGAAAAACTCAAAAAGGCAGTCTGGCAGTTTCTGAAAGATGATGTATGGACAGTCGGCCTTTCACTGTCATTTTAACATTGGCCTGTACCTTGTAAAGTTAAAGCACATTAACTGTCATTATCTGCAGTTTAAGGATGAATAACAACCTGACAAACCTTCCAAATTACACTGAAAACTTACAATCTGTAGTGACTCCAACTGTTTTTTCAAACTCAACTTTTCTGCTCAGCTTTTACAAAAATGGTGTCTCCAGTCCTCTAGAAATATAGAATTACATCACTTTTCCACAAAGAAGTTCATTTAAATGAGAAACTATTGCCTTGACAACAGGAACATGCACTAAATCCTTCACCATTGTTGACAATGGTTGACAATGACTGATAGCCTCAAACCCAAAACAATACCCTGCAATTCATTTTTACTTTTATTGTTCTATTGCAAAACATTGCATGAAATAGTTTTTTAAGTAGTCAGACAACCAAATTAAATGCTAGAAAATTGTTCAATTTGAAAAATAATAAAAAAAATCAAAAGGTCAAATAGTCTCAGAGCATGGGTCAAGCAGTGACCTGTAAGTGACCTCACAGGTTCCCAGCTATGCAATGGCCATGGCCATGGAGCAAGGTACCAAATCCAATATGGCCACTGAGCAAGGTATGAAAATGAAGTAAACAAAATTTATTTATTTCGATTCGGTTCGGTTCGGCGACACGGACACAGAATTTTGAAAGAGAAGTTTTTTTCTATTATTTTTCGAATTTCCCATTGTTTTGTTTGTAAAACTTCCCGACTTTAGGTCAAGAAGTTTGGGACCTGCAATTTCTCATTGTTGGTCGTTGTTTTCCCCCAAATTAAGAGTCTAAGCATCGATTTTCTTAGTCGTGCGATTCGCGCCAAAACGATTCGTACTTTACTTGAAAATTTCTTTTCTTGAAACTTTTTGGCCTGAGAGCTGACAAGCTTTTGGACCAGAATTTGTTCAAGCTTCATTGACAGTGACATTGAACAGCTCTAGCAGGGCTGCAACGATCTGTCATAAAATTTAAAGAATCTGAATAGTTTTTCTGGTTTGACCTTCCCCCACCCACTTTTTTCATATAGTGATTGAAGGTCTTTTAGTTTAATCATTTGAATTGGAACTCATGGCTTCAGGTTTTGTCGGTCCAACTGTGGGGCGGTTGACTTGTCGGGGTGGAAAAGAGCTGGTATGTTGTTTCCATACACCGAAGTCTTGTCCGCTGCTCCTCAGGTTGGCTTTGTTGTTGGTTTTCGGGCTCTGTGTTTGGAAGTGGACAACATCAGGAGATATTTTAGATGCGAACCAGGACTGTAGTATAGGATTTGGTAAATCAGTTGGTGGAATTGCTCAGAGCTTGGCTCTCACAAGGAAAATTGGTAACCGAAGAGGCTCCGAAGGATTACGCAGTTTCAATCCTTCAAAGGGAACAAACTTGTTGATTCTTATTATTTTGGCTGGAGATATAGAAATGAACCCAGGCCCCAGGTTCCAGTGCCGCACGTGCAAGAAGTATTGTAAGGCGGCCGAGAAAGCAGTTAAATGTGAAGATTGCGAGAAACGCTTCCATGCGTCTTGCGTAAATCTTGGTCCCGTTGAGTTACAAAAGATTGAGTCGGGTAATGATTCTTGGTATTGTTCAAACTGCAAAGCTGAGTGCAGCCTATGCAGTGGTGCTGTTTTGAATTCCCATAAGGCTGTCCAGTGTGACAAATGTGAAATGTGGGTGCACAATAACTGTTCTTTTATGTCAGACTCAGAGTATGAAATGATGCAAAACTCAAACTGTACATGGATTTGCCCAAAATGTGACTTTTTCAATTTCTCAGACTCTTTTTTCAATGAACAGTTTAACTTGGAAAGTGAAAATAGGTTTGACCTACTTGCAAGAGGTCATGAAAACAAGTCCACTGAAACCTTGAATAGCAAAAACAGTTTTATTAGTGGTCTGAAATTTTCCAGTATCAACATAAACAGTATAAGAGGAAAAAAACTTGAGTTGTTGGCCTTCATTGATTTTCATCAATCGCAGATTTTGGCGATTCAGGAAACAAAAATTGACAATTCCATATTAACGTCTGAATTATTTCCGGAATCTTTTCCATACAGCGTGTACAGAAAGGATAGAACCTTACATGGTGGTGGTGTTATGCTTCTTGTACACAAGGACATCCCACACATGCCCCTCACAGAATTGGACAATGACTCAGAGTCAGTCTGGGTCAAACTTTTTGTAAATAAGAAAACTCACTTTGTGGCTAGCTGGTATCGACCACCTGTCGATGGTCATTTACCAGTATCGGACAATGGAAATGACTTATTGAATTCACTGGAAAAGTTTGACAATTTATTTAGAGAACAGCTTGACAAAATCAAAAATATTAATAAAGGCAACAAACCCCCCTTAATTCATGTTTTAGGTGATTTTAACTTTAGAGATATTGTATGGCCGGACAGACTCAGCAAATCTGGGTCATCATTGAGTCAGACGGAGGGTCAGATTTTGATAGATATCATGAATGACCATGGTTTGGAACAATTAGTCAATTTCCCCACCAGAGAAAGAAATACTTTGGACTTAATTTTGACCTCTCTTCCTGGTCAGTTTGTAGACATTCATTCCCCGGATAAGCTCAGTGATCATGACATTGTTTCTGGCACATTGAAAATTGCTATCCCCCCTATAAAGAAACCTAGGAGAAAAGTGTATCGTTATCAGAAAGGTGATTATGAATCTATGAGAGCAGAAACACTTAAATTTGCAAAGGAAAGATACTTCAACGGTTACTCAGATACTCGGTCGGTCCAGGAAAATTTCAATCTCATTACATCGTTTATTCAGGAATCGGCAGATAAACATATCACCTCAAAAACTAGTCGCTCAGTTTCCTCTGTCCCTTGGATAACACCTGAAATAAGAAGGAAGATTCGCAGAAAAAATGCAACTCATGCAAAAGCTAAAAAGACTGGTAGTGCAAAATTTAGATCTAAATTTGAATCTTTACGGAAAGAGATCAAAGCTGATATCAGGAAGCAGCATGATCTTTATGTGAACAACTTGGTGGGAGATGTTAAGGCCAATCCTAGAGATTTTTACAGGTACATAAACAGTCAGAAAAAAGATACCCAAGGTATTCCCCCGTTGAAAAAGAGAAATGGAAGTGGAATAGCTCAATCTGAATTTGAGAAGGCGGAAGAATTTAATGGTCAGTTCTCGGATGTTTTCACTAAAAGTGAATACAAACAGGTCCCTCTTATGGATAGATCTGCCCCATTCATGCATGATATTGTGGTCACAAAGGAAGGGGTGACCAAACTTCTCAAAGGCCTAAACCCGTCTAAAGCCTTAGGGCCTGATGAGCTTCATCCCAGAGTCCTAAAGGAACTGGCTATGGAATTAGGGCCGGTATTCGCCCATCTCTTCCAGCAGTCAATTGATACAGGTGAAATTCCTAAAGAATGGTCTCTTGCCAATATTTGCCCCCTGTTTAAGAAGGGCGACAGGTCACTTGCCCGCAATTACCGCCCTGTTTCTTTGACATGCATTCCTTGTAAGCTTCTTGAACATATTGTATGCTCAAATATTATGGCCCATCTTGATGAACATGAACTCCTGTCGGACAGGCAACACGCATTTAGGAAATGGCATAGCTGTGAAACTCAGTTGACTACAGTGATAAATGACTGGGCCAAAATCTTAGACAAAAAAGGCCAGGTCGACACTTTTATACTCGATTTTGAAAAGGCTTTCGATACTCCTCCCCATGAACTCCTTAAAAGCAAATTGTTCAGCTATGGAATAGGTGGAACAACACTGAATTGGATAAATGCTTTCCTTTGTTTCAGACAACAAAGGGTAGTGGTTAATGGTATTAAATCGGATTGGGCTCCAGTTGTGTCGGGTGTCCCTCAGGGCACCGTTCTCGGCCCCTTGCTGTTTTCCTTGTATATAAATGACATCTCAGCAGACATCGAGTCTGAAATAAGACTCTTTGCCGATGATTGTGTTTGCTATCGTGAAATCAAGAATGAAGAGGATACATTGAAACTTCAAAGAGACATTGATCGCCTAGGCAGTTGGGCTAGAAAATGGGGAATGAGATTTCAACCCGTCAAATGCAACATGATGCAGCTGACAAATAAACGGTCTAGTAAGATACAGGCTAACTACACCCTTGAGGGCACTTTACTGGAAAACGTTGAAAGCATAAAATACCTGGGTGTAACTATCACAAATGATTTGAAATGGAATACTCATATTTCCAATGTTTGTACAAAGGCTAACAGAACTCTCGGATTCTTGAGGAGAAATTTGTATTCTTGTCCCCCAGATGTGAAAGAAGCAGCTTATAAAGGACTGGTGCGGCCGGTCTTGGAATATGGAAGCTCAGTTTGGGACCCTCACACTCATGGCCTCCAGGAAGAACTGGAAAAGGTCCAAAATCGTGCGGCAAGGTTTGTGACGGGAAATTATGTTTTTGAAACTGGGAGCATGACTGGCATTTTAGGTCAACTGAAATGGGAATCTCTTAAGAAAAGGAGGAAGGATAGTAGACTTATATTGCTATACAAAGGTCTAAAGGGTAAAGCCAGAATACCCACAGATGACCTTATCCCAAAGAATAGGCGTTGTAGAAATCAACACTCTTTGGCTTTTCAGATACCTTCAGCTAGCAAAGAAGCGTACAAAAGTAGTTTCTTTCCACAGACTATCAGGGACTGGAATGACCTCCCTGATTCACTTGTCTCCTCTGCTGAAATGTCTGATGACTGTGTGTCCAAGTTCGCTTCACTCGTGCGTTCAAGGGACTAATTTCCCCCCCATCCGAACCCCCTGGTGAAATAATGTCATTTGGCGTGTCACCAGTAAACTATTCAGATTCAGATTCAGATTCAGATTTTGGCTTGCGCTTCAATGTGCTGCTATGTATTCATTTCAAACTGGTCACATATTGTTTCTAACATGCACAGCTTCGTTCTATCACATACGGATTGATTCGGAATGAAAATGCGAAAAAATTAAATTTTCAATCAAGTCATCGCAACAGAGATAATCATCGAAAATGGTACTTGCTGATACATTTATTCATTTATGGATAAGATCCACAAAAAAGAAAAACATCAAAAGTCGATTTTAATGTCAAAACCACGCACTTCCAGTTGACACGATTTGACTAAGAAAAAACACTGGGTTATTCCGCCTGATTTCCGGTTCCCGGCTTTTACTGATCTCACTACAATCTGTAGTTGTTTTGACATTTGGTGCAAGGTCACACTTGATTCACGCAAACTGTGCGTTTAATCGGAATCAGGACAACTCGCCCCAAAGTCCATGGCGCAAACGGAAAAATAGACATTGAGGTCATCCGTTCCACACATTGACAATCCTGTTTTTACTGAGAAGGTTTTAGAAGAAGCTTATAAACTGTAAATAAAGACTGTATAACGTGTAAATAGAGTGGTGAAGGAACTGAAACCATTTTAAACTTGATCCTATTCTACTCCGAGAGGAGGTGTGCCGAGACGGGCAGAATATATACAACAACAACAACATGCCAAATCCGAGCTGCCGAGCTTGCTTTCGGTGTGTGTAATCACCAGATCGGACAGGATCGGGTGTAATTACCGGATTGGACCTAAAGTTCCCTTTCATTTACTTCTCTTGTCCTATTCCCATTGGTGTGGTATTGTCCATTTGACGTTTCAACAGTAAGCTATTCTGATTCATTTATGCCATTTCTTTTGCGTTTACTTGAATATTTCATGACATGCCACTTACAAAACTTGTTCATGTCATATTATGGTCATACTATAGAGGTTTAAATGAATTTATAATAGTATCACGACCGAAAATTCACATCACTTTTCATCTGCAATACATACTGTAGGGAAACCTACTGTAAATGTAGACCAAACTTAACATACTGTTTATGCTCTACTAACCGGTCCACTGTGTACTTCGCGTTGTGTTTTGAATTATTTTACGACTTCCCGTCAAATTGCTGACAGAAAAATGAACGTTCCGGTAGATCTCCAAGATTGTTTGGAAGATTATTTTTATGTTGGTGAGTTGTTGGGGTAATCTCTTCACTACTTGACGAAGAAGTTAACAGAATGTTTGCAAAATTAGAAAGAACTTAGGGGTTATGTTGCCCATACTTAGTGTTCCCCGGCTGTAAAGATTCAATTGGTTTGTCATTTTCTACAAAGAAACATATTTCAGATGATTACTGTTAGAAATATATGTTAACTCGGCAGACCGGCTCGGTCTGGGCCTTCATACACGACCATGCTATAACGGACACTAATAAAAACGGTCAGATCGTCCAGTCAAAACGAAAAGCAGCAAGCAAATATGATCACGAGATACGAGAACTTGAATCCGCGAGATTGGAATTTTGAATTAGGGTCGGTCGGTCGCTCCCACTTTATTTATTTTTTTAGAGAACTCAATAAAATCTTTAGGGTCGCTGGAAAAAATAGGGTATGTCGTGAAACCGAAAACACACATTTTTTTTGCTCGCCTGCACGAAGTGCACAGAGCTATTGTTGTCACCTCGGTCATGCGCGTTTACGCTTACGTGTGCCTCCGCGTCACTATTTCGGTTAAAGTTTTTAAAATTGTTATATCTTGATAGTCACTGACCAGAAATCATTCATATTTGGAACATTGCTGCATATGAGGGTCCTCTGTGATTTAGTGTGAAGGGACCCGTGGGGTCGTGCCTGGGGGCGGGGCTAGAGGTCAATATCTAGAACACTGTTGTACAATGCTCAGATGCTGTGTTAGTTTCTCATCAACTGTAAAGCCTAGAACTGCCAAACCTTACATAAGGCTTCTCCTCGATGTCCCGACTCGGCACCCACATTGACCTACTGACCTTGACCTATATTTCGTGCTCTAGTGACTTTGTCATTTTTGAAGCCAACCCTTAATATCTCATCAACTATAAAGCCTACAACCATCAAACCTTGCATATGGCTTCTCCTTGATGTCACGACTTTTCACTCACATTGATCTAGTGACCTTGACCTATATTTGGTGCTCTAGTGACTTTGTCATTTTTGAAGCCAACTCTTAATATCTCATCAACTTGAAAGCCTACAACCATCAAACCTTGCATGTGACTTTTCCTCGATGTCCCGACTCGGCACCCACATTCACCTAGTGACCTTGACCTATATTTCGTGCTCTAGTAAATTTGTCATTTTTGAAGCCAACCCTTAATATCTCATCAACTATAAAGCCTACAACCATCAAACCTTGCATATGACTTCTCCTCGATGTCCCGACTCGGCACCCACATTGACCTACTGACCTTGATCTATATTTCATGCTCCAGTGACTTTGTTATTTTTTAAGCCAACCCTTAATATCTCATCAACTATAAAGCCTACAACCATCAAACCTTGCATATGGCTTCTCCTCGATGTCCCGACTTTGCACCCACATTGATCTAATGACCTTGACCTAAATTTCGTGCTCTAGTGACTTTTTCATTAAAGTTTTTAGAAGTCTATATCTCTTGAACATGTTGATGGATCAAGTTGATACTTTGCATGTTGGTAGATATTGGTCTGAAGTTTTATGCAGTACCATCATGACCCACCCTGGGTGACCTTGAGGTCAAGGTCATGGCCTTAGAAATTTTTGGTTAAAGTTTTGGGTTAAAGATTTTTGAAGTCTTTATATCTCTATGTTGATGGATAAAGTTGAAACTTTGCATGTTTGTGGATAGTGGTCTGAAATTTTATGCTGTACCATCACAACCCACCTGAGCGACCTTGAGGTCAAGGGTCATAGATTTTGATGTTTAGTGGCAAAGCACAAGTCAGGCGAGCTATGCTGTCCTGCGGCAGCTCTTATTAATCCTAACTTGCCATCAATACGAACGAATCAACAAAATTTTAGTCCCGGATTGGTCTCGGACTAAATTTCTCCAATACTAATAGGAATATTGACTTGATCAGTTCTGAATTAAGTGGCGTCAAAAAAATTCTTTGTTAAAGTTTTCGGTTAAAGTTTTTAGAACTCTATATCTCTTGAACATGTAGATGGATCAAGCTGATACTTTGCATGTTGGTAGATATTCGTCTGAAGTTTTATGCTGTACCATTATGACCCACCCTGGGTGAACTTGAGGTCAAGGTCATGGCCTTAGAAATTTTTGGTTAAAGTTTTGGGTTAAAGATTTTTGAAGTCTTTATATCTCTATGTTGATGGATCAAGTTGAAACTTTGCATGTTTGTGGATATTGGTCTGAAATTTTATGCTGTACCATCACAACCCACCTGAGCGACCTTGAGGTCAGGTCTGACGTTTCACCAGTAAACTGTTCTGATTCTGATAATAGAATTATATTACTTTACAAAGGTCTAAAAGGGAGAGCAAAAATACCCACGGATGACCTTATCCCCAAAAATAGGAGTTGTAGGAATCAACACTCCTTGGCATTTCAGATACCTTCAGCAAGTACAAATGCCTATTTACACAGTTTCTTCCCCCAGACCATTAGAGATTGGAATGAACTCCCTGATTCTCTGATCTCCTCTGCTGAAATGTCAGATGATTGTGTGTCTAAATTTACTTCTCTTATGAGAGCTCGGGACTAATCCCCTCCGGTCAAGCCCCACCCCCCCCTGGTGTAGTATTGTCAGTTTGACGTTTCACCAGTAAACTGTTCTGATTCTGATAATAGAGGTCAAGGGTCATAGATTTTGATAAGTTTAGTGGCAAAGCACAAGTCAGGCGAGCTACGCTGTCCTGCGACAGTTCTTACTAATCCTAACTTGCCATCAATACGAACGAATCAACAAAATTTTGGTCCAGGATTGGTCTCGGACTAAATTTCTCCAATACTAATAGAAGATGTGAATATTTGCTTTCATAACAAACTTAAACGTGTACATGAAGCCCTCTGGCAACTAATTAGTTGCATATTCTATCCATTTGACAGTGTAACAAAACATCCAAATACACAACTGAATCATTCATTTGGACTGTTTTTAGCTGTTTTTAGGGGCAAGGTATAATTGGTAGTTGGTTCGGAGGGGGGGGGGCACGTGACCCCCCCCCCCCCCCCCCCCACGGTTGGGTCCGGCACTGCGAACAGTACTTTTTTGACGCCAGTAAACTTTTGTTCCGGATTTTGGTTCCGGACGTTGGTTCCGGGTTTTACGCCTTCTACCGAAACGACGACAAAGCAGGCGATCTCTATTTAGATAAAGAAGTACATCTTTTTAGAACTTCCTTTTCCGTTTTTTAATCCGTAGGATTGGTGACAGTTGTGAAACTCCAACGAAAACCATACCCATCTGCCACAATGATTATCTTTAAGGATGCGATAACAGGTTAAGCTGACAGGGAAGATTGTGATTAAAACCCTCATGTTGTTAAATTGATGAAATACTGAAGAAAAATGAATTACTGACCTAGACCGATTTAGGGCTCGAAATTAATCATTTATGACACCTCTTTTAATAAAGACCCACAGCCAACACAAAGAAAGGAAATGTGCCAAAAAAACTAAAGCTTTTTTTGAAACAGCATTGGCAATCTTCTTTCTAAGGTTTTTATATCGAAAATTGGCACCACAACTATCGATTAAAGGCATGACAAAAAAAAGTTTTGCCATTAGTCACATCATGAAAAATCCTTAAATTCATGTTATAGCAATAGCAGCCCTTAATGGCTGCATTTTGGCTGTCGTATTATGCTAATTAAACATGCCTTTAAAGTCTAGTTTGCTCGTCTGAGTCTAAACGGTAGGGTGGTGAAGTACTATGAGAAAAATCCCATGCCTCGTGCTGGGATGGAACCCAGATCTCTGGTGTGACAAGCGACACAGGGAGGCTGTTGGAAGTGGCCTTATTTTACAATATTCCTCCCCACTTTATCTTGCAGGTTTCAGCGGTCCAAGTAATACCTTAAGCAAGCAAGCTCAGACTTGGACATGTAGAGAAGTAGAATTAATAACTTGACAGCTATGCTCACAGAATTACACAGATAGAGCTGGCTATAAGCCTTTCTCCTGCATCCACCACTACCACCAACTGGTCTTCACGAAATCTTTTTGCAGCCACTGGAAAGCTGTATGGCAGACTGATTTTTTTTTCAGGACAGAACCCGATTTTGTTTGTCAGTTCTGTACACTATCATTGTAATTTTGGTAATCTTTGCCGGACATCTGTCTGACAGAATAATATATTTTGTCAGACAGAATGAAATTTTGCTGGTTTTGACTGACAGACCTACACTTTTCGTGAAAACTTAATGGCTTGCCAGACCTCTTATGTCGCCATGCCCCTTGCTGGGATCTTCGGCATGACAAGTGACCACTCTAACCATGACTCTATAGAGCTAGCCCAACAGCCTTATTTCTGAATAGTGGGATGTGGCGGTCAGATTTTAAATTTGCTCGACAGCAGCTTGAGTCATTTTGTGATGTTTTTTTTTTTTTTCTTGTGGATCTTATTACAATGGTAAATGATTGGGTTAGGTAGTGTTTCCCCCAGTCCCCAAAAAGGGCATGGTAAGGTTGCTAAAAAAAGGCACTTTTTAACGCGCGGCAACATGTCAAAAGGGCACTTTCAGCGCACGAGGGCAAGCAAAAGGGCACTTTGAAGTGGCCCATGGAATGCTAGGAGGGCACATTTATGCACAGTCATTAAATTTAACACTCATTATATTTTCTCTGTAATTTCAAATTTGCTTTTCTGCTTAAATTGTTCTTTCCCCAATTTCCATATTTCAGGATTCACTTTTACCAGAGACAACCTAGAAAATTTCTTTTCCCTCTGCCTCACATTACTTTAATACTGAATTAACCATAAGAGATAGCCTCAATTATGATTTGTTTTCAAAAGTAAACTATTGATAATTGAAACTATTAAATTAAATGGCACACTTATATTACCTGGCAGGACATTTAATTTTTAGTCACACCTTTTCTGATTAACAGCATATTTGGTGTCAGTCTAAGATTGGGTAATTGTCATTGAGTAATTACCAACATTTGCCACTGCAATTCAGTGACAATAAATAAGGGATTAAAGCAAGGGCCTTATAAAGCAATCAACAACTGTGGAAGTCATGATCATGAATTTTGCCAAATTTGTTTCTGCAGACTTCAAGTAAAAAGTCTTGTAACTTCCTTATTTTTTGCCCGATTTTGACAAGCTTTTTACCAAAATGTAGGGCACAGAATGTAGATTTAGAAAAAGGGCATGGCGCTGGGAAAAAGGGCATGGCGCTGGAGAAAATGGGCATGGCGCGGCGCCATAGTAAAAGTGGCTAGGGGAAACACTAGTTTGGATTATGTTAAGTTTAGATGGAGAGGTAACTGGTAAGGGAGGCTGTAAAGCCCGCTGATGCTAGTTTGTGTTCGGGCATCAACTTTACTAAAACAGTGCCTCTATCCCAACATTACTTTTGAACAAAAAGGTGGAAAAAGAAAACCAATATTGAGTTTCTATAGTTTTAAGTAGAGATTAGTCTCGCCAATTTTGGATGGTGTCATTTTCAATATGGATTTTCCTTTATAAGTTGACCAATCTGTACAGATTTGAGTGATCATCATCATATCCGTTTTATAGTCCGTTGTCCTCTACTGAGGGTTGCACTTGTTTGACAAGTCTCCTTCTTAGACGACCTCTCCACTCTGAGCGATTCTGAGGATCAGCAGTATCCATTCCTAGCTTTTTTCTGTCGTCTAACAACACTTCATCCCATGATTTCCTTGGCTTGCCAGATCTTTTCTGTGCAACTATGTTTAGCTTGCGTACTTGAGCAATCCAGCCTTTGCTGCGCTCTACGTGTCCATACCATCTCATTCTGCTGGAGCGAAGCACCACATCTATATCCTGGAGTCCAAGCTTTGAGAGAAGGGAGTCTGAGCTTACTTCATCATTCGCCTTGACATTACAGATCCAGCGGATCATCGCACGGTCATTGCGCCGTAGGCGGTTAAGTGTAGCCACAGTCATGGCCCATGTTTCTGCCGCATGCAGCATTACACTTCTCACACAAGTTGAATACACTCGACCTCTGGTCAAAAGTGGCAGATTGTGGTTGGTGAGGAGGGGGGGTAGCTGTCGGAACTTGCCCCAAGCGGATTTGCAACGCGTAACTGCAGCCAGTTCACAACCACTACCAGCAGAAAGCATGTCTCCTAGATAACAGAACTCTGGAACAGCCTCAACTGTTTCGTCATCAACCTGAACCTCCTCCACTAGTCTTCCATCTATTGGACGTGCCTTTCCCAGACATCGAGCACATCTGAAATCAGGATCAGGGCGTAAGGGGCCTTTGATTCCACTGCATTTCTTGTGGATCCAGGACAAGCAGCCACCTCAGAAGATAGCATTTCTTCCTACACCTGTCTGACAGGCGCCACAGGGATCCTTTCCAGATTTTTTCAGAAGGTCCAGATTGGGGCCAGAGACCATGATCTTTGTCTTCCCCATGTTCACTCGAAGGCCTTTCCTCTCCATCTCTGCTTTCCATGTCTTCAGCTTAACCAGTAGTTCCTCCATGGACTCAGCACTAATCATCAAGTCATCTGCATACAACAGCTCCCAAGGGCAGCCTGTTCGGAACTCCCTGGATAAAGCTTCTAGCACAATTGAGCTTAATTGATGTTCATTTTTACTGTATCCAGGGTTGCTAATAAATTTACATATGTTCTTCAGGTTGTGAGCTGTTCTCAGATGCTTTCAAATATGCATATGATGATGAGGGATTTATCCTTACAGTGCAAGCAAAGGTAAGCAAATATGGAGATACATTCAAAGAGAAGAACACTACCTAGCAAGTTGCCAAATACACACACACACCAGGGATTTTTTTTGGGTGTCTCAGGGGCCAAAATAAGGCCCCATTCCCAATGAGATTAAGTTGACTTTTTCCCAATTTGGACAAAAAAATTCCCAATCACAGCCGAAAATAATTTACTACAGGTCAATTCATTGTGAAACTCAAGTTCTGCTGTTTGAAATGCTGTTTAAATTTAATGTTATGCTATTATTAATGATTCTAAATGCATAAGCTTGATTAACTATGTCAACTTGGAAAATATTATTAACTTTGAATATTCTGAAAATTTCCCAAATTCGGGGTTTATGTCGCTAATTTTCCCAATCAGAAAGGCCCTAGGGCCCCTTCCCAAAATTGCCAAAAAAATCCCTGCACACCGACCAGTTGACTCTGACACTGAAAATGGGATCAGGCGAAAATTCGGCGTGACAGCAATTCTTAATTTTGGCAACAACAAACAAGCATATCAGTCTTGAGTTGACGTTGTGACAGTCACAAACTGGGCCCGGTTGTTCAAAACTGCCTTCGCTTAACGATGTTGTTAAGCCCTCAGTTTGTTAGCTATATATCGACTTCAAAAGCAAATATAATGTTATTTTAAAAAAAGAAAAGTGCATTTGTAATTTTGCCATTTGAAATTTTAACGAATTGTCAACTAACGACATCATTTTGAACAACTGGCCCGAGGTTGTCAATGTTATGTCTGTTGTGTCTTCGAATTTCTACATGCCTGCATGATTTGGCAAAAGATAAGTAATTTGCATTTAGTGACTCAGTATTATTGTTAACCAAGTTTTCATGGTAATAAGTCTTCAAGAGAAAACAAAACAATAGGTCCAGCAAGTTTGCAATGATACTTCAAACTATTCAGCATTGCTTTCTCTATTGCAGTCTCGTTATTATTTACGTACATGCAGATTGTTCATCAAGATGACATTTAATTCTATCTCTAGAAGGAAGGCACCAGAAGTCAGATTTCACAATTAATTCAAACAGTCATCCATTGATAATAGTGGCATTAATTCAGTTTTCCATCATGTCATTTTCCCGAACACAAGATTAATGTATGACACTGATAGTTTAATCTATGCCACGGACTTCGGTGTAGTGACTTACTAATGTTCTAATGTCAATTTAAAGATGGAGACGAGGAAGGGTGACACTATCGACGAGTCGGCCATCGGCGGGAATGCCTCCCAAGAGGAGCAGTCAGAAGAATTGGAGGGCCCAGGGGTCAAGACGGGTATTGACCTCGTCTTGAATCACAGACTCGAAGATATCTCACAGTTCTTCACAGACAAAAAAGCTCTACAGAGTTATCTTAAAAAATATGTCAAAAAGTATGTTAAGTCCCTGAATTTTAGGGCCACATCTATCTCGACTTTCAACAAGAAAAACTGTACATGTACAAATTTAACTTCATGTGTCACACTGTAAGTGAAGTCCCTCAAATTATTTGGGCTTTTCACAGCAACTGGACTTGACTGTTCTTCTGTTGAAATTTTAGTTAACACTGACACAGAATACTTAAAGTAATATGCTTAATAGGTAACTTGCGGTCCGATAGCATAGCAAGCAAAGAAAAAGAACAACAGTTTGTTTGTTATTTGTTTTGATGGTAAAGCAACAATGCATAACAGGGCTTTTTCTCTGTATGAAACAGGGTCCAGTTTTCGGTACCAAGGTTTTTCCCCAATTGGCTGAAAAAATTCCCAATTGGACTGAAAAATTCCCAATTGCTAAAAATGATGCTAAATTTTTCCCAAGTCTTTTTCCCAATTTCATTCAAAAAAACCATGCTATTTTTCCCAATTTAATGAAAAATTACACTATTTTCCCCAAATTTCATGGGTACCAAAAATTTCCCAAAAAGGTCAGAAAAAGCCCTGTATGAACTTTTTTCAGTCTAGCCACAAAACTAGATGAGGATGACAAAGAAAAATGTAAGAAATTCAAAGCCAGCTGTGGTACTAAACTCGCCAACTTTCTCAAAAGATGGGACAAAGATGCTTCTGTTTATATTGGTAAGGCAAAAAAAAATAAATGTCTTGTTTCCGGAAATGTCAAAATATTTTTATGGGTTGGTAGGTAGACAAATTTTTTTTTTTTGAAATACATGTAATTTTTTGTATAGGAAAAGCATGAAAATCATTCAAAATTAGCCTAAAAATAGAAAAAAATTCTCAGATGTCTCAAAAAAAATTTAGAATACGCCCCAAAAAAGTAGGGTCGGTAGGGTTTCCGGAAATGAGACATTTTTTTTTTTTGGCCTAAGTTTTTTCCAGAAAGTATTCGACGCCTTGTTATGAGAAAACCGGATTTTGGCCAATGCGAAAACAAAGGCGCAGATCAGCTGTGCAGTAACTGCACAGCTGATCAGCGCCTTTGTTTTTACTACAGGGATAGTGCAATTACTCTTCTTCCTAAATCCGAAATTTCAAGCTTCTAGCCATCTTCTGTAGCTGCACAGGCCAGTTTGTATCAGAACTGGTCGGAAACCCTGAAGACCGGTTTTCTCGCGTCACGGCTCATTTGATGCCTTGCTGGCCTTACTGGCTCCGAGGTTATAAAATAATTGTCCATGCTCAGCTCAGCTGAGACTAATATTTATGCTCATAAATGTTGTAGACATTTAAAATGAATTACCAGGATAAGGCCTAGAGAAAAAATAATGTGATTCCAATTTCTTTGCTAATTTTCAAAGGGTCGGAAAACTATTTTTTTTTTTTTCGTCATGTAAGACTCGTCATACTGCGAGACCATATTGCCGTTTTTGAACACGAAAAATGCAAGGGTGTTGTGTTTGACAAATTTATTGAATGATATGCGCCTTCTCACCTCGAAATTGTTGAAATGCACCGCCGAAATGATCTTTGGTCGCCATATTGGATCGAGACAGTCCGAATGTAACGGTTTTGCCTAAAAAGCGAAAGGAACCAAAACGATAATGTATAAAAACTAAGATAGCGGTACTGGGTCGGTTGCAAACTTTTTGTTGTTTTTTTTTTCTTGGGGGTCCAAAAACAAATTAGAATTGGCCCATATTTTGATGGATTGGTCGGGAAATTGGAAGCACATTTTTTTTGGCCTAAATTACAGGCTTTGGCATTCTATACCTTTAATATATTTGGGCTATTTTGATGTTTTGGACCCCAAAGATAGCATTATAAATTTATAATGAGGTTAGATAGCATTATAATGAGGTTGGCCTGTACTTAAACTTTCAGGTGAACAAAGTGATTATTTTGCTGATGAGAAAGCCACCCCTATGATAGGATGCTGGAACGAGGACGGCATGTCACTTACATTCTACATGTTAGCTGATGGTATACTTGAGGAAAAACAGGTAACAAATGAACCTTCACTAGAAAGCCAACAATTTAGGTTTCCGACTAGGTCAGACACAAACTAGGCTGTTCAAGCACTGAAAATAGGTAAAAGATTGAAATTTCAGATTTCGAAAGAAGAGGTATTGTACGATGTATGGAGCGAAAACAAAGCCGCTGAGTAGCTGTGCAGTTACAGTTGATCAGGATCAGCGCCTTTGCTACACGATAGTAAAATCCATCTTCTTCTTAAATAGGAAAATTCATGCTTCTAGCTTTCTTCTGTGACTGTACAGACTGGTTTGTGTCGGATCTGGTCTGAATCCCCTAAGACCGGTTTGATCGTGCCCCGGCTCCTATGGTGTCTGTTTTTCTGTGGTATTTAGATTATGTGACATTTAGTTCTAAAGGGTAAACCGCTGTACCTCAATCTTGGTAGTATTTCATCTTAAATATTTAACCTGACCCGAGATCAGGTCACACTTTTCACTCGTGAAGATTTGGTCATTAAAATATTGATACAGCTATACTGCCTCTCTTGCCGCTTCAAAATGTGTAGTCAGCGAATGACCAAATGTGCTCAAAATACTGGTAATGTGCTTCAGTGAAGTTTGGCAAAGAACTGTTGGGCTTGGGCAATCTCAATTTATATTATGTCCATATGTTTATGGTTTTATTTCTGATTTGGTTTCAGTAATAATGTACCTGCCAGTATTGAACTCATCTTTTGATCATGTCAACAACTCAAGGAGATTCATCATGGAAACATTCAAAATAACATCATGGACAAATTTGAAAGTAACATCATGGACTCATGTGAAAGAAACATCATGGACACATATTCTCAAACAATTCGTTCGAAGAACATGTTTTTGGAAAAGAACAGATTCTCACAACTACTACAACGACCACCTACGTAAACCAAGTGCTACCATCATACATCGGGGTCAGTTGCTAAGTTAAGAGTGGCAAATAATTTCATAAAATCCACATTTTATGTACACATATTTTAGGTACCAATAAGTAGTACCCCAGTGTCGGGTATTCTCCTGTGTGGTTTTATGAGATGGCTATCACCATGGTAACTGATCAACTGATGTGAGGGCTTCTTTGAACCAAGTTAAAACAACACATTGACCTCTTTTAATCATGTATCCCATTGCTAGTCATGAAAACAAATATCTTGACAGACTTGCCTAAATTTGTCAAAAGTTTTTCAAGAAATTAAATTCTGAAACTTTCTGTATTTAAATCTTTAAAGCTAAAATTTTTAAACAATTCCTAATGGTTGTACAGGCATATTCCATTTTTGTTGCCTACTTTTTTTTTTGTTTCTGTGCTGTATACATGTAAGTGCTGTAAATAGATATATTTGTTTGGTGCAATAAGTCAGTTTATGAATAACAGTGCCTGATTAAGACAGGAATTCCTGGTTTACCAAAGAGCCCCAAGAAAGCATCCAATTTCATGAGAGCAGATATTGTAACATCATTAAAATTATTTATACACTTGTGTATTTCTTGTTTTCTTAAATCCAGTAAATGAGCCACATTATGACAAAACCAACAATCTGCATATGCGAAAACAAAGACGCAGATCAGCTTACTGCAAAGCTGATCAGCGCCTTTGTTTTTGCTACAAGGATAGTACTTTCTAAATCCAAAATTTCAAGCTTCTAACCATCTTCTGTGCTTGTACAACTCTGTTTTTGTCAAACCTGTTTGGAAACCACATTGTTGGTTTACCCACAAGGTGGCTAAAATCTAAGATTGTTTGGAGCATGGCTTGTTTGTGTTACTGGCTTGAAACCCACTCATGCCATTTTTAGCTCACCTGAGCCGTTAGGCTCACAAGGTGAGCTTATAGGATGGCAATGATCCGGCGTCCGTCCGTCCGTCCACAATTTCAAAGATCTTCTCTGAAACCGCTTGGCCAGTCAAAGCCAAATTTTATATGAAGCATCTATAGGAAGGGGGAACCAATGTGTACATGTATATAAGAAATCCAGGTCACATGACCAAGATGGCCGCCATGCCCATATATGGTAAAAACCCTTCAAAAATCTTCTTCTCCCGAACCGGTGGACCGATTTCAACGAAACTTGGCATGAAGCATCAATGGCTCAAGCACTACAATGTGTATATAAATTATGACCCTGTGATGACCTTGACCTATTTTACAGCAAGGTCAACATAGGTCGCCAATGCATTTGAATGGGGAAAACTTTTAAAATGTCATTCAAAGTGAAAGTCTTGCAGGAAATGGGCAGTAGGACTGAATATTAATGATTCTGAAAAAAATTAGACCCCAGGGGCTCATGTGCCCCCACCCCGGGGCAATATACATGTTTATCTTCATAATATTCAAACGTCTTCTCCTCTGAAACCACTTGGCCAATCAAAGCCAAATTTTATGTGAAGCATTTATAGGATGGGATAATCAATGTGTATGTAAATAATCCAGGTCACATGACCAAGATGGCTGCCATGCCCATATATGGTAAAAACCCTTCAAAACTCTTCTTCTCCGGAAACCGTGGACCAATTTCAATGAAACTTGGCATGAAGCATCGATGGCTCAAGCACTACAATGTATATATAAATCATGACCCTGTGATGACCTTGACCTATTTTATGGCAAGGTCAACATAGGTCGCCAATGCATTTGAATGGGGAAAACTTTTAAAATGTCATTTAAAGTGAAAGTCTTGCAGGAAATGGGGCTGTAGGACTGAATATTAATGATTCTGCAAAAAATTGGACCCCAGGGGCTCATATGCCCCCAACCCGGGGCAGTATACATATATATCTCCATCACATTCAAACATCTTCTCCTCTGAAACCACTTGGCCAATCAAAGCCAAATTTTATGTGAAGCATCTGTTGCATGGGACAACCAATGTACAATGTATATATAAATAATCCAGGTCACATGACCAAGATGGCCACCTCATCCATATATGGTAAAAACTCTTCAAAAATCTTTTTCTCCAGAACCGGTGAACTGATTTCAAGGAAACTTGGCATGAATCATCGATGGCTCAAGTACTACAATGTATATATAAATCATGACCCTGTGATGACCTTGACCCAGTTTATGGCAAGGTCAACATGGGTTGCCAATGCATTTGAATGGGAATAACTGTTAAAATGTCATTTGAAGGAAGAAGCCAGCTTGGACAAAATATTGACTATTCTGAAAAAGAAAATGGCCCAAGGGCTTCATCTGCCCCTGCACTGGGATTAAATACCATAATATTCAAACATGTTTATTGGTATATGCAGCAGATCTCAGATGAGCGTTTACAGGACCATTGGTCCTCTGGTTTCCTCAAGGAAGACTCGTACCTCATAGCTCTGATAATATGCAGAAAGAATTAGCTCCCAACATGACTCACTGTCGGGAAACAAACTCCATGTAAGCTATCATTTGCACTCAAAACGGTGACGTCATAGGGAATTTTAACAGTTCTGACTTAACCTAAGTTTGGAAAATTTGTGATGCCGTCTGAGAAAGTTATTTGTGAAATATTTTAAATATCCTATCATATGCAGCACACATTTTTGGTTGTATAACTGTAAAAACTTTCACAATTCATTATCCTGGTCGCTGAGAACACTTTGGCAACTTTAAAGTTCGAAGTGTTCTTAAATGTTGACAAGAAAATATTGCTAATTAGTGATTATAATATACCGCATATGATAGGATATGTGTAAAACGTTTTTAACATGAAAACAGCTAGGCATGATTACCGAAATTATGTGTGGTACGAATGTGTGCTCTGTCATACGACGTATACACAAATGATAGCATACACACTTTGTTTCCCGACACTGTGACTTAAGATTTAACCCAATGATTGGGCATCAACATAGTTCGATTTTCAGAGATTTTATGTTGATCTTTTGATGTTGAGTTTGGGTTAAATGTTCCACCAAGCAGTCAGGGACAAAACCTAAACAGGTTATAAAAAAAATAACAAGTTAATAATACACTTTAAATGATCTCCCTTTCCAAGATGTTAGAGTTAACTTTTCTTGGATATTTTTTTCAGGTCAAAAAACCACTTATATAAGTTACGCTTTAATTAGTAATTATGACAATATTAACTTGAATAGGTTATTAGTATCATTACCCCACTTGTCTTTGAAGTACATGCGTAATACTTTTTAGACTACGCGTAATAAGAAATTCTTTTGTGGTAGCTACATTAAAGTTACATCATACTGGTAAAATTGTCTAGACATGTGCCAAAATTCTGGTAAGGTGGGAACAGATGTTTTAAAATCAGGGATTTTGCCATTCTGATGCCCAAAAATTGCATAAACAACTGAAATTTTCAAAATCTTAATGGTATATACTAACTTTCAGCCATGTGAGTATAAAGCTCTCATCTTGCTGCATCTCCAATTAACATTTTAATTATGTAAAACCCTGCATATTTCAATTAAATTAAGAGAAACTTCACAGATTTTGACTGATGCAGGAAAAATGAAAAATAACTTGTTTCAGTTATTTTTTTTTATAACCTGTTTAAGTTTTGTCCCTGACTGCCAAGAAAATCAATATATGTTACAAATGAGGAAACCAGCTATACATCTGCATCGATTATTCGAAGCTACCACTGCTTTATGTAGAATAATTTCTTAATTTCTAGAGGGCCCTCAAGGTGCTCAACTTGACCATGGGAAGACCATTCTCATCCTATAACTCGTCAGATGTCTTCATTTGATCCTCGAACAACATGCCAAGGTCTTTGGATTCTATCACATGTATACCTGTAATGGAAATGTTTAATGTACATTATGAAGTATAATTTGAGCCGCGACGCGAGAAAACCGGTCTTCGGGGTTTCCGACCAGGTCTGACACAAACTGACATGTACAGTCACAGAAGTGGGCTAGAAGCTTGAAATTTCGGATATAAGAAGAATAGGAAATATACTATCCGTGTAGCGAAAACAAAGGCGCTGATCAGCTTCGCGGTTACCGCGAAGCTGATCTGCGCCTTTGTTTTCTCATAGGCAAAAATCCGGTTTTCTCACGATGCGGCTCATTTGATTCCTGAATGTGTTTAAAAATGAAAAGATAAGGGTAGCATGATGGCCTAGTGTTAGGCCGCATCTCCACGGACACTGTTACTTTGACGAAGATTCTTTGTCACAGAAACTTTGGCAATGAGAGCGTTCACACACAGCAAAGATTACTTCTACTACTTAGCTCGCTCACCTTTGTCACAGATATTTGATTATGAAACTTCGCCACAGAATTGGGTTTACACGAGCATATTTTTCTGCGACAAACCTTTCACCAGACTGAGCTTCGTCAAAGAAAAATTGTCCGTTGAAACTAGGCCTTAGTGGAGGCCTCTGAATCAAGAGGTCCTGGATTTATAACCTACCTTGAGTCAGACACAAACTAGAATGAGCAACTTCACTAAAGACATAGCCATAGTTTTGCAATTTTGAATATAGAAACTGGTAAACGTGTACATGTATAATGTAGAAATGGTGAGTGTATGTACAGTTTTTGTCAATAAGTCGGGGCTGAAGACTAAGTCCCGTGGACTTCACACATTAGGCACAGCACAGACTGTAGCTTCCTTACAGTATGCCCTTGTCAACACTTTGTCTCGGAAAATTGTCATTTGACCTTAGTTTAAAGTATCATCCGAATGACAGACTCCTGGCCCTGAGGTTATAAAACTTTTTTCATGCTCAGCTCAGCTGAGACTAAAATTTATCCTGCTGATATCAGCAGGATAAATTACTGTCTTATGGGATTTATGCCAGAATTTTCAACTGATTTGGGCTATTTTAGTATTTATGAGCTATTGAAAATTCATGCTCAGCTGAGTTGAGCATGAAAAAAGTTTTATAACCTCCGGACCTGGTTTACACTATAGTGTAGCCTCTGTTGAGGAGCAGTGCTGTGTTGTTTTTTGAACACAAAACACGCAGATACAATGTACTAAATATGAAATTGCCCAAATTATGAAAAACAAATACCCACCCCTTGCTGTCATGTCCTCCATTGCTTTTGCAGCAGTTTCTTTACCTATCTGTGCACTGGCATCAACTACTACATAGGTCTCGTAACCTGAAATCAAGTTGATAAAAAAATAAAGTAGTCAAAATAAGTTGAGCCTCATGTCGATTTTTCCATAGACATTATCTCCATTTTAATTAATAGTCCTTAAAATCTCTGACTATTGCAAGCTTCTTTAGACTTTTTGTCTGTAGTTATCAGTTGTGCTATGCCTCAGTTAGTGACTCTTTAGTTTTGTTTTAGGGGCACATGGTTTTCTATCAGGTTCTTGCAACTTACATGTTTGTAATTATAGCCCCGCTTTGAAAAAGTGGGGGCTATACTGGATTCACCCTGTCCTTCCGTAGTTCCGTTATTCCGTCATTCCATTACCACACATAACTTGAGAAGCAGTTGTTAGACTTAAACCATATTTGGCATATGCATCATTAGTGACAATATCTACTAATGTGTAAATGCATGTCAGTTTCCCCAAATTTGCAGAAGAGTTATTGCCCTTGGATGGCCCTTCATTGTTGCCAAAATTTCGTTTCCGCTCAATATCTTGAGAACCAATTGACAGAATCTGACCAAATTTTGTATGCACATCAACATTGACAAGATCTAGCTTGGGATTGTTGCCCATCATTTTTTCGCAAAATTTTGACGGAGTTACAGCCCTTGATTGATGTCAAAATTTCGTTTCCGCTCAATATCTCGAGAACCAAGTGACAGAATCTGACAAAACTTTGTATGCACATCAGCATTGACAAGATCTAGCTTGGGATTGTTGCACGTCATTTTATGCAAAATTTTGATTGAGTTACCGCCCTTGATTGATGTCAAAATTTTGTTTCCACTCAATCTTGAGAACAAATTGATAGAATCTGACCAAATTTTTTATTCACATCATCATCGACAAGATCTAGCATGGGATTGTTGCCCGTCATTTTTCACAAAATTTTGTCTGAGTTACGGCCCTTGATTGACATCAGACATTTTGTTTCGCTCAATATCTTGAGAACCAATTGACAGAATCTGACCAAATTTTGTATGCACATCATTATTGACAAGATCTAGCTTGGGATTGTTGTCTGTCATTTTTCGCAAAATTTTGACAGAGTTACGGCCCTTGATTGAAGTCATAATTTTGTTTCCTCTCAATATCTTGACAAAATCTACCAAATTATGCACATCATCATTGACAAGATCTTGCTTTGGATTATTGCCCGTCATTTTTTGCAAAATTTTGTCGCAGTTACGGCCCTTGATTGACATCAGAATTTCGTTTCCGCTCAATATCTTGAGAATGAATTGACAGAATCTGACCAAATTTTGTATGTGCATCAACAGTGACAAGATCTAGCTTGGGATTGTTGCCACCATTTTTCGCAAAATTTTGACTAGAGTTACGGCCCTTGATTGACGTCAGAATTTCATTTCTGCTCAATATCTTGAGAGCAAAATGACAGAATCTTACCAAATTTTATAAGCATATCAACAGTAACAAGATCTAGCTTTGGACTGTTGCACATCATTTTTCACAAAATTTTGACAGAGTTACGGCCCTTGATTGACGTGAGAATTTTGTTTCCGGTCAATATCTTGAGAACAAATGGACAGAATCTTTCCAATCTTTTTATGTGCATCAACATTGACAAGATCTAGCTTGGGATTGTTACCTGTCATTGTTTTTTTCTCACCCTGGAAAAAAAGCTCATAAGCGGGGCTATAGTCAGATCCTCTGACAATTCTAGTTTTGTTTGTAAATGGTATTGACAGTTAAATTAATAAATGTACATCTATGATATTAAAAGTTATCATAATAATAATGCCTATATATGTATTTGTAAATCAAGAGGTCCTGCGTCTTTGTTTTTGCATATGCAAAATGTTGCTTTTCTCATGATGCAGCTCATATATACTCCATAGTACCGGAACTATCCAGGAAGTGTTAACACCACCCAGACATGACTGGAAAACTTTCGCCTGGGACGTCAGAAATCAAACATAATATTAAACGGTAGGTGGTTAAACATGATATTTTAAAACACACCTAATTTGAGTGCATCTTTGCTGGTTGAATAAATGCAGATATCGAGAGCAAAACCAACAGCAATGACCCTTTGTATACCATGAGATTTCAGGATTTCGTGAAGCTCGGTCTGGTGAAAGCCTCCATTGTCATAGAATGCGGAGTACGAGTCCATCTGTAGAAATAAGAGACATGTAATGGTTTACAGAAAGGCAGAATAAGGCTTGACAGAAGCCCCTGTGGCGTTAGTGGTGAAGCTGAGTAAAGCAGGGTCATGGGTTTGATCCCAAGCTTATTTTGTCCTTCGGCAGGGTTCAAACTAGCCAAGAAATTTAGGGAGAAGTTTTGTCTCTCCCCAAGAAAATTTGGCAGAAGTTTTTACTTGAATTTCAGGTTTGCCTGTATATATTCTATACATTTTTAGCTCACCTGAGCCGTTAGGCTCACAAGGTGAGCTTATAGGATGGCCATGATCCGGCGTCCGTCCGTCGTCCGTCCGTCGTCCGGCGTCCGTCCGTCGTCCGTCCACAATTTCAAAGATCTTCTTCTCTGAAACCGCTTGGCCAACCAAAGCCAAATTTTATATGAAGCATCTATAGGAAGGGGGAACCAATGTGTATATAAGAAATCCAGGTCACATGACCAAGATGGCCGCCATGCCCATATATGGTAAAAACCCTTCAAAAATCTTCTTCTCCAGAACCGGTGGACTGATTTCAACGAAACTTGGCATGAAGCATTAATGGCTCAAGCACTACAATGTATATATAAATCATGACCCTGTGATGACCTTGACCTATTTTACGGCAAGGTCAACATAGGTCGCCAATGCATTTGAATGGGGAAAACTTTTAAAATGTCATTTAAAGTGAATGTCTTGCAGGAAATGGGCAGTAGGACTGAATATTAATGATTCTGAAAAAAAATTGGACCCCAGGGGCTCATATGCCCCCACCCTGGGGCAATATACATGTATATTACCTTAATATTCAAACATCATCTCCTCTGAAACCGGTTGGCCAATCAAAGCCAAATTTTATGTGAAGCATCAATAGGAAGGGGTAATCCATGTGTATATAAATAATCCAGGTCACATGACCAAGATGGCCGCAATGCCCATATATGGTAAAAACCCTTCAAAAATCTTCTTCTCCAGAACCGGTGGATCGATTTCAAAGAAACTTGGCATGAAGTATTGATGGCTCAAGTACTACAATGTGTATATAAATCATGACCCTGTGATGACCTTGACCTTTTTTTACGGCAAGGTCAACATAGGTCGCCAATGCATTTGAATAGGGAAAACTTTTTAAATGTCATTTAAAGTGAAAGTCTTGCAGGAAATGGGCAGTAGGACTGAACATTAATGATTCTGAAAAAAATGGACCCCAGGGGCTCGTCTGTCCCCACCCCGGGGCAATATACATGTATATTACCATAATATTCAAACATCTTCTCTTCTGAAACCGCTTGGTGAATCAAAGCCAAATTTTATGTGAAGCATCTATGGAATGGGGGAATTAATGTATAAATAAATTATCTAGTTCACATGACCAAGATGGCTGCCATGCCCATATAAGGTAAAAACCCTTAAAAAATCTTCTTCTCCGAATCTGGTGGACTGATTTCAAAGAAACTTGGCATGAAGCACCAATGGCTGAAGTACTACAATGTGTATATAAATCATGACCCTGTGGTGACCTTGACCTATTTTAGGACAAGGTCAACATAGGAGGCCAATGCATTGGAATGGGGAAAACTTTTAAAAAGTCATTTGAGGTGAAAATCTTGCAGGAAATGGGTAGTAGGACTAAATATTAATGATTCTGAAAAAAAAAATGGACCCAAGGACTCATATGCCCACACCCCGGGGCAATATACATGTATATTACCATGATATTCAAACATCTTCTCCTCTAAAACCACTCGGCCAATTGAAGCCAAATTTTATGTGAAGCATCTATAGGATGGGGGAACCAATGTGTATATTAATAATCTAGGTCACATGACCAAGATGGCCGCCATGCCCATATATGGTAAAAACCCTTCAAATATCTTCTTCTCTGAAACCAATAGATTGACTTCAATGAAACTTGGCATGAGGCATCCATGGCTATAGTACTACAATGTATATATAAATCATGATCCTCTGATGACCTTGACCAAGTTTATGGCAAGGTCAACATGGGTTGCCCATGCATTTGGATGGGAAAAACTGTTAAAATGTCATATGAAGGGAAAAGCCAGCAAGAAATTGGCAAATGGACAGAATATTGATTATTCTGAAAAAAGAAAACGGCCCAAGGGCTTCATCTGCCCCTGCACTGGGGTTAAATACCATAATATTCAAACATGTTTATTGGTATATGCAGCAGACTCAGGTGAGCGTTTACAGGACCATTGGTCCTCTGGTTACTTCTCCCTCAGCTGAAAATAGGGAGAAGTTTGTTCATTTAGGGAGACTATTTCTCCCTAGTCGCCCTGTAGGCTATTCCCTGTTCGGAACATGAAGCCAAGACTAGAGAATCTCTGAGAAAGAGAACACTCACATATTTACAGAAACCAGCTGAAGATGTTAAAATTACATGTATTTTGAATAAAGTTTTAACGAGGTCACTTTTGCATCGTAAGGGGCCACCATTGTTTTGCTATCTTTGAATTATGGTATGTTGCAATTACTCCATAGGCCTGCCTGCCCCTCATCTATGATGATTATCATCTTGTTAGCTCAAATGAATTTTATTTCATCTTTGTCGGGCAAAACAATCAGTATTTTTGACAAACAATTTGCACACGGAAATTATGAGCTCGGATCCAATAAATGAGGCTTAATTTTGGATCTGAGATACCAGAGTCCTGTTACCTCGCAATCTTGTGCTTTCTTTACGATGATATCATCTGATAGCGTTGTCAGTTCTGGGCTGAACTCCGCTTCATCTGTGCCCATGACGCAATGAACAGGCCACAGTGTCTGCTTAATGGTACGCTCTACAGTGCAGGAATCGTCTTTGCACAATCTTCCTGAGTACACATGAAAAATGAAAGTTCCATTGTAAAATCTTGAATTCCTCAAAACCAGTGTTCATTAAAAAGATGTTGAAACTACATACAGGTCAACCTCATTATAACGCTATCTTTGGGGTCCATAGAAACAGACCGTGTTATAAGTGAAACGTGTTATAATGAGGTTATTTACAATAGACATTATAGCAACATAATCATTTTTGGAGCCATGACATGGCCGTGTTGTATTGAAAACCGCCTTATAATGAGGCGTGTTATAATGAGGCTTAACTGTACATGTACTTCTGCCTCCTTTGAATGTCAAGATTATAGTAACTGATAGCTTTAATCTAAAAATCAACATACCAATTTTTGCTGTAGACATGAGATTTTCAAAATCACTATTTACAATTGACAATTTGATCTGGCAGTGAGAAAAAGGAGAATTATAATGTGACAGCTTAAAAATGTTGGAGAGAAAAATAGGGCATAAAATTTGTAAGATGCCCTTAGAATAACATAGAATATGTAAGTTTTCTGCTCCAGTATCTGCACAATTTATTACGAAAACTTGCCCATGCAATATACAGAGATGTTTTTCAGAGGAAAAAATTCAAAATTTCATTGGAAAAATTTCTATTTTTTTAATGTTTTCGCCCAAAACATACATGGTGGGTGCACATTAGAACCGCCTTGCCGAGATGGTTCTAACGAGTACCCACAATGCATGTTTTGGATCAAAAATAAGAAAATTAGGTATACCCCTCCAAACCCCAGTTTTTCTATATAAAAGTGGGGTTTAAGGGGGTATACATTTCATGGATATGTTATCCTGATGTTAAATTATGATGTTTGGGATGAGACAAAAGAGGTCATGTCTGTGGATGACCATAGCTGTTTGCAGGAATCTAAACCCAAAATCAGCCAACCAACCTCTAGGCTAAGCTGTAGAATATCCAGGTTAACTTAAAAAAAATTGTGCCTTTTAAACAATTAACTTATTTTTCAGTTTTGTAAAAAATAATTTGATCTACAGTTTTTATTTACACTTTAGTAAAAAAGAAGTTTTCTTACCAGATTTGTCATACATCAAATCTATTTCTTCGAACTCCTTTTTCCCAGGATGTGAAGCAGCAAATGACACATGTTGCGGACAGTGCCAGTCCTGAAGTTATTAACAGAATGTGTTTCATATCCAACCTCATGTTTTTGTGACAAGAAAAATTATATCACAACTTGGTTGTGTAGGCCAGGCTCAAACAATGTGATTCAACAACTCATCAAGACTTTTTATGTGTATTTGATTTCTCAAATTCAGGGCAAACAACTGAAAGTGGAAAGGCAGTTATCCTAACCCTAAGGACTTTTTGGTTGTGATGAATACATATTTTTGACTGTACGGTATGGACCAGTGTCATTATTTAAAATTTTTAGTAAAATGGTTATAAAAATAAATAAGCACACTTTACATTTTCCTAGTATTAAAATTATTGCATGTATTACTCCGAGTACCTGTGTGAGTACAGTGGCCGTCATCTTGTTCCCATACTTTGCCCGGATATTGTTTATTACCGGGATAACTTTCTCATTCCCGGGGAAGGCGAGACCTCCCCCGGGTAGGAAACATTTCTGGACATCTATGATCAGTAATGCTGTCTTGGGTGCTGCATTGGTGATTGCAATACAACAAAGGGTAGTGACAAAGAGACTGAAAGGAAATGTATGGTAACATTACGAAAAGACGCCCATGCAATATACAGAATTTTTTTAAGTTGTAAGACATGAAAATTTTCAGAAGAAAACGTTTGATATTTTTCTTATTTTTGCTCAAAACATAGATCGTGGGTACACGTTAGAACCGCCTCGGCGAGGCAGTTCTAACGAGTACCCACAATCTATGTTTTGGACAAAATCTCAACGTAATTATGCATGTATCATTTTGGACTTTGGAGTACACAATATATAGATCTTATTATAGATGATATGGAGCGAAAATAATAGGAAACAAGCAAATTCTGAGAATCAATGTCCTTCGCCTTAATTGTTCAGTTACCAAATATAATCTGAGAAGAATGTATATCCAAACCACATTAGTGTAAATGCCTGAAAAAGGATGAAGTTCAAATTGAAAAAAAAAGTGTCAAAAATTAATCTTAGGATTACATGTATATCCAAATCATATGAACATCTTTAAAGCATGGTCAAGACATTCTGTAAAGTTTCAAAACTGTATGAGTTGTGCACACAAGGTACATACTCCTATAGGGGGACGGAAGGATGGAAAGCCAAAGCTAGATCACCGTCCGCTAAAGCGGCGGACAATAAAATTGTCATATGAATTATATGCACTTTAATTTGTGAAGCACTATAAATTTTGCTCTGCATCATATGTAAATGACTACTGAATAGTTGAGCACTGTCCTTGGAAAATCTTTTTTTGCATTTATGAACATTTAACATTATACAGCATTTGCATATCAGTGCAAGCAGATGAAAACATTTGTAATGCTACATAATAATTAGCCCTTTTCTCTTATCTAAAAACTTAAGCTAAGCAGGCTTGTTAGTGTCTTATAATCAGTATTCACATTACTGAAACTTACTTCAAAATGTTAGCCATGATTAGGAATACACTATCAACTATAAAGAAGTTTTCTTACCTGTAAATATAATAGTACAAGACTTTCAGGTCAAGGTTAATGAAAAAATTCAGGGTGCTGACAATTAAGGTCATTGGTGATAAGAATAATACATTTCACTACCTATAAAAAGATTGTCCTATTTAAGTTAAGATGTGGAGATTCAATATCTAAAATAAACCAGAGGACCAATAGACCTGTAAACGCTCACCTGATCTAGGCAGTTTTACTTGTGAGGGAGCTTCTGACTCCCCGCACCAGGGTGTGGCCCATATGGACACCAGGGGCATGTTTTGCAGGGTCAATATACATTGTATATTAGACATTTTTCACTTTTGAACGTAAATGCTGCTGGCGCTTGCGGTTACGACTTTGTGTGTGATGGGCGACGACTCGTGAGGGCATATTTGACACGAAGGCGAGGGGCGATATGAAGAATTAATTAGTCAAAACTACCAACAGTCCACCGGAGGTGTATTAAATGAGACACGCAAAAAACGAAATTGTCCAAGACGCCTAGCTGAATAGTTCAGTAGGTAGAGAGTAAGACATAGAATCGAAAGGTCCTGGGTTCGAGTCCGGGTAGGACAAAAATTATTTTTCCTTTTCTTTGTTTCTTCCTTTTTTCGCACCTGTGACATTAAAGCTTAAAAAATTAAAAAGAAATAAAAAAAGGAAAAAAGAAAATAAAATTTTATCTATTGGCAAATGCAATAATCGCAAAATGCAATGCTGCATTTAATACTAAAATCGTAAGTTTCTGGATTAAACTGTCTAGTGAGAAGGCAGACCGCATGTATAGGTTTTTTATAGGTCTTGTTGGAAGCCGAGATATTGATCGTCATTAGAAGAACGGATCAGCGACCGATCCTAACGTCAACATTTATTTCCTGACTGGCTGGTACAGATAATGTGGATAGGATAAGCTGACCGCCTCTAATGACTAAAAAAATACGCAAGCGTCCCCCGTGGCCGAGCAGTTCAGAGCGCTGTTTCATAATCACTTAATCATCTCACCGTTGTGTCTGGTGTGAGTTCGAGACCCACAATGGCCACATGTGAGACAGGCCAAGTTCTGTTTGCGGGTGTGCCAGGCGGTTTTTCTCGGGGTACTCCCGTTTTCGCCCCACCTACTGTTTGGCGCTTTTCATATGAGCTGAAATAATCTTGAAAGGGACGTAAAACTGAATTTTAACAAATACACAAGACACCAAATCAAAAAGTATAGTCACGGTACATGTTCAGATATATGTGTATTATGTATTAGATGTAAAACTACAGTTTCACGTGCTATCTCGTGAGCGAACGATGTTTATTTTGTCGATGTCTCGTTTTGAGTCCATTCGACAGTAGGAAGAGCGATGGGGGCAATACCCTACATGTAGCTACAATATGCCTAGCCACACAACTGTTTTTGTTAATTGTAGACTTTCAACAGTATTTCTGCCATATCGAGTGCGATGGTTACGATGTAGAAAATTAATTTGGCAAGACATAAGCTTTCGTTCTGATCCTCATTTATTCTGTGTGATAGTATGCGTGTTGTTTCACCTGGTTGAATTCAAATAAATAAATTAAAATCAAACTAACACAATTATATTATTTTCATGAGTTTCTAAAGTGTTTCCGTAGAGGACGCATAGTGTTTCAGTCGCCCCATAGTTTACTTTTGATGTTCGCCATTTTCACATACACGTAGAAGCAATTTTGGACACTACACATTCTGTCAAAGTGCACAAATTATTCATTTGTTTCACAAATAATGGTGTATACAGTCTTCATATTGACACGTGTTTTCTTAAGAACATTGCCTCGTGTATTGTCCCTTTTAACAGAATGGACGCTGGTCTTGTTTGGAAAGAGCTAGTAATTTTGTTTTTTATGCCTGCTGTTAAATTGCTTGTGATGTGTTGCACCGCCATGTCTCTCCCGCCTGGTGTCTATGTTAGGATGGGAAATTTAATTGTATAGATTCTTGGTCATTCTATTGTTACTTGATTACAGATAAGGGTCTCATTGTGCTCATTTCTGATCATAATGATGCGTTTTTATACAATTTTCGGCCCGTTCAAGATTATTTTAGTTCATATGAGACGGGTAAATCAGTAACAGGAGGAAAAGAGGAGAACCCTGAGAAAACGAACTTGCACACCCACAAGCAGAACTTGGTTTTGTGTCACCCTTGATTGTAAGACTGATCAATTGGGCAGCAACCTAAGGCGAAGAGTTCATTGTCTTGGTGTTGGTAGTTGCCAAAGCGATATTGCTGCGCTGAAGGTTGTTTTAATCCATTTTATCACATGTTGTGTGATGTTGCATCAATCTTTGTTGTAAGGACTTTGATTGTATCGCAAGCATATACGATGGTGCTGACACTGATAGACAATGCCCGAATACACATATTCATGTACAGTATACCACGCATACATTTCACGTGTCCATTTACCGACCTTTTATACAAACGTACCGCCATTCATGATTCTAATATATATACATGTAACAGGGGAAATTTAATTGTGTTGTGTTTGGCTATTGAAATTTTGTCCTAGGGCCCATCGACAAAAAAGCCGGATCAGTTATCAAACCACATTGCAGCTTGGAAAGCCGAACGCAGTTGGTGTTAAGGGCATGCGTTCTTTTGTCCTTTTTTAACATTTAAAAGTACGATTTCTATCATGATAAAGTTTATACTGAACCTATTAAGCAAGCCTCTATGGTGCAGTGGTTATTTCACGTGCCTTATAAACCAGAGATGGCAGGTTTGATCCGGGTCTTCTTGAGTCTGTCGGATGAGACTATAAACTGAGGTCTCGTTTCCATATGACCTTTGCTGTTGGATTAACGCTCAAATCAACAAACCGATTCAATTTATTATTTATTTAAATTCAGATTGAGTAAGAAGCTTATGTGCTTATATGCTTGCCCGATTCCGGACGCAAAGATGGGTCCGAATGAGTAAGGCTGAGAATGATCAAATGTTGTAGATCTGCCGTCAGCATGTGTAATACATGTGCACTAAAACGGTACCATATATCATGACGATATCATTACAAAACCTTATCAAGCAAAATACAGTGTTTTTTCTTTTTTTAAGTTGAAAAAAAAATGAAAATTTTCAATTCAACAGTTTTGATATTTTCTTATTTGTTCAAAACATAGATTGTTGACACAAGATAGAACGAATACTCACAATCTATGTTTTAAGAAGCATAGACAACCTAAGTTGACCTTGTCTTATAATAGGTTAATGTAATCCCTGGGTCATATATAGACTTTGTAGATGCTTCATGCCAAGTTTCAAAATCATAGGCCTTTTGGTTATTTTAAAGGTTTTTCAATTTATAGCCATGGCGGCCATTTTGGTCAAGTTACCTTGACCATTAATACAAACTTTCGTTCCCCTTCCACGAAGTTTGGCTTTGATCGGCCATGCGGTTGCAGAGAAGATGTTTAAATATTATAGTCATATACATGTATATATCCCCCAGGCAGGAGCTGACAACCACCCGGGTCTTAATGTTTTCATAAAAATAAATCTGCCCATTTGTATTATCATAGCAAGTTTCCACGCATTTAATTACATTTAACTAATTTCCCCATTTAAATGAATGGGCGACCTACATGTAAGTTGATCTTACCGTAAAATAGGTCAAGGTCATCCCAGCGATAATTTATACAAACTTTGTAGTGCTTTTAATATTGTTTGATGCTTCATGCCAAGTTACAAAATCATAGGCCTTCTGGTTCTGGAGAAGAAACATTTTAACGGTTTTTGCTATTCATAGCCAAGGCGGCCATCTTGGTCATGTGACCTTGTCCATTTATGCAAATTTCGTTCCCCCTTCCTAAGAATGCTCCGCAAACAGTTTTAACTTTGATTGGCCAAGCTGTTTCAGAACAAGATCATGGTAATTGTTGACAGACGACGACGGACGGACGACGGGGCATGGCCATCCTATAAGCTCACTGGGCTCATGTGAGCTAAAACTAGATATACCCCTGCATACTCAAGTTTTGCTTTATAAAAGCGTTGTTCAATGGGGTAAACATGTCACGGACATGTTATCCTGATGAGGATAACAGAACATGCTCGATATTACTTAAAATGTGTCAAAACGTTGTAAGGCGTAGAATAAAAAAAAACTGCACATAAAATTAAAGATCAACTAAATGTTTCAAATCGTAAATCTTGCCATGTTTACATGTAAAAGAAATTCTGTGTGTTCACGAAAAACATGTGAAATGTAGCTATACAGAACCAATGTACGTATATACATGCACCAGTATGTTGAAAGTCACATGGCGATAACAAATAGTTGATAGTTGTTTTCCCACCAACAGTTATCGTCATATGCAGACGGGATCTCGGTTTATAGTGTCACCATAAAGCCATGGGCAGCTCAGAATTGAACATAGGCAAGCGATCCCTAGTTATACACACGAGTGTCAAAAAATAATATTCTGCACTGGAAGCTGTTTTATTCGCGCCAAGCATTTGTAAGGCCGACTCGCGTTGAACGCGTAATGTATCTTTAATGGCAATCACAGCAATGGCAATGGAATCATGACAGTTGATGATGCGATTTTGTAAACATGTCGTGTCAAAGGCCACTTCTGGTTCATTGTTCAATTAGAATCAGACAGTTAAACGGGAAGACAACAAAAATCATTGTTACCATTGCATATGATAACATTGTTTACGATTTATATGTTTAATTGCTGTCTGGATTTCTTTATTTTTGCATTTTACCAATGCATATAGGTTTTAAGTTTTTATTTATTTTATTTTTTTTTTGTTTTCTCCCAGTCAACATTTTTTTCAGTCATGTCGGGACGGAGCCAACGCTTCCTGGGTTTAACCAGTTAGTAAGGAGTTAATGTGTCTTGCTCAAGGACACAACACGGCTGGCGCCTGTGGGGATCGAACCCAGGACCTCTCAGGAGTCAGACGCCCTACCACTACGCCACCTCGCTCCCTAATAATTTTGTACCAGTCTTATATCAACTACATGTACGTATTTATTCTCGACATGTGATTTTACGAAGCGACTGACTGAACCACTGCGACATGAAGTCATCTACGGAACTTGCGTGCGTGCGTGCGTGCGTGCGCGCGCGCGCGCGCGCGTGTGTGTGTGTGTGTGTGTGTGTGTGTGTGTGTGTGTGTGTGTGTGTGCTCGCATAAAGAATATTGTCGTCCTGTTTTAGGGTAAGCAAGATACGTTATGAAAAAACGAACTGTATGTTTCTCAGTCTATAAACATTCATTTTCTTGAAAATGATACTGTTTTAGTTTGAAGTTTAATTATACTCGTATTTATTTGAATTCACCCAGATAAACATCACGCATAGTTCAAGAGAATAAAGGAGGATCAGAAAGAAAGCCTTTGACTTGGAAAAAACATCCCAAAAATCGTAATTATCGCATTCAAAATGCTGAAATACTGTGGAAGGTCTACAAAACCTCAACTTATTTCTATGTCTATGCAACATGTAGCTAGGATATCGCACTTATGACTTGCAGATGATTGTCTAATGGACTCAAAACGAAACATCAACCGTATAAATAACATCAAGATTTCGAGTATCTGTTTGAAGTACATGTATAAACATGCCAAAATAAATTATGTTCTCTCACGAGACAGCACGTGGAACTGTAGGTCTTACACCTAATCTTTACATGTACACTATACAGTGTACTGTTTGAGTTAGTGCCTACGTCCGCGGAAAACATTTTTAAGTCGTTCAGGGTGGCTATCCTTATCCTAGCCACATTATGCCTGTACAAGCCTTCAGTATATTCATATTTTCATGTCTCCCAGAAAGAAATATTGACGCGAGGATAGATCAGCTCTTATACCAAAAATACGATCGAGCTCCCAATACATACATGTGACTTCAATTCCTTTACGATTTAAGAATTTAATGTAGTAGGGCATTCATGATTCTTGCATTTGCCAAAAATATAATCAGCTGATAATATATGTTTTATTTCCAAAGCTTTTTTGTCACGAGACAAATAAAGAAAAGAAAAAAAGTGATGCGTCCGGGACTCGAACCCAGCACCTTTCGCTTTCAATTCCAAGCACGCTAGCTACTGAGCTACAGAGCTAGACGTCCTACGCTATAGCATTTATTGCATGTCTTATTTAATTCGTCTTCGTCGGGCTATTGGTAGTTTTGACTAAGTAATTCTTCATATCGTCCCTCGTCTTCGTCTCAAATATGCCCTCACGAGTCGTTCCCCATCACACGGAAAGTCATAACCGCAAGCGCCAGCAGCAGTTACGTTCAAAAGTGAAAAATGTCTATTGCTAGACACAATACAGAAAAGCTTCAGGGTTAATGTTTTCAGAGAATTTTTTTTTTTACATTTTTCATATTTTAAGTATATTGGAGCTGATGACCATTGGCATGGGGCCATTTTGGACCCCTAAGTTATGACTGGCAGGATTTATGTGGACCACCACATATAAACGCTGCTGCATACTAAATATATAAGCTTTGCAGCTTACAGTTTCCGAAAAGATTTTTTTTCACGTTTTCCCCGTTATAGGCCTATTGCAGATGACACCACAGGGGGCATGGCCTGTATGGACCCCAGAGGCATGTTTGGCAGGATTTATATAGAGGATTACTATACATTAATACACACAAAGACACAGAGTATAAAAGCTCTCGGCCTTGTGGTTTTAGAGACTAATTTTTTTTTCATTATTAGTCTTTGGGAGCTATCTGTTGCCATGGGGATCATTTTTGAAACTTTCTGTGACAAAATCTAATGCAGTAAATCCCTGAACTTAATGGTGGCTCATGCAAAATTCCAACAAATTTGGCCAATTACCTTCAGAAATATTCTCGGTTGAAAATAAGAATGGGCGATGATGGATGGTTGGACGACAGAGCATGGCTATATGATAAGCTCATTGGATTAGACTTCATCCTAAGTCAGACAATCAGTCTGGGCCCTCGCTCATTGGGGCCTAAAGAAATAGATGGGCTGCTTGTGTCTCCACTCTCCTGGCAAAGCTTATATGCTACGGACTGACCATCGGATTACTGGTGAACTGCTCTGGTTTGAGCCTGCCCAGGAAAAGTGGTTCAAGCCAAACCATCCACACATATAAGCCACATTGGCTTAGTTGGATGGTTATATTTTAAGTACATTTTTACTTGTTGGATGTCATGACATCCTCATTTTGGGTAAAAGTCCCATTAAATGGAGGCAACATCCCGACATGACCATTGCTGTTGACTAGGACGTTAAGCATAAATTCAAACAAACAAACAAAATTTAAACAGCTCAATAATTCCGAAATAGTCCAATTAAATTGAAATTTCAGGTTTAGATCACAAAAACCTGTAATTTATCCTGCTAATGCATGTTAAAATGCCAACAATTGTGTTGGCATTTTAACATGTATGAGCAGGATAGTTTTAAGTCTCAGTTGAGCTGAGCATGAAAAAAGTTTTATAACCTCGGGGTCTAGTCTTCATAAAAGAATATGCCAAGCATTGAGATTTTAGCGTTACTTAATTCCGGACAGCATAACTACCATCTAGGCTTGATAATCTTTTTAACTCATATTTGACGAATGGATTTTCCCATCATTAACATTAAAACAGTGTTTTCTGAGGAAAACTATGTCCCCCCAACCGTTTAGTAATTGAAGTGTAGTTACCTTGTGATATGAAGTTTTTCTATGGAAGACACCATGCCCATCTTGTTCTGTATGGTGTGGTAGTTTAAACTTGTTTTGGACCCTGTCTAAAATTAGGTCACGATCACCAAATTCTTATAAACTCTGAACCTCCTCACAACAATACTTCTGTGCAAGTTTGGTTAAAATCCATCAATTGGTTTCCAAGGTATCACGTCCAAAAGACTAATTTCAACAGTTATGAACTAGTGACCTTGGAAATTAGGTCAAGGTCACCAAAATCTTATCAACTCTGAGCCTTCTCCCAACAATGCTTATGTGCAAGTTTGGTCAAAATCCATCAATTAGTTTACAAGATATCGCGTCAGAAAGACTAATTTCAACAGTTTGCTAGTGACCTTGGAAATTAGGTCAAGATCACCAAAATCTTATCAACTCTGAGCCTACTCCCAACAATGCTTCTGAGCAAGTTTGGTCAAAATCCATCAATCAGTTTAAAAGATATCGTATCAGAAAAACTAATTTCAACATTTTTTTTATGGACTCATGACCTTGAAAATTAGGTCAAGGTCACCAAAATCTAATCAACTCTGAACCTCCTCCCAACAATGCTTCTGTGCAAGTTTGTTCAAAATCCATAAATTGGTTTACAAGATATTGCGTTGGAAAGACTAAAATCAACATTTTTTATGGACTCCTGACCTTGAAAATTAGGTCAAGGTCACCAAAATCTAATCAACTCTGAGCCTTCTCGCAACAATGCTTCTGTGCAAGTTTGGTCAAAATCCATCAATTGGTTTACAAGATATTGCGTTGGAAAGACTAATTTCAACATTTTTATGGACTCGTGACCTTGAAATTTAGGTCAAGGTCACCAAAATCTAATCAACTCTGAGCCTCCTCTCAACAATGCTTATGTGCAAGTTTGGTCAAAATCCATCAATTGGTTTACAAGATATTGCGTTGGAAAGACTAATTTCAACATTTTTATGGACTCGTGACCTTGAAATTTAGGTCAAGGTCATCAAAATCTAACCAACTCTGAGCCTCCTCCCAACAATGCTTCTGTGCAAGTTTGGTCAAAATCCATCAATTGGTTTACAAGATATTGCGTTGAAAAGACTAATTTCAACATTTTTTTATGGACTTGTGACCTTGAAAATTAGGTCAAGGTCACCAAAATCTACTCAACTCTGAGCCTCCTCCAAACAATGCTTCTGTGCAAGTTTGGTCAAAATCCATCAATTAGTTTACAAGATATTGCGTTGGAAAGACTAATTTCAACATTTTTTATGGGCTCGTGACCTTGAAAATTAGGTCAAGGTCACCAAAATCTAATCAACTCAGAACCTCCTCCTAACAATGCTTCTGTGCAAGTTTGGTCAAAATCCATCAATTAGTTTACAAGATATTGCGTTGGAAATACTAATTTCAACAGTTTTTTATGGACTTGTGACCTTGAAAATTAGGTCAAGGTCACCAAAATCTAATCAACTCTGAGCCTCCTCCCAACAATGCTTTTGTGCAAGTTTGGTCAAAGTCCATCAATTAGTTTACAAGATATCATATCGGAAAAACTAATTTCAACAGTTTTATGGACTCATGACCTTCAGAATTAGGTCAAGGTCATCAAAATCTAACCAACTCTGAGCCTTCTCCCAACAATGCTTCTGTGCAAGTTTGGTCAAAATCCATCAATTGGTTTATAAGATATTGCGTTGGAAAGACTAATTTCAACATTTTTTATGGACTCGTGACCTTGAAAATTAGGTCAAGGTCACCAAAATCTAATCAACTCTGAGCCTTCTCGCAACAATGCTTCTGTGCAACTTTAGTCAAAATCCATCAATCGGTTTACAAGATATTGCGTTGGAAAGACTAATTTCAACATTCTTTATGGACTTGTGACCTTGAAAATTAGGTCAAGGTCACCAAAATCTTATCAACTCTGAGCCTCCTCCCAACAATGCTTCTGTGCAAGTTTGGTCAAAATCCATCAATTGGTTTTCAAGATATTGAGTTGGAAAGACTAATTTCAACAGTTTTTATGGACTCGTGACCTTGAAAATTAGGTCAAGGTCACCAAAATCTAATCAACTCTGAGCCTCCTCCCAACAATGATCTTGTGCAAGTTTGCTCAAAATCCATTCATTTGTTCAGAAGATATCGCGTCGGAAAACCTAATTTGATCAGTTTTCATGGGCTGGTGACCTTGAAAATGAGGTCAAGGTCACCAAAATCTAATCAACTCTTTCCCCCCTCCCAACCATGTATCTATGCAAGTTTGGTCAAAATCCATCCACTGGTTCAAAAGATATCGCGTAAGAAAGAAGCTACGCGGACGCCGACGCGGACGCCGACGCGGACGCCGACGGGAACCGCACCAAAAACAATATGTCCCCCACCTTCGGTTGGGGGGACATAATTAGGGTGAGTCCACTTTCTTTCATTTTTAGGGATCTCAGGAGTGATTTTTAAATTTTATTCATTTTTTTTATGAAAATTTTCTAAGCAGATAGAATAGCCCCAGATGGGACGCCGCATTCTGCGGCGTCACATCTGAGGCTATTCTGTTTGCCTATGTTCCATAAAAGGGACACCAGGCTTAAAGGAGTTAAGGAAATAAAACACATAAGCAACAACAGTATAGCAGTATTACAGATCTTTAATATTTACTCTTTATCATATAATCATGTATATGAACTTAACTGTAGCCAAAGTAAAGTGGTAAGTTGTGATAATTAAAAGATAATTTAATCATTTCTCCATAAAGTTGCTGAGGTTTAGCCGACCACCAACAGCTATGGTGATACAGAGATAGGACCTTCGTTTTGAGTTTCAAGATGCATCCAATTTGGAACGAAAGCCTGAAGAATCCCTGAATCAGGACCCCTCATTTCCCTGGCAAGTGGCAATCAGGACCCCTTGTTTCCCTGGCAAGTGGCAATCAGGACCCCTTGTTTCCCTGGCAAGTGGCATAATCACTATGCCAAGGAAAAGCTTAATCACTACGCCAGAGAAACTTCTATCTCCAAAAAAGTAACAACATTCAACACATTTTATATAGAAATGACAAAAATCAATTAATTGTCACCAACCCACTTTATATAGGCTATTGACTTACATATGTTGTTTACAATATTCAACCGTGTATTAAAGCAGTCAAAAATCAAGCAAAAATTAGAGTGAAAATATGAAATAAAACCTCAATGCTAAATCTGATAATTAAAACACTGTTATAAAAATGAACAAAACTGATATGTACTGTGTTTCTTAAAATTTTGAGCTTCTGTCATATATTCAAGATATAAATATTCTGCTCAAAGTTTCAAAAACGTTTTCCTGATAAAGGTTTACATGAATTAAATTTAAGCACTGGGTTATGTGCCCCTTAACACTGAGCAAAGGGCTTAAAGCGAGCTTTTGCGATGATGGCTAATTTCTCATCAGGCTCCACTGTTATATTTTTGTACTCTCTCTGCTTAGCATTAAAATTGACTCCTCCGCCAGCAAGGTATAGCCACGCCCACCCCTATTTCCTTAGACATTGTGTTTTTGCACCTACATTTACCTGTAAAAAGCATGTGTTGGTTTGTTTTTCTAATCCACGTGTTGTCTAATCGTCATTGACCGTTAGCTAATGTACTGATTTGAATGGTCAATATAAAATGAATATTAATGATGGGTGGTTTGACGGAGGACTCAATTAATACTTAAATCTGACAATACATATGAAATGAGCCGAGTCATGAGAAAATAAAATTTTTGCCTATGCGAAAACAAAGATACAGATCACCTGTACTGTAGCTGCAAAGATGATCAGCGCCTTTGTTTTTGCTAGTCAAATACTACAATTTCTCTTCTCCTTAAATCTGAAATTTCAAGCGTCTAGCCGTCCTTTGTAGCTGCACAGGCTGGTTTGTTTTCCTGCATTGCGGTCATACAGCATTGCCATATAGCTTAACAGCATTTTCACGTCTCTGAAACTGAGGATGGAAAGTTAAGATGCTGATTAATATGAGCCGCCTCGTGGGAAAACCAACAATGTGGTTTCCGAACATGTCCGACACAAACCGGTCTGTGCAGTAACAGAAGCAGGCTAGAAGCTTGAAATTTCGGATTTAAGAAGAAGAGGGATTGTACTATCCGTGTAGCGAAAACAAAGGCGCTGATCAGCTTCACGGTTACCGCGAAGCTGATCTGCATCTTTGTTCTCGCCTATGCAGATTGTTGGTTTTCCCATGAGGCGGCTCAAATCATTGCAGTGGCACTTTGACGTGAAGTATGCAAAGCCATACCCCACTACTTAAAACGATTCTAATTCTTGAATGTTTACAAGTTTAAAGAAAATATTGGGGATATTCAAAAATGGTAGGGCGGTTGGACAAATCAAAAGTGAAAGCATAGCAAATAAAAAATAAACTAAACATACATAAACTATCGCTGAAGCTCCTTTAGAAGCATACATGTTTGTTATGCATACGAAAGACTATAGCTCAGTCGTTATGTGGCAACTTCTTTTGGGAAATTTGGACATAAAAACAATCATATGACAACTTTCCCCAATCTAATAGAACAATATTTCAGTTTCTGGCAAAATGTGCATTTAGTACATGTAAAATGTTTGAAAATGTAAAATGTTCAAAGTAATACAAAAATAAAATCAAATAAAAAATCTTTTCAAAAGGGCTCAAATATTCCAGTTTATTCTGCTTATAATGAAAAGGAAAAAAAGAAGAAAAAAAAAGAAAAGATACTAATGTGTAAAATGGCACAACATGCAGTATCAGTAACGACTAGATAACTAAAGCTTAAACATATTGACAAAAAAAAAGAGAGTCATTGCATATGAAATTTATCTAACAAGAAGTCAGCGAGTTTAATAAATTTCATACGAAATGACCAAAAGTGTAGGATTCGGTTTATCATATGATTTTTAAAATAGGATAATACTGTATCACCTCCAAAATGGACATATTTTCAATGAAAATTAACATTGTTGTTACAAACATCGTCAATGTTTGCATATTCCCGCAAAAGTGTTAATACATGTGTGGTCATAACACTTTTTATTACATGGCGTTATCCACTGGAAAACAGCGACGTGGTATGATAAAGTGGTGTTCTACACTGTTAGAATTCATAATTTGGGCACAATGTCATCTACATATGAGCCACCTCATGGGAAAACCAACAATTTGCATAGGCGAAAACAAAGACGCAGATCAGCTTCGCGGTAACCGTGAAGCTGATCAGCGCCTTTGTTTTCGCTACTCGGATAGTACAATTCCTCCTCTACTTAAATCCGAAATTTCAAGCTTCTAGCTCTTTTCTGTGCTTGTACAGGTCGGTTTGTGTCGGACCTGTTCGGAAACCACATTGTTGGTTTTCCCACGAGGCGGCTCATATTTAGAAAACCTTTGTCCTATCTGTGCCCATTGATTGAGACATGATTTAGGAAGTTCCAAAAACAAAATTAGTTTGACAAAAGTGGGCCTAAGGCTCAGTTCAGTCTTGAATTTTGAAAAATAATATCTCTGTCCACATTTGACGAAATTCCGCCCAGATTTCCCTAAAATCAATTTTAAAGCTGCAGAAACTTGCCTGGGCCTTGAAACCTTAAGCATACGGTATTCTGCCTCCTATATTAGACCGTGTGCTAAAACATGCACAGCTTGGTGCACAAAATAAATAAAATGGATTTCTATGTGTACATATGACAAAATATACTGTGAGTTAAACAGCAGTCACACAGTAGTGTATAAGTGAAACGCGTGCCGGGCGTGTTGAAAAAATAGCAAAATTCCACATACGCCAGATGCACGTCGGAAACACGTTCAAAACTCGCTACAAGTGCGTTGGGTACGCTTGGTGTACGTCCGGCTCACATCCCTGTACGTCGCTTAAAGTCTCTGCACATTTCGTGCGCGTTTGGGCTAAAAAAATTTTAAACATGCTTAAAAATTTTCTAGAAGCTCGGCTTGTCTCGGGCGTGCGACTTATACGTCCCGAATAAGTTCCGCGCACGCTACAGGCGCGTTGAATACGCTCTGAACGCGTTTGGTGTGCGTTTGAAGCACGCCAGTGTACGTTCCATGTGCGTTCCGATTTTATTAGATGTTGCTTCAGTAGCGTGCCCCAAGCGTGTGTGAAATGCGCGTTGAACGTTCGATGCGCGCCTGTAGTGCGTGCTTAGCGTGTCTGGGAAATACCACAACCGTACTCCAAAACTTTGAGATTTTTTATACGTCCGGCACTCGCCTCAGTCACGCGCTAGTGTGTGACTGCTAAAGCGACTTTAAGGCACAAATTAATTTTTATACGTCCAAAGTCTTCAGCGTGTTGAGATTTTTCATACGCCCGGCACGCATTTGGGTTATACGCTACTGTGTGACTGCTGTTTTACAAAGCAATATTGATTTTATGCAGTATTTTCATACAATGTATTAAAAATTTAGTTTGTGTATACATATGTCAATTACATATTTACCCATGACAAGAGAATTATAAACCTTAACTCGTAATCAGATCTAACTTATATGATATTTGAGATCAGGGCCCAGTTGTTCGAAATTAGTAACAGCGTTAGTTAACGATTCGTTTTAAAGTTTCAAACATGAATATTACAAATACACTGTTAAACATTTTTGTTGATAAAATGTGAGAATCCTTTGCAATGCATTGCAAAGGATTCTCACATTTTATCAGCAAAAAATAAAAGTGTATTTGCTTATGTAGTCGGCATTTACTTAACAAGTTGAAGTCTTAACGATGATGTTAAGCTAATAAAGTTTTGTACAACTGGGCCCAGTTTTATAGAAACTCACCAAAATCCAGATAGAACCAATGGGACCGAGAACGACCAATGCAGATGAAACAAATATAAGGCTATAGGATGCAAATAACTGTCTCGGAACTCCATCTTGTCATGGAGCAGAATAATCAATGGAAATATTATCCCAAACTTGTATTTTAATTAAGAAATAATTTTACTTTACTGTGAATTATCGTGATTAACGCGAGATGTTTGAGGGCAGATTGCGATGTACTACGCCGAAGTGAATTAAATATCGCATCTGCCCGAAAACAACACATGTTAATCAAAGATAATTCACCATGAAGTAAAATTATTTCGATTCTAACACGACTAATAAATAAATGCTTACATTTTAAAATGTTTTCCAGTGGACTCGTTCTCAGCGGACATGAATGTTTATGTGGGACATCACAAAATGCCACCTTACGCGCATAATTTTGTTTACAGTGAATAATTGTTAATTTGCAAAAGGTGACATTTCCATTAAGTTCAATGGGAAAAGATGATAACGTCGTGTTAGAATACTCCGTATTGTCACTTATTGATTTTATCTGCACTGGTTGATCTCAAGTCAGGTTGGCTGTCTCTGGATTACTGGTCTCGAGATTATAAAACTTTTTTCATGCTCAGCTCCGCTGAGACTAAAATTTATCCTGCTCATAAATGTTAAAATGCCAACAACTGTTGGCATTTTAACATTTATGAGCAGGATAAATTACTAGTTGTTGAGTACTGAATTTTTCACTAATTTCAACTAGCTCAACATTTATGAGTAGTTGAAATTTCATGCTCAGCTTAGCTGAGCTGGAAAAAAGTTTTATAACCTCGGAGCCTGGTGTAAAAAAGTAAAAGTCTGTAATCTCTAATTGGTTTGTTAATACAGGTTAAGGGTCTTCAAATTGGCAAGAGTTGTTTTTGTCAGCAGTTTAAATAGTTTACGCTTTGAACACAGGAAAATTTGAACATATCCAGCTTTGATTTAATAACCATTTAGAAATTGATATCAGTAAGTTTAACAATTACACGGGAAGAAACTGTTGAAATTTTTAAGACGGTGATTTGGAGTTCTAAATCTTTATGTTCATTTGTTTTAATGAAGCTTTTCTGGATGAAAATCTTATGTTGAGAAGCCAGAGAGCAAACTTGCAGCCCCTGATTTACCACTGCAGTACTAAGGCTTACATGTTCTTAAAAAGTTCAGCAAAAACATCCTTGAATCATAATTTAGCACATTATGCATCATGCCATGGCAACTGGTCCTAACGATTATGTTCTCTAAGTCTCAAAATTAAATCTCCAATGACAAAGCTATAAAAAACATTAGTTTTCCAAAAATTAAAAAGCACTGGCACAAGTATTGGCTTAATAAAATAGCTGACTAAAAATATGGCTCGACTGAATAGTGTGTAAAAACATCTACATATAAACAAGTAAACATAAACACAAATAGGACACTTATGAAATATCATGAATAAGTACTTAATGAGATACAAAATATAAACACAGGACAACCTTGGTGGGGTGTATAAAATGTGAAATAGCATTAATAACATGTGTAGTTTAAGCGTTCATTGCATTTAAAGCACTATAAAATCATTATGGATTCACATTAAATTGATAAAATAGTAAACCTAGTATTTGTGTAAATTATGAGATTATGTCACTAAAACAAAGATGACTAGTGTAAGCATGAAGCCTTAGCTGTCTTGCTAACTCATTAATGCCATATGAATGGAAAGTGGCCATTCCCCAAATTGGCAAGCATCTGTTGGAAAATATACCAATCAAAATTATATTAATCTGCAATACAATTCATATAACTGCTCTTATGATTTTTAAATATATGAGCCGCATCATGGGAAAACCAACAATTTGCATATGCGAAAACAAAGGCGCTGATCAGCTTCCCGGTTACCGGATAGTACAATTCCTCTTCTACTTAAATCCGAAATTTCAAGCTTCTAGCTCTTTTCTGTGCTTGTACAGGTCGGTTTGTGTCGGACCTCTTCGGAAACCACATTGTTGGTTTTCCCACGAAGCGGCTCATATGTCTATTGTTAATAAACTCATTATAACACAGTTTCACTTATATTACCCTCTGATTCCCTGGACCCCAAAGATAGTGTTATAATGACGTTGATCTGTGGTTCAAGCCTACATCTAATACAGAATACACAAAGGCACAATGAGGCAATCTTTAACACATACCAAAGATTGCTTTACAAAAGCAAATATCAGCTGAACTTTTGAATAACTGCAAACCAATTTTTCCCCCCTTTATTCAGCTTTACGTCCCTTTCAAGATTATCTCAGCTCATAAAGACAGGCCAATCAGTAGGTGGGGAGAAAATAGGAGGCCCCAAGAGAAAAACCAACTGGCACGCCCACAAGCAGAACTTGGCTTGTCTCACATGTACCCTGTGTGGAGCTAGAACCCACACCAGACACAGCGGTGATGTGAAAAAAATGATTAAGCAAGATAATGAAATATCAGGGCTCTTAACCACTTGGCTAAAGGGGCCGCCACAAACCATTTGTGAAAATCCTATATTTGTAATACAGTTTATGAAAAATGGATGGGGGGTTGCAGATACTTTCTCTGAAAAGATAATATCCCATTATTCATTGTGAAACTCAAATCAAAGTTGGAAAAATTGTGTTTTTATTCAAGCGGCCTGTTAGTCATTAGCCTTAAAATATTAATCTTCTTTCTCAATACTGCTTCATTGATGAGAAGTTTTAAAACTCTCAACTTCACTCTAGAATTTGTTTAGTTTGTTGCATAATAATAACTTTTAATAATAAGTGGCAAACTATTTCATAATAATAACTTATCTCAGAAGCTTTTCACAACCAATGAAGAGCAATTCTTCATCAACACAACTAAATCTCATTGGCTAATACCTCTTATGAAGCAGCCAATGAGCAAACTACTCTTTCAACATCTAAACATCTGATTGGCTGCTATTTATAGCAAAATATTGCACCTATCAATTCAAAGGCATTATTCATTAATGTTTTACATCCCGGGTCCTGATTGGTCCACAATAAGCCTCACTTTAAAACAGCTGACCTATTTACATCTCGCTATTTACATATATAAATACAGCATATGTTTCGTGATCACAATGAAAAGCTAAGTCAGTAAAATCAAATAACTGATCTATAAAGCACCTTTATAGCTTGAGAGCAACAAAGTTGTAGGTTATCTGTGCCAATAAAATGAATGTTTGGTTCCAGTCTAAAATCTTGTCCCTATGTTGCACAATTTTTTTGAAACATCAAGCTAGACAAAAATTTGTATGCTTCCGATTCACATCAGTTTGATGTATAGAACCATGGACTTTAATTCAAGAATATATCCAGTTAGAGGTTGTCCAAACATTTACAAACTGCACAATAAGATCTACCATATAATTTACTTGAATATGTGTTGTCTGTGTTTAACGTCCCAGTCAACAGTTAGGGTCATATGCAGATGGGACCACCATTTGAAGTCTCATCTGAATGACTGGAAAAGTGCTTTAACTTGTGACTAATGGCCTCTAGGTTATCAAACATTTTTCTCATTCTGCTCAGCTGAGCATGAAATTTAAACTGCTCAGAATACAGAAATAATAAAAAAAGATTGAAAATCCAGGTTTAAATTAGCAAAGTCTGTAATTTATCCTGCTAATAAATACAATTGTTGGCATTTTAACATTTATAACCAGGATAAATTTTAGGCTCAGCTCAGTTGAGCATGAAAAATGTTTTAAAACCTCGAGGCCTGACATACAAATCAAGCTGATTAACCACAGCACCACCCAGACTTCTTCTTTCTTGAATAGCGTTCCTTTCTCTTTCATCCAAACTTTGAAGATTCTTTTTTTCAGCCTTCCACAATGAGTATTCCGCTTGCTGGGACCAGCTCAAACAGTATAAAACATAATACAGGAACAAATATGGTGGAATCTAGTGATAATTTGGGGATAAATTTTCTTACATCCTTCGTTTATCTTCTATAGATCACTCAAAAGAAAAATTTGAAGAACATCCTCATCAAAATAACTTGATTAGTAATAGCATAAATATTATGCTTTTTGTAGCGTTACTTATAGTTTCCTAATTTACCCCATAATATTACCATCCACCTTAAATGTCCCCACTGCACATATGCACTTGGTTTTGTAAGAGTATTTGAAGGAGAATTTCACAAAAGTCGACAAGATTTGTTCTTCGGTTTAAGGGGTTGAGGATGTAGAACTGCTCGCACTGCTTCGTCAAAAACCTGAAAAATTGAATTCATAAGGTGAATTATGCTAACCCAAAATACTTGGATCTTCTTACAAAAGATTCATTACAACTCTAAGGTTGAACATACTCCAAGGAGAGACTGGGTCTGACACAAATCGGGCTGTGCATTCACACCTTGTGGTATATTGATTAACTTCCATCTTTTTAGTTAAAATATACACATATTTTATACACATAATTTTGAACCATACATACGTCCCAGCAGGCACATGACGTCAGAATGACGTCAGATCGACGTCGATGCGACGTCATGACGTCGCATCGACGTTGATATGACGTCATTCTGACGTCATGTGCCCGCTGGGCAGAACTAAATTACTTAATACTGTTATAAATTTTCAATATTTTTCTCCATTCTGCCACAAATTATGCCCAGCAAGGCTACTTTCAGTATTATAAGTGAGCCGCCTCGTGGGAAAACCAACAATCTGGTTTCCGAACAGGTCCGACACAAACCGGCCTGTACAAGCACAGAAAAGAGCTAGAAGCTTGAAATTTCGGATTTAAGTAGAAGAGGAATTGTACTATCCGAGTAGCGAAAACAAAGGCGCTGATCAGCTTCGCGGTTACCGCGAAGCTGATCTGCGTCTTTGTTTTCGCCTAGGCAAAAATCCGGTTTTCTCACGATGCGGCTCAGTATAATAATTATTGTTCTCGGATTTATTGAAACATGCATCACATCTCCTGCAGGGTGAACCAAAGACAGCAAAAGAGAGCAGATTTTTAATGATGGAAGAATGGTTCTGCCTTATAATAATATTCTTAGTTAGAAGCAAAAATAAACAGCAAGAGCGGAAAGAATGTAGGCTCCAGGTAGACTGTCCCTACATCTATTTCAACTCTTTAGGTGCCATAAATTCCTATCCTACCTGTTTTAATCCTCTCTGAGTTAACGCTGAACATTCCATATATTTGACTGCTCTAATTTTGTTGGCTAGTTTAATACCCTGTTCACGTTTGACTGGTGATAGACCCTGACTAGCGAGCTGACCTATGGCTTCCTTGTTCTCTCGTAAATCTATTTTGGTTCCTGTTAAAACAAACAAGTCATAATAAATATATAATCGGATTCATCAGAACAAAGAACTGAAGATTGTACATCTGGGCCCAGTTGTTCAAAACTAACAACGTCGTTAGTTAACGTTTCGTTAAAATTTCAAACATTAATATTACAAATACACTGTTATTTTTTGTTGAAAAAATGTGAGAATCCTTTGCACACTGTTATTTTTTGTTGAAAAAATGTGAGAATCCTTTGCAGTGCAAAGGATTCTCACATTTTTTCAACAAAAAATAACAGTGTATTTGTTACTTTAGCTGATATTTGCTTAACAAATTTATGTCTTAACGATATCGTTAAGCTAACGATGCTTTGAACAACTGGGTCCTGTTTTCGACAGTTTAAACCTCAAGCAGAGGATTTCATAAATTATCCATGCTCAACTTGGCTCAGCATAAAATTTACTCTTCTCATAAATGTTTCAATTCCAACAAGAATTATTGTTATGTATACAGTTCAACCTCATTATAATGTGCCTCATTATAACAAGGTTTTCAGTATAACATGGCCATGTTATGGCTCCAAAAATGATCATTTTAGTTTATGTCTATTGTATGGAACCTCATTATAACAAAGTTCACTTATAACATGGTCTGATTCTGTGGACCCCAAAGATAGCATTCTAATGAGGTATACCTGTACACGCTCAATTTTAATCAAAAGTTAAGGAAGTGGCCCCCGTGGCCGAGCAGTTAAGAATGCTGTTTCTTAATCACTCGATCATCTCACCACTGTGACTGGTGTAGGTTCGAGTCCTGCACTGGTCACATGTGAGACAGTCCATTTTTAAGCTAGCTTTCTGGTTTAGTTTTAATACCTTGAGAATAATGTAGTCTAGTAACAAGCTTCACACTTCCTTTTTATTACAAGCAGAAGTAATACTAAATGAATAATCTACTAATTAAACCATTGGTACCATATGTGTATGGCATTGCAATTACAGTTAAAAATTCTTTTTCAAAACCTGGACTTTTGTAATTAATTGTCAGGTGATATCTTCAAACCATGACTATTTATCTGTCATATTGCAGCACTTGTTTTCTCATCAGGAAAACATTTCCATGTAATATATACCCTCTTATACCCCACTTTTATATAGCAAAACTGGGGTATGCAGGGGTATACCTATTTTTCTTATTTTTGCTCAAAAACATAGATTGTAAGGCGGTTCTAACGTGTACCCACAATCTATGTTTTGAGCAAAAATAAGAAAAATATAGAAAATTTTCAGTTTTTACAACTTGAGAAAAATCTATATATTACATGGGCGTGTTTTCGTAAAGTAGTTCCCCAGCTTACCTACTACTAGTACAGGAGCATCTGGACAATGATGTTTTATTTCTGGGTTCCATTTTGTGACTACATTTTCATAGGAAGACGGACTAACTACACTAAAACATATGAGGAACACATCAGTCTGAAATGATATAAATATAAACATGTAAGATGAGATGCAAGAAAGTCGTTTTTCGGTGTTTCAGACCGGGATGACATAAATAAGCCTGCAGCTACAGAAGATGGTTAGAAGCTTGATTCTTTGGATTTTGAAAAAACAAGTTGTACTACCAGGCAAAAAAAAAAAAGGCATTGTACTACCCGTGTAGTGAAAACAAAGGCGCTGAACTGCACACCTGATCTGCAGGGGTCCAGTTACTGGGCTCTACGGCGAAAAATATCGCCGAAAGTTGCGAGATTTCGCCTTATGTAACCTTGAAAGAGAAGTCGACTTCGCCCTATTTTTTCAGATTTCAAAAGTTTACTTTCGATTTGATCACAGTGATTCACTTGTTTGATTGTTTACAGCTCTCGAATAACGCCAGTTTTCGCCCACGGCGACACAGCTAATTGTCAAGTGACATTAAACAGATTACCTTTATTGGTTAATCCCAATGCAATTATCGGATAATTGCATCAATAAACAACAAGTGCATTTCACGCCGACATGTAGTATAGGCAAGTGTCAGCCGATTCGTCACCAATGCTGATTGGCTAATTAGAGTCACGTGCCGAAAGCAACTTTGACAAGGGGCAGTTCAGGGGCGGAGTCATGAATCATTGACTAGAAGACACGCTTCTGTGATTTAATAACTGCAAATTATCTTCTGTTGGCCTTTCAACTAGACTTTGGGAGAAAGGGTCGCCGTAAAACTGTTTCATTTTTATGAGCAAAATATATTACAACTATCTATTAGCCGCATTTTTTACATTCAATAGGCCTGTAATAGTGTTTCCTTGCAAAAATCCTGATTCAAATGCATTCTCCAGGCTTAAATTGCCAAAGAAACGCTGTATTTTTACGTTGAATTTTTGGCTGCCATAAACGCTATTGTTGTATTATATTATCCTCCTTTAGTGGCACACCTCAAACTGGAGTCTTCTCCATAGAGACTTATTTACAGGGGCTAGTATGATAATAATGCCTCACCCATCACTGTATTTACACTCAACTCAATAGATGTTGACCCCCCTCTGTCCTCTCCCCCCCCCCATTCCCCTACCCCCCCCCCCCCCCCCCAAAAAAAAAAAAAAAAAAAAAAAAAAAAAATTTAATTTTTTTTTTATGATTTAATTTAATGGGCTACAAGAAAAAACACAACTGATATAAATGTTACTTGGGCCACTGGAACTTTAAGTAAATCTTTGGAAGTGAGTGTCCAGCACTGAAAGGGGCCATTGATCTTTATCGATGAGTAGTCAAAGTCACTTCTCTCTGATGTCTCAAACTTCTCCCTGTCTGGGCTGGAAGGAGAAGTCACTTCTCCCTGCTGTCATGGGCTAGCAGGACCCCTGGATCTGCACCTTTGATTTCACATATGCAGATTGTTGGTATTTTGAAGTGGATGCTAACATACTAATCAATTCAAGACAATAAGGACTACTCAACACTTGAGGCTATACTACATTTTTGTTTTGTAAATTTTATACAGTATATGAGCATAGTGGCCATCCTAGTCATTGGACTCATGACATTGACCTTCAAGATTCATGTACCTTTAGTTGTCTGCATCTACTGATTTTCATGCCTCTGGCAGCAATACATGTGCACCTCAACCTCTTTATAACACTGCAGTTGAGATCCAAGCCAATTTCTGTTAGCTATTCAATCAGTGTTATAACAAGATGTAAAATGTATAGAGATGTAGCAAAAATAGTCTAAACTGACTAAATGGAGTCCAACAATGATCAGTGGTATATCCAAAACCGTGTTGTAATGGACCGTGTTATAAAGAGGTCCAGGTGTAGTTTCCAAATAATCTTCTGTGTTTGCTTTTGATTCACATCAATGGTCAAGAAATAAGCCTAAGTTTCGTAACTTGACCATGATTTGAAATAGAGCAATCGTTTTGAACAAATTTTGATGGGCCAAAGACCCATATATACCCATATATACTGCATAATATACTGCATACAAGCATAATATACTGCATACAAGTATCATGGAAATTCACCCTCTGATACCAAGAATATTTTGTAGCATGGCAGCCATGTTGACCATGTGACCTAGATTTCATGAACTCTATATTCATGGAGGCTCTATTATAAAATTTGAATTTCATAGGCCAAGCGGTTTCAAAGAAGGTCTTTGTGGACCACAGATTTAAGACAGATCTTACAGCCCCCTTCACTTGAGCTTGCCTTTTGAGCATTTAGGTCAATCAAGTTTGTGTGTAAATCAGGTAACTTTTTATTCTATTTTAGAACTGAAACAGTGTCCGAGGTGGCAGGTGTTCTTAAAATCTTTCAGCGTTTATCTTTAGGTAATGATGTCACCTCTTCTGATAAAAACACTGTTACAATTTTTCAATTTTAGCAGTTACCTATCAGTATCTACATGGCCAAATTTCCACAGTCAGATAACAATTTCACTTGAATTTGCCATTTTAAATGTCATTTAGTTTGAAACTGTCACTCAAATCAGTTGATCGAACAATTCAGATGTTTTTGTGGACAACATGAAAAGAAACACAGATCTTCAGAACACATGGTCTTCTTGTGTAATGCAAATGCTCAAACGGCAAGCTCAAGTTAAAGAGGCTGTATGTAACTATAATATGCATACTGTATCAACTTAACAGCTATGTAGAGCTAAAGCATTACCTGTGGATATGAGAGTGGTCGTAATCTATCGTAGTCTTCCTGTCCGGCTGTATCCCACAATCCTAGACTTACAGCTATCCCATCAACCATCATGTTGGCTGTGTAGTTGTCAAAACTGAGAAATATAGCAGATTAATGAGACAGTATCTTAAGGATGTTAGAATCTGTCAAGATACAGTGGATAATGGGTTTAAGCAAGTAATAATAGCCAGGGAGAAGTTTCTACCAGTGCCAGAGAAATAGTGTTTGCTATGATTTGTGTATACATCAGATATAGAGCGTGTTTGATGCTACCTAATTTCAGAAATCATTCATTGCTATTCTCATTCAAAAGAAGTATATTATAATATTGTTAATATACTTTGAATTTTTTTAAACATTTGTCAACCTCCCGACTCAAAAGAGTTCTCAGCGACGAGATATCGTTCCCCTTTCCAGGGTGACAGTTTGAGAAGTGAAGGCATCAATAAGACAGATGGACAATACCTACACTGTGGGTACATATTCCCCTGGGAAACTATCTGTGGTGAAGGATATGAGCATACACGTCTTCCCGACGGTACCGTCACCCACGACAACACATTTGATTGGCCGCCCCTGGGCCATGTTGTTCTCCATCCCATAGAAGCGTGTCTGCTCCAGCTTGACTGGTTAGGCGTGTTCAAACTATTCTGTCAAATAAAAACATCATGACACAATGATAGATTTTTTGGGTTAACCAGGGTTCAAACTAGATAAGAAATTTAGGGAGAAGTTTTGTCTCTCCCCAAGAAAATTTGGGAGAAGTTTTTACTTGAATTTCAGGTTTGCCTATACATTCTATACATTTTCACTTCTCCCTCAGCTAAAAAAATGAAGTTTGTTCATTTAGGGAGACTATTTCTCCCTAGTTGCCCTGTAGGCGATTCCCTGGGTTAACTGAAGGCTCAACATGGTTTTATTTACACTATAGCAAAACTTCTCGATGTTCTAGTCTACAGAGAATCGTCTAGTGGTTACACTGAACAGTTCCAAAATAGAACATAGGAGGTTCAGATATTTTTTTTCTTTTTAAATGAAAATAGACTGGTGCCGGATTAAATATTTCAAAAATTAAATGAGCCGCCACATGGTAAAACCAAGAATCTCCAGAGACGAAAACAAAGGCGCAGATCAGCTTCGCAGTTACTGCGAAGCTGATCAGCGCCTTCGTTTTCGCCACACGGATAGTACAATTCCTCTACTTTCTAAATCCAAAATTTCCAGCCTCTAACCATCTTCTGTGAATGTACAGCCCGGTTTGTGTTGGACCTGGTCGGAACCCAAAATGTAAGTTTTCTCACGCACAGGCTCAAATGAAAGTTAGTGCTGCCATTTAAACACATTGTCTTTATTCTGCTAACATTTACCTGAATTGTTTTTCAGAAATTTGGAAAATAACAATATTATCATGATTATATGAGCCGCTGCATGAGAAAACCAACAATTTGGGTTTCGGACCAGGTCCGACATAAACCAACCTGTACAGTCACAGAAGCAAGTTAGAAGCCGTAAATTTGGGATATAAGTAGAAGAGGAATTGTTCTATCTGCTTAGCGAAAACAAAGACGCTGGTTACTGCACAGCTGATCTGCATCTTTGTTGGTTTTCTCATGCTGCGGCTAATGTGCCTATCACAAAGTGGTTGCAGAAGCAATTAACCAGTACTCAGTGATCATCCTAACACCACTAACTGACATCTTATTGTAGTCAATATGCCGGTCAAGAGAATCAAATTTGCATACTCTACAAAACTTGGACAATTTGAATTTATGAACAAATTTCTGTTTTGAGCCTATAATATCAGAAATATACTTTTTTTCCCCTCTCTGAAAATCAGTTTTACACCTGCACAGTTAAAAAAACAACAGTAAACTGCATAGGTGCTACAGGAGTAATGGGAAATGCTGTGGTACTTACATGAAATAGGAGAAATCCCTTGGGTACACAGCAAAATAACTATAGCAGACTTTGCTCCAATTTTAGATTTTTTTTTTCTTTTCTTCAACTGTTCTTGATTCTGAAAATAAAGAGGCAAAATGTTCTGGATTTCAGAAATTAAGAGTCTGAGACTTTCTTGCTTGAAAATAAGGCTTAATAAAGAGTCACTCAGGGGAAAAATTCATAAAGTTTCCTCTAGCCATTTTCACTGTGGCGCCTCGCCGTGACCATTTTATGAATCTACATTCTCAGCCCTACATTTTGGTAAAATGTTGATCAGAACCAGCACTTTTCTTGAGTACCCTACCAAGTCCTTTTAGTGCTAGCAGAAACTAAATCAAGCCACATTAATGAATAATCAGCCTGCTATTGTAACTCCATGATTGTGTATTTGCTGGGACCTGAGAGCTTGTTTACACATACTGTTAAAATATATTAAACACTGGAAAGCCCCAGCTTCTAGTCCCTTAGATGACCCAGGTAAAAATAAAATTCGCTGCACCCCCAGAGGTACCAAGGTTGCTATATACCACATTGTAGGTATTTTTATGCTGAATTCAATGCACAATGTTGTCAGTCTGGCAACCTGTGCAGAAAGTTTGTAAACACGATTTTGTGGCCAGGGTATGACAAAATCTATTTTTTCCACAAAATATTAAAACGCGATCGTAGTGCTTCCCTGTTTCATGTCTGTTAGTTACTGTTAGGTCTAATGATAGGTCTAATGACTCTTAAAGTATTAGAATGGTGTTTATCTCTGCAGGAAGTTTGCAAACACAATTTTGTATGGCCAAGGTATGACAAAATCTAATTTTCTACCGATTATCAAAACTTGATCGTAGTGTTTCTTTGTATTATGCACGTCACTTGCTTATGGTTTTACTGACTCTAAAACATTTGAAGACGTATGATAGCACTAACAAAAGTATATGACAATGAGTTGTTATGTTTCAAGGTTGACATAGGGGGTATCACCTCTTGAACCATATTGGTTTTTGGGTGAAAATCGAAAATTATACAAAAATGGCTAACATATTTAAAACAATTTATTCATTTATAGTTCATATATATGGCTTTTCATTATGCATGAAATAACAAATAGCATTCTAGTCGATAATAATAATAATAATAATAATAATAATAATAATAATAATAAAATGAACACAATTGCATGCATATTCAATACCTATAACAGAGTACATGTAATAAACACATGAATCATTGCAATTATGAATGGAATGTTTTGACAACCTCACTGACTACAAACAACTTTTCGATACCGTTCTTATTTTACCAAAAATTCCAGTATTTAAATAATTGAATTTGCATATTCATGAATATTCACCAATGTTTTGAGAAATGGACTTTCCCACAATTATCATTTGGGTGAGCTCATTTACAATTTCAGGGGCATCAGCAGTGATTTTGTTTTCATTTTCAACGAAATTCCTTTTAGCAAACAGAAAAGCCCCACACATGGGGTGGTACATTTGGGGCTTTACTATCTGCATATGTGCCAAAAGGGACAGCAGGCTTATACTGTATGAATTAATATGCGAAATCGGAAAAGAGTAGCGGAAAATTAGGGCTACATACAAAATGACATGTTTTAACTTGCTTCAAGGACATAGCAATTTTACATTAATGCCTAACATTTTAAAATATCATTTAATTTGTTAATTCATGAAATTTTATATTAAAAATAAGGAGATGTAGAATCATCTGGCAAAAAATAGGGGTACTACTTACACTCACACTTGTTCCGGGGCTGTTTATAGACCCAGGATGCTGAAAGTGTCATCAAAAGTATCCTATGACAATGCACTAATGCCTTCAAACCTGGTATGGGAAGCCTCAGATTTTCAGTTCATAGATACTAATGAGAACTATAGTAATTGGAGAAAAACGAGTAAGTTAAACATTTTACCTACAAAATAACTTGTATATCTAGTCAAAGAAATGCTGATAATTGCTGAAAATGGTATCAAGAGCTTGCTGCGGCAATATAATATTACCATGTACACTGAAAAAAAGTTATAAAGGCCACCTCATACTTTTTCTTCTAGTTCAGAAAGTAAAATACGATCAATTAAAATTCATGATCATATGAATAAACCAATGTCTAACAGTGGCTCTGTAGGTTTCTGCATTCCAAAATGCGTGATACTTCTCACGCAGACGAAGCATGTGTAAAGTTTCCCCCTTTTTAAAAAAGTCACACTTTATTTACATCAAATTAAATGTCATATTATGACGTTGTGTTTTTATATTTTAATTTATTTGAAAGTGCTACTGACTGCCATGATGCAAGATAAAATTAAGTCAAAAGTGTTGCTGCAATAAGAATCTTCGTGTCTGTTTTGTTCATGCAAGAAGACAACAACCTGAATAACAGGAATTCAGCTTTTGTATGCAATTTGCATACCAAGTTTTTTCTTCTCCAGTTGCGTTATTATCAGCGGCATGGCATTGAAATTTTCAGCGATTATTTAGGTCAAATACTAGACTCTGATAAACTTTGAAAATTCAAAAAATCGTCCACAAATTTTGTTATTTTGTTCGTTAAAAATTGGCATTGAAACCGGAAGTGTGCGACAGCCTTGACCTGTTGGTCCTCGAAAATTTTCTCAAACAGTTCAGTCGAGTTATATCTCTCATTTCCAGGCCTCATCAAGTGACAGGGGTCAACATGTTTAAGAGGCACATTTATGAACTTTCCAAAAAATCTCAAAATTGGTGATTCTTAAAAATGCATAAAAATTCTACCAGTAGAGAAAATTCGAATGTTTGATGTGTTTCCGAGCCGTAACAACCCCTTTGATGACACCCATTCCTAATTTCAATAAATGGTGTGCTGTATCCATTTTTTCATTTAAAAACATTGATTTTTGCATTTTTACTCCAAAAACGCTTTTAGTGAAAGAAAATTATATGTTAACACTTTGGAACTTAACTTACTTGAAAGACACGTCTTTCGGCAAAAAATCGTGCAATTTTGAACATGGCTTAGAAACAAAAAATGAGTTTGAAAAGTGGCCTCTTATAACTTTTTTTTTAGTGTATGTCATTGGATTTTTCGATACATGAATAAAATCTTAAGAAATTGGAGAAAAATGTGAAAGAATTAAAGTGGTATATCTATAAAACCACATGTGTTTCTTGGCTACCCATAACACCAGAAAGCTTAAATAGCTATCAAATGAATGCTAGAACAATGTTCAATGACAATGCTGTATAAAATCTGACTCTTTGTTTCACAATTATTTAAACAAATCTTATAAGAGACTAATCACGGAAAAATGAAGTGAATATACCAATAAAACCATATATAACATATCTACCAATATACCAAAGAGCTAAAATTGGCATTAAATAATTGCTATGACAATGTTTTTTCATTGTCATGTGGTAAAATACACGTATGCACAGTTTATAGGATATCAACCAAGATACGTGTTGATAATATCAAATTTTCTATTTATACCCGAACATTTTGAAATTATAAGCAATGGTCACAAAACTTTATCTAGCATGGTTTATTTTATCAGACAAATGGACAATACATGATCCTAGTACTTTGTGCACCATTTCAGCCCTCTAATGCTATCGGCAGTCGAAATCGGAGTGATCTTGTAAGTATACCCCCTTCATTGTTTGTGTGATTTATTCAAGGTTCTTATAAATATTCATAAAACAAACAAAAGAGACAATTCTGTCAGATACCATGGTTATATTGAATTGTCCTAGCATTCTTTTAATACTAATTCCGCCCCTTAATGGCCATCATTAGCCAAGATACACGCGGTTTTATAGCTACACCACATTCTTCCGCATTTGTTCTCCAGTTTCTAGAATTGTTTTATAAATATACATGATACTAAAATCAAATGTGGTGTATATTATAGCGTAAGGTGATACAATATTAACCAAAACACACTCTTGATACCATTTTCAACCTTTTAGAATCTTTCTTTGCCCAGATATAAGCATTTAAAGAATCTTTTTTCCCCCAGATATAGGTTGCTTTGTAAGAGAAACTGTTAATTCTTTCCATTTTCTTCTCAAATTTCTAAAGCTTGATAAACATTCATGAAACTGAAAACAAGATATGCATATGTCTGACTTGAAGGCAAAAGTGCTTTAAGACAAAGTATTCATTTGAATCAACTTTTAGCATCCCCGGGTCTATTAACAGCCCGGGAACAAGTGATTTTGTAAGTAACACCTCTATTTTTGGCAATATTTTCTCTGATTTCTTATGTTTGATAAATTCTCATGAATTTGCAAATTCAATTATTTCAAATATTAGGTATGAATGTAAAATTGCTATGTCCTTGCATTACTATAGTACCAATAAGAGTATTCTGGAGCATGTTGTTGCTTGGGATATGAGTAATTTATAAGTACATTCCATTCTTTAGAATCACATTGCGGGTGACCGTGGAAAATATTCAATTTTGCATCATGCAAATGTTTTCGTTGTTGAGGAAAGTATTTGTTTGCATTTAGGCGGTCCTTCTGACCAATCTGGCAGCCATAAAACTTGTGCTAGGTATATGTTTTATTATCCACCCGAAACCCTTCAATGGCTATAGTCTTTCCTTTGTTTTTTTTCTGTACTGAATTTTCAATTTTTAAATAAATTTTCACCATTATGAAAATGAAAATATATCCATTTAAGCCAATAACAGCAATAAATTTGTCAAGTGATATTACTGGTGTAATAACAATGTGTCACAATGATAGGTTGGGTCTGAAATTAGTTTATTAATGATTTTAATAATGTATCTGTTATTTTAATGATGTATTTAAATTCATGAATATGTAAATTGAATAATCAAGCATAAACTGCACTATAAAACATGCATGATTTCCAAGGCAATCATCAACACGATTCTCGATGATGGAGATATACCTACCAAAAATGATCGTATCTCTGTGGTTTTATCATAGACCACTAAACGTGGTCTCATTTTAGAGCTTTGACATAGCCATTTCTTTTTTTTTTTTTTTTTTTTTTTGTTTTTGATAAGAATGACCTATCAATGAAGCATTTCATAACTATACTGACAGAGTTTCCGGCAAATGCATTTTAGCAGACCGATGACATCAAATAAATTAAATAAATAAATAAATAAATAAATAAATAAATAAATAAATAAATAAATTATCTTATAAATTAATCAAGTTAAACGTTTACAAACAAAGTTCAATCCAGCAGCAAAAAATATATACCGAATTTAATTCAAACATAGCTCCAATACTTACATATAAATCCCGGAACGACAAACTTTACATCTACAATTAAAAGAGGTATATATGCATACCGACAAGACTTGTGAATAAACTCTGGAGAGAGAAGTTTGTCAGTGTAGAAATAAGATTTAATGAACCAACAGGCTGTTTCCAAGCGTTAACAAGGAAAAAAATGACAAATTAAAAATCCTATTTTATTGTGCACAAGTTACCCCACCCACCAAAGTCAAATCAAAGTATTTTGGTATGGTTTCTGAAATAAATCGATTCAAATGTGTTTTTGTGTATTATCGAACCATTTTCATAACATTTTGTTGTCAATTTGAGTTCCTACACCCAAAGGAACATTGTTTGAAGACAATTTTCGTTCAACTTATGGAATTTACGTACTTTATATTTTCGCACACCCCTTCCCTGCATTTGCGTGTTTACACGGAAGCTGCACAGGTTTACAGCTTGACAACATTGTGCATCGTGTTCACCATGCTTCAAGCTTTAAAATGATGTATAGGAACCTTGGTACCTCGGGGGGTGAAGCGAACTCCGTAAATAGCCCACATATTTGATTTCATCTAAGGGACTATTCTACTAGAGTCCAGATAATAGAAATTGGACTTCTCAGGGAACAAGCCACAGAGCCACTATAGATTCAAATGAGATAGAAGTAAAAAAAAAAAAAAAAAAAAAAAGTGGTTTGGTTGGTTGGCTGATTGATTGGAGTTTAATGTCCCACCAACAGCTAAGGTCATATGGAGACGGGACCTCGGTTTATAGTCCCATCTGACGGACTGGAGAAGCCCAGGATCGAACCCGCGACCCCTGGTTTACAAGGTGAGTGATATAACCACTGCACCACGGAGGCTTCCCTGACAGGTTTGAACCCTGCTCACAGAGTTTACTCAGAGGTAATCTGACAGTTTAGCCAAATATTTGCAATAACTATGGCAGTATTTGTATCTACCTGATTCAGGCCGGTTCTACAAAAATCTGCAGTCTGTCGATTCTGGCCATGTACGGCTCACCTAAGCTACCCCTAAAATGTGCCATGATAAGTCCTAGGATTGGGCGAAATCTGTCTAAGTAGCAAACAGGTAAGAAGCTGATTCGAGAGTGAATAAGTACTAGTGATGGTTCAGTAAATACTGTTGAAGATTGCTTACCAACGGGTTAAGACAGGATCTCTTGAATTGTGGCCAAATTGATTAAGTGTGAAGGTATCAGACAGCTACTTGTAATAAGTGTTCCTGTACAATGAAACAGGCGGATTCTTATAACTCAATACTGGAAAAGCACTTGTTAAATGAGCCTGTGCTTGATTAAACCAACAATTTGGGTTTCTGACCTGGTCCAACACAAACCAAGCCGTACAGTCATAGAAGATGGTTAGAGGCTGGAAATTTCGGATTTAAGAAGAAGAATTGTACTATATGTGCAGCGAAAAGAAAGGCGCTGATCAGCTTAGCAGTTACTGCGAAGCTGATCTGCGCCTTTGTTTTCGCATATGCAGATTGTTGGTTTTCCCCTGCGGCGGCTCAAATCATATTTGAGACTACCATTAGGAAATCAGTCTTCTGTCATGGACTATCTAATGGCATAAATGTGACACCAATATGCTAGAATTTCTGCAAGTCTTAAAACATTTATAACATTCTGAAACATTTTTCATTCTAAGAAGTGAAACTACAAATTGATTCTAATCTATGTGGATTTATGATTTAGACCTAAATTGCATATGCTCTGCCGTCTATTGTAATAATTTGAGCCTTCGCATGAGAAAACAAACAATTTCTGGTTTCCGACAAGGTCAGACACAAACCAGTACGCAGTCACAGGAGCAGGCTAGAAGCTTGAGATTTTGGATTTAAGAAGAAGAGGGATTGTACTACATGTATGTGTGAAGCGAAAAAAGGCGCTGATCAGCTGTGTAGTTACTGAACAGCTGATCTGCATCTTTGTTTTGGCATATGCATGTTGTTGGTTTTCTTATGTGGCAGCTCGTTTATAGCACTAAGATTGTTGGTAAAACCAAAGTCATTTTGTCTGGCCTCTTTGACTGCATGGGGCCTGATATAAGGTTCTCTATTCCTATCTCCCTATGACCTTAGCTGTTTGGAGACATAACACCATAACAAAAAGAGAGTGTTTTTTTTTTCTATCTGAAATATATACAAATTATACATGCATACAATCAGAATCTAACAAGACCCACACTAACTTGTGTCTAAACTGGTTGAAACCCAAGTGGGCAAATATTCCCACGAGATGGCTCAATGTTTTCTATTAAAGTAAGTTTTTCCAGGTACTGACTCAGCCAGTGTTATCAAGTGTGGAATTTCCAGAACCCACTCAACAGGTAGCAGTATGACCTTCTAGACAAAAACATGTGACTGGTCTTAGTTTTCTGACAAATAAGCTCCAGCAAGCAAGCAAGCAGGACTTTATAATTGCTGATCAAAACTTTTACATCTTCTTATGTGGCATAAATACAATTGAATATTAAAATGTGTATGTATGTCTGTCAGCAACCCAAACGGGAAATTGGTATCAAATTTGAGCCCCATAGTATGATCTAGTCACAATCAGCCTGCGGAACTGTGTAATTTGATCAGTCTCTCTGCTGTGCAAGGCCTCAATATGCCCATTTTATTACACGCATTTCAATTTTTAAGTCCATAGCTAGGGCGGCCCCCATGGCCGAGCAGTTAAGAGCGCTGTTTCTTAATCACTCGATCATCTCACAGCTGTGTCTGGTGTGGGTTCGAGCCCTGCTCTGGCCACATGTGAGACAAGCCAAGTTCTGCTTGCAGGTGTGTAAGGTGTTTTTTCTTGGGGTTCTCCCGTTTTTCGCCCAACCTACTGATTGGCCCATCTCATATGAGCTGAAATAATCTTGAAAGGGACGTAAAACTGAATTTAAAAAAAAAAAGTCCATAGCTAGCTAGCTGGCTTAGTGTATAGCTGCAACGAGTTAATGATCTGACCTGTGAAAACAAGTTTGGTCCTAACAAGCCTCATTTCTAAGATAATTGGATTAGTTAAATTGAATTTACAGACTGACAATTAAATGTAGCACCAACAAAGGTAAAATAATAATTGCAGTTGTTTTCCAAAATATTTGGACAAGTGATCAAACCAAGCAATATTCACCAACATCATACGAGCCGCATCGTGAGAAAACCGGATTTTTGCCTAGGCGAAAACAAAGGCGCAGATCAGCTTCGCGGTAACCGCGAAGCTGATCAGCGCCTTTGTTTTCGCTACTCGGATAGTACAATTCCTCTTCTACTTAAATCCGAAATTTCAAGCTTCTAGCTCTTTTCTGAGCTTGTACAGGCCGGTTTGTGTCGGACCTGGTCGGAAACCCCGAAGACCGGTTTTCTCGCGTCGAGGCTCATACATGAGCTGTGTTTCTCTTTTTGACAATAGCTCAATCGGTATTAGTAACATGTCTGATTCATTGTGACGCCGACCCGCAACACATAGACACATCCAGCACATGTTTTCTTTTCAGGAAGATTTGATATTTCAGTGGACATTGTTCTTCTTCAAATAACACATGATGGTTATTTGAGCCGCCTCGTGGGAAAAACAACAATGTGGTTTCCGACCAGGTCCGACACAAACCTACCTGTACAGTCACAGAAAAGAGCTAGAAGCTTATAATTTCGGATTTAAGTAGAAGAGGAACTGTACTATCCGAGTAGCGAAAACAAAGGAGCTGATCAGCTTCGCAGTTAATGCGAAGCTGATCTGCGCCTTTGTTTTCGCCTAGGCAGATTGTTGGTTTTCCCATGTGGTGGCTCAAAAATGTACACTAAGTACTGGTAACATGCCTGCAGGGTTGCTTGGGAACAGTGTGGCTGGGATAACTGACTGTCAAAATTTGAAAAACTGCTTTGGACCGTAAAGCATTAAAGCAAAAGCCAACCTCAAACAGTTTACCAAAATTAAGTACACATTCTTTAAGACTTTTGCAACCAAAAGAGAGCTTTATAGAAGAGGAAGAGTGAACTTAGAATGTGCAAAATGTCATGGGGTTACCCTACTATGAGAGTCAGGGAACTGATCAAGTAGCCCCACTTGGTTGTGGGAAATGCGCCCGGACCATGTTTACGGTAGAACATAAGTACAGTAAAGATGACATTTTATGATCAAATTCACATTATTTATCAAATTTATTGAAGGTACTTTCAGTATTAAGGACACCTATAGAGCCTTTAAATGCTGAGCAAGGCTAACTGAAGAGGCCATTTGAATGAGAAATGATTACTCCATACGTCCAGGGCAGCAAAAATTCACATAAAATAATAAGTAGGCTCATACTGGCAGTTTGCACACCCTGCCATGTCAACTTAGCATTACAGTACCTAAATGCAACATGCTGACCATGTCGTTCTGTAGCTCAGTACATGTACGTCAAAAGGCCTTGCAATAACATAACTTTATGCATATTATGGTAAACCTGTTATCATGTACCTGTAGTCCCAGAGCAGCTCCTTATCATTATTTATCATGCTGAGTAGGCTTCTGATCTTCTTGTTGTTTTTTTTCATGCCAAACTTATTCTAACACATGGACTGGCATCTCTGCATGGCAGGGTAACTTGGAAAGGTTTGTATTAATGCTTTACATCCAAGGTTAACAGTTAAGGTCATGCTGGAATGGTCACTTTGCCACACTGTTCCTGCACAAGCTTCCAATAGGCAGGCTGCCAGTAGCTATTATACCAATTTCTTTCACCACTAACTGACAAAATGCTCTTTTTAAATCAGCAGAAGGGTGACAATGGCCGTAAATAGGTCAAGGAAAAATTGTCAATGACATTTTCTGTTTCTCAGAAATAAAATTATGCCACAGCAAATTGCAAAACAAAGAAATGACAAGCCAACACAGAACATGAAGCCCTAGTTAATCATAAAATATGAATTCATGCAAAACAGGTCCACCCCCAAGATAATTCATCCCTTCAGCTTTAGATTATACCATACATTACAGTAGAATGGTCAACCCCCAATTAAGCTTTAGATCATACCATACATTACAGTAGAACGGTCCACCCCCAAGATAATCCATCCCTTCAGCTTTAGATCATACCATACATTACAGTAGAACAGTCCACCCCCAAGATAATCCATCCCTTCAGCTTTAGATCATACCATACATTACAGTAGAACAGTCCACCCCCAAGATAATCCATCCCATCAGCTTTAGATCATACCATACATTACAGTAGACCAGTCCACCCCCAAGATAATCCATCCCATCAGCTTTAGATCATACCATACATTACAGTAGAACAGTCCACCCCCAAGATAATCCATCCCTTCAGAGCTTTAGATCATACCATACATTACAGTAAACCTCTTAATCAAGAATATTACATCAACACAACAGGAGTACAGATAATGTTGTATATTAAAAAAGCCATTTCTCCTTAAAATGATACTGTGGGCATTTGGTAAAATTGTGGGCATTTGGTAAAATTGTGTTGACCAACAAGTCACTTCGTATGAGCACAGGCAGCACTTTTATAATGCAAAAAATATGATTATAAATTATTATAACCAATTTGCAATCATTAATTTGCAAACAATTTGCAGTCTCACAGACATCGCTCATATTCCTGGCCTCGAGGTTATAAAACCTTTTTCATGCTCATCTCAGCTGAGACTAGAATTTATCCTGCTCATGAATGTTAAAATGCCAACAATTGTTGGCATTTTAACATTTATTAGCAGGATAAATTACAGAATTTTCTACCAATATTAAATATTTCTATATTTAGGAGCAATTTTAAATTTCATGCTTATTTGAGTTGATGCTGTCATGAGCTAAGAAAGTTGACATTTAGCTCTCACATTGTGCACTATGTCACTCATAGTAAATAGCAAACAGAAACTCATTTTATTTCAAAATTACCACAAAAATTGTCCATCAAAAAATAGCCCTCCTATACATAGCACCCCTCGCAAGTATTGAACTTATCTGGTCTTCTGAGTAGATTGATACTGATAATTTTGTTTGACTCATCAAATCCTGTTCCTTCAAAAAATTCTTGTGGGTGATAGATGTAATATTTGAGCTGTGGCACGATAAAACTTGTCTCCCATGTTTCAGCCCAGGTCAGTTCAAATTGGCCTAATCAGTTGCAGAAAAAAAATAGAAGCTTAAAATTTTGGATTTTAGAAGAGGATTTTTAGGATTTTTCTATCCATGATGTGACAACAAAGGTGCTGATCAGCTGTGCAGAATCTGCACAGATAATCAGCACCGTTCTTTTCACATAAATAGGAAAATATGTTTTTTCATGGTGTGGCTAATATGTAATATTTATGTTGGAACATTTATACTTAAAACATATGAGCCACCTCGTGGTAAAACGAACAATGTGGTTTCCGAACAGGTCTGACACAAACCGGCCTCTACAAGCACAGAAAAGAGCTAGAAGCTTGAAATTTCGGATTTAAGTAGAAGAGGAATTGTACTATCGGAGTAGCAAAAACAAAGGCGGTGATCAGCTTCGCGGTTACCGCGAAGCTGATCTGCGTTTTTGTTTTCACCTATGCAGATTGTTGGTTTTCCCATGAGGCGGCTCGTATCATTGTTCAAAGCAAGATCAGGTACACTCAGGTGTCTGGTAGAATAATTGAGCCGTGACTTGAGAAAATGAGTCTTCAGGATTTTCAAACAGGCCTGACACAAATCAGCCTGTACAGTCATAGAAGAAGGCTCAAAGTTTGATATTTTGGATTTATTAAGAAGAGGAATTATACCATCAGTTTAGCAAAAACAAAGGTCCTCATCAGTTGCGTAGTTACTGCAGAGCTGATCTGCCTCTTTGTTTTCGCATATGCAAAAAGCTGTTTTTCTCATGATGTAGCTAAATTGGAAATAACCATACATACTCCAATCCAATCAAAAGCAGAAATAAACATCCATACATGTAACTTTGAACTTAAGATAGTGCAAAGAACCCCTAAAAGAATTGGAATCCTGAAGAATACCAGTATTTTTCCGTAGGGCATAAAACATATCATAAGACAGAGGCTTTTAGCCTATCCTTAAGAAAATGTCCAGATAAAATACAATGGATTAAATAAAATTCAAGTTACTTTCTCTGAGAAAGGCTGATCAATTTCATTCTGTCGTGATATGTTTTGGTTATTTTGAGATGGGGCCATTTCCAGGGTATTTTCAACCTGACTTAATAAAGGCAAACCACCCACAGGGTGTAAACCATTTTTGCTCAATGACACAACTGGATCAAGAGTGTGACACACTAAACGCTAGGCCTGAATAATCACACTTACATATACTAAAAATAGTCAAAAATGCATCTCTGTAGTTTTAAAGGTTGGTTGAGGTACTGAGGGATATCTGGCTTAAAGTTCTTGGCAGTCACTGCCAGTAACTCAACAATCTCAAAGCCATGTTGGGACGGAGAAAATGCTTCCCAAGTGCTACTAACCACAACACTCACACAAATGTTTCTCAACTCTTTCATGATTTGATTCAGATACAGTACAAACGGCGCGATAGTTCTATAATACTCGCATTTCGCATGGATTTTGAACATTTTCCACGCAAGAAAAACAAAAAACTCGCGCGGAAAATCCGTGAATTTCGCATGAATTTTGCGAGAAATTTTGTTGCCAGTCGCGGGACTTTTCCACACTACGCTCGCGCATGGCGGGGAAATTTCACGTGTGGCGGGAAAAGTTCACGCGTGGATGGCACGAAAAGAAAATTACATGGAACTTGAAGTATGTTTTGACAAAATGATGTGTTGCATGAAAAGTCAAAGTGACACTTACGGTCTATAAACTTCTGAATATAGTTTCAAAAAACTTGAGTAAGTGTATTTCCATGTGTCCCTCATAACTTGTTGGTCGTTTGGTTCTTTAGATTAGTTGAATGTTCATGTCGTGACGTCGTCCTTATGGAATATAGTCAAGATACATGCATTATCCTGCGACATAACGTCGGAACATCGAAGTCATGAGTAACATCGATTGTGATAGGTCAGCATTGCGGTTAAACGTTACAGACGACATACATGTTTGTTGGAAAATCATAAGTGTGATAGGTCAGCATCGCGGTTAAACGTTATAAACACCACAAATATCCTAATTTTCCACCGGACGTCGACATCGTCAGTGACATTCACTGATAAACTACGATGTTTACAAAGCCTTCCTGGCGTCGTTCAGTCAGACGTAGCGTTGTATTCGCAAGAATCCCAGAATATTAAGGACTTGCACCTGTGGAAACACTTTGTCTATTTTGGAAACATCAAGGCAAGAAAATTCAGTCATATCTAGCAGTGGCAAAGAAAACAGTGATGAGGGGCGCATCCATGAAATACTCTACACTTTGTCATTTGTATTGCACTTTACCGTTAACATGTATCTCACTAGGACCGATCCTAAATACAGTACACGTCACACGCTTAATTCATGCGAGGAAATTCCCCGTGCTTCACGCTTCATGTGTGGAAATTCCCCGCGCGGATTTTACCGATGCAGGGGAGCTGCGAGAAACTCGCGCGGATTTCGCATGAATTTTGCGTGGATTTTACGTGAATTTTAATCCTTTCCCGGCTATTCCCCGCATCGCGCGGGGACAGGGAATATCGAACCTTCGCGGTGTCTATACAGATACTTGTACATGTAGCACTTGCATGTCGATGAGATAGCGGCTTAGTTGTACTGTAGAACAGAAGTGAACCTTTGGAAACCATGCTGACAGACAGAAAGATAGTAGAAGATAGAAAAAACAACTTTATTTAGAGTCAACATTCAAATGTACAACAGGATAACATTAGGAATTGGCTACTTTGCAGACAAACAGAAAGAATGCTTTCAAATCGTCGGTCGGGTGACAAAACCTCGTAACTCGACTTTTTGCCAAAATGTTTTTTTTTTCACCACAGGAATAATAGACATGAGGCGCACATTCTGTCAAAATATCGTAGTCCAAGGCCAATCAGAACACATAAAAGAAAAAAATAATAAAAATTGCTTGTGTTACAAGTATTTGGCATAATATTTTCACCAATTTGTAGTCAAAATGTCCTATAACATGCTAAAATAGGGTCAAAAGGTCGTATCTCAGTCAAAAAATTGTGACAAAATGAGTCAAAAAGTCGTATCACACCCAATTATTTGATTTTTTCCATGATCCTTTTCATTAATTTAAGAAAGAAAAAAATCTGTAGTATGAATTTTTGTAAATAGTATTATATCTGAATTTAATAAAAATTGAAAGCACCCATAAAAAATTATTAAGTTTTTTGTCTCTCCTGAAAAGTTGGAAAATTGCAGATACGAGGTTTTGATACCCAACCGACGAAATGCTATGTGTGTGTTTACATGCATATTGTGGACTATTATATGCTCTATGGTTTTGCAATTACAGATTATATGCCCCATTGTACAACAATAGCTAATAAACAATACATTTAACACATTTCTTCCCAGGTTTTGAAAATAAAGCTACATTTGTTGGTTACCAAATCATCTGAGGCACATTCAATAGAGTAAGTGTCACTGAGAGCACACCCGTTTGATTTCTGAATGGGACCTACCGCGCATATGCTAGTGAGTAGTATTCATGAGCAGAGACGTGCAATACCCTGGTTTCCTTGACGACATATGGCATGACTGATGTAAATAATTTGTAAATGCTATGAAAATCACACACAGACCTAAAAACTTATTCTAAATTTTTTAGATGTATTAAAAATTAGAAAATTCTATTTAAAATAATAATAAAATAAATGAACTTGTTCTTCATAAAATGCCAAGGGCCGCCATCTTCAAGCAGTGTACAGTCACTATCGTTCAAAATGCAGTTTGTTGTTGTGTGAGCACTCGCGAATACATTGGCTTTATTGAATGCATGGATTGTACAGTACCATAAGCAAGAAACTCAGTTTAGTTAAATAATTTTCTAGATAACAGAGGCAAAATTTTGAGCTATTCAAGCTCAGAGTCCAGAAATCATGCATAATGAAACCTCTCAGCCGTTGATCAGTCTAAGATCAGCCACAGTGCAGGTTGAATATTGATGATACATAGATCTACATCTGAAATGTATGTCAGCCCTAGTGTCTGGATGTTTTGCGACCTAGTCCGTTCGCCATTCGCTACACGCCTTGGCCCTTTTGCGACTTGGTATTTTTCACACCTTCTCACACTGTTACTACCCTAGACTGTTCACTACCATGCTGTTTTTCACGGCTTTCCACCAATTAACTGTTCATTATTCACCCACTAAGTTGAACTTCTGTTCACTGTTGCGTAGTATGACTTTAATAATGCTCGTTTTTATATAATCAATAACTATTCATGTCGGGACATTGTCTTCAGTTTATGAGGATGCTGTCATGACACATGAAATGTGCTTTTAAAAAAACCACCACAATAAACATTTAAAGTTTATATATATATATATATATATATACAGGTGGTTTGACTAAACCACTTTTTCTGGACAGGAAACATATTTCAAAGCCGGTCTGAGTTTTTAATATTTGTTGTACATATTTCATGAAACAAAATCAAATATATAGTCTAATATTGATAGAGCTTCACTATCATTTTCATTGCATTTTGTATGAGGTTAAGAAAATAATGTAAAATATTAGGTAGCGAACAGGTAGGTCGCGAATCGACCAGAAACCTCAGCTCTCACAACATGTTAACAAGTATCTGTCAAACTTGTACGGCGTCCATTGCAGGTGTCCCGCAACATTAAAAGGGCAGAAAAAGGTGTCCATGACAACAAGACTAGTTTCTTTGGTGGAAATGCTTTAGATACCAGGGGCAGATCCAGGATTTCTGGAAGGGGGGTTCATATCCATCAAGAGGGGATTTGTTTTCAACATTTTATTTGATTTTTCATGAATTCCCCCATGAAATTAGAATAATTTGGTCCCAGACATGCCAGAGGAGGATTCAAAAAACCACCTTAACCCTCTCTAAATCCGCCACTGGATACAGAACAATGATACAATCACACATTCTGCTACAGTGGTTTTTCAACATACTCAACAAGGTTCCACCAGAAATGATCCCTTTTACATGGCACATGTTAACAGTTTAGTACTACTATGACTCATAAAAAGACATTCACTTCATTCCATAAAATGACTGGTCCACACATATTTAATCAACAATGCAATAAGCATCTTTAATGTTGAAAAACGCCTCTGTTTAATTGTGAGTCAGTCAAAATCAATGAACCGTGAGCTCTCAGAATCAGCAACTCTTTTCACAATCTGAAGGCCAGTACCAAAAATAAGGGCCTTTAATTGATTGGCCTTACATAAATGGACATTCATGCTTTCAAAACTTACTAAAATCACCGGACCGGTGTCTTTCATCGATCAGATTTCGTCTGTTTTTTCGAAAATTTCTTCCAATTAGTTCCACTTGCAGAGTCTTGGTTCCATTTCTTTATTGTTACTATTTTTATGAACCAATGAAAAGCGGGGAACGATTTATCACCGTGTGGCTTCTAAGATATGTGTTTTTCGAGCCGATGAAACCGAACCAAATCTGATCAGCTACAGGAAAACAGAAAACAGATGGAATCAGGTCACAATTACTTCCCTTGATTGGTAGAACACGATACGGATATACTTACACACAAAATAGTTCCCCTATTTATTGGGGTGTAAAGTTGACAAATCATGTTGAATTGCTGATTTTGATGTCAGATTGGTTAGATTGTTGTCTAAGCTTTCAGGAAATGTTAAATTAGTGGAGATATCTGGCAATTTCAGGTATTTAACTGCCAACTGAACCACCCCTTATGCGGTTGCTCCTAGGCTGGCGGATAATTGACGAAGACACCGGTATGTTTAGAAATTGGCAGATACCTCCCAAACGAGCCGGTCAACCCATATTTTAATCTTGATTAAAAGTACTGGCATACAGTGCAGACTTGGAGAAAATCTTCAGAACAAAGCCAGCAATGTCATTTAAGAAGGTAGGAGGCAAAACAAATGATTAAACTATATAGTAAAATTAATTGTGGTCTGGGTCCTGCTATGCATGGCATATAATTTGGGTACCTGATGTCTTTATTTTTCAGATTTTGGATGTTTTAGAGCTGTTAGAGTCCTGAGATTTGTCAGATAGACAGGAGAGAAGCCAAATTTGAAGTTACAAGCTGCTTGGTAAGTGTTTTTCTTCAACTTTTCAAAATTGATCGCGGTCGCTCGGCTAAAGCGGTAACCGAAAATTGTCAAAATTTAAGGTCATTGCACTGTCTACATGCTGTTGTGGACCCAGACCAACTAAATTTGCTGTAGAAAGATAGAATACACCTCAGAGGTTGCAAAACACTTTAGTTTGTTTAAATATTCCCATTATCAAGGGAGATATTGCAGAAAAACATAATATTTTTGACGTCGAAAAATAGTCGCGAAAAGCGTCGCAAGCCGATGAATGGGGTATTTGTTTTTAAATGTCTGTCAGACTATGGAACTTGATTCCATTGATCTCATACTGCCAGGACTGTCTCTGTAAAGATGCTATTGCAGACTAATAGGCTTTTCTTTTGATTTAAAAGCAAAATGAGGACCTGATAGGAATCAGGTCACAATTACTTCCCTTGATTGGTAGAACACGATACGGATATACTTACACACAAAATAGTTCCCCTATTTATTGGGGTGTAAAGTTGACAAATCATGTTGAATTGCTGATTTTGATGTCAGATTGGTTAGATTGTTGTCTAAGCTTTCAGGAAATGTTAAATTAGTGGAGATATCTGGCAATTTCAGGTATTTAACTGCCAACTGAACCACCCCTTATGCGGTTGCTCCTAGGCTGGCGGATAATTGACGAAGACACCGGTATGTTTAGAAATTGGCAGATACCTCCCAAACGAGCCGGTCAACCCATATTTTAATCTTGATTAAAAGTACTGGCATACAGTGCAGACTTGGAGAAAATCTTCAGAACAAAGCCAGCAATGTCATTTAAGAAGGTAGGAGGCAAAACAAATGATTAAACTATATAGTAAAATTAATTGTGGTCTGGGTCCAGATACCAGAGACTAGAGAACCTGACGACGTTGGATTCCGTTTAAGTTGAATGTCGGTAATTTGTGTAACCCGAACCCGAGTTCCGAGATAGCATACCCGAGTTGAAAATTTAAATCTTATAACACAACCATATAAAAGAAAATAAAGAATATTAAACTATTTGCTTTAACTAAATACACCATTTTCCATTACTTTTATAACAAATATTCCAAATATGTAATCTTATTTGCTTTTGCAAGCACTATTTCGGTTTCAAACTTGGTAAAATGTGTAGGCGGAATTTACCAAGGGAAGTAAATCGCGCATAACTAAACAGTAATAAAACACGGTACCGACGGCGGGAACCCGGGGACCAAATAAATATTGCGCGCAAAGATAAGTATGAAAATTACAACAACTGTAGTTTACAGTGTTTTGGTACATATACATATACGTGTACATTTTTAACACTAGCAACTAAAGGTCACTTACAAAACCATAATATGTTCGACCATAGTTAAAAGGCCACCTAAGCTAAGCCGTCTAGCGAAAGTGGAACGAGGTACTGAAAAGAGCGGAGTGAAGGCTAGCCAGCTGATCCACGAAAGTGCATGTAGGGCTTCATATTCGTCCAAATCTGTTGATTTCCCTATATTGAATACTGACGTGGTTTTGTAAGGCTAGTGATAATGATTTTTTGCATTGTTTTATTTACTTTGCAAGTTATGTTAACATAACGTTTAATTATTCTTGTGAGGCTTTCATGTAAGATCATAAGGCGTGGCTATGATTCTTTAGAATTCATGGGAGGTGGGGCTGGAAGTTTTCTTTCATATGTTTTCATTTGTCTGTCAAGTCATATGATCTTAACGTCAGATGTTCATTTTGTTACAATATTTTCTATTAGTTGCTTTTGGTCACATGTAGGCCTAAGTAATCATTTGACTATTTAATTCCAGTTTTGGCGCTAAGAATCGCGCTCTGCTCATAACTTTTCTGGCCAGTGAAAAGGTTTGACGTTTTTGTCCGAAAATGGCAGCTGAAAAATTTCCCCAGCCCCCCCCCCCCTCCTAATTTTCTTACTATTTTGCAATATTTACAAGTTTTCATGATTCTTTCATGATGGTTCATTTGATTTGAATATTTTCGTAAATTGTGGGCTACTTCGTTGACCTGTATTTTTAACTTGTTTTCTCATGTATCATTGATTATACATGCATTTAGGTGGGCTTTAATTGCCTTTTATTCTGAATTCAAAATATTTAAACGTGAATTTGGCTGAGTGACAAAAATGTTATTTTCTATTCCGCCAATAAATTGCATTTTTAAGCTATTTCTGTATTATTTATTTTTAAAACCCGAACATGCAATAATTATATCTAATGAAAATAGTGTTTTAATAACTTGTTGGTCTTTTACTATACACAGACAATTGACCCAGTTAAAAGTTCAAATTCTGCACATCTTCCTGTACTTGAAAACCAATAAATAGATATAGATTGCAGAAGCTATATTTCCTCAGACTGAGTAAAAATCTGAGTTTGCGGTTCAAAGTATATATATATAGTTTGACCAAAATACGCCACGATGGCAAAGTGGTAGAGCATCGGACTCCGAATCGAGAGGACCTCAGGTACTGGGTTCGTCGCCACTGGACATGTTCATGTCCTTAAACATAGCACATTTACTACCCATAGTACTGGTAAATACCCAGAAAGCGGTGGCTCCGTCTCGATATGACTGAAAAATGTTGACTTGGACGTTAGACATGAAAACAAACAAAAAACAAACGCAAAGTGGTCCATTGAAACGACAAAACACCCCATAAGAATACGTATTTACAAAATCACCAGTTACGTTACCACTTAAACCGTTGTCACACTATCGCGTATCCACTCCCGTATCTACGGCGTATCGTGATACGAAAGGTAGGCCACGCGTACGTCGTACATACGTAAGCATACGTAGCTCATACTCCTCGATGCGTAGCTCGATCATACTCCTCATACGCCGAGGTACTACGTTTTATTTGCGTGTGCACTTAAAAATTCATGTACGCCATACATACGTTACACATACGTGGTTCACACGGAAGCATACATACGTCACACATACGTGGTTCACACGGAAGCATACATACGTCACACATACGAGGTGGGTCCCGGGAAATCATAAACATGTTTAATAACTCGCGAACGGTTGGTTAAAATTTAAAGATAGTTTTATGCTTTTAAACTACATTTCTACAGAGAAATCAGTAAAATTATTAGTTCAATTGCTTACAAATTGTAAAAGTTATGGACATTTACACGAGGGTGTATCAGCGTAACCGGAGCACGTTGAAAATCATTATGCTACGTTTTTGTGGAGGGGTGGATGAATGGTTTGTATGCAGTCTCTTTATTAGAGCTGTAATGGTGATGAATATTGTCATCTAAGCATTGATTAAGTATTCTTAGTTAAAATGATAGTCAATTATTTGAAATAGAAATGATAAAAAGACAAAAATAGCATGATCAATTTTATTTTCGTATGAGGGACAACCATTTTTTTTAGACTGAAATAAAACAAAAAGATGTCGCATGTTTTAAACGACAACAAGAAACAAGCATTTAGAGTATTTAAAGAAAAATGCACACAAAATCATCACTCAATCATTAATGACACATTAGAAGGTTGATTTTATAAACCAATTTTGTTAAAAATACCTAACTGGAAGAAAATGTAACGGAGTGTCTAATTTTGCGCCGTAATACATACATTACGTCACTATTTTCCAATAAAATAATTTCACTATGTTGTAAAAAAATTGTATAAAATCAACGCTGATGGTGGAAATAATTTCAAACTTCCAAAAACTTATCTTACATAGTTACTCGTGCAACTGTTAGCGCTGTGTAATGCCATCTCAACTCGCAGTTACAGGAACTGTTGAATTTAATCTTTATGAATTTCAAAAAGGAGTTTTTGTCGTGCGCCGTAGAAACCTACCCCTCTTGGCATAAATGCATATAACTATGTTGTGTAAAGGACCAATTCATCCATATTTGTACGAAATGTTTATTAGATGTATGCAAAGAGACCATATTATATTTCACGCAATTCTGCATACATATTCTTGTTTTATTACAAATGTCTACGTATTTCTGGGACAGGCCCCGTACGTGGTTCACACGGAAGCAACGTGGCAGGTACGCCGTAGATAAGTAGCTCATACTCCTGATACGTCACACGTACGTCGCAGTTAACATGCCACGTAATCGTATGTACAGCGAACCTGTCGTATCTGCTATTTATGTGTGACGTATGTGTGGCGTATCCTGAACTCTCTTTTTGTATCTACGGCGCACCAGCGACGTACGTGTGGCGTATCTGGCGTATCAGTGGCGTATGTGCTACGTACGTTTCGCTGCTGTGGAGTATGTATGACGTTTTAGGAGTATTAGAAATATTTTGTGGCGTTCCAAGAGAATCTTGATGCTGTTTCTGATTGCGCCTTTTTCTGATCGTTGCCTACTTGTACCTTTCTTTATGCATGTTTTCGATTTTCCGTGATCAGTCAGTGATCAGATGTTTCTCAAGTCGGGGTGCCGTGCAGGGTTCTTTCAGGGCTACGCTTGATGTAGCCTCTGTCTTCTCTGTCTTTGTTCATGTCGTGTTACGACCAGGTTTGGGAGCTTAAAAATGCCCCCCCCCCCCACCACCACCATAAAGACTTTTTTCTTCAGTGTTAATCTAGATTTTCTAGATCTATCCGGTGGCATCTTCGACCTCTGATAATTGATAACTGTAATGTGCGAATTGCATGAACAAAGTGAAGCATCCTTTTGTTCTTATAGGTATTAAAAGACAATTGGTACAAACAGATACGTCGCAGATGGAACGTAGTACATACGCCGTTGTATGCATGGGCGAAAACAAAGACGCAGATCACTGCTCAGCTGATCAACCTCTTTGTTTTCGCTACACAGATAGTACAACCCCTCTTGTGCTAAAATGCGAAATTAAGAGCGTCTAGCCTGCTTCTGTAACTGTAACAGTCCATCATTGGTCAGAACCTCAAATTGTTGGTTTTCATTTTGATAATTGATGGCTATACGACAAATTATTTTCATACGGTTTATCTATGCGGATGAAAAAAGAACGAGAACATGGAGAAGGCAATGATCAGGAAAATGGGCAATCAGAAAAAATCTTACTCCAAAAATCGAGTTGGGAAAAACTAAAAACAATTAGGTACTTATAAAGAAAACATATCGTAGTCCGAGTGAGCAGCTATTTCCCAATAGGCGGTCACTCAATCATCCGAACTTTACTAAAAATAAAGCGATAGCTCTACCCTTGTAAGCTACATGATTATAAGAATTACGAAACAAACATGCAACTCATGGGCACATGCCGACTTCTCCAACAATATGTAAATAGTTAGACTACTGGAATATTTTATATTTTAGATTTTTCTGTCCATGTCCATTTTCAATTTAGTCTAAATCAGAATAATTTCGACACACAGTCATCTGACATTTCAGCAGAGCATCACGCAAACATGTCCATGTACTATTTACCCCCTTTAAACCCTTTTCATATAGTGAAACTGGAGTTTTACAGGAGTATACCCATTTTTCGTAATTATTTTGATCCAAACCATCAAGTAGCTTATGAGCTCATATTCTCTTGAAAACATAGATTGTGTGTACAACAGCAGTCGCACATTCTCTACAGTGAAAATATCGGCTGATATCAGTTACTAGTGAAAATATCAATATCAATTCTGCAGTGAAAATATCACTTTTATCCATTTTTGATATCCATTAATTTCACTGCTGAGTATAAAATAAATGACGTTACACACACGATAACGTAATTTTGTCAAAATGCGACATTTATGAAACGCTGATTCAAACACAAGCATTGTTTTATTTTACGTCCAATCATAATGAAAATTTGCATGCAGAAAATATAGTTCAGAAGTATTTTTAGCTCACCTGAGCCGAAGGCTCACAAGGTGAGCTTATAGGATGGCCATGATCCGGCGTCCGTCTGTCCGTAGGTCAAGGTCATCTCTTGACCTTGGCCAGTCTGTCGTCCATACACACTTTTCAAAGATCTCCTTCTCTGAAACTGTTGGGCCAATCAAAGTGAAATTTTATGTGGAGCATCCATGAGTAGGGGAAATGGAAGTTTGATCGCGAAATCTAGGTCACATTACCAAGATGGCCGCCACGCCCATATATGGTAAAAACCACTCAAAAATCTTCTTCTCCAGAACCGGCAGGCCGATTTTCATGAAACTTGGTATGTAGCATCTGAGACTTTAGCCCATCATAGTTTGATAAAATGATGACCCTAGAATGACCTTGACCTAATTCACGGCAAGGTCAATTTTGGAAACATAGGCTTTTACATGGGAAAAAGTAAAACTATGGATTTTTTGAAAACTATTGCAGCCTGATGCTTGAAAAGTGGTAGATGCAAACAACTGATGGAGTAGATGAAGGTATGTGATTAATTTAGGTCAAGGTCATCTCTTGACCTTGGCCAGTCTGTCGTCCATACACACTTTTCAAAGATCTTCTTCTCTGAAACTGCTGGGCCAATCAAAGTGAAATTTTATGTGGAGCATCCATGGGTAGAGGAGACAAAGGTTTGATCGCGAAATGCAGGTCACATTACCAAGATGGCCGCCACGCCCATATATGGTAAAAACCACTCAAAAATTTTCTTCTCCAGAACCGGCAGGCCAGTTTTCGCGAAACTTGGTATGTAGCATTTGGGACTCCAGCCCATCATAGTTTGATCAAATGATGACCATAGGATGACTTTGACCTATTTTACAGCAAGGTCAATTTTGGAAACATAGGTTTTTACATGGGAAAAGGCGAAAGCAATGGATATTTTGGAAACTGTTGCAGTCTGAGACCTGGAAGTTGCTAGATGCAGACAACCAATGGAGTCAATGAAGGTAAGTAATTAATGAAGGCCAAGGTCATTTCTTGACCTTGACCCAAAGTCATTTAAATATCAAAATTAAAATTATGGTTTTCTCATAAATCACTGGGTTTGGAAACTATCGCAGCCTGAGACCTGAAACTTTGCAGATGCAGACAACTTATGAATTCAGTAAAGGTGTGTGAGTATTCATGGTCAAGGTCATTTCATGATGACTTAATACTCCAAGATCAGGCTTCAGGTGAGCGTTGTCAGGACCAATGGTCCTCTGGTTTTAAATTGGACGGGGACATTTTTGAAACGCTATAAAGCAATGAAATTAAGAATGTTGCAATGAAATAATTAACGCAATGTTTACGTCAGCAGAAGCATTTTGACATTCAAATATTAAGTAAATATGATAACAACTAACAATTTACTTGATTATTGCTTTCAAAAATCAACCCTTGAAAACAAATTAATAGTTACAAAACTTACCGGAGTCATTTTTCGCCGCAATCTTACTACCCGTTGATGCCACCAGTGTCAAAATTATGTCATTTTTTGTCTGACGTCCGTGCAGTTTTGCACCTCAATTTCGCAAATTTCTTATAATAAGCGCGAAACAGCTATATTCTTTTCTTTACTACAAGTTACAACGTCTATTTTGTTGTACTGTGCAAACATTTCATTAATAAAATGACAGTCATAGTTGCCTTAAATACTTGAAAGATATATTTTGTAAAAGAATAAAATAACAGCTTTCCGGTGAAATATAATCATTCTATATGGCTGTTTATCAGAAACAAATACTATCCGCTTATTACAGCGAGTAGCGCTACTCACAAATGTACCCCAAACTGAATACACAAGAGGCGGTGATTCTGTCTCGGCATGACTGAAAAATTGTTTGTTGGAACGATAAACACCACTAACCATTCAATTAGAATAAAGGAGTTGAGCACGCTGTGTACTAAACCAGTGTCTTTAGAGACCCTGACTGAACATAGCGAAAACGGCATTCGCTTGTGTCGTTTTTTTTTTGTTTTTTTTTTTTCTGAAAATATACCTATGGTTTCCGAACAGGTCCGACACAAACCGAGCTGTACAAGCACTGGGGATGGCTTAAGGCTGGATTATTTAAATTGATGATTTTATTTTAAAATGTAAAGCCGGGAATCGTACTATCCATGTAGCGAAAACTAAGGCGCTGATCAGCTTCGAAGCTACTGAGTAGCTGGTCTGCGCCTTTGTTTTCGTATATGCCGATTGTCGGTTTTCTTATGCGGTGGCTCAATTATAATATGTGTTTTGTTTCACTCTAATTCGAGTACATATTATTTTTTCTTTCTCTGTTTTCTTTCCCTTTTTCGCTCTAAAACATAAATTGTCGGTATTCGTTAGAACCGCCTCGGTTTTTATGTGTATCCACAATCACTGCTTTGAGGAAGCATAAAAACAGGGGGGGGGGGGGCGGGGGGGGGGGAATACTGTAAACTACAGTTGTTGTAATTTTCATACTTATCTTTGCGCGCAATATTAATTTAGTTCCCGGGTTCCCGCCGTCGGTACCGTGTTTTATTACTGTTTAGTTATGCGCGATTTACTTCCCTTAGTAAATTCCGCCTACACATTTTACCAAGTTCAAAACCGAAATAATGCTTGTAAAAGCAAATAAGATTACATATTTGGATTATTTGGTATAAAAGTAATGGAGAATGGTGTATTTAGTTAAAGCAAATAGTTAAATATTCTTTATTTTCTTTTTTTATGGTTGTGTTATAAGATTTAAATTTTCAACTCGGGTATGCTATCTCGGAACTCGGGTTCGGGTTACACAAATTACCGACATTCGTTTAAGTTTGGCCCTTGTAACTGGAATTTTAACCGTGGCTATTGACTTTCAAATTATACGCTTTTAACCAAACCTGGGACTTATTGTGGTTACAAAGTGACATTATATGTTATAAATATTGCCCAAGTCAGCTGTTGAGCCTGTATAGGCTGGATCCCTTCAACCAACCAACCGACCAATCGCATGTCGAGGTACCCGGAAACAGTCACAAAACAACGACAGTCACAAACCAAAGTTTACCTTACGAAAAGCTCAAAGTGGTCAGCTTCAGCGCGGGCATTTTCTTGGAGAAGCGTCTGCCAGAGAATCTAAAAGTAACATAATCTACCACCACTCCAGGAAAGAAGGTAGGCAAACTTCAAGGTGGTGGAGGGGCTGGTGCCTATAATGTAGTCTCATGACTTTTTGATTCCTGTTCGGGGGAAACGCCTTGTGAACAAGCTAAAACAGAACAAGTAGGCAACGATCAGGAAATGGCGCAATCAGAAAAAGACTCCCACTCCAAAAACCGAGGCGGGAAAAAAGACTAAATTAACAATCAGGTACTTATACCATGAAAATATATCGTAAGCCGAATGAGCAGCTATTTTCCCAAAAGGTGGCCACTCAGTTACCTAAACTTAACAAAAAATATGATAACATACATAAGGCGTCAACAGCACAAAAAATTTAAACACCAAGACAATAAGAACCACCACAGAAGTATCGCCATGAAACGATCAGTAATATAAAATTACTGGCGGGCTTAAATCGATTTTACATGTACCTAACCTCACCCTCAGCTTCTACAGTGGTTCACAACATTTAGTTAGTTTTTCGGTCCTCGTGATGAATCTCTAGCTAGTCAGTGAATCATCATGGACAAACAAGTAAATCATGATAAATGCCATGATGAATCAAAACGAGGACTCACAAACTGAGTAAGCTGCCCGACGATGGAGATCCCTTGGCGCCCAATAACTAACTAACTCCGGAGCAAAAGAAAAACACCAGTTGAACCCCGGTGGGCCAAGCAACAGACAAGAAGCTCCGGCCCCAACGAACTAAAATGAATAGCTTCATGTCGGGACCATCATAGAGTCTGACGCCCGACCCACCGGCGTGCAATTAAAGAAGGCAGCATAGTTATCAACCATGATTGGGTTAAAAACTAAGCCTGCAGACTGTCGCATAACATTTAAGTTATATCCTATATGTCTGTAACGCGTAATGATTTTTCTGAATTGAAAAGAAAAATCATTCGTTCATATTAGTTTCTTAAATTTGTAAACCAAGTCACTATAAAATTCCGGTTCCGAAAGGCCCTCGCGTAAAAGGGTCTTTAGTCCAACATTAAATTTGGAAATCAGTTCAAAGTGTCTGCGATAAAATTTAGAAAAGGTTTTTCGAAGTTTATGATACCGATAGCCCTGCTGAAAAAGTTTGGCACCCTGACCCACCCTCGTATCTGCAAGTCCTCGTTTTTGGTTCATCATGGTCATCATTTATTCGTTTGCCCTTGATGATTCATTTACTAGTTAGAGATTCACCAAGAGATCCGAACGACTAATTAACCATTGCGGAAGATGAGGATGATGTTAGGCGCCTGTAAAACCTGTTTATGCCTTTATATTACTGATCGTTCCAATGCGATACTTCTGATTGAGATTTGATAGAGTGGACATTCAAAAGAGCATTAAAAAACTATGGTTCACTTTATTTGGCCTGTAATGACAGAAACGCATTTTTCACTTCCTCTGACCAAAATCGATATACACTTTGGTCATGTCAGAATGTATGCGATGTCTTATCCTGTCTCCTGGATATTATTTATATTAGATTTAGAACCAAGTTATACAGACAAATTGTTGGAATCCCGATGGGTACTAATTGCGCCCCTCTCGTAGCTGATCTATTTTTATACTGCTACGAAAGAGACTTCATGGATTCTCTTAACCATGACAATCAAGCTGATGTTATCGAGGCTTTTAATTCGACTTCTAGGAACCTCGATGACCTTTTGAACATTGACAATCCTTATTTTGAAGGCATGGTCAAACAAATTTATCTCCCTGACCTACAGTTTAATAAAGCAAACAACACAGATACTGAAGCCCCATTTTTAGACTTACATCTTTCTATTGCAAATGGATTCGTTTCTTCTAAAATTTATATTATCTATTTATCTTCATATACTGAGTCGATCAATTTCTGATCATCATCTCAGGTGTTGAGAAATTGATATTAAACTCGATGACAGTAAACTTTCCTTTTTTGGATGGTGACGTTCCTCGCCGAGCTTCTTATGGCGTATACATTTCGCATCTTATTAGGTTTGCTAGAGTCTGCAATCATGTTGCGGACTTCAGTGAGCTAAATAAATGTTTAACGGCAAAACTTCTCCAACAGGGCTATCGGTATCATAAACTTCGAAAAACCTTTTCTAAATTTTATCGTAGACACTATGAATTGATTTCCAAATATAATGTTGGGTTAAAGACGCTTTTATGTGAGGGTCTTTCGGAACCTGAATTTTATGGTGACTTGGTTTACAAAAAGAAACTTATAGGAATTAATTATTTTTCTTTTCAGTTCAGAAAATTCATAACACGTTACAGACGTATAGGTTATAACTTGAATGTTATGCGACAGTCTGCATGCTTAGTTTTTAACCCAATCATGGTTGATAACTATGCTGCCTTTGTACCTTTTTCTTTAATTGCACGCCGGTGGGTCGGGCGTCAGACTCTATGATGGCCCCGACTTAAAGCTATTCATTACCCGAAATTGTACAATATGGCCCATCTTCTCGCTTTGAATGTTTTACTGCTTCCAAAGGATCTAAAAATTATTTTTATTTTCATTCTAGTTGGTTGGGGCCGGAGCTTCTTGTCTGTTGCTTGGCCCACCGGGGTCCAACTGGTGTTTTTCTTTTGCTCCGGAGTTAGTAGGTTATTCGGCGCCAAGGGATCTCCATCGTCGGGCAGCTTACTCAATCTGTGAGTCCTGGTTTTTGATTCATCAGGATGTTTATCATGATTTATTTGTTTGTTCTTGATGATTCATTGACTAGTTAGAGATTCACCACGGGGACCGAAGAACTAACTAAATGTTGTGAACCACTGCAGAAGCTGAGGGTGAGGTTATGGTCATGTAAAACCGGTTTAAGCCCGCCAGTAACTTTGTGTTACTGATCGTTCCAAGGCGATACTTCTGTGGTGGTTCTTTTTGTTTTATGTCGTGGTGTTTAATTTTTTTGTGCTGTTGTCGCCTTATGTATGTTTTCATATTTTTAGTTAAGGTAACTGAGTGGCCACCTATTGGGAAAATAGCTGCTCATTCGGCTTACGATATGTTTCATGGTATAAGTACCTGATTGTTAGTTTGGTTTTTTTCCCACCTCGGTTTTTGGAGTGGGAATCTTTTTCTGATTGCGCCTTTTCCTGATCTTTGCCTACTTGTACCTTTTTAAATGAATCAAATGGTATAAACCCCGGTGTCTCGTATAAATACACCAGTGTTATGCAATTCCAAATGTTTTATTTGACTGCAAGTTCTACCGATGACGACACAACGACATGTGAATCTATTTCTGAATTTAAACTGTGTAATACATCCTCTGTAAGGTGTCTACCAATAGATTCAAACCTCCATAAAAGAGAACTCAGCTTGCTATTCTAACACTGTGGCGTCGTCAAAAGGAACTATTAACAGAACGACAAATAGTAAATCTGGAAAATCCTTAGAGTTATTTTGATACATAAAATATAATGTTTTGAAATTCAGTGTGTGCTGTGAAAGAACTTGATTAAACGCCGAACACACAAACATGGAAATCCGCAGTCAAAGAAGTCGTAAACAGATATTGATCAGAAATGAATCTTCAACGACTGAGGTTCGTGTGAAATCTCCCCTTTAGTACTACGCAGTATCTTTAAATTGGGTGCATAAAATTATGAGACACACATCCTGTTTTTCTCTGACTACATTGACTCAATAGTTCCCGATGTAAGAAAATGGATTGTGGAGTGTAGAATGTTAACCGGAGCTTATACACTTAAAACTCAGATGTTGTCTGAATTCAAATGTAGAGTTTCGATTTCAATGCCATTTGGCAGCAATAAAAATTGATACGTTTGTATCCTAACCTAACTACGTCGTTAATTGCGTCATGAAAAATGAGTAATATTAGAGCAAGAAGGTATAGTAGGCAATGATCAGGAAAAGGAGCAATCAGAATGAAATTCCCACTCCGAGAACCGAGGTAAAAAACAACAACAACAACAACAACAACAACAAAAAAAAAAAAAAAAAAAATGACAATTAGGTACTTATACTTATAAAACATATCGTTAACCGAGTGAGCAGCTATTTCCCAATTGGCGGCCACTTAGTTACCTGAACTTAACTAAAACTATGAAAACATACATAAGGTTCAAACAGCACAAAACATCGACTCCAAAACTTAAAACAAATAGAACCAATACAGAAGTATCGCCTTGGAACGAACAATCTTTCATTCAAATAGCAATGTCATTAAAGTCTAAAAACTTGCCTCTGATAATGGTTTTTCGCAGAAAATGTTTGTATGGGGGACGGCAGAAACATTATTTTGATGTCAAAATCTTGATCTTAGTTTGTTCTAACAGGACGTGCAAAAAATGAAAATCAGTGTAAAAATAAAGTTTTTATGGCCAAAATGAATTTTGCATAGGGATTTGCATTGGCAAGGGAGATAATCGATGAGCATGAAAATGCATATTTTTCAAGAATTTTTACCTGATCATGAAGATTTTGTCTCAGGTATGTCATTTGTGTCAATTTATAATAATTTTGAGCAATCATGATTAAATAGCTAGAGTTTAAAAATTTTGCGGGAAAATATTTACCTCCCTTCCATGAGATTTTTGTACAGGAAATCCCTATTCAAAAATGTTTTTGACCAGAACTTTTTTGTTTGTCAACCGATTTTCACAATTTTTGCTGCACATTTTATGACAAACTAGATGCTTAATTGTGCCAAGAAAATATTTCTTCTACATTTGAACAGTTGTAAAATATCTGCGAAAAACCATTATTACACACTACGAAACAGAGAATACTTTCTAAATTTGCAATTGATAATGAGTATAATCACAATTTGTCGCCATGCATCGTCATCTCATTGAAAGCACAATATTTGTCATTTCCACTGCTGGTCTGGCATTGATGCCATTGATTTCTCATATGAATGGACATGGTTTGCGTAATCAAGGTAATTTAGCGTCTTGACGTTGATTCACTAGCGTCTTTATGCCTTTCCGTAGAAGGTTTGGTCGATCAGACCGGTGTCGAACTCTCTGTCTGTCAAAAGTTTCCGCTAGAGATCCCAGAGATGCCACACTATTCACATGTGGCAAACATGTCGTCACCTAACGCCAGATGTACGAGTACGGGGTCTGCCATCGTACGTCGTTAAGTTTGTAAAACTTAAACACACACACACACACACACACACACACACACACACACACAAATCGGGGTTTGCGACCAGATGTACAGTCACAGAAGCAGGCTAGAAGCTTCAAATTCGGATTTAAGAAAAAGAGGGATTTCACTATCTATGTAGCGAAAACAAAGGCGCTGATCAGCTGTGCAAATACTGCACAGCGGATACGCACCTTTGTTTTCGCCTATGCATGCTGTTGGTATTCTCATGCGGCGACTCACTTTATAACGTAACAGATTCAATCTGAATAAATGGTTCTTTTTTGGACACCGTGTGACATGGAATTATAATAAAAGGCGACATTACAAAAGCTCTATTGAATTTAAACATAAATAAGTACAAACTACATGTGGGATTCTTAAATATTTTTTTCTGGATTGATTCGCAAAGACGCAACATGACAAAAGTGTAAAATAGCAATCCATTGTTGATGGTCTACTGGGCCTGAATTATACATTTTACATGTTAAAATGATACATGGCTATTGGCTACAATATAAATAACATGGTGCATATGAATGGGTATTCTCAGGGACTAGAGCTCTTATGTAATGCCTTTTTCTACCATGTACATATGTATGTATGTTATCATGAGTGCTCCGCCGTTGACTTATCGGCGCTCCTCGTTTTAACCCTCGTTTGAACATTACGAAAACTTGCCCATGCAATATACAGAAATTTTTTCAAGAAGTAAAAATTGAAAATTTCACTGGAAAATTTTGGATTTTTCTGATATTTTCGCCCAAAACATACATTGTGGGTACGAAAAACCATTATCAGAAGCAAATAAACTATTTTAAACCATTCATAATACCGCGCTTCCGGTTCGCCCTTTATACCTTACCTTAGCAACGCTTAACCGCTATGAAAACAAATAATCAATATAAGTTGGCTTCTTTAAAAAGAAACCAATGAAAAGGTCAGCAGCAGTTTGATATAAGAGCTTCCTTTTGCTCCAGATTTCAGTGTTGTTGATTCTCTGGTTTGTCATTAATTTCGATTCCCATACGTTTCAGTTTCGTATAAAAAATCGTTTCATGTTATGAACGCTTGACCAGTGTGTGTATCTGTCACTCAAGGCATTGACTAAAATTTCTGATGATACAGAATCAAAGCTAATTCTAAAGAGAACACGATTACAATCAAATATGTCGATATGTCACAGTGTAGAAAACCATTTTGCAGTGCAGTCAATTTGTGACAGAGTTCTGAATTTTGACTTGCAGCCACACTACCGGAGAGAGACCCATGGGTCCGATGTGATGAACTAAAAGTCAGCCATCTAGAGTTCCTATAGTTTATGTACCCCTCATCAGGGTATCTACGATCTTAACTTAGATGCGCTATGATAAGAAGTCGCCACGATCGAGACTGCTTGCTAGATATTTAACGCTTTTTGACAGGGAGTGTCAACAATGGATAAATTAAATTGTTTGCGGTGAACTGTCTAGTCAACATAGACGGGTTCACTAGTTTTTATTTAGCGCTTTATGTGACAAAACGCGTAATTGAGAGAGAGCAGTCGATCATGGGTACAATTTTCTTCATATTCAAAGTAAACACTGTGGAAAAGGTCCTGAGGGACCTTTTCCAATAACTGTTGTGATAAATGTATCCGGGTGCGGCACGGTCAAACGTTTCATAACCGACAGTTTGGCGCGAGTTTCGGTTCGGATTGCTTACACACCAATCATTGTTGTTTACGGTGATACGCACCTTGCTTCGGCTGGTTCCCAATTATAATTGTGCACAGCTGATAACCAGCAACAAGATTTCGGATTTTCCGAAGAGGTTTATTTATTGTTTATTTATTTCTGATACATGTCTACTCTGTCGATCTCTGTCATATTTATTCACTGATGTCTGCCAGTCCTACTTTTTAAAGATTTTCCTGCTTGTATTTTGGACTACCTTCTCTGCTCATAGACATTTTTGGAGACAGGATGACAAGTTCAGCTTTTCAAAGAATCTTGGATTTTGTTGCATTTTTGTTTAAGAAATAAATCATCTCTAGCAGTGATTTGTTGAGTACCGGGTAATAATTCACAGTTTGGAGGTCAGTGTAAAGAAGATCAAATCACAAGCGCATAGCGTGAGTTATCAACTACTCTAATAACTGACCGACAAACAGTGGATTACTTGACAAAGCTCAGTGGGGCGCCTGGATAGCTCAGTCGGTAGCGCGTTTGGCTTCTGACTAGCTATGTACCTGTGCCGTGCAGGTTCCAATTCCACTGGCGTTGCCAGTAAAAAATATCGATTATTGAAAAAAATATCAATGGTTCCTGCATCGGTATGTACCAATGGTATGACTGTCACCTTCCGGGCGCGGTGGTTTCACTTGGTACTTCCCGGCCGAACATCGAGAACTGCCCTGGCTTTCCCCCACCACTAGACAGTCGGCGTCTAAGAAGCAGAATTGCTTAGCTAAGTAGAAATGCCTAGCTTGGCGTCCATCTCCAGTAAATCACACACTTGAGTAGAAATAATGTTACTACCGAGTCTTCCAACTTAATGGGAACAACAACATTTATAAAACCCATTGAAGTAACAACATTGTTTCTGTCCTTAGAGTATATCTATTTCAATTCTTACGTACATCCAATAAAATGAATAAAAGTCGCTGAAACCATCAATACCCAGCAGGCACATGACGTCAAATTGACGTTATGGGTGGCATCGACGTCGATATGACGCAGACCTGTTTATAACTACGTTTTTTGCGTAGTTTCTACGTATTTGGGCTTTAAAATATGCTCTACGAATCGCTAGGTCAAAACTACGCATCTCGCGAAATTCTGATTTTTCGGTCATTTTTTGTCTGTTTTGGTCCATTACCCGGACATTCGTCTATTCTATTCTCAGCTAAGGGAAGTAACTCGATCTTCGATCTCGATCATTTAGGCGCAAAATTGTTGGAGTAGAGGCTCGATAAACAGATTAGCAAGCGTCTGGTGGAAAATATTGCACTTTTCTCGCGAATTCTCGCACTGATTTTAGCCTCCATTTTTAGATGATAGAGTTTTAGAAAAAACTTTATATTTTTGTGGAAATATCGAAAAGAAAGAATGAAAATGAACTTGAAGAACATGAAAAGCCCTTAACTAAAAGGCAGAGATTCAAAAGTGGTCCGGCTAATCAGAAATTCCTGCCCCTTTATCACAAACTTTGGCCATGTTTGGAGCAATCAGACAAGGGTGACACATTTGCAAAATTCGCACTTCTGTTGTGCTCATTCCGGACGATATGATTGTAAAAGACATGGTGATACGATCATGCAGGTCATTGAACATATATATTTATTGTACATTTTTATAGTTTTTATCATTTTTTTTTTATTTTTATGATGAATTTTTAATCAATTTTAATGCCTAATCTGATTTTATGCTGATATTATGTATATTTAATTGTGTACAAAGTTTTTTGTTTGTTTTAGCCTTTCGTTTAAGGCAATCGAAGATGTTTGACGCATCCTATGATGGACTACACTTAAGTACCCAAAACTACACATATCCTCATTAGTGACTACACATGCCATTTTTTGAATGTAAACAGGTCTGATGACGTCATTTTGACGTCATAACGTTGCATCGACGTCGATATGACGTCATTTTGACGTCATGTGCCCACTGGGTATCGTTCAGCTTTCTGCCATTGCATTGTAGATATCCTGCCAAATGTTTGACTGTAATGTGGACATTTATACACATTTATTATGTTTGTTACCAGCTAAGATGATGTCACACCATCTAAGGTCAATATTATTACACTGATGGATGGGATAGTTTACACTACAAATGACAGCGATTGACCGAAGGGTCACAAAGTAACGTTACGCTAATTCGCCCAGTGAATTGTTGCACAATATAGCACATCTTTCCAATGGTTGGCTATATAGGTGAGGTTTTACATTCCCAGGAGCCAGGAATCACTTCTGATGTCTGATTGGTCACCTTCTACCATTGCGAAAACATGTCCTTGAAATAAGCAGATATTTTTTAAGCTCAGTAAAAAATTGAAAATTTTCAGCTGAAAAATTTTGGTATTTTTCTTATTTTGCTCTAAACATAGATTGTGGGTACATGAGGCGGTTCTAACGAGTACCCACAATCTATGTTTTGGAGCAAAAGAAAAATAGGTATACCCCTGTAAACCCCAGTTTTTCTGTATAAAAGTGTGGTATAAGGGGCTATTTGTTGCACGGATATGTTTTCATGATAGTTGTATTTGGAGATCTTTAGTGGGAATGGAAACCCCAAGATCTGGCTGACATTGATGTAAATTACGCCCCATACCTTCAATAATAGAGTAAGAGGACAAGATTTTCACTGGGATTGAACCAGGCTTCACAAACCACTAGAAAATGATTTTGCACCATAATTAGTCTGATATGTATTTAATTTCTGGTCATGCTGTTTAGCTGGTTTGCTTTTGATAAGATAAGTGCATGCATATGGCATAAGTTGCCTCGCTTTAATGGTGTGTGTGGTTTGATGCCATAATTATTTATTTTTTCCATGTTTTAAGAATATTACAAAAGATTTTTTAGCAAAATTTCAGGGTCATCCCATTTTAGCATTTTCTAAAGGAACAGTGAACTTTCCTTTATGCTTCCTAAAAATATTATCACTATAAAATTACATGAGTTCAGATCTTTTAGCAATGCAGAACATATCTTTACACTGGGACCCCTCACCCCTGAAACATATGCTAATCAGAAAAATGATAAATGCACTCATTGGAGATTTTTTTGCCAGGCATTTATACCACAAAGACATTTAACTTTTTGCCCTATTTATTTTGAGTTCATGGATGGCCCTGATCAAAATGTGCAAAATGAGAAGCAAAAATCATTGAAATTTTGTCAAACATTTATAATCTGCTCATATAAAGATTTTGGGTTTGAAATCTGCTGCCTTTATGTGTCCTTGCATCAAGCAAACATGTCCGTGCAATAAATACTCCCTTACACCCCACTTTTATATAGAAAAACTGGGCTTTGCAGGGGTATATCTATTTTTATTTTTGCTCCAAAACACAGATTGTGGGTACTCATTAGAACCGCCTCAGCATGTACCCACAATCTATGTTTGAATGAAAATAAGATTTTTTTTTTCAATTTTTAAAGCTAAAAAAACTTTGTTTATTGCATAGGAATTAAAGTTTACATAATGCATATGGTTTTGAGCATAGCACTTTCAACTTTAAGCGAATTTTTGACAGGGACATTTAAGCTCAAAGGGGGCAGAATTCATGGGCAAACAAGGCAATTTAATGACCACTATTCTTTGTTTGATTATCCTTTGTTTGGCACACTTATTGACACTACCCTACTTATAAGTCCTTTACTATCTCTCCAATTATGTAACAGAATTGACAGAGCAAATCTTGGGTGAAGGAATAGTTACAAATTTTAAAATATCTCGATTTGTCACTGAATACAGCCACTTTTACTCGAGTTTGCCGTTTGAGCAATTGGGTCAATCAGCATTTGGGTCAATCAAGTTTGTGTGTAAATCATATACATGTAACTTTTTATTCCATTTTAGAACTGAAACAGAGTCCCAGGTGCCAGGTGTTCTTAAAATCTATTCAGCATTTATCTTTAGGTAATGTCACCTCTTCTGATATAAACGTTGTTGTTTGGGTAAAGCACATTTTTATTTTAAAATTCTATGCTCAACATATATGATGCATATTAAGAACACACATTGGAAATAGGATAGGGACAAAAGCAGAATTTTATCAATTTTAGCAGTTACCTATCATTATCTACATGGCCAAAATTCCACATTGTAAGATAAAAATTTCACTTGAGTTTGCCATTTTAAAGGTCATTTAGTTTGAAACTGTCACTCAAATCAGCAGACCAATCAATCCAGATGTCTTTGTGGACAACATGAAAAGAAACTCAGATCTTCAGAACACATGGTCTTCTTGTGTAATGCAAATGTTCAAATGGCAAACTCAAGTGAAAGGGTCTGTAAATATCTTAAATTTTTACTTGTTATCAGTTGTAAGCTAACATCTGAAATTCAGTTTAATAAAAGAAAGCAGGGTTAGCATGCTCAGCTCTGCATCTTTGCTGTTCATGTTAAGATGGTTGATGCATGGTTGTTACTTCTTAGTCAAAATAGGGTTACTTGTGATGTTGCTATATAGCCATAATTAGTACAGAGTGAAAATAAAATTTCACCTTGAAATTGAAATTTCAGGGTTATTTTCTAGGACATTTTGCTTTATATTTGAGCTGCATTATGAGAAAATCTGCATTTTGCAGAAGATGAAAAAGCAAAGGGGCAGTAAAACTTCGATTTCACAAAGTCAAGTTCTACAGAAGTAAAATGATTTCAAAAGACTCAGAGCAAGAGAAAATCATAATAAAATTGAATAAAATGCACTGGACAAAATAAATTGTCAGACTGAGCAATACTGTGTCAAAAAAGGTTATTTAATGGGACTCTTAGTTCTTAATCACTCAGGACCTAAACACTTGAGAAATCTTCAAAATTGAGCCTGTGCATGAGAAAACAAACAATTTTGGTTCCGACCAAGTCTGACACACACCGGGCTGTACAGTCACAGAAGATGGTTAGAGGCTGGAGATTTTGGATTTAGAAAGTAGAGGAATTGTACTATCCGTGTAGCGAAAACAAAGGCGATGATCAGCTTCGCAGTTACTGCGAAGCTGATCTGCGCCTTTGTTTTCGCCAATGCAGATTGTTGGTTTTCTCATGCGGCAGCTCAATTATTGATGTACTATTGAAAAGAGATACCTATCAAAAGCAGCTTAAAGTGATGTTAGCTAATATTGAATTTAATACTCTAAAATATTCAGATATCTTCTGAAACCAGGATAATGCTATTGGAGCCTTTTTGGTGGATTATAACACTAATTTAGCGGAGTCGCAAGAAAATGTAACTTCAGGGTTTTTTACCTGACAGATACAAACCGGCCTGTACAGTCATAGAAAAAGGCTAGAAGCTCAAAATTTTGGATTTAAGAAGTATCCATGAAGCGAAAACAAAATACATGTACTGCACAGCTGTTTCGCATCTTTGTTTTTAACTTGAGCGTATCTCTTGTATAAAATACAGGCTTGCTGATGAGACGACTTAATTAGGATTCTTCTTTTCAATAAATGGTAATTATAATGTATCTTCCCTAGCTGTCTTAAAATATAACCAATCAAATAAATAGAAGTTGACACAACAACCAATCAAATTTTTAACAAACATATTCTGTTGAATTTTAACAAAATTGATATCAGACTTGTAAACAACACACTTATCATTACTATAGATGGATGATATTTAAAGTTTGTGGTTATCAGCCTATTTTAAGTTAGGGCACTGTGAACTTGTAGTAGTATTTCATTGATAATTTTAGCGTAAATCATTACATGTTATGATTTGTAAACACTGTTCATATATTGTGAAGTTCATATTTTGTGATTCATTGAAATAAGTTTGGATGAAGTCAGTGTTTTATTGTCTAGTCTAGGGCAGAGGCTGGAATAAAGCTTTTATGTTTATTCATACATGTTTACTTCATACATGTACTGAATTTTTCTGTTTTCTATGGATCCAGTCGGAATGACGTCATAGCTCATTTTTGTACGAGGTGAATGACTCGGTGTTTATCGCTATGGCTTTACTGAATTCAAAGCAGAAAATATGAAAACAAATTATATGCGTCGTAAAAGCTTTGAAATTAATTTTTAGATTCTACTCATTTCTTCAACTCAAGGTATTAACCCCGTTATATATCTGGCAAATTACGATTTTATATGCGTCTAAAAATTATTAAATCATAGCGATAATGACCGAGTTATACCCTTGACAGAATGAGCAAAAAGGCGGGAAAGGAGCAGTTCCGGTAACCAGTATTGATTTTTCCTAACGAAAAAGTAGCTTGCCGACAGGATCAATAGGAAAAAGAAAGTTATATTCGGCTGAATTTGGATACAAGCTTAGTAGCAGCATTGAGGCCAGATTTTGTTTTTATTTGTAAAAATTCACCCAGTAAGTACTACAAATACACGGAAGATTCCCTGACATTACAGACAAGTTGACTATCCTGCCAGTACAATAGAATTAAATTACTTTATAAAAATCCCTTTATTTTCTTTCAGAAATTTTGACTGAACTACTATACACCTATGAGGACTAAGATCTGAATCTTTCTTTCACCCCATCAATGAAAAAATGGCATCCAACGAGCCTTCACCAGAAGATGTCCAAGAAGAGAAATCCCTTTTGGGGACCCAGGACACTGATGAGATACAGGTTTCCATGGCAACAGAAGGTGAAACTAGGGAGGAAAGTAGTCCGGTTACCATGACAACTGATGATACAATGACAGAGGATGGTGATGATTTGAATGATGACAGAATTGAGGACATGACAAGAAGGTATTAGAAACCACTTTATTTCCAAGAGCAATGTACATGTATATCATGATTTTCATAAAAAAGAAAAATGAAAATAAATTGTTGCAAAAATCTTCATTATTGAAACTGCATTTTAATTATCTTCATTCTTAGGGGAGCACGGTGGCATAGTGGTAGAGCATCAGATTCTGGATTGAGGCGTCCTGGGTTTGACCCAACTGGCGTCACCATGTTTTGTCCTTGAGCAAGATGCATTAACTCCCCAAAGTACTGGTTAAAACCCAGGAAGTGGTGGCTCTGTGCAGACATGACTGGAAAATTATTGATTGGGATGTTAAACTTCAGTACAAACCAGTTTCTTCAGTCTTGCATTGGCCCAGGGCATTGGTCATTTATTCAGATCGCAAAAATAAATAAAAAAAAGTATCAAAGTATGCATGGAGACAAAACTGCGAAATTTAATTGCAGTAACTTTAAATTGTGCTTCTTTAAAGTATCATGCTCTACAGTAACTGTACTGATCGAAACTGATGGAGATTATTTTTGTATTTCATCTAAAAAATTATTAATCAGGCCTCACATATTTACAAGAAAAACACCATTTGAAAAAAAAAAAAGAAGAGTTATTTCATTGTTGATGTTGTTTGATTACAGTATCATGGCCCTAGATGCCTGTGGAGAAGTAGCCCCAGACACCAAGAAGCGTGGTCTGGGCCGTTACAGTTACGCTATGAAGAGGGCGGTACCTGTCAGGTTTGCTAAAAGGTTTGTATGATAGTAAATAATTTTACTCCATATGGTAGTACTGATTAATACTCAGGTTTCACCCCAATATTCATGAAAAATTGCTGACTAATACATAAACCTCAAAACAAACAAATATTGGGGTATACTCAAGTTCCAAAGAAGAGCTACCTGTGAAACAGGCTGGCTGTGTATCCCAGATGACATTCAGTTGGCAGACATCTATGATGCGGAATATCTATAGAAAACTACACAGAACATAAAAAATGATTTTTTTTACATTGATGAATAGTATACTACAGTGCAAAAGAAGAGCTCCCTATGACTTAGGCAGGCTGTTTGTCCCAGATGATGTTTAGTTGGCAGTCTTCTATGATGTGGAATATCTATAGAAAACTACGCAGAACATCAAAAATGATAACTTTACATTGATGTATATTGTATGTATACTATAGTGCAAAATTTATGTATGTATACTACAGTGCAAAAGAAGAGCTCCCTATGACTCAGGCTGGCTGTTTGTCCCAGATGACGTTTAGTTGGCAGACTTCTATGATGTGGAATATCTACAGAAAAGGGATAGATTGTATCGCACACATGGGGATAGGAGACAGGGAGAAAGCCAAACCAAATGCCGACAGGTAAGAAATTTACATGTTACCCCGAGATGTTGTTGAGTTTGGAATAAATGTCTCTTCAACAGCTATGGCCATAGATTTGCAGCCCCATTGAAAGAAGTCAGAGATCGAAACCAAGACCCCTGGTTTACAAGTCAAGTATCTTAATCACTAGTGCACAAGTCATTTGTAACCATTGCTGCCAGGCCAGGGGATACCAGGGACTGACATTTTATCCAGCAAATCCCTGCTATAAGCTCCACACTGCTGGGAGTCATTTGGTAAAAAACCATGCTGATTTCCCCCTGTTTTTTTCATTACACTGCCATTATTATATGTATAGTGCAAACCGTGAGGTAGTTCTCCCACACAGTGGGGTTAATACAAAGGTAAAGCTCATACTCATTTCCATGTCTATCCCCCATCCTCCCGCGGCCTGGGGTGGCCGTGGTTTCAAATGACTGGTGCATAGGCTCTAGAGGCTTCTATGTTTGTTTGAATACATAGTTATTTGGCTCCAATTATTTGATGGAAAAACAGAAACAGAAGAAAGATGCTCTATAAATATTTTTTCCGCATGCATGTTGATATTTTTCGGACCTAGTTCACAGTTCTCTCATGATGAGGCTCAGGTTATCCTTTAACAAGTGCATGTGCCTTCCATTCTGAATAAAGTCTTTGTGAACGTCCAGGGGTGTAATTGTAATTTCCCAGTTAAATTGGTCACAACATGTTTGTAACTTCAGCAAGCAACAGAATGTTAAGTAAATAAAGTAATGTGCAATAATGTCATAATTTCATGCATCATATGATGTCACTGTTTTCCAGTGGATAATGTCATGTAATAAAAAGTACAATGTATCATGAACATGTGTATTAACACTTTTGTGGCAATACATAACATCATTGATGACCTGCGCAAGAACAGTATAAATTTTCAATGAAAATAGATGCATTGTAAATGCTATTAAAATCCTATTTTAAAAGTCATATGATAAAACGAATCTTAAGTCCAATTCGCATGCGCCAAAAATACACGTGTAAATATACTCCGGTGTGCAAATTTTACTCGGGGTAAGCAAATGGTGCATGCGAATGCAAATACACACCGGAGTATATTTACATTATGGGTAAATTTACTCCTGGGTCTGACCAGATGCTAATTTTATTTTTACAAATACACACCTGTAAATTTACAATTTTGTCCCATGCGAACGCAAAATAAAATTTACCCATGAGTAGTCAATATTCTGCTTTTAGATCTTTTTTTTTTTCATAAATGATTATATGACAGTTGCTGAAACTGTGGACATTGTTGCTAAATAATAGTTTATTGCCATTCATCACATTTTCATCACATTTTAGATCATATGGAGTGCAAATAGCCACACTATTTCTTCATCATTCTTGGTGAGGATTCTTGGGGCATTTTAACAGTAATTCCTTGTGAAAGGATGATAAAAGGGAACTGTATAACTGCTAAGGTTATTCCTGACCATTACATGATTCTCCTCTGCTGCCAAAGTCTACAAGGACACCTTGAAGCAGCCTCTTCTTGTTTTGCAAATACAGAAAACTTAAATGAACAGGTTTTAATCCAGAAATGATAAATTTACATACAAAAATACTCCTGGTGATAAAACCCATGCGAACGCAATTTAAATTTACTCACAGGTTGATTTGCACACCGGAGTATATTTACATACCTGAGTATATTTACATGCGTGTATTTTTGGCGCATGCGAATTGGACTTTACGCTCGTACTCATTTCATATAAAATGACTGCTTGTGTAAAATTTCAGCTGTATAGTCTGGTCTGCACCTTTGGATCCCGGGCTTGCCAGTCTTTAGCTTTATCTTGAAAATAAGGTTATGTCTACATATGAGCCGCCACATGGGAAAACCAACAATCTGCATAGGCGAAAACAAAGGCGCAGATCAGCTTCGCGGTAACTGCGAAGCTGATCAGCGCCTTTGTTTTCGCTACTCGGATAGTACAATTCCTCTTCTACTTAAATCCGAAATTTCAAGCTTCTAGCTATTTTCTGTGCTTGTACAGGTCGGTTTGTGTCGGACCTGTTTGGAAACCACATTGTTGGTTTTCCCACGAGGCGGCTCATATGACTGTAAATGTTGGTGGAAAGCAATAGCACTCAATTACTAAAGTGTGTTTCCTTGTGTCTGATAATGGTTTTTCACAGATATTTTGCAACTGTCAAAATGTAGATGAAATATTGTCTTGGCACAATCGAGCATTCAGTTTGTCGCAAAATGTGCAGCAAAAATTTTTGAAAAGCGGATGGCAAATGAGAGAGCTTTCATCATAAGCATTTTTGAATAGGAATTTCGATACAAAAATCTCATGGAAGGGAGGTTTACAAATATTTTCCCACAAAATGTTTTTAAAATTCTTAGTGTTTCATTATGATTGCTCAAAATCAGAATAAAATGAACCTGATAGTCAATGTCGAATGGGCACAAAAAATCGTCCCGTGGGAATTTCATGACGATTTGTGACGACCTACCTTAAATCAAACTTTGGGGCATATGCAACAATTTAAATCAGTTCGTCGCCCTGAGACCCGCGTCTGGGCTGAAATATGACGTCATCAAAATGGCGACCAGCGCATTCATAATATGCATTTTAAACAACCATTTCCATCCTATGCTTGTCAAATAAAAATTGATTTCCAGCTTCTCGCTGTTTTTAAATAGGTGGATTTTACCAAATGTATTTATAAAAGCTATTTTAGCACAAACGTATCTCTCACAAGGAGTATAGCACTAAAATATGAGCCACGTCACGACAAAATCTGCATACAAAGTGCCAAACTATGCATAGTACACCGGGAGCTAATTTGACCTAGCTTGCATCCCCCAAGACATTTTTATGGGCGCCAATCATTTACTGGCACCCCAGAAATGCAAACAAAAATGTCCCCAAAGATAAACTCAAATGCACCATGAAAAAAAATGCACGGTTGTCATGGCAACCGTTAACGTGATTCTTGAGAATGGGGGTATACATACAAATTTGATCATAACTCGACTGTTTCTTATCTTAGATTATTGAACATGGTCCCATTTTAAAGCTTAGACATAGCCCCTTCTTTTTATGGTAAGTAATGCAAATTTTCTAATTTGCATATTCATTAATTTTTATGAAAACATGCAAAATGGCAGAAAAATCTTTAAAAATCCATAAATGAAGTAATTTCAGTTGTGACACTTGGTATCGCATTTGTATATTCATGAAATTCATGACTATTAGTAAAATTGCCAAAAAGTGAGGAAAAGCAAGAGAAAAATTATACCCATTGCAAAGTATTGGATAGGTTATAAGATCCAATATATCTTGCATCCCTGGGGCAAATTCTCAAGACTGTTTTCAGAGGGACAACCTTAATGCCATCAAATATTGTCATCAGCAATGAAAAAAAAAAAAGATTTGCATGATGTAAAATTACATAGTTTCCACACCACTCCTCATGCGATTCTAAAGAATAGGATGTTCTTCCCAAAATACTTATATCCTACCAATAGAATGCTCTAGAGTACTATAATTGGTATGATAGTGATACATGAACCAAACAATTATGCCTACAAAATGACTTGTATCTCGGCAATCAAAAGTCATATGGTGCTGAAAAATGACATCAAATGTTATACCATCCTGTACTATAAAGTATGGGTCATTTGTGGTTTAGTTTTAAGAATATTAACAAAACGTTTTGATTTAAGAGAAAATATACAGAACAATTCTGGGGTATGCGTAGAAAAACGCACGTGTCCGGGTTACTGTAAGACCTAGGGAGCTATAATTAGTAATAAATAATTGCTAGGACAATGTTCTGTAACCATATAATCCGAGATCCTTGAAGAGCAGTTAACGTATAAATGAGAAATATGGGTCATACCGCGGTTTCCTGCTATTTTCTTGTAGATCTATTGATATTAATGAGATCTTAATAAATAATAGCAACATCAATGAAAATGAAGGTGTACACCAACAACATTGCTGATATCTCAGCTGCCAATAGCCGTGGAGAACTCAAAATGGCCTCAATTTATTGCTAGGACAATGTTTTATTGTCATGTGCTCAGATGTATAAATCATGCTTTCTGGCAAGCAAGATTTAATAAATTTTGGTGAAGCACATCCTTCAGTTTTCTTATTTTTCGAAACTTTATGTAAGTTTCAGAAAATTTAATAACACGTGGTTAAGCTATCGTACTGCATGGCATTAGTGCATTCTCCCATCATTCTAATGGAACCATTTTAATCATTCTAATGATATTGTCAGCTGAGAAATGAGCGATTTTCTTTGGTGTACCCGTTTTTCTCTTATTTATGAAGATTTTAGTAATATCCATACAACAAAAATAGCCGATTATATCGTTACAGAACATTGTCCTAGCAATCATTTGATGCCAATTATAGCTCTTCTACATTTACCCCCTTAATTTTTCCGTATTCCCAACCCACTAAATTCAAAAGGTTTTGTTGATATTCTTAAAATTCAATAAAAACTAACACCAAATGACACGTAAATTGTAGTTCAGGATGTAATAATATTGCCCTAGACACCATTTGATGCCATTTTCAGCACTTAAGACTTTTGATTGCCATAATACAAGTCATTTTGTAGGTTAACCCATTTTTTTCATTGTCTTTTCTCTAAAATTTCTTTAGTTTTCATTAAAATTCATGATATTGGAAATCAGATTATTCTTATATAATACTTCAGGACCATAGTACATTGTCATAGCAATCACTTGAACACCTCTTTAAGCATCCTGGGTTGATAAACAGCTCTGGAACAAGCAAATTTTGCACATATACCCCATATAATTCCACATTCTTCTCCATTTTAATGTTTTCATTTTTATTTATCTATTCTTTTATTTTTTCTATTTTGTTAATTTTCATGAATAAGTGAATTCAGTGCTTTAAATATGAGGTATAAAGGTTGAATTGTTCAGTTCATGCATCACTATCAGACTAATTATTGTATCCTAGAACATTCTGTTGGTGGAATATGAGTATTTTTTGTAAGTACTCCCTATTCTTTAGTATGAGAGGTGGTGTAAAAACTAAGTAATTTTACATCATGCAAATGATTTTGTTGCTGAGAACAATATTTGATGGCATTAAGGTGGTCCCTCGTACAACACTAACAGCCTTGAGAATTTGTCCCAGAGATGCAAGTTAGGCCATATAACATATGCAGTAACTTGCAATGGTTATAGTTTTTTCCCTCGTTTTTCCTCACTTTTGTTACATTTTATTAATATCATGAATATGCAAATGAGATAATCTTCATATAGGGCCAATTCATCGATAAATTTGTCAAATGATATTACTGGTCCAATAACAATGTGTCACAATGGCAGTTTGGGCCTGAAATTAGTTAATTTATGGATTTTCAACAACTTTTTGCCATTTTTCATATTTTCATTAAAATTAATGAATATGCAAATTAGATAATTTGCATTACTTACCATAAACAGGGACTATGTCTAAGCTTTAAAATGAGACCAAGTACAGTAGTCTAGGATAAGTAGCAGATATGATCAATTTTGTATGTACACTCCCATGCTCAAGAATCTCGTTACGGTTGCCATGGAAACCATGCATGTTTTCATAGTGCAATTGAGTTTATCTTTGACGAAGATTTTTGTTTGTATTTCTGGGGTCCCAGGGAATGATTTGGCAACTGAAAAATTGTCCTGGGGGTGCATCAAATTAGCTCCCGGGGTCTTTAAGTTGTGGGCGTTTTTTTAAGAAAAACGTATGTCCAACGTATGCACGAACGAACGCATGACTGGATAAAGCAATATCCTTTAACCCATCGACTTAATTCGTCTATCGTCTGTATAATCAGATGCATTTCATACATTTTCTTCGCAAAATAGGCAATGATGCGATGTTTTCAATTGATTTTGATGGATATACGAATAATTCATATATAGTCAGGTAGCCGCCATATTGATGACGTCATAAATCGACTCTGACGCGGCTGTAAGTGCGACGAACAGGTTTAATGTTATACATATACCCCATAGATAAGTTTTATATAGGTCGTCATAAATCGTCAAAAAAATCGCAAGAGATTCCCATTCGACATTGACTATGAGACAACATTTTCATGGTCAAGTAAACAGTTTCGAAAAGAACACATTTTCTTGACCATCAATTTAATTACCTCCCTTGCCAATGCAAAATCCCTATTCAAAATTCATCTTGGCCATAAAAACTGCTGATGGATTTTCAAATTTTTTGCAGGTGCTATTAGGGAAATAAGATCAAGATTTTGACATGAAGGTAGTTTCCCTATCATCCTCCACTCATAATTTTCTGTGAAAATCCATTATCACAGGCAAGGTTTTAAACTATAATTCTGTTCTAGGCTAGAAAGACTCTGGTTCGCTGAACTTAAAAACAAAGGCCCAGAAAAAGCATCTTTTATCAAAGCGTTGATTTACTTTACGTTAACACGTCTCATCGTTGGAACCGCAGGCATAGTCCTGTCACAGTCTGTGCGCATTGTAATACCTGTAAGTTTGGATTACGGTAGTTTCATTTCCCATCACAAAAAACAAGTCCATGTAATGTATACCCCCTATACTCCACTTTTGATGTAAAACTGGGGTGTGCAGGGGGTATGCATTCTTTCCCTATTTTTGATCCAAAACATAGATTGTGGGTACTTGCTGGTTCTTACATGTACCCACAATCTATGTTTTGAGCAGAATTTAAAATATCAAAGATTTTCAACTGAAAATTAAATTTTTACATCTCTGAAATTCTATGTATGAGCCGCCTCGTGGGAAAACCAACAATGTGGTTTCCGAACAGGTCCGACACAAACCGACCTGTACAAGCACAGAAAAGAGCTAGAAGCTTGAAATTTCGGACTTAAGTAGAAGAGGAATTGTGCTATCCAAGTAGCGAAAACAAAGGCGCTGATCAGCTTCGCGGTTACCGCGAAGCTGATCTGCGCCTTTGTTTTCGCCTATGCAGATTGTTGGTTTTCCCATGGGGCGGCTCGTATATTGCATGGACATGTTTTCATAATGTAACTCCAGAGAAACATTGGTAACATTTTTCAAAAATGGAAAAGATTTAGTCCTATATCACCTATACACCAGTCTTTTAAATGCATGCCCTTCCTCCCTCCCTCCAGCCTATTTGAGTTCTCAGAACATTGTGGATAATTTTATCCATCTATTAATCTGCGCTCAAAACCACACAGCAGGCACCCTCCCCCCCTCACCATTTCCCATGCACTGCTAGAATATTGCAAATATAAGAACGCATCATATTTCCACTGCTGCTCTGTAACTGCTCCTGACTGATAGTGATTTTGACCATTATGCTTTTTATGGTTTATCAAAGACTGCTAAATTTGATTGCTTTGAGTTACCACTGATTTCCTGGAGTAAGATTTTCTTTGTGGTTCTGCATGTTTTTATTGTACGCTTGCTTTCATGCTTGGATTTTTCGCTTGCTTGCTTATCTTACTTACATTAATAAAAGCTAATTTCATAATATTTTTTCAGGTTATAGTTTGAAATCATTGGAATAGCAAAACAGTAAACATAAAATTTTGATAAACAGACTATTGTTTGCTGAAGTTACATAATCATTTCTCAGGAGTCAAAACCTCGTATCTTCGATTTTCAAAATTTTCAGGAGAGAGAAAAAACTTTATAATTTTTGCTGCTAGGAGCTGTCAATCTTATGAAATTCCAGGTATTATAATATTTACAAAAATCTATATTTGAAGTTTTTTTTAGCTCACCTGAGCCGAAGGCTCATAGGTGAGCTTATAGTATACCCATGCTCTGGCGTCCGTCCGTCCGTCCGTCGTCCACAATTTCAAAGATCTTCTTCTCTGAAACCGCTGGGCTGATTGTTCTCATATTACACATACACCATCTACAGGTATGGGGAAAGAATAATTGTGTTTTTTGTTTTGATCGGATAAGGACTGTGGTTGCTATGGCAACTTATGCTTCCCATAGACTTATAATGGAAAAAAGTGAAAATTGCCAGTTTTTGCTGTCTTGTTGGAGATATTTGAATTTTGTTTTTGCAGAAATGTTTATTGAGTAGTCCTCTATGTTTCTTGTGACTTTTGTCCTAATCCTTCATTTTGATTGGTTGCAGGGGCCCCATATAGGGCAAAATTTCGAAAAACATTCAAAATTCTTCTTCTCAGAAACTGTCAAGGGGATTAAGCCTGTACTTTGTATACATGTTCCTGACAGTGGCCTCTACATAATTTGTGTTTTTTATTCCAGGCGGATAAGAACTCTGGTTGCTATGGCAACTTAAAGTTTCCATAGAATTATAATGGGAAAAGTGGAAATCGGCTATTTTTCCGCTAAAACTGCAGACATTTGAATTTTGTTTTTGCAGAAATGTTTATTGAGTAGTGTTTGACGTTTCTTGTGAGTTTTGTCCTAATCCTTTATTTTGATTGGTTGCTGGGGCCCTATAAAGGGCAAAATTTTGGAAAAAACATTCAAAAATCATCTCCTCAGAAACTGTCAAGTGGATGAATCCTGTACTTTGTATACATGTTCCTGACAGTAGCCTCTACATAATTTGTGTTTTTTATTCCAGTCAGATAAGAACTCTGGTTGCTATGGTAACTTTAAGTTTCCATAGACTTATAATGGGAAAAGTGGAAATTAGCTACTTTTTGAAAACTATTGCAGTCTGAGAGCTGAAAAGTGGTAGGTGCAAACAACTAATGGATTAGTTGAAGGTATATGATTAATTTAGGTCAAGGTCATCTCTTGACCTTGGCCGGTCTGTCGTCTATACACACTTTTCAAAGATTTTTTTCTCTGAAACCACTTTGCCAATCAAAGCTAAATTTTATATGAAGCATCTGTAGGAAGTGGGAACCAATGTATATATAAATAATCCAGGTCACATGACCAAGATGGCCACCATGCCCATATATGGTAAAAACCCTTAAAATATCTTCTTCTCCAGAACCGGTGAACCCATTTCAACGAAACTTTGCATGACGTATGGATGACTCAAGCACTACAATGTATATATAAATCATGACCCTGTGTTGACCTTGACCTATTTTATGGCAAGGTCAACATAGGTCGTCAATGCATTTGAATGGGAAAAACTTTTAAAATGTCATTTAAAGTGAAAGTCTTGCAGGAAATGAGCAGTAGGACAGAATATTAATGATTCTGAAAAAAAAAAAATGGACCCCAGGGGCTCATCTGCTTTTAAAATATTATTTGAAGGTGAAAACCAGCAGGAAATTGGCAAATGGACAGAATATTGATTATTCTGAAAAAAGAAAATGGCCAAAGGGCTTCATCTGCCCCTGCACTGTGGTTAAATACCATAATATTCAAATATGTTTATTGGTATATGAAGCAGATCTCAGGTGAGCGTTTACAGGACCATTGGTCCTCTGGTTTTATTCTTAAATTAACGAAAAGGATCATGGAAAAAATTGAATATTTCTATGAAATACAACTTTTTGATCCATTTTTATGACTCAAATTGTGGTATTTTACCATGTTATACAACCGTTTGCTACAAAATGGATGAGAATGTTGTGTCAAGTGCTGATATAGTTCAAGCAATTTTATGTGTTCTGATTGGCCTAGGACTACAATAATTTGAGCCGCCTCGTGGGCAAACCAACAATGTGGTTTCCGAACAGGTCCGAACAGGTCCGATTTAAGTAGAAGAGGAATTGTTCTATCCAAAGCGCTGATCAGCTTCGCGGTTACCGCGAAGCTGATCTGCGTCTTTGTTTTCGCCTATGCAGATTGTTGGTTTTCCCACGAGGCGGCTTATTTGATAGAATTTGGACAGTATTCCATCCAGCAGTATCAAAAAAGAATTTTTGCCAAAAGTCGAGTTACGAGGTATTGACTCCCGACTGACGATATAGCATGTGATGAAAACATATAGTAGAGTCTGATGTCATAAGTTGTTATTCCACGTAATAAACGATCCATAACATACAGTTTTATGGATAAAAAAGAAACCCTAATACACTTCAACCTCGTTATAACGTGCCACACTATAATGCGACATTTAATAGAACACTGGCATGTCATGGCTCCTAAATTGATTATTTTGCTATATTATACAATTATTGACTAGTGAGTCATTGAATATGATGTGATATCCAACAGAGACTACCAATATTGACCGAGGCGAAGCCGAGGTCAATATTGGTAGTCTCTGTTGGATATCACATCATATTCAATGACTCAATAGTCAACAATTGTTTTATTATATAACACTCTTTTTATACAAACATGATAAAAATAATTTTAAAATAACTATTTTTATCTGTAATGATTTAGTGTATACATACAGTTTACATATGTAGTCCCAGCATGACTGAAAAATGTTCATTGGGACATAAAGTGTAAATTCAAATAAACTAAACAGTTATAAACACCATTTGTACTTCATCCGCATTATTGCTTGACAGTAATCAATGTACATTTCCAATGACAGAGAGAGTTCTAAATTTAGTAACATATATTCAATGGGAAAAACCCCAGGTCATAGAATATGACAAAATATGCAATGGGCTGAAAGCATTGTCCGAAATACTGTCTATTTATAGTTATATAATAAATGTCAATAGTAAGTAACCTCTTTATAATGCTTATAACACGGTCTGCTTCTATGGACTCAAAGATAGCATTATAATGAGGTTGTACCTAATAATCAACATTTGGGTCATTGCTTTGGGAAATCCAACCCCTTCCCATTTCATATTGTCTTGTGTTTTCTTTTAATTACAATCAATCAATTAGTTAATCAATCAATCAGTTAGTTAATCAATGAATCATTCAATCAATCAATCAATCAATCAATCAATCAATCAATCAATCAATCAATCAATCAATCAATCAATCTATCATTCCCTGTTTTCAGACTAGAACGTCTTTGGAATGAAGAAGTTCGGCTTAAAGGTCACACTGAAGCCTCCTTTATTAGAACGGCTGGACGTTTCTTGAAAACACGACTCATCCTTTCCACAATTTTTGTTCTCATTTGTGTCACGTTTCAATTTTGTGTGCCAGTAAGTCATTGATGTGTGTAGTACATGTACACGTATGCATGTGTGTGGTTTAATCTAGATTTTTTAGTTTGCATTTGTATATTTTGTATCTTCTTACTAATTATTGGTTAAGCATGTGATAGAATAGTTGTTCAGTTTCTATTATGGATTCTTGTGGTTGCAGGCAGTGTGTTTGTTAGTTGCTTTTGATTAGCTAGGGAGGATACTTGGGAGGATACTTGGTACATAATAAATATAATATTTTCCCCCTAAACAAGTTTTGTTTATCGTTTGAAATAACAAAGGAATTTAATCATCAAAATCCTCCACAGCTAAACTACTCACAGTAGTTTCTTTTATTGCACTGCATGTTTTAGTTTATTTATGCTTTCTTAAACATATCTGTCTTAGACACTCCAATACAGTCATGTTAACCCATGTTTGTAGACTCTGTTTTATTACATGTTTATACTCACACATATGTTTGGATGGTGCTTAAATACATGTTGGAAATTATTCAAGCTATTGAATGCTATTTCAGGCTTGCAAGATTATGGACTGAAGAACTTGCAAATAAAGGCCTCAAAAAGGCTTCGTTTATGTCTGTAGCTGCGAGAGCTGTTTTGACTAGAATTATACTTTCTTCTATCTTGACATTAATGTCAAATATGTGCACTTATTGCACGGCTGTGAGTTATTTGAATCATCCCTTCGTGCTTGCTTTACAAATATAAGAATTTTACAGCATGTCAAGGTTGTTTCACTCGCTCCTACCTGTTACTTTATCGAATTATGAGTTTGGAATATATATCTGATATACTCATGACTGCTTTTCAAAAACCATAACCATTTTGCCATGAAGGAAAACCTTGCATTTCAAGGGGTGTCCACTGCATTTGTACTGTACATAACATAAAGATACGAAATCAATTAACATGCCTCCATGTCCATTTATGTAAGTCGCAAAACGTATAGTGACAGAGTAAAATAAAAAAAAAGTCCTCAATTTTGGTGACTGGCTGACTTAAATCAGCTCACTAAAAAGTGATAATCATGATTGGTATTGCTGCTTCATTCTATTTCTGATTGCAACACCGCTAAAACACTTTTTTTGTCAGAGATTTGTGGATGCCCCTTGCATTATTTATCCAGAGTACTACATGAACCAAAAGCTTGCCATGTGTTTTTCAGTTGTATGATTTCAATTATTCTGTTGATTATGCATTTGTATTTTAGTGGTGTTCTTATTAAAGCAAAAGTATGAAAAATATAGTTGAAAGTAAATTGCTGAATAGTACATTAATTTTGATAATATAAATGTATCACAACGATACATGCCAAACTTTCTGACAAGGCTTTTATTAGCTCACCTGAGCCGAAGGCTCACAAGGTGAGTATATAGGATGGCCATGATCCGGCGTCCGTCCGTCGTCCGTCCGTCCGTTGGAGTCCACAATTTCAAAGATCTTCTTCTCTGAAACCGCTTGGCCGATCAAGTTGAAATTTTATGTGGAGCCTCCATGGGAAAGGGGAATGAAAGTTTGTTCACAGGATCTTGGTCACATGACCAAGATGGCCGCCACGCCCATATATGGTAAAACCCTTCAAAAATCTTCTTCTCCAGAACCGGTGGGCCAATTTCCTCGGAACTTGGTATGTAGCATTGGGGACTTGAGCCCATCATATTTTGCTAAAATGATGACCATGGGATGACCTTGACCTATTTTACGGCTTGGTCAATTTTGGAAACATAGGCTTTTACATAGGAAAAGGTGAAAACTATGGATTTTTTGAAAACTATTGCAGCCTGAGATCTGAAAAGTGGTAGATGCCAACAACTAATAGAGAAGATGAAGGTATGTGTTTAATTTAGGTCAAGGTCTTCTCTTGACCTTGGCTGGTCTGTCGTCCATACACACTTTTCAAAGATCTTCATCTCTGAAACCGCTTGGCCAATCAAAGTGAAATTTTATGTGGAGCATCCATGGGTAGGGGAAACGAAAGTTTGATCACGAAATATGGGTCACATGACTAAGATGGCCACCACGCCCATATATGGTACATGTAAAAACCACTCAAAAGTCTTCTCCAGAACTGGCAGACCAATTTTCAGGATACTTGGTATGTAGCATCTGGGACTCCAGCCCATCATAGTTTGTATGAATGATGACCCTAGGATGACCTTGACCTATTTTATGGCAAGGTCAATTTTGGAAACATAGGCATTTACATGGGAAAAAGTGAAAACTGATTTTTTTGAAAACTGTTGCAGCCTGAGACCTGAAAAGTGGTAGATGCAGACAACTAATGGAGAAGATGAAGGTGTGTTATTAATTTAGGTCAAGGTCATCTCTTGACCTTGGCCGGTCTGTCATCCATACCCACTTTTCAAAGATCTTCTTCTCTGAAACTGCTTGGCCAATCAAATAGAAATTTTATGTCGAGCATCCATGGGTAGGGGGAACGAAAGTTTGATCGCGAAATCCGGTTCACATGTCCAAGATGGCCGCCACCCCCATATATGGTAAAAAACACTCAAAAATCTTCTCCAGAACCAACAGGCTGATTTTCACTAAACTTGGTATGTAGAATTTGGGACTCCAGCCTATCATATTTTGTTCAAATGATGACCCTGAAATGACCTCGACCTATTTTATGGTAAGGTCAATTTTGGAAACATAGGCTTTTGCATGGGAAAAGGCGAAAACAATGGATATTTTGGAAACTATTGCAGCCTTAGACCTGAAAGTTGCTAGAAGCGGACAACTTATGGAGTCAATGAAGGTATGTAATTAATTAAGGTCAAGGTCATTTCTTGACCTTGACCCAAGGTCATTTAAATATGAAAATTAAGATTAGGATTTTCTCAGAAATCACTGGTTTTGGAAACTATTGCAGCCTGAGACCTGAAACTTAGCAGATCATGAGATGCAGACAACTTATGAAGTCAGTTAAGGTCTGTGAGTATTCATGGTCAAGGTCATTTCATGATGGCTTAATGCTCCAAGATAAGGCTTCAGGTGAGCGTTCTCAGGACCATTGGTCCTATGGTTAGACTTATCATATGGATATTAAATTCTGCAGGAGTTTTCAGGAATTGTTACATTTTATCAGCTTTCTATTGTTAATCAGCTACTGTCCTGTTTATTATGCTAGATGTATTGCTATAAATCATACTCCATTATATGCATTGCTGGCTGGCTATGGCTTTTACATTTTATTTTTATGAAACTGTTTGTGTTTTCAAAATTTCTCCTATTTGTTAATGTGTGCATGAATGAATATTATTTATACCCCCGGCATTTATGCCGACGGGTATATAGTTTTCGCTTTTCCGTTCGTCTGTTCGTATGTTCGTTCGTTAGTTCGTTTCGTTCGTAATTCCGGAACGTTCGTAGAATTTATGTCAAAGTTTTGGTTAAAGTTTCTCTAGAGGTGTATATCTCATGAACCAATGGTCAGAAAGTATTCATATTTGGACTATAGGTACCCTATAGGGTTTGCTTTGTTTCCATGAGTTCGGACCCCAGGGTCCATGCCCGGGGGTGGGGCTGGAGGTCAAAATCTAGGTCACCTTTAAAATGTGCTGTTTACAATGTTAATGTTTCTTCTCTTAAGTTCATATCTTAACAAACAATCATAGGAATGTATTCTTATATAGTTCATAGATACCCTTTAGGGTTTGCTTTTATATTCAATGTCACCAAATCCTGGTTACCGTCCCCAGGGATGGGGCTAGAGGTCAAAATCTAGGACACATTTTTATATGATATATACCATGATAAACTTTCTGTAAGTCTGTTTTCTTGACATCCACTAAGTCTTGCCAGAACGCATTCATACTTAGACCATAGGTACCATGTAAGATTCAGACTCTAGGGTCTATGTGCGGGGGGGGGGGGGGGGGGGGCTAGAGGTCAAAATCTAGGACATCTTATTTTTTTTTTTTTAAGAATGACATTCTAATTTCATTTCAATCTAGGACTGAGGACCTGACCCAAAATGTCCGCGCTTATGTCCTAGATTGGGTATACACGTCAGCTCTGTATACCGCTCTAAAATAGATATGTCATTCTAAAACTACACTTCCCCATGTTTGTATGTAAAGTACTTTACACTGCTTATTTCTAAAATGTACTTGATGAGGGTGCTGTCTTTCGTTGGTGATGTGAGGTTCAATGTCAGGGGTGAGCATGTGCTGGGTTGTTTAGGTAGGGGGTAGGGAAGGGGGCTTGGTGGTTTCTAAAATGTACTGGATAGGGGTACTGTTTTTCGTTGGTGATGTGAGGTTCAATGTCAGGGGTGAGCATGTGCCGGATTGCTTAGGTAGGGGATAGGGAAGGGGGATTGGTGGCTATCAGCCGGGGGTATACGTGCCTCTCAAGGCACTTTTTCTAGTTAAAATGAGCCTTTGCTATGATTAAGACTAATAAATACAAGAATTAAACCAATTTCCTTTGATAAATCTGCAATTGGAATTTCTGTCCAATTAAAGCATAACTTGTAACTTTAAATTTGAAGTCTAACATCTTGAAGCAAAAGTGCATATTAATGCTTACTGGTCTTTCAATAATAACAAGGAAGTTTTGTTTTTGTCTTCTGAAGCATTTATACTTGGTGCAGTCATTTCATTGTCTTAACAATAAAACAGTATCACAATTCAATTTCAGGCATTTATATTACATCGTCTCCTGTCCTATCTAAAGTCGGGCAATGTGGTCCTGTCTTATGGTATAGCCCTTGTAGCAGCCATCACTGCGCTAGAGCTGGGAAGAAGTCTAACTTTTGCCCAGGCTTGGTTCTACAATTATACTACAGGTAAGCTAACTTCTAAAATTGTGAAAAAGTTTTGTGACAGCCAAAATAAAGTGGTGAAGTGGGCATATTGATTTGGTTTGAATTCAACTGATCCATTACATATTTCCACCGTGATATTCTCCGAACTGGTGGATAGACTTTGACCAGACTTGCACATGTACATTGAGCTGGGAAAGCTTGATATAACTACATGGATTGACCATCTTAAGATGGTTAGAAGAATCCTTTCTGTCATGATTTCTTCTGAAGCAGTGGTGGATTTTGACCAAACTCACACAGTTTAATACATTACTTAGACAGGGAAAAGATTTTTTTTTTACTTTATCCCAACTTTCAAGGCCACCGTCTTGTAAAAATGCTATGATAAAACTTTCATTTGCCGTATCCACTAAACCAGTAGCTGAAATATGTCATTTGCCAAGCATGCTTCACTTAGTTTAGCTTTTGCTCAAAAATGGTGTAATCTTTGTTTTAGGTGTCCGAATGAGAGCAGCAGCTCAAAGTCTGCTGTTCAGAAAAATATTAAAGTTAAGAAGTTTGGAGGATAAAACAGTTGGAGAGGTATTCAAATGTTTGCCGAGCCTCGAGGAAGTTGTTTGAACCCTGACGGTGCTTCAAAGTGCTTCTGAGAGACTTTGTTTAAGTTAATGCATTGAAATAAGCCTGTTTAATCATTATTCCTGCATTTTGACATCTGTTCCATGACATGAAGAAAAAAAAACACACACAAAAAAAAAAAAACTCATGAAAACCGTGAGATTTCTTGAGCATGGCCATTTTGTTTCTAAGGAAAACAGTAATGTCACCTCACGATTACCAATGACATTAACAGATTTTGGCCCAAAACCCCACTGTAGCACCGATAACTGTCCATCAACGATAACTGTCCACCATGGACACTTATCGTTGCAGCCGCAACGATAACTGTCCACTGGACAACTATCGTTGATTTTTCAACGATAACTGTCCACCATGGACACTTATCGTAACTGTAGTTGATATGACCTGCAGTGTCAACGATAACTGTCCATTTTTGAAAAGAAACAAAAAAACACAAGGAGTCTATATCTTGACAACCAGTTAGCAGACAAGATTTAAACTTGGATCATATGCCCTCTGTACGGTTGGTTTTTAGCTCGACTGCTCGAAGTGCAAAGGGCTGTTGTAGTAACCTCGGTCGTACGCGTTCCCGTTCTTGTTCGTGTCCGTGTCCGCGTCACACTGCAGTATATATTTTAGAAGTCCAGATCTTGGCAACTATTCATCAGAGAAATTTCAAACTTGGCCCATAGGTACCCTGTAGGGTTAGCTTACATTCCATGACATCGGGTCCCTGGGTCCATGCTTGGGAGTGGGGCTAGAGGTTAAAATCTAGGAAACCTTTATAAATTGGTTGTATTGCGGTATAGTTTTCTAGAAGTCCAGATCTTGACAACTAGTTGTCAGGGAGGATTCAAACTTGAACCATAGGAATCCTATAGAGGTGGCTTTCATTCCATGACATCCGTCTTATGGGTCCATGCCCAAGGTTAAAAACAAGAACACCTTCAAAGATTGTGGCTGTACCGTGGCATAGTTTTCTAAAAGTCCAGATCTTGGCAATTATTTATCAGACAGGATTCAAACTTGGAGCTGTAGGGTTGGCTTTCATTCCATGACATCCGGCCCCTGGGCCCATGGGTGGGGCCAGAGGCTAAAATCTAGAACACCTTCAAAAATTGGCTGTGCTACGATATAGTTTTCTAGAAGTCCATATCTTGACAACCACTTTCCAGAAAGCATTCATACTTGGGCCACATATACCCTGTCGTGTTGGTTTCCATGCGCTAGCATCAGACTCCTGGGTTCATGCTTGGTGATGGGGATAGAGGTTAAAATCTAGAACACTTTCATAAATTAGCCAAAGTTTACATTTTAGTCTATATCTTGACAGCTGTTGATCAGAGAGCATTCATACTTGGGCCAATGGTGCACTGTCATTTTAGCTTTTATTGCATGACATCCGATACTCAAGGTCCATCCTGGGGTGAAAAATGTTTAAACAATATCTGTTCGTGATACACATAACTATCTGAAAAGCCTTGTCCTGGATATGTGAATCACTAAATGCAGTATTCAAAAATTATTGTACATGATAGACAGAACCGGTTGAGTTTGCAACGATAACTGTTCATTACAGACAGATATGGTTGCATTGTCAACGATAACTGTTCACGACGGGTTAAATGATTCAAAACAGCCAAACTTCAAACAATTACTGCACCTGAGACGCTCAATTATTTGAAAAGTGGCTGTCTACTTCAGTCATTAAACATTCAAAGATTACTGTACATGATGGACAGAATCGGTTGGCTTTGCAACGATAAGTGTTCATTACAGACAGAAGCGGTTGCACTGTCTACGATAACTGTTCACCAAAGATGTAATCATTCAAAAAGGTGAAAATGTTTAAACAATATCTCTTCCTGATACACTTATCTATCTGAAAAGCCTTGTCCTGGATGTGTGAATCAGTAAATGTAATTTTCAAATATTATTGTACATGATAGACAGAACCGGTTGAGTTTGCAACGATAACTGTTCATTACAGACAGATGTGGTTGCATTGTCAACGATAATTGTTCACGACGGGTAAAATGATTCAAAACAGCCAAACATCAAACAATTTCTGCACCTGAGACGCCCAACTATTTGAAAAGAGGCTGTCTAATTCAGTCATTAAACATTTAAAGATTATTGTACATGATGGACAGAATCGGTTGGTTTTGCAACGATAAGTGTTCATTACAGACAGAAGCGGTTGCACTGTCAACGATAACTGTTCACCAAAGATGAAATCATTCAAAAAGGTGAAAATGTTTAAACAATATTTGTTCCTGACACACTTAACTATCTGAAAAGCCTTGTCCTGGATGTGTGAATCAGCAAATGCAATTTTTAAATATTATTGTACATGATAGACAGAACAGGTTGAGTTTGCAACGATAACTGTTCATTACAGACAGTTATGGTTGCATTGTCAACGATAACTGTTCACGACGGGTAAAATGATTCAAAACAGCCAAACTTCAAACAATTACTGCACCTGAGACGTTCAGCTATTTGAAAAGAGGCTGTCTAATTCAGTCATTAAACATTCAAAGATTATTGTACATGATGGACAGAATCGGTTGGCTTTGCAACGATAAGTGTTCATTACAGACAGAAGCGGTTGCACTGTCAACGATAACTGTTCACCATAGATGAAATCATTCAAATCAGTGAAAAACGTTTAAACAATATCTGTTCGTGATACACTAAACTATCTGGATGTGTGAATCAGTAAATGTGAAAAATGTTTAAACAATATCTGTTCGTGATACACGAGACGCTTAACTATTTGAAAAAGAGGCTGTCTAATTCAGTCATTAAACATTCAAAGATTATTGTACATGATTATCAGAATCAGTTGGCTTTGCAACGATAAATGCTCATTACAGACAGAAGCGGCTGCACAGTCAACGATAACCACAGATGAAATCATTCAAATCAGTGTAAAATGTTTAAACAATATCTGTTCGTGATACACTAAACTATCTGGATGTGTGAATCAGTAAATGAAATATTCAAACATTACATGATAGACACACCCGGTTGAGTTTGCAACAATAACTGTTCATTACAGACACTTATAGTTGCATTGTCAACGATAACTGTTTACGACAGGTAAAAGTACCCATGATCAGGACGAAAACTTGATCACACTATACTGTTATGAAGTGCATGCAATCAGATATAAAATGTCCTGCTGTGGAGAGGATAGGATAGGTTGTATCGTATCGTATGCTATTGAAATAAACGTTAGAAATAAGCAAAAAACTTGATATGCCTTTTACAGATTGAGACAATGGTAGGTATTATATCAACAAAATATGTTAATCAAATTTTATTTCTTCCTTTATGAAACTGTAAACACTCGGGTTCTCTGTTTTAAAAGTTTAAAAGTAGTCGATGTCTGTTTACAGCTGTGAGATGCTTTATAGTGCACATAGTAAAACTGTCGTCCTCAGACATCGACGATAACACCTTAAAGTAGGTCCTCCGATAGCTATGCCACCTACCTCCGGACACTGCAACCACAGTAAATATGACCCTGCCGTCAAGAACTACAAAAGGGTACTTCATGCCTTAGCAAGGTTTTCAGGATGTCTGCACAAGATATGATAAAACAGGTTAAAGATTGCATCAGTTCTAATAAAATATACAAAAGATGAATATAACCATGCATGTAAACAAATGAATTAAAAATATCTGTTGAAAATTCTGTATTTCCCGATTCAAACGTCATTTAGGGTCAAACGAATACAGTCCAAACCCATTTTATGCAGTGTGTCCGTTGGTTCGTATACGAAAAATGATATTCATAAACGATATGTATGTTTTTCAGATCTCTAAACCCAATCCTATCAAAAATAATAAGAGCTGTCGCATGACAGCGTAGCTCGACTGCATTTGGTTCTGTCAAACTGGAGCCAACTCTAACTCACCACACAGACATCCCAAGGCTATGATGATATATGGCAAATTCATTTTACTATGAAATATAGCTATAACTATTTTGAAGTCAAAAATTCGGTGCTATCGACCCATAACCATGTAAAATCTTGATCACACATCTCTTGCTGTAGAAGATACAAGGCAAAATCACTTAATCGAAATTTGATCTCAGTGACCAATGATTACTTTCTATACAAAAGGCTGGTCATACTCACAAATTATATGAGAAAAATCAATGGACCATGAAATTAGGTCACAAAGTCCCTTGACTGCTTTTGGGTCAAATGTCTGGTCGTACTCACTCATCTGAAAGAAGCATGCTTACATACCAACTGAGTGTCAAGCTATAAAGCAAAATTACTGGACCATGAAGTTAGGTCACCGTGACCTATGACTACTTTAAGGTGAAAGGCCTGGTCATACTCGTTCATTATCTGAAGGAAGCATTTTCATATACCAACTGGGTTTTAAGATATAAGACAAAATCACTGGGCCATGAAATTATGTTATTGTGACCTATGACTACTTTTGGGTCAAAGGTCTGGTTATACTTACTTATTATCTAAAAGAAGCATGTTCCTTTACCAACTGAGAGTCAAGATATAAGACAAAAATCACTGGACCATGAAATTAGGTCACTGTGACCTATGACTACTTTTAGGTCAAAGGTCTAGTCATACTCACTCATTATCTGAAGGAAGCATGTTCAAAAAACAACTAAGTGTCAAGATATAAGACAAAATCAGTGGACCATGAGATTTGGTCACTGTGACCTATGACAACTTTTGTGTCAAAGGTCTGGACCTACTTACTCATTTTCTGAAAGAAGCATGTTCCTGTACCAACAGAGTGTCAAGATATATTACAAAATCACTGGACCATGTAATTAGGTCGCAGTGACCTATGACAACTTTCAGGTCAAATATCTGGTCATACACACTCATTATCTATGAGAAGCATGTTCCTATACCAACCGAGTGTCAAAAAATAAGAAAAAATCACTGGACCATGAAATAAGGTCACTGTGGCCTATGACTACTTTTGGGTCAAAGGTCTGGTCATACTCACTCATTATCTGAAGGAGGCATGTTCAAATACCAACTAAGTGTCAAGATATAAGACAATTAGGTCGCAGTGACCTACGACAACTTTCAGGTCAAATATCTGGTCATACTCACTCATAATCTATGAGAAGCATGTTCCTATACCAACCGAGTGTCAAAAAATAAGGCAAAATCACTGGACCATGAAATTAGGTCACTGTGACCTATAACTACTTTTAGGTCAAAGGTCTGGTCATACTCACTCATTATCTGAAGGAAGCATGTTCAAATACCAACTAAGTGTCAAGATATAAGACAAAATCAGTGGACCATGAGATTTGGCCACTGTGACCTATGACTACTTTCAGGTCAAAATTCTATTCATACTTACTCATTATCTGAAAGAAGCATGTTCCTATACCAACTGAGTGTCAAGATATAAGACAAAATCACTGGACCATGAAATTAGGTCATTGTGACCTATGACTACTTTTGGGTTAAGGGTCTGGTCATACATACTTATTATCCGAAAGAAGTATGTTCTTATACCAACTGGGTGTCAAGGTGTAAAAGAAAAAAACAAACATTTTAAGCTGTTCTAGTTTTCAACCTCTAGCCCCACCCCCAGGCATGGACCCTGGTGTCGGATGTCACGTAATAAAAGCTAAGTTGACAGTGCACCAATGGCCCAAGTATGAATGCTTTCTGATCTACAGCTATCAAGATATGAATTAAAATGTAAATTTTGGCTAATTATTTAACCTCTAACTCCACCCCTAGCATGAACACAGGAGCCCAATGCACCAACCCTACAGGATAGATGTGGTACAAGTATGAATGCTTTCTGGTAAGCGGTTGTCAAGAAAATGACTTCTAGAAAATTATATCGCAAAACAGCCAAATTTTGAAAATGTTCTAGATTTTAACCTCTTGCCCAACCCCCCGCCATGGACCTAGGAGCCTCGAATGAAAGGCAACCAACCCTACGGGTTATCTATGGTCCAAGTTTAAATCCTCTCTGATAAGTTATTGCCAAGATCTAGACTTCTAGAAAACTATACCACAGAACAGAAGGTGTTCTAGATTTTAACCTCTAGTCCCACCCACGGGCATAGACATATGGGTGTGATGTCATAGAATGAAAGCCAGCCTAACAGGGTACCTATGGTCCAAGTTTAAATCTTCTCTGATAAGTAGTTGCCAAGATCTGGACTTCTAGAAGGGTACGTATGATATAGACACCTGCAAAATTAGACCTCAGAAAAGCCATTTTATGGTGGTCTGTATATTAACCTCAAGCCCCACCCCGGGATTCATTGCCTTGGAATGAAAGCCTGGCATACAGGGTGCCTATGGCCCAAGTATGAATGATTTTCGGTAAGTGGTTGTCAAGGTATGCACTAACCGAAACGGTTTAACATCATTAAGCAAATATCGTGGTGTTCTACGAAAATGGACAGATATCGTTGAAAGTAAATTATAAATCTACATGCTCAACGATAACTGTCCATTTAGCTTGTGGACAGTTATCGTTGCGGCTGCAACGATAAGTGTCCATGGTGGACAGTTATCGTTGATGGACAGTTATCGGTGCTACACCCCACCTTATAAGTTTTACAATTCAAACATAGGGTTTGTGGTTCTAAAAGGTTTTTTAAAAACATTTTTATGCATTGATAACACTGAAAAAATGTAATATTAAAGTATGTTTCTCTTTCAGCTTGTAAATTTGTTGAGTAATGATGGTCAGAGAATCTTTGAGGCTGTTGTGATCGGCCCTTTGATAATTCCTGGTCCTATGGTGCTGGTCTTTGGTCTCATTTATATGCTCATTCTGATTGGTCCATGGGCATTGATTGCCATGGGAACCTATGGTGCTTTCTATCCTTTTATGGTAAGTCATTTACATGCTCAATTCTGATTGGTACTTAGGCATTGGTTGCCATGGGAACCTATGGTGCTTTCTATTCTTTTATGGTAAGTCATTTACATGCTCAATTCTGATTGGTTTATGGGCATTGATTGCCATGGGAACTATGGTGCTTTCTACTCTTTTATGGTAAGTCATTTACATGCTCAATTCTGATTGGTCTTAGGACATTGGTTGCCATGGGATTCTGTGGTGCTTTCTATCCATTCATGGTTAGTCATTTACATGCTGAATTCCGATTGGTTTGTGGACATTGATTGCCATGGGAACATATGGAGCTGTGTTGAAAGAGAGTTTGTTTTTGTGGGTTTCGAACGAGGTGAGACACTAACAAAAAGCATGAAAATATTTTGAAGAAGAATGGAAAAAAAACAACACATTTATAAGAAAGTCTAAAGGTTATGTCATATTGTATTTTGTTAGATGTCCTAAAAGTTGTAGCTTAATGTGTACTGTACAGATATTCTAGTATTCTTCTAATGTCTACCCTAGGCACTGTTTCTAACATGCAAATGGTATGATAGCTAGAGATGCTTTCTGTTAACAGGTTGGAGTATCCAAATTAACAAATCTACTCAGAAGAAAGTGTATTGTTATAACTGATAAAAGGGTAAGTTAATACTTCTGATGTTATTTACTTTGTCCATTTCAAACATCATGAAAACATGTCTGTGTAATGTATACCCCCTTAAACCCCACTTTTATATAGCAAAACTGGGGGTTGCAGGGGTATACCTATGGCGAGGTGGTTCTAACGAGTACCCACAATCTATGTTTTGGAGCAAAAATAAGAAAAATATCAAAATTTTTCAGCTGAAAATTTTTGAATTTTTTAAAGCTTAAAAATATCTATTTATTAATAGCATGGGCAAGTTTTCGTAATGAAAGTGGCATCACTGATGGCGACAGTTCAGTTTGAAGTATATGATTTGATTGTGTTGGGTTACATCATCTCTCAAATCTATCATATTTCTTACATGACAAGTTGGTAATTGTTACCTTGGGCATTCTTCCACTGTTTTGCTAAAAAAAAAGCATGCAAGTCTTGTCAGTTGATGGTATAAAAAAATTGCTTTATATACTGGTATTTTGAACCACCTTTAGGAGATTTGTCCCAGAAAATTGTGAATAGTTTGATTAGGAGAACCATGACCTAAGCTTTTTACCTTGGAAAGAATGCAAGCAAACCAAATTTACACTAAAAAGTGAGTCCAGGATACATGATAAAGAGGTGATTAAGATTTTGCATGGATCTTATTAAATGAGCAGTAACACGAGAAAACTGAGCATTGGGGTTTCCGACCAGTTGTTACACAAACCAGCCTGTACAGTCACAGAAAAGAGCTAGAAGCTTGAAATTTTAAGTTTAGTAATTTTACTGTCTGATTAGCAAAAACAAAGGTGCTAATCAGCTTTGCAGTTACTGAACAGCTGATCTGTCAGACTGTGTCTTCTTCCTTCTGTGTTTTTGGACATGCAAAAATATATTTTACTCATAACATGCTTCAGTTGTGCTATGATTATGTTACAGGTTCGTATGATGAATGAGCTACTAACGTGTATCAAACTGGTCAAGATGTATGCTTGGGAGAAATCATTTGCTAAAGCTATCGCAGGTTAGTGTATAGTGAACAGATATTATTTAATGCATGTACATTTGAGCTGCGGAGAGAGAAAACCGGTCTTCGGGGTTTTCGATGATGTCCGATACAAACCATCCTGTACAGTCATAGAATATGACTAGAAGCTTAATATTTCAGTAGAAGCTTAATATTTCAGATTTATATACTATCCCTGTAGCGAAAACAGAGGGGCTGATCAGTAGTGCAGTTACTGCACAGCTGATCTATGCATTTGTTTTCGCATTGGCAAAAATCTGGTTTTCTCATTTGATGTAATGACTGCTGTATTGGCTGATAAGAGAAAAGTCGTAGAATAAGCTCTGCTATGGCTGCAATAGTACCTGTTGTGTAATGGCCTTCGTGTTTATGTTCCTGGAGCATATATGTATTACTAATATTATTTTCTCATATTTATTGACAGCTATCCGTGCTGATGAGAGAAAAGTCTTAGAGAAAGCTGCGTATGTTCAGAGTATAAGTTCTGCAACAGCTCCAGTGGTACCTGTAATGGCTTCCGTGTTTACATTTCTGGCATTAGTCCTGTCAGGAAACGATCTGTCTCCTGTGGATGTAAGTTGTAATAAATATGATATTATCACACATGTATAAACACGTTTTAAGTTTCTGTTGCCATGACAACATCTGTAACAATTTATTTTTCTGTGAAATAATGTTTGAAGGCAATATAATCTTATTTCAAAGACTAAAAAGAATCTAAAACGTGTGGCTTCATTAATAAATTTCATACAAAATGACCACAAGTGTAAGATCCACTAAATAATAATACTAGATAAATGTATTTGTCATATGACTTTGCTGTTTTCCAGTGGATAACTTCATGTAATAAAAAGTGTCACGACTACATGTGTATTACATGTGTATTAACTTTAGGGGAATACGTAACGTCATTGACGACGTCCGTAAGAACAATATAAATTTTCATTGAAAATTTGTCCTATTTTAAAAGTCATATGATAAAACGAATCTTCCACTCATGGTCATTTCATATAAAATTTATTAAATGACCACTTATGTAAGATCCTCTATATAGACCATAAGATATAGCTTTCAATTACATATTTTGCATAGTATCTCATTTTTATTTATAGGCTTTCACCATTATTGCAGTATTAAATTCTCTGCGGTTTTCTCTGGGTGTTCTACCCTTTGCCGTTAAAGCTTTGGCTGATGCTCAGGTGTCGTTTAAGCGCTATAAGGTAGGTTTCATTCATAAAAATGCACCCAGTGTTAATATGTTTGTTTGATTTCTTGCTTATTGCCATAAGAAACACAAAAGTCATGATGCCATGTCGAGGGAATAAACAAACACTTTTTCTTGGGCAGGTCTAATTGAAAAAAAAAATTAAAGCAGTTAACCAGTGTTCAGTGATGTAGTGTTCTCAAACAATCACTAATATTGCACTGTAAATGAGAACTTCCAAATGCAACCAGAGAGTACCTTCTACTCTGCTAATTGAGAAGGCACCAACCTGGTAAGACATGACACAAACAGGCCTGGGCAGCTATTCTCTTGAAGCTATAACAAGTGACTGGAAACTTTTGTTAGTACAAAGATTCAGATAAACTTAGGTAGCAAATAGGAAGATGCACTGATTAGTCTTATTACACTTCTGAATGAAAATACCTCATTTAAATTTTTTAAAGCGAATACCTGTACCATATTTAAATTTTTGGTGATATTCCAATTTTAATCAAACATTTTTTTATATATATTTTCTGTTTTTGTTGTAGAGTATTTTGTTAATGGATGAGATGCAGACCCACCACTGGCAAATATTTAACGAGAAATACGCCGTTGTACTGAATAAATCCGTGTTCAAGTGGGACAAAGATGTCAAGGTGAAGGACAAAGACGAAGATCAAGATAGGATGAAAGGTATTTGAGCCTTTGCGTGAAAAAAAAAAACAATCTGGCTTTCCGACGTGGTCTGATGCAAATCAAGCTGTACAGCCAAAGAAAATAGCTAGAAGCTTTAAACTTCAGATTTAACAAGAAGAGTGATTATACTATCCCTGTAGCATAAACAAAGGTGCTGATTAGCTTTGCAGTTACTGCGAAGCTGATCTGCACCTTTGTTTTTGCATAGGCAGATTGTTAGTTTTCTGATGACATGGCTCATTTGATTACAGTAATGTCAAAAATGTTCCAACGATCTCTAGAAATCATGGAAAACCTGGAAAATTGCTAAAAAGAATAAGATGCATGTAATCATGGAATTAAAAAGTTACTCGGAAATCATGGAAAACTTATGGAATTCAAAATTAATGGAAATAATCATGTAAAAATCATGGAATTTTAGAAAACCTGATGGCCATATAAGTTTTCATATTTTGGCTCATGTCAATTTCCTGCTCTCTTTGTTAAATCTTCTTTTTTTTTCGCTCACTCGATACTTTGAAATCCACTTAGTTTCTCCACCCATGGTACTTGAAAGATTTTGTCATACAACAAAGACATATGAGCCGTTGCATGAGAAAACCAATAATTTGGGTTTCCGAAGAGGTCCGACACAAACCAGCCTGCACAGTCTCAGAAAATAGCTGGAAAGCTTGAACTTTCTGATCTAAGAAGAAGAGGAACTGTACGTTCCATGTAGTGTAAACAAAGGCGCTGATCAGCTGTGCAGTTACTGCCTAATGCCTATGCAAGTTGTTGGTTTTCTCATGCATCGGCTCATATCAAATATCAGATAAAATATAGGCTGTAATGTATTATGTTACCCAGTTAAGCAGAAAGAAGCCAATGGAAGTGTAGGAGGGAAAGAAGAAGAAAGAGAAAAGTTGAAGACCTCCGAGCATGTGAATGGGAACATAGATACAGGAGAACAACCTATGACGCTGAAAAATCTTACATTTATGGTGGAAAAGGTATATAAATAAGAAGCTTGCACTAAGATTTTTACAAGCATTTAAAATAGACTAGTACATGAATTTTTAAAGATTTGTAAAAACTTTGGGAAAGCTTGGTTGAATTAGTGCTTTAAATCCACAGTCAACAGCTGAGGTTATGTCCGGACTTTCACTTATTCAAGCCACACTGTTCCTGAGCATGCCTTCCAGAAGCAGTTTACGAGTATTGAGTGCACTTTTCTTTCAGCACTGACTGGCGATTACTTTTCTTGAAATATAATTAGAAATAATGCATGGCCTCATAAATTCTTTCATAACCAAATCTTCATGAATGCTGAAAATGGATCATTGATTGATGATGATGATGATGATGATGATGATAATGATGATGATGATAATGATGATGATATTTTATATATTCCAGGGACAGTTGGTTGGTATCTGTGGTAGCGTTGGTTGTGGTAAATCCTCTCTTATGTCAGCCATTCTAGGCAGGGTATGTATATGTGACTTTCATTGCGAGAAGACACTTTTAAACTCAGCCCTGTTGTATAAACTTAAGCTGTCATTAAACCTTAAGCTGCCATTCAATTCAAGAACTCTCTTTGTGAAGATGATGTGAATTTTCTGTTGCATAAATTTACAAAAGCTGCGCCTTTGTTTTCGCCTATGCAGATTGTTGGTTTTCCCATGCCGTGGCTCATATAGTATAGTGTATTTGTATGTATAGTGATCTCTTCATTGTACAGATGATTCATGTCTCTGGTAAGATAGCTCTGGAAGGCAGTCTGGCCTATGTCTCACAACAGGCCTGGATCATGAATACAACAGTGAGAGAAAATATTCTGTTTGGGGCAGAATTTGATCAGGAAAGGTAACATACCGTGTTGGGTGAATTTCTATAAAATAATGAAATATTTAGGCACCCTTTAATTATTGTGTTACCATAAACCTTAAACAAGTAGCGTAAAGGGACCAGTGATCGATCGAAAATAGCCATGTTTGATAGATTTGCGGATCAGACATGCATTGCAGAATGCATGTGTACATACCATATCGAAGCTTGAACCTTCGTCATGTTTTTCAATATGTCAATTTATGACGTCATCACGCCACGTTCTCAGCGACGTCATTTTAACACACCCATTATCATACAGCGTGAATCAGGGTCAGGTGGACCAGTGATCGATCACCTCTTTTTTTCTCTCCAAAACCGCGGCTAACTTGGAAGGTATGTACATTTTTAGAAAGAATAATTATCGCTTACCTCTAGCCACGAAACAAAGTTTGGAAATTTTCATTTTGTTAAAAGAAATGTTGCATGTAGCAGCGAAATGAGGTGGTCGAAAAGCATAAATGCCCATAGAAACAATGGAAAACTGTTGAAAAACTAGCTCGAAAATCACAGAAATCGTCCATTAATCGCAGCGTTATCCGATACAATTTGGAATGTGGATCAGATTTGTTTAGTATGCAGTAAAGTTAAAAAAATTTAGCCAGTCGGAACGAATGCAGGTTGTTTCATCTTGAAGAATTTATTGAACAATCACCACTTTAAAGCAGTACAACTAAGACCCCCTCTTCGTAAAGTGCCAGAAAATTTAAGATAGAAAAGCTTTCCAAATAAATTTAAATTAGTGTTTGTAAGGTAATGTAATGCGCTTTAAGTTGAGACTAGCATAAGATTTACTTCAGGTATCCTTTGAGAATTAATAGCCGATAACCACTAGTTGATCGATCACTGGTCCCTGATCGATCACTGGTAGCCTTACGCTAGAGCAAAGGAAGGCTCCAATTTAAGATTTCAGACCCTATTGACACTGGCAGAATACAATTTGGGTTTGAAGGGTTCGAAATACTAAAGGAGAAACCAGTAATACTTAAAAATTACGACATTTTGATGAATTTTTTAGTAAATATGAAAAAAAAAACTTCGAAAAGTAAAATGCGTCTGAAACCCACTATAGTTTAATGGAGCTTCAACAACATTAATTTTGTAATTTCTATTTTGGTTCACAAAAGCTGATGTAAGAAGTTGATGTGATGTGTTTTGTTACATTATGAAAACTTGCCCATGCACTATACAGAGAAAATTTTCAGAGGCAAATCTAACGAGTATCTACAATCTATGTTTTGGAGCAAAAATAGGTATACCCCTTCATACTCCAGTTTGGCTATATAAAAGTGGGGTATAAGAGGGTATATATTACACGGACATGTTTTCCTGTGACATATTTGTAAGTTTGAGTGACTTGTTACAGGTATGCAGCTGTGGTGAAGGCCTGTGCTTTGGAGGAAGATTTCTCTGACTTCGTTACTGGAGATCAAACTGAGGTAACATAGTGGTTTTCATAATTATATTTTTATGCCCCCAACTTCGAAGAAGTTGAGGGGCATATTGGTTTGGGTCTGTCCGTGCAGTGCAGTGCAGTGCTGTGCTGTGCAGTGCAGTGCAGTGCAGTACAGTGCAGTGCAGTGCAGTCTGTCTGTCTGTCTGGGATGCGTGAGTAACGCTTAGCTCTTGGTCAGGAACCGTTAGAGCTAGGATCTTGAAATTTGGTATGTAGTTTGTACATGTATATGAAAATTAAGAGGACTCGTATTTTTTCTTTCAGATAAATTCAAGGGGCTAGGGGCCCATTCTGTGAGAGTTATTTCCCTTTTTAATTCTTGATAAAGTGAATAGATAGTGGCTACCTTGTGTGCGCAACTCCTCCTACAGTTTTATTCCGAGTCTCTTGAAACTTTACAAATGTTTTGACCATGCTTTGAAGATATGCATGTGGTTTGGATATAATCCTCAGATCAATTTTTGTCACTTTTTTCGCAATTTGAACTTAGCCATTTTTCGGGCATTTTCACAATGAAAGTGAATGGGCAGTGGGTACCTTGTGTGCGCAAGTCCTCCTACAGTTTCATGCCAATTCATTTAAAACTTTACCTGTGTTATGGGCATGGTCTGAAGATATGCATGTGGTTTGGATATAATCCTTGGATTATTTTTTGTCATTTTTTTTCACAATTTGAACTTAGTCATTTTTTCGGGCATTTTAGTGAATGGATAGAGGGTACCTTGTGTGCGCAACTCCTCCTACAATTTAATACTGATTCTTTTGAAACTTTGCAGACATTGTGACCACGCTTTGAAGATATGCAGGTGGTTGGGATATACTCCTCAGATTAATTTTTGTCTCTTTTTTTACAATTTGAACTTAGTCATTTTTTGGACATTTTTACATCTTGAAAGTTACTTACCAGTTGGGGGCATAGTGTTTTATAAACACATTTTCTAGTTGCTGAAAAGTTTGTCGTATTTAGTTTGTTAATGTTGGAAAAAGCTATTGCTAGGTGGCATCAGGATGACATGTCTGTGAAATGTATACCCCTCATACCCCACTTTTATATAGAAAAACTGGGGTTTACAAGGGTACTCCTATTTGGTCTTATTTTTGGTCGAAAACATAGATTGTGGGTGCTCGTTAGAACTGCAAAACCGAGGCGGTTCTTACGTGCACCTACAATCACTGTTTTCAGCAGGAATATTTCAGGTGTCTGACTCAGAAAAATACTTGGTATTAGTATTTTTAGCCATAGTACTTGTACTGGCCCCGAGGTTATAAAACATTTTTCATGCTCAGCTACATCTGAGACTGAAAATCATCCTGCTCATAAATGTTAAAATGCCAACAATTGTTGGCAATTTAACATTTACTAGGAGGATATGCCAACAATTGTTGGCATTTTAACATTTATTAGCAGGATAAATTACAGGCTTTGGTGATCTAAACCTGAAATTTCATTTTATTTGGGCTGTTTTGTCATTTAAGAGCAGTTTAAGTTTTATGCTTAGCTGAGTTGAGCATGAAAAAAGTTTATAACCTCGGGACCTTGTTAAAACCAGGAAGCAGTGGCTTCATCTTGATTTGACTGAATCATTGATGCCTCAGACGTTTTACCACAAAAACAAAACAAAACAAAAAAGAACAGATTTGATTGGTTGTTTTTTTTACAGATTGGTGAGCGAGGTATCAACCTTAGTGGAGGACAAAAGCAGAGAATCAGTCTAGCGAGGGCCGTCTATAGTAACAATGACATTTTCCTACTCGACGATCCTTTGTCGGCGGTGGATATTCATGTTGGACGGCACATATTCAGTGAATGTGTTAAGAAATTTCTAAAGGGAAAGACTATATTGTTTGTCACACATCAACTTCAGGTAAGGTGTACACTTTCCTCATAAGGGTGCGTGGTGGCCTGGTGCTAGAGCATCAGACTCTGAAAATTTGAATGAAAGGCCCTAGCCGCGAGGTTATAAAACTTTTTTATGCTCAACTCAGCTGAGCTTGAAATTTTGATTGCTCATTAATGGCAAAACAGCCCAAATAAATTGAAATTTCAGGTTTAGCTTACCAAAGCCTGTAACTTATCCTGCTTATAAATGTTAAAATGCCAACAATTGTTGGCATGTTAACATTTCTGAGCAGGATAAATTTTTGTCTCAGCTGAGTTGAGCATGAAAAAAGTTTTATAACCTTGGGGCCAGGCCATCCTGCTCCCCATGGTCTGGATTCAAACCCCATTGGTGCTGAGTTTTGTACTTGTCCCTGAGTATATACTCTCCATAGTGTAGTGCTGGTTGATACCTTGCGTTGGAAGTGGCGCCCCCTCAGCATGACTGAAAAAAATGTTGACAGGGATTTTAACTCATTTAAGCCTTGTGTTCCTTTTATGGGATATAGGCAAACAGAATAGCCCCAGATGGGATGCCGCAGAACGTTCTGTTGGGGCTATTCTGTTGGCTTAGAGAATTTTCATCGAAAAATTGAATTAAATTTAAAAATCACTTCTGATACCCCTAAAAATGAAAGTGGACTGACCCAAATGATAATGATGGGAAAGTCCATTCACCAAATATGATTTAAACTACAATACAAACCAAAGCTTTCTTTTTCAAAGTTTGATCTACAACTTGATTTTTGTGAAGATTACTATACCTTTTGATTTTACATGATTTTCATACCTGTAAAATTGCCTGGTTTTAGCCTTGAGCAAGATGAGTTACTCCCATAGTAATGGTTAAGCAACCAGTATGAAAGGACTCTGGAAGTTTTAGTACCGTTTGAACAAGACTAAAAACTATTGTAGACAGTGACCTAGAAAATTAGATAGAGCAAATGTTTGTTCCATTTCAGTACCTTAATCAATGTGACAAAGTTATGTTCATGAAAGAGGGAGCAATCGTAGACTCTGGTACTCATGACCAACTGATGGCAGGGGATAACGAATATGCTACACTCATCAAAATGTTCTATACACAAGAGAAAGAGGAAGAAAATAAACCAGGTACCATGAAAAAAATCTGTAAAAATACTGAAAACTGCAGCAATAATCCTAGATTATGAACTTATTGGCCTACTTATTGGCTTACAAAAGTACTGTAAATCCGGAAATTTTCGCGAGAACTTAATTTTCGCTAATATTCGCGAAGTCGTTGCTTTGCGAAAATAAAGTTCTCGCTAATAAAGAATTACTATAAGTTTTATCGACTGCACAAGTACTCGCTCGCGAATTCAAGAACTCGCTTATAATTCAGAAATCGAAAATTCGCGAAATAAAAGTCTCGCGAAAATTTCCGAATTTACAGTATTTTCTTTCCACAGACTATCGGGGACTGGAATGATCTCCCTGATACTCTGATTTCCTGTTTTGAAACATATGATGACTGTGTGCCCAAATTCACATTACTAGTGAAAGCCAATATTGACAAATTCCTCATCAAATGCACCCCTTTTGAAGTATTGTGATTTTGGTGTTAACCAGTAAACTTTTCAGATTCAGACTCAGACTTAACACCCCCAAACTGCTTGCAAAGGATGCAGACAGAACAGTAAATTTGTTCAAACGTTTTGGAGTTGTCCTATTTGTAATTTGCTTATTTTATATATCCCTTAAATAAGCTTAAAGGGCAAATTGAGCAAAGTTTATTTGCATTTATTCTATTGGAGTCCAGGTTTATAAACAGTTGACTTTGTTTTTCAGCACGTCCAAAATCATTCCACACCCAGTCATCATTTGATCATCCTCTGTCTCCCCGCCAGAGGACCCTGTCTCAGACATCTCGGGGGAGTGGGGAAATTCCAGGCTCTCCCAAGACACCACGATCCCTGCGGGACCCCCTCAGGCAGATGAGTGTCATGTCATCACAGAGCAGCTTAGAGAGTGTGTCACCAGATCAATCAGGTAATTAGTGACACCCCCAGTCCCTCTGATTTTCCCCCGGTCCCTGTGTGACCCCCTCAGATGAGTGTATGGTCATCACAGAGCAGCATAGAGAGTGTGTCACCGGATCAGTCAGGTAATTAGTGATACCCCCAGTCCCTTTGATTTTCCCGCGGTCCTTGTGTGACCCTCTCAGACAGATGAGTGTCATGTCATCACAGAGAGAGTGTGTCACCATATCAGACAGGTAATGATGAAAGGCAAATGTTGGCATGCTGTCACGTGTTTGCGTATTTGTCCGTAAGTCAGGCCTGAAGACTAGGTCCTTTGGACTTAACACATTTGGCACAGCATAGTCTCAAGCCTCATCATCAGCTATTTGGTGGCGTGGCCGAGCGGTTAAGAGCGCTGTTTCTTAATCACTCGATCATCTCACCGCTGTAACTGGTTTGGGTTTGAGCCCCACTCTGGCCACGTGAGACAAGCCAAGTTCTGCTTGCGGGTGTGTCAGGTGTTTTTTCTCGGGGTTCTCCCGTTTTTGCCCCACCTACTGATTGGCCCGTCTCATATGAGCTGAAATAATCTTGAAAGGGACATAAAACTGAATTAAAAAAAAAAATCATCAGCTATTTATCCTGGAACATTGTTTGTGGACCTCGAAGTATCCTGTCATTTGAATGACTGGAGAAGCCCAAGATTGAACCAGCAACCCCTGGTTTACAAGTTAAGTGGCCAAGGAGGCACTGTGCCAAGGAGGCATTTTGCAAGAATTGTTGGATTTATAAACAGCTTTTGTCTTCATTAATACATGCATGTTAATACTATGTAACACTGGTATTTATGTAATTACATTTTAGCCTTTGCATGAGAAAAACAACAATTTGGGCTTCTGACCAGGTCTGACACAAACCTGTCCGTACAGTCATAGAAAAAAGCTGGAAGCTTGAAAACTTGGATATAAGTAGAAGAGCAATTATACTATCTATGTAGCGAAAACAAAGGCGCTGCCCTGCTGTGCAGTAATTGCACAGCTGATCTGTGTCTTTGTTTTCGTCTATGCATGTTGTCAGTTTCCATACGCGGCGGCTCATTTCTTAATTTCGCTATATACCGGTCAAGTGGCATTGTAGCTTAATTTATTTTCCTAGGTGGTAAACTGATGGTAGCAGAAGAAAGAAAGGAGGGCAAGGTCGGGTGGTCGGTGTACAGTGTCTACCTCAAGGCTGCCGGGGGCTATATCATATCGTTTCTCGTCATTCTCATGTTTATACTCAGTATAGGAGCTCAGACCATGACCCAGTGGTGGTTATCTTACTGGCTTAACCAAGGAAGTGGGGTAGGTTATATCATATCACTTGAGCCTTGTGGCAAGAAAACTGGTCTTCGAGGTTTCCTACCAGGTTTGACACAAACCAGCCTGTACTGTCACAGAAGAGGGCTAGAAGCGTGAGACTTATGATTTAAGAAGAAGAGGGATTGTACTATCCTCGTAGCGAAAACAAAGACGCTGATCAGATGTGCAGTTACTGCACAGCTGATCTGCGCCTTTTGTTTTCGCATAGGCAAAAATCCGTTTTTCGCATTTTACTGATCATTTCTGGTCATTTTCATGTTTATACTCAGTATAGGGGCTCAAACCATGACCCAGTGGTGGTTATCTTACTGGCTTAACCAAGGAAGTGGGGTAGGTTGTGTCATATCACTTGAGCCTTTTCGCAAGAAAACTGGTCTTTGAGGTTTCCTACCAGGTTTGACACAAACCAGCCTATACTGTCACAGAAGAGGGCTAGAAGCTTGAGACTTATGATTTAAGAAGAGGGATTGTACTATCCTCGTAGCGAAAACAAAGACGCTGATCAGATGTGCAGTTACTGCACAGCTGATCTGCGCCTTTTGTTTTCGCATAGGCAAAAATCTGTTTTTCGCATTTTACAGATAGTTTCTGGTCATTTTCATGTTTATACTCAGTATAGGGGCTCAAACCATGACCCAGTGGTGGTTATCTTTCTGGCTTAACCAAGGAAGTGGGGTAGGTTGTATCGTATCACTTGAGCCTTTTCGGAAAAAAAAATGGTCTTCGAGGTTTCCTACCAGGTTTGACACAAACCAGCCTGTGTCAGAACTGGTTGGAAACCCCAAAGACCAGTTTTCTCAGGTCGCGGCTCATATATTGCACAAGTACATGTGCATAAATTCAATTACTAATAAATCTGAAATAGAAAATTTAGGAATTTAAGTCACTCGAAAATTTTTGAATTTACTACATATGATTTATCATTTTCAGAACACCAGTATAACAGTCGGCAATACAACAGTTATCAGCCAAAGTATAAAAGACAACCCTGATCTTCATTTCTACACCACTATATATGGCTCTCTAGTCGGCGTTATTGTGGTTTTCACGGCAATCAGAGCATTTGTATTTATGAAGGTAGGTCAATCTCTGTAGTTTACAGTTTTAGTTAGCAATACAACAATAATCAGTCCTAGTATTAAACACAATCCATGGCTCTCTGATATCCATGGCTCTCTGGTATCCATGGCTGGTATCCATGGCTCTCTGGTATCCATGGCTCTCTGGTATCCATGGCTCTCTGGTAGGTGTTATAGTGGTTTTCACGGCAATCAGAGCATTTGTATTCATGAAGGTAATGTATAAAAGATACTCGGAACATTCTAATTGTTAGAATCATTAATTATGAAACTAACTAAATATCAGTATGCTTAAAGTACAACATCACAGGAATTTATTATATTAAAATGAATAAAAACTCGTAGAAAACAAGAAATAAAAATACATACCTAAGGTTCAGCTGATCTGTGGCTTCTTTTATGCATAAACCATATTCATTGAAATTTGACATTCAATTCTATTCTATGCAAAATGAAGTTTTCAGTTGATGTGGCTGGTGTTTTGGAATAGGTTAAATTAGTGACTTAAATCCTTCAAGCAATAGTATCTAAGTCACTCGCCTTGTAGACCAGGGATCACAGGTTTGATTCTATGCTTTCGCAGCCTTTCCAATGAGACTTTATGAGCGGGACACGTTTTCATGGTTTTTGAACAGGTCTGACACAAACCGGCCTGTAAAGTCTCAGGTAAAGGCTAGAAGCTTGAAATTTCAGATTTAAAAAGAGAATTTGTACTATCCATAGTCTAGTAGCGAATACAAAGGTGCTGATCTGCGCCTTTGTTTTCGCATAGGCAAAAATCCGGTTTTCTCACGATGCGGCTCATATTGAGGTACCATCTCCATATGACCTTAGTTGTTGATGGGACACTCAGTGTGACAAAATTCCAATTAACATTGCATGAAGTTTCATGATGTTATTTTCAAGCAGGTTTTGTGACGCCGACGTCGTACCTCCACAAAACCCAAAATCACAGAGAATGTCACATATTAGATATATGAAGTTGTTTCAAATTTCAAATGAATAATAGTTTATTGTTATTTGCAATTCTAGGCTACACTGAAGGCATCCAGTACTATGCACAATGACATCTTCAGGAAGATGTTGGGATCAACAATGGAATTCTTTGACACAACGCCGGTGGGACGTATCATCAATAGATTCTCCTCAGATCTCGATGAAAGTTAGTTTACAACTTGTCTTTAGTGCTTTTCAAGGTCTCATGAAAATTTTTCTATAGCCATTAAATTTCTTCTTCTTACATTTAGAACTGTTACCAGTTGATAGTGGAAGAATAATCATTTACCATTGGTAATCTAGCTGCTTCTTTGAGGAAAGGTGTGAGTAGGTTAACTGACTATCCCAGCATAACCTTAGCTGCTTTCTGCTGACATATAGCACACCAAGTGAAACAAACCAAAGCATATTAAACATAAAATGAGACACCTCATGAGAAAACTGGATTTTTGCCTATGCGAAAACAAAGACGCAGATCATCTTCACAGTAACTGCGAAGCTGATCAGCGCCTTGGTCTTCGCTACACAGATAATAGTACAATCACTCTTCCTCTTAAATCCGAAATTTCAAGCTTCTAGCCTTCTTCTGTGACTGCACAGGCAGTTTATGTCAGGCATGGTCGGAAACGCAGATTTTTGGTATTCTCATGCGAAGGCTCAAATGTTAAATGCTCTGGGGCTTGCATATGAAGAACTGGTTAAGCGACAAACCTTGTAAACGAGGGGTTGCAAGTTTGAGCCAAGGTTTCTCTGGTCTTTTGGACAGGACTTTAAATTGAGGTCATATCTCAATATGACTTAAGCTGTTTAGTTGGATATAAAACTAAAAAACAACCACCATTTTGTTTTCTCATTTTTCAGTTGATGCTCGTCTTCCTGCCACGTGTGAAATGTTCATCCAAAACATTCTGCTGATAATCTCTGCCCTCGTCATGATTGCCTATGTGTCGCCATGGTTTCTCATTGCCCTGGTACCCTTCACAATCTGCTTTATCCTTCTCAATATCGTGTTTACCTCGGGAGTACGGGAACTTAAAAGAATGGACTTGATAACTAGGTCGCCGTTACTCAGTCATGTGACCGCTTCCGTGCAGGGAATTAGCACTATACATGCCTATGGTAAAATGGACCATTTTATCAAAAGGTAAAGTTAAATAGCAGTCTTTATTTGTTTTGGATTTTGAGATAATTCAACTACATGCAACATTTTAATATTTTTATGATCTTAATTTTTGTAATTTTAGTTTCTATTTTCAATATTTAAATTTTGTTAAATATTTCTTTTGTCAGTGTGAACGTGGATTATGTTCCCTTTTCCAATTTGTGTGTTATATTTTTTATATAAAAGTTATGAATATATTGATTATTTGATGTCAGAAGCACATACTCGTATTTGAAAATAGTTTAAAAATATCTCAAGAAATTTTTGAAGATCTAAATGGAACCATATGGGCCACAACGTGAGAAAATGTACCTTCGGACCTTTTTTGAGTATTTGAAAAACAAAGTTACTTTGAATGTATGATGTTTCTTGAGTCTGTTAGTCTTTATTTGACCAGATTATTCCAGTTATTTTGTGAGATATGATCGATTTACTATATGAGCCCTGCAGACGTCATTGTCCTGAAAAATGATGTCAAAATTGCGTAATGCAATTCTGCATGTTAGTACAGCTTACAAAACTCGATGCATTTGCTTAAAACTGTTTAAGCACTGGTAAGAACCTATTGTTAAAGTAGAAGCATACCATTCTTACAGGCAATCTGACGTAATTATTTTGTCTATTATTATGATGATGCAGTTGCTATGATTACCGTTTCACGATAGATATAGGAAAAATATGTGTATTATGGGCTAAAACAAGGGCAGATAACTCCAAATATTGAAAACAAATATGTTTTAAAACTCATTCATTTGGTAGCCCAGTGTTCAAAGGTAACAAATACTGTGTTATTTCTAAAACGTATATTTCATCAGTTTTCTGCTTTTTGCTGCTTGCTACTAGTAATGTCAGAATGTCCGAAGGTACATTTTGTCGCGTTGAGGTTCATATAGTCTTTGTTTAATTTTCTGATTTATTATCAGGTTTGATGCTATGATGGATAAGAATTCTGGCTACTTCTACCTCTTCTATTGCTCTAACCGCTGGCTCGCTGTACGGCTTGACTTTATGAGTACCAGCGTCGTGGCCCTGACAGGATTGTGTATTGTTCTCACATATGATAATCTTACTCCTGCCTTGGCTGGGCTGGCTATGTCATTTGCTATTCAGGTAAATATTTGTTGGTGTGCAGGGAGTGGGGGGAGGGGTAGCGAGGGTGTGTGGCCCTGATAGAATTGTGTAATATTCTCGTGTATGACAATCTGACTCCGACTATTGCTGGGCTGGTTATGTCATTTGCTATTCAGGTAAATATTTGTTGTGGGGAGGGGGTGGGGGGTTAGGGGTGTATGGCCCTGTCAGGATTGTGTTTTGTTCTCTCATATGATAATCTCACTCTGGCTTTGGCTGGTCTGGCTATGTCATTTGCCATTTAGATAAATATTTGTTGGTGTGCGGGGAGTGGGGGGAGGGGGGAGGGAGTGTGTGTGGCTCTGATAGAATTGTGTATTGTTCTCACATATGATAATCTTACTCCGGCTTTGGCTGGGCTGGCTATGTCATTTGCTATTCAGGTAAATATTTGTTTGTGTGAGGGGGTAGGGGGAAGGGGGAAGGGAGGGGATGTTTGGCTGTGACAGGATTGTGTATTGTTCTCACATATGATAATCTTACTCCTGCTTTGGCTGGGCTGGCTGTGTCGTTTGCTATTCAGGTAAATATTTGTTGGTGTGCTGGGGGAGGGGGCTGGGGGTGTGGCTGTGACAGGATTGTATATTGTTCTCACATATGATAATCTTACTCCTGCTTTGGCTGGGCTGGCTATGTCATTTGCTATTCAGGTAAACATTTTTTTTTTGTGGGTGGGGGGGGGGGGGTGCAAAACCTTGCAAATAATTCGGAAATAGAAAATTCATGAAATAAAAATCACATGAAAATTTCAAAATTTTTAGTACTGCATTATTGTTTTATTTCTTTATAACTACGCTTTAATAGTACTGTCAAGTATCCAGGAAGAAGTGGTCTGTACCAAAATGATTAAAAATGTGTTCCAACATGACCAGGAAAATGCTGACAGGGATTAAAAGAGTCTGTGATGTGGTTGAGGCCGAGACAAGGAAATCTCATGCAAGTTTTCAGATTATTCAAGTCTCATCCGAGGCTCTGCCGAATAATCTGAAAACAGCCTGAAATTTCCTTGTTGAGACCTCGACACCATCATTGATTATGTTTCTCACCCATCTCTTAAACATTTTGACTCTGTAGTATAAGGCTTCAAATTCTGTTAAGAAAGCCATTTTGTTTTTTCATGAAACAATATGCAAAATTATCAGTGAATTTTGTAGATGCACTAACCTTGCAAAAATATTTTTTCAGCATTTTGTTTTGTGCATGCAGTTCTCCGCAAAATGAATTTTTGAGATTTTTATCAAAGCAGCAGACTACAAATAATACTGTAAACTTCCTGAAATTAACACCTACAAGTTTATTTTTGTCACTGACAGTTGACACCTAGCTTATCACTTCCATATATGGAAGTACACATAAAGATGTACATTTCTATTGTCTAAATACAGAAATAATTGGCATTTTGAGACAGCTAAAATCTACTAGGACTGAGATAAAAAAAATCTCAAATGGGCACACAAAGGGATATGTTTGTCTGATGGGTGAGAAATTAAACCTCCACTACAGCAAATGGACAAAGATAATTTTATTCTTTCAGATTACTGGGTTGTTCCAGTTTACCATTCGTCAAGCCATTGAAAGTGAGGCAAAGTTTGTAGCTGTTCAAAGACTGCAGTTTTATTCTCAGGTAAGCAATTTACTTCTATACTGAAAGGAAGCCTAGAAAGCACAGAGATTGATACAATCAAATTTAAAATCCCAACCCAGATACCAGGTCCTGAGGTTATAAAACTTTTTTCATGCTCAGCTGAGTCTAAAATTTATCCTGCTCATAAATGTTAAAATGCCAACAGTTGTTGGCATTTTAACATTTATCAGCAGGATAGATTGTAGTCTCGGCTGTGCTGAGCATGAAGTTTCAATATATTTTGGCATTTATGAGCAGTTTAAATTTTATGCTTAGCTGAGTTGAGCATGAAAAAAGTTTTATAACCTCGGGACCTGGTGGGAAAGAAAGCAGAGCACAAAACATCACAAAAATGTTGCAACATGCATAAAGAGCAAGATGACTAGCTTTTTCCCAACAAGGTAACCATCAACCAGAAGTCACTTGTATGTTGTACGCAAAAATGTGTGATTCTTTTTTTTTTTTTTCACTGTAAGATTTATTACTTTATCTATGTCAGTTTAGAATTGCTTTATCAATTAAATATAGCTGCTAGCTAAATGGTCACTGCAAGATAGACCTGAAATTAGAGAGATTTTCTCAAAAACATTAAAGGAGATCCCTTAAAAATTGGAGAAAATCACATGTATGCACACATGAAGAGAATTGTACCTAAGCGAGTAAAGTTATTTGCCTTTTTGTTGCAAGGATGTTCCATCAGAAGCTGCCAGCACTATCAAGGCAACTAAACCAGAGAAAGATTGGCCAGAAAAAGGAGAAGTGAAGTTTTCCAAATATAAGATGAGATATAGGAAGAATTTACCACTTGCTTTAAAAGGGATTGGATTTACTATCAAAGCTCGGGAGAAAGTGGGAATAGTCGGGAGATCTGGATCGGGTGAGTTCTTGTATGATTCTTGTATAGAAACAAAATCTGCCTTCATGCTTCACTTTGCTGTGTATGAAATTTCTACTGCAGACTTGGGATTGAGAGGTTCTGGGTTAGTTACCTACCTCTGCAAAGTAGTGCTCTGATACGAGGCAATTTAAGCTCCTCATATTACTCTTTAAATACCCAGGAAGCAGTGTCTCCATGTTATTTGTTATTGGTTTTACAATTGTTCTTTTCCATCTCAAAATGGTATTATGTTATTAATCATAGATTTTTCGTTATTTGATGTTTTAGGTAAATCATCACTAGGTGTAGCATTATTCCGTCTCGTCGAGCCTGTTTCTGGGACCATATACATAGATGGGACAGATATAACAACACTAGGATTAGATGATTTGAGGTCCAAATTGTCTATTATTCCACAAGACCCGGTGCTATTTGTTGGTACTGTCAGGTAACTGCTTTACTTTCATACACTTCGACCTCATTATAATGCACCTCACTATAATGTGGTTTTCATTATAACATTGTAATGTCATGACTCCCAAATTGGTCATTTTGCTCTATGCATATAGTAAGTAAACTTACTATAACAAGGTTACACTTATAACATGGTCTGCTTCTATGGACCCCATATAATGAGGTTGTACTGTATGACCTCTTGTAGTTTGAATTTGTTTGTCTGAATTGATGCTTTATGCCCCAGTCAACAGCAATGGTCATGTCGGGACGTTGCCTCCATTTTATGGGACATTTACCCAACATTAGGATGTCATGACACTCAAAATGTGCTTCATAGATATAACCAACCAACTAAGCCAATAAGGCTTATTTGTATGGATGGTTTGACTAAACCACTTTTCCTGGCAGGCTCAGACATGAGTGGTTAACAAGTAATCAGATGGTTGGTCAGTAGATTAGAAGCTTTGCCTGGAGACACAAGCATCCCATCTATTTCTCCTAGGCCCCAATGGGCGGGGGCAACCCAACTTATTTTCATGGCCTTTTATGGCCATTCATATTTTTGCTGCAATTTATTTTTGTGGATGGAAGAGCTGGCCGATGCAAGAATAATGTGCAGTGCAATGAAATAGACTTTTTCACGACAAGTTATTATTGTGAATTCACAATATTGCGAGGGTCATTCAAGAACTAATGACACTAGATTGGAGAATATAAAACATGTAGTTTAAATGAAACTCATTGTGCTTTATTTTTTTCTTTCTTCAGGTATAATTTAGATCCATTCAGCAAGCATACAGATGAAACATTGTGGGCAGCTTTAGAAAAATGTCATGTTAAAAATACTGTAAGTATATAATGTTTTTTTTTTAAAACAACATGAATAAAGTGTCTGTTCTATGAATTTAATCGGCATTGATCAATCACTGCTTTGTAACTTGCAACAAATGCCAGAAAAGTCTTATGGTAAATTGGTAACTATAATATTTATAATATAATTGTTTAAGTTCAAATAAATTAAGTAAGAATTGAAGGTACAGGAATTATACTATTAAAACTAAGATAAAATCCCAGCCCAGATACGAGGCGTGAAAGTGATGACATTACAAAACATCACAAAAATTTTGACTTATTTTTGCTTAAAATCATTGATTGTGGGTACTTGTTAGCACTGCCTCATAGAAGCTGTTCTAACATGTAGCTACAATCTGTGTTTTGAGCAAAAAGAAAGAAAAAATTATCAAAATTTGTCGACTGAAAATTGTCATTTTTCACAACTGAAAAAAATGACTGTACGATTGCATAGGTGTGTTTTTGTAGTGGCAAGATTATTTTTTTCTGTTTCAGATAACCTCATTAGAGCTTCAGTTAGAACATCCAGTGGTGGAGAACGGTGAAAACTTTTCTGTTGGAGAAAGACAGCTTATATGTATGGCCAGAGCATTGCTCAGGAATAGTAAAGTAAGTGCAGCTTTGAAAAAAATATGATGATTTTACATATTAGCTGGTCTCAGTGCTCAGGTGATGTGACGGGAAGAAATAGAAAATCACCTAATACAGAGAACCTCAAAATTAAAGAAAATCTCACCAAATATATTATAGTGTCAAGTTATTTTTAGAATTTATTAACAGACCATAAGTACCAATTTCTAAATTGAGAACTTTCACTGCACCCCCCCCCCCCACCCTTAACGGGGAAGGGTGGGGGATAGTCGGGCTAAAGTGCGGGGTTTTCCCCCTGGGGGTGGGGCTTATAGCAGGGCACTGAAAGCTGAAAAGTCATAAATCCCGCCCTTCCCCGTAGGCAGGGGAGCAGTGGTTAGAAATGACTCGCGCATAACTTGAAATATACATGTACTGTATAATTTGATTTTAGATATTAATGTTAGACGAAGCTACTGCTGCGATCGACACAGAGACTGATGCTCTCGTACAAACAACGATCAAAGAAGCGTTTTCCGAGTGTACAATGTTGATCATTGCCCACAGGTTGAACACAGTGCTTAGTTGTGATAGAATACTAGTCATGGAGGAGGGGAAGGTGGGTGTAATTTCTGTAGCGATTCATCCTGGCTTCTGACTAGGTCCGACACAAACCAGCCTGTACCACTGGGTGCTTCCTTGGTCCCGATATAGAAAGGTTTTGTTTGACTTTTTGGTACCGGATTTTTTTCTACTACATCAATACAGCAAATCTCCACAAAACAGAGTCGACAATAACATTTCTTGCATAATCTATATCACTCTTTCACAAATCAAATAAAAACTTAATACCATAAAATTGCATCCAACGCACTATTTTATGACTTGAAATTCTTTCAATGACGTCATAAATGAGAATCAAATCAAATCATTGACCAAATTCTAGGAATTATTGTCATGTAGCAGAATTCTCATCACCGGTAGTTATCGGATGCGCGCAAAATTTTATATGGAGCGTTAACGGGGAATGCTTATTTAATCCTTAATATCTTTTTTGATATTAATCCTATCATACCTGTGCGAACGGTTCTGTAAAGCCCATTCATACACCTTTATGATGAAGCTAAAATTAATTTTCTATCTTATGTAAAAAATAGTCTGTTTGTTGAAATACTACAGGTACTATCAAAATGTAATAAATATATAGTAAATAAGGAAATTTCTACATCATTTCTGTCGCTTTCACGCTTATTTGCATCAAAATGCATCATACTACAATTAGTGTGCGAACAGCTTCTATTTGTACAATGCATCTTCTTTTTATTGGTACAAATTTTAATTTTGTATTTAAATATTAAATTAGTCTGTTTGGATAAATCCATTAGCAGGTGATAATTTCAGTTTCCGCTCGTGCGTTTTCGGATTTTTCCGTACCGTCACGTAGTTCAGCGGAAAAATTAATCTCTTAACAGGTAAGGTATTAGGTATTTTGATTTTATGACACCTTCTGTCATCAGTTGCTATAGCGGTCAACAATTTGCGATATTAGGAAGTATTTGATAGTTTACTTGATATTGTTTATGATAAATTTCAATGTCTAGTTTGTTTTTAGCTTAGACAGCGCTATTTAGTTACAGAATAAATCGCGGAAACAAGATTAATCGAGCGGAGCGATTATAAAGTTTGCTTCGTTCACTGATAAATTTCTGTTTTAAAGGTACAAAAAGTCAAAGTAATTATGAAGTTACGCAGTTAATTTAAACCATTAACACCGTTCAATTCAAGACATAACCACACAATAAAAAATAATTACCAATTTAAATCCAAATATGGATTAATTGTTATATGAAAGTAAATTAAATGAAATGGAACAGAATTCAATGCGGAACATGAAGGTGCGATCTACTTATTCTCAATGTATTACTCAAATATTAACTCATTTTTAAAGCATAATTGACATAGGAGATCTCCAGACCAATCGTCTAGTCAATTAAAGTTACCAAAACATGGCCTCGAACTTGAGACTCGTCGACAGCAAGAAAAGAAACAATGAAAATAGTCTCTCTCTCTCTCTCTCTCTCTCTCTCTCTCTCTCTCTGTGCATATAAACATTAAATTTTTAATAAATTTAATTATTTGTAATGTGAATTTCAAAGCTATCGCGATCAACAAGTTGAACACAAACCAGGCTGCACAGGTACGCAGTTACTTTGCATCTTTCATCATTTGTTTCGCATATGAAATAAATAAATAAATAAATAAATAAATAAATAAAATAAAATGCGATAACATTGACAGAGTAATTTAATCATTTTCATTTTGAGCAGACAAGAATACACTGATCGGTCCATAAGAACAGAAATAAGCTAAATGAGTGAAATTAAACAGAACTTAAATTTCGAAGCATGATTCGACTGATATCTATATCAGCGAAATACATAGAATGGATCAGTCTGTGGTAGCGCAGAACATCTGTGTCATTATAGTATAGCCATAAGCAGGGTTTCATATATCACCGCTTTAATCCCCGACAAGTTTTAATCGCAGTGTTTTCATAAGACAGGTGTGACACGCGTCCTGTGGCAATAGATCACAACTTTTAGACACAGACCAACGCGAAATTGCATTTTGTAATAAGAAGAATTGGTTTGTCAACTTGCTAGCGCAGTTTTTGGCGTCTAATTAAAAAAATAAACCATTGCGAAAACTTGCCCATGCTATATATGTAGAGATTTTTAAGAAGCCAAAAAAAAAAAAAATAAATAAATAAATAAATAAAATTAAATTGGAATTTTTTTTATATATATATATATTTTCGCTCATCACATAAATTGCGGATACATGTTAGGACCGCCTCGCCGAGGCGGTTCTAACGGGTACCCATAATGTATGTTTACGATGAAAAATAAGAAAACTAGGTGTACCCTTGCATACCCCATTTATTTCTATATAAACGTGGGGTTTAAGGGGGTATATTTTACATGGAAATGTTTTATAGTATTCAATGCTCAAATATACAGTCACAGTTACAAAACACGTCTCTCGTGTCGCGGCTAAGTTGAACTCTACAAATACACGTTCTATTCTTCATTTGCTTGTTGTAGTTTGAACTTTCAAAAAATCTACAGGTAAAATTTTAATCTCCTAGCCTCGGGCCCTTGATCGACCTGCCAGGTACACTATCGGAAAATCACGGAAATTTACGAAGATAACTTGACCTGTCTAGATGCGACTGTCACTAATCCCTTAGTTTGATAAGGCCAATATTGGATGATGAGAATTTTTGGGTATGAGAAAAAAATCTGATACCAGAATCAAACAAAACCAAATCCTATCGGGACCTATAGTGAAAGTCAAACAAAACCTTTTTATATCGGGACGAAGGAAGCACCCAGTGTGTACAGTTGCAGAAAAGGGATAGAAGATGGAAATTTTGAATTTAAGAAGAAGAGTAATTGTACTATCTGTGTAGCAAAAACAAAGGTGCTGATCAGCTGATCAGTTACTGCACAGCTGATCTGCGCCTTTGGTTTTGCATAGGGAAAACTCTGGCTTTCTCAAACTACAATCAAACTACAATCAAAGAAATGTTTTCCGAGTGTACGATGTTGATCATTGCACACAGGTTGAACACGGTGCTTAGTTATGATAGAATTCTAGTCATGGAGGAGGGGAAGGTGGGTGCTACAGGGGCCTGTATCATCATTTTTTTAAGGTTTTAGGGGGATAGGTATGTATATATAGATACATGTACATACCTATCCCCCTAAAATCTTAAAAATGATAGGCCCCTGTGGTGGGTACAAGTTTTTGCTAAGATTATATCTCTTCTAATGAAGCCTGAGCTGGATGCTGACATTCTTTATATATACATGCATATTGGAATTTTTCTTCAACTGTTTTCACATTTAAGCTGTTTCGAGAGGACCAGCTATCTGTTGATATTGAAAAACTGTGCATTAAATACTGATAAACTCCTCAAAGAGGCTTGTTCAGGAATAAATTGGTATGCTAACTGATCAGCCTGTCATGACCTTAGATTTGTATCATGGAAAAGGAGGAACAGATGATTCACAACAAAACTGAAATAGGGGAGTGTGGTGGCCGAGTGGTAGAGTACAGGCCCTGAGGTTATATAACTTTTTTCATGCTCAACTTAGCTGAGCATAACATTTAAACTGCTCATAAAATACTGAAATGGCCCAAATAAATTGAAATTTCAGTTTTAGATCACCAAAGCCTATAATTTATCCTGCTAATAAATGTTAAAATGCCAACAATTGTTGGCATTTTAACATTTATGAGCAGGATAAATTTAGTCTCAGCTGAGCAGGAAAAAAGTTTTATAACCTCGGGGCCTGGTCTCTGGAGCAAGCGATTCTTTGTTGGATACCTAAGTTTGGGATACCAACCTAAGCTGTAGTGTCATTGAGCAAGCCATTTTAAGCCACCCATTGTCCTGGTAAATGCCTCCGTCCCAACATGACTTAAAATTGTTGAAAACAAAATCTGTTTTATTTCAGGTAATTGAGTTTGGTCGACCTTCTGACCTTGTTGCTGCCCAGGGATCAAAGTTCAAGGCCATGTTAGATGCAGTGGAGGACCAACAAAAATCATTGACTAGCACCTCATAGTTGTGACCTTTATTATTGTCATTATTTTAGCAGCGACGTGAGAAAATCGGTCTTTGGGATTTCTGACTAGGTCTGACAGAAACGGGCCTGTACAGTGTCAGAAATAGGCTAGAAGCTTAAAAATTTGGGTTGGAGAGGTAGAGGAATTGTACTGTCCAAGTAGCGAAGGCATAGGATTTCTCATGAAGTGTTTCATTTATTCTATCATCATGGAAACATCTCCGTATGAAAGCTACCCCAGATTTGCACCTTACATATAGTAAAAATGGGGGAAATCAGGGGTAGGTATGAAATTATCAATTTTTTAAATTAATCCATAAGATCTTATATTGTGGGTATCTGTTATCATCGAATCGATGAGGTGACCATAACAGATACTTAAAATACATGATTTTATGGACAACAAGTGTAATAAATGCAAAAATACATTCAAAATCAGCTGAATTATAGAATACACTCTGCAAACGGAGATGTTTCAACACTTTCCATCTACATATCTCGGCACCCATTGTTGAGGCCTGAGATGGCTAGACTAAGGTGCTCTTGAGAACTAGCAAAAATCATAGACTGTCACCTCATAGTTGTGCGTTTACTGGTTGTCTATTTCACCATTTTTGATCAAAATATCTGAGGACCCATTGTCTAAGTTTCTGGGCGGGCCTCGAGGTTTTTCATGCTCAACTAAACTGAGACTAAAATTTATCCTGCTCATAAATGTTAAAATGCCTACAATTGTTGGCACTTTATTTATAGAATAAGATACATGCTTTGGTGATCTAAACCTGAAATTTCACTTCAGTATTTATGAGCAGTTCAAATTTCATGCTAAGCTGAGTTGAGCATAAAAAAAGAGTTCTATAACCTCGGGTCCTGGACGGACTCCCACAGAGCTGTGCAACTTCAGACCCTGATAATTGCTGCCAAGAACGAACAAAATCCATAGATCATCACCTCATAGTTAAGCATTAACTTAGTGTCTTTGTTCTGTCTGAAATAGAGCACCCATTGTTTAGGACTGAATTTGACTAACACACATTAGGCTATGCAGCCTCAGAAGATGGTTATATGATGGTATGATGTTTGGAATCAGCAAAAAATCATTAACTATCACCATGTAGTTGTGCTTTAAATAGTTGTTTCTGTTGTGTTCACCATTTTAGCTATGCAATTTACATCACTCATCATATTCTTACATATTCACAAATTGCCTTTTTCCAAATCCTCCTTTTTCCCAAAATGTCTCCTCAAGAAGAATATGATTGTGTCACTGTTTGTAAGTCTTTATAATTCCAACTTTACTAATTCCCTACATTCTGATTGGTTGTTTGGAAGACTTTATACTTCGATAAAAGCAATGCGTAAGAATACTCAGTTTTCACCTTAAAAACGGCGCGACGTTACGTGATAACGTGACGTTTCTTCTCAAAAACGTTGACGTCATCAAATCTAAACGTCATAAAAACAATGGATGAACACGTTTTGAAGGCGTCGAAATGAATATTTGGATTTTTTATTAACATGGAAGCCTTTTCTTTTAACAGAATATCGTATGGTAAGTGTTTTAATCTTCCTGTTGTTGTGTGTTGAAATTTGATGTTTGAATTTCTAAAAGTAATATTCCGAGCCCCAGTTCAAAATCGACATGTCTTTCTATCGGTCCAGACGGCGATATTTTCTCTCAAACGCACAATTTTGTATGAAGGGGAGACGTTTTAAAGCTCCCGCTTTGACAGCCTGCCTATAGCAAGCCAGTTATAGCTTCTATTCATTGCGAGAAGTGGAAATTTTCAAGATGGCTGCCTCATGAAGATCCGTTTTGCTCTATTTTCCTTCCGCTAGCTATAAAAATTTAAATCAATGTAGACAAATGCAGTGTAATGAGACAAAGTTGGAATTATAAGGAATGAATTATTATTTTTGTTGATTTTATCGATGTGTAAACTCAGGCGAATCACTCACAAACTTTTTCATAAAGCCCTTCGGGCTTTATTTAGTTTGTGAGTGATTCGCCTGAGTTTACACATCGATAAAATCAACAAAAATAAAATACATTCCTATAATAAGTGCCACAAGAATTTAGAAAATTCATTCCCTTTTAGGATTTTCTTCCTTGCTAATGAAAATTCTTATGGATTTGTTTTAAGCTCCATTTTTTTTTTTTTTGATTCAGTTTTACGTCCCTTTCAAGCTTTTTCACTCATATCGAGACAAATCAATCGGTAGGTGGGGCGAAAACTGGAGTACCCGGGGAAAAACCACCTGACACACCCGCAAGCAGAACATGGCTTGTCTCACATATGAACCAATTTTCAAAGTTCTGCAAGGCACATATTGCAAAAGATATTTACTGCCAGTTATTTGAATGAAATATTTTATCGATCCAATTTTGCTGTAAATTACTGTCCAGAATATGTCTATTCCATTACTTGCCTTCCTTTAATTGTCTCTGTGAATTCCATATCTGTATTTCAACCAGTGAAAGACTGCATCTGGTTTGCTTTTAAAATGTGTTTAACTGAAGCTCTTTTGTATGCTTTGAGGCAGCTTAACCAAAGAACAAGACTGAGCCATGTTATGAGAAAACCTGTCTAATTTGTACCTTTATTTTTGAGTATGCAAAGAGCAGGGTTTTCATGACATGGCTCAAATAGTAAAGAATTTTTTATAGATTTATTTTCTTTTGTTGAATGTCTTGTATAATACATGCACATTTTATCATGATACCGGTAACCTTAGTTTGTAGATTATACTGATATGTAATTGAAAATAAAAATCATGACTCTTCCTTTTGACTGGTTATCCAGAAATTAATAACCAACACGACTGAGCACAACCAACACAGATGGAATCAATAAGCAACACTAGGGGGTAAACAGGTGTTTGTGATCAGAATGATCAAGTTGTTCCTAGGCAGGTTTCCCACCCTCCTGCTTATAGTATAAAAATCTTAATTGAGTGTCAGGTATGGATAGACAAATCTGTCCTGAGGGTCACATTTTGGCATCACGAATGCCAAACTGTGACCCGAGGGACAGATTTGTCTATCCATACCTGACACACATGATTCTTTTTCTTGCATGCCTTAATGCAGCGAAGCTTTATTTTGATACTATTTACCTAGAAAAACGCTACAATAGCGACGTCCGCCATTTTGAATTAAAACATGTTTACGTCATTGTGACGTATGCGCTTAACGACGAAATTACGTGACATCATATGCAAGCAGGGTTAACCTGGGGTGAGATAAGAATTTCTCACATAGGGTAAAACATAGGATTTATCTGGTGTGCAAGAATGATTCATCTGGTTGTGTTGTTCTCAGTCACATTGGCGATCATGTGACTTGGTAGCAAGTCAATTAAACTTGCTAATGTTTGACATTCCTATGACTTTGAAAATCATTCCTTGCATGTTTTATATTTATTTTATATTTTACAACTTTAAATGGATCACAATGCAAATTTACATTATAAATGAATTGCGCCTTGTGAAAACTTGACTTTGGAGTTTCCAACCTGGTTTGATATGAACCAGGGTGCGCTGGTGCAGTCTGCTATGCCAAAGAAGATGGCTTGGAATTTCAGATAAATGAAGTACAGGTCAACCACATTATAACAATATATTTTGGGTCCATAGAAACAGACTGTGTTATAAGTGAAACCATGTTACAATGAGGTTACTTACAATGGACATAATTAAAGCAAAATAATTATTTTTGGAGCCATGTATTGAAAACCACATTGTAATGAGGCATGTTATAATGAGATTGAACTATTTACTTTCTATTGAACAGGGGGGCATGGTAGCTCAGTGAAGAGCTTGTCTAGTTCCTGAAGTGAACTCTGGCCTTGAGGTTATATAACTTTTTTCTCTGTAGAGAAAACTGATTAGACTGGTCTTGGTTCAGGGTCTTTTGTCTCTCCAAATTATTTTTTATAGTATCTTACATATTTTTTTTTTGTTTGGTCATTGCATCAATATTTTCTATTCCGTGACTTATTCTTGTATTATGTATCATACATAAGACCAATGCAATATCATACGAGCCGCATCGTGAGAAAACCGGATTTTTGCCTAGGCGAAAACAAAGGCGCAGATCAGCTTCGCGGTAACCGCGAAGCTGATCAGCGCCTTTGTTTTCGCTACTCGGATAGTACAATTCCTCTTCTACTTAAATCCGAAATTTCAAGCTTCTAGCTCTTTTTTGAGCTTGTACAGGCCGGTTTGTGTCGGACCTGGTCGGAAACCCCGAAGACCGGTTTTCTCGCGTCGAGGCTCATACAATTTTAAGGTTATGAGACATGTTTAAGTATAATCTGTCTTTTGGGTTTAACCAGCTGCTGCACAATTTTAGCTGTGAGGCCCAAGAAATTGAGTTGGAATTCTTGGATTGAAGACATAGCGAGATAATCTATTATGTTGTATAAACAAAGGTGCTGATCATCTAAATTCTGCAAAACATTTGCACAATTTGTTCCTGCTTATTCAAAAATGGGGTAAATAGTTGGTTTTTATGACTCGATTCATACAACACAAGCTGCATCATGAAACATTTTTGATGCCTATCTATTAACAAGGACACAGATCAGCTGTTCAGCAACATATGAGTTGGGCCTTTCTTAGTCTGATGTTGAAAAGCTGCCAGTCAGTTTGTGTCAGGTCCGACACAAACCAACCTGTACCAGTCGCAGAAGTAAGCTAGAGGCTTGAATCTTTGGATATAAGTAGAAGAAGAATTGTACTATCCCTATATCGAAAACAAAGGCGCTGATCAGCTGTGCAGTTACTGCACACCTGATCTGTTCCTTTGTTTTCGCATATGCAGATTGTTGGTTTTCTGATGCAGTTCATATAATGTCATTTTATGTACAATTATATCATGACTGGGACTTATAATTGTTGTTTTGATATAATTACACATATCCATTGTTGCAGTATTATGGAATCAAATTTTATTTTAGGTATTTAAATGAAATATATTGTACAAAAGACTTATGTTTTGTTTTGTTTGTATCCATTCATTATTTTGGCATCTCTTTGGTATCAATCTGTTTGCAAGGGGAGATCTAAAAGTTTGTGGACAAACATACAGTTTTTAACCTGAATTATAAGATCTCAGATGGGAAGCAGTAAAAGTAGTCTCTTAACTTAAGACAGATGCATCTTAAGACAAGTGGTCTCTTAAAGCATATGGTCTTTTAAGACAGATGGTCTCTTAAGACAGGGTCTCTTAATGTGTGTGGTCTCTTAAGACAGATAGTATTATAAGACAGTCTCTTAAGACAGGCTGTGTCTTAAGACGTGGTCTCTTAAGGCATATGGTCTCTTAAGACAGATGGTCTCTTAAGACAAGTGGTCTCTTACGGCATGTGGTCTCTTTAGGCAGATAGTCTTTCAAGACAGGTGATCTCTTAAGACAAGTGGTCTCTTAAGGCATGTGGTCTCTTTAGACAGATAGTATCTCAAGACAGGTGGTCTCTTAAGACAGGTGGTATCTAAAGACAGGGCGTCAATATTTCTATGGGGGACCCCGTGGCCCGAGTGGTTAACAGTGCTGATAATTCATAACCAAGCTTAACCATTCAATCATCTCACCTCACTGTCTGGTGTGTTTGTGTGAGCCCCACACGGTGCACATGTGAGACAAGCCAAGTTCTGCTTGCGGGTGTGTAAGTTGGTTTTTCTCAGGGTTCTCCCCTTTTCGCCCCACCTATGGATTGGCCCGTCTAATATGAGCTTTAATAATCTTGAAAGGGACGTTAAACTGAATAAAAAAATCTATGAATTTATCTACAGTAGGTTGAAAAAGAATAAAACAATTCATTTCTGTTGGTCATATCCTGTAAATAAAATTTTACCAAAATAAAGCAGAACAACTTCTTTCCTTGACAAAACACATATACATATACTGTTGTTTGTCCAAACACCCTTTCCATTGGGATTTAACGACAACATTTACCATGAAGGCAATATTTCCAAAATGCCCGATTTTGATGTACTTACACTTTCGGACTCTCGTAAACGTAAATCTAGATCTCATGGTATACGGAAAAAGGGTAATGACAAACGTAAACGGTGTGCTGCATTGAAATTGAACATTTCTCTTAATGATTTAGCTGTTAAACTAAGGATTCATGGTCGACATCCAATGCTGTCGTATCTTAGTTCTCTACCTATTGCTGCATTACGTTCCTTGGACACAGAGGCTAATAGATTTTACGATAGAAATCATCAAATGTATGACGCTGCACTGTTAACAAGATGTTATACTCAGCATGCTCTTCGTCCATTTATCGATTCCGAATCTAATCACATTAGAAATTTAATTAAAATTCCTTTCATCAATAAAGGAATTGACTTTATTGATTTACCAAGCATATTCCAGGATAAATCAGTGATACAGTCTATACCTACCTACTTCCAAAATTCAGAACCTCCTATTATTTGTTACAAATATAACAAACCAATCAGAAATACAATTTTTAATTTCAATAAACTTGTTTCTGATCTTGATATCCATGCTAATACTCCTAAGTCTTGAGATTGTAAAGATTCAAAATATGTTTATCAACCCGCTGGACATATTGTTACTGGAAATTTAAAAATAATTTCGGATTCTAGAATTCGCAAAATTGTTTCTAAAGGTCCGAAATATAGATTCCCTTCCTACATTAATTTCGACAAATGTAGAGAGGAGATTTCATCTGCATTAAATGATTTCGGTAATCGATGGTGTAAACGAGAGGGTGTTGAGGATAATGCTCTTAAAGAATGGAAAAGAAGTATCTTCACTATTGTGGATAAACGTATTAAGTTTTATTCACAAAATACTAATCTTTTACCTCCTAAACCCAAATCGTCACTTAGGCATTTGAAGCAGGGTATCCAAGAATTTCATAGAAAGTATGTCTTGGTTCCGGCAGATAAAGCCGCAAACAATGTTGTTGTCGTTTGTAGGCTTCACTACGTTAACACCTTAAAACAGGAGCTTGATGGTACCAGGGCTTATCTGGAGACAGATACTGATGAGGTGTCTGTAGTTAATGCCCACTTAAACGATTTACCTGTTAAGTTTTCTGTTTGTGTCAATGAAGGCCAAGACAAACTTCCTACGATGTATTGGTTACCTAAGCTTCACAAAAGACCATACAAAGCTAGATTTATTGCAAATTCTAGCTCTTGTACTACCACTGAACTTTCTAAATTATTAACTTCCTGTCTTACTGCTATCAAATCTCATGTTATAAGATACTGTGAGACAGTGTATGAAACTTCAAATAAAAATTGGTTTTGGTCAATTAAAAATTCTGGTGAGGTGCTCAGTAAATTGAAGTGTAGAGGGTTCCGTGCGACAAGCTTGTCTACATATGATTTTTCTACTCTGTATACAACATTACCACATAATCTTATTAAAGAAAAACTTCTGGATTTGATAGAGTGGACCTTCAAAAGGGCATTAAAAAACTATGGTTCACTTTATTTGGCATGTAATGACAGAAAGGCTTTTTTCACTTCCTCTGACCAAAGTCGGTATACACTTTGGTCATGTCAGAATGTATGCGACGCCTTATCCTATCTCCTTGATAATATTTATATTAGATTTGGGACCAAGTTATACAGACAAATTGTTGGAATTCCGATGGGTACAAATTGCGCACCTCTCGTAGCTGATTTATTTTTATACTGCTACGAAAGAGATTTCATGGATTCTCTTAACCATGATAATCAAGCTGATGTTATCGAGGCTTTTAATTCCACATCTAGGTACCTCGATGACCTTTTGAACATTGACAACCCTTATTTTGAAGGTATGGTCAATCAAATTTATCCACCTGAACTTCAGTTGAACAAAGCCAATATCTCAGATACTGAAGCCCCCTTTTTAGATCTACATCTTTCTGTTGCAAATGGATTTGTTTCTTCTAAAATTTATGACAAGCGCGATGACTTTGATTTTGATATAGTAAATTTTCCTTTTTTGGATGGTGACGTTCCTCGTCGTGCTTCTTATGGTGTATACATTTCGCAACTTATTAGGTTTGCTAGAGTCTGCAATCATGTTACAGACTTCAACGCTCGAAATAAATGTTTAACGGCAAAACTTCTCCAACAGGGCTATCGGTATCATAAACTTCGAAAAACATTTTCTAAATTTTATCGTAGACACTATGAATTGATTTCCAAATATAATGTTGGGTTAAAGACGCTTTTAAGTGAGGGCCTTTCGGAACCTGAATTTTATGGTGACTTGGTTTACAAATTTAAGAAACTTAAAGGAATTAATGATTTTTCTTTTCAGTTCAGAAAAATCATAACACGTTACAGACGTATAGGTTATAACTTGAATGTTATGCGACAGTCTGCATGCTTAGTTTTTAACCCAATCATGGTTGATAACTATGCTGCCTTCTTTAATTGCACGTCGGTGGGTCGGGCGTCAGACTCTATGATGGCCCCGACATAAAGCTATTCATTTTAGTTGGTTGGGGCCGGAGCTTCTTGTCTGTTGCTTGGCCCACCGGGGTCCAACTGGTGTTTTTCTTTTGCTCCGGAGTTAGTAAGTTATTCGGCGCCCAGGGATCTCCATCGTCGGGCAGCTTACTCAGTCTGTGAGTCCTGGTTTTTGATTCATCAGGATGTTTATCATGATTTATTTGTTTGTTCTTGATGATTCATTGACTAGTTAGAGATTCACCACGAGGACCGAATAACTAACTAAATGTTATGAACCACTGCAGAAGCTGAGGGTGAGGTTATGGCCATGTAAAACCGGTTTAAGCCCGCCAGTAACTTTGTGTTACTGATCGTTCCAAGTCGATACTTCTGTGGTGGTTCTTTTCGTTTTATGTCTTGGTGTTTGAAAATTTTTTGTGCTGTTGGCGCCTTATGTATGTTTTCATATTTTTAGTTAAGTTAAGGTAACTGAGTGGCCACCTATTGGGAAAATAGCTGCTCATTCGGCTTACGATGTGTTTCATGGTATAAGTACCTGATTGTTGGTTTGGTTTTTTCCCACCTCGGTTTTTGGAGTGGGAATCTTTTTCTGATTGCGCCATTTCCTGATCTTTGCCTACTTGTACCTTTCTAGCCTTCTTCCGCTGTTTCAGATATGACAAGTGAAAGGGCATGGATGACTTAGTGGATAACACACTCACTTGTCGCCTCTGGGATCCTGGTTCAAATCCAGGTCATGTGGTAGGTTAGTGGCTGCCCGTCCATGGTCAGTGGTTTTCCCCTGGTTTTCTGGTCTCCTCTACCATGTTTGACATCATAAAACCAACATTCACACCTTTAAGAAGGTGCATATAAGTTCGATGAACGTTCTGTGTAATTGACGTAAAATAGATATTTAACGTGGTGGAAATTATGTGCAATGTCCCACTAATGATTCCATGTAAGTAAAGAAAAGGTCAAAGGTTATCATCACTTTAATGTCTTGCCTTAACATATTTAATATCATTCTAAAAGACAAAAGAATGATCATTTGTATCTGAAAACAAAGCATTTCTATGGAGTAGGTGAGAGTCAAATCAGTCTGAGAACATGCAAGTATGTATGTGTTGTTTTGCTAACACCTTAGTCAGGCAAATACCTGCACTTTTTTCAGTGTACATGTAATTTCAAACTGTTTACAGTGATACTGTTTGCAGTGTGATTTCACCATGCATCTGAAGATCGAGCAGCAACACAGGACAGTGCATAGTGTAAATGGTTGACTTCATATGATTAAGATGAACGCAGACTTATGGATAGACCCTTTTACACAGTAATACTGATTTCTGTTACTGACTCACCTTTTGCATTTAGGATCATATGAAGATTACACACTTCAGAGAATTCTGTTTTTAAGTAACACCAGGCATACAGTCAAACGGAAGTTGGGGGTAAGTAAGTCCAAAAATGACAAAAAGGGATGCTTTTCATTTTTACATATTCTAAGGAAATTATTAGACAACAATAAAATGTGATTTTATTTTAAAAATAAGGCAAAAATCTACTAAAAACTGGTCCACTTTTAAAACTTGAATGGGTACAGTGTATAATAATTAGTATCTCGAAGTAAAATTGAAAAAACAATCTTGACTCTGTTGATTGATTGTGTTGATGCTTCATGTCCCAGTCAACAATTTTTCAGTCATGTCGGGACGGAGCCAATGCTTCCTGGGTTTATGCAATACTGTAAGGAGTTAATGTGTCTTGCTCAAAGACACAACACGTTGACACGTTGTGGGGATCGAACCCAGGACCTCTCGATTCGGAGTCCGACCCTCTACCACTACGCCACCGCGCACCGTTTATTTTATATCAAGTTGAATAAGATTTAGCAGGGCTTAAGATTTAGCAGGGCTTTTTTAAATTGCTTAGGATGTATGGGATAAATGGCTAAACAGATCATATTCCTGACAAGATTTGGTGTTGCGTAAAAAGTTTGTGCTTTCATGTCTCGAGCTGGAGGAGGAATTGTTACATGAATGCTGTAAACATAGATGGCGTGTTGCATATACCAAATGGCAACATCTGAAGGCGTCCTGAGTAAAGTTTGATTTTGCCCCTGAATGTCTGAAAAATTGATATTTAGTATTTTTATGAGATCTTCAACCTTGGCATTAACAAGGACAACCATTATACATCGAAAACCTGATTCCATTACTGATTACAGAGGTAGCTGCCCTAAATTTAGTGTTTGAAAAATCAATATACAGAGGGTCATAATCATGTTGATTATCGGTGTACGATCGTTGCCCTTTGGGCTTCTTGTTCCCATATTTTAACGAAATTATTAGACTTGCTTCTCTAGACATCAACAGAATTTGATTTAATGTAAAAAGAAGGCAATAATTCTACTTTAACCTGGTCCACATTTAAAACGTGAATGGGTACAGTGTACAGAGATCATTAGTGTCTCAAAGTAAAATTCAAAGTTTCCGGACTCTTTATTTTTATGCCCAAATAAAATTATCATGTTGAATAAGATTAAGCAGGGCTTTTTGAAATTGCTAAGGATATATGGGATAAATGGCTAAACAGATCATATTCCTGACAAGATTTGGTGTTGCGTAAAAAGTTTGTGCTTCCATGTCTCGAGCTGGAGGAGGAATTGTTACATGAATGCTGTAAACACAGATGACGTGTTGCATATACCAAATGGCAACATCTGAAATCGTCTTGAGTAAAGTTTGATTTTGCTTAGATCGTATAGTTGCCCCTGAATGTCTGAAAAATTGATATTTTTTATTTTTATCAGATCTTCAGCCTTGGCAGTAACAAGGACAACCATGATACCTCGAATGTGTTCGAATTTCAACCAGATTCCATGACTGATTACAGAGGTAGCTGCCCTGGAGTGCTTGAAAACTCATTATAAGAGGGTCATAATCATGTTGATTATCAGGTGGACGATCGTTGCCCTTTGGGCTTCTTGTTCCCATATTTTAACGAAATTATTAGACGTGCTTCTCTATACATCAACAGAAGTTGATTTAAGGATGTTCGCTGCTAACATTTGACATTTCGGAACTTCCGGTTTTTCTTTTGTTGAATATCTCGTAAACGGTCGCAGATATTTTTTGCTAATATTTTATATTTGGATACATATTGATGATATTCATCGAATGAGCCATGAAAATTGTCAATATAAGGAACTTCATTTTTTCACCCCATTTTCTGCAACTTTTCAGAAAATTTTAGTTGTCAGTAAAATTTAGGGGGGAGGGTAAATTAAAGTTGAATATTACACATCTTTTAATTAATTGCACTAGTTCGATGTTTATTTTGCAGCAATGTATGTGTACATGTTCTTCTAAGTAAGTCTTTCTGTCTTTGGTGCGCTAGTTTGAAAATTTTTGGTGGTTTTATGAAATAGGCTTTAAGAAACACAACAGCCGAAAAAAGGCTTAAAATGGCAATTTTCAAGTTGTTGGTTCTCTCTTATATGCACACTACCCTATATATTTCTTTCTTTTATTCGAACAATATTACAAAGTTCTATGTTGTGTGAAAATACAAGAAAAAGTTTGAATCTACAAATATGGGTTTGGCACATTTCAAAATATTGATTTTTTCGGACTTTTCAAGTAAGGGGGTAGGGTTGGAAAACGACTTGTAAATTTTTTTCGTACATTTCAAGTTGCAAATTTTTCTATGCTTTTGGTCCAAAATAGTCTGCATTACGTAAATATTATGACTTTTGAATGCATTCTAGATGTATTTTTGTTCAAGACAGGAATGTTTCAAAGAATTGAAAATTAAATTAATTTTACTTAATTTAAAACATGGTGTTCAGAGGTCTCATTCACAGGCCTGTAGCTTGAAAAAATGCACACTACCCTATACTTATTTTGTTTTCAAATGTCTTGTGTTGTATTTTGGAGTCAAAAAAGAGTGGTTAGAAAAAAAGTTTGAATACTTTTTCATTGGCAGCGAACATCCTTAATGTGAAAAGAAGGCAATAAATCTACTTTTACCTGGTCCACATTTAAAACGTGAATGGGTACAGTGCACAGAGATCATTAGTGTCTCAAAGTAAAATTCAAAGCAATCTGGATTCTTTATTTTTATGCCCAAATAAAATTATCATGTTGAATAAGATTAAGCAGGGCTTTTTGAAATTGCTATGGATGTATGGGATAAATGGCTAAACAGATCATATTCCTGACAAGATTTGGTGTTGCGTAAAAAGTTTGTGTTTTCATGTCTCGAGCTGGAGGAGGAACTGTTACATGAATGCTTTGAACATAGACGGCCTGTTGCATAAATACCAAAATGGCAACATCTGAAATCGTCTTGAGTAAAGTTTGATTTTGCTTAGATCGTATAGCTGCCCCTGAATGTCTGAAAAATTGATATTTTGTATTTTTATCAGATCTTCAGCCTTCAACAAGGACAACCATGATACCTCGAATGTGTTCGAATTTCAACCAGGTTCCATTACTGATTACAGAGGTAGCTGCCCTGGAGTGCTTAAAAACTCAATATACAGAGGGTCATAATCATGTTGATTATCAGGTGGACGATCGTTGCCCTTTGGGCTTCTTGTTCCCATATTTTAACGAAATTATTAGACTTGCCTCTCTAGAAAACAACATAATTTGATTTCATGTAAAACATAAGGCGATAAATCTACTTTTACCTGGTCCACATTTTAAACTTGAATGGGTACAGTGTACAGAGATCATTAGTGTCTCAAAGTAAAATTCAAAACAATACGGACTCTTTCTTTTTATGCCCAAATAAAATATCAAGTTGAATAAGATTTAGCTGGGCTTTTTGAAATTGCTTAGAATGTATGGGATAAAAAATAAATAGAACTTAACCATTACTTGTATGGTGTTGCATAAAACGTTTGTGCTTTTATACCTACAGCTCGGTAAGATATTGGTTCATGAATGCTGTGAACAAAGTTGGCGCGTTGCATATACCAAATGGCAACACTTGCCACTACAGTGAGTAATGTTTGCATAGTTTGTGGGTTAATATACCTTAAAACTGTAAGCAGGCAACAATTTGATCCAGCAAAAATATTTAAGCATATTCCGCCCAAACTAATACTAAAGAAATGGACTAGTTTGTAGAATGTTCATATCATCATGATCATAATGCATATTTTTTGGATATCTTGGGGTTCGGAGTTTGAGTGATTATTATTATTATTATTATTATTATTATTATTATTATTATTATTATTTTGGCTTGACTTGGACCAAGTGGCATATAAGCTTATATGCCACTTGCTTGGGCCAATGGTATGATTTCTATAGTAATATATATTCCTCTTTACATCAGGTTATTTGTCCTTATTCTTATACGTTCTTATTTAACTGCTGTACTATAGATGCCTGAAAGCTTAGTTAATACCTTTAAATATTACAGGTATATGTATATAGATATTTATAGGTAAGTATATAGAGACACGTGGTCGGAAATTCCCACAGGTAAATCTATTTTAGGATGAAATGTAAGATTGTCGATGAATTACACCACCACTGGCAACCGGCTTAAATGTTTATTTTACATAGGTAAACACGCGAGATATAAGTAAAGTAAAAGAAGCAGACAGTAGCCATTCAAGGCGTGTCGAGACAACTTGGCGAAAATCGGAGAAATACAAAGAAATATAGTGAAGAAGTTAATTTGATTGTGTAGCTCAGCGAGTAATGACTAAGAAAAATATTTATTTTATGAATGTGATAGATGGTCGGTAAGTAATGGTATTAAATGATTTTATAATGAATCAAAATCTAGGATTACTGGCGACCAGTGACCTGTAAGATTAGAACATATTATACATGTAGGTCACAGAGGTGACTGGGCACTGCATAACGGACGGGACAATACATTACGGACACTACAGTACGGACACTACAAGACAGCACGTTATGAATATAACCATCTCAATGCTCATAACTTTACTGGACAATACAATACGGACAGGACAGGTGTTACTATGCGGACAGTGAGTTATCTGGAAGCTTTTTGACAAATTTTACCAAAGGATATAACATGTTCCAGATTTTGTTCTTTTAAATGTTTTAACAAAATGAAAATAATTTATTTGATTCGTTTATAATAGTTTACTAAAATAGTAAACCTACTCTTGTCAACATACACGTTTCGCCCGTTTACTTTAATTCTACATTGTATTAATTTTATGGCACCCTCTTCAGCTTGGTGTTTCTCTTCCTAGATAACACACATGCATGCACTGATGTACAAATATATTAAAACGATTATTCGAGAGTCCTCAATGTGGGCAACGTTTCGGGCAACGTTTTAAATGTAATTATGGGAGAAAATTAATGATAATGCATTTTTAATATTTAATATTCTTCTTGTTTGTGAAAGTCTGTATCCAGACAATAGGCACATAGGGACCACATAGTGTGCGCATTATGGTTAAAGGCTTGGAATCACTTGGCGCTTAGTAATTCAATAATCGAAATAGCAACACTTGAATGGATGTCACATGAGTAACACTTTAGAAAATCCGTCTAAAATCCCAAAATTCCAGGAATAAACATCTTCATGTGTGATACACATGATGAGCCTTATTAAAAGAGAAAGTAGGCAATTCGCAGTTTTGGATACGACCTTGAGCATCGCATTTACGATATATAGGTAGAAAAGGAAAATTAGATTGTAGCGGATATCAAAAGCGCTGATTCGTCTGATGTGCAGCTGATCCGTGACTTTGTAAACTGCATATGCAAGACACATTCTCTAACAGCGTAGCTCATAATATATCATACGACAACATTCATGACATTTATGAGTGGTTCATAATTGTTTTATTTCCTCCATCTAATTAAAACAATCCGCAAACATTCAATTAGTCTAGTTACGCTGTGTCACGGATTTAATTAAATTATGTGGAACATTTATTTTTGACCTCAATATATAAGGAATTAAAGAAGAGTATAAAAGGTATTATCGGGACTCGGTATCATCTCATCTAGAGCACTTTTACTTACATGTCTGGCGTGAACATTCGGTGGATGTACAGAGTATAGTTTCTTTTGCTGCTTGAGAAAAGTGTGTTTATGGTTTCATTTTTCTATCTGCGCTGGTATGAGTCTGTTTAAAAGTTCCTGCTCATTATCTTCATTTGTTTGTACCATTGATTATAATAATCATGTTTTACCAGAATCGAGGACCTAATGGTAGATTTGCCACTACTGACATCGTGCCTTACTTTTCAAAAAGTTCGCTTCACGTTTTCTAATCAGTCAAATTCAATAAACTAGTGAGTCATTATTTTATACTAATATATTTCCCCTTAAAGATAAAAGGCGTTTGACTTATAACGGCGATTAAGGAAAAAAAGTAAAAGTCACTTTTCTTGAAGCAAAAGACGTAAAAAATCGCCTGATCAATTGAATTGACGAGCGGGTTTTACGAGGCGTTAGCAATTTAGGCTATTTTTATTTAATTTCGTGATGGGAAATGATGCAGTAACTAATATAAGTTTATTATTACTTATTTGGGCTACAGTTGCTATGTAGGCAGACTAAATAGGGTTGTAATATGATTGACACGCCCTTTATACTCCGATAGTATTAAATATTAAGTGGACAATGTGCAGATATTTATCCAAATCAGATAAAATCTTAAGAGCCCATATGCAAATATCTAGACATTCTATAGCATTTGATGTTGTATGATTACACAAGCCGCATCGTGAGAAAACCGGAATTTTGCCTATGCGAAAACAAAGGCGCAGATCAGCTTCGCGGTAACCGCGAAGCTGATCAGCGCCTTTGTTTTCGCCACTCGGATAGTACAATTCCTCTTCTTCTTAAATCCGAAATTTCAAGCTGCTAGCCCTTGTCTGTAACTGTACAGGCCGGTTTGTGTCGGACCTGGTCGGAAACCTTCTTGCGTCGCGGCTCTAATATTAACCGCAGAGGTTTATGGTTGAAAGAATGTTATAATGTAGGTGTGACATACCAACTATTTTCTTTAGGTCAAGGCGATTTTTCATTCATTTCTCAGGGTTGGTTCTCAGTCCACATTAAAAATTCATAAAGGTTTAGTCAGCGCGTAAAAATCAATGCGAACCAGCCGTTCATTCATAAGTTGGAAAAGTAATTTCATGTGTGAACAAACTAAAAAAAGGAGTATAGATTAAATTTTTGTGGTAGCGTTTTTTGGGCAATTGTGGTTGTTTTAGGATGAGATGTACATTATTATAAAGCCTAAAAGACAGGAAATGCTATTTCTGTCCTCTCCACTGATAACGTAGTATGTGCTAATTCACACGATTTTTCGGAGATTTAAGAAAATAAATGAATTGTAAGCTACTTATGATCACCAAAGCATAACATTGCTTATCGTAATTTTTAGACTAACTGTTTATGTGTTCCTATCCTTTATTCGTTTGCTTTGAAAAGATGTCTAAAATTCAATGTAATTTTAAAATATTGATAATGAAGCTTTTAATATTTATTATGGTTTTATATTAATAAACATTGATTTTTGACATACCCATGGAATTAATGTATGTCATGAATAAATGTTAATTACTCTAATGGCAATTTTCAGCTCTCAAGCAAAAATGAACAGCAAGGCATTGAAACGTTTTCTCTACGCTTTTCATACTCACCGTGAAATGTATACCCCCTTAAACCCCACTTTTATAGAGAAAAACTGGGGTTTGCAGGGGTTTACATAATTTTCTTATTTTTGATCCAAAACATACATTGTGGGTACTTGTTAGAACCGCCTCGGCAAGGCGGTTCTACATGTACCCACAATATATGTTTAGAGCAAAAATATTAAAAATATCAAAATTGTTCTGGTGACATTTATAATTTTTACAGGTGAAAAAATCCCTGTATAATGCATGGGCGTGCTGACGGGCTAAATATTGCACGCAGTATCCTGGTGCTAAATAGCTTAAGTGATAAGAGTTTCTTCCGAAATAAACAAGATCCTGCTCTTGATAACGAGAAATAAACATTCATGATAACGAATACCTAATATATACCCTTGTTTCTGTTTTTCAGTCCTTAATCTGTGCCATATTGTGAATCTACAAAGATGATACTAAGTACAGTGAATTTAGTGAACAATTATAAGTTCAGTGACTTTATAATCAAGAAAATTACAGAAGAACAGTCAGAGAGAGATATTGAGGTGGTTAAAAAGACGAAACGACATTCCTTCGGAGCTGTTACCCGGCGGGTAAGTCTCTATCTTTATATTTTCTCAGAATTATTCATCACGGGTTGCAATATGTTTTGTTATTTAAAAAGAGTTAGTTTTGTTTTTTCATTTCCGTGTCTGTGTGTCAGGTAGTCGTTTTGTGTTACGGGTTTACTGTTTGTTCCTTATTGCACGATATTGACCATTAAAATCTTGTCCGAAAGAGTGATGTTAGACAGAAAACCCTGCACTTTTCCACTGATAAACGATGCTATTAGCACGTTAGTTATTTTGTTGCATTTCTCCTTGAATACCTATTTTTTCATGCTACGTCTTTCTCTCATAATAACAAGTACGTAGGCTAATTGGAGTTCCTTTGAACCTCAGGTCGCTATATATACACATGGAAATAAGTTAGGGAACACTTTTAGCCCTTCGGGAAAGTTTGAAAAAATCCATTTTCCTTTTTTCTGGCGATACTGAAATTTTTATCACATATATTTCATACCTTGGCCTAGCTACACACCAATTTATGGAAATTCACAACATTTTGCCTTTGTGCTACGGAGGATACAATATGCCATATGTGAAAAACTCCACTTTTACTGAATACAAGTTTGCCCCTTTGCTTCTGCACTCCGCAAAACTCAATTTTTGACAGCAAAACAGGAATAAAATGTTGAATCTGATCGTTCTCAATGAATAAACGACTTCGGACCTAAAACTTCATGCTTCATCTCCAAACCAACTAATCGTACAAAATCTACAGTCTGCATTGATTTCTATGGAAATCAGAATTCTTGGATATTTTGCAAATAAAGCCGTAAAAGAATAATTCCTCTAGGACACTATAACCAGAACGTATATGTTGAGATTCCTAAAGGGTCATATCGAATATCTGGCCCAACATTTACAACCTGCAAAATGTATACCCAAATAACAAAACGTGGACATGAAACGTACGCCCGGAAAAGTATGGGCCTACCGCCTACAGTCGGTCAGAAAATATAGAATTTATGATCAAAGTTCCACAAGCAATGTCTCAGCTTTATGCTTACGAAAAATTACGACAACGTGAGTTCAAATAATTAAGTTATCGCAAAGACTAGCAGTGCGTTTCTTAAATTTAGCAAATATTTTCTGAATCAACGATGGCCGCTCTCCGCCGCAGTTTATGTTTGATGCTAACCATTTTCACATAGAAGCAACTTTGGAGACTACAGATTCTGACCAATAGTCAAAACATTCTTCATAATTTTTACAAAGAAGGATATATACATTCCAAAGTAGGTAGTCACATTATTACAGGTGTTCCCTAACTTATTTCCATGTGTATAGTATCATTGACCATTGTAAATGCTTATTATTAGCGTTGAGCCACCGCATCAGAAAACCAACAATCTGCTTATGCGAAAACAGGCGCAGATCAGCTGTACAGTTACTGCACAGCTGATCAGCGCCTTTGTTTTCGCTTCACAGATAGTACAATTCCTCTTCTTACAAGTACAAGTCCGAAATGTGAAGCTTCTAGCCATCTTCTGTGACTGTACAGGCCGGTTTTTGTCGGACCTGGTCGGAAATCCGAATCGATGGTTTTCTCATGCGAATGCTCAATTATTTCTCCTGTGTCTTTTACCTGGAATATTCTACATGCGATTCCATGTATTATTTGGCTAATTTGAACCTGAGATGTAAGACAGTTTGACGTGAAGTCTTGACGTCCTTGACTGTTGATCTCTTATAGAAGAGGTAAAATTGACTTCGTTCAAAGAATATGATTCTGTGGTGCATGTATCCATTTTCAGTTAATTGGTTGATTGTAATTCGAATCTTGCAATCGATATCACGAGGGATGGGTAAGAGCTGCGGGCTTTCCTACTGAAATACATATTGATATTCTTGTATCATATGTATCGGATGTATCACCTGAATTAGAAAATTGATCTTTTGGAAATACAGCGCTCACAGGCGGAAACGGGTAGACTTGTATTTCTTGGGTGAACTGATGGTTCGGTTAGAATTTCCAACACTACCAGCGACATGGTTCATGTTTAACATCAGAAACACATGTCCGTGCAACGAATAACCCCTTAAACCCCACTTTTATATAGTGAAAATGGGTAATGCAGGGGTATACCTATAATTCTCGGCGAGGCGGTTCTAACGTGTACCCACAATCTATGTTTTGAGCAAAAATATTAAAGATATAAACAAATTCAACATATTTTTTTTTTCATTTTTACAAGTAAATATCTTTGTATATTGCATGGGCAAGTTCGGGCTGAATTTCCAACACCACTAGCATGTACATAGGTCACGTGTCAAACCTAAGATGTCTACCATTTCAATCCGTAAGGTGAAGCCATTTTATTTTCGGTCTGCTTAATTAGCATCATTGTTTTGTGGATGAAACTGCATATTTTTTGTTGTCCATCAAAGATTGGTAGGGGCGGGGATGGGGTCTGCTCGGTTAGTGGTCAATAACAATGTTACCTTTGAAACAATCAAAAGCGTGTGCAGTCCGTCTGAGTTTTCGTTCTGTTTTTGGTTGTGAAGACAGGTTGCAAGATGTGATCAGGTGTTGACTGCAGTTTTAATATCAATGCAAGTGGGCGTTAGCATGCTATCTCATGACCACGAGGGATGAATTGCCGGACGTTTGAGGGACTTCCCAAGTCAGTTAGAAATAATTTGATACATCTATTGTATATCCTAATCATGTCTCTATTTACTTGAAACCTCTTATGTAACGGAAATTTGCAGTCTCAATTCACAAAACAAACGAAATAATATATATGTGTCACAAATTTGATGGTGTCCAAATTTCCTAAATGAAATCCCTTTTTACCACCTTCCTAGATGAAAAACCAAAGAAAATAACCATGTTGATATGCTACACGTAAAAAGAAAAACATACACTGCAAAAAATTATATTTAAAGACACTGAAGGAATGAGAAATGGTAACTATCGATTTATAATTAGTTATCCCAAAGATTTAAATAATATTAAAATCGAGCATAGCAACAGTCTGACGAAACACTAAAAGAACCACTCCTTCAGTGGTAGACTACGAGTCTCTGACCATACCTAAACGGTCATTTACTTGCTTCTTCCTCATGAGTCACCAAACGCTACTATAGGTCAACCCATTGTTTAGCACTAATGTTGAAACGGCAACCTTGGAGTCAAAGGTTCTTTTCAAGTTGTACTGTCTCACCTTTATGTTGCTCACAGTAATCGGCTTATATGTTTGAACACCACAATTAGAGAAAAAAAAACTGTATTGTGTGTGACCAAGTAGCTTATGAGACTCATATGCTGACTGAATCTAGTGACCATTGTAGACTTGGGTCAGAATGCATTAATGTTAGTTTTCCGATAACGAACGATTTTATTGTTCTTTAACTAGCCTGGCAGTCAATCCATACAACTGATCAGCATCAGTGTTACTGGCAATCATTAGGTTTTCCCTTGAATCGGCTCATTCATTAGTCAATGCTCTGAGGCTTGCTGATGTTACAACAGCAAATCTACACCTATCCTTAATTCAAAATCTTCATGGTAACCAAACCAAACCTTCATTGTGGAAAATGTTATTTTGGTTTTCTTTTGATGACATGTAATCCCAAAAGGTTTAGCTCTCAATCGCTCAGCATGTAATGATAATATGAGCTAGACATAATTATATCTAAAAAATCTGAACCGGAGTCTGGAAACTTGAGAAAACAAAGAAGTTACTAAACAAAGGTTTCATGGATACTGTAAATGGGGTCGGGTTTCAGAAGCGTCGCCAGTTGACATGCCTAGTTAACAATAATGTAGGTATTTTTGTGGGGGTTGCTAGGTATTTTTCTTCTGCGGTTTTGAAGCTATTTGAAGATTTTTTTCCTTTTTTTTGTCATTTTTTTTCTTTTTGTCAAATTGTATTTTGTGCAATTTCGCTTAAAGTTAGAATTATGTCCCCCCAACCGAAGGTGGGGGACATATTGTTTTTGGTGCGGTTCCCGTCGGCGTCGGCGTCGGCGTCGGCGTCGGCGTCGGCGTCCGCGTCGGCGTCCGCGTCCGCGTAGCTTCTTTCTTACGCGATATCTTTTGAACCAGTGGATGGATTTTGACCAAACTTGCATAGATACATGGTTGGGAGGGGGGAAAGAGTTGATTAGATTTTGGTGACCTTGACCTCATTTTCAAGGTCACCAGCCCATGAAAACTGATCAAATTAGGTTTTCTGACGCGATATCTTCTGAACAAATGAATGGATTTTGAGCAAACTTGCACAAGAGCATTGTTGGGAGGAGGCTCAGAGTTGATTAGATTTTGGTGACCTTGACCTAATTTTCAAGGTCACGAGTCCATAAAAACTGTTGAAATTAGTCTTTCCAACTCAATATCTTGAAAACCAATTGATGGATTTTGACCAAACTTGCACAGAAGCATTGTTGGGAGGAGGCTCAGAGTTGATAAGATTTTGGTGACCTTGACCTAATTTTCAAGGTCACAAGTCCATAAAGAATGTTGAAATTAGTCTTTCCAATGCAATATCTTGTAAACCGATTGATGGATTTTGACTAAACTTGCACAGAAGCATTGTTGCGAGAAGGCTCAGAGTTGATTAGATTTTGGTGACCTTGACCTAATTTTCAAGGTCACGAGTCCATAAAAAATGTTGAAATTAGTCTTTCCAACGCAATATCTTATAAACCAATTGATGGATTTTGACCAAACTTGCACAGAAGCATTGTTGGGAGAAGGCTCAGAGTTGGTTAGATTTTGATGACCTTGACCTAATTCTGAAGGTCACGAGTCTATAAAACTGTTGAAATTAGTTTTTCCGATACGATATCTTGTAAACTAATTGATGGACTTTGACCAAACTTGCACAAAAGCATTGTTGGGAGGAGGCTCAGAGTTGATTAGATTTTGGTGACCTTGACCTAATTTTCAAGGTCACGAGTCCATAAAAACTGTTGAAATTAGTCTTTCCAATGCAATATCTTGTGAACCAAATGATGGTTTTTGACCAAACTTGCACAGAAGCATTGTTGGGAGGAGGCTCAGAGTTGATTAGATTTTGGTGACCTTGACAGAATTTTCAAGGTCACGAGTCCATAAAAACTGTTGAAATTAGTCTTTCCAACTCAATATCTTGAAAACCAATAGATGGATTTTGACCAAACTTGCACAGAAGCATTGTTGCAAGAAGGCTCAGAGTTGATTAGATTTTGGTGACCTTGATCTAATTTTCAAGGTCACGAGTCCATAAAAAATGTTGAAATTAGTCTTTCCAATGCAGTATCTTGTAAACCAATCGATGGATTTTGACCAAACTTGCACAGAAGCATTGTTGGGAGGAGGCTCAGAGTTGATTATATTTTGGTGACCTTGACCTAATAATCAAGGTCACGAGTCCATAAAAAATGTTAAAATTAGTCTTTCCAACGCGATAACTTGTAAACGAATGGATGGATTTTGACCAAACTTGTACAGAAGCATTGTTGCGAGAAGGCGCAGAGTCGGCTAGATTTTGGTGACCTTGACCTAATTTTCAAGGTCACAAGTCCATAAAAAATGTTGAAATTAGTCTTTCCAACGCAGTATCTTGTAAATCAATTGACAGATTTTGACCAAACTTGCACAGAAGCATTGTTGGGAGGAGGCTCAGAGTTGATTAGATTTTGGTGATCTTGACCTAATTTTCAAGGTCACGAGTCCATAAAAAATGTTGAAATTAATCTTTCCAACTCGATAACTTGTAAACCAATTGATGGATTTTGACCAAACTTGCACAGAAGCATTGTTGCAAGAAGGCTCAGAGTTGATTAGATTTCGGTGACCTTGACCTAATTTTCAAGGTCACGAGTCCATAAAAAAATGTTGAAATTAGTCCTTTCACTGCAATATCTTGTAAACCAGTTGATGGATTTTGACCAAACTTGCACAGAAGCATTGTTTGGAGGAGGCTCAAAGTTGATTAGATTTTGATGACCTTGACCTAATTTCCAAGGTCACGGGTCCATAAAAACTGTTGAAATTAGTTTTTCCGATACGATATCTTGTAAACTAATTGATGGATTTTGACCAAACTTGCTCAGAAGCATTGTTGTGAGGAGGTTCAGAGTTTATAAGAATTTGGTGATTGTGACCCAATTTTAGACAGGGTCCAAAACAAGTTTAAACTATCACACCTTACATGGTGTCTTCCCTAGAAAAACTTCATATCACAAGGTAACTACACTTCAATTACTAAACGGTTGGGGGGACATAGTTTTCCTCAGAAAACATTGTTTTAATTTTTTGTTTAGCTTTTGTTTAATTTGGAGATATCATTTCATTTTTGACAAAATTTTGAAATGTGAGAGTGTTCCAGAATCACTCATTATAGCGAAAACTTGCCCATGCAATATACATAGATTTTTGAGGTTTAAAAATAGAAATTTTTCAGCTGAAATTTTTTATATATATTTTTCTTATTTTTGCTCAAAACATAGATTGTGGGTACTCGTTCGAACCGCCTCGCCCATCAAAATTTTTCACTGAAAATTTTCATTTTTTACAAATTTAAAAATCTCTGTATATTGCAAGGGCAAGTTTTCGTAATGACTCGTATTCTTACAAGGTTTACTCATGAACTGTAACTACAAACTGCAGTTTAACGAGCACCACTCTTCCTTCAGACAAGATTTGTATTTATTTTTGTTTTGGTTAAATTCTTTAGAAGGTCGATTTGTTATCATGTTTTCATTTACCTATAGACTTCAGTTTTGTAAAAAAAAAAAAAAAAAAAAAAAAAAAAAAAAAAAAAAAATCAATGAATCAATCTAGATCTCTAGGTCAAGTTTGTCTTTTGATAACATTCCAACTACAATAATTATGCAGTATGCATAAATACTTGAAGGATTTTAAGTCAGGAGTTACATTTGATAAAACGCACACTCTTACAAATTTTATATGAAATGAAACGAAATTTCAGCGGTTTTCACAGCGCAAAGGTCAGTGAACCTGTCTTTGTGATACCAAAATTAATTATGAGTATAGATTACAAGAGAATGTCATTGAAAAATACGTTTGACATTGTAGGTTTACCTTGACTCTTTATTCATACGGTGACTTTGGAATTTTAACTATTAATTGTTGGGAAAATCTTCGCAAATTTTTTAGAAGATTTTGTTCTGCTTCTAGGACAGCGAGTCGGCATGTTCCAGAAAAAGAGCCTCGATGCGGGAACGAAGGTCAGCAGACGCCGCCACGCAGGCGCAGAACAGAACTTCCACCGAAATTCCTGCCGGTGATTTGGTTTCCATAGCAACAGCGGACGGGCACTTGGTGTCAGCCGACTGCAGTTTGTGCCATGTTAGACTGTGCCAACAGACATCAGTTACCGCCAATAGTAAGTAACTACAAACATGGCAAACAAGCATGTACGTATACACTATGTACATGTACTGAACAAATATCAAATTTATATCAAACACCAAACGGTTTTTACATGTAATACCAGGATATACACCAGGAATCACAATGACATTTTACCTAAGAAATCAAGTCATCCATCGAGTGGAATTTCGTTAAAATAAAAGCTTAAACAATAAGAACGATTTTAAAGACTAGATAAACAAGGTTAATACAAAGTTCTTTAACAAGCGTGCTCTGAAATACGTGTCAATCATCATTTTGTTTTCAAATATACAGTTGGGGCCTAATCGTGTTCATTTACATTTCAGACGTGTTCAAAAAAGTGAAAATCGAAGAAGGGTCATCAGATAAGCAGCAACTCTATGTCTTCCAGCTATACTCCAACCCATCATACTACCTAGCAACGTGCTCGGAGACTGGGCTACAAATTCAGGTAATTTTAAACTTCACGTATGAAGGAACTGATTTTTAAATACATAAGTTTACTAGTTGCTGCTATGGCAACAACGAAACACACTTAAATTAGACAATATAACAGCGTTATCATCTATGATTGTTTTCCTGCGTTGTAGGTTTCGTGTTTACTGACACGAGAATCGAACACTAATTTCTGTCAGATATTTTGTGAAATCAGACTTTTAGAATGTCTATTACATTGTAATAGATTGTCACTTTCCAATATGTTCATGGCTTTCTTTTAGTCCATGGTTATTCTTCTCATTCAGAGTTACTGCGCTGACGCATTGGACCTGAGCTTGCCAGACGAACGAATGTTTTTGTGCCATGAACACTCAAACGGTGCTGCAGTTGTACAACCATTGTTACAAACTGGTCTGTATCTACACCACAGAGACTCTCAGATTTCGCTGAAAAAGTTTGAGCTGAATCTCAGACCACCTGAGGAATTCTTTATTTACATAAACTCGGTACCAGCACATACCCTAGCACAAATAGAGCTGGAGGCCAGTCTCAAAGCGGAAGCTGACGCAACAAAAACGGAAGTAGTTTCAGAAAACATTCCTCAGTCATTACTTCCGGTAGAGACAGTGCCACGAAAGGAAGGTTCAAAGTCATTCTGGAGAAGAGGCTCGAAGAAAAAGGATAAAACCAAGGCTAGTCCGATCACGCCTCAGCCTGGACCACTCAGCTGTTTTGGTGTCAACAAGAAAAAGAAGAGTCGAAAGTTTTGGAGGTGAAATCCATTATTTTGTGACTGTTTTATTATATCATTTATACAGACGATACTCTGACAATCAGACATACTTATGCATGATAACACGTGATAAGACACATGAAAATACTCATACATGTATAGCTTAAATATGTGACTTGCTTTAATGATATGAAAGAGTCTATTTATACCACTAGGAATGTACAGCTAACTCTAACACATGATGTAAATATTGTCTGATGATATTATAAAAGAAAAAATATTTTAAACATTTCACCCAAAAGGAAAGCTATTATGCAGTATCAACAATATTTAACAACTCTTTTGGCCGCTGTATCTTTTGGTTTGTCCACGTACACTGGTATTCAGTTTGTTCAGCTCAATGATTCTAAATTTACAATTAGATACTTCGAATCCTGTTTGTAATTTTAACCATATAAAAAATTCATTCAAATATGACAACAAAACTTTAAGCAGTTTGATGGATTCTGTCTCAATATTTACACCAAGTGTCAATGTAAAAAGTTCATGTACACGTATGATGAGAAATAATTATATTATGATGATATTACTGTATTATGGGTCATCTGAATCAAACTTGACTGCAAATTTTAAAAGCAAAATCATCGAAAATGGTCCTGTTGATTAAACAAATTCAAAAAGACACATATTGACTTTAAACCCAGTCTCTGAAAATGATTAGTTATGCCTCTGAAATTAGACTTGAGTTCAGTGATGTGAAATAAGGTTCTTTTTCTGTTTTCACTATGAATCAAAACTACATAATATACAGTCAGGCATAAGTTAAGCATCACCCTAACATTTTTCTAAATGTATTTTTCATAAAAAGTAACTTCAAAACCACAATAAATTAGTAGGTGTCTTTAACTCACGTCTATCCGTGACTGTTTAGGTCTGTCCGAATGGCTTTTTACCATGTCGCTCAAGTTATATGGTGTACTAAATACATCTACCCCTATTTTGGGGTTGCCATTAAAAGTTGTATTAATGTCCCCTATAAGATCGCAAATGGGTTTCTATAGGCATGGAAAGAAAGTAGTATCATGTTGTAAAAATGTCCCAAAAAAGTTTTCTTCTACCCAAGGGTTTAATGGCAGTTACATGCTGATTCAGGCAAACTTATTTTCTTGTTTATTAGCATGACGTTTTCACTATGTAACATGCCATTCTTTAAACGCCCATAACTGTTGATGTTTTCGAGATATTTATCTGAAATTTTCAGACTGATATGGTTTTGAAATTGTAACAAAATGACATGATCTTTTTACGTTGTTTGGCGGTTTAAAAATACGATTTTTTTTCTGGCGGCCATCTTGGATTTATGCAAATTGCAAGAATTGGCCAAAGTTGACAGCCTGTCATTTAAGCCAGATTGGTTCTATGACACCCGTAAAGGACAGAGAAACAATTTGAAAGAACTCCATAGCACTAAACATTTCGAGGTCAAATTTAAAGCTTTTTAGCAGCGTCATATGGACTAGGAAACAGAATAAGCCAGAGTACCCACAGATGACCTTATCCCAAAGAATAGGCGTTGTAGAAATCAACACTCTTTGGCTTTTCAGATACCTTCAGCTAGCAAAGAAGCGTACAAAAGTAGTTTATTTCCACAGACTATCAGGGACTGGAATAACCTCCCTGATTCACTTGTCTCCTCTGCTGAAATGTCTGATGACTGTGTGTCCAAGTTCGCTTCACTCGTGCGTTCAAGGGACTAATTTCTCCCCCATCCGAACCCCCTGGTTAAATAATGTCATTTGGCGTGTCACCAGTAAACTATTCAGAAACAGCGATTTTTGGCCATGTGGGGGTGTGTCTGCTTAAACAACGCCTACATATTTACCTTAACAACAACCTCATCCGCGTTTGCTTTAATTTATTACCAATATAACAAATATCACAAATATTAAAAGAAAATATTTCTGTATTGAAGGTTTTACTGATTATTACGGAAAATATTCAAGTGATGCTTAACTTTTGTCCGACTGTATATATTTTTCATAGATATTTTGGCTGTTTTATTTCTTTTGTCTATATTTATTGCAAATAGAGTTTCATTCAGTGAGTATGAGCGATACCTATGGTATCATTATGATGATATGTGCCATGAAAAAAATGACCAAATATATTTATAAACATACATTTTCATGTCATTTTAAATATACATTACAAATGTCATTATTGTGTTATAGTTTGTATGTATAAAGTGTACTCTGTTCTATTGGGGTGTAAACATTCTGTAGAAAGACTGATTACCAGTTTTAGACAATGTCACATAACATGTCCGTGCAATACCCCATTTTTAGATAGCAAAACTGGGGTATGCAGGGTTATAACTATTTTTCTTATTTTTGCTCCAAAACATAGATTGTGGGTACTCTTTACACCCGCCTCGGCGAGGCGGTTCTAAAATGTATCCACAATCTATGTTTTGAGCAAAAATAAGAAAATATCATTTTTTTCTGCTGAAAATTTTCATTTTGTTTTACAACTTGAGAAATATCTGTATATTGCATGGGCATGTTTACTTATGTAGAAAGAGTTCCGTCTTGATCACACCTTTTAAATTCGTATTCCCGGAATGACATGTATTTGATACATTCAAGGAAACTGAAAACATACTATGAATGATTGTAAAATCTAGCAACCTTAAATTAAAGATTTGTCTTCCGAGTCTCACATTCTATTATTAAACCTTATCACTTTTGGTAAAGCTCGAAATAAAACTTATGCTGATGTTTAGACATTCACTTTCCTTCAGCTTGAAACGTTCTAAAATACACCATAAACTCTTTGGCTTCTAACAGAATGTTTACATTCAAAAGTAAATTACTCGTGTTGTAACTAATGAATAATATGGTATGCACGCTCATAATATTAGATACCTTTTTGCTCTATATTAGTAGAGCAGTCAAAGCTCTGATCGGTCTGTGCATCCGTGCTGTCCAGTCAGAGCGGTAGCTGTATGTACATGTACAAACGGTGTGCCACAGAGCTATAATACTAGAATACAGCATGTGATTATAAGCTACTGTGCATAAACTTTATGGATGTTTATTTATTTAGTATGACAGTTAAAGAATGAATGTTTTCTATTTGTATATTCATTGACATTGTATTTTTGCTGTGTGTTTTGGTCTGTTTTATTTATTTCTATTTTCTTGTCTTTTGTATTAATCATGGTGTATTTTGGTGTAAATGTCTAAATTGTTAACTCAATTTGCGAAAATTCAAACAAAAATTTCAACACATAGAAAACAGATTCGATTCACAAGGCAGACAAAAGCTAAGTTGCTATCCCAGAGCTTCTATTCAAACAGACATATGTATTATATTCCAACAAAAAACTTTTCATGCTTGATGATTATCAAGACCATTTGATCAATCCTAAAAATGTCTGTCTGTATATGCAGACAGGTGCAGTATGATTTGTTTACCTTTGGCAAAATTTGGCATATTGTTTTATCATTAGTATAACATAACTGCACGTAGTACTCACCAGCGGGGATTTCGGGATGAAAGGATAAAATCACAGGTTAAGAATTCCGGGGAATTAATGGGTAATGTAAGATGAGTAAAAGATCTTTGTAGATAAAACAGTCTTTGATGAAATATTAACAGGTGCCAATGAATATAAGACTCTGAAAATAACACTTCACTGAGAAATAACAAGGAACAGTAATACAAAAATTTTGATTTTGCAAAATTCATAAATTTTCATGCGTTTTTTTTTTATATTATGGGCTATATGTTTAGAACTGAAGAACTTTGAAGATCATAACACTTATTATTTATATATTAGAATTTTTTTATGTTTGCAAGGACCAAGAAAATCCAATAAAATGTATTTGTGTATTTATTTGTATGAAAGATGGATGGATCATTCTACTGTATGGCCACCGTTAGGCTGGAGTATTTTTCATTGGTTTTGTTTATTGTATTTATGTCATGTCACAGGGTTTTTTTTTTATGAAAAAACATTCCTAGAAATAGCATGATGTGATGTAATTTGAGTATAATTGTATTATTACAACCCGGTGCTGTTAAAAATAATGGATTCATGCGCGAGAAAACCTGTCAATGGGGATTTTTCCAACATGATATGGGCTGCAGATTTTTGTCTATGCGAGAACAAAGACGCAGATCAGCTGTGCAGTAACTGCGGCTCATATGCAACATCTTTGTAAAGTTCGACAATGAAACTTTTATTGCCAACTCATGAAAAAAAAAACATGTTTTCTCACGCTGAGCCATTGTAAATCTAAACAACAACTAAACAATAAATACTATGCAAAGATGACAATTAACATGACATATTATCAACCAAATGCGTTATTTAAGATGATTTTGACATAGATCTACCTTTATTTACGATAAAGAAAGACAAAAAAATGAACAAACTTAAATAAAAAAGACAAAAAATAAGAAAATTTGATTCGTTTGAAGAGAACTTGCGTCATATTCTTTGCTAATGCACATTTTAAACTTTGGATTTATGGTTGCGGATTTTCATTTTATGAATTACAAGCTGGCACATTTATGATCAGGTTCTGAGTAGATGCTCAACCCAGATGAACATGAAATTTAAACTGCTCATAATTATAGGCGTATTCAAAATCAGTAGAAATGCCAAGTTTATATATAGCCAAAGCAATTCATTTATCCTGCTGATAAATGTTTAAAATCTGAGCCTGTGCATGAGAAAACCAACAATTTGCATAGGCGAAAACAAAGGCGCAGATCAGCTTCGCGGTAACCGCGAAGCTGATCAGCGCCTTTGTTTTCGCTACACGGATAGTACAATCCCTCTTCTACTTAAATGCAAAATTTCAAGCCTCTAACCATCCTCTGTGACTATACAGGTCAGTTTGTGTCAGACCTGGTCGGAAACCCAAATTGTTGGTTTTCTCACGCACAGGCTCAAATGTCAACACTTATGAGCTGAGTAAAATTCATGCTCAGCAGAGTTGAAAATAAAACAAAAAAATATAACATCTGAGCCAGTAATGTGTCTTTTGGACATTTCAAATATACATTTTATCTTTGGTTTGTATTTGTCACTTGTAACACCTGAAATTAACATCGAAATAAAAATAAAATTTAAAAGAAATCGGTGTTGGTCTTCCCTTCCAAGCCCCTAAACCATAACCGTTTAAGCGAGCTAAAGGCCGAGATCATTCATGGCTCGAGAGAACGTTCTCGATTTTGAAATTTACAAAATTTGTTCATTTAACCTCATACAATGGTACTGGTACTATAAAACCCAACAACAATCGTATCTACATCATGAAAACGTACATATGATATTACGGTGTTAACAACAATACCTCTCAAGTTTGCTTAAAATACTACAAAATTACACTATATAACACCTATATAAAAACTACATCATTACTACTGAAATAATTATGTCATTTCAGCCAACACGGGACACTGACGTTAAATGTCTTCAAGCAAAATAAATAGCCTCAGATGCCCTAGAACCACAGTTCCTGAATCGCCGACCGACTTAGAAGACGGGGGTTATTGGAAAAGGTCCTTTCCACAGTGTTTACTTTGAATATGAAGAAAATTGTACCCATGATCGACTGCTCTCCCTCAATTACGCGTTTTGTCACATAAAGCGCTTACTAAAAACTAGTGAACCCGTCTATAGTGACTAGACAGTTCACCGCAATCAATTTAATTTATCAAGTGTTGACACTCCCCGTCAAATAGCAGTAAATATCTAGCAAGCAGTCTCGATCGTGGTGACTGCTTATCATAGCGCATCTAGGTTTACATCGTATATACCCTGATGAGGGGTACAGAAACTATAGAAACTCTATACGGCTGACTTTAAGTCCATCACAACGCACTATAGGTCTATTTCTGGTAGTGTGGCTGCAGGTCAAAATTCAGAACTCTGTCACAAATTGACTTCACTGCAAATTGGTTTTCTACAAATCGACATATTGATTGTAATCGTGTTCCCTTTAGTATTGGCTTTCATTCCATAACATCAAAAATTTTGGTCATTGCCTTGAGCAGCAGATACACACACTGGTCAATGTTCATTAAAATAAACGACATTCATGTATAGGAAACGAAACTGAAATGTATGAGAATCGAAATTAATGACGAACCAGAGAATCAACAACACTGAAATCTAGAGCAAAGGGATACAAGTAGGCAAAGATCAGGAAAAGGCGCAATCAGAAAAAAATTCCCACTCCAAAAACCGAGGTGAGAAAAAACCAAACTAACAATCAGGCATTTATACCATGAAACATATCGTAAGCCGAATGAGCAGCTATTTTCCCAATAGGTGGCCACTCAGTTACCTTAACTTAACTAAAACTATGAAAACACACATAAGGCGCCAACAGCACAAAGATTTTTTAAACACCAAGACATAAAACAAAAAGAACCACCACAGAAGTATCGCCTTGGAACGATCAGTAACACAAAGTTACTAGCGGGCTTAAACCGGTTTTACAGGCGCCTAACCTCACCCTCAGCTTCTGCAGTGGTTCACAACATTTAGTCAGTTCTTCGGTCCTCGTGGTGAATCTCTAACTAGTCAATGAATCATCAAGAACGAACAAATAAATCATGATAAACATCCTGATGAATCAAAAACCAGGACTCACAGATTGAGTAAGCTGCCCGACGATGGAGATCCCTGGGCGCCGAATAACATACTAACTCCGGAGCAAAAGAAATACACCAGTTGGACCCCGGTGGACCAAGCAACAGACAAGAAGCTCCGGCCCCAACGAACTAAAATGAATTATAACAATCTCTTATAACAAACGGCTGCTGACCTTTTCATTGGTTTCTTTTTAAGGAAGCCAACTTGTATGGTATTTTGGGCCATTTAGTTTGCGTGAAGACATCAAATGTCAATGTTCTGTGGCCATATCTTGATCATTCTGGTCTAGAATTAACATAACGCGAGCAAACAGGTACAAGTAGGCAAAGATCAGGAAAAGGCGCAATCAGAAAAAGACTCCCACTCCAAAAACCGAGGTGGGAAAAAACCAAACTAACAATCAGGTACTTATACCATGAAAACATTTCGTAAGCCGAATGAGCAGCTATTTTCCCAATAGGTGGCCACTCAGTTACCTTAACTTAACTAAAAATATGTAAACATACATAAGGCGCCAACAGCACAAAAATATTTTCAACACCAAGACATAAAACAAAAAGAACCACCACAGAAGTATCGACTTGGAACGATCAGTAACACAAAGTTACTGGCGGGTTTAAATCGATGTTACACGGCCGTAACCTCACCCTCAGCTTCTGCAGTGGTTCATAACATTTAGTTAGTTCTTCGGTCCTCGTGGTGAATCTCTAACTAGTAAATGAATCATCAAGAACAAACAAATATATCAAGATAAACATCCTGATGAATAAAAAACCAGGACTCACAGATTCAGTAAGCTGCCCGACGATGGAGATCCCTGAGCGCCAAATAACTTACTAACTCCGGAGCAAAAGAAAAACACCAGTTGGACCCCGGTGGACCAAGCAACAGACAAGAAGCTCCGGCCCCAACCAACTAAAATGAATAGCTTTAAGTCGGGGCCATCATAGAGTCTGACGCCCGACCCACCGGCGTGCAATTAAAGAAGGCAGCATAGTTATCAACCGTGATTGGGTTAAAAACTAAGCATGCAGACTGTCGCATAACATTCAAGTTATAACCTATACGTCTGTAACGTGTTATGATTTTTCTAAACTGAAAAGAAAAATCATTACTTCCTATAAGTTTCTTAAATTTGTAAACCAAGTCACCATAAAATTCTGGTTCCGAAAGACCCTCACTGCCAGCGATTCCAAAATAATTGTACGAACCTTTTAGTGTTGCATGAAAAAAAAAAAAAAAAAAAAAAAAAAAAAAAAAAAAAAACCCTGGTATCAACGACTGGTATTTTAAGCCGGCTTTAGATTATAAAGGACGGCATTTTCATGTGTAGGAAAGAGCTCAATTCCACTTTATTTGTGTTATATTTATTAGCTTAATTTCCTTTTTACGACTTTCTTTCACAGTCCAACATTTGTCTTTTCAAAAGCGAGCTATAGGCCGAGATCATTTGCCCCGTAACGAAAAGAACGGTGATTGGAAAATTAAGTCTTTAACCAACCAAAACAAAAACTTTTAACTCACATAAAAGCTGGTTGCATGGAAAAATATTATAAAAACAACTGTATCTACATAACGAAAACATACATATGAAATCACGGTGTTAACTACAATACCTCTCAAGTTTGCGTTAAATGCTACAAAACTGCACAATATATAACACCTATATAAACTATCAAAATCTTTCATTTCAGCTAAATTACAGGGCATTGACGTGCAATGTCTTCCAGCAAAATAGCCTCAGATGCCCTAGAACCACAGTTCCTGAATCGCTGAGCGACATTTTGGACCATTTGGTTAGCTTGAAGACATCAAATGTCAATGTTCTGTGGCCATATCTTGATCAATCTGGTCTAGAATTAACATAACGCGAGCAAACAGCCAATTGTACAAGCCCTTTAGACTTGCATGAAAAAGAAACCCTTGTACCAACGACTGTTATTTTAAGCCAGCTTTAGATTATGAAGGTGGGCATTTTCATATGTAGGAAAAGCTCCCCAGCGGGCACATGACGTCAGAATGACGTCACATCAACGTCGATGCGACGTCATGACGTCGCATCGACGTTGATATGACGTCATTCTGACGTCATGTGCATGCTGGGATCAATTCCACTTGTATTGATTTGTGTCATATTTATTATCTTTATTTCCTTTTTACAACTTTCTTTCACAACAAATTGTCCATGTACAAGAATCAATAATACGTTTTGTGACTCGAGGAAAGGCGAACCCCAGACAACATACCTTATCACACTTATTCACACCCACACATACAGTGTGAACAAAATAGTTGTTAGTGCTCACCGAACTTCTCGAACCAGATCTCAAAATTTATTTTTATATAAAAATAAGATTTTTATAAACTATGCAAACTTAACTAGTGGCAATTCATCTACAAGTATTTACAAATTACCTTCCTTGACAAATCAATCCGCCCTCTCACCTCTTTTGCTGATTTGGTAACTTTTTAGAGTCTAAACTTTCAACAGTTGGAAACACCCAGCCTCGAAGGGCGAACTTGATGCATCACTTACTCCACTAGAATATCTGTTTTTTGTATCACAAAATGTTTGTTAATCTTTCCTTCATACTACGGTCTATGAGGTGTTTATCCCCTGTATGTTGGAAATGTACTTAGCATTAACTCCAAAAAGTAAGGAGTAAGCAAGAGACAATCCAAGCAAGAACAAACACTATAAAATTAAAAACACATTTGCAACATCCTAGTCCAGTTGGGACACCTGCCTACATTGTGATATCTTTCTTTAGTTTTATTGTATTATATTTTGATCGTCATTTAGTGCACATAGAGTCTAGCTCCGTTACTACTTCATTTCAATACTTCCTATGCTTTCATAAAAAAGGATTCGGAATGCATACAACGAGTGTATCTCTTCCCTATGAATCTAACACTTATTGTCACTTTTTGTTCTTTTGGTACCTTATCCAATTAATCTTGTATTTCCGTTCAACATTCAATGTTTATTTGCCGGAACTAGTCATTCATTCAACTCGCCAATTTACTGTTCCGTGTTCTTGATGCATTTCAGATCACCCGAAGTTATGTTCACGCTATACACGTTGTCTTCTTTGTTGACATATCCTTTGTGTAGAGCCTGCAAGCTGACGCCACCCACCAGGCGTGCCGAGATCCAAGCGCGATGACTCTTGTACTCCGTTAAATCTGCGTCGTTGAGCGTGACGATCGGACTGATGGCCGAATACAGGATCAGTAAGTAATCGCAGTAGCGTACGACTGGTAGTAAACTATCCTGGTACAACGGCACCAAAATGATCATCAGGCAGTAGGGGGTGTGTAGAAATGCCATCAGTGATACCCTGCAGATGGACAGAATGGTGACGCGGGAGAAGTTGGCGCTTCTGATGTTTCTGTCCTTTTTCTTGATGCCCGTTTTCTTCATCAGCATGTAGATTCTGAAGTAGCAGATGTTGGTGACGCCCATGGGGATGATCCCGAAGATGCACACGAGAACGATCCTTGCGATCGTAAAGGAACCTGACGGCCCCGAAACAAAGTTGTCATCGTCGCTGATCAGTACGCATGCGTAGTGGGTCACCGCAAAGTAGGAGTTCCCTCGAAATATCTGGTAGAATACGAAGGTCAAGGTCGGCAGTAGGATCCATGTTGTTATCATTGCAACCAGGGTTCGTCTCAAAGTGAAAATTGCCTTATATTTTGAATACGACAATACGATGTAAAGTCTCTGTAGCGCCAGAACGGTGTTTATCAGGAGTATCAGCGCCACGAACATAATGGATACCATCTTAATGACGCAGACAGTGTGCTGTTGAGCGCCCTGTGGCTCGACAAGGAGGTAAATGAGAATAGCTCCCCTTATGACGCTGACCGCTAGATCCCCCAGAGCCAAGCTTATAAAGAGAACGACGTTTTGCCGAGCGAATCGAGTCATGTCAGCTGTAGCATTACGTAAAACCAACGAATTTCCAACCAAACTGAAGGCACTAACAGTGGCGAGCAAGGCAATTTCGACATAAATGAACCATGGTCGACTTTCATTGTCGACTGCCGACATGGTAGTCGTCACCAAAGAAACATTGATTGTCAGTGTGCCATTCATCATGAAAGGTCTAGCTTTCAAATCTTTAAATTATTACATCTTTTGTTCTAGGATGTTCGTATGCAAGTTTTCGAAATCATCTGAAAAAGAAACCAAAATCAGTCCAGAAAAAGATAGAAAGATAAATCTGATTGGAAAGTTTCATGTAAAAAAACAGTAGTAAAGACAATGACCAATTGCAGTAAACTTTTCTTTAATGTACCGCATGTCTTGTGACTGACAGCTCGAATAAACATCCTATTCCAGACCTTATTAAACTATTCAGTTGAAATTCAGTTGTGTGCTTTAGATTTTATGTAACCTATGACAAATGGCAATATTTCAATACATTGCAATAAATGCAACAAATATAAAGCAAGACGTACCTTCTGATGCCATTCCTAGATTAAAACTGGACACATGTGGCGCAAACTGGCTGGAAAAATAGAAATATCACAAAAGTCGTGTCACGCGAGTTAAAACACCGCGTTCTTGGAAAATATATTATTTGTCTAAGCCGGTATCATGTAATATTTCTGACATTTTTTTCTGATTGAGTATATATACATAATAACATGATTTTCTGTCAACTTAGTTAACGCACACTCCGTTTGTTCTTAGTCTTCACCAGTCGCCTAGTACGTGATTATTATTATTGTCTTACAATCTGAGCCGCCTCGTGGGAAAACCAACAATGTGGTTTCCGAACATGTCCGACACAAACCGGCCTGTACAAGCACAGAAAAGAGCTAGAAGCTTGAAATTTCGGATTTATGTAGAAGAGGAATTGTACTATCCGAGTAGCGAAAACAAAGGCGCTGATCTGCGTCTTTGTTTTCGCCTATGCAGATTGATGTTTTTTTCATGAGGTGGCTCATCTGCTAGGAGCTGGCTCGAATATAGATTATTAAAACTGAGAATACATTACCTAGCAACGTAAAGAAATGCGACACTATTTGACGACATTAGTGAGGAATTGATGATTCATTATTGTAACCCACAGCCTACCTAATTAAGGTAATTTCATTCTCATGTGCATATAACAAAGCATTTTCCGAAATATCATGTACATCATTAACCATAGTGCAGTCTGGATAAAACTGAAATTTAACCCAACCTATGCTAAATTAGTATTGTAAACTATATGTTGAAAACAATTTTAAATTGGTCTGTTATGGGAACACGATTTCACACCTATGGAAACACGATTTCACACCTTAGGTCAAATGGTCAACTATTCTGGTTCTGTATATTATCACGTTTGCACTTCATGTGAGAAAGAACACGAGAACCCGACATGACAAGGCTGTAACTTCAGGGCTTAGAACTATTCGACACAAAATGGTGACTATTCGCTGTTTCATTATAAGCAATTAATTACATCTACATAATCATAATCTAAAATGTCGATATTAAAGGCAGCGGTAGTCTAATCGATAACGTATTGGATCAGTAACCCGGAGGTTGCGTGTTTGATACCCTGTCTTGTTGATGACAAATTTTCATCCTGACGTAATAAAGGCAAACCGCCCATAAAAAGACAAATAAGAATATACAAAGCCGACACAAATGCCACAGTTCACCACTCTGTATTTACAATTTATGACGAGAAAAACAAACAACCACCACGGAACGTGTAATAGGTGTAACAGAAAAGACATGCTTCCCAGACATCCTGAAGCCTTTCTACATTTCAACATCAGAATAACGTGTCGTTGAAATGAATACCCCCCTTCAACCCCATTTTATATATAAAACTGGGGTATACAGGGATATATATTTTTAAATCCAAAACATAGATTGTGGGTAGTCGTTAGAACCGCCTCACATTGGGCGTGTACGTGTGGGCAAGTTTTCGGAATTAATGCAGAAATGGTAATGTAAATTTTACCGACACTCGTACTTAAGTGCCAGAAAAGCCAATGTCACTTGTATCATGAACCTAATGCATGTTTTTAATTTTGATCTAATTAGAGCCAAGGCCATCGCCGGTCATTTGTCGCTAGTGTTTTATTAGCTCACCATCACGTAAAAACTTAGTGTTTACTTGATCTTTGCCTTTGCAGCTTTGAGTAAATGCCATATCTACTTTCTGTTTTACATTCACTTTCTTTCCAATTGGATATCATTCTCTTAATCTATTATAGCTGAACGCAGTCGTTTTTTTTCGGTTTTTGGAGTGGGGATCTCTTTCTGATTGCGGCTTTTCCGGATCATTACCTTCTTTTACCTTTATATATCAGAGTTCTTGTGGTTGTGTTGTGTGGTGGCCCGTACATCCATTTCGGATACTCTCGGATACTCTTTTCCAATCCTCAGGGATTGAATGCAATTAGTTTGCATTTTCCGATTCCTATTTATCTCGGTTTTTGAGTTGGAATCTCTTTCTGAATGCGCCTCTTGTCATCCAGTTTCATTAATCACGTTTTCCTATATTGGTCTGAAAACATGTTTTTCCTATGACGCCGATTATTCTTTTATAGAAATATCATATCTTTTTCTTTGATCCTAAGGAAATAATGGAATTATAATAAATGTCTAAGCTTTAATAATGACCGCCACGTTTTCCATATTTTCTACAATGGAAAATAAGCTTAACTCATATAAGCCTGGTGTCCTTTTTATGGGAAATAAGCAAACCGTATCGCCCCAGATATGACGCCGCAGTACGCGGCGTCCCATCTGGGGCTAAACTGGTTGCCTAGAGGAATTTCATTGAAAAATGCAATAAAAATAAAATAATAATTGCTTAACACCCTAAAATGAAAGTGGACTCACCAAAATGATAAGAGCCGCATCGTGAGAAAACCGGATTTTTGCCTAGGCGAAAACAAAGGCGCAGATCAGCTTCGCGGTAACCGCGAAGCTGATCAGCGCCTTTGTTTTCGCTACACGGATAGTACAAATTCTCTTCTTCTTAAATCCGAAATTTCAAGCTTCTAGCCTGCTTCTGAGACTGTACAGCCCGGTTTGTGTCGGACCTGGTCGGAAATCCCGAAGACCGGTTTTCTCGCGTCGCGGCTCATAATGATGGGCAGGTCTATTCGTCTTATATGGGTTAATACGTGCACGTCATTGAAGCTATAGATTTTTTCACCTCTCTTGTGCAAGCCACCAATATAATTCACACCTATTTCGGAATATGTCCTGAGGTTATGAACTTTGTCAATCGAATTGCTTCAAGCTTTGTCAGCTTAAATTCTTTGACAAAATCATCCGTTGTAAGATCTTGAATGATTGCGCCATCTATCATCTGCTCCTTGAACGTTTTAACATGCTTATCCAGCTTCAAAGCCTTCAAGCAGTCTCCAAGTTCTGCAATTGTCATTCTAGTTACATCTTGTTTCGTAAGAGCTTTCTCTGACGTCAACTTTAAGTTTGTACTCGTATCATGAGCCATTGGTTCCGTATATAGTTTGGAATCCTTACTTGGTCCTACCTTCATTCCATCATGGGTGACTCGTAGATAGCCACTTCCTTGTCCTAATTGTTTAAGTCTGATATATCTAGACTGGGATACTTTATCAGCTTTATTGTCCATTCTACCTTTTCGTGTATCGTCGATATTGTTTAGCATTTCTTGGCCTGCGTCTTTATCACCAGTTGTTTCTTCCATCATCGTCTGTGTTATGACTTTTTCTTTGGATGCTATCTTAACTTGCGTTTGGTTTTCCAACCTACGCTTTATACTTTCTTCTAAGTGGGCGAATTTATGTGAACGTTTCGTTTCTGTTTTAGCTTTCACTTGTGTAGGAGCATCTGATGTCTGCTTGACGGTTGCTTTAGCATCTGTATCATCAAGAATATAATCTGGATCAATTTCTTCGTATATAACTTCTGCTTCATCAGCTGGCTGTTGTCCGACTCCAGTGGTTGGAGTTTCTGACTGTGCTCTTTGTATTCTCGGAGGGACCGGGGGCGGAGGTCCCATGTCCGGGAAAACTTCGTCAAAAGGAACCAACGGTGCATACTCGCTGGCTTCTCCTCCAGAACCTGTTGCCAAACTCACGGTTTCTAGGTAACAAATACCCCAGTCAGGGTTTCCTCTTCTCATATCATACATATGTTTCTTGTCTTTTTTCATCATTTCCTCTTTACTTATTTCATCTACTTTCCTCATATAGGCCTGGAACTCTTCTTGCGTACCGATATCCTTGGTAAAACCTGTGATTGCTGCCAGAGTTATATCGGGGGTTAATGCAAGGAGGTTCACTTGGTCGCAAATATGTAAGCTTTGTGTAATAATACACTGAATCATCATGAAACGCTCTTCAAAACGCTTGGTTACGAGAAGATTTCCAAAGTCTCCAATCTTTCTCATGTCATATCCACGATTTCCCAATACTTTCACCCGATATAGTTTGTCACATGAAGGTTGTATAAGTACTGGAAGCGTATTTTGTTCAACTATTGTTTCTAAATCCTGAACATCCCCAACTGTCTTATGTCCCTTCACCACTCTAAATTTCACAGGAGTTACAAACGGAATGGTGAGATATTTATAGCTCTGTGTCCTTGCTTCTGACGAAGCAAGTGCAACCACACGTGGCTGCGACGAGTAACCATGGATACGGAACACCTGACTTGTATCATAATTATCGTACGGCGTTTCACCGAAATAACCTTCTGTGACCACTGCCATCATTGGGAAGTTGTCCCTGTAGATACTGAAAAATTGTTTAGCACTGACCTCCTTTGCCTCGTCATATTGGAATGCCTCACAGGGAAGGCTGAAAAACAAACGAGTGGTGTCGTGAGTTACACATGTCTTGAAGGTTGTCTGAAAATTCACCCCCTGTCTCATAGAATACATACATAGAATAAAGGGCTATAAATAACCTTCTGAGCGTGAGGATGACAGCAGCAGGCGGTCTTCTTGTGTTATCATATTGTTTCTTATAATGTAAAATTAGTAAGACACATATGTAAAATGAGTGAGACAGAATAGTTAAAAATGATTAACACTCATTCTTAAACAATAGGTAACAAACCATTCTTTATCCATCAATTGTTTTATAGAATCCATAGTTTGCTGTTCATATTATATATTGAGCATATAATTGTTGCACTTTTAATATCTTCCTGTTTCAATTTAACTGTCATACATGTATATCCATTAATCTTTTCATCAGGAAAACATGTCCCTGAAATGTTTACCCCCGTAAACGCCACTTTTATATAGCAAAACTGGGGTTTGCAGGGGTATACCTATTTTTCTTATTTTTGCTCCAAAACATAGATAGTGGGTACTCGTTAGAACCGCCTCGCCGAGGCGGTTCTAACGTTTACCCACAATCTATGTTTTGAGCAAAAATAAGAAAAATATCAAAAATTTTCTAATGAAATTTTCCATTTTTAAAGCTGACAAAAATCACTGTATATTGCATGGGCATGTTTTCGTAATGTTATGTCAATAAGTTTTTGAAAAAGTAAATAATCTTTCTGATAACAGAATACCGGAAGACTCAAGAAAATTTTGACACCATTTTGTGTGATAACGCAGTAGTTAACTGTATTTTTGTCTTCTGTCTGTAGTTACCTTAGAATATATTACCGCAATGTTTGAAGAAGTGACATATCAGCGCCTGGAAGCACAGAATCATGTAAATAAATAAATAAATAAATAAATAAATAAATAAATAAATAAATAAATAAATAAAAAACAACAAATGATCAGGCTCGATTTATGCCATTGAGAGTATTCATTTATCGATTTATTGAATATTTCCTGACAAAGCCGTACTCTATTTTCAAAATAAATCAGAAATCAAGGACCAGAAAATTAGGCCTCGTTTCCACGGACAATTTTCCTTTGACAAAGTAGGTTTGTCGCAGAAAAAAATATGCTCGTGTAAATTCAATTCTGTGGCGAAGTTTGATTGTCAAATATCTGTGACAAAGGTGAGCGAGCTAAGTAATATAATTAATCTTTGCTGTATGTGATAGCAAACTCATTGCCAAAGTTTCTGTGACAAATAATATTCATCAAGGAAAAAATGTCGGTGGAAACCAGGCTTAACTGCACAATGATGATGTGCGGGGCAATTTTGCGCCTATCACACGGCAACGATGATAAATAAGGTCTGAGTAGTTCGAAACATCATGATTACGAAAACTTGCCCATGCAATATGCTAACATTTTTGTCGACTGTAAAAAATTGAAAATTCCTTCGAAAAGCTTTTGATATTTAAAAAAAATGCTCAAAACATTGATTGTGGGTACACGTCAGAATGGCTTTTTTTCAGCTGTAAAAAGGAAAATTTCTTTCGAAAATATTTTCATATTTTTAAAAATTGTGCTCAAAACATTGATTGTGGGTACAAGTTAGAACCCACACGGCGAGGTGATTCTAACGGGTACCCACAATTTATGTTTTGGATAAAAAATAAGAACAATACGTATACCCCTGTGTACCCCAATTTTATTATTCACATATCATGTGAAGCTTCCGTGATAAAATGGAATTGCTATTTACTCCTGTATATTGATAACTCAGATTATTATTATTATTATTATTATTATTATTATTATTATTATTATTATTATTATTGAGTTTAACGTCCCTTTCAAGATTATTTCAGCCAATATGAGACGGATCAAGCAGTACGTGGGGCGAAAAACGTGAAAACCCCGAGAAAACACACCCGCAAGCAAAACTTGGCTTGTCACACTGAATGGTTAAGTGCGGTAATGAAATATCAGCGCTCTTTATCACTTGGCCACGAGGGCCGCCTCAGATCATTAAGCCCCAAGTCCGTTCTGATCATAGATCTATCTACAACCCCTATTTCTACGCGGGGTCGTTCGTAAAGTTCGAATAATTGTGTTATAAATCACAAAATAGGCATAGTTTAACAAAAAGAAAAGTAGAATAAAGTATAATAAAGCAGTTCTAACTGATAAGGCTTTACATAACCTAACACCGGAATATATATCTCAACTACTAAAACCTGTCTCAGAAATACATGGCCTTAATTTACGATCAAATCAAAACTGAGATTTACATGTACCAAGATTCCAAACAAAACTTGATTGTGGAGCATTTTCATGTTCAGCCCTACTCTGTGGAATAGCCTCCCACAGTGGGTTAAACAATGCGACACACTTTTAAAAAAATGTCATAAAACTGTAGTATGATTACCAACTGTTTTGAACAGATAACTTAATCACTCAAGTACAGTTTTAATCTTAAACTGCACGTTTATAAGATATGTTTAATGTGCCCATTAGAAGTTGATTTCATTTTTTACACATATCTATGACAAATTTTAGAATAATTGACTGAATAGGTTTTGATGTTTTTTTACATACGTGCAGCTTGTCATATGAGCCGCCTCTTGGGAAAACCAACAATGTGGTTTCCGAACAGGTCCGACACAAACCGGCCTGTGCAGCTACAGAAGCGGGCTAGAAGCTTGAAAGTTTGGAGTTAAATAGAAGAGGAATTGTACTATCCGAGTAGCGAAAACAAAGGCGCTGATCAGCTTTGCGGCTGATCTGCGCCTTTATTTTCGCCTATGAAGATTATTGGTTTTCCCATGGTGCGGCTCATATATTTATGTAACTGTATTAAGTGTATCAAAAGTTTGTTATTTATTTACAGAGGACCACAAGGTAGACTGGCTATTGTAGCTAATTGTGTATTCCTCTAAAACATTGTATACATATAAATAAATAAAATAAATACCTATTTCAACTTCAACGTATTTTCTATAAACGTATATTAGGCCTGAATTAAAAAAAAAATGTTTGTTTGTCCTTTACAATCTTGGGTAGGTAGAGAAATTATTATATTATACACTTATATAAAATGCCAACGCACTACTTTTAAAATTTGAATTACATCACTCTCGTCAAAGACTTGACTTTGAAATTTGGTACACGCTTGTCTCTTAACCATTTACACACACCTACTAGGTTATTTTGCACAGTTTTTCTCTCGGAATCGCGCAATTTAGAAATCATGAAAAACACGTTTTCTGCACGTGCTCCTTATGGTATGTAGTTCTTCTCATTCTGAAACTTGTATTGGAAGCCTGGTTATGTATCGAATGGAAGTCAATAAAAATGGTTCGTCTATTTGTTGAACAAAGGGTTAGAGCGATCTTTAAAGTCAATGCAATAAGGAAGTCTTAATTTCGCCGTTTTTTTTTCTTTCTTAAACGCAACCATTTGGTATTATTCGAGTTAAAGTTTGAAAGGCAACCATTTTGTCATAAAGTGAAATTCGTGTTCACTTTCAGCCTGTCCGTCTGTCCATCCGTCCGTTCACTCGTACTAAGACTCATTTATAGCCCATAAAAGTGTTCTGTAATTTCTGGAAATCCTCAAACCCGTCACCAGTTACAGCAAGTGTTGGTTGCTGGGTGGGCTAACATTAAAATATGTATCCTATCCACGCGACAGCCCTGTTTAGTGGTGGTGCGAGCTATTATTTGTTTACTCGGATAAATTGAACTGATAGATTCGAAGTTCAGCTTTGTAGCAACGATAAGTGTCCATCAACGACTTCTGTCCACCATGGACAATAGTCGTTGCGGCCGCAACGACTTCTGTCCACTAGCTAAATGGACAATAGTCGTTGAGCATGTAGATATAAAAATTATTTTCAACGACTACTGTTCATTTTCATAGAGCACTGCGAAAAATGCTGGTTACTGTTAAAACCGTTCTGTAAGTACATACCTTGACACCCATTGCCCTTTTGGGAAACTTTCATAAGCGGTGGATTCCAACCTTTGTTAGTGAATTATTGATAAAAATTCTCACTATCACACAACAAATTTGTTCTGCAAATCATTTTTATAACGTTTTGTACGATTTCCCCTTACCTTACACTACCGTTGTTTTCAATACGTTTTTCCAGACTTTTCGAATCATGGGTGTACTGACCAAAGGTCAATACATTTCGATAGAAATCAACGATCGCAATTTAATTTCACCACATTATTTCTTAATAATGTATCTTACCATGCAGCGAATTTGAACATTATCAGTCGATTCGTGTGTGAAATATTTAAAAAAATCTTACTAGGTGCGTTGGGACTTTGGTTAAGTATAGTTTGCTTTCTGTAGAAAATAGAAAATTAACTTTCAACACTTTAGTGTAGTAAGAATTGGCTTTTATTTTGCCAGAAATACTATTTGCACATGTAATATAGACATGTATGAATTAAACGAATAGATATTTCACATACAGTGCATAAATTTTTCAGGAAAGGCAATATTAACAAGTTTGTATACAAGCATTTGAATGATTTAATAAAACTCAAGCCATACACTTCAGCCATAGAAAAATAATAATAATAAAAAAATCCTCAGGAAACTGCAATATGATTTTTAAGCAGGAGGCTAAATTGTGGGTAGGTAGGTAAAGAACAAACAAAAAAAATATTTTCAGCCTAATCATGATTGGCACGCAGAGTAAACGGCTCAAGCTCTACAAAATGTTTATTAACAGTGACGTATTTTTCGGTAAAATCAAAATTGGGACGAATATGCTTTTAAATAGGTAAACGTGGGAACCACTCGCAGGAAAGGTCAAAAGGGCAAACAGGTAGACTGGCCATTTTTGTCTATATATGTAAAGTAACCCAGTAGAACTGTCAGCCACAGCACAAGGACATGTATGATCGCATGACTGGAGGATAAAATGTGTAAAGTTTAATCAAAGGCGCTAAATATATGATTAAAACAGTTGCAAAACCCAGCACCTGTGTCAAACAATAATTTGAATTACAATGATTAGATTGAAAATAAGTCAGCATGTTGTCAGAGAAAGACCTTATCCGACCTACATGTACATCAAACTTCAGAAATTAAAAGTACATAATTATACATTCAATGTTTAAGAACCGCTGGTATCAAAAGATGGCGATATCACCCTAAATATTACCATAACCAAAGTGGTGCTATCGGAAGGCATTCCGCGACACCCTAAAGTACTGGGGAAAATGAGATGATAATGTCGACAAAATACCTGGTGAGGATGGTGGGAAAATTTTAAGAATTGAACATCGACAAATATATACCTGCCACTAAACGTCACTTTCCATATGTATCACATATCCCTTTAATGTTTAATAAAATATTCCTTATCCATATAATTATTTTGCCAACATCACTATATCCCTGAATTATATTCATTTTATTCATTTAAGGCTTGTCTCCAGTATGCAGTTATATTAGTAAACGGTTCCACACAACGAGAAGAATAAATGGTCTTTTATGAACAGAAGCATTACATAAACTACATATTGCAAATTTTGGATTGCGAGAGATGCAATGTTAAGTGAAAAAATGGTACAAATGATATATAAAATTAATCTTCTACGTTTGCTTAAATACAGCAGCTTTTAGTTATTTATATACCCAGGCAATATTCAGAAACTCTTGTTTTTCAACAATCGTCACTGGCAGGCTATGGACAACTGCAGAAATTTGTTCATACATGTTGTATGTACATTAAATATAAAACTTGCAGGCGTAATGATGTTTATGCATAATTTGACTACATTATATACGAAGCATAAACATTTTACAAAAGGTTAGCATATATTAGAGTTTTAAAGATTCCACAAGGAACCATGGGTACCGGATCGTCATTTGTAATAAATAAACATTTTTGTACAAAAACTGATAATTTGGTTTATTTGTGTGGAATATTAAAAAAGAATATGATACAGGATTTAATTTAGTGGGTAATGTGAAATTTCACAATAAGTAGACTTTGCATATTACAAATACACACACCAGTGCAATTCCAAAAGAAACGTACTACTCCACCAGTATATTTGTACGAAGAAATACAAATACACCTTGCCAGTGGTTTCCTACATGCGCTAAGCATGTCTTAACCCATTTAATCCTGGCGTCCTTTTTGTGGGACATAGGCAAACAGCATAGCCCCAGATGTGATGCCACAGAACGCGGCGTCCCATCTGGGGCTATTATGTTTGCTTAGAGAAATCTAACTGAAAATTGAATGAAATTAAAATCACACCTTATGCCACTTAAAATGAAAGTAGACTCCAAAGAAAAATGACGGACAAGTCAATTCGTCCAATAGGGGTTAAACTGGTTTCTATACTGCCAAATCACGGGCTGACATTTCATCATATACATTTTGAAGATTTGTTTCCTTGGCACATAATACCAAAGTGAACTGACAGATTCAGAGCACATTCTTTTTATTGTTGGACATTCTCTCACATCTCTTCTTCACGATATTCCAAACTTCATTTAAAAGATAGGTTTAAATAAGATGAATTCAAGGCTAATCAAGGAAATATATAACTGAAAGGCTAATCAAGGAAATATATAACTGTGATATCAAGAATGCGTTTTGTGGAATCGGAATTATGACAAGCATCGTCTCTCATTAACATGAATTCTTTACCAGTCCACGATTTGCCTGGTAATTCCGTTGACTTCAATAGAAATTTGAAATATCAAAAAGAGGCAAACTGAATGTGAGAGATTGCCAGTTGCTCTGTGCTGAGGAAACAAGCCGTAACATTGTATGATGAATATGTCAGCCCGCGTTTTGGCATTTGGCAATATACGTTAGTGGTACATGTAGCTCAACACTTTTGAGTCATGCTTACTTACCTCACTGATGGGAGGAACCCGAAAACACGCCCATGTACTTTACAGATTTCCCTTAAGTTGTGAAAATTAAAATTTTTCAGTAGATTTTTTTTTTTTTTATATTTTTCTTATTTTTGCTCAAATCATAGATTGTGGATACACGTTAGAACCGCCTCAGTGAGGAGGTTCTAACGTGTACTCACTATCTATGTTTAGGAGGAAAAATAAGAAGAAAAAAAATAGGTATACCCCTGCATACCCAAGTTTTATTATATAAAAGTGGGGTTTGAGGGGTTATACATTTCACGGACATGGCTTCGTTATGAGGTTTCTTCTTACAAACATCCTGGTGGGATATCATGTTTCTTGCGATATTCCACTGATACGTTTAGTTGTACATTGACCTTATGATAAAATTCTATAATACACCCGGAGTAACTAAAGTGCCGGTCCCATTGAATCGTAAGCAATCGTACGATTGTCTATTCATAAGGCTTTTGATAAGACTGCGTATGCAAAATTTGTAAAATGTTTTCAGACGTGTTTCTGCTTTGATTATCGGGGTCAAAGAAATCCCCCCTAAATTAATATTAAGACAATCGTATAGCGATCTTAAAGGGGATATACAAAAGCTATTTCAGAACATTTTAAATTGTTCTTGGGACTTGTTTATCGAAAACTAAACCCAAATTTACCCGTCGGCTCAAAAGATATGGGACCGTATTTGAATAACAACATTATGTTCATGTCAGAGTAGTCTCCCTTAGTGTAAAAATTAAAAATCAAAATAATTCACATACACTCCCGCTCGCGTATTTGTACTCCATTTACGCGTAATACGCGCGTATTACGCGAGTATTACGTGCGTAAGGCTAATTACGCGCGTTTACGCGTAGCATACGCGTGCTTACGCGTAACAGAACTCATTAATATTCATAGATATAGATAGATGCGTCAATACGCGTAAGCTTCTGTCAATACGCGTATGAATATTCAGCCAATCAGATTGCCAGTACGTTTACGCGTAATTACGCGTAATCAGAGATCAATACGCGTATTAAGGATGTATAAAAGCTAAGGTACCGATCTGTGGATTTTGTTATTGCATCGTAACTTAAGTATTCACAACGTTAATTATATCTTCAGAAATAACTTAATCGTGAAAATAATGTGATTTTGTATTGTTTTAAGTGGTGGTTGATATTATTTTTTGTTATTGTGCAGCTTAATAGCTGGTGTTTATTTCGTTAAAATTATTCCGAATTTTGATGAAACCAAGATGGCGATCAGGAACAATATGAACTTGGAAGTTAGAAATATTGTTTTGGACTTGAAGCGCCTCGGAAAAACTTGTGGACAGATAAGTAAAATCACAGTCAGGCAACTAAGAAGGTGGGTGGGGAATGGGGCAAGCATTTCTATTTATGCTGTATTGTCTGAACAGAGAAGACTATCAATGTTTTAGACTATCATTGAGTAAAAAAGTGATAAATAAAACTTACCCAGATATCGGCATTCTGTGCACATCGAACCAGTCCCCGAGTGGAAGTAAAACAAAACTTAATCTTCGGCTTCGATTTTAATTCCAGTGGTAGCCATGTTGCGTTCTGTTCTGTTCTTCTTTATAGTGAATCCTCCGCTTATTTATTCGGCGCACCCTCAAATGAGGTAATCTTGTTGGCTGATATTATAATGTCTTTACTAAAGCATGTCAATCGCAATGCTGGTGAATTTTACATGTGTTGATTGATCTTCAGACATCGGTTCAATTCTGCGTCGATTTAACACATTCACTGCCGCCGACGACTGTAGTCGTTTTTACCGTTCACTGCCACCGACGACTGTAGTCGTTTTACGGGTCTACCCGTATGTCCCGGGTTATAGAAGGAAAGTTTTAAAGGGAGGTAAATATATTGTATATTAGATTTTTCAGCGTAAAAAGCCCTTTTCAGTGAAATATGCGCATATATCTAAAATATTAAAATTAATAAATAAATTAATAAATCAATAAAAATAATAAAATAAATATATACTTGTCAGTGAGATATTGATTTTTTGAGAGGCGTGGCAGTGAAAGTGTTAATTTGTCAAGGAATGCATGTACCGAAGTGAGGAAGCAAAGTCTCTCTAAAAAATCGCAGGGCTAATACAGGACAGGTTTTGTAGTTCGCCATTCTTTGTTTGTTTGCCTATTACTCCCTTCAAACAATTTCTGATTATTCTAGGGCAGTGAATCGAAGGTCTGAATTTGAAAAAAAAAAAAAAAAAGATCGATATTCTTTTAGTCTAAAGCAAAATTATGTATTTTGATGTAACCACTGAATCGTAAGAAGTGATTGGTTATTTCATTACGCGTATATTACGCGTATCCTTTACGTAAGACTATCTTACTCTTGATTGGTTGGAACAATACGCGTATTACACTTAATTACGCGTAATGACATATTTATCCATTTGGTCGCTCATTGGTTGGAGTCATTACGCGTAATATACGCGTATAACTCGTAACATACGCGTAACTGGAACTGAATTCTCATTGGCTACTGACATATACGCGTATGAAATTGACGCGTATTACGCACGTATTACCTGCGTATGTTACGGGTATTTGATGTGTACAAATACGTAAGCGTGAGTGTAAATGATGATCAAACGTTTTGAAACTGAAACAATACGTTGTATGGTTTATAATTATTTTCAAATGATAAGTTGTTTGTTTTAGTTGTTTCTTTGCATGATATTCAAAATTTCCTATGTGCTTCTATGACGTCACAGTGGAACTAATATATATTCATGAGATAAACTGACAAATTACAAATCAAGCTATCTCCGGAATCTGTCATGATAATTTGGTGAGGTTTTCGGCAACCATTTCCTTTTATCAATGTCTACTTTAGTTTAATAAAATCAAAACCTTTAGATATGACCTGTAAGCGATCTTAATCGCAGTGGGACTGGGACTTTAGTTAAAAAAAAAAAAAAAAAAAAAAAAAAAAAACAAAAAAAAAAAAAAAAAAAAAAAAAAAAAAACAACAACAAAGTTTCACTCTAAATCCGAAAATGGATATTATTATACAAATAACAAATAAAATGAAGATCCGTTATCCATGGTTCCTTCTGGAATCCTTCAAAGTCGAATATAAGATAAAGTTTTAAAACCTGTTTTGGTCTTTGTTTATAATGTAATCAAAATGGGCATAGAGCATCACAACAACCGAAAGTTTTATTTCGTAAGTAACAATTGAGCCTATATTTTACAATTTATATAAACAAATCTCTGTAGTTGCCCATTGCCTGCAAGTGACGATTGTTCACAAACAAGAAAAATGTACTAATATCTGAATATTGCAGAGGTACCTAGTAAATTAATAACTGAACGTAGCGATAACTAAGGACAAAGACAATTGACAATTATTTTATTAGACGTAAACTACACAGACTCTAGTCTATCAACAATACAAATACAATTATTTGGTCACATTACAGTTACACAATTTCATAGTACAGGGCATACAAGGCATAGGGACAAAGGCAAAACTGCATATTGATTGTGTGAAAACAGACCACTGCGATGCAACAAAGACCTGAGCCCAGAATTACAATCCTCCCTTAAAGTTAAGGAAGACTTAAGGTAATGTAAAAAAATTGACTTGAAACCAATATTAACTGCTTTTACGAAATTATATACGAGCTATCCTTTACACTTATAATTTCAGCTTGTTTTAGATGTTTCTTTTTGTATGTTGAAATTAATTATCTTATCTAAGGTCTTGCTTAACTTTAAGGGAGGACTTTTGTAATGCTGTGTTGTTAGCTGATTATATAGTTTTACAAATGCTTGTTTCAATGGTTTAGGAGTAAATTTATTTCTACAAAAAATGCCAAAAAATGCAAATCTGATGTCTTTAATACATTTTGCCTTAAATGTACGAGTTTGCTGTAACAGAAAATACTTGCAGTACCTGGTGGTTACTTCAAATTTGTCTATATCATGTTATCAGGCTATATAGTACAAAATTTGGATAAAAAGGTATCATGACACCATTATATGCAGATCAGTTTACAATATCGCGTAAGCACTATTTTCAGTAACAAATAGCTGATGTATTTTCATTGCTTTGTAATTGTACCTACAACAAACTAATCAGTATATTATTATATCCATAAATATTAAATTCAAGGACATTTGAGTATATCTTAACTAATATTTCATCATGTTTAAAAGTTAAAGGTTTCAACTACAAGAAAGCAAACAACAATTACATTAACCTTACTTTATCGAATTCAATACAACTAAGACTTACACTAAATTATGTTGTGACCGCTCCATTGCGGTTTTGCTGTATCTACATCTGGTTTATTTTCTGCTTCTCTGTTGTACACAACATTTATTTTCGTTTGGTGAAGCTATACATTTTCTTTCACATTGAACTCATCCTTTGTTTTGTGTGTTGTTCAGGCCACCTTGAGAGCGCTTTTCCTCTTGTCTGCAACTCTTTCATACAACTCGTTCATCAAGCAATCTTGAATCTTATAACACTGCAGGCCCATTTAAGATGCACCAGCTTTAAAAGCGCATCTGCGGTTTGTATCCCCGACTTTTCAGGACTTCTGTGTCAAGATTCTGTGTATTTTTTTTTATTTTTTTTTTCTTGATTCTTAACATTTTTGTTTTCTCAAGCAACTTAAAGGCCTAGGTGGACTATAAAAGGCAAAATTAGGTAGCTTAAGCCTAGGTTACATTTGCCCCGATCATCGTACGATTGTTTGGTCTGCGATTTTCTCTACGATTTTTAGACATCGTAGGAGATCGTGGGCTACGACGTATGTGTTAACAATTCATACGGGCATCGTGCGATTTTGTGATCTGCCATTTGTCGACGTTCTCATACAAAAACGCAAGGCGATCGTACGGCAGTCGTATGTTTCCGTAGATAGTACGTAGATATCGTACGGATCCCGTGCGTTGTCCGGCGGAGTCCCTATACGTTTTGATACAAAACGCAAGGAGGCCGCACGGTAGTCGTAGGGTCTCCGCAGACTGTTAGTGGATATCGTACGGAGTCCCTTGGACTTCTGACTGATGCCTTGGTTACATTTGGCCTACGATTAGCTTGCGATGATCGTACGATGCCATTTTTTGCATTTTCGTGCGGCCTCCGCAGGGTGACCTTACGATGTCCCTACGATTTTACGACTTCCTACGATCTCCGTAGCCTCTACGATCTTGTAATAGTCTGCACTATTACAAATTTTAAAGTCGTAAGACCGTAGACACGTCGTAGGGCATCATACGGGCACCGTACGGATACCCTGCGATAATCGAGCGGTCACCGCACGATTTTTAATGATAATTTGGGAACAAAAATCGTACAGTGATCGTAGGGAGGCCGCAAGGGGTCATGCCTAGTAGGTTACATTTGCCCCGATCATTGTACGATTTTTCGGTCCGCGATTTCCCTTCGATTTTTTAAAAATCGAATGTGATCATGGGCTACGACGTAGGTATTTACAATTCATACGGGCATCGTTCGATTTCTTGTTCTCGCTTTCTTCGATGTCCTGAGTCGGAACTGTTTGGAGATCATAGTGAAATCAAAGGGTCTCCGCACACTTAAAGTTGAAATCCTACGAAGCCCGTGCAATGGCCGTGAGGAGTCCTTACGATTTCTTGCGGTCATCATAAAACCGTGCGGTGACCGCACGATCATCGCAGGTCTTTCGTAAGGCGCCCGTACGATGATCCTACCTACGACGTGTCTACGGGCTACGGTCTTACGATTTTTAAAATTTGTAAAAGTGCAGACTACTACAAAATCGTAGAGGCTACGGAGATCGTAGGAAGCCGTAGAATCGTAGGGGCATCGTAGGGTCACCCTGCGGAGACCGCACGAAAATGCAAAAATTGACATCGTACGATCATCGCAAGTTAATCGCAGGACAAATGTAACCTAGGCTTAATGGATTAACATCTCCAGCAGCTCATAAAAATTCCAATATTCAATTTGATTGGCTGTGGTTGCTACCTTTGGAATATACGCTCACTTGTAAAATAGATAACCATAAATACATATGCCCATTTACATAGTATCTTGCCATGCCATTAGTAAATCTTTAAGATCGTCACCAGTACCACAGCCGTGTAGTCTTTCCACATTAGCTTCACTATTCTTTATCTGCTATCTAGTACTAGAATGACCGCTAAATACCAAACATGCATATTATGTGCACTTCTTGGTTTTGGTATACCGCGAAGGGAATTAAGGCAGGCATTCTATACATTGTTAACATTCCGATTTCATAATCGTAACCATTGAGTTGAGGATATGTCGTTTGCCCACTCTTTGTTTTATCTGAATTCCAATCACTTAATATCAAATTAATGTCCTTAACATAATTTGAGAAAGATTAAACGATTATTGCGTCTTAAACATTGGAATGTGGCTTTAATTCCCCTACAGTAGGATTAACGTATTTACTATTCTTATCACTAATTGAATCTATTTATACCATTTAGCATTGGTGACAATATTTTCAATCCTTATATCCTAATTTTCTGGCACACACTTATCATGAAATTCTTCAAAATCCCCTTCGTAGGGAACTGAAAACAATAATTTATCTTGGACAGATTATGTGTACTCCTGTTGTGGTTCTAATTGTTTTATGTGTTTATATTGAATTTTTGTGCTGTTTGCACCTTTAATGTAAGTTTTTTTTTTAAATCAATGTATATAGTTAAGTCCGGGTAATTTTGGGAATACCAGCTCATTCAGCTTGCGATATGTTCTCCTTGTATCGGTACCTGAGTTTTTACCACCTCGGTTTTTGTAATGGGACTTTCGTTCTGAATGTATCATATCCTGATCATTTCTTATTTTCACTATTCTAATTAAAGAAAGGAGTTGAGGACCCCAAGGTCCGTGATGCGTTTCTTATCAATGAACAAGGGCCAGGGCTAAGATTTGCCTGCGTACCGATTTGAGCTCAAAACAAAAGGGATCGAGCTACTTGTAACTTATAGCACTGGCTGATGCTACGAGTTATCCAGAACAAGAAGGCAAGCCATTCTACTTAGAAAGAAGTGCACAAACCGTTTTCCTAAAGTCATTGTTACAGTGGTCATTTAGCCCAGAGACGAGAGCATTTATCGTGCTACTGTTTTCTTTGCCAAAACCACAATTACTTGCATACAAGCGGTGCAGAAAAGTTATAAACAGTGATTTGATGAATCGGTAAGAATACAGAATGTCGCATCACATTAACATTTAAACTTCGTCGACATTTAGTTTTTAAGAATCTCAGGGTACTAAGGACAACACTGGGAACACTGTTTTTGTTAACGATCTAATTAACCCCGACGATGCCTTCCAATTGCTAAGTCATGGTGTTATAGCAGTTTATTGTTTATTGATATAAATGACCAGACAGTTCCATAGTTTACATAGATGGGTGTTGAAATGAGGTTTAATAATTAAAATATTGACACATCTTATTCACAAAATCGGCTTATAGTGACCTCAATTTTCTTATTATATGTGTCATTTCAATGAAGGTCAAAACTGAAACATCATCGTGCAGTTGCAATTTTCCGTACTAAAATTTATCTATTTGTCACTGATGGAAAGCTGAGACTTTATATACCAGACACAGGCGGTTTCGTCAGTTTGATCGAAATTTTGAATCACAGTTTTATCTCAGTTTTAATTTTTATTAATTGTTTATTATTGACATGCATATATACCTTAAGGATCTGCATTAAACGAAGGACCATTTCAGATACTACTGTTTCCGTAACCCAAAGTCGGTCCACATATAAACCGGAACGTACCGGAGCACACCCGAATTTACCGACGCACCATGTTAGAGAGGATTGAAATATTGTTTGCAGTAATTATCTGGCGTTTATAATACCTGGCAATAATTTATAGGTATACTTTGCGAACTACATTTATGATGGGGCTCTATATCAAAACGTCCAAGTTAAAAATATTCACACTGTGGAAGCATTGCCTTACCAGAGGCAGATGTTTGGTATGCTATACAATACCACATATATTTCTTTTCACTTAAGTGGTCACCAAAATAGCTACTGTTTGAGAGATGTGGGTGAGCCTGTTAATCGTGTCAAGTGTCTTACGTTTTTTTCTGTCCAAAACCAAAACAAAGAGTTCTTTGTCATCAGGAAAACATGTCCTTGACATGAATATCCTCTCAAACCCCACTTTTATATAGCAAAACAGCGATATGGAGGGGTATACCTATTTTGCTTGCTTCAAAACATAGATTGTGGGTACTCTTTAGAACCGCCTCGGCAATCTATGTTTTGAGCAACAATAAGAAAAACATCAAACTTTTTCCACTGAATTTTTAATTGTTACGTGTGAAAAAAATGGCTGTATTTTGCATTGGCGTGTTTTCATAATGTTCTGTCAAGAAAGTTGATAATACCGCGTTTTATTATTTGAGACGCGTCTGAAAAATGCTGGTAGGATTATAATCACACTGGTAAACGTAAACGCACTGGCTAAGGCACGAACGTATAGGCTAAGGCAATTTCAACGCAATGGCTAAGAAAGAAAATGGCGGATAGGGAGACACATGTGCAGGTTTGTTGTTGTTTTACAGCTTCATTTTCCGATTATCAATGATGCAAGCTACTGGCTTGGCGGCGCGGGACCCACAAACGAGTCACAAACTTACGTTCGATGGTCCGATGTCGCCAGCTGCAGCCAGTAAAAGTGTAACCTCGACAAAGTGGAGACACTGAACCACGAAATCTCATGATTTTTCATGAAATACTGTTTTTCTATGATATCGTACGCTGTCTTGTAGTTTATACATACGCAAATGATAAATCGGACGCCTTTGAACACATTTCACGAAAAAAGTGAAATTGAAGGGCCCCCAGCTTGTGACAATACTTGAAATTTCATTACAACGCTATTGGCTAAGGAACTGGAAACGACGTAGTGGCTAAGACACCAGAGTTTCTCGGAGGGAAATGTTATAATATGGTCGTAAGACTCGTAAGTGTATTTCTTAAAGTAGGTTTTGAGCTCTAAATTGATCGGGCAATCGAACGTAAGTTTGTGACTCATTTGTGGGTCCCGCGCCGCCTAGCCAGTAGCTGTCATCATTGATAATCGAAAAAAAAAATGAAACTGTAAAACAACAACAAACCTGCACATGTGTCCCCCTATCCGCCATTTTCTTTCTTAGCATAGCGTTGAAATTGCCTTATCCTATACGTTCGTGCCGTAGCCAGTGCGTTTACGTTTCCCTGTGTGACAATGACTGACAATGTATCTGCCATGTTAATGTGACGGTTATAAAAGAAACTAAAAAAATGCTTGATGTGTAGTATTTACAAAATTAAAAATATGTAAAAATATATTACAAACATTTTATGGTGTGCTTTAAATCAAGATATGGACGTGGATCTGCGTGTGGCATTTAATTAGTGCCAAGTGCTTGCCTTTTTATGATATAAGCCGCCTCATGGGAAAACCAACAATCTGCAAAGGCGAAAACAAAGACGCAGATCAGCTTCGCGGTAACCGCGAAGCTGATCAGCGCCTTTGTTTTCGCTACTCGGATAGTACAATTCCTCTTCTACTTAAGTCCGAAATTTCAAGCTTCTAGCTCTTTTCTGTGCTTGTACAGGCCGGTTTGTGTCGGACCTGTTCGGAAGCCACATTGTTGGTTTTTCCACGAGGCGGCTCATATTATGTTTTCATCACGCCAATGACATATGAGCGATATCACGAGAAAACCGGCCCAAATACATGAAGACATAGCTCCGAGTAAAATGTGGTTGATATTTTTTATTTTGTTATATTATATATGCTATATTCAGTCCCAAGAGCTGTGCATGCAGAATAGCTCTTTTCTAACCTTTTCAAAGATGCATATGACAAATAGATATGACAAATACATTTGACAAATTGAAAAAAGTCTACATTTGAAAACGAATCATCACGACTTTTAACATTTTCTTCCTGCCCTTATCAATCAAAGTTTCCTAATTTGTATATATAACTATAATTTCCTGGGTTTTATATATAGAACAGAAAACCCCCAGTCAATAAGTCATAAGTATAAAAGTAAGAATGTCAGCTATGTGAACTTAAAGTTAGGATGAGAAGGCACATTTTAACCCCTCTTATTACACTACCACAGGAGGGTTAATTTTTTAAACTGTTTTGAAATTTTAATCTAATTAATCGGCTAGACGTGGGATTTAAATATTGAACTAACCAGTATATATCAAAGTATCGCGTGTAAGCCGCGGGTTATATTGACAGGTGTTAATTACATACCATCATTTGATAGTTGGATATTGACTATAAAAGGTGTATATTTCTACAACTGTCATTTTGTAAGTTATTGATACCGGATCAACATGTTGCTGAGTTCGGTTAATTTTGTGAATAAATCCCGTGCGGATAAAAATTTTCGGCGGGAAAAAGACAGAGACACACTTAAAGAAAAATCGGAGGATTTATCTTACTGCAAGAAATATGCAGAGAAAGCAGCCAAGTCGAAGAAATTCGTCAGAGCCAAGACGGAAGAGGTAAATCAATTTAGATTGTTTTAATAAATCAATAGTTTCAATTAGATATTAAAGACTTTTAAAGACTTTTAAACTAAATTCATTAAAATTAATTTGCGTTTCATTCCATTTTTACATCGACAACGAGAAAAATAGTTTGGGTGCTTAAAGCCGACACGAGCAAATAACCTCGTATCTTTTTTGTAAAACCTTTTCTTAAAGAATATGCGAATGCTCTCAGATGTCTCAGATTTTCAACGCTTTGTGATAAAAAAGCGGTGTTTGGATTGACTGTAGGTAGCCATTGTTCATAGCCATTCCTACAGTGATACACAAAGCTTCTTTGCAAAGCTCTAGCTTTTCTTTCAGTAATAACTTAGAATTTTAATTAACGTATGAAATTAAGAAATATATTAAATGTCTTCTGAAAACATAATATCATAGAAGGAGAAGAAGTTGCACAATTTACAATTTAATACCAAGAAGAGACTGAAATTATATCGGAAAATTTAATTGGAGCAACCCATGTTGATAATGAAAAGTTCTAAGAAGGTGGTTCGGTGGCTTTCCCCGGGTTCTCCGGTTTCCTCCACCACGTTTGACCACAAAACGCCAACATCCGCGCCTTCATGAACGCGTATATAAGTTCAATGAGCTTTCTGTGTAATTGAAGTATAAAACTTCTAAGAGAACTTGGAAGCTGCGAGATCAAATATATTAGTAGAGTAACACATTGCAGTTCTCAGTGATAAGTATAAGGTAAAGGACACACAAATTTTAAATCTTTTTTGGGTGTCACTCTATCCAGTAAAGTGACTAATCTTGGGTGGATGCAAAGAATCCTCCAAAAACCTTATGCTGTTCGGAAAGGCCGTTAGATAGCTCACAGGATTAACAACAAATCCGATTTCATGGGCATTTAAGTAAACGATTTGAACGATCTGCGGCACTTTCAAGCTGAGATAATCAGCTTAATGCACAAAAACGACACACATTGAAGAGCTTCTAAATATGCCGAAATATTTAAAGTCTTAAGGGTTTCAACAATACCCCTGAGCAACTGTGATTGTTTATAAGAGTAAATAGAAAATTCTAGACAATCAGTGCTGTATCCATACACGACAAAAACCATTGGTTCGACTTTTGCAGACACTACGGGCGTAGTTTAGTATATTTGGTCCATACCTCTGTCTATTTAGCATTATTGTCTGTATTAGCACCCTTTGCAACTTATTTCAATTCGTCCACCGGCATTGACGCAAGAAATGCTTGCCCTAGCGTGACTCTGTTCGCATTAATGACGATATTCTGTTATTATAGTATTGCCATACGTCTATAATAAAGCTTCCAGAAAACACATGTTCGTGCTTAATTATCCGTAATAGACCTTTGACAAGACATTACCAGGAATCAAAATTAATAAAAAGTAATGAAAATGCGAAGAAATCAGTTTTATATGGCTAATACTCTAATAAAGTAATGTCAAATCGATAGGTCTTGAAACGAAATGCTTTTATCAGTTTATAAGGAAATATTCTTGGATGTAAAAACACATCTGGATGAAATTCAAATTCGACTCACAACAAGCAAATAATTGGCCTGCGGAAGAGACATTTTTGATATTTCTGCATAAAACATAAAATGAGGGTTCTTATGATTGTTTTCTCCTTCCAATGCGCTGTCCCTATGACATGATTTGCAGAGGGTCTAGAAGGAGCATTCTCTTACAATTTTGATTATTATCTCTCACATACCTTTCGCCGATGACTTGGTATATTTTACGTTTTGTTGAAGTTGCCGAACGCCGGACCTAACACTACAAAGCTTCATCTTATATAGTATCTAACGTCACATTTACTTGATTAAAATGACTAAGGTAGATTGCTTATGAGTCAGGGAATTTTTATTTCCTTATATAAATAACACAGTGGTTTTCCTTCTCTAGGTCAGTGAAGTAGCCACTCAAGTCGATGTTAGCTCACCGAGGACATCTGGATATGGTTCTTCCGCTAGTGTGACGTCATGTGATACGTCACTCAGTAGTCCGACTTCTTCAACGGACCGGGTTTCCATAACAACAGTAGATGAATACAATCTATTTATAGATCCATCGTTTTATTTTGTCACCCTGTGTAAACAGAAACACATCACTAAGTGCAGTAAGTATCTTCAATTGGTTATAACTAGCATGTTTATATTAAAAGATAAGAAAATGTTCTGAATTTTATTTCAGGTGAGACTATCTGTAATACGTTTTCAAATGTTGACAATTTGAACCACCACCACCACCACCATCATCATGTTTGATATTATATTGTTTCTTCTGTTTTTTACGAGTAACGCTAATGAAACGCTAATGGAATTTCTTCTGAATTTCATAACTGATAATATACATGTATATATATTTGTAATGTTTTTAATGTTACAATTGATTATTGAGATAATTATGTAAAATTTCTTAACATGTATTGCTAATGACAGTGCCCTCTCTTTTTGTTTTAGGTTCGTTTACACGCCGTATTATTCAGACTCTTACACACGACAATGGCAACAAAGAACACACTGTCCAGTTCTGTTTAACATGCGAGCCAGATTTCTTCTTAACTACCGATGTCAACAGGCAATTGGAGCTTAAGGTACATCTATATGACCTCTCTGCCAAAAAAAGAAAATGAAATGAGAATGCGTATGAATTGATACAATTATACTTATAATATACAAACCCAGATATCAAACGTGAATGAAAAGACAATAAAATAAACCACAAAAATTAACAGCATGCACAAAGAGCAAGATGACTAGCTCTTTCTAAGTGTGGTGCTCATTTGGCTAGCACCAACTAAGTGACGAGCGTAACAGAGAGACAGACAGAATAAACAGGCAACGAATACAATATGTGAATTTTACTGGACAACCTTTTGCACTCGGGTATAGGCTTTGAGGTTTTTATAAAGCGCAAAAAGAATGAAGAAACAATAGAAGGATAAATGTATCCACCTGTACCACTGTTTCTATCCGTGATTCATACTTTGACCGTATTTCAGTTAATCATGGTCAACTAAATCGGTAAACATCCAGACCACAACTTGCACTAACCATTTACCACATTTTAGTTCTTAGTGTATAACGGTTCCTTTGTTCTCCATACCAGACCCGGTCACCACCTGTTGATCAGAATGAGCCAGTGTCTTGATCCGATTATAGTTCTCTTTCATTCCCTACAATTTATTCTTCGAACTCATAAGCTAAGTCGCCTAATTGCGCTAGATTGCAGTCAACATTACAGTTTTCATGTCTGCCTATTATAGTCATGGTTCAAATGGTTCTTTTGGGAGCTCCCTAATTGCTTCGATTGCGAAGCCTAGGTGTAATGAACTGACTCATCTGCGGTAATCTTACTGTTTACTATCACGGTTTTCAATTCAGATGGTTCAAGAAGACCTTATGAACTCCGATGAAGACGAAAGGCTGTTTACCATCTTCGAGTCAACAACTGGTCAAAGTTTCATACAGCCCACTAGTCATAAAGGTAATAAACAATATTTCACTAGAGAAACAACTTCGATGAAATGATAGAACTGACTCGTTATAATTTTGTTTACAATGGAAAAAGAAAAAAAATAAAATTGCAAAAACACCAAAACGTGATTATACGTTCATTTCGTGATATTGATATAATCGATTTACATGTTTTGGTCAGCTGAACAAAATGAACATTCATTGAACTTTCAATAATTCTTAATATGCTCGATTAAATAGAACCTTCTTCAATAACAACTAAATTATACATATTCAATATGACCGTATATTATTAATTGTGAACATTTATTTCACATTTGTTTGCTTTTTAGGTTATTATTTACATCACGTCGACGACAAATTATCAGTCAGGAAACTGGAATTAAATCTCAGGCCACCCGAGGAATACGTTTTCCACGTGCATAGCCATGGCAATACGGACTTGCAAACACTGAAGATAGATGACGTTTCGTCGAAACAAGATACTAAACTCCCAAATAGCAGTGCAACTTCAAGACACAATAATTTCAAATCACCAGGCCAAAGACAATTTAATACCAAAAGTACCCAGAACAATTCTTGCATGTATCAAACACATTCAATATGCACGTGCATACACAAATGTGACAAAGGGCACAATGAAATACGCACAGACACTTTAGCCAGTCTGAACAGCGATGTGATAAAATTAGGCGCCCCTGCCAGGATTTTTAATAATAACGGTGTTGTTCACAGAGAGACTCAAGAGAAAGCTACGGAGGAGATGAAGAAACCAGTTCAAATAAAAAGAAACTCCTCGTTTTACAACGTTGTTTCCATGACTGGAAGTTGTTTTGGTTTTGGTAAAAAACCGATGGACTAAACTGACATGTTTCTAGTATTATAATGAGCCTTCGTGTGATAAAACTGGTCTTCGGGGTGTCCGGCCAGGTCTGATAAAACCGGCCTGTGCAGCTACAGAAGATGGCTAGAAGCTTGAAATTTTGCATTTAAGAAGAAGAGGAATTGTACTATCCTGGAAGCGAAAACAAAGGTGCTGATCAGCTGTTACTGCACAGCTGGTCTGTGGCTTTGTTTTCGCATATGCAAATTTTGGTTTTCTGATGTAGTGGCTCATATAGAAGCGCTACTCTTTAAGATGTTTTACCGTTTATTTGTATTGTGCCCCTCGTGTACGTTAATATACAGAATGTACCAATTTATATAATGAAGGCACGCCGGTGTTTCCACCAGCTTTGTGTTCAAAATGTTACAGACATTAAAGTGCTTAATTAAATGCAGCATTTATGTGGTTCATATTTGTGTAAATTAATTGTTTCCAACTCTGACTGTATTTGGATTTCCTGATTGCATCAGATTTGCACTTTTCCCCATGGTCAGCTAGCAAGTCATTGGTGTTGATTCAAAGGATTCAACAAGCGTCAACAACAAGACCGGCAGAAAATAAAGGCATGCAACTCACCGCTGCATGCAATGAATTTCATAATATGAGAACATTATAGAACTGCAAATTTCATATTGATCATACGTATTCATCTATTTATTCATTTAAAGATAAGCGATAATTGTTTTCCCTTTATATGGTCTTTTCGTCGATTGCCAACTTCCAAACACGTTAAGTTACTTCCCTGTATCGCAACCGAATGGCGACAGTTGGTATGACATACCACAACCTTTGCAGGCAAAGTAACCTCGAAAGTTTCGGGATTTGCTCCTGATTTTCTGGAAACGAGTATTTCTATAATGAGCTGGAATCCTAAACTGGTCCTTATGGAACCCAAACTTCCTGGAAATGCGCAATTTTATATATCAGTGACAAACCGTAATGTACATGTATATGTATTTTAGATTTACGACAGCTTGCACAAAACAAAACAAAACAGAACAAATGGTGATCTGAATGTGTATCTAATAAATTAAAGTGCGTTTCCTATTGTCTGAAAATGTTAAAAAGGTATAAGTAGGCAAAGATAAGGAAAAAGGCGCAATTAGAAAAAGATTCCCACTCCAAAAACCGAGGTGGGAAAAAACAAAACTAACAATCAGGCACTTATACCATGAAACCATTTCGTAAGCCGAACGAGCATCTATTTCCCCAATAGGTGGCCACTCAGTTACCTTAACTTAACTAAAAACATGAAAACATACATAAGGCGCCAACAGCACAAAAATGTTAAACACCAAGACATAAAACAAAAAGAACCACCACAGAAGTATCGACTTGGAACGATCAGCAACACAAAGTTACTGGCGGGCTTAAATCGATTTTACATGGCCATAACCTCACCCTCAGCTTCTGCAGTGGTTCATAACATTTAGTTAGTTCTTAGGTCCCCGTGGTGAATCTCTAACTAGTCAATGAATCATCAAGAACAAACAAATAAATCATGATAAACATCCTGATGAATCGGCACAAACCAGGACTCACAGATTCAGTAAGCTGCCCGACGATGGAGATCCCTGGGCGCCGCATAACTTACTAACTCCGGAGCAAAAGAAAAACAGCTATTTTGCAACTGCTCAAGTGTAGATGAAATATTTTCTTGGCAAATTTAGCACTAAGTTTGTCACAAAATACGTAATATAATTTATCCTATATGGACAAACTGGGGCTCAGTACCATGATTAGAAAATAATAATCTTGCAGCATTACGGACGAAACTGGCGAAAATTCATTATCAGAGGTAAGGTTTACACTATAAATGGAAGATTAATAACACACAAGCAACTTAAACATCATAGCAACTTCCGTAAATAACATGTACATGTACTTTGTTTCACACTTGTTTAAAACAGATACATTATAATATTAGTATATTGTTATGTAGTTTGGAGGAAATTATCAAAAAAAAAAAAAAAAAAAAAAAAAAAAAAAAAAAAAAAAAAAAAAAAAAGCAAGACCAGGAACGACGCAAACAGAGCCAACATCATGGTGGGAACCAACAATATAATTAATAGTTCATATATGTAAAACATGTTGTAGCAAAATACTGTATTACATCAAAATCCCATATTTAAAGGCAAATTACAGAGGCAAACAAACATGCGACTCAAACTAAAGTACATGAAGAAATCAATTAAGATATCGAAACACTGAAAGCAACGAAAACCTGTCCTAGATCGAGAGATCGATGGTGCCTTCAACACTAAACTGGGGAATGAATTTTCTTTAAGAATATCACGCATCTATCCATAAATTTATATATTTCTTGTCGATCCATACCAATACGAAATAACTGCTTGCGTTGAGTTTAATAATCAGTAATCGTACTTATGTCCCTTAACATATATATTTCAAGTGCCGTGTGACGCTCCATCATTCTCTACTCTTAACTTGGAAATGAGTCGAAAAAAAAAATCAAATATTATCATCGGGGTTCATTTTGTCTCTTGTGCAATGCACTTTTATTCCCTTAAAACCAGGAATATACGACAAGTAAACACAACCCGCTCTGTTGTGCTATACAGTGTTGTGTATAATGAAGAGCCCTGACCCGCATGAGCGATAGTGCGTTTGAGCTTTGCGTTTGGTGCAGATGACATTTTCATCTAATGTTCTCATATGTAAAAGCCTAAGCCTTTGGATTGTGGCTAAATATCTTTCTTCGTGCTCGGTCAACTATTTGCTTAATAAACCACATCTTAATTTGACTGACTTTGCTCTGTCATATTAATTGAGCTTTGGTAGTCGTTTTTGTGAGAGATACGTATATGCTTATGGTTGTCCTATTACCTGCAAGTATTAGGAAAATTCAGTCAAAATAAAGACACACGTGTTCACAACATAGAAAGATAAAAGTACAACGTAGGCAATGATCAGGACATTGTGCAATCAGAAAGAAATTCCCATTCCGAAACCGAGGTGGGAAAAACTTAATTGACAATCAGATAGTTATACCAAGAGAACATATCGTGAGCCGAGTGAGCAGCTGTTTCCCAATAGGCGTCCACTCAGTTACCCGAACTTAACTTAATATATGAAAAGGTACGTGAGGTGCAAACATTACACCAAAACATAACACCAACACATAAAATAATTTATACCAGAACAGAAGTTTGAGTCAAGTATCGCATTGGAAATATTACCGGCGGGCTTAACCGGTTTTACATGGCCAAAACCTCACCCTCAGCTTCTACAGTGGTTCACAACATTTAGTTAGTTGTTTGGTCCTCGTGATAAATCTCTAAAATAAATCATCAAGGACAAACAAATAGGTAATATAATCACAATGATGAATAAAAACGAGAACTCATAGATACAGCAAGCTGCCCAGCGATTGGAGATCCATGAGTACCAAACAACATCACTGAAAATCTAAAGCAAAAGAAAAACAGTTGAACCGCGGTGGTCCAAGCAGACAAAAAGGCGCGTCCCCAACCAACTAAAAATAAATGCTGGAGCCAGCATAGTGTCTGACGCCCAACCCACAGGCATACAATTAAAGAAGAAAGCATAGTTATCAACCGTGATCGGGTTAAAGGCTAACCATGCAGACTGTCGCATCAAATTTATATTATATCCGTATTTACGTTTGTAACGTATGATGAGTTTTCTAAACTGAAAAGAAAAATCATCCCTTCCTTTAAGTTTCTTAAATTTGTAAAACGGGCCATCATAAAATTCTGGTCACAAAAGGCCTTCGCGTAAAAGCGTCTTTAACCCAACATCAATTCATAGTACCTGCGATAAAATTTAGAAAATGGTTTAGAACTTTATTTTTTGGACTGTCAAGAGAAAACCATTCCTGTACCACAGAAAGGATCTGGCTCAATTCTGAACTCACCTGACCGATTTCTCTGCCTATTGTGGCTCATTTATGGAATCATTTTGATTGTAGAAAACTATGTCAAGAAAATAAAGCAAAATATGAAATTGCATCGCGTATTTTTCTACTTTCGCCACTCGGAATGTAATTGCATCCTATTTGTCAGCAGCAACAACATCAGTTTTATCTAATTTGTGATTCAGTCGTATTTTAATTGAATAACTTCTTTTTCTGTGATTTATTTTTTGCTGATTTTAATGAATGAATTTTTGTGCTGTTTGGCAGATGGACTCGGCCTAACAGAATTCCGATTGAGCGTAGAATATGTTTAACATGCGAAAAAGTAGAGGACGAATATCATTTTGTCATTGAATGTATTTTATATCAAGACTTGCGAAAAAGGTACATTGCTCCATATTTTTGGAAGAGACCCAGTATGTTTAAATTTGTTAACCTTATTAACACAACAAACAAAAACCATGTACGCAGATTAAGTGTGTTTATTTATCTAGCTTTCAAACAGAGAGCCGAATTATTATACAGAAATTAAGTGTTGGTAATTCTGTTACTTTTTCTGTACTGTCTCATATCTACAATAATGTATTTGTGTTCTGCTGTCATTTTCAAGTCGTATGCATATTCTGCCAAAGACATTGAGTAAAACATTTTGTTACTGAAATTGATGTTTTTCATCTATAGTATACTATATTGTGACATGTTTACTAGTTAATGTATTCTTTAAAGCCATCACCGTTATCAAAAAAAAAAAAAAAAAAAAAAAAAAAAAAATGCATGTTTCTTTCATATGATTATTGTGCTCTACATGCACAATGCATGGTACACCTTCTCCGCCCACTTTGCGTTTGAAATTATCAGCTTGAAACTATCAGAAGTATGTTCAATTAATATAATCAGCAGTTTGTTGCTTATAGAGTTTATATATATAAATGTATTTATGTATGTATATTTATGCTGTGCGCTGTTTGTTTGTTCGCCATCGTATGTATTGTAATTGTAATTGCTTGTATCCTGATGGGCTTTATAGCCTTTTGGACTTTGTAAATAAACTTACTTACTTACTTACTTACTTTTTATAATTGTTATATTTATTTAGTTCTGGCAACTGAGTGGCCGCCTATTGCGAAATAGCTGCTCACTCGGCTTACGATCTGTTTTCCCTTTGCATAAGTACCTGATTGTCAATTTATTTTTTCCCAGCTCGGCTTTTGGAGTGGGAATTTCTTTCTGATTGCACATTTCCTGATCATTGCTTACTTTTACCTTTTTACATCATAATTGGAACAAGTATGAACATAGGCTACATAAATATCATTACAACATCCGTTTACTTACACTTTGTTTTATACTTGTTTATGCACTGTAATATAAGTATTTTGCCAAGGGGCTTCGAGGAAAAAATCAATAAAAATGAAAAGACGCATTCTGTCCCAAACTTGAACCGAAGTGGAGAACCATATTAACAAGTACAATTTAGATTTAAGGGCGGAAGACGTTTTCATGTCATGTTTGTAGTTTAAGGCCTCGTCACACATAAGCAAAAATCTCCTGAGGTAAACCAACAAACTTCTTGTAGAAATCAATTAAGATGTTGAAATACTGAAATACTGGCAACAACGTAAGACGAAACCAAGAGATCGACAGTGCTTTGAACCCCAAACTAGGAAAGTTTGCTTTTATATTTTGATGGCTGATAAAATAACTACTTCAGTTGTGTAGATAAATTAGCCGTCCTACTTATGTCCCTTAAGATAAATAGTTAGTGCCGTGTACGAGCTAAATGCTCCTTGCATCCCCCCGCTGTGTCTTGAGCAATGCACTTTTATTCTTATATTCTCTTCATTTCAGTAACTTTATGAGTAACAGTGGCTCCATCTTGACATCAGATGGGGATACTTGAAAAATTATTGAATCAAAAGCAAAAGGACACTGACTCATAATCAGCATTTTCTGACAAGGTAACAAAAATCGCAGTCCTATACTGCTGTTTTGCTTATTTAATTGCCCTGACACACCTGGGCGACAGTCCATCTGCTCTTTGCGTTTGATATGTATGATACTTGCGTCTGGTGGTATCATATAGATACATGTACTTGTTATTGCGCTTTCACGTTGCCACTAAATATCTGCTCATTTCGTGAATGATTAATTCGTGTTCGGTCAACTATTTGTTTAATAAGCTTTATAAATTTGATTGGTTTTGCTCTCTGATCTTTATTGAGCTTTGCCATTCGTTTTGCCGGGAGATAGATGTTTATGGTCATCTGGAGGCTTGTAGCTAAATATTAAATGACATCGTATCGAGATATTACTCTTACCCCCATGGAATATATATAACACAGATCTAGACAAAGAAGAGGATAAAAGAAAGATGATAACATTTGCGGCTCATGTTAGGGAAATTTTGTTGATAGAAAACTATGTATATAGCGAATAAAAAAATATGAAATTGAATCGCATATTTTTCTATTTTCAAAACCCCGGTCATATTGTACCCTATATGTTATTCAGTAGCAGCAACGACATTTTTATTTGATTAATGGTTAAGCCAGTAAACTATGTTAATGGAATTTCTTGTTCTGGGATTTCAATATCACTGACTTTAATTACAATTAATTTTACACTTTAGTTTGCTTTTACGCAGCTTGGTACAAAGAAAGTTTCTTGGTTACACTTTTCTGTAGTAGTGTTATATACAGTTGTTGTATTGGTCACTTACCACGTTCTTGTTGATATATATGGCTGTGATTGGAATTTCTTTCGATCAAAGCATGTAAACATGCATTACGAAAACATGCCCATATGATACACAGTATTTTTTTCAGATCAAAAATCGATAATTTTCAGACGAAATTTTTTGTTATTTTTCTTATTTTTGCTCAAAACATAGATTGTGGGTACACCTTAGAACCGCCTCGCCGAGTCGGTTCTAACGAGTACCCACAATCTATGTTTTGGAGCAAAAATAAGAAAAAATAGGTATACCCCTGCATACCCCAGTTTTACTATATAAAAGTGGGGTTTACGGGGGTATTCATTGCACGGGCATGTTTTCCTGATGTGTAAAACATAACGACATCCTTAATCCTTTGTTTTATGCATGTACCCAACTTCTGAAGCTGTGAGCTTATGTGCAGCAAATTTTATTCGTTATGATCTCAATATCCAGATGTACGTACAGACCTTCGTGACATCAACTCGCCTTGTATATATAGGGAAATAATCATAAATTCGTAGAGATCCATACAAGTGGGTTCTACATTATGTTTGGGGCAAATTCGGTCACGGTCATTTCGGGTGGATCCGGGTTAGACGAGATAAATCATTAATCTTTTCTGCCATAACCACGTTTGAATTAAATCACAAAAAATAAGATTCGGTTACAAATGTTGTGTCCTAGCTAAAATACAGAAACTCAGTTTGCGTAACTATTCTCAAGAGAAAAGACGTATATAACGGCTAACATGCGGTCGTTTCTCTTTCTGGTCTTTGTGTTTTCATTGATAGAGATATTTGCCCACAGAGTTGATGGAGAATTTGACATTTTAAAACGACATCAACAGCTTCAGGTAGGGTGAAAAAATAATTGTTTATACTATGAAGTAAATCGTCATCATAATAGGCGAATGTGATAATGCTGTCGTTCGTTAACATGGCAATAATAATTATGCCATGTTGCAGTGCTGTCAACGTAATAGACAAATTTGGCGTTCCCGTGGCCGAAAGGTTGAAGTCGCTGTTTTCATTAACGATCCGCCACCTTTGTTTCCAGTGTGGGTTCGGGCGACACATGAGCACATGTGAGACTTGCCCAATTCTGCTTGCCTTTGTACAGATGCTTTTTCGCCGCACCTGCTGATTGGCCTGACTATGAGTGAAAAAACCTTGAAAAAGCGGTATAACGTGAATTTACGAAATGTAACGATTACGAATGGGAGCAATTTTAAAACTTTTAAGTTGAGATACTATGCCTCTTCATGTTTGAAATGCCTTCGGAAGCTTTTGTTTGGATTTTTAACAGACTCGCTAATATTAATTTTCGTTTAATCTTACTATTTCAGGAATTGGAAAACAGCAGAAGTCCCAATAATCAAGTCCACAAGGTGTGCATCGGTTTGCATTTTCATTTTTATGTCATTCTTCTTTTTTACAAAATATAATGCGATGAGACAAGTAGCTTATCTTATAAGTCTAATGTTCTTGAATGAGGCCAGTATAAGGCCTATAGAGTGCCATCCGGGGGAAGAGAAATCCAAATACGAATATAAACAGGCACTGGGTGATGATAATGACGTTTACTGTGCATTTACAGGAGCCTAGGTGGCGCAGTGGTTATGTCGCTCGCCTTGTAAACCATGGATCGCAGATTCGATCCCGAGCTTCTGCAGTCTGTCGGAACTATAAACCGAGGTCCCGTCTCCATATGACCTTAGCTGTTGGTTGGACGTTAAATCCCAATTTACGTGAATTTACGTGTGATTAACAGAATAAAACAATTATTTGATGGCATGTGTGTTCCACTTGCAATCATTTGTTAGGGTCACACCCAAGTTTGCAACACACACTTAGAGTAGTAAATACCACACTGAAAGGACCTCTTCCTCAGAACAAATATATATATTTTGCACTACCAAAAGAGAATGCAACTATTAATTTAAGCCTTGACATAAGAAAACCAAACACTAAAGTTTCCGACACAAACCAGCCTGTACAGTATCAGAAAAAGCTTGAAGCTTGAAAATTCGGATATAAGAAGAAAACGGGATTCTACTATCCGTGTAGCGAAAACAAAGGCGCTGATCAGCTTCGCAGTTACTGCGAAGCTGATCTGCGTCTTTGGTTCCGCATATGCGGATTGTTGGTTTTCTTGTTCAGCGGCTCAATTTGTTATTGTTTCCATTTCGGACAGGAGAACAATGAAGATGTGCGGGTGAATCAAGAAAGCGGACAGACCTGTGATAATGGCCATAAGTTGAACGAGATTTTAAGCCTGCTGAAAGACATGAAAAGACCGTGCTCCGACGCCCCTTCCAGTTCCACGAATGACAGACTTGAGCGAGTTGAAGACGCGATTTTATCTATAAGAGCCGAACTGCTTGATGTGAAGGATGACTCCGCGTCGAAATACAACGCCCTTAGCAACAATCTAGACGCTGCTAACTCAGACTATCGTGAATTGAGACGGTTGGTCGATGACCTACAAGAGACGCCAGGAAAACGCATAGGAAAAAGCGGTACGACGTACATTCGATGGGGACGGAATTCGTGTCCATCTGGCACCGAAATCCTTTACCACGGATACGCCGGAGGGTCATGGTTCAAAGATCAGGGGGCCGCGGTGTCCATGCTATGCCTTCCCCGGGACCCTGAATGGCAGATGCATAATGATGGAGAAAATATGAACAGCGGGTTCGTGCACGGTGCCGAGTATGAGCCTGATCCACGTCTATACCAATTCTTCGGGAAGAATCTCGGCGAGCAAGATGTACCGTGTGCAGTTTGCAACTCAAGGCAAAGCTCTTCTTCGATCATGATACCTGGGAAGAAAACCTGTCATGATGGCTGGAACGTGGAATATTCGGGTTATTTGATGTCTGGGCTTTACAACCACGCCGCTGCAACCGACTACTATTGCATCGATAAGGATGCAGAAGCTCTACCTGGCGGTGCAAAAAACGAAAATGGGAAACTTCTATACTTTGTTGAAGTTCGTTGTACATCGTTGGAGTGTCCCCCTTATAAAAGTGGGTGGGAATTGGCGTGTGTCGTGTGTTCAAAATAACCGATTATTTTAAACACTAAAGATTGGTGCCGCGGTGTGATTTCAAAATGACTCGATACAAACCTGGCCACATGCTTTCAACAACATATATCTCTCCAAATGATGTTAAGTCAATTAGACTCTTGATTGTTATTGTTCACAATTGATGTCACCTTATTGAAGAAATCAGAATGTTTTCCTGAATAAGGCCAATAGTACAAAGGCCAAAAGTTTTTATAGAAGAATGCAATATATTCATAAAATTTATCATTTATTCTCTTCTGAAAAAAAAACATCACTTTGTTCTACACTGTATAAACAGAAGAAACGCCGTTGTTGTTTTTTTCTGTTTAACTTTTAATCATGAATATATCTAGAAATATCTTCCCGCCCTCGGAGTTAGATGCCTAATGCGTTTTCTGCACGATTTTGGGTTTGCTGGTAATAAGCAGTCCACCATCATTCATGCTTATATAATAAGAAATAACTGCTATTGTTGAGTCAGCAATCGTACTTATGTCCCTTAACACATGGATTGTGTATACATTACGAAAACTTGCCAATATGTAATATACAGAGGTATTTTCAGCTGTAAAAATGAAAATTTTATTGGATTTTTTTATAAGTGTAATATTTTTGCTAAAGCATTGATTGTAGGTACAAGTTAGAACCGCTTTGCCGAAATTATAAAAAGTGGGGCATAAGGGGGATGCATAACACGGAATGACCACCAGTATGACGTCATTTCCCGTCCGTTACACTATTGACACATGCATAAGTGTTTGGACATTTTCTTTTTCTTTCTCTTGTTAATACAATGTAACTATCTTATTAATACAACGTAACTATCTGCCATTCAAAGTGCTAATTATTTTACTCATAGAAGCACGAGCAACTTATTAAATGCCATGTGTTTGGTCAGCTGTGCATTTAATCAACTTTTGTTCTCTGTTTCATTGATTTGATTGACTCACTGTCTCCTTTTTATTAGGAATATGGCAGCATTTTTGATCGTTACCATCCAAGTAGTGATTTTGTTTACTCAAAACTCACATAAAACCAACCGTAATATAGAGAATCTAAAACATTCAAAATTACTATATAGAAGGTCCAATACCAACATAATTTCTCCAAATTAAACTCTGTTTTAGTTTGGTTATGAAGTAACATCCTAGTCGTATTGGGACGGATACACTATTTCCTGGATATTAACTAGTACTATGGGAAGCTTCAATGCTCATTGACACTACACGGCGAAGATATATATCGAACATTGAATCTCTCGCTCTTTGAGTCCAGTACTCTCTACCACTAACCACCGCTATTCTCTATGTCACATTATTTTTAACATGCCCTGTCATTGCCAACTTGTAAATTTGTTCTGATAACTTTTAACGTTAATTAGAAAATCCTGGATATATGTGGGTCATGAACGAACATAAACATAAGTCTTCCCCACAAAATGCTTGATTCAGATGAATAAAAAAGAAAGAGAAAAGTCAATCAAATTAATAAATCTAAGAATATGGCATAATGAAACATATGGTTGACCGAGCACGAAAGACGTAATCGATAGCTGGATCTTGCATTGTTCTACTCAGCAGATACTTGTACTAGAGCCTTCAAGGTACACGGCTTCAGTCTTATCCAGTACACGTAACCTACTATCATGACATGTATTTATCGTCTCCTTGCTCTCTACAAGGTCCATGCAATCAATTATTCATGCAATCAATTAAAGGAATTAATGATTTTTCTTTTCAGTTCAGAAAAATCATAACACGTTACAGACGTATAGGTTATAACTTGAATGTTATGCGACAGTCTGCATGCTTAGTTTTTAACCCAATCATGGTTGATAACTGTGCTGCCTTCTTTAATTGCACGCCGGTGGGTCGGGCGTCAGACTCTATGATGGCCCCGACATAAAGCTATTCATTTTAGTTGGTTGGGGCCGGAGCTTCTTGTCTGTTGCTTGGCCCACCGGGGTCCAACTGGTGTTTTTCTTTTGCTCCGGAGTTAGTAGGTTATTCGGCGCCCAGGGATCTCCATCGTCGGGCAGCTTACTCAGTCTGTGAGTCCTGGTTTTTGATTCATCAGGATGTTTATCATGATTTATTTGTTTGTTCTTGATGATTCATTGACTAGTTAGAGATTCACAACGAGGACAGAATAACTAACTAAATGTTATGAACCACTGCAGAAGCTGAGGGTGAGGTTATGGCCATGTGAAACCGGTTTAAGCCCGCCAGTAACTTTGTGTTACTGATCGTTCCAAGTCGATACTTCTGTGGTGGTTCTTTTTGTTTTATGTCTTGGTGTTTTAAAAATTTTTTTGTGCTGTTGGCGCCTTATGTATGTTTTCATATTTTTAGTTAAGTTAAGGTAACTGAGTGGCCACCTATTGGGAAAATAGCTGCCCATTCGGCTTACGATTGTTTCATGGTATAAGTACCTGATTGTTAGTTTGGTTTTTTCCCACCTCGGTTTTTGGAGTGGGAATCTTTTTCTGATTGCGCCTTTTCCTGATCTTTGCCTACTTGTACCTTTCCATGAGGCATACAGCGTATCTCGATACGATGCCATTAAATAGTTAGCTACGAACATCAAGATGACCAGTTATGGTCAACCATAAACATCTATCTCCCGGCAAAACGACTGCCAAAGCTCAATAAATATGAAGAGCAAAGTCAATCAAATTAATAAAGCTGAGAAACGGGGTTTATTAAACAAATAGTTGACCGAGCACGAAGAAATCATTCACGAAATGAGCAGATAATGAGCCGGGCCATTAGGAAACATTCATTTTTGCAAATTGGAAAAGCATAGGCACAAATCATCCATACAAAAGCGCTGTGGAAAATAAGTCTATATCTTTCTGTCATTTTAATTTATACTTATTCGCAAAAGAAACGCGAAAATAACTTTTACGCTGCTTTTTTCTCTTTCTATATCGCCAAAATTTATTTAAGTGATATAAATATCGATAGTGCCGTTAATTTTCTTTCACACAATTAGAAAAACATGAATTTAAGACTTATGCTTGTCGCGTTGCCGCGAAAAAAAAAAAAAAAAAAACAACAACAAAAAACGTTATCCCCCATTTCCATAGCTACAGGGTTAAGATACCTTTAATTACCTTGCAAAAGTTTCCGAACCGATACCAATATTCGAAAGTCATGGTTGAAACAAAATCAAATCGGGAAATTTTATGTCTTTTTCGACGTTTCTTTCTTGTACGTGACGTCGTTTTTACTTTTTGTGAAAATTGGCGTTTTCTATCAAGCGAATAGACGTACTCGAAATCTTTCAGTGTCATAAAATAGCTGTTGACACACTGGACAGACACCTACAGAATCACAATTTGAAACCCCATAGTGTGTCTGTAGTGAACAATAATGGCGATCTTAAAACAATAGACTGGCGTCAGCAGAAAATCGCGACCCTCGGGAGCGTTGACAAGCCGTATTTTCCCAATCTTTTTGTACGATTTCTTTAAATTAGACACCCGGCTACTACTTCACGCCATCTGTTTTCAAATCACATTAATCGTGAATGATTTTGATTCAATTGCGTAATACACGAGCTCGTACACTAACGTCATTGTAACGTCTTAATGAAGCATGCTACAAAAGTTTGGTTGATTGTTGCTTACTGAAAATACTCATAAATTATATCACCGAAAATTCCATCACAATTATTCTTCTCAATAAAATGATATTTTAATATTTTCGCGTTTCTTTTGCGGATAAGTATATAAAATTGATGGTTTAACTTGCATAAGTAAAACTAAAATCGTAAGCATCATGTTTTGCTGAACACGTATCAGATAAGAAAACATTGTCTACCGACAGAATTAATCAGATACTAATAAAAGTTCTCCACAGGTTGACAGTAACCTGGGAAGTTTCAATTTTATACATATTACAAAAAAAAAAAAAAAAAAAAAAAAAAAAAAAAAAAAAAAAAGGAGATAGAACTTTCAGGTACTTATATCACCCCATTGAAATTTCTGCCTTGAGTCGTTTCGGGAAGAGTCCGATTTTGGCTTATATTTGGTAAATGTTTATTCAAAGACGCTATTCGACAGATAAATTTTGCTAAGCGTGCATTGATTTGTGATGTTCTCCAAGATTAATATGTATAAAATGCAAATAAAAAACCTGTTTTAAGAGACTTAATTCTAGCAATCAATTTGCTGTCAGAATTTCAATATGGGTTGCAGACATGTCAATGATAGCACTACTGGAAAGTTTTGATAATAACGTTACATCGTTGTACATCACGTGGGTTTCGATGAACATTGCAAGTGAGCTTGCGCGGCTGTCTACGGGGGGCGTACAGGAATTCAACAAGCCAAAGAGGAAGCAAATAAGCCTACTGGTGAATTAAGAAGTTTCGGCCGTTTTGCATAGTGGGTAAGCTACATGTACTTCCCTTGTTTTCCACGTATCGTGTGTTCAATCTAGAACGTCTACAGTCTTTTGATCGGATGTAACATCCAAAAACACACAAGGAAAAATGTGCTCAATATTTCCCGTGCTATAGTTAAAATAAACACCAGAGGACCAATGGTCCTGATATCGCTCACCTGAGATTTTGTCTTTGATGAATGACCTTTGGCTAGGGCCATGTTGGCCAACGTAAAATGTAAACTTGACCTCAAATACTCACATAATTATTAACACTATAAACTGTCTGTATGTACTAACTTTCAGATCTTTCTTGCAATATTCTACCTTTCTGTTTAAATTAACAGTTTAATAGGTCAAGGTCAACCCAAGGTCATGAATTATATAAACTATGAAGGACCAGAGCCCCCAATGCTACATACCAAGTTTTATTGAAATCGGTTCACCGATTCCAGAGAAGTTGATTTTTAAAAGATTTTACCACATTATGGGCATGGCGGCCATCTTGGTCATTTGACCTGGACCATTTATACAAACTTTGATTTCCCCTTCCTAAGGATACCGCATATAAAATTTGGCTTTGATTGGTGAAGTAGTTCCTGAGAAAAATAAGTTTTAAATTTAATATGTAAATGACCTTTGGCCACGGTCAAATGATGACCTTGACCTTTCTCACATTTTCTGCCGTTTTAGTTTCGCTGTGTATAAACACCGTTAACGGCCGGCTATAACGTCATTCCCGGTCCGTAGCTTTGTAAAAAGCATGGCTCTTTTGAGAGGTACATGTATGTGTTTGAGCAATTAGATTTTTACGCAGATTTGACCATAAACATAAATCTTCCCACAAAATGTTTCAGTTCAATAGACATGAAAGAGAAAAGCCAAACAGATTAATAAAGCTAAGTAAAATGGTTTATTGTCTACGCGCCAGCGCGTAGACTACTCTAAGGTTTGATATTGACCTACTTACAAGACAACTCATACACCTCTCTACAACTGCAACTGCACGTTTGAGTCTAGTGGCTTGACCATCGGGTTAGTAGGATTCCGGGACGTTTCGCCAAGGACCGTGTAAACACCCCCAAACACCCATGCAAACCTCCCTCTGGTTGGTAACATTTGTACCACTGGTGCAGTAGGTACCAAAAAATGGGGCAAATTGTTAAATTCGTGGAACTGGTGCATGATTACATTCTATCCAAGCCACAACGGAATGAAATGAAGCGAAAGTATCGTGACGGTCGATTGTCAGGTATGAATGCTTTCAGTCAAATGCACCACGATGAAATGGGAGTACGGTCAGATTCTTTGACATTCTAGTTTATATATGCGAAGCGTAGACCAAGCTTTTTGTTAAAGCTTATACTTGTTAAACAAATATTTGAGCAGGTTCTAAAGGCATAATCGATAGCAAGGCCTTGCATTGTTCTACACAGCAGCTATTTGTTCTAGGGTCTTTTCAGTACACGGATTCAGTCAGTCTTATCTAGTACATGTATAATATATTATCATGGCATGTATTTATCTTTTTCTTACACTCTGCACGGGTCTATGTAATAAATTATTCCATGAGGCCTAGAGCAATATCTCGATATTGTGCCATTAATTTATATTAGCTACAAACCTCCAGATGACCAGTGGATGTCAAACATAAACATCTATCTCCCGGCAAAACTGCAACCAAAGCTCAATAAATATGAGAGAGCAAAATCAATCAAATTAATAAAGCTGAGAAACGGGGATTATTAAACAAATAGTTGACCGAGCACGAAGAAATCATTCACGAAATGAGCAGATAATGAGCCCTATTGTCATTTAAAGGGAATCGTCATTCTTGCAAATGTGAAAAACATAGGCACAAACCATCCATACAAACGCGCTGTGGAAAATACGTCTATATCTTTCTGCCATTTTAATTTATGAGTTTGATGGTTTGACTTGCATAAGTAAAACTAAACCCGCATTCGTCATGTTTTGCCATTTTAATTGCTGAACACGTATCAGGACTTATGGGTGGTCACTGTATATACATAAATGAAGATTTACCTGTATGAAAACATTGCTTATTTTGTCAACAATGCCACATTATTTAGCATGCTTTATCATGGGACTATTGAATATGTTGCAAATACATGGATTTGTGTATACATGATTGTGGAATGAGTGGTCAGCTCAGAGCAAGTGAGTCATTTTTCAGTTACTTCCGGGTTGAAATCGTCGGACCCATTTTTCTTAGCTTTTTGAAAACAATAAGACAGATTTTTCGATATAGTCATTGACTTCAATCATATAAGAACCTGAAACAAAAGGCATGTCATCTTTCAGCAAACAGTAAGCGCACACGATCCGCCCCAAGTTACCCACTTTCAGAATTTTCCAGAAAATATACATAATTGAAGATTTACCTGTATAAAAAACATTGCTTATTTTGTCAACAATGCTACATTCTTTAGCATGCTTTATCATGGGACTATTGAATATGTTGCAAATACATGGATTTGTGTATACATGATTGTGGAATGAGTGGTCAGCTCAGAGCAAGTGAGTCATTTTTCAGTTACTTCCGGGTTGAAATCGTCGGACCCATTTTTCTTAGCTTTTTGAAAACAATAAGACAGATTTTTCGATGTAGTCATTGACTTCAATCATATAAGAACCTGAAACAAAAGGCATGTAATCTTTCAGCAAACAGTAAGCGCACACGATCCGCCCCAAGTTACCCACTTTCAGAATTTTCCAGAAAATATACATAATTGAAGATTTACCTGTATAAAAAACATTGCCTATTTTGTCAACAATGCTACATTCTTTAGCATGCTTTATCATGGGACTATTGAATATGTTGCAAATACATGGATTTGTGTATACATGATTGTGGAATGAGTGGTCAGCTCAGAGCAAGTGAGTCATTTTTCAGTTACTTCCGGGTTGAAATCGTCGGTCCCATTTTTCTTAGCTTTTTGAAAACAATAAGACAGATTTTTCGATGTAGTCATTGACTTCAATCATATAAGAACCTGAAACAAAAGGCATGTCATCTTTCAGCAAACAGTAAGCGCACACGATCCGCCCCAAGTTACCCACTTTCAGAATTTTCCAGAAAAACATGTTTACACTGACTTTTCCCAGAGAAATACATTTCCATGACCCCAAAATAACTTTTAATTTGTCAGATTATGTATCCTAGACATATAGGCTTTGCGTAATTTTTATTCAAATGCATTCCATTTTCCAGGAAATGGGTCCCACGAAAACCAGTTACATTTCCAATTTTACACCAAGCTATTTAAAAGTTTAAAATAATAACTATATTGACTCATTCCTAGTATCAGTGACGTCTATTAGCAATAAATACACATCATCATTTGATTGACAGATTCAAGAAAACAGTAGATTTCTGTTTTACATACCCCACCCACTCATGTCAATATTGATAAATCCTTGAGTAGACATTGTCTACTGATAAATTTAATCAGATCCTAACAGGATGACAGTATGTCCCTTTTTCAACCTGTGAAGTTTCAATGTTACACATATTACAAGGGAAAAAAAGTATGTCAGATTAGGTACTTAAACCCCATTGAAATTTCTGGCTTTAGTCGTTTCGGGAAGAGTCCGATTTTGGCTTGTATTTGGTAAATGTTTATTCAAAGACGCTATTCGACATATAAATTTTGCTAAGTGTGCGTTGATTTGCGATGTTCACCAATATTAATATGTATAAAATGCAAATAAGAAACTTGTTTTAAGAGACGTAATTCTAGCAATCAGTTTGCTGTCAGAATGTCAATATAAGTTGCAGACATGTCAGTTATAGCACAACTGGAAAATTTTGATAATACCGTTGCTTATTCGCACGTCCCGTGGGTTTCGATGAACATTGCAAGTGAGCTATCGCGGCTGTCTACGGGGCGTACAGGCTGGGAATTCAACAAGCCAAAGAGGCAGCAAATAGGCCTACTGGTGAAATAAGAAGTTTCGGTGGTTTTGCGTAGTGGTTAAGCAACTTGCCTTGTTTACCAAGTATCGTGTATTCAAGCTAGAGCGTCTACAGTCTTTTGGTGGGATGTAACATCCCAAAAACACACAAAGAAAATGTGCTCAATATTTCCTGTGCTATGTGTTAAAGCGTTTTAATAGCTTGCCAAAAAGGTTACTGTATAGGCGGCAAATCTAATATTCATATATATCTAGGTGTAATTGTTTTGTCCATCTTCTCAAGGAGGGGGTCATCAAAAGGTGGAACTCAGCATCGTCGACTCTATTTGCGGAATAGACCGTAATCACGAGCAGCAAATAATTTTGTGTTGGCGAGCCAATTTTACGTAAAATGTCTTCGATTCACTACCAATTCGTCGGCTGAGTGCTATCTCCATATTTGGGTTATATTAAGTGTGATATACCGTTGGAATCTATCTCCTATTATCATATGACGTCGCTGTTTTCCAGTGGATAACGTCATGTCATAAAAATCATATGACTACACGTGTATTAACACTTTTGCGGGAATACGTAACGTCATTGGCGAGGTCCGTAACAACAATGTGACTTTTCATTGAAAATATGTCCACTTCGAAGGCGATAAAATCCTATTTTAAAAGTCATATGATAAAACGAATCTTACACTCGAGGTCATTTTATATGAAATTTATTAAACTCGCTGAAGGCTCGTTTAATAAATTTCATATGAAATGACCACTCGTGTAAGATCCTCTATGTGTAGTCAGATGTTGATATTTCTGCCTAGATTTTATGTTACCAACAGTTCTTTTATGTTCTATGTCCCAAATGGCCCAAAAATGTAATGCTATACTGTTCTATCTCCACTTCGAGCAATGAGATAAGTAATAATTGACCTTATTTGAGGGTCTCGAACTTTTGAACCCAATTTTCTCGAGATTTTGAAAAATGGAGGTAGAACACTATAGCACTCACCCGACGAATTTCATCATTCTGACTGTCATCAATTTCTTCCGCTGACTTGTTTTATCATCAGAATTCCCCTGAAAATCGTTAAACAATATGTTTGTCAAGTCAGAGTAGTTGATTTGTTTCGCTGATCTTGAATTTGAATGTTTGTCTTGATTAAGGCCCAAATAAGGCATGGATCAAATATGCACATGTGTTGTATTCTTAAAGAGACCTTTGAACAACAAGGAAAAAGAACAATGCTAGAAACATCCAATGCACGTGCTTCTATGATTATGGTACATGTCTCGCTTATCAACATGAGAGTGTCGTCAGGAAAAAAAAACTGTACGAAATTGAATGTTATGTCCGATCCTATTGGTCATAGTAAATGGGTGACGTCACTCTCATGTTGATTGCCGAACACTGTAAAAAGTTCGTTTTTACCAAACGTCGAATAAACCGTTACCTTGCCAATACATGTACGAAATACGAAATAACTGCTAAAGTTTAGTTTGTAAATCAGTCATTGTACTTATGTCCCTTAACATACGCATTGTGTATCGCATGCGAACTAGTAACTGATGATTAATTAATATTTTTGTACTATGATATTCGAATCAATTGCCATTGATGTTATTGTACCTAATGACTCTACTTTAGAAATTTGACGGCGTGTTGTAATGGTCATATTTTCTGCCGTTTAGTTTCGCTGTGTATTAAGATACATGTAGTTAATGGCCGGCTGTTACATCATTGCCGGTCCATAGCACTGTTAAAAAGAGGTACATGAACGTTTGGGCATTTTAACGCAGTTTTGCTCTTATTTATACCATTCTATCCCAGCAGGCACCTGCCCAGTGGGCACATGACGTCATAATGACGTCATATCAACGTCGATGCGACGTCATGACGTCGCATCGACGTCGATCTGACGTCATGTGCCTGCTGGGTGGCGTCAACTTGACATCGGATATTAGTTGTATTTTGGTCACGACGCCATACAACCAATAACCAACGTCCACCTGACGTCCAGTCCTGACGTCAGTGGACGTATTGATATGACGTCACACTGACGCCGGATTCAACGTCAGTCTAACGCCATATGTCGACAGAGTTAGCTCCCTTTGAACTGACATAATTTCTTACGCACATTATGTAACAAAATCAAATTCAAATAATAATTACAACATTGCCACTTAAAAGTCATATCCTTAGGACCACCAGGCATTTTACAAAATGCACATAAAAAGGGGGTAGGGTTGGTAAATCGTCCATAAAACCATTTCTGTGAGTCTTAGAAACACGCCTTATGCCTGTATTGAAAGTAGAAAGACCGCTCTTTAACATAGTGTAAGCTGTTATGGTTTTGCTACTTAAAGGTCACGGCGCAGGGGTCACCGTGGAAAAATCGATGCGCACGGACTTTTTTGCGATTTGTTTCCCGATTTTTCCTCCTTTCTCCTCTCTTTCTCTTTCTCTCTTTTTTTCTCTCTTTTCTTGTGTCTTTTTGAGCCCTAGCAGTTTGGTCGCACTTGTTTGGTTTGAGCGTGGTTGCGATTCAAAGATAACAGGGTAAACTCAACCTTTTTTTACACAGAAAAAATTTTCCTTTCTGGACCTCTAACTCGCTTGTTTGACGTACTGTGCAATCAAGCTTTAAATCGGTTAAAGCCTGCTTACTGGGCAATTGAAAAATATAAAACGATCGCACATGCTGGCTTTAACAATGGCGTGAGGGTCGATCAAAAAGTGTTTGTCAGCAATTACGCATAAATACGCTCTGATAGTGGAAAGGATATCTGGGTCTCGTATGGGAAATCCCATATTTCGCCCATCATGCTTAATTAATTTAGAAAACATAATTATTTATTAATCAAAATAAAATCTTTCACTAAATTATTAAACTTTCAATTAAGGATGTTCGCTGCCAATGAAAATGTATTCAAACTTTTTTCCTAACCACTCTTTTTTGATTCCAAAATACAACACACGACATTTGAAAACAAAATAAATATAGGGTAGTGTGTATTTTTTCAAGCTACATGCCTCTGAATGAGACCACTGAGCAACATGTTTTAAATTTGGTAAAATTAATTTAATTTTTAATTCTTTGAAACATACCTGTCTTGAACAAACATACACCTAGAATGCTTTCAAAAGTCATAATATTTACGTAACGCAGACTATTTTGGACCAAAAGCATAGTAAAATTTGCAACTTGGAGTGGAAGACAAAATTTTACGATTCCTTTTTCCACCCCTTCCCCCATACTTGAAAAGTTGGAAAAAACAATATTTTGAAATGTGCCAAATTCATATTTGTTGATTCAAACTTTTTCTTGTATTTTCACACAACATAGAACTTGGTAATATTGTTCGAATAAAAAAAAAGAAATATATAGGGTAGTGAGCATATAAGAGAGAACCAACAACTTGAAAATCGCCATTTTCAGCCTTTCTTCGGCTGTTTTGTTTCTAAAAGCCCATTTCATAAAATCACCTAAAATTTTAAAAACAGCACACTAATGACACAAAGACTGACTTAGAAGACCATGTACACATATGCTGCTGCTAAAATAAACATCGAACTAGAGCAATTAATTTTAAGGTGTGTAATATTCAAATTTAATCTACCCTACCCCCTAAATTTTACTGACAACTAAAATCAGAAAATTGGGTGAAAAAATGAAGTTTCTTAGACTGACAAATTTCATGGCTCATTCAATGCATATTAACAATATGTGTCCAAATATAAAATATTAGGAAAATATCTGCAACCGTTTACGAGATATTCAAGAAAAGAAAAACCGGAAGTTCCGAAATGTCAAATGTAAGCAGCGAACATCCTTTGTATATTTTAATATTTAGTTCACCATTTTAAATTATTGATTGATCAGAATAATCTTATGTCTTTCACTGGTGTCTCATTGGTTTTAGCACCGTATAGCAATAACATTTTGCTTAAAAAGGTGTACCAACATCTGGGTGATTTAACATATTAAACCTTTTGTATGTCCCGAATAGCTTTCTCAAAGGAGTGAAAGGGAATTACAAAAGTGCATCACTGACTTCTGAATCCACCTCAGGATTTTAGAATGTTAATCAAAAAATGGGAACAAATATTCACGATAATCTATTGATATGACATGAGTTCCAACGTCGGTTTTAGGACGTCAGATTGACGTCAGCTTTCAGACGTTAAACCAATGTTGGTTTTAGCACGTCAGATTGTCTGTTTTTGACGTCAAAAAACTTTCAAAATCAACCTAACTCCAACGTTATTATGACGTTGGAGTCTGACGTCAATCGGACGTCACACGGACGTCAAACGTTTGCTGGGATGAGTCAAAGTTCTTAGCTTGCTAATATGTAGTCTTGAGCAACATATTGGATTCCACGTATTTGGTCAGCTGCGCTTTTTGTTCTCTGCTGCATTAATTTGACTGACTCAGTTTCTTCTATTTATTGACCGTTTTGCAATTTGGAGTAAAGATACATGTTTATGTCTGATCGTAACCAGCCAAGTAGTGATTTGTTGACTCCGAACTAACACCACCTCGATCTATAGTCAGGAAGCTAAAACCTTCAACATTAAAACAGTAAAGGCCCAAAACCAAAGAATATAGCCAGTTTGCTCCATTTAACAATAAATTTCAACACATGATTTCACATGCGCCTTTGTTCCTAATTTCCAATTTGCTCGAATAATCTTAAACGTTAATGTAGATCGTCTGGATACTAAAAACCTTTAACGAAATGAATATGGGTCATGACTGACCATAAACATAAATATTCCCACAAAAAACTTGATTCAGCTCAATAAATATAAATAAATTGTGCTGAGAAATAGGGTTTATTCAACACATAGTTGACCGAGCACGAAAGACACCAATCGATAGCTGGACACTGCAGTGTTATACCAAGAGGATATTTGTTCTAGGGCCTTCTTGGTACACGGATTCAGTCTGTCTTGCACATGTGTAACATATTATCATGACATGTATTTGTCGTCTTCTTGCACTCTGCTCGGGTCTATGTAATCACGAATTGGTCTTTTTCGATGCAAAACGAAAGAAATAAATAAAACAATACAATTTATCGCTGAACACAGAATTTAGTTAGTCTATTAGTTTACTGACAGACTAAGGCTGATATTAAATAGAAGCTCTTCTCAGGTTGACAATTATGTCTCCTTGTTAACCCGAAAAAATAGGTCTTAGTTACAAATGTCACAAAAAGAAATAAGAAAGAAATGAGTGTTAGATAGAACTATCAGGGAAGTTAAATCACCCCTTGAAAATTCGGCCATGAGTGGTCCCAGGAAGGGTCTGATTTTGGTTTGTATTTGGTAAATGTTTATTCAAACACTCAAATCGACAGATAAATTTTGCAAAGTGTGCCTTTACTTGTGATTTTTATCATGATTAATTTGTTTAAAATGCAAATGAGAAACTTGTTTTAATAGACATAATTCTAGCGGAATCAATTTATCTGTCAGAATTTCGATTTAACTTGCAGACATTTCAATGATGGCAGTGCTGGAAAGTTTTGATAATGCTGTTATATCGCTGCACTTTTCGTGGGCTTTGATGTACATGTTTACTGCAACGAAGTTATTGCTATGTCAGAAGTAGGCAATGGTCGGGAAGAGGCGCAATCAGAAAGAAATTCCCACTCCAAAAACCGAGCAACTAGGTACTTGGAGCACCTAAGGTCTTTCCACCAAATAAACTCAGCTGTTGATAGGCCGTCGTATTCAGGCAACACATAATGAAATAAGTCATGAAACACCATTTATATCTTTTTGTATTCTGCCTCATTTTGTCCGTCTCTATATTCGGAATAAACAGTAATCACGAGCAGCAAATAATGTTGTGTTGGCGAGCCAATTTTACGGAAAATGTCTTCGATCAACTACTTCTGTCATTTCCATCAATCGGGCTGTCATCAATTGCTTCCGCTGACTTGTTTTATCAACAGGATTTCCCGGAAAATCGTTAAACAATATGTTTGTCAAGTCAGGGTAGTTGATGTGTTTCATTGGTCTTACTTGAACATTTGTCAAGATTCAGGACAAAAAGAGCGAGAAAACTGAATACGGAGACATGTATCAATATTATTTTACGTGTCCACTGAAACAATTTTATATGCTCTAGAATGGCCTATTGCTTTAATACAAAATCAAAATGTTAATTTCATATACTCTACAAAATGACGTGTTTAGTCTTTTATATACTAGTTCATGTTTAATTTAGTTTTTTTTTTGTTTCTATATATTCTTGAAAAAAAAGGTACAAGTAGGCAAAGATCAGGAAAAGGCGCAATCAGAAAAAGATTCCCACTCCAAAATTCAAGGTGGGAAAAAACCAAACTAACAATCAGGTACCTATACCATGAAACATATCGTTAGCCGAATGAGCAGCTATTTTCCCAATAGGTGGCCACTCAGTTACCTTAACATAACTAAAAATATGAAAACATACATAAGGCGCCAACAGCACAAAAAAAAATTTAAACACCAAGACATAAAACAAAAAGAACCACAACAGAAGTATCGACTTGGAACGATCAGTAACACAAAGTTACTGGCGGGCGTAAACCGGTTTTACATGGCCATAACCTCACCCTCAGCTTCTGCAGTGGTTCATAACATTTAGTCAGTTATTCGGTCCTCGTGGTGAATCTCTAACTAGTCAATGAATCATCAAGAACAAACAAATAAATAATGAAAATAGCCTATGTCTTAAATACAAAATTCCTATTTTTATTCGTTGTTTTGTTTTTGATGTAGCAGAATGCGTCATAAAGTAGCAAGTTTACACTTCTTTGCGTTTCTAAGGCTGAATGTCCACGGTTTACAATGCGAAAACACGCCCATGTTATCTACAGATTTCTTCTAAATTTTAAAAATTGAAAATGTTTAGTAGATTTTTTTATGTTTCTTATTTTTGCTCAAAACATATATTGTGGATACACGTTATAACGAGTAGCAAAAATAAGAAAAATAGGTATACCCCTGAATACCCTAGTTTTCCTATATAAAAGTTCAAGGGAGTATACTTTTCAAGAACATGTTTTTCTGATGCATATTGTGGCTGCAACCATGACATTACCCTGCAGGAAATTGTTATTGTATATTTTTAATTTAACGTATCCAAGAATAATTATATTCTCTCCTAGAATTTCTATATTCTGGAAAGATTAAATTGGCAAAAATTCAGGTCTCTTTCTTTGGCATTCTATAAGCATACGTCTTCATAACAGTATAATATTGCAGTGTCGCGAAATCGTGCTTGTTAGTGTCAATCATGAATTTAATGAACTGTAGTTGGAAGCAATTCTTGAAATCGTATAGGCCAAATTATCGAAACCGGTCGTGACACAATCAAGAAAGAGACACCATAACTTCGAATTAAATTTAGGAACATATTGGAGTTTTCCTAATCTTTGTTTGATTTGTAGCTGTACGCCCCACTCAACAATTAAGGTCATTGCGGGACGTTGCCTCCATGTTACCCAACATTGCGTATGTCATGACATCGGAAATGCGCTTATATAATCAACCACGCAACAAAGTCAAGCCTTAGTTGCTTAGTACTTGGGTTGGTTATATTCAAAGCGCATTTTATGTACATGTTTGGTTGATTTGAGTAATTTAAAACCACGTTCCTGTGCGGGATTAGACTGACCAATCATGTGGTTGGTCACTGCCTGAAGGCACAAACCGTCCATTTATTTCTAATGGCCCAATGGTTCCTCCCGATCACCTTTATTTTCCATTTTGCTTGAAATCTTATTTATGCCCCCAACTTTGAAAAAGTTGGTAGGGCATATTGCTTTGGGCTTGTCCGTGTGTCCGTGTGTCCGCACTTTTAAACGGTGGATGCTAGATTCTTGAAATTTCATATATGGATTCCTCATGAAAAAAAAGATGACCCGTATTTTTTTTCTTTTCTGAGTTATGCCCCCTTTCTGAATTATCTCCCTTTGAAAAAAATCTTGAAAATCTTGTGTGCAAGATATCTCAAAAAGTATTTAAGCTAGTGCTTTCATATTTGGTATGGTGATTGGGGCCAAGGAGTAAATCACCTGATTAACTTTTGAGAACTTTTTGTCAAATTTTGACAAAATTACGGAATTTTGAAAATTTATCAATTTTACCACTTTCCGATGAAATATGAAACTTTTAAACAGTGGATGCTAGTGTCTTGAAATTTTATATATGAATTCCTCATGAAAAAAAGATGACCCGTATTTTTTTCTTTTTTGAGTTATGCCCCCTTTCTGAATTATCTCCCTTTGAAAAAAAATCTTGAAAATCTTGTGTGCAAGATATCTCAAAAAGTATTTGAGCTAGTGCTTTCATATTTGGTATGCTGATTGGGGCCAAGGAGTAGATCACCTGATTAATTTTTGAGAACTTTTTGTCAAATTTTGACAAAATTACGGAATTTTGAAAATTTATCAATTTTACCACTTTCGGATGAAATTTGAAACTTTTAAACAGTGGATGCTAGTGTCTTGAAATTTCATATATGAATTCCTCATGAAAAAAAAGATGACCCATATTTTTTTTCTTTTCTGAGTTATGCCCCCTTTCTGAATTATCTCCCTTTGAAAAAAAATCTTGAAAATCTTGTGTGCAAGATATCTCAAAAAGTATTTGAGCTAGTGCTTTCATATTTGGTATGCTAATTGGGGCCAAGGAGTAGATCACCTGATTAACTTTTGAGAACTTTTTGTCAAATTTTGACAAAATTATGGAATTTTGAAAATTTATCAATTTTACCACTTTCGGATGAAATTTGAAACTTTTAAACAGTGGATGCTGGTGTCTTGAAATTTCATATATGGATTCCTCATGAAAGAAAAGATGATCCGTATTTTTTTTCTTTTCTGAGTTATGCCCCCTTTCTGAATTGTCTCCGTTTGAAAAAAAATCTTGAAAATCTTGTGTGCAAGATATCTCAAAAACATGGCGTACACATGTCTTAATGTTTTGGACCCCGAGATACCTTTCACTCTGCCTGAGATGAAAGGTATCTCGGGTACAGATGGTGCAAATTACAAAGTAATAAAATAATTAACTCCCCCAGTGCTACAGCGGTCATTATGCAAA